>OX596380.1:206157984-207577123 GCA_951394425.1 Tipula unca
ATATAAACCGCCGCAACACCGAAATAACTGATGTAGTGCTCATGTCAGTGACCAATTCAATATGAACAGCTTTCACGGCCATACATATGAACAGCGCAATATATCCCTTCACCACCTTGAATTGTCCACGACCTTCGCGACTTCGAATATAAACCGGACCTGCATAATCGACCCCTGTATACTGGAATGGTCGACTTGGATTTACTCGGAATTTGGGCAAATTTCCCTTTAATTGAGCATTCTGATGTTGTTTGGCCTTGAAACACGTAATACACCTTACTACATAGACTCTGGCTAAACGCCTACAATCCAATATCCAAAACCTTTGACGTAACAGTGATATAAGCAACGACGAACCAGCATGGAAATACAGTTTGTGGTATTCATCAATAAGGTAATTGCTTAGTCTGTGCCGCTTTGGTAAAATGGCAGGGTGCTTTGTTTCGAATGAGCACGACGCATTTTGTAAACGACCCCCAACACGTAACACTCCGAATTCATCAAGAAATGGTGTTAGTAATGACAATTTACTACTATCTGAGATATTCCCTGTTCGTTTAATCTCCGTAATATCCTGGTTGAAGTCAGTTTTTTCCCATTTGACACATAATCTTTCTGCCCAATTGAGTTCGACCACGTCAGCCTGTGCCGCTGTTTGTACTAGCTTCTTAATTTCAGATTTTCTGGTTAATAACAATTCATATCTTGCCTTCAAAAACTGCTTCCTGCTTCTTAAACGATTGCCAATTTTTAAATTCTCCACGTACCTCCAAACGTAAGCCAAAATTCGTTTAATTTTCAACAGACTACTGAATCTTGTAAATAGATCGGCACAGGTAGCTACATCTATTTGAACATGGTGTACCCGTATTTCCAATCTTTCTCGTTGATCATGTGGTTCCGTTACTTTGGTTTCGACGGTTTGCTGATAAGGCCAGTGTTCCCTTGGCTTTGATAACAATTGTGGACCTTGCCACCATACTTCGCAGTTCCACAACACAGTTGGACTAATGCCCCTTGATACTATGTCCGCTGGATTCTGTTTTGATGCAACGTGTGACCATTTAGTTCTAGGAATTGTATGTAGTATCTTCGTAACTCGGTTGCCAACAAAACACTCGCGTTTTTTTGACGATGGTGTGAGCCAAGATAACACGATGGTTGAATCGGTCCACCCATAGACTTCTAATTCGTCGGCATGCCAAGCACGTTTTATAAACTTAACCAATTGATTGCCTAATAAGGCCGCACACAGCTCTAATCGTGGTAATGACTGTTGCTTGATCGGTGCCACCCTTGACTTTGCAATTATCATTCGCACATCAACGTCATCACCATTTACCGTTCTCAAGTAGGCTACAGCTCCATACGCCCGTTCAGATACATCCGTGAATACGTGCAATTGTCTGTTACATCCGGGGTTATCTTTCTGACATGGTACAATACAGCGTGGAACTTCAACTTCTTCTAAAGCTATCAACTGCGCCCTTAATTTTAACCACTCAGCATTTACGTCTGGAGGCAACATCTCATCCCACTGAACCTTCTTGACCCATAGACGTTGAAATATCATTTTGATTGTAACTATGACCGGCGAGAGCCACCCAAGAGGATCAAATCTCCTAGCTGACTCCGATAGTAGACTTCTCTTTGTATGATAGATCCGATTATCCAACTGCACCTTAAATTGGAACATATCACTTGTTGGACACCACATTAAGCCTAGAGTTTTTACTGCAAATGAATCATCAAACTCTACCGAATTATTTTCATGGCTAGTTGGATGAATGGTTTGCATAAGTTCCTTCGAATTGGATACCCATTTTCTCAATATAAATCCGCCCTTCGCCACTAGTTGTGACATTTGATGGTATATGAATTTTGCACCTTGAACACTGTTAGAACCCGTAATCATGTCGTCGACATAGAAGTCTCGTTTCAATACCTCCGATGCTTCGGGAAACTGGTCCTTGTAATCGTCAGCAAGCTGATGCAACGTACGTATTGCGAGAAAAGGAGCACACGATGTCCCATACGTCACTGTCAATAACCGGAAATGTTCTATATCTTGATTCACATGCTTCCTCCAAACCACTCTTTGGTAGTCGCAATCATCGCGATGTATGAGTATCTGGCGATACATTTGTTGTATATCAGCCACAATTGCGATCTGTGTGGTACGAAACCGACAGATAATGGTAGCTAGGTCATCTTGAATAGTTGGACCACATTCTAGTATATCATTCAATTTGCCTCCGTGGCTTGTTTTGCATGATCCATCATAAACCACCCTAAGCTTCGTTGTGGTAATTGCTTCCTTGACAACCGCGTGATGCGGTAAGTAAATATTGTGACGGTTCAATTCAATTGCTGGTACCACTTCCATATGTCGTAGTTGACGGTTTTCCTCCATAAACTTCTTGTACTCACTAGCAAAATTGTTGTTTTTGGCAAATCTGCGCTCCATACTTAATAGTCGCTTGGCTGCATTATGCAACGAATGGCCAAGAGACTCTGGTGCCTTTTTAAACGGCAATCTCACAATATACCGCCCTTCGGATGATCTTGTGGTGGTATTAACATAATGTTCCTCGCATTTATGTATTTCTGATTTATTGTTAGATGTTGGCTCTGCAATGTCTTCAATTTTCCAAAATCGCTCGAGAATCTGCGAACAAATATTTAAATTCTCGGATGTGGTATGGTAACCTTGAATTGTTGGTGAATGGTGATGCTGTAACATCTCTCCGCCTAATATCCACCCAAATATCGTATTTTGCGCGATCAATTTGTCTTCGAGTTGCTTCCTTTCCGGAAGAAGCACTTGCAGAAATACATCATTTCCTAATATAATGTCAATGTCGTTTGGTGATCCGACAAGCGAGGTTCAGCGAGGTTTAAATTTCTCAACTGTGGCCAAGTTCTCAACTCAAAGGGCGCCAGTGGTAGTTTGGATGTTGATAACATATGTAGCTGCATTCCTAGGTAAGCCAATCCGTTGAACGCAACCCTCTGATATAAGGGTAGACTGCGAGCCACTATCTAACAATGCTCTTATTGTATGCCTTTGATTAAGTCTACCGATAATGAACGCTGATATTGTGGCCAGTAACGTTTTCATAGGTAACGAGCTGCAGAAATGAATTGATGACTCCTTGGATTGATCAAATGTCGATCTTTGGGAACTTGGCGTTGATGACGAAATGCTCGATGTGGAAATCAAATGACTATCACTTGGCTTATTCCTTGGTTCGGACTCAACTGATTAATTAATGGCACTTCTGTGATCTGAAGTTGGTGCTTCACTGTTGCTGGAACTAAGTGTCGAACAATAAGTTGACATCGACTTGACATTGTTACGAGAATATTTCAAAGACTGGGATGCGTCGTTGTTTGTTGTATTAGTTGCCTTGCGTTCATCTAGCTCTTTATCATGCACATGCAACAAGGTATGGTGTCTTTGACGGCACAAGTAGCATCTTGCCCTTGAATTGCAGTTGTTGACTCCATGGCCGGGTCTCAAACAATTAAAACACAAGTGGTGTTTTTCAGCCACATTTCTTCGTGTCGTACCATCCAAACTTTGGAATCGCTCACATCGAAATACCAAATGTTCACTGGAGCATATCGGACATCCATTGTGAGCAATATTAGTTGTATATAAATAAGTTTTATTCTTAACTGAAGTCGGTTTCGTGATTGGCTGTGGTTGTTTTTTCATACCTGGGCACGATTCGAACATGCGACATCTTAAATCCAAAAAACTTAAAAATTGTGTTATTGTTGGATTATCCATCTCCTTAGCCTCCTGCGCCCATGCCTGTTGTGTGTCCACATCAAGTTTCCCCAATAAAATAAAAATTAACCATGGATCCTTCGATTCCCAATTGCTACCCATTGCACGAATTGCTCTTAACACTTCATCGGATGTATCGTATATATATTTCGCAAAGATTTCGCATTGGCTGCTTGAACTGTTGCTTGGTTCATGAATAATCGAATCAATTCGACCATACAATAACCTTTACGGTCATATCGTTCTTTCTGCTTCATCCACGCTTCGATGTAACTGTTATCAGATAACGGCAGGTGCCGAATAAGGTTAGCAGCATCCCCCTTCAAATAACCCTTCAGATAATGAAGCTTCGCCACATTTGATAAAGAATCGTTGTTATGAATTGCATCAGTAAATTGATCTTCGAAGGTACGCCATTTTGAATAATCACCTTGAAACGATTCTATTTGAATGCGTGGTAATCGAATATCACACTGCGTCAGTGTCCGATCGAATAAACCTTCGGCTTGACTTCGATTGCCGCCATTAGCTGATTGAATTGATGGTTTCAGACTCATCGAACGTAGATTTAAAACACGTTTGAGATTGGTCTTAATTTCAAAATATTTGTCCGCAAACTCTTCTGCTTGAGAAGGTTAACCTGCCAACACAATCACATTGTCGACCTCATGAAAATCGTTCCATGCCTCATCCAGCTTTTCCATCCGCGTTTCAAGTTGTTCGCGGTTTACCGCTTGTGTTTCATCACCATTCAAATCTTGCACTAATCGATCGATCCACTTTTTAATAACTGTTACTGTGCCTTTGATTGAACCACGCTTTTGAATGTTATTTTCCAATTCAATGGTTCAATAAATTAATGCACAATAACAGCTACACTCGTATATTAAAATAACAACAGCTATTCGACAGCTTGAATATGCAGCACTAATTATTACTTACACAAATGTTCTTAAATGTCCCGGGTTTCGGCACCAATATGTTCGGGCAATGAATAAAAATATACACCGAACACAACTTATTTTATTTTAT
This sequence comes from Tipula unca, assembly GCA_951394425.1. Lineage (NCBI taxonomy): Eukaryota > Metazoa > Arthropoda > Insecta > Diptera > Tipulidae > Tipula > Tipula unca. Next base: position 206,162,813 of record OX596380.1, read on the forward strand.
AAAATTTTTGTTCTTTATTAGAATTTTACCAATAAGACTACCAACAATTACTGCTTATTTTATTTTAATTTTTCTTTGTTCGTATTGTGGTGATCGAACGACAAGAGCAAAAAACCGAATGATCGATGTACCGTCATTCTAAAAAAAAAACTCATTACAAGACTGACCATAAATTGTACCAACATACCCTTTACCGACAAATGAGTTGCCATAATTAATTTGTATGTTGGACATTTGATGTACAGTGTACAAGTTAACTGACTCAATGTCATAGTTAGAGAATAATATTTCTGATGCAAATTAAGCCAATTTTCTTCAGAATTATATACGTGAAATGTTGCGCAAACAGAATCTGTGATTGAAAATCAATTAATCAGAAACATAATTTGTTTATGGAATTTTTAAAATATCAGAATATTCAATTTTACCAAATTAAGGTTTTACAAATTTGATAATAGAATTTGTATTGATTCTAGAAATTTTAAAATTGAGAATTTGGAATTTGAAATTCTATTCCAACATTTGAGTATTATATAAATAGGATTTAGTTAGAATTAATAATTTAAAAATTTTATAAATGCAAACATTTGAATTTGACTCTGATTGAAGATTCACAAAATACGCCTAAATCAATTCTACAATTTTCATGTCGAACTTAGCGGTGACTAATTTAAATACTTAAGGTTCAAAAATATATTTATCACCCGGCTTTGGAACTCCAGTATTTTCAATAATTTTTAATATATTTCTGTACTTTTGGATTTTCGTAAAAGACGATTGAGATTAAAATTCCTTGTACAACAATGTAGGTTTAAAATTTTGCCCAAAAACCAACGTTAAAGTTATTATTAAAAATGTTTTTAATTATTACCTAAAACGAATTCAATATGAAAAAAATTAAATTAAAGGTGGACGAATAAAATAACAAACTGGCCCATTGTGCAATACCCGGACACACATTCTAACGCCTTAAAATCACAGCAAGCACTTACTGTGTTAATTTGAACAATTTGAAATGAGAGAACGCATATTTTAGGAAAGATGTATAGTTTTTGATTGTTATTAATGAACTTTTACCGGATATATGTACACAAATCGATGTGGCGGGTACTTCTTACTTTTCGAGATTCTTTCCACCTGAAGAAAAACGTCAGGCACATATTTGGCAATGTAACTGAATACCGTACTATTGGTTACCTCAGCAAAAATATCTTCTATAGCTTATAGGTAGGGAAAGCGAAAACTGATCTGGATATAGGGCATTATTAAGAATCTGCACATAATCTGATGTTTCGTTCAGTTCATTGATAAGGCTCAAAAGCTACTGTAGTCATAAGCCAAAACCAGAGAAGAAATAAAATTCAGAAAATTTTGCTTGAATGTATTACTTGACGTATCTTCAGCAGTGATGTGATTGAATTGAAATCGTTGATTTTCTTTAATTGCCACGTAACGAACCCCTTATTTCACGATGGCTTTTAAATTGAATGTCAAGGAACTATGGCAGAAGCACGGTTTACATACTAACATATGATTATGTTCCTACATCAGTTCGGACCCGCTGTATGGTGATATGAATTTATGTACTCCAGCAAACCCATCTATGCTCTTGGCAATCGATTTTTTTTTTAGTATTTATCTGCTTAAATAGATTTTTGTGGATAACAACTCTTTCATCTTTAGACAACATATAGTTATGGTGATCTAAATAACTGAATCAACAAATTATACATATAACAACACTTAACCTGCACTTGTAAGGTGTAGGGTTACTTAGCGAGAATAATCAAACTGATGACTACACATAATGTGAGTTAAAACGAACTAGAGATAAGTGAATTCCAATCTTTTGCTGATTGTGCGACGAGAGGATGCTGGGTTGAGTTTGAATATAATATGTCCCCATTTATCTCATTGCAGCACATCTAAAATTTTACTCGTGCGATTTGCCACGTACATATGTCTTCCATATTCGTGGTGGTTGGGATAGCCAATCTAATACGATTGTGGAATCAGTCCAACAGAAAATTTCACTGGTTGGAATATTGAAGATGACTAGAGGTGTTTAATCAATCGGGTTAAAAGTAAAGCTCCATTCAACTCGAGGCGTGGTAAGGATGTATTCTTTATCGGAACAACCTTATCGCACCAATTTCAGACCTAACGGATCGGACATGCGGCTAGCTCGGACAATATCGCTCTTTTATTTGTTGGTTGCTGCTTGTTCACGTGGTATGTAAATATGCCAGTCGTTGGTTGCCATTGTTACCCCAATAATTTAACTTGATTTGTATTCAGGCATCGGTTTTGGCAGAAATGAACAGGATTGCACAGCATTTAGTTTAGTTATAAATTCGGGAGAGTTTGATGACCAGTTACGTAGGTTAAAACCGGATTGGCCATTAACTGATCTGCTGAGCTAAGGTAACTGCTTCTGGTATAGATCCCTCGCTGCTGATAACAAATTGTCTATATATAGATGTCTTCCGATATAGCTTGTGATGCTCTAGGATATTGATTAATGTTATCTTTCGAAATTTGTTTTACAAATCTAGTTGTTAAATAAGGTACCGATGACATACCGCAAGTTGGGTAATTTAGTTTAAAGTGCCTTATCTGATCTGCTGAAGTTTTCCGCCGTACTATCCTTTGACATCGACGATGGTCGAGTTGCTGTACTCCTCCATAAATTCGATGTACTGATTATGTAAGTTGGGATTTCTGCATAGTACTCTTTCAACTGCACATAATCATTTTATGGCAATATTTAATGATTCTTTTAATGGATGTTGTTGAGCTTCAAATGGTAACTTTAGCATGAACTGGTTGTCTGCAATAATGGTGTAAGAATTACCTCAGGCTCTTTTCTAGACTGCTATTATCAACAATGGTATTACCTTTGCTGGTTTCGTCGATAGGTATTGTATTACCACAGTAAGTATCCATCCGAAATATGTGCTGTGGGCATAAATCTTATTCGACGAATCTTTGATCTGTTCTGGTTTCAAGATATCGAAAAATTATCGGCGTCAATAAGTAATTTGATTTTGCATACGGATTTCAGAGTTGTGTCTGCTAATAATAAGTTAGAAATGCATGGACATTTGGGTAAATTGATTTCGTTAATTGGTTTAACCGTGGTGATAAAGGGTACCACATATGCAGATACTTCGGAATTGAACTCGGATTTGGAATGTGGTGATACAATTATGTCCACTATCCCTCTTGTAATGGTCAGCTTTTGGTTTGCGATACCTTGAATACAAATTCTGCCATGTTTTCCATTCACCCCCAATTTTTGATCGAATCCTTCAGTAATGAGAGGGCTTTGAGAGCCCGAGTAGAGCAACAATCGGCATACTTGTTGTTGGTCCCCTTTATCTAGTAATCTTACTGTCGCTGTTCGTAATATTGCTGGATGATGGCTAGTCTGTAAACATGTTGAGTTCTGCGGACGAGAGTCTAGTAATGACGATTGATTACTGGTTAGTGAAACCCTGGACGGTTCTTGTTGGTTGATAATCTCCGAATTTTGGATTTCACTGGTTGACGTATTAGCATCGTTATGGTTTCCTCTACATTTGTGACATCTTCCTTTTGATTGGAGTATTCTGTGGGATTTTCAGTCTTCATGAAGGATCGCCTCTCTTCAACAATCCATTCTTAAAACTTTGGTTATTTATATAATGGGTGATAATCGATTTGGCAAACTGTACAAGATAATACAGCACTGGTGAATGTATTCGGCAAAGTTTTGGCTTGGGGTATCACCATACGTGGATATTTTTTTGCTGAATCCAATGCATCAGCTCGTTTCATCAGGAATTCAATTAATGCTTGACATGTTGGGAATTCCGTGTCTGCTGTTGCTGTATGCCATTTATCCCAACTTTGTTCGTCTAGCTTCTGCAACATCAAAAACACAAGCTAGGGATCGCAAGTCTCTGCTTCAGGTTCCAGTGTTTTCAAGCCACGGATCACTTCGTCTGCGGTGTCCATTAGACTCCGAATTGTTGTGGTATTGGACTGATTAACAAAGATCGGTAAGAATTTTCTTTTATTAAAATTTTAAAAAAATATTTGAGTTTTTTTTTCGTTTGAAATTTTTGACAGGCGTATTACGTTAACTACTAAACAGACAAAAACTTGTCAAGAAATTCTTATTATTTCAGAAACGTGTGGAACTACTAGATAGACACACACACCGCTTCCTCGTGCAGGCTTTTGACAGACGTGTGGAACTACTAGATAGACACGGGTAACAAAAAATATAGGACCAGGAGAAATTAATTCTGTGACGAAACAGTAGATCGAAAGGTTTGATAATAACCGTCAAATAATTACGGGTTTTCAAAACGACTTGTCCTTTGAAATGGAGCAAATTACAGAACAACTAAACACTGTCCTAGAACACCTAAACCAGATGAATATAAAGTTCGATAAACATGGAGTAGCGTTAGCATTTCTGGGGCAAAAGCTCGACGTACTACCAAAGGTTGAAGTCCGAGAAAATAGAATTGAAATGGATCTATTCCGCATACCTCATCCTATTAAATCCATCACTTTCCGCTTGGCTTAAAAAGGCCGAGAACACTTTAAAAGTGATTCATCCATTAGTGACGGAAGCAAAATTTTCGCTATACTTGCAATGTATTAGCAATAAAATCGAAGGGAAAGCTAAGGACAATTTGTGCTGGCTGGAAATCCCCAGACGTTTTCTGAGATTAAGGGAATACTCAAAGAAGCGTCGCCTAGACAGACAAGAACAGTCGTATCATAAAGCTCAGCTCTGGGCTACAAAACATGGCGACAATATGTCTGTGCGCATCCTTGCTTTACGTTAAGATAAGTAAGTAAATTGTACAGAACATAAAAACTCAAGCAAAACAAAATGCTGTCTACAAGCAATCATGGCTAGCGATTAACGCATTTATCGAGGAAGACGCATTAGCCGCTTTCATAGCGGTTCTCCGTAAGCGATACTTCGGATATGTGCAAGCAGCCAAACCACGAGACGTGGAAGAAGCTTACGCATTTTATGTAAATTCAATTCAAACGAGCTAACATCAAACAATGCTCTAAAAACAGTTAACAGTGCACCACACAATACACAATATAAATTCAACAATACCCCACAAAAATCTAAAGAAAATCAAAAATCAACTCTAAACATGGTTCAACTTAAGAAGAAAGGTATTATAAACTTTCTAGGACATAACCTACTCGACCACATCTACTAAGAATTACATTTTCATAAATTTTTCGATGTGATTCTAGGATTCCAATCAATGGCAAAAATGAACGCTATAATCGACTATAAGTCAAACACATTATCTCTAGGGAACCAAACATTTAAGTTTCTTCGCTACTACCCACCGCAAAATTTCTATAACCATATTCTGACGTGCAACACGAAAAAACGGCGACCGCCGATAATTTTAAAACTACAATGAAAGTTTTAACAAATAGCCCAATTCCACCCGATAACCTACCCAAATTAAAACTTAAGAAAAATAATTTATAAACTCTGAAACCTATTCCATACGAATAGGAAATTATATAGACAGAACAACTATAGAAAGCTTGATCCGAACGCAAGATTTAAATGAAAAGAAAAAAGAAAATTCTGATAGCAACAATCTTCAAAAATCAAACAGTATTATTGAGACAGAAAGAAAAGGTGCCATCAACAACAATAATCAAACATCTCATTGTCACAAAGGACGAAAAACCTGTATTCACCAAAACAGCCACATTATTTCAAAACAGATGTTGAAGATCAAATACAGGAAAGGTTGGGAAGCGGTATAATCCGCATCTCCAAAAGTCCTTATTCCTCTCCGATTTGGGTTGTCTCAAAAATATCAGATGCCTCCGGAAAAAGGAAGTCAGAGTCGTAATTGATTACCGTACGATAAATGAAAAAACAGGAGAGGACAAGTATCCAATTCCGCAAATAGAGGAAATCTTAGACAACTTAGTGAAATCAGGGTACTTTTTAACTTTTGATTTGAAATTTGTTTTTCACCAAATCTATATGGACGAAAAGTCCATAGTTTGAGTCTTAATGTCACGTATACCTAGACGACATCATTATAATGGGACATAACCTAGGTAAAAACATACATAAGCTTATTAAAGTACTCTGGAGGTTGTCAAATTTTAATTTGAAAATCCAACTGGATAAATGTGAATTTCTAAAACGGGAAACAGAGTGCTTGGGACACGTAATAACACAGGATGGCATTAAACCAAATACAGACAACATATAAAAAATTTTAAACTAGCCGCTACCTAAAAATCCCATAGAAATCAACCAATTCTTAGGACTCGCAGACTGTTATAGAAAATCATGGATTATTCTAAAATAACAAGACCATATCCAAATACCTAAAAAAGACACAATTATCAATATTAAAGACATCGAGTATATAAAAGCCTTTAAGACGCTGAAAATAATCCTATAGCTACAGATCAGATATCAGCATCTCCAGATTTGACTAATCAATTCATTCTAACAACGGACACATCAGCTTTCGGTCTGGGTGCAGTCCTATCTCAGATTCAAAACAACATTGAAAGACCCATCGCGTTCGCTTCACGCACCTTAAACTCTACAGAAATAAACTACGCGACCAATGAAAAGGAAGCATTAGCCATAATATGAACCGTAAAAAAATTCTAACCATAACTGTACGGTAACAAATTTACGTTGGTAACGGACCATAAACAACTAACCTTCATAAAACCGTCGGAAAAGAATTCGAAAATTTTGAGGTGAAGACTCGAATTAGAGAATTATGATTACGATGTAGTCTGCAAAGAAGGAACGGCTAATGTAGTGGCAGATACCAAGAGAAAATAACGGAACAAATTTCAACGAGAACACAGATAATCATTCAAGTTAATCTTGAAAAAGAACAGAAAACCGCTCAAGCGCAATACTAGTGACTTAGAGACTATCCACTCTGCGGATACGTCCAACGACTATAACTAATCCACCTTATCGCCTTATAAACTACTATAGGAATCAACTAATCTTCAAAATTTCGAATGGTATGGTAATTCTGGAAGATTTAGGGAATATCTAAATTTAAAAAAATTTTAATTTCATATAACTCAGATGCCAAGGATAAACGTATAATTAACAGTTCACTGAACCAACTAATCGATGTAAACAACCAATAATTCCAGAGAATTTAAATAATTACGGTTACAGTAAATGGAGCGTTGAAAAAGAGTACAATAGCCAACCAAGTAGCCTTAACGGAACTAGAAATACTGGCCACAATAGTAAACATAGACAGCATTAATCCAGTTTTGGAAAACATGCAAGACGCAATAATCAGGACGAAAGTGGAACTACCAAGGAGCAAAATTCTTTCTATAAATGAGATTATCCAAATAAAATATCTAATGGTTAACCTGGGTATTAATATCACCTTACTAGATGAAGCTTTGGACTTCGTCACCCCGAAAATTGCAGTAAATGAAGAAACTCTACTTTACGTGCTTCAAGTACCAAAACTAGAAGAAGATAATTCAACTGCGATGCTGGTACTACCATTGATCATCAATAATACGATAATATAGGATCATCCACAACATCTCATCAAAGCTAGAAAGTACGATAATGTTGTGCAAAGACATTCAGACATACTAGAATTCAACGACGATTGCATCAAATCACTGGTGAAAGGAAACTCCGTTTCGACTTTCTGGAATTGTACAAATGCTCGACATCGAAATAGTCAACCAAGAAAACAAAACCGAAATCAAAATAAGAATGTACACCTAAAGCAAGCTGACCACTAGAATTGGATATGGACATTATCCAAAGGCTATAATACCATAAAAAAACACTACATCAATCAAACTTGCGAAGTCAAAAAGCCCAAACCCCGAAGTTCAGAAAACCAAAACAGCAACATCATATTCGGACTTGTTAAAAAAGGCTGGCATCAAAATAAAGGACGCGGATGCCCTTCCTTGAACCCCGGGAGGAGTTCTGGTCATATAAATAACTGAATCAACAAATTATACATAACAACAGTTGTTGTATAGTTAGGTAGAAATAAGTAGAGATAAATAAATTCCAATCTTTGGCTGATTAAGAACATTTCGGTGAGAAAATAATTGTAAAATTTGATTTTAGATTTAAAGTTTTTAGTTTTAAGTGAAACTCTTTTATGGAATCTTTTTTTTTTTATACTTGTTAAATTGTGAAACCTATAACTATATGCAGTATAATTTGCCTTACTGCCCAAATTCGTCGTCGAATCAATTTGTTTCAAAACTTTCCCACAATTTTTTAATTTTGCTGGCGTACAAATGAAAATATTGTAGACATTCGACGATGGCAGATAGGATTTGGTCCCCTTGCCAGTCCACGTGCAACTTGCCCTTCAGAATACTGATATAGTTTGTTGACTAAAACTGAATTTTAAAAAAACATTTTCTTGGAAAATGCTGCATCGGGAAACATTAATGTTTAGTTCTAAGGAAATATTTTTTAATTGACATTGAAACCCTTGTCGAATCGTTTGTTTAGTTTACTATACGGAAAACAGGAACATTATCATATATCTGGAATAAGATCTGCATATTATTTGGCGATGATACTTTCCCTAATTTACTTCTGTTTTCGATCAGACAACTAAGCCTACAATAAACGTTTATAAAGAGAACTGGCCAATCTAGCGGTTTCTACTATTTGCAAAACCAGGGGAATAAACTATTCATTGTATGAAATAAAATTATTTATGCAGAATACAGTTGTTCGTCTTAGCAATGAAGTGAGAAAATAATGAAATCTTTAATTATAAAAATAAACGTCAAGATAGTCTAATCTAACTTTAATCTTTCGTTTTAAATACTGTAGTAGTTTTTTTTTTTGTATCAAATCCACTCTTTAATTCAAATTTTTTTCATTTTTCGTTTTCTCGAACTCCTTTTCATTCGAATATATTTACGTCTCATCTACATACTTATATAGTACCTATGTATGTATATATATATATATATATATATATATATATATATATATATATATATATATATATATATATATATATATATATATATATATATATATATATATATATATGTGTATAGTAGACTACTCAAATCTACCAGAATTCTCAGTTGCATATATACATGTATAGTTTTGTTGGAAAATGTCATCTTCAAAAGTTTTTCAGATAACTTTTCCTTTAGAAAACAACAACAAAAAACTATGATAGGAAAGTTCCTTTTCGTTTCTATTTAATTGAGGAAAAAGATTTAGTTTAAAGTTAAACTTACTTACTGTTGAGCTTTTTTCTTATTTTTTCTTATTTCGGAAAAAAACTTTATTTCTTTTTTAAAGTTTCAATTCTTCTTCTCGGCATCTTTTATATATTATAATCTGTTATAAACGAAATAATTTTTTAAGTAACAATCTTGATTTGTCTGTAAGTTATTATTACTTTTCAATTTGTTTATACATGTATGTGTGTAACGTAATTTAATTATTTGTTAGATGATTAATTTAGGGCATAGTGGAAGACGTTCTTTCTTTTCCTAATTAGCCTGTATACTTATATAGTATTTAGTATGTTGACTGCGCTAAAAATGCCATACATTCACATATGCCGGAAAAAACAAACGAAGAAAAACTATTAAAATGTACAAAAGGAAGAAGACGAAGAAGTGGAACGATAATAAAATTTATGTGGTAACGACAAAATGTACTTTACATATAGTACACAACAAAATTATCACAAAATGAAAATCTAAAAATGGTAAAAAGTTTTCATGACTTAAATTGTATTTTTTGTTTTTTTTGTGAGCTTTTTTCCATTTGCTATTATTACTGTGCTACGTACGTACATATGTACATATATTTTGTGTATTATGTCTATCGATGTACTCGTCGTCGTATTGTAGCTACATTTTCATTTCTTTTCCACTTTGTATGTTTATATATTTTTTTTGTTGGTATAAATGGATGCATGTGTATGTGTGTGGAGTACTTGTGATTTTTGAGTACCAAACAATTATTATTGTTACAAAAACAACAAAAGCACCGATGACGACGACAAATAAGTAAGAAACAAGTAAATTGTAATGATTTTTGTCATTGTTGTTGTACTTTTATTATCCATTTTTTTTATGTACCATGCAGTGAAAATGTATATCGTAAATAGGTTTTTCCCTTTTTTCAGTTGTTTTTTTTTCTGTTCAGTTTTATTAGATTTTTCCAATTTTTTTACGTTTATTTGTTTTAGTTTTTATTATTTTAGAAAATTGATTTTTGGTAATTTTTTGTCGGTGATCTACATTTATTGTGATCGTGGTGTGAGTAAGTAAAATGAGCAATAAGTGAATTTCAATGCGACAACAGCAGTATGAAGTAATATATCGCCTTCTTGTACTTTTGGAAAAAAAAACACGGTTTGCTAATATAGCGAGTCCCAAATGACTCTTTTGTCATCTTAAACTTTTTTATCACGTAAGATTATTATAAATTATAGATAAAAAATCAAAAAATTACTCATCTTGATGTAAAATAACATTTTTAATAAAATGATAAAAATTAGGGGTTTGTTTTTATTTCATAATATCCAATAAAAATTAAAAACACAAGCAATAACTTAAATTTGATTTTTAAGGAATATTTTACGTCTACTTGAAATAAAAACAACGCCCTAATTTTTTCTTCTCAGATAAATATATTTTCATGTCAAAATTTTTAAAATAAATACCAACACATACATACATTAATTAGAAGATGTTCGGTTAGGGGATTTATTGTCCTTTGAAAACAGGTATTTTTAATTGACCATCTACATACTGCATAGCCCCATGCTAGCCTGTAGTAACATGAACGGCGGTCGGTCAATGAGTTCTACATTCCAACAGAGGGTCATAGATGTTTTCAATTTAATCACCATTAATCAAATCCTTTTAGCATCCCCCAGCCTTTGATGGGGTTGGAACGCGGTACCTCCCGGTCCAAAAGGTAATAATATCATTAGAAATATATACGCTGAAATATAGAAAGCGCTGTTTCAGGTTGAATTAATTTAATTCATGCATGGTCATTTTTCATCAAAAAATAAGACGAAGGAGAAACTTACGACTTTGCCCTAACACATGTTTCCCAAAGACGTATTCAGGGATGGGCATATACGCATCATCTATTATTTTCTACGTTGACGTATCAACATAAAAATTATTTAAACCTTTACAAACACACAGTGCCTTACAGATACACGATGGGGTTACATAAGATACTGAAGATTTTGGAAGGTTGCAAGAAAGCACTGAAGATAGAATTATGGTCCTCATAAAATTACGAAGGAGTTACTTAAAAGTTCCAGGCTGTAGACCAAATGCCGGATAAATCAATGATTAAGGTAAAAGTTTTAAGTATTTTTAATTTATTGAAATCCGTGCTTTTGTTTATTTTCACCTTATACTGAATCCTTAGATTATTAAAAATGAGAAACCTAAACGCTAAACATTTATGTCCTTTTGTATACTCGGCTAACCCTACTTTTTGATAGGGTAAATGAATTTATCGAAAATTAAAGTAAAAGTCGAATTTTACCCGTGAATTGATCCGCAGCCTGAATCCAAAAAAATTCCATTTTCTAGGTTTCCAATATGAACACTGCTTCAAAAAGTCAATATTCTTTGAAGTTCGAGGCCTAATTTAAGATAGTTATCCTAAATGGTTCTTATGAGATGTATGCTCCTTTATTTAGTTTTTTAATTAAAGAGAAGAATATTATTTACGGGATAAACAAATTCTTCCAAAGAAGGACAGTTTTTTCCAAACGGGAAGGGCATTCTTATAATTTTGGCCAATTATTGAAAACAAAAATCTGATGTTTTACGAAGCTCACTGAAAAGTTCTTCATTTTTCGAATGCAACAAATATTTCATCCATTTATCACTCGATAATAAGTTCAGTTGGGATGTTCGACCATCACATTTTCGATATTTGATAGACGTTTGTGTCTTTTTTTTATCAACTATCTGTTTTTCCTCTTTTCACTTGCCATCAAAATTAAAAATATTGGTGATATTTTATCGAATATGAATTTATAGAAATAGAATCGAGTAGGCTATGATCGTGAAAAAAGAGACGCACATCCCAGAACAGATGTTCTGGGGCTCTAATGCAATTCTACTGTGCAAATCGCTTAATATTTTCGACGGCTATCGTTTTGCAAAAGTAAGTAAAGAAAAGAAAACGTTAACAACAGTAAAAAATCTTATTTTCCTTTTCTTCCTTGTATACTATTATAAAACGACAACCGTCGAAAATGATGGTCGACCTGCATAAAAGAGCCCGTAGTTCCTCATGGATATATAGACAATTAGAAATAGATCAAAAGATAATCATGGTGAAAAAAAAGAACATATTCTCCTTTAAAGATACATTCAGGTCACCTTCAAGGTTGATTCATGTGGACGCATATTTACCCTCGCTATCTAAATTCTAGCCCCAAACCAATAAAATCGCTTAAAATAGCCCAACAAATTCATTCATTTTCCCCCTCTCTCTTTCAGGTTGGTTCGCGAGGTCGGATACAAATCCGAACTATTTCCATCCAACCATAAGATCAAAATAGTTGAACTTGAAAGAGTTGGAAACGGATAATTTGTTTTGGTTGTTGATGAATTATTTGGATAATTATAGTCGTGTTTTTTAATTCAAAAAATTTTCTTATTGGAATGAAGTTCTGGATAGAATTTTCTCATTTTTTCAGTAAAATCCAAATGAATTTAATTTTTTATCAATAAATAAGATACATTTAATGTTAAACTACACATTTTAATTCACTATTATCGAAATAAAATAAAATTTAACTTTATTTTTCAATGTTCTGGATAAAACATTGGTTTTTTCAAGTTCGCGATAAATTCATAGTACACGAACTCGAAAAAAAGGGAAATTTTAAAAGGAAATATTTTAAACAAATATTTTTCATTGTTTTATGCTTGATACCTGTATTATTTCGCAGAAAGAAATTGAAATTTATTCAAATAAATAGAACTTAAATTAAATATATTGGTTAAACTAAAAAAAATTTCCCAATATTATTCCCGATGTTCTTATAGAACTTGAAGTTCTGTTAATAAAAAAACGCACCTTATATTAGTTTAGAGCTCGGATATAAATAGCTAGGGTAAATATATCCGTTCTCGTATTGATCTCCAATGCATTTTTTCTAACTTATACCATCTCAGAAAAATAAGTTAGGCTAGAAATATTTTTATAATTATCAATGTAATCTGAATGTTCGCAAACTTATTTTATCTGTTACATACGGTTTTCTTACCTCTGATATTATTTCACAAACTATAGGGGAGATAAAGTTAAAGCTAAAACTGCCAAATTATTATTGATCAATTTCTATCAGTGTTTCTAACAATTTCCAGGGATGTTATAAATTTAAACATTATGCTGTTTTGTTGATAAACTATAAAACTAGTTTTTTCTGATAGTTCCATCATAAGATACAGCTGAACCACCCTTTTTAAAATAAAACTGTGAACTGGTGCATTCGATTTCAAAACGCTATAACATTGTAAGATATTCTCGACGTTGGCAAAAAGTTTTACCGAGCAAATAGCGCAGTGGTTAAAGCTGTGACGTTTGGATCGGGAGGTACCGGGTTCAAATCCCAACAGAGGCGGGATGCAAAAAGGGTTTTTCATCTCCCGATTACGATCGGTGATTAAATTGAAAACATCTATGACCCTCTGTTGGAATGTAGAACTCATGGGCCGACCCATCGTTCATGTTAGTACAGGCTAGCATGGGGCTATGCAGTGTGCGGATGGCCAATTAAAAGACGGACCTGTAGCCGTGTACAAATAGGGATACTGTTCAGAAGCTTTCAAAGGACATTAAATCCACTAGCCGAACAGTCTCTAAATAATGTATGTATGTGTTGGTACACTGAGAAAAAAGCATGGCTAAAAATAATGATTTGACGAGTAATTTTAAGCAGTTTTTCCTTATAGAAATTAGCTAAATAGTATAAATTTTTAAAACAAAAGTATTTTACTTTTTATTTTAAAGATCATAAATAATAGTAAAACTAAATAATTTGCCTCTTTATTTTAAATAGTATTATTTGTTAAAATAAATTATAATTTATTTTTAAATTAATAACATGAAACGTTTGAATTGACAGAAAATATCGCTTATTGTAAATAAAATTAATTCTTATTTTAAAAGCTAAAATTATTTAAAGTAAAAGTCGAATTTATTAATTTTAATAGATAATCTATCTTAATTTTAGTAACTTCGATTGTTATTTTAAGAAATTATAATTTTTATTTCTTACCTTACTAATACGAAATTTTATCACCTCAATAATACGAAAACGGAAATAAAAGATTATTTTTTAATTTTTTCAATTTTAAACATTTAAATATTTTGCTTTATTTCAGTTTAATTTTACATGGTTTAAAGACATCTAATTTTATAACTAATATGAATTAATAAAACAATAAAATTAATAAAAATGTTTCCTTCTTATTACTTTTCTTTTATCTTGAATGTAATAAACATGAATTGGAGGACCCTCAAAATGTTGGATATTGCATAAATCGACCCCTTCTAACTCTTTTCCAACTAAATATGATATATAGTGAGGTAAATAAATAACTTAATTCATTCTGTTTGCAAATTAAATAACATTCGTTTTCTTTAATAACAATGTCTATAATTTCGTATAAATACAAATGGTCATTGATCTGTTTAGTTAAAAAATAACCAATTTTATAAAATGTTCCTTTATAAACTATATTTTTATAATATTTCATATCGTCGGTGATTATTAAAGGAAATAAGTTAAGATATAATTCATTATTCGAGATATTGCGAACTTCATTCCCTTGAATAATTTCTGGTGAGAAAAAATCATCGTTTAAGACATTATTCGCGAATTTCAAAGCAGCCTTTGTAGACAGTGTAAGGGGTACATTTAAACGTGAAGTAGTGTTTCGTGCATACTGTTTATATATTTGATGAACAGATTCAAGTCGATAACACCATAGCTGTTTCATTGGACCACATTTCTTAATTATTGTGGAATAATGATTTAAATTATGAAACTTTGGTTTCAAAGAATCATTGAATAAAGACGGATATAATGAGTTGTGTTTCGAAATCATCTCTTGAAGAATTTTAACAGAATCTTCATTGTGACAGTCTAACATTAATCTGTCTGTAATTTGTATTGATAACAATAAATAATTGTAAACTGGATCGTCAGTTGGAATTAAATCACCTACTAAAAGTGGGAAAAAGTGTAAAAAATTCTGAATTTCACGAGCTGACATTTTAAAATTACCAGATTTAATGTGGTGTGCTGCGATGGGGATGCTGACATTTTTAATTTCCGATTCCCCGTATGCAAACATCTGCTTTCTATAATTAAGACTATCCAAAGTGAAATATTTTTTTTTATAAATAAAGTAATTTAATGAATGGTGTAAGTTATATTTATAGGTACCTAGAAATATATCATGCATCATATCACAACTAACATTGTTAGTAACATGAAAATATTTAATTTCATTGATTATTGAATTTTCTCGAATTCCAGTTTGGGACGTATTATTTAAACTTAAATCCATTGTATAGTTATCAATATTTCTTAAACTTTCAGGAATTTCAGTATTATCATTTTGAATTTCGGTTTTAGTACGTGAACATATTCTACAAGAACGATGTGCATTAAATGAAATAGAATACCCTAAAACGGTATTTAGTCCCAAATTATCCCCCAATAGTTGACCAAACATAAAATATAATTTAGTGGTTGCATTTTGATATTGCACGTCTAAACCATTTTCGATTAACTTATTAATTTCAATAATCAACGGCCGTAAGACTGCACTATTGCCAAACTCTTTAAGATCTTTAGATTTCACAAACCCAGCTACAAATATATTATCAATTTTTGAAAATTGAGAACGCGGAATAATTGGAAAAAAATAGTATATGCCTAGCACAGAACTTTTTCCAGAACGTGACCCCAAAGGGTCGTTTATTTCAAATTCATCTGAATAAAAGTGAATCGGAATTACAATCTTATCCCGAAAGTTATGCTTAATGGATTTCCAGTTTGTACCATTAACAAAATTTTTATTGTTTGTCTGGGATTCAAGGTATTCTAAATTGGCTAGAGTACTTTGTAAAATGTTTCCTGTTTCAAAATATTTTCTTATTTGAAAAGATAAATTTAAAAGACATCCTTGTGCTTTATAATTATCCAAAGTAGGTGTATAATTGATGATAGTTTCCGCTATTTCATTGTTTATTATGTATGTAGATGGTGGACAATAAACACCCAATGCCTCTAAATGCTTCAAGAACTGGTATTCATTTCTAATTTTATAAAATGGGTCGGATAATAAAGCCACAATTTCAATAAACTCATTGCGCTTTGCTTCATTTGAAATAAAATTTGAAAACTTTGTAAGCATATTAGAAATCGGATGTGTAATTAAGTTTTTAATGCTTTCTTGAACCATGAAAACCATTTTTCGACTGCACGAAGTTCCATGCAGATCAACTGAAAAATTTGTAATATTTTTATAAATCTGATTAGAGTCTATTGAATTTATTTGTATATCTTGATTTGTATCGAGTGTATTGGTGGTAGTTGTATTTTGAACTGAGTTTATATGTGGTGAAATTTGGGACCCTAAAGAAGAAACCATGGATCCATGCAATGACAGTAGAGTATTTGATAAAACCGAAGAATCGCTTGAATTTGGGTTGTGTGGCAATAGAAATTCATGTTTTTTTAAATGTCGTTCATAACTATAAATTGATTGGAATATTTGATGACAGTTTAAGCATTCAAAGTTATATAGTGAAGGAACTTTATGAAATTTTTTTAAATGATTTATATATTGAGAAATTAATGAAAAATGTTCGTTACATATAAAACATTCAGGCATGGTTATTTGTTTGATGTTTGTTTATGGAATTTAAATTGTTTTAAATTGTTCTACTAAATTAAAAACTATCGGATTTTTACTATCTATTTCAAAAAAATACTGCTGCAAGAATAACCATACCTGTTTGCTTACGTCCGAATAATTTAAATTATAAACGAAAATTAACTTAATTAATATATCAACACTTTTTCTAAATGATGGAAGTTTATACTTTACACCGTCACAATATACGAAAAATTCTTTTAATAAGCCTGGTTCATTTTCAACTACGATGATACGTGGTTGGATCCTTTTTTTATTTGAATAAAATTTATTTTCTAAAATATCCAAGGAGTTTCGCAAATCATTAATATTGCTTAATTTTAATGCAAAATCGGTTTGTCCATCGATTATAGTTGGTAATTGTTTTTTGTCGATTCTACGGGGTAGAAGAATCGCATGTAATAAATTGCAGACCATCCAATCTCGAGTGTTAATATCATCTGAAATCAAAATTGAAATTTAAAGAACGTTTCAAAGTATTATCTTTTGTTTATTTAAATAGTTACCAATTAAATCAGATGAATTTAACTTCTCCAATAAGTTCTTTGAGTTTCGGTCTTTAATTTCTCTTTCAAATAAAATTTTGCATTTCTCCACAAAATTCTCAAAATTATCCATCAATAAACTTGATTTATTTGGAAACATGGTTGCAAAATCAATTTCAATCTATGAATAAAATTTGTTAGAATGAAAATAATCCATAGAATTAACAATAGTTTTTACCAATTGAAAACCATAAAAATCATTATATCTTGGCCATTCACTACACAGTCTACTAATATTAGGATCTTTGGCTTTTTCAAATTCTAGGGTCCTTTGAGTAGACGTAGATTTCCAATACTCGATTACTGTATCCCAAGGGCCAATATTTTCTGCTAACCACTTCTTTTGTTCAATATATTCGCAATCCGGTTCAGGTAAATTGTCATCGTTTATTTCAGAAAAGCTACTTTCTGGATCTACCTTGATTTTTTTTAAGTATTTTGTTGTGTAGAAAATATTAGTGTATCTGTCATACAGCTTCCCCGAAGGATTTCTTTTACCGATTGTAACGTCTTTCTCTTTATAATAAGTTTCCTATATCAAAGAATAATATACGATACGTTTCTTAAGTTATCTTTCTTTTATAAAGTTTAATATTACGAGAATGTTTGATTGTTAAGATTTAAATTTTCAAAGGTTAAAACGATTCAATATTCAGAATACCGATTCCGTATTTCGAAATATCTAAAATGCTTGGATTTTTTACTTAGTTTTTGTGATAATAAAAAATGTGTCTGGCAGTGTGTTTTTAACATTACTAATAGTCACGTCACGCCCATTACAACATGAATTTTGAAATAAGAAGTGTAATTTTTTTATGTTTTCGAATTTACTTTAGTAATCGAGTCATTACTGGCACAAAATGTAACTTAAGTATTTTTATTAAGGATCTACAGTCTCAATGTACTAACAAATGGACCCTTAGGCAATTTTGTGAAGGATCTATTTTTGGGGTTGTAGAAAATAGTACATTGAAATTTCCATGCAATTAGGATAGGATAGGATGGAGTGGCTGCTTTCGCACACTTAGGCCAGTTTTGGCCCATTGTGATACCACAAGGGAAGGAGGAAGGGGAAAGGGATTACAGTATACCACCACCTGCGTATTGCAAGCTCCATGTCAACCTGTACATTGACATGAACGATGGGTCGGCACCTAATTTTTGGATTCTTCACCCCATCAGAGAGTCATAGTTGTGTTTATTAACACCAACGATCGAAATCGATGATGGAAATTTGCTTTTTGCATCCTGCCTCTGATGGGATTCGAACCCTGTACCTCCCGGTCCAAGAGCCGATGCTTTAACCACTACACTACTTGTCCGGTTTCCATGCAACTGGTTAACGCCAATTATTAGGTTGCCTTACTTTTATACAGGTTTTAAATTTTAATGTAGTTATTTAGGAAACAAATTAGTAACATGAGTGATTTTACAAAACGCACCTTAATACGAATTTTAAATAATTTAATAAATTAGAGTTATTAATGCTATGTATTAGGGTGAAACAAGATTAAAAGTAAGGTAACGTTAAAATTGGCGTTTAATTCAATCGCGATCCCAATATACTACTTTCTAAAATCTCAACAAACTGGCCTGATAAGGATAACACAAGTGCCTAAGGGTCTATTTGTTACAACATCAAATTTAATTAATTTAATATTAACGTATCTGAGATATTTAGCAATTTTAGGTTGACGTAATGTTAAATTTAGAATCAATAATAAAATGTTTACCTTATTTTCCGTAGGAAATATTTCAACGATCGATGCTGCAATTTTCACAAAATCTGGTTTCATTAGTCTTATCTTACGATCAATGCAATAATCAATTAGTATCTGAACTAGGTTTTTCTGTGAAACTTTATTCAATACTTTTCTTTGTTTAAAAAATTGCAGAACATCTCTTCCTTTAATTGTTTTAGTTAATATAGTCGACACCCACGTAGAATCAAATGCACACCTAAAACGGAATTTTTAATACATTCATATAGTCAAATGTTACATACAGTTAAATGTTATACAATTTCTTACAAAGTCTGTGAGCACGCTGGATCGAAATTAACACTTTTGGATGTGCATGGCGTTGGGCTTGAAGAACCACTATACGTATTTAAATTCCGTGAAAAGTTTTCTAACCAACTGTTTACTTTGCTATTCATTGATTCAGTCGTATTTTCGGTTGGATTTAATGGAATGCCCTGACAAAAAATTTTGGTTAATTTTAATTTGACGAAAATATTTAAATGAACACCAACTTACGATTGAATCTCGCCACATTTTTAATCCTGTTTTAAACAACACTTCTTGACCAAAAGCCGCATTAATTTTATCGAACAATCGAATAATATCCTCTCGTTCCATTTTTAATAAAACATTTGCGGTGATTTCTTGTTGTTTAAGAAGCTGGATTGTAGCCTCTGATAAACCCCATGACACTGCCAGTTCTTCCATGTCATATGTTACAGTAATTTCTTCTGTACTCCCGATATCTAATGCTACAGAACCATCTTCTAATACGTAAGATGTAGACATTTTTCGCGAGTATTGTTTAAAAAAATTTAATTTTATAACTAAAATGCACAAAAAAATCACACAAATATTTTTTTTCAACACCACGTTTTTTCACATTATTTGATATCAATTTTTTTATTTTTTTTATTTGCAAGAGTGCTTAAAACAATTTTTAACACTTTTCACTGGGTTGTAAAATACTAGTGATAACTATAAACTAGATTTCATTTTGAAACTAAAAATATAAAGATTTTTATTTTCTAATTGACTAAAATCCACTTGACACACCAAATGCTGTCTGAAATGAAGCTAATCGATGTAATATGAAACATAACGGTATAAATGTTGTAAACATGTAAAATCAAGGTGTATTTTATATTTGTTTAGTAGGAATAAAATATTTTAATTTTTAATTTCACTAATAAAGAGCGAAAGAGGAAAGAGAAATGAGAAACCAAGAAAACAAAATATAGAATTAAGAATATACTTGCTTGTTTTAAAAAGATTTACTTTTCAATAACAAGGAATAGTCATTGCTTAAATTGAGAAATATTAAAATTTCAAAATAAGTTGTACGTTGAATTTTAAAATAAAAATAAAAATCTTAAAAATTAGAATTTTTCCTTCAAAATAACAATATTTACTGTTTAATTTTACCATTTTATGAAATTTTATTATTAAGCACCTCTGATTCTTAAATTAAATGTTTAGTTTTTTTCTCAGTGTATTTATTTAAAAAAAAAAAAAAAAAAAAAAAAAAAAAAAGTAATCTGCGTAATATTAAACGTGTCGACAACCGCATAGATTACTTGGCGTAATCTACCTCACCCATCCCTGCACGTAATGTAACAATGATATTTGTAATAATACTCTCAGGTGGAGAATATAGCAACCAAAAGTTGAAAGCCATCCGAGAAATCTTTTTGCAAGTATCACTTGAAGTAGAACTAGACCTATTGTGTGTACCTGACGACCTTGCAATTGTTATATGCTGCTCAAAAATTGGAATAAATGCCACCCCAAAAAGTTTTTAGTCAGTTCTGATATTGCAGGCGGTCATGAAGCTACCTTGTATCTACAAACCTTCAATCAAACTCTTTCAAATATGGGTAAATCGATAATGAGATTTTGTCTCATAAAAGACGAATAATTGTATTTTACGATTTGAAAAAAATGCGCTAGTATGCAGCTATATTTTGTAAAAGGTCAATTCAGTTAAGTTGTATACGAAGAAATTAAAGAAGTATTAAATTGGAAATCCCATGACATACTGTGTGTTATAACGTTTAAAACCATACGCACGTGAGATTCCGTACAACTTCAGGTGATACTTTGGTAGCAATATTATTCCATTTGGAAACCATATGTTCAGCAACCTCATTGCATCCGCTATATTCTTCTTCAGCATTCTTCTCACTACTGAATATTTTTGGATAACCCAAAAACCGGTGGGCTTGTAAGTGTTAGCGGGTATTGTTGTGCAATGGTTAATTGAATTGATTTATTATCTCTTTCTTCAAAAACACGAAATTTTTAACAATTTTAATTTTAATTTTTAAAACACGATCGAATATGAATGTGTGTTTCCCATTGAAGTCGACCACAAAATTTTTCCTAAATCAACTAATTACCTTATGTGGGCTTTCGTAAGGCGATGTCAGCCTATAATACGAATTTTATCTACCCTAATAAAAACGAACTTACAGTTATTCAGCGTTTTTGGAATACATATACCGTTTTTCAGAGCATGTTGTGGCGCAGCTGGAACTAGATTGCGCATAGTATTTCGTACATGTTTAATAACCTGATCGGAGTCTGCTGGTGGTTGATCTGGTGCTTCCATAAAAAAATCGCCTGGAAATTTTAGTGGGAAGCGGGGAATATTTAATGTTACCAGTTCCAATCCGTTAGGTTGCGGGTGATAAGGAGTTATCCAAATTTGATGTGTGCCTAGAAGCGTCATTAATTCTGAGAACAGCTTAGACTGGAATTGGCTTCCTTGTTGTTGTAGTATTGTTTACATATGTACCCAAAATCTTGATAAATTGTTTTCCACAAAAGTGTATGCAATAGTTGCGGCAGTAATATCCTTCATATAGGGTAACCTTCTGACCATCTAGTGAAACGATCTATAACAGTTAAAATGAAGGCATATCCATTTGATAGCGGAAGTGGTCTAACGATGTCCAAATAAATGTATTCAAAACAACCAAAAAGCTGTTTAAATTATCCTAATTACGATTTCGTGTGCATTTGAATTTTAGCTCTTTGGCATGAAAGGCAGGACTATGCTCAAATGTGAACGTCTTTATTCATGTTAGGCCAAAAGTAACGATCCGTTTTTAATTTTCTAGCGGTACGATGAGTACAACCAGAAAGTTATTTTTGAAATTCCTCGCCAGTGTTTTTTAATTCCGAAATAGATTTGAGATCCAGTATTTTTTCGATAAAAACAGTCTCTTTATCGCTTGAGAGACTGTCAGCGACAACATTATCTTTGCTTAAAATATACTGATTGTCCGTTGAAAACTGCGAAATCTTAAAGATGACCCAAAAGTGTTGCATGAGTAAGCCGCCCTCGTTAGCATAGTAAGTAGCGTGCTTGCTTTGTTAATCGAGGGACTCGGGTTTTGTTTCCCAGTGGTGACCAAAAATCACGGTTGGGTGTTTTTAATGTGTAAGTATATGTGCAAGACCCAGACAGGCATTGCACCGTGGGCCCGTTAGTGGCATTGAGTGAACTTTTGAAGCGCACTTTTATTCTAAGCGAGATCTTCATAAAACTCTTCTGACCAAGCAAAATTTCTTGCGGTTTTTGGCTTTCATAACAATTCAGCTAGTTGTGGTAGAAAGCGATGATAATAAATCACCATGCCAATAAATGGTTGAATTTCTTAATTATTGATGTAGGCACTGGAAATTCCAATGTAGTTTTATCTGTTTTGTGACTAAGGAAATTAAGAGCATTAACACCAAAAACTAATTTTGATATTGATATCAAAATCGGCAAGCCTTTTAAACAGTAGTTTATTTGTGCCCTTCGTCTGATTTTGAAGCTACATGAATATCATCTATGTATATGCAAACACGAAATTTTGTCCTCAAAACTACCTTGTGCATGAGCCTTTGAAATGTCTGATTGCGTAAACCAAAAGGCATTTGCGTAAATTCGAATAAGCCAAAAGGAATGGTAATTGACATGCCCTGGCTAAGCCAATTTTAGAGAATATAGTATTACTGATTAAGTTCATATTGAAATGTTGTGTATATGAGGTATAGGGTAACGGTCAGGAACGGAGACGGTGTTTCATATTGTATAATCAAGTAGTTTCTTACAGTTGTTCCTAACCAATATGCAAATGACTAGATACTGGAGAACACGGTGGTTGGCAGTTTCCCAATTCCAACATGTATTACAGCTCCTTTGAGACAAGACTGAATAGATTAGTTTAGGTTAGTTAGTCATTGAAGAGAATGTGACAAAACCAACTCTTGAGTTACCGTAGTTTTAAATTAATTTATATAAAAGCACTCTAGGAATTGTCTACATTATTGTCGTTGTCTACATTGTCGACATTGTCGACATTGTCTACGGATTGTCGACACGTCGACTTACAAAACAATAAATTCCAGCCCAAAAAGTTTTGAGTCAGTTCTGATATTGCAGGCCGTCATAAAGCTACCTTGTATCCTTAAACCTTCAATATCTAGCTGCTTTAACTATGGGTATATATAGATAGTGAGATTTTGTCTCGCATTAAAGAATAAAAATTTGTATTAAACGCGCCCAGCTTAATTTTATTAGGTGCCACATAAATAAGGCCGAAGGGGAAAAGCTCATGAGAATATCCAGTACAACCTGATCACTGAGGGCAAACATAAAAGTTTGCGTTAACAAACAAATACAGGTTTCTATTAAAACCAAACCATCATTTAGTCGACACTGGAAAATTATTACAAAAATCGTAATGTTATCCGCACGTTGTTTCATCTAAATCACAATTACATATAAAGTAAACGAGTTAATGTCACTGTCATTGTTTCATTATGTGTTACTAATCAAAAATAATTTACAAATAAATTTTGATACAGCAAATTCTATGAGATACGTTCGTTTCATCTTGTAACATAACATATATATATATATAAGATCAAATATATTCTCATCTCTTAGGAAGGTAATAATATAATAATATTTTTTTGGTCTTGTGTATGTGTTGTCTTATTATTTTTTGCTGTTTTTGGAATATATTATGCTTTTCCAATTTTCCAAAAATCAAAAAAAAAAAAAAAAAAAAAAAATCTAGAAGCGGAAAAACCAAAAGAATAAAAGTTAAGAAAATCTCATCTTAAAGTAATCATGATCGAAATCCCATGATGATTGTGTTGTGATTATTATTATTATTATTAAGACAACCATCATACCCCGAACTCTTGTATACCGCAAACTTATGGAAAATCCCTTTATCTTATGTGTGTTTGGATATATACATATACATACATACATACATATATACTTCACTCTGCTTTTTATTTTAGGTTACCCACCCATGATACGTTAGAGGCATGAGTATATTGACTCAGTATCCGCCTTTCCATCTTTTGGTTCGGTGTGCGTGTGTATATAAAATTACAAATTACATAAAAATAGATGAATATAACACCTCATTTGAATACGATAATTAACTTGTGACAAAAAAAAAAATGTACAAGAAGACGACAGCAGTTTTGAATTCTGATTAAAAATTCTGTCGTGTTATCTCGTAATTCTTAATTCACAATGAAGAGATGAGAAACCATTTTTTTTTGTTGTTGTCTTATGAATTTCTTATCATCATCATGATTACAAACTGATATTCAAACAAAAATTGTGTAAATGAGATTTGTGTATATATATAGATGGTAGATATACAAATCAAGTTAGGGAGTATGCATATTCAGCACATCCCCGCGCATTTTTATTATAATTTTTTCACCTTAGGTTGCAACAAAATTGTCATTCGTATATGTTGTGGTTTCGTTATGTGCGGCTTTGTATTCCATCATCTATGGATATATATGCTCAAACGGATAAACGTAAATTAAAACTTTCCTAATAAAAATAACAAAATGAACAAGAAGTCAACAGTCTAACTCAATATATATATGTATATATACATATATATGTATGTGATCCTTTCAAAGCACCATAAATAACATTTTTATTACACAAGGAAGACGACGGAAAAATAAAAACGTAAAAGAAAATTGTGAAAAGTTAAACATTCATTATCGTCCAACAACATAAAATGTTCGATGGTGTGTCTCACCGTATTGAAACGGCGATAAATAAATATATATATATAAGTATATAGAGGAAATAGGTGGAGATCAAAGGATCCTTAAATCTAGTTTGACGTACACCTCATGATCATACAGTCAGTGAACTCAACTAAATATATTTAACAAGACTCTCAGAGGTATAAGGATATTTTTTTATAGCCACCCTATTTCAGTAATACAGGTAGAGGATATGTAGCAAAAGGATATCAAATATATATGTATAAAAAAACTTTAATAGATAAAAATAAGGAGACATGTCATATTAAAATCCACATAAATAATATAAGATATACAAAAAAAGAACCACACATACACACAGCCGTAGCCAAGAAAACCTATCGTTATTTTTGTTTATTGTCCTAATAAAAAGAGCAAAGGAGCAAGAAAAATAAATGTCATTTTCATGACTTTTCAACTATATATACGACGACGTACGAGTACCTATATACATTAAGCATATAGCACACCGAAACCATATAAAACTTTATTTTCACTCCGATGAGGAATGTTTTCATTGCTTGCTATGCATCTTTGGCTATATATTATGATGTACCTAGGTAGTGGTTAAAATCCATTGGAGAATGCACGTCACATTCATATGTTGTTTAAATTTAAACAGAATGATGGAATAAAATGTGTCTCATGGTTTTAAATAGTCATAAAATGTATTTAAAATATTTACGCTGACATTTCGTATACATTTGAATGGTAAACTCGATGAAAATAAAAATTAGGGCGTTGTTTCTTTTTTGTAATAGCTAATGATTGGGGTTTTGATTTGAAATAATGTGAAACCCGATAATTGTTAACCTTTATGGATTGCCAATTTGGATTAACATTCAAACATAATCCATCTATGTTAACAACGCCCCAATTTTTTTTTTATATTATTTTAAAGTTCTGAAACTCTAAATTCTTCTTACTGTCAAGCAACTTTAATACTTTTAAACTCTAATCACCTCTTTATTTAATTTAGATTTCAATTGGAAAGTGGAAATTAGGAAATTGTAAATTTTAAATTAGAATTGGTTATTAAAAATTGGAATTTTGTAATTTGAAGTCAGAAATTAGAAATAAGAATTTGGAAATGGGCAGTTATAAATTTCAAACCGAAAATTGGAAACTCAAAATAGTATATTTGTTGTCCCGCTTAAGATTAATGAGTCACAGACAGGAATGGTCGTTTATGCATCATCTACTATTTTCTACATTGATGTGTCGGCAACCTGTATATAACGTCAACAACGTAGACAACGTCGATAATGTAGATAATTCCTACAGTGGTTTTGTCAATTAGTTCTAAACTAAAGGTGACCAAATATCTTTAGGAACCATGAATCTACTTCAGCGTCAAAACAACGATATACAGCGTTATATAGAGTGGGGCCTTCTTTATAACGGTGGAACGGTATAGAACAGCTAGCAGAAAAATCGGAAAAACGACTCACAAAAAATCAGACAAAAAGGTAATAACTTTCATTAGAACTTTAACTATGACCGCGCCATAAAATTTAACACAACCCACTCCATGGTAAAACGAATTCGAGTTTTTTATTTGAATTCATGTACTGATTTAAACTTAAAATTGGTATGGTCAGTGGTCAATATTGTTTTCCGCCTAGAAAATGCATCAAGCATCATTAACTGGAATGGTAGTTTTATAATTTTTAAGAACATATAAGGAGCAATAGCTTGTCAGATTTTTAACTTCTTCGAACTACACAGCTTGGAATATCATCGTATTAAATGTAGCACCTGGCACTACGCAGTTCAGTTAAGTTTCAAACGATATTAATGTAGGAACATTTTTGGTTCAACTCAGGTTATGTTAAAAAGTTTCCCCCAAGTTTCTCAATTTAATTGGAAAGTATAAAAGATTTGCATAACATCAAATATATATACGGTGCGGTGGGCGAGGTAGTAGAGTGATTTACTTTGGATTAATGGACCAGGGTTCAAGCCCCATTAGCGACGGTATTATTTTAATTTAATTTCTTCTGTATGCAAATTAGTTCAACACACAAGCTTCAGTTAAACATTTTCATATTTCTCAAGAAGTCGCATATATACAAGATGGGTATATAGCGATGGTGGAATAAACGCAGAGTCCACTACCTTTGCTAAAATTTTCAATATTTTCTATTCAAATGACAGATATAAAAGTTTTGTGTAGCATGAAATATATATGCGGTTGTGGTCAAGTAAGCAAAGTCAGTGGCTTTGGATTATTGGATCTTAGTTCGATTCTCGATCGAGCCAAACATTTTTTGATTTAATTTCTCCTGTCAAATTGGTGATGGTGAATTAAAATTACTCAAATCCAACTCAGCTTCTGTTCAAAACTTTAATACTCTCCATGTAAAAGTGGCACGTATAAAAGACGGGTCTGATGGGTATAGAGCGGTAATGAAATTGTACGGCGATGGTCAAATAAGCAGGTCCATTGGAGATGCTAAAATTTTCAATTTTTTTATTCAAATGGCAGCTATAAACGATAGGAATATCACAATTTATATGTATGGCGGTGGCTCGGTGGTAAAAGAATCTGTATGATTGGATTGAAATCATTACTAGAACTAGTTCAAGCCTCAATATATATGTTTAATTTAAAATTGCAAATTGGTCATTTTTAAATCCAAAAGGGATTTTTTTTAAATTTAATGAGAAATGGGTGGATGTCCGCTAAATTTGTTTACCCTTTGTCGAGGTTCGAACACTGCACAATATCCACGATTCCAAATTCTTTGACACGTTTGATAGATTTGCCGCTATAATCATCCTTTATATTTACCAATTGAAGGGAGAAATTAAATTGAAAATTATTTAATGCCAAACCGAGGCTTGAACTCAAGTTCTCAATTCTAAATGCAACGACTCTGCTTACTGGACCACCGTCGTTTAGAAAGTCGGTGCTATATACAAATCTTTTTTGGACAATTCATTACGGTCATACACAAGAGCTGGCTCTAATACTTGCCGAAGAAATTAAATAAAAAAGTATTGGCGCTGACGAGTGCCACGATTTCAATAGCATTGACTCGACTGCTTACTCGACCATCGGCGTATTAAAAATTGATGCAGAACAACGATAGAAATCTTTACATCGCAGAACCGATAGAAATCATTACAAAAAGGTTATAACCTTCATTAAAAATAATCCGGGGAAATTTAACTATGACCGTGTCATAAAATTTAACACACCCCACTCCATGGTAAAACGAATTCGAGTTCAGGAAAGCTATGAGTGCTACCGTGTTATTAAAAAGCCAAATCATCGCAGTTGCGACCATCAATTTTCAACTGATGGCCGCAACTGCGATGGTCATTTCTCAAAGTTCAATTTCTGATGACGCGTGTAAGAAAATCGAATGGTATTTGGCGAATGATACGAGTAATGTTGGCTTCCAATGCCTCAAATCTAGCTGGTTTATTCACATAGACTTTGGACTTTGCGTAGTCCCAAAGAAAAGAGTCTAGAGGTATCACACGATTAAAATAGCCAATTCAACGATCCGAACCGTGAAATTAATTGCTCACCAACATGATGTTTCATTAAGTATACAGTCGTCGAAGTCGGGCTTCAATTAAGTATTTCACATTTTTTTCACATTTATACAGTACGTATACAAATCCTATTGGAATATTGAAAATCGAACTGAATTCTAATTGATTTCGTTGGTGTTAGTTTGTAGCGTACACTGTCATGAATCAAAAAATTGTTTGTGAATAAAATATAATCAATAAATGCATTTTAAAAAGTATTGTATTTTATATTTACTGTTTTCAAGACAACGTGTAAGTAGCGTAAAAACTAATGCACTAAAATTTAGTTTTCAACATTTTAATGTGTGATACGATATTTTTGTAAATAGTTAACTTAATTAAATCAATTTATGAAATATTTTTTTATGGTAACAAATGGAACATCACAACCAAAAGTCATAGTTCTAAACTCCCATGTTCAAACCACCTAAGCCAAAACATCAACCTATTTTAGTCTAATTCAATTTTAATCCAATTAGAATTTAAGCTTTTCACGTTGATTAAAATGCCAAAAAATACGTTCGCTTAATTATTCTGGGGATATAAAACACCTATTGCGTTGTTTTGACGAGGAATTTATTAAGCTATTTCATGTACTATCAGGACCTGGGTCCAAATATCTGGAAAGGAGTGTTAATGGATATTTTTCATTTTTGGTCAAACTACTTTTTCTAAGAATAAAATTCAAGGCCAATTTATTTCTTTGGATTATGGATCCGTTTTAAGCTAGTTAGACAAGGAATTTACTGAGCTATTTCATGTACTATCGGAACTTGAGTCCAAATCTCTGGCCAAGGGTGTTAATGGCCATTTATCATTTTCGGCCAAACTCGAACTTTTCAGAAAAAAATTCGTGGCCAATTTGTTTGAAACGAGAAATCTAATGAGCCATTACATGTACTATCAGGACCTGAGTCCAAATCTCTGGTAAGGAGAGTTAATGGATATTTTTCGTTTTTGGTCAAACTCCTTTTTCTAAGAATAAAATTTTCATTTAATTTATCTGAAATATAATAGGGCTACTTTTATCAATTCCGCATATAAAAAAAACATATTTAAAAAAAAATTGAAAATATTTACTTTAATATATGCTTTCCAAATATCATTTTAATCGTTACAAGAGAATGTTAGATGGCGCTGTAAAAACTGATAAAATAAAATATGTTTACTTCACTAAAACTCCCATGTTCAAACCACCTAAGCCAAAACATCAACCTATTTTAGTCTAATTCAATTTTAATCCAATTAGAATTTAAGCTTTTCACGTTGATTAAAATGCCAAAAAATACGTTCGCTTAATTATTCTGGGGATATAAAACACCTATTGCGTTGTTTTGACGAGGAATTTATTAAGCTATTTCATGTACTATCAGGACCTGGGTCCAAATATCTGGAAAGGAGTGTTAATGGATATTTTTCATTTTTGGTCAAACTACTTTTTCTAAGAATAAAATTCAAGGCCAATTTATTTCTTTGGATTATGGATCCGTTTTAAGCTAGTTAGACAAGGAATTTACTGAGCTATTTCATGTACTATCGGAACTTGAGTCCAAATCTCTGGCCAAGGGTGTTAATGGCCATTTATCATTTTCGGCCAAACTCGAACTTTTCAGAAAAAAATTCGTGGCCAATTTGTTTGAAACGAGAAATCTAATGAGCCATTACATGTACTATCAGGACCTGAGTCCAAATCTCTGGTAAGGAGAGTTAATGGATATTTTTCGTTTTTGGTCAAACTCCTTTTTCTAAGAATAAAATTTTCATTTAATTTATCTGAAATATAATAGGGCTACTTTTATCAATTCCGCATATAAAAAAAACATATTTAAAAAAAAATTGAAAATATTTACTTTAATATATGCTTTCCAAATATCATTTTAATCGTTACAAGAGAATGTTAGATGGCGCTGTAAAAACTGATAAAATAAAATATGTTTACTTGGTACTAAAAATCTTCAGTCGGTTTGTGTATTTGATACTTATTATTCAATTAAGAAAGTGCTCATGCTTAATGTTTGAAATCAAATCAGATGCAAACTAAGCAAAATCATAAAACGATAAAAGCCAATTAACATCTCTTACCGGAGATTTGGACTCAGATTATGATATAACATGAAATAGCTGTTTAAATTCATCGTTCAAAAAGCCCCCAAAAAAAAAATTATGCCAAGAAATAAATTAGCCACGAATTTTTTTCTGGAAATTTTGAGTTTGACCGAAAATGATAAATGGCCATTAACACCCTTTGCCAGAGATTTGGACTCATGTTCCGATAGTACATAAAACAGCCCATTAAATTCCTCGTGCAACAAGACTTAAAGAAATCCATAACCCGAGAAATAAATTGGCCTCGAATTTATTTGTGGAAAGTTCGAGTACGGCCGAAAATGATAAACAACCATTAACACCCTTTGCCAGAGATTTGGACTCAAGTTCCGATAGTACATGAAACAGTTCATTTAATTTTTCGTCCAACAAGCTCATTAGATGTTTTTTACCCGAAAAAATCTTTTAAATTCATTTGTTTAGTCTAAGTTCGTCTAATATGTTATATTTTACTACTAGAAATTTCAATAGGAATCATATTTTTTTTCTTTTTGGAATTCAACTTAACAGTGTGATACTAACACATATATAAAATCTGTGAATTTGTGTAAAACTTCACAAGCATTTTCTGGCAACAAATATTCTATTATCATGGCGCAACCACGAGCACTATTCACAGGTACGTCCCGGCCGTCTCTTTTTTTTGAAGAAATATGGACGAATGATTTCACAGGCGCATAAACCATACCAAACCGTCTATTTAGTCGCGTATCATCCAATACTGTAAACTGGGATTCAAACATTTCGATGGTATTCCAAATAGTGGTCTCGACAGGTCGTTTATGTCAACCGTAACTTGGTCTAAGCGCACGAAACACATTCCTCACAGAACGCTGATTTTCGTAATAAAGTTGAACAATTTGTAGACGCTATGCCGTGCTCAGTCTTTCCATGATGAAATGGTAAGCAATACTGAATAAATAAAAACACGATGACAGTTTGAAACTATTCATGCGTCATTTGTCAAAACGAAACAAATGAAACAATCATCTCTAGATGAACGCTTTTACAAAATACTCCCGCGAACTGTCGCATTCGATTTCAAATCGCTAAAATAGGTTGTTGACATTATTTTAATTGTCGACGTTGACACACAATACTACCAAGTAATCTACGTTATATTTTACGTGTCGACAACCGCGTAGATTACATGGCGTTATCTACCTCGCCCATCCCTGGTCACACAGCTCAAAATTTATAAAATTTAATAATTTGAAACATTTTAAGTAGAATTTGGAGTATGTTAATTCGAAATTCAAAATTTTAAGCTGAAATTGTAATTTGAAAATTAGAAAAATTGAATTTGGCAATAAAAATTAAAAATTCGAAATTGGAAAATCAAAATTAAAAATTCGAAATTGGAAAATCAAAATTAAAAACAAAAAAATGAAAATTTTGAATTGATAATTTGAAATTCGGGAAATTGAAATTGAAAATTCGGAATTCGAATTATTAAATTGAAAACGAAAATCTGAAATTAAAAAATTATTTTAAATATGATTTTAACAATTTTTTCCTCCGTATGAGTTTAAATAACTCCAAAATAAACTAAATGATTTCAACATACCGGAGTTTAATCAAATACAAAAATTGTTGTTCTTAAACAAAAACAAATGATAATCAATTTTCATATAACATTAATCCCATTAATTCCTGTGTTCTTGTTCTGTGTGTTCTTCACGTTATGAATACAATAAAACGGTTTTTGTGCCATTTTCTGATCTATGTATGTGTTTGTTTGTTGTATGTGATGAACATATACAGAACAATTTACGGACAAACAAAAGAAGAAAATGAAGAAAAATTCCGGAAAAATCAGATGGAATTATCATTAAAATTGATATTTTTTCAATTTAACTTTTATAATTATAAATGAAAAAAAAAAAAATTCTTGTATTTTTAATGAAAATCCTGTGAAAATTACGTATACCATATAGCAGTATACACAATGATAAGGAATATCATTTCAGATGAGAAGAAGGTGTTGATGCGAAGGTGATGAGAAAGGTGGAGAATTATTATTTTTTTTCTTTTTTGGATTTGTAATTCTAATGAAAAATTGGTAAAACGAAAAGTTAATTAGGAGTTTTTGTTGTTGTGTTGGTATTAAGTAAATTTTTTGTTTTTTTCATTTTGTTTTAGATTTTAGATTTAGATTTAGACAATAGAGAGATCTAACTTGTTGACATGTTTGCGTAAATTTTTTAATTATAATAATATTTTATTTTTTTTGTTGGTGGTACTGTTGCTTTTTGTCAGTTTCTTTTGTTTTTCTTTTGGAAGAACCAAATAATGTGCAGGTGGTATATGTTGCGGGTTCCGGGACGATGAACACGACGACATAAAAGGTGTTAATTTAAGCGGAAAATTTGATATTTTGTTAGATATTTGCAGATTAGAGATTTTTATCAATTTTGAACGGATTTTGAATATTTATTAGATGATCACAATGAGTTTCGATAATTTAGTCACGGTTGAATGAGTAAGGAACAATTTCTTAATGAATTTTTATTTATTTATACCTTTAACGTGTATATCATGTATCCCACTTAGAACTAACATCCCATAATAAAATTGCAAGGTACGTAATATCAAATCCCGTTAAAACAGACCTGTAAGCATTTGGTTGGTTGTTCTTTGTGCATTATTTGAACAGTCTGGACGCATTCCACAAATAACTAACTATACTGAGCCACTTTATATTCTCAGTATGTACTTACACAATATAAAATGATTTTTGAAGAAAAATTCTCGAGCAAAATTATTTGTAATTTGTTGGAAAATTTAATTTGATTCTTCCTGTAAATTTTCAAAAAAAAAATTATTTATAAAAAGTACTGAGAAAAAAATTACTGATTTTTTTTTTCTTATTATTATTTCGATGTTTTACTTTAAAATTACAGAATTTTCTTAACTGCTAATGGAAAAGTTTTTCGTTCATATATATATATATACCTTGTTGAAATCACGGGAATAAGAATAAGATGAAGAAACACAAGTAAATCGTGTAAAAATAACAAAATTGAAAATTATGGAAAAATCGCTTTTTATTTGGAATTTTTATTCCGTTCAGATAATTTATGTATATACGTATATATCTGAATGTAAAAGAGTGTACGAGAGTTTTAAACCAACAACTAAAATGGCGTACATACAAAACCATCAAGAATTTCAATTTATTTTAACCAAAAAAAAAAATGATCTCAAAGTATATCATTTTATGCCCAGTATAGCCTATAACTCTCATACCTAATGTCCGATATTAAAAATTCTTTCGGTTTAAAAATAACTGACGTGTGAAGAGCTAGTCAAGTTTGTTTCAAAACAATATTTTTACTAATGCTTTTGTTATAAGCTAAATTTTAATTAATAGTCATATCTTTTTCGAAAATCACCAGGATATACATATCGATTAAATAAGCCAGCCAAAATGTTACTACCAAGCATTCGCGTCCGTAGGTCTTTATAGAAGGACATTACAACCTAAACTATATATACCAAATCATTTAGGTAAAATTACGATAACAATAGTCCAGCATTATCTTTAATTAAAAATAAAAACACAACAAAAGAAAAACTTAATTCTTGCAGAAAATCTCATTTTGAAAAAAATTAAATAAAAAATATTCTCCCGTCTCCTTTATAGTTTTCCTTAAATATAGATTTCCATCTAGTTTTCGGGAAAAACATGAGCAAGGAGAGATGGAATCGAGTAGCAAGGAAGGAAAATCTAAATTAAAATGAAATCTATCTTTTACTACTTATACATATATATAGTAAACTGACTAACTGTTACTATTTATGTACACTGTGTACACTACTATAAATTTTCATTCACAATTATATTTTGCTGTTTTCACTTTGTTTTATGCTGTATTTTATTATTGGGAATGGAATGAAAATTCATCTCGAACCAAAAAAAAATAAAAAAATATTTTAAAATTAATTTTCTTATTATCTCAACTGGAAATTTATAAATGGATAAAACTGGAATTCATTCGTTTTTGTATCCATTGTGTGTGTATGTTTGTGTGTGCGCGCGCGGGATGGAATACCAAATGGAATGAGATATGCGGCAAAATT
Source organism: Tipula unca (assembly GCA_951394425.1). NCBI lineage: Eukaryota > Metazoa > Arthropoda > Insecta > Diptera > Tipulidae > Tipula > Tipula unca. The sequence continues at coordinate 206,197,941 of OX596380.1, forward strand.
TTCGGAACAAAAACGGATGGTAATGGTTGGCGGCGTCATATATTTCGAAAGAATTTTTTTTGTTAGTGGAATCTGATCTCGCCAGTTTTCTTGTTTTCTTGTATTTTAATTGTAATGTAATTACAATTATTTTTCATTACAGTTAAATTAAGAAATTTTCTTGTGAGAAAATGGAAAACTATTCTAGGTATGAGATGATGGTGGGTTTTAATTCCGGACAGTATATATAGTAGGAAATTTGGTAAAGTAGTTTTGTTTAAGTATTAAATTGCTGTTGCTTGCGATATTTTGTGAATTTTTAATAAGCTCGTGTTGTAGATTTTTATTAGTAGCGTATTCATTTGCGATGTATGAACGGCGCTCACAACATCCTGCAATTATATAAATGACAATCCAAATATACGATCATAAGTTTTATTTAACGTCAGATATCGATGGTTCAGTATCTATATTATGAGAATTTTAATGTACAGCCAGCGGTTCATAATTGCCGTTAATAAGTTGAAAGCTGCATTCAAGGAATATGGATTTAATATATGAATACGAACATAACTATAATAATAATAACAAATTTTAAAAGCCATTACTGGTCCCTTACTGTATGAACAATTTCGATCCTGGGCTTGGTGTTCATACTGTATTAGACAATCTGAAGAAGCCAAGTCATTCCTTACAACGTGGAACCATCACCGCCAGGAACGATCTCTGCGCCTTCCACATGATGGCACTCCTTTCAGAGATCGCTGCACAATTCGTTCCGGATCAGCACGCAGAACGTGACCGAGCCAGCGTACTCGCTGAGATCTTACTTCATGTACAATGTTGAAGATCTTCATCAGATTTCTGATCTCGACATTGTACAGAGCTTGGTATGTACGTTCTACTTCACGTTTTGGGCCGTAAATTACTCGCATGATTCTTCTCAATCCATACATAACAACGGGCCTGACCAACGCTTTGTTAAGCTTCAGCATCACGACTACTAGTAGATGTTCAGATTTTAGCAGTGGCCTTAGAGGATACAAAGCACGACTACCAGCCGCTAGCCACGCTTTAATATCCTCACCCACACTGTTACGGTGAGTGATAAGAGATCCCAAATATTTGAACCGCCTCACTATTGTGCCATTGTCCCTATGACCAGACACCATATTTTGTTTTGGATCAAATATTATAAGTGGATCAACTATTCCCTACACTGCGTTGCTATTCAGTCCAATCACGCATATGTCATCTGCATATGCAAGCACCTGATTGGACTGGCGATATAAGATGTTACGCTGAGGTGTTTCAGTTTTACGAAAGATGTACTTCAACATGAGATTGAAGAGTATCGGGGACAGTGCATCTCCCTGTTGAACACCCGAGTTAACTGCAAAAGTCGATCGCCTGTTCCAAACTTTAACACAGCATTGAGACTGCGTCTTTGTCATTCTATACACAATCGTACCAATTTTGTTGGCATTTCTAGATATTCCAGGGCAGACCAAAAATTTTCTTGATTTATGAACACCTGATGTACGAAGTTAGATGTCTCGCAATATTTAGATAGAATCATCTGCAGCGAAAAGACTTGACCTATGACTGATCGACTCGGACGAAATCCTCCTTGATAGTCACGAACTAAACCCTCCGCTAGAGAGGTGATTTGAGATGACTCAACTACAGTCTGTGACGCATGATGAAAATCAAGCAGATCGGTAAAATGTCCAATCCATGCATTTAGTACTGCATCGATGTTGACACAGAGGTTTCCATCCCAATTCCGAATGGCGGTTGACGCAGGCCTGAAAGTATGGTGAATGCAGTAATTTCCTTTTAAAAATTACACGAACTGCGCTCATTGCTCAGTACTTTCGGAACCACGGACTTCCACCATTCACGCTTCTTACGTGTACAATTCCGCTTAGCTGCCATCCTGGTAAGAGTAGCCTGGTTTTCCGTCGCGATTGTGAGACGTTGTTGCACTTTAATGTTAGCTAATTTTGTTGTACGACTGCAAGACGACATCTCATCATCAAACCAATCATTCTTGAGTCTGACTTTGACCTAAAATCTGTTGAGCAGCACTGACCACCGAAGTTTTCAGTACCTCTTTTAATCTTCATTTATCATACCTTCACAGTGGAAACGCTCTATGCGTTTCGCTGTATTACCAGACTTGTATGAAAACTTCCATCGTAGTTTTGCAATAACCAAATGATGATCGCTCCCTACGTATTTGGTTGCTGACCGATAAGTTCTCACATCTTGCACAATCCAAGCTCACCCTATTTAGCTGCGGGACATTTTGCGAGGATGGATCCATATTTCTACATGTATTTGTTTGTATGGGATGAATGTGCTTGCTTCTCTAAGGTCGTGAGCAATTGCAAAGTACATCATTCTCTCACAATTATCTGTCGCAGTTTCGTGTCGGTAGTATGGACCTATGTGTTTGCACAAGTTTGCCTGATTTCTGCCAGCTTCACTATATATATGATTAAAATCTAACTATTTTTGTATAAAAGATTCTTCAAATTTAACAACAAGCCAGCCTTCATTTAAAATCAACAAAGGTAAATTGGTAGATGCCTGGCTACTCCACCATTCAATATTTCTGAAAACAGCAATGCAATCTTGATGAATGTTAAATACAGGTGATATTGGCCAACAGTCAAAGGTCCTCACGATTTCCTAACACCTTCTGGAGATGTATATAAAGCTAAAGAAAACGCAATGGCCACAGCATAAAAAAATATTAAAATTGGGCGGATTACTAGAACACTCAGTGTCATTAACGGGCCCACGGTGCAATACCCTGACAAACATATATACATATACTTACACATTATAGACCAACCAACAGTGATTTTTGGTCACCACCGGGAATCGAACCCGAGAATCTCGAATAACAAAGCAATCACGCTACTTACTGTGCTAACGAGGGCGGTAACAGCATAACTATAGTGACACTTTTATCAACTATCAGCTCAGGATTAACTATCATCCAATAATTTTATCCCATTCCAGGATAGATATGTCCTAATGTCGCGACAGTTTTATCCCAAGAAATCAAAATCATCTTGAAGTTCGTAGCAAAACCATCTCAATATCACGAAAAGAATAGATACACAAAAAAAATTGATTGATTTATTAATTCCGGTCACAATCGTAAGCGAGCCAATTGAGCTTTAAACTAAACATTTCATATATTTTTCATTATTTCACTAGTTCCATTGCCTCCAGAGCCAATTGGGGAAAAGTGTCCAACTAGCTCGGGTGATTTTTAAGTTTGGTATACTAACACAACTATTTCCTGGTTGTTTCGAAATTATTTCACAATCGTGAGCGAGCCAATTGAGCTTTAAGCTAAACATTTCATATATTTTTCATTATTTTTAATTATTTCACTAGTTCCGTCAACTCCAGAGACAATTGGGTAAAAGTGTAGAACTAGCTCGGGTGATTTTAAAGTTTGGTATACTAACACAACTATTTCCTGGTTGATTCGAAATTCTTTCACAATCGTGAGCGAGCCAATTGAGCTTTAAGCTAAACATTTCATATATTTTTCATTATTTTTAATTATTTCACACTAGTTCCGTCAACTCCAGAGACAATTGGGTAAAAGTGTAGAACTAGCTCGGGTGATTTTTAATTTTGGTATTATTTTTTTTTTTTTTTTTTAGATACATTTTAGGTAGTTTTCAATTTTATCACCGATCGTAATCGGGAGATGAAAAATCCGTTTTGCATCCCGCCTCTCTGTTGTATAATTCGAACCCAGTACCTTCCGGTCCAAACGTCACAGCTTTAACCACTGCGCTATTTGCTCGGTTAATTTTGGAATACTAACATAATTACATCCTGTTCGTTTCGAAAAACTGTCACAATCGTGAGCGAGCCAATTACCATTGCCCCTAAATGTTCATTACTTACATTTTCGTATCGGATTGATCATTTGGGCGCTTCACAATTTTTTATTATTTTGTTACATGGCTGTGAAACCATAGTTAAATTTATTGTGATCGTTTCAACGGTAAAAACCATGTTCTGCGAATACCTTTAAATACTTACTTGTGTTTCGTTACAATAAATTGGTTAGCAAATTTATCAATTTTCAATGTTATCATTCGTGACTTGCTTTATTTTTGCACTCAAAATAGGCAGGTAGCCAATGGTATATCTATCAGCTGATTTTTGTAAACATGATTCTTGAATTTTTAATTTGAACTTCAGAGATTAAATACAATGTAGTAAAGTACACTATCGCGAAAGTGGATGAAACTGTAAACACATAAAATTAGTTATTTTGCCAAAACTTACACGCGTGCTGCGGATGCATCATTCCAAAATCGTAATGTTCTCTAGTTACAATATACACATTCGATTTTTTCTATATATTATATCGTTGGGATCAGAACTGTCTATTTTGGGAGTGTGTGTTTGTGTGTGTGGGGGTGGGTGTGTGTGTGACTATATACAATCCCTATTGTTATACAGTTTAAGTTATACGCACTTTGTTTCCTTATGACACCTGTGCTATTGTTCTTCGATGCTGTGTATTCTTTGGAAAATTTCCTTTTTTATATTTTTTTATTTCCTTACAGAGAGTTCCCATTTTCTTTTCATTTTTATTAGCAATTCGGATTTTGTTGTTATTGTTGGAATTTTACCCACTTTTTTCACTACAATGTTATATAGGTACCTACATATATATGTATAGAGAGAGGTAACACAGAATATACATATCTTTCTGATTCAACTCTATGTACCTATGTACATATGTATGTATGTATATATCTGTACATGTTTTGTGTGTATATCTATACATTATATATATTCGTATTGTTGTTGTTTGAAATGAAAATGAGATTAAGAAAAATAAAGAAGCGCAACAACAACAATACCAACAGCAGCATAAAAAACAGGAAAATTGGATCAATGAAGTAAATGATTAAAATACAAAATATATTGTTAAGTTAAGGTAAGAAATAAAATGAAATAAAAAAAAAAGGAAATCAAGGTACATACGTATGTATGTACATACACAGCCCTGTGTTTAATGAATGGTTGGCAACAATGTTTTGATATCAATTTTCTTACGTTATAAAATGTATCATGGTATAAAGATGTACATACATATATAGACGTAAACTAAGAAGATAAATATTTAATTAATGAATTGAGATTGGAGTGGATGGGAATGAATATATACGTATGTACTCGTATTATGTCTTTGTTCAAACATATGTTTGATTGTGTGTACTGTGTATACGTACGTACCTGTGCATTGAGCACACATTTTGTTTAATTAAAAATGAATTTAATTCAATGACTCGTTATTCGATGGAAATGATTTATTCATGTGACTTTTCGACAGAACAAAGTTGATATGCTATATAATTAGGAATTTATGGCTTCAGGCGGATTTGAAATTAAAACGCATGAATTTTTGAGGCAAATCTATTTTTTTAAACATGCATAAATGATAGTGAAAAGTTCCAGACACTCCAGTATTCAATTTTGTTGTGAGTGATACACAAATCATAACTGACAACAAAAATATTCCTATACCACAAAAAGGTTGGTATATCCTATAACAATAAAATTAGCAAAAGCAGGGCCTATAGACGGTTTCGACATATGGAATGGTACGCCATTATGAAAAATGTGAAAAATTCGTCCTTTGAGGAGCCAAATTTGAGTACAAATATTTTTAATGTTTGAATTACTGATGAGCCGAATGTCTGGAATGGATTTTAAAAAAATGCTGAGATGTGATCCTGGACTAACATCAAAACGGTAATTTTGTTTCACTAGTATATACAATCTTTGTTTTGGGAGTGAATGCAACTATATATATTACGTTTAGGTACTCTTGGTTTTTAAACCTTGAAAATTTTGGAATTTGGGTTAGTTCCATTGTTAAATTAGGCTTTGATTCTTCTCTAAATTTGAGCTTCAACGCAGCCATTACCACTTGCAGACGCCAGCTTTTCCTGAAAAATGAAGACGCAGGGCAGGAAACCTGTAATTATTGTTTACGTTAAACGTAAAATAAACCTTAATAGGAAACCACAGCAGCCCTATATAGAGTTTAATTAATATCCAGATTCATCATCAAACAAAATTGAAGCTGACTGAGTATCAGTTGAATCAAAAAAAAGTATTGCCAAACGCATTTCCCGGAGTGCTCGGTACTAGCTCCGGAGATACCCATGGTAAATAAGGGTGTAAACTCCGTAAGTCATATAGTAAATAGGCGGAATATCCTATGGGCAATAAACAGTTTTAAGCCATACAAGTCGGCAGGACCTGATGGCATTATCCCTGCGGATATCCAGCGAACTATTGACTTAACCCTACCCTGGCTGGAAGTTATCTTCAAAGGTTATCTTCAAAATGGACTGAAGTAAAAGTAATATTTATACCTAAGGCGGGAAAAAGCCTTCACTGGTATCCCAAAGGTTTTCGGCCTATAAGCTTATCCTTTTTTCTGTTAATATCACTGGAAAGAAAAATAGAGGCTTACAATAGAGGCTCAATCAAGCCGGGCGAGCTGTCGGAATCTCAACACGCATACCGTAAGGAACGATCGGTGGAAATAGCTCTCCACTCCCATATTGGCCTGATTGAGAAATCACTTGAATACAAGGAATATTCCATGGTAACTTTCTTGGATATAGAAGGGGTCTTAAGCAATGTCAGATCGGGGGCAATCACTCGGGCCCTTGCGTGTCTGAGAGTAGACGGGTCATTCAGAGGCTTGATAATTCAAACGCTTAGAGGCAGGATCGTGAAAGCTGATCTGGGTGGGACGTCTGCCGGCAGATATATGAGCAGAACGACACCTCAAGGTGGTGTTTTAACCCCCTTCTTTAGAACTTGGTCATTAATGACCTGTTACTAAACCTGGAAGGGCAAGGCTTGAAGGTGGTTGTCTACGCGGATGATGTTGCTATCGCGGTCTTCGGTAAATATCCTTGTACGCTGAAGGTAGCCCAGAACTGTCTGGCTGATCAGTTCAACATCAACTTGACGTGGGTGCCTCACCCGCAGGGAATGTCTAGTCTAGCGTACAGCAGAACAAAATTTATGGGAACTTTCCCTTTGAACAACCTCACGGATCCTAGTAAGATCGAGATCCGGGACTTTAAACGCTTCTTGGTAAGCTCAGGTTGGTTTAACGAATGAAGAGGAGGCAGCTCGAATGTGGATGAGTTACGGACCAAACTTGTCTCTATATGCTTGTTCTTTAGGACGGCCACCCTTACCTAACCTAACCTATTGCCAAACTCGATTTGCATTTTTGCAATTGGATCTTTCATCGCTTTGCCTTATATGAGTTTGTGTCTATTCTGTCACCACTCCATGTTCATCTAAGGTGCGTTCGTGCCCGCGGGTAGAACTTGTTCAAATTCAAAGATTTGTTTAAATGTTTTTTCAATTCGGTTTGTTCAGCTATATACCACTCACCGCAAAGATTGTGTTAATCTCATATTAGTGCGCTTCAGAAAACTGATCCGACAAACCATGGGTCGGAATTTTTTCTGCGCCAGTACTCAATGCTATACACTAAATCTTTTACAACACCACCCCTTATTGAATGGTATTTCTACATTAAAGAAATTACGATACGATGTGCTCCACTCGGTTGTTTCTTTCCTTAATCCTCGCATTCCTCGTAAATATTGAAATTTGTGCATATAATTCGTTTTAGTGCGAATGATTGTTGTGGGCGCTGACCTCAAAAAGATCTTTTGGGTAATCTCCACTGAATTGTGAAATATCACTCTTAGGCTGCAGTTTATCCTTTAAATCACAGTATCTTGATGCGATGACTACCAAAACAAAAATTGAAACAATAAACAACAAATTTACAGTATCAATTCGACCAACCTCCCTATACCATATTATCCACAAATGTATCCTTCAATTTTAACTCCCTGTTTATTTCCAATAAATAAAATTTTAATGTAACAACTTAATTATGGTAATCATAAAAAAAATTACATAAAATACATAAAAATGGTATGACGATTATTAAAAATCCACCCTCTTCAACAATAGACACATATATACATACATATATACGTGCGGGCATCAAAACTCGCGCGTGCGGCTCTATATACGTATATAAACACAAATCCAATTGCATTTTATTCCTATACCCTATATACACCCCTAATCTGCGACGGAAATCGAAAATTGATATCAAATTTGCATATTCATCCTTCCGATCTTTCCATTAACGGTAATTAAGAAAAATTCAAAATCATCTCAGGTTTATAAAAATTTTAAAGTACCTACCTACCTATATAGAAACGGCAAGTATATTATTGAAATGGGGAGGGGACGGTACACGAATGGACCATTTGAAATTAATCTACATTTTTAATCTACTTTTTAGGTTTTTTAACTAATTGATTTGGTTTTAAGATGTTTCGTGGATGCGGCACGGTCGGATGACTTTTTGGGCCCGCACACACGAAAATAAAAATGAAATTAATTTGGTCTGACTTGAATTATAAAATCATCAATTAAAAATCAGCTCGATATATACATATACATATGTACATACATATATTGACGTTCGTGGTGGGAATTCATTTTATGCGGCAGCCACAGGGATTTCTTTTTGCTGTATTACAAAATATTATCATAATTGTGAGTGTGTGAATTTTTAATTGAAACATGATGTACATTGATGTACGGACATTTGGCCCTATATCCATGCACACATTCATAAAAATGAATTCTTGGAAAACGATTACTGGTCTTGGAAAATTTTGTAGCTCATCACATTTTTGAGACTATTGGAAATATCGTATATCAACATTCGCTAATTTGTAATACATACTTGGAAATTCCTATAAATCATTCATTGGAAAATGAATAAACGACAGGTTATTGGTCGGTGTTTTAAAGTTAAATAACTTTAGATACACAAAAATAGAATAGGGCCGGATCACATATTCATCTGTAAGCACAGTCGATAAATCTGTAAGTTCACATAGAATAAACGGCTTATAGTTACTTATCTCCCTTGTTCTACCAAATTGGAAGGACGAATTAAATTTTCCAGCTATCTGGGAATAAATTTAATTCGAAAGCCCTTTCTTTCATTAAAAATGAAGATGAAATGCACCATCCTTCTTTACATGAAAGTGCGGAATAACTAAACCATAATTGCTAAAATACATCGTATATTGTGCCGAGACTGATTCGAAAAAGATTACGAACAAATTGCAAATTTTGGGACTAGCAGAAACATCCAAACAACAATATGGTTAGGGAACTAGAACAACTTTTCTTTTGGTGTTTAGAAAATTCCAACATGCTTTCAGATTTGAAGTCAAGAGTCTTCCTTAATCTGCAAAATATACATGGTTATTATAGAGAACCGAACATAACGGCTTTCGAGCCGCCTCAAATGCTGGACGAATATCCGCACCGTCATGAGACGTTTATTGAGCGATAAAGCCAAATCGTTTAAATATTCTTTAAATTGAAAAAAGAATTTCAATCAGAGTTGGATACAAAATCATTTAAGTGTGGCCATCATTTTTTAAACCGCATGCTTTTTTGACGAATTATCACGTATCTTCTGAAGAGATGATGTCGCGTGAAACGATGAGATCGGGAAGTTTAGCTGGTATGTGGCTCGTTCAACCAATTGTACTGTTTCGATACTAGCGAAATAATCTGTTGTAGCTAAAAGCTCATTCATCAGTGTAATAGAGGAAATTAAAACGCCGTTGACATTAAAGTTTAGTTAAGCTTCGCTTAACTGAGATATCCTAAATTACTAAAATAATATCTCACTTTTTTTGTGCATCTACAAGTAGAAACGACTTTTCATAAAATGATCGCAAGAATTTTCTTTGTATTATCCTTGGTTCTATTTTCCCAGAGCTTTCAAAAAATAAAATTAAAAAGTTTTCGTTTTTCAAAACTCGAAAGAAGTGCATATTTTAGATATCTGCGTGTGACATACATTCCCTCAGTCCATGTAAGCACGTGTCGAAGCTGTAATTAGATATGCTGAGTAAAACTCGAGCAGATGCCACATGGCTTGTTAATTTAGCATTATACATTTCTTTCGGTAAAAATAAAAGTAAATCGGAAATCTCTAGAAACGGAAGATCAATTTTGAGGAAACTACTCGAAAAAAATGCAATTAGGAAAACTTAATAATTTTATCACATTTTTTGCATAACTGTATCACATTTAGTTGGAAAAACAACAAACATTGATAATTGAATCGGATCGAGGATAAATTTTACATGGCCCTTCGAGCCGGATGTTTCAAACCGTTATTTCATTTCACTCTGGTATTAGCCCACACCAGCTCAGAGTTTAATGAAGTAAACGAAAAGTAAATCCCAGCTAAGGCTGAATTTTACACCAGATTCAAGATGAGGCTGAACTTAATATTGATCCTGCGAGACAACCAACAACTGGCGACATTTTACATGGTCCTTCGAGCCAATAAAACGAGTGGCAAATAAAAGTACAGACGGACAGTCTATAACGTCGTCGAGGGTGACGACACCACCAGCCAATCAACAACAAACACATAACTTCACAAAATTAACGTCAAAGGAGGAGCTAAGCATCAACAAGCACCAATACCACCACTAGTAAAAATACAACAACAAGATGGATGGGTTATTTCAAATAAAAAAGGTAACAGGTGGAAAGATAGTTCAACTAGAGAAAAACTATCGAAAAGACGATGAAGATAAAAAAAGGAAGTCTTACTTAGAAAAGAGAATAGGGAGTCTAAAAGCGCTATATAACGAATTAGTTCGAAACGATTAGCCATTGACACTAACAACGTCACAGGAAGCCCTACATCTTCCAAGCTCACGTCTCGAGGAAGCATATAAACCAACAGCCACGAGAGATCTACAAACAACAGCCTCAACAAAAAATTGATTTTCATTTTACCACCGCAAAACATAGGCAATGAAAATGGAAGCTCTGTGTGCTTTGTTCGATTAACTTCAAAAGAACAAAAGCAATTACACCAAAGATGGTGAAAGCAGGAAGACTCAGGAGTATTTGCAGAAGAAACTACCTCAAATCGAAACCATGTGTAAGGAATTCATCGACAACGATACAGAGATGTAGGACGATCTTTATGACGACCACAGCTCATCCATATTGGAAAGAAGGGTAATCGCTCGAAATTAGAAATTCTATGCGAACTATCGAACTGAGTTAGATGCTAAACTAAAAACAGAACGCAAATACGCAAATAGAAATCACAAGATGTTTAACTACGTTTATGCTATAGATTAGTAGCCGACGCAGAACAACTAGTAGAAGCTAAGAGTAGCCTCAACAACGGCCAAGATCCCTGTATTTGTCAGTCCCGCAGTATGTTCAATCACAGGTTTGAACATGGTACTTTAATTCATCATATTGATTTAACACACACCATGTTCATATGTAGCTTTTCACATTCTCCCGAATGCTTAGGCTTAGTTAAACCTCGAAAAAACTTACACAATATATAAATATTCCTAAAAGTATGCGGCGAAACAAAACCTATAGTTATATTCTTAAAAGCTTCTAAAGGAAACACTGATTTAAAAGCTCATAATAAATAAAGGTGGGCTCCTAAAAGCTTCGAGATAGACATATTATTTACGTAAAAATTATTATGAAGCTTTTAAAAAGCTCAATATTTTTCTTAAAAGCTTGCGGTGAAAATTAAAATGCTAAAACTCCGAAATTTAATTTATTGAATAACTGTATCACATTCGGTTGGAAAAACAACAGACATTTAGTCCACACCATGTACATATGTACATACATATGTATGGTTTCTTTGTACATTTTGATATATTGACATCTTTGCTGTCAAAAATGTAAAAAAATTCATTTTTGCTTTAAATAGCTTTATCTAAGCTTTTAATTATCTAAATAATTTAATTTATTCCAACACACGTATCAATTATTCGCGGTTTTCACAATATATAAATATTCCAAAAAGTATGCGGTAAAACGAAAGCTTGTTATATTCTAAAAAGCTTTTAAAGGCAAAACTGATTTATAAAATTCTATCACTTATCGATCATACGAATTATAGTGATATTGGAGATTGACATATATACAGCTTCCAGCTGTGCATTATCATGCTTTTAAAAAGCTAGATATTTTTCAAATTACTTACTTTGTCCACACGTAGTCATAATTCGTAATTTTCACAACATGTAATTATTTCAAAAAGCTTAAAAAAATTAAAGATTAAAATTCTTAAAAGCTACGCTAGGTAATTAAAATAATTAAACACCTTGAAATTTCTAAACAATAATATTTCGATTCGAAAACGTAATAAATTGTTTTGAGAGCTTTTAAAATAAAATACTAATTTAAAAGCTGGTGGCAGAATCATTAACGTTGATTCAAAACTAGTATCAAACGTATTAGAGATTTCAAGTTCCTTTATATCGAGTTGCCCTGTTTCTTGTATTCCGAGAGATGTGCCGACTGTTCTCTAGTCAATGTAGGGTGGGGCACTGTGCGAAAGCTTGACATCGCGATATCAACGAAAACGGTGAGTATATTACAAATCTGCACCAAACCACTAACCATCGATCATTCATTGACGTTTTTCAAACGAGATTAATCACCGGACGAGATTTGAACCGCATTGCTGGTTGGTTTTCAATAATAATCACGTTGCCCAAACAATTACTATGAAATGAACTATTTCTTGCAAATTTTTATATTTCAAAATAAGTTTGGGGTAAAAAATTTTAGAAAATGGTGAACGTAAAATTAAAGCTTTATAAAGCTTCTCTACTTTTAATGCGCATTCTTTATGTACATACGATACTTTCGTGATAGGCGTGTACGGTATTTCACCGAAAGCTTTAATAATTATGCTTTTAAAAGCGATTATCTAAAATATAAATATTCAGGTAAATTGTTTTAAATTTTTACTGTATGATTAAGGAAATGCGACAAAAAATCAACGCCTACATCAAGTATTGTGAAAAGCTCTCAAAACGATTTGGAAATATTATTAACATGTTTCTTTGTAACTAAAATCCTGTGCAGTTTTATATTTAAGCATAATTAGTGCCATATTTGCGTACTTGAAAATACTGCTCAAAATCTTTAAAAAAATTATTGCTAAGCTTTTAAATCTTACAAGCGATTTAATTTATTCGCACATATTCATAATTGGTAGTTAAATAATTTAAAAAAATTTAATAAACTTAGACTTTTATATATATGCTTATTATTCTCAAGTTTATGATAACTTGGGTGGCGGTTTAAACGTTTAAGAGAACCATTTGCAATTGAACTTAACATCGCGATAGAAATACTTTCTTCCAGCTGTGCATTTTGTAATGAGATAGCACAGAAATAACCACAGGTTCACGTTATAAGTGTAAATTATATAGACAATAATACTATTTTAGTAGAAATTTAAGGTCAACAAACTTTATTAATACTATAACAACAAAACTCAGTTTAAGCACTTGTAAATGCCTCATTTATAAACACAGCATTATTTTTAATCTCCTGGTCACTATTGGCTGTTACCATACAGGTTCGTGAACTCTCGAGTATTACCAAAATCTTCACTACTATATCGCATGATGACGTAGTCGCGCGAATGAAATAGCAGCAGGATTGAACAAGCTGAAAATCTCAACAGTTTTCCCAACTTACGAAAATGGGCGTATCGAGTAATTTCTTTTATGCAATTCGTTTGATAAATTTTTAGATTTACTATGTCGCAGCAATCGCCTAAAACCCCAAAAAACACGAAAAAGAGCATTACTTATATGTATATTGATACAGGCGAGATGAACAAATCTAACTCTGAAATTAATGTTTGATTGCAACTTAATTGTTCTGTTTTTCAAATAAGCTGAAATTATAATTTCTAACCAATTTTGGTACAATGTTCAATTTTTAATGCCCATAATGCCCAGCTGCTATATAATTTGGCTAAAATTGTCTATAACATACAAGAGTGGTTTTGTATCCCGGTAGACAAATTTTAATATTTTACGTTTTACACATATTGTTGCAAAGATCATTACTAGACAATTCCACCGTAAGAGTGAGAAAATTTCAAACAATTGTTGGCCAATTTGGGAACAGCAGCCATGGCAATAAGTTTTCTATAAACAAAAAATTGTCACTTAGAAGTTTGTTTGAATAATGTTGGGTGTCAAAAATTAATTGACGGGGTTCAAAGTGATTTCAGCGCGATTAGTGGCAATTATATATAAGTTCAATTTTGAAACAACAATTCGTGGAATTTATATGTTCCATGCATATTTCAATTGATTTAATTTTCGATTAAGTTAAATTTTCACTAATTTTGTAAACAGAACATTATAAATTTTTCCATATTTAAAAATGATCAAAATTTTTTTGTTTCTAAATCAAACTTCATAAAAGTCCCATCGGTTTCATGTTACTTTTTGTCATTAAAGAAAATGAAAAATACAAAATTGGCCGGTTCAACTGGCCTACAATGTTGAAGTTATTAAGACTATTATCTGTCAGTCTTTTTATACGATACTTCACTATACCGAAATGGATAGTTGATAATTCACTACCGAACTTGACTTGTACTATCGCCTTCAAAAATTGGTTGTACACTAAAACATAAAAATACATAAAAATATAATTTGCCGCCACTGTTAGTAACGTGCTTGCTGTGGTATTCGAGGGTCTCGGGTTCGATTCCCGATGGTGACCAATTCAACATCGACGCTGGAATTCAACATCGAAATCCAGCTCAAAAATAAATTTGAACGAACGCACATCGAGCAGTGCGGTAGCTTTTGCAGAAGATAATTTAAACACGGACTGGGAAAAAGTTCTTTTCACGGAGAAAAAGAATTTAAATCCGATCATTATGCAAAGCTGCAGATGTATCGCCCAAACAATATGAGATATGATGAAAAATATAGCCAAAAGACAACAATAAGTGGTCAAATATCCTGTGGAGGAGAGCAAGGATAAGTGCAGGGAGCGTTTGTTAGTTATGTGGAATTTCACAGCACGAGGAATTTCCAATTAACTTTATGCAGGATAATTCCGCAATTCATAGATCAGGTGAAACTAGGAGTTGGATAAAGCGGAACCTGCAAATCTTTCTTATCGCTTGGCCAGCATAGCGCTGACTTAAATCCAATAGAAAATGTTTGGGGTTATATGGTTAAGGATTGGAAGTCTCTTTACCCACGAGCGAGGGAAGTAGTCTTAGAATATGTTTCTCAAAAATGGGTAGAGCTAAGAGGTAACCCGAATTTTTGCCAGCAACTAGTAGCTTCGCTGCCAAATCGATTAAGTAAAGTAATTTGATAATGATGGATACTGGACACATTATTAAAATAATTACTTATATTCCATTGCTGGTAAAAAAAATTTGAAAATTTTAATAGAAGCTGAGTTGAACTAATTTGTAAGATGAAATTAAATTAAATAAAACGTTAGCCCTCTAATCAAACTCCTATAACTTTGCTTACTAACCAAAGCCGTATAATTTCATGACTGATCTTTTATACTCCCCATTTGAATAGATAAAATTTGATAGATTTGACTATAGATAAAAATGAAAACGTAACAGAATCTGAATTGAATTAATTTGTAAGAAATTAAATTAAATTTGTTTTTAGTTTTAATCAAGACTTAAAGTCAGCTTTATCTATTTGTTATACTTTCAGTTTGGATAGGGAATTTTTTTATTTGAACGTTATTCATGTACTGACTTAAACTTAAAACTTGTATGGTCAGTGGTCAGTATTGTAGCCCGCCTAGAAAATCGCATCAAGCATCATTGACTGGAACGGAAGTTTTGTAATTTTTAAGAACATAAGGAGGAATATCTTGTCGGATTTTTAACTTCTTCGAAAAACACTTCTTCGTAATGTCATCGCATTAAATGTTGCACCTGGCACTATGCAGTTTAGTTAAGTTTCAAACGATATTAATGTTGGGACATTTTTGGATCAACTCAGCAACTCTGTTAAAAAAAAATTTCAATTGGAAAGTATAAACAATTTGCATAACATCAACTACAGATACGGTGGTGGGCGAGGTAGTAGAGTGATTGACCATTTTAATTTAATTTCTTCTGTATGCAAATTAGTTCAACACACAAGCTTCTGTTAAACATTTTCATATTTTTCAAGAAATGGCATGTATACAAGATGGGTATATAGCGATGGTGATATTAAACGCAGACTCCATTGCCTTTCTCCATAATTTCTCCTGTCAAATTGGTTATGGTGAAATAAAATTACTCAAATCCAACTCAGCTTCTGTTCAAAACTTCAATATTCTCCATGTAAAAGTGGCAAGTATAAAAGATGGGTATGGGTATAATAGAGCGGTAGTGAAATTGAACGGCGACGATCAATAAGCATAGTCCATTGCCGTTGCTAAAACTTTCAATTTTTTTATTCAAATGGCAGCTATATATGATAGGAATATCACTATTAATACGTATGTTGGTGGCTCGATGGTAAAAAAGCTGGGTGATTAAATTTAATCATAACTATCGTTCAAGCCTAAATATATATTTTTAATTTTAATTGCAAATTGGTCAATTTTAAATCAAAAAGTGATGTTTTCTAATTTAATGAGAAATGTGTGGATCCCCGCTAAATTTGTTTACCCTTAGTCGAGGTTCGAACACTGCACAACATCCACGATTCCAAATCGAATGACACCGCTTACTGATTTGCTGCTATACTCATGCTTTATATTTGCCAATTGAAGGGAGAAATTAATTAAATAAATTAAATTAAAAATTATTTAATGCCAAATCGAGGCTTGAACTCAAGTTCACAACACCAAATGCAACGACTCTATTTATTGGACCACCGGCGTATATAAAGTTGGTGCTATACAAATCTTTTACATTCGCCATTTCAATAGAGAAAATTAAAAATTTTAGCAACAGGAATGGACAACTCCTTACGGCCATACACAAGAGATGGCATTTATACTTGCAGACATTGAATGTTAATTTCAACAGAAGCTGTGTTGAACCAATTTTAAAGCAGAAATTAAATTTAAACTGACGGGTCTTGAACTCGAGTCCACGATTTCACGGGCCTTGACTCTGCCTATTCGACGACCGCCGTATTACAATTTAAAATTTTGTGCTGAACAACGATGGAAATCTTTCTTTAAATTCAATTAAATTGTATGGAAACTTTATTGTCATTCGTCAGAACATTTCTTGCCATTTATTTTTTAAAGATTACTTCTTTCAAATGATGGCCGCAACTGCGATGGTCCTTTCTCAAAGTCCAATTTTTGATGACCCGTTCGAGAATATCGAATGATATTCGGCGAATGACATACGAGTAATGTTGGCTTCTAATGCCAACTGGTTTATTAGCTGGTTTATTCACTTAGGATTTGGACTTTGCGTAGCCCCAAAGAAAAGAGTCTAGAGGTATCACATGATCTAAATAGCCAGTTCAACGATCCGAACCGTGAAATTAGTTGATTGCCAACATGATTTTTCAATAAGTACATTGCTTCGCGTGCTATATGGCAAATAGCACCGATTTCTTGGAACCAAATGTCGTCAAGGTCGGGCTACCATTTCAGGCAGCAAATATCGAATGATTCCACAGTCGCATAAACCAGACCAAACAATCTAATACCGTAAACTGGGATTCAAACTTTTCGATGGTATTCTAAATAGTGGTCTCGACAGGCCGATTTAGACAACCGTAACTTAGTCTAAGCGCACGAAACACATTCCTCACAGAAGGCTGATTTTGTGTAATAAAGCTGAACAATTTGTACAGACGCTATGCCGGGCTCAGTCTTTCCATGATGAAATGGCAAACAATACTGAATAAATAAAAACATGATGGCAGTTTGAAACTATTCGTCCTTCATTTGTCAAAAAGAAACAAATTGAAAAATCACCTCTAGATGAACGTTTTTACAAAATACTCCCGCGAACTGGCGGTTTCGATCTCAAATCGCTAAAATATCGTAGGTTGTTGACATTATTTTAATTGTTGACGTTGCCAAAAAACACAGCCAAGTAATCCACGTTATATTTTACGTTTACGTCGATTGCATGGCGTAATCTACCTCACCCATTCCGGTTTAGACACCAGTTCGTGATGACCACGGATATTTTTCAAGATTTTCTGCTCTAGGAAAATACTGATTTAACATTGAGATGCTGGTTCAATTATATTCTTAAACTGAAATTATGGAAAAAAATTGAACAAATAAAACAAGTTGTTCGATAAAGAAAAAGTTGAATGCTATTTGCAATAATGCCAGATAACTGATACGCACCATTCGAGTGAATATTGTTGACTGGACTGAATACATTTTTTTCCAAACCTCATTTTTATTTCCAGAAATAAAAAATTGAATGAATTTATGTAATTCACTATAGATCGACAAACAAACACAAAATTCAAATTGAATCTTTTGAATTTATATTTCACCAAATATTATGTCGCACTTACTATAACGTAGTGATATACGGAACCTATAGGTTGTTCTTTACAAGTGGCGATCAATACCTCATTCAACTTTGCTATCAGAAATTGTGATCTGACTTTCCAGATAAACAACATTGAACGATCGTTAGAAACCTATTAAAACTTTTGTTAAATTCAGTACTCAAGAATATTTACGATCACTCGATCGATGTAAATAATTTATTAATTCGCTCAATTTTATACAAATCTCAAACGACATGTGAATCAATTGAAAGTACGTTGAATCGAAAATCGCTAATAAAACTAAAAATAGAGAGAAATGAGTAAAAGGTAAATTTGCAGTCCGGATGAATTCATAATTCTATGAAGTATGATTAACACTGTGTGTGTGTTGATGATAAAATCATTTGTACAAAACTATTTTTGTACTATTTATTTTAGTGAAATTTCCGATTATACATTACATCAGCTGTCGTTGAGTTTTTATATAAAATATCAAATAGTATTTAAAGCGACGAAGTGAACAGCTTAACAATACATTATATACATATACGTCATGAATAACGCAAGGTTGCTGATCACATTTGGAATATATTTGATTTTCATATCGATGATGTATCCAATAGTCGTTGGGGAAATCAATTTACAAAGGTCTTTGTTGATACGGCTACGAGCACTAAAAGCAGGTGGACAAGATGCAGCTTGTCGGGCCAATACAGTGTGGGATAAAAGATCGAAACGATGTAAAAAAAAAACATTTTACTATTTTAAGTTTGATTAATAAATTTCGTGAAGCATCAGAATAAATTTATAGTTTTGAGATTTCTGTTATACTTGGAAAAATTGGTGGCTCAAAGAACGTTATATAAAGGTCTAAGATTTTTAGTAAACCTGCTCTTTATGTCATATCTCCAGGATAGTCGTTCCGCCGCCCATATTTTCATATACTATATTGGAATGACAGTAAAGTTAATACTTTACACCGTAAAATTTGGATATTTCTCCAGTTGGAGAGATTTCCACATGTTCTAGAATACATATTCGGATAGTTTATACCAATTACTCAGCGTTCATATAGGAATTAATTACATTGGGCTGTTACAACTTCAGTGCTTTGAATAATTTGTATTACTTTTTCCAATTGGAGTTTTTGTTATTTCTCCCAAACTTTGTCTATCAAGGCAACTCCACTTTGACGGACTTTACTATTTTTTGTACGAAATTTAAAATTATGTATCACCGATCTCAGAGATGTTCACAGGCATTGGTCTATCTTTTCAGATAGTTAAGACCAGCTAGAATCGTGTGGTGAACCAAATTAAATTCTAAATTCTGTCGCAAAATATCGCCGGGTACCCTATTTACTTGTTTATTTTTTACTAAATTTAGAACTTAATCACGCACACATGATTTATTTATATATAGTTGCACCACTATCAGCTATTTATATATCTTCAAGGTGACTTCGATAGGAGCAATGCTGTTCTTATCAGTATCAATAAAATAAACTTAATAGAATTTCACTTAACGCTAGATTAGAAATTTAATTAAAACCCAATTTGTCAAATAAATTTGCCAAAAAATAACATTTTTTATATCATTAAACTTTAATAATAGTTAACATCATAGCCAAGTTCGGTTTCATCCAATCCATTTTGTTCGACAAACAAGTCCACAACCTTTCCATCATTATTTACAAGATCAACCTTGATGGTGTGATCGTTTATTTGGGCGGCCCTTAATTTAATCGCGGCCCAATTAAATTTCGATGCCAATAATTCAACCTGCGGTATTATCTCGGCTGGAATATCGAAATCACGTTCGTTCAACTCAAATACGCCATTTCGTTTATGATACTCGATGTATAATTCAAAAACAATTAATTCGTTCACATAATGATCGGCTATAATTTTGATACGATTGGCACATATCGTCGTCTTCGTATAAATATTCCAAATATCTGTATTCGTAATGCCACAATCATTGAAGCATATTACAAAATCTCCTCCAAAGTGTTTTAAAATGGTTAACAGATTTGGCGTAAATTTCATGTATTTAAATTCAATATACGCCATATTGATTGATTTGTAGCAAGTAGTATTAATTCCTTCGTTCACCGGCTCGATATTACAATCGTCAAATAATACTGTTGTCGTGGCACAATTCGCTAAAATCATTAGTAGCTGCTGGACCTCAAAATTCATGTGTTTGAACATAATTTTCGACACCCGTATTTCATGAGTATCGATAAGATCGAACATTTTCATCTCGGAAGCGGCGATGTTACAATTAAAAAGGCTTATTTTGCCCGTCATGATTCGGAACAGTCTTGACAGCATTCCTATGTCTAACAACATTTCCTGAATTATAATATTGTGAAACGACCTAAGTTGTGACAACGAATCGTCATCCAAATAGTTGATGTCTAATTCAATTAGATGCAAATCCACTGCAAAATGCATTTGTGACCTTAAAAAATCGCGCAGATTTTTAAATATTTCGTTTAATACGATCGCGGTGCATCCCTTGCGTTTACGCAAGACAATCATATTTCGAATTAGCTTGTTTTGATATTTGACGTCATTAAAATTGTGATAGATGTGACAACCATCGACGGGGCTTAAATATTTGTTGAGTATATCAGAAGGTATTAATACTTTATCCTCATTCATTAGCACACATCTTTTAGTTAATAAATTGTTAACGGTGCAAATACCAAATAATTGTGCTATCACTCTAATGTCGCCAACAGGTAAAAGCGATGGAATGATAACACTGGACTTGATATGAGTTCGATATTTGTAAATAAAATAGCTAAGAATGGCGGGAATCTTAAATTCTTTGAAGTGTAAAGTAATATCATGAAAAGATATACGGTTTTCTAAATGTGTTTGAATATCATGGTCCAAACCGGTGTGAAACAAAGGCAAACGATGATCTTTATTGGCCAACTCTAAAGATAAAATATCCTCAATACTTAAATATTTTAGATAGACATCTTTAAGTGCTTGTATTATGTCCGCAGCCATTTTGATCGGCGGCCCACGAGCTTCATGGAATGATAGCGTATTGAAAATCGATAGTATTGGTTCTATGTTAGTTTCGGCTATCTGCTTAAAGAATCGGTCAACTAATCGACGTTTTGTTTTAGACAATTTTTCGAATGAGAACACTTGTAAATGCTTAAGCCGAAACCATGCTTCGGTATGCTCGCTCGAATTGCTAACTTTATAATTGTTAACATGCTTAGCTTCTAATTTTTCCACAACTGATTGCTACCGGTTATAAATTTATAATAAATAAAGAATGATGTACGATATACAAAAGTATAGAATATAAAATATTTACCATCTGCTCCTTACTCTGCACATAGTACAGATTTTCATTTACCCAAGGCAATCGATATTGGGTTTGTTGTAACAAATTCTCGATCGTTTCAACAGCACCCATTATAATTTCATCATCACCACAGACCTCTATGAACCGTACATGTTCCACATTAAAATGATGATGATCTTTATATGTTAATGTGCCATTTCCGTAAATTTCATCCAAAGACTGTAAAGATAAATAATTTGAAGTCATTAAAAACTATTGTTTACACCCAGCAATATGATAAACTAACCTGCTTAAACCAGTTTACAACATCTTGATGAATATAAAATTGCCTGGCAACTGGTAATTTATTACATTTCTGTTCCTCCATCTTATAACAAAATTAAACACTTTAATCAAATAGAAGTTGCGTTTTATAATAATTTTGCAATTTACTTTCAATAACAACGTATACTATATATTCTACACACACTGTTATCTTATCTTAAACGCATTTTTTTTTTTAAATAAACAATTTCGCAGCCGCTTTTTTGCCAAATTTTTGTCAAGGACGGTACTTTTGCATTGATTATTTGCTGTTCAAAATTTCATAATCATTCATTTCAATCAACAACATACATACTTATGCATACACGTATTCTTCCTGTCAGTGACCCTTATTTAACTTGAAAAGTGCAGATTATCCGATTTTCATGAAATAAAAGCTAATAGACATTTTTCTTACATCTTAGATCTGTAGGTTAGGTGGTCAGATTCCAAATTTATTTTATTGATTTAAATTGTTTCAGTAAACCAAAAGGTTTTTCGGTGCACTGCAATATTGCGTATTTTACTATATACTGTCTACGTTGCAATGCACTAATAATGCAACAACGAAATTATAACATTCACGACGCTTTTTTTACATTTTGTTATTAGTATTGGTTTTAATTTTGTTTCAAATGCGAGAGAATCGTAGTAGTATATGTGTATGAAAGTTACTTCATTGCTACTTAGATGTATGATATGTCTAACCATAATATACAGGTTAGGTAAGGTAAGGGTGGCCGTCCTAAAGGACTAGCATAGACACAAAATTGGTCCGTAGCTGTACCACATTCGAGTTTCCTCCTCTTCATTTGCTAAACCATCCTGAGCTTTCCAAGAATCGTTTAAAGGCGCGGATCTCGATCTTACTAAGATGCGTGAGGTCGTTCAAAGGGGAAATTCCCATAAATTTTGTTCTGCTGTACGCTAGACTAGGACAGGTGGAGCACATTTTCCTCCTCCTCCTCATCACCACAGCTGCGGCAGAAATCGTTCTGCTCGTATATTTCCCATTGAGACAATGTTCCATTATAGCTCCCCCGACCATCCCAATATGGTGCCGTCGAACCGATATCAGTTGGCCTAATCTAGCCCGGTCAAGTCCAGGCCAGATCTGCCTGGTTATTTCACACGAACTGGCGTTAGACCATCTGACGTTCGTTTCTTTTATGGCTTCTTCCTGAAGCAGCAGTTTACATGAAGCAAGCGGTAACTTTATATTCCGCCTGCTTTGGGTTATTAGGCGTGTTGTACCCTTGCGGGCCAACTCATATTCCTGTGATATTGAAATGCCCTGGCACCCACGTCAAGCGGATGTTGAACTGATCAGCCATCTCATTTAAAGATGCCAGACAGTTCTGGGCCACCTTCGACGTCAGGGAGTATGATTGTAGCGTTTTAATAGCAGCCAGGCTGTCCGTAAAAATGCGAATATCCCTCGTAGATATTACATTATACTTCAACCAGTCCATGACTTCCATTATCGCGATTAGTTCAGCTTGAAAAACGCTGCAAAAGTCGGGAAGACGAAAAGAGCGGTTAACCCCTAGTGTCTCACAGAAAACCTCGCAGCCAACCCCTCTATCCCTTTTTGAGCCATCCGTGAAGAAGCTATGTGCCTCATTGTCCATTACCGTTTCGTTCACCCAGTAATCTCTGGTGGGAAACTCAGTTTGGAATTTCATCTCAACAGATGGCAAAGGAATAGCGTAGTCGGTAGTTTCCGGGATACCCCTGTTGCATAGAATAGATGAGTGCTCCTGAGAGCTCCACTTATACTCAAGCAGGCCGTTCTTTTGACTTTCATCAACTGTTTACGGCTGGCTATAATTTTTAACGCTGGCCACCAGACGACAATCCCATACAGCAGTATAGGTTTGACCACTGAGACGTAGATCAAGTGTACTATGTGGAGATCCATACCCCATCTCTTTCCAATGGCATTTTTGCAGGAGTAGAGCGCTATAGTAGCTTTCATTACAGTCCAACTCTGTTTTCTGTGGGTTTGCGTTCAGTCTGCAGCCACGTGCCCACTCAGAAAGGTAGCCAAGGATATTTACCGAAGGCCCCAATAGTAACGTCATCCGCGTAACCAACCACCTTGAAGCCTTGCTCTTCCAGGTTTAGTAACAGGTTATTTATGACCAAGTTCCAAAGAAGGGGGGATAGAACCCCGCCTTGCTTTGTGTCCCTCTGTTCACGTATCTGCCGGCAGACGTCCCACCCAGATAAGCTGTCTCGATCCTGGCTCTAAGCATATGATCTATCCAGCTTCTGGGTAACCCGTCTACCCCCAGACACGCAAGGGCCCGAGTGATTGCCCCCGGTTTGACGTTGCTAAAGGCCCCCTCTATATCCAAGAAAGTTACCATGGAATATTTCTTATATTCAAGTGATTTCTCAATCGGGCCTATAAGGGAGTGGAAAGCTGTTTCCACCAATCGTCCCTTACAGTATGCGTGTTAAGATCCCGACAGCTCGCCCGGCTTGATTGAGCCTCTAATGTTAGCCTCTATTAGTCTTTCTAGTGTTTTCAACAGGAAAGAAGATAAGCTTATAGGCCTAAAGTCTTTGGGATAGCAGTGAGAGCTTTTTCCTGCCTTAGGTATAAACATTACTTTTACTACAGCCCACTTTCTAGGAATGTGACAGAGTTCTAGGCTGCCTTTGAAGATAACTTCCAGCCAGGGTAGGGTTAAGTCAATAGTTCGCTGGATATTTGCAGGGATAATGCCATCAGGTCTTGCCGACTTGTATGGCTTAAGGCTGTTTATTGCCCATAGGATATTCCGCCTTTTTACTATATGACACCCCTATTTATCATGGGTCTCTCCGGAGCTAGTACCGAGCACTCCGGGAAATGCGTTTCTAGTAATAGCTCCAGGGATTCCTCACTACATGTAGTCCATGAACCATCCGGTCTTTGTAAATAACCCGAGATGGAAGTACTAGAACATAGTACATTGCGTTGCCTGGCCGCCTCCGAGGATTCCTGTATATTGCCACAGTTGAGCTTCCAGTCCCTCGTTTTGGCTGCTCTCAGCCTGTACTTTTGAGGACTTCCTTATAACAATCCCAATCTGCAGCAGCATTTGTGTTCCTCGCTTTTTTGAACAGTCTCCTGCATTTCATACGAGTACCTTGGTGTTCTTTCGACCAGCAGGGTGGCCAAAATTTACCTCAGGGCCTACTGATAGGACATC
Source organism: Tipula unca (assembly GCA_951394425.1). Lineage (NCBI taxonomy): Eukaryota > Metazoa > Arthropoda > Insecta > Diptera > Tipulidae > Tipula > Tipula unca. The sequence continues at coordinate 206,223,244 of OX596380.1, forward strand.
CACCTAACATGGCCTTGCTAAAAGCATCAGATAGCTTGGTTACTGCTCCTGTGTAGATGCAGGAGGGTTTGGAACCGATACTGGTAATAAGTTACCCAGAATGGTCCTGAAACAATCCCAATCAGTTTCCCTCCTATTTCTGAAGCGTGGTTTGCTAGTCGGTTTTGTATCCACTTCATACTGGAGATAACAATGGTCAGAAAAGGAATGGACTTCGGACACTTTCCAGTTCAATACTCTCTCCTTAATAAAATCCGAGACAAGTGTGATGTCCAACACTTCCTGTCTATTTTTAGTAATAAAGGTTGGCTTACACCCGATATTACATATATTTAGGTTAGTACTTAAAATAAAATCAAGGAGAAACTCACCTCGCCTGTTTATATCTGTACTTCCCCAGATTGAGTGATGCGCATTACTATCGCTACCCATGATGACTCCTACCTTTCGTTTTCGAGCCTCCATTATTGCACTGGCCAACCTACCTGGTGGTATATTTTCCTCCTCGTATGGTAGGTAGGCCGATATAACCAGAGATTTTGCACATCCATCTCGATGCTACCCACCACTACATCAGCGTTGCTGTAATTTAGTAGTATAAAAATATTTAAATTATTTCTAGCGAGAATGCAGGAACGTACCTTACCTTCATTTTTCGCATGTAGTATTTTATATTTGGGAGTTCTGAGGCCCAGCACCCGGTCACCATTGACCCAAGGTTCCTGGACCAGAACCACATCAATGGACTCAGATTCCATTTTTAGCAGAAGGGCCACCGAGGCGGCTTTACAGTGATGTAGGTTGATCTGAAGGATCTTAAGCATTAGATATTGCTTCCCTCCACCAATGTTGAGTCAGACTCCACTGTTGACACAGCTTCGTCCCAATGATCTCGAAATCTCCGAGTCCAGTGATAGTGTCTCCTGAGTGTCCTCTGAGCGTAATCGCTCCAAATCCATAGCTGATCAGGCCTCCAGATTTTGCCAAAGCACCCACGGATTCTCTGTCGATGATCTGCTTCCGCCTTTACCTCTTCTAACCTGGCAATCTTCCAGGTGGCCGTTGGCAGATCTGGATTGCTGATTTTCAACATTTCCAAGATCTCCCTTGGATCACTAGGCTCCGCAGGTATCCAGGCTCGTGCCCTTGGCCTGCAGGGAATTTCTTCCCTCGTCACCATTGCTAATTTAGCCCCCGGCCAGACTTCGCCCAGCCTGCCTATCGCCTTTTTATAAAGGATCACCGACCTTTAATCGGCACAGGCAGTCAGTTTGATGTGACCCCGGTGCCACCCTCCGTCTCGGAAGGACGGAGCAGGTCCTGGGTTCTCCCTCATAATGTTTAGGAAGATGGCGGCTAAGGCCTTCTCCACCTACCTCCAGTTAAGGGCCGTAATGGTCCCATCTTTTTGAGCCCTGCCAATGACTGCCATGAGCAGGTGCTCCTTTAGCTCCTCGGTGAAGGGCCTGGTAACATTATCTGGAACCCGCTTCTTTTTAGCCTCCGTATAGGGGGTTCATCATCAGATCACTGCCTTTTCGGCTGTGAGATCTCGGAACCCTGCTGTGGCTCAGTGATACGCTTTTCCGTTCTCTGCTCCAACGGAATCTTGCTGATCTTGGAGATCATCCGCCATGCTCCCTTCCTGGTCTGGTAGTTCACTGACGCTTTTGTTACTGTTACTGTTTTAATTTGCCAAATTTTTGGATATGGAATGTTATGAATCTGTTAGTGTTAGTTTCAGATTATCATTTTTTATTTATTCTTTTCAGATAAGTAATATAAATTCGCATAACAGTAGATTCCCAATCGCCCACCTCAAGTACTAATAAGAATTTATGGTTTTTGTCTTTGCTAAATTAAACCCTCCCAACTACTCAATTTTTTTATCATGAGTAGCTACTAGCTACTAGTTACGTGAAATTTAACTGCTTGGTGGAACGTATCACAATTTAGCCCGAAAAGACAATTCAGCTGGAATAGTATTTTTGTCTGTGTCTTAACTAAATTTACAATAATTGTAATTATTTCTTTAAAAATCATAATCAGAACAAAACAACGATTTTTAACAACAGTTAAAACACATTAAATTTGCATTTGCATTAGCTACCTACCAATCTACAATTTGTTATACTATTTTATTTGACACTAATAAACAAACATTTAGGATTTTTCTCGACGTGATTTCAGAGATGACCCAGTAATATTGTCCATAGTTACAGATTTGTCAATCTTCCGAAAACTAATTGTTAGAAGCGCAGTTAGGTAACACAGGGATTAAGAGTAATAATTGTTCTTTGTACCATACTAAATTTTTCATATTACTTGGCAAGAATTTTGGATTTTTATTGTGTGCGACCTCAGAGATGTTCCAGTAACATTGAACCAAAGTTCCTGATTTGTCCATAAGAGTCGCGTAATATCCCATCCCAGACCGGAACGAATTGTGCAGCGGCCACTGAAAGGAGAGCCACCATATGGTAGCAGAGGTCGTTGCAGAGGGCGATGGCCCAACGGCGTAGAGAACGACATGGCTTCTTCAGGTTATCTAAGACTGTATGAAGACCATGTCCAGGATCGAAACCGTTAGAGCCACGTTATTGACACAGTAATGGGCCAGTAATGGCCTTTAAGCTCTCGATGAGAAATTTCCAGACCGACCAAAGCTTTGTCCAGAATATTTCTTTTTTACATATAATTATTTAAATGTTACTTAATAAAAAATTTTGGGATGAGTTTTTTTTATACCAACTGAATTATTCTTTGTATATGACAAAAAGACAGGAATGGATTCTTCACGCTTGTGTTGTCAGAGGCATCTTTTATAAATCATGGGATATAATCCAGAATTAACATTCTGTAAACATGATTATAGTGGACATCACTCTGGTGACACAGAAAATTATCAATAAACAATGAAAACATAAAACAAATCATATGTATCCATGGAGAAATAAACTAGTTGGAAGTGATAAGCTTTATAAAATCAAAACCCGACATGGCTGATTCCATTACGAGAACATGGAGCCCTGAAGAGTAATTTAATCAGGAACACTAGCAGGTATTAGAACGGGAGTCTGATTAGGAATAGCATGAGCTGTATGGATGTTTATATGGACGGCTATTATATAAGTATACTGGTGCTGTAGATTTACTAGTTGGTCTGATTATATGAAAATACTCGAAAACGCTACTAACCAATGAAAAGTCAATCTTTACTTTGTAAGCAGAACAAGAAATTGTCTCTTCTTGCTCGATGAACGTTCAATATCTTCAGCAATTGCAGCCTTACAGTCAGGGATGGGCGTTTTCGCGTCATCTATTACTTTCTACATTGACGTGTCGACAACCCATAGATAACGTCAACAACGTAGACAATTTCGATAATGTAGACAATCCCTAGAGTCGTTTTGTCAATTTGTTCTAAACTAAAGGATGACCAAATTTCTTTAGGAACAATATGTTATTGGTGATAGTTTTATAGAATTTCCGTTAATGCATTTAAATCTCTTTTCAAGAACAGCGGAATTTAAAACTAATCGTGCTCAAATACCATGAATCTACGTCAGCGTCATATTTATCCATTACAAAATTAATAAATTCACCCAAAACAACGATATATAGCGTTATATAGAGTTGGGCCCGCTTTATAACGGTGGAACGGTATAGAACAGCTGGCAGAAAAATCGGAAAACGGCTCATAAAAAATCAGACAAAAAGGTTATAACTTTCTTAAAAATAATCCGGGGAACTTTAACTATAACCGTGCCATACAATTTAACACATCCCATCCCATGGTAAGACGAATTCGAGTTCAGGAAGGCTATGAGTGCTACCGAGTTATTAAAAAGCCAAATCGTTGAAATAACCAACACTTGTTCGATAAAATATGTGCCAGACTGATGACAAAATTTAGTGGATGTGTTTTGTTGGATGATGACGAAACACTTCAAGTTAGATACATTTCCAAAAAAATGTATGATTTGGCCAGCAATTTGCACTTGTGAAGCCAGGTTTTTGTCACTTTTTTCATAACGACGTATTTTACCGCTAATTCTTCAACATGATTCAGCAGTAAAGTTTTGGCCATATATAGCTAGTTCACACGACTCTAATTCCAACAGAAGCTATAAATTTGCACGAGATTAATCAAAACCATGTTATGTGAAAGAGTTCACAGGTGTTCGATGTATCGAAAAATTTTGTGGTATAGTGGAAAGAGTGATGAAGTGCAAAAGTCACACCGGCCATTATGCCAGAAATAGGGAGCATCAAAATTTGTGCAAAAATTAAAAAATACTCAAAAAATTCAATTTAATCATATGGAAACTTTATTATCCTTCGAAAGAATATTTCTTGCCACTCATTTTTTAAAAATAACTTCTTTCAAATGATTCTTTCTCAAGTCTAATTTTTGATGAAACGTTCGAGAATATCGAATGTTATTTGGCGAATTACACGAGTAATGTTGACTTCCATTGCCTCAAATCTAGCTGGTTTAGTCACATAGACTGTGGACTTGGCGTAGCCCCAAAGAAAATAGTCTAGAGGTATCACTTCACACTATCTAAATAGCCAATTCAACGGTCCGAACCGTGAAATAATTGCTCGCCAACATGATTTTTCAATAAGTACATTGCTTCTCGCGCTATATGGCAAATGGCGCCGACTTTTTCAATTTCTGGCAGCAAACATTCCGTTATTAAGGCGCAATAAGAACACTATTCACAGGTACGTCTAAGCGCACGAAACAGATTCCTCACAGAACGCTGATTTTCTTAATAAAGCTGAAGTTGACAGTTTGAAACTATTCATGCGTCATGTGTCAAAAAGAAACAAATGAAAAAATCGCCTCTAGATGAACGCTTTTACAAAATACTCCCACAAACTGGCGCATTCGATTTCAAATCGCTAAAATATTCGAAGGTCCTGTGTTCTACTCTAAAATAAATAAATCATGGTTTGGTGTTTTTAATTTGCATGTAAAAAATATAAAAATCCTGTAGTCTAAAACAGTGTCGAAGGACTCCTCGATCCCAAATTACATCATTCATTCACTCAATATATTCTGTGATCCTTTTCCAGCATATAAACCATTTTTGAATATATATATATATATATATATATATATATATATATATATATATATATATATATATATATATATATATATATATATATATATATATATATATATATATATATATATATATATATATATATATATATAGAATATATATATATATATAATATATGTATATAAACCATTTTTGAATATATATATATTTTCGATATATCCGAGCTTGCGAATTCACCTTAAAGGATTTTGAGTAAAGTAGGCGGTTAAATTTTAACAGAAACTATTTCCTTATCATTTCAACTGTTTAGTTACTTTCATATAATTGTGAGATATTTTAAAATTTTAATTAAATTCTTTGTTTGAATTAATTTTAAATTGGAATCTTCTAAATTTTCGAATATTTTACTTTCATGTTAGAAACTTATTGCACGATTAAAGTAAGGATAAGTAAAAGTATATATACATATTGGTTTTAATCTAGCCAATGAACTAGATGTGTTGGTGTTAAACCACAATACATATTCGGGGCTCAGCGGAAATTTCAAAGGAAGTGATATGATTTAAGTAGAATATGAGTTTAAATTTTAAAATAAAAATTGCTCACCTCATTCCGCTCTAATTTCTGATTACACTTAACTGAAAATACATTCATCAATTTTCAAAATCTGGTTTTACTTAAAAGTTAGGATGAGATTACCGGATATTTATCAACACATTTGTTTGCTAAACTGTATATAATTCTGACAGCAATTGCATATTCTGGGAACATTCTGAAACAACAATAAAAAACGGTTAATTTTTTTATAGTTTGGTTTGTCATCAAAACTAATTCGAAACCATCAAAATGAATTCTCTATAATATAGTATATCTCGTGATGTTCATTGTTACCAGAACTTATAGCCTTGCTAGAATTTTACTTTATGTATACATTAATGACTAGCAACAATTGCAATGATATTAATTCCTTATTAAGCTTGCTTTACATTGAACGATTAAGCAGATCTGCAAGAAACGTCAAAAATAACTAATAATAACTAAAATAACTATAATATTTTAAATTATGTGTGTACAAAATTTAGTATATTATACATTTTAAGTACATGAATTGACGTCTGTTTATAGTAGCAGATGAAGCTCGACATCTTTTTTTCGTTTGCATCTGCTTTTTTTTGGTTTACTGGGATCGTTTTGGTATGATTTTTTTTTGCAGACGATATATTTTTCTCGTTCTCGCTTTAATAAATTTTAATCATTGTATCTCAGGTTTTTTGTAGACGTCGAAAGTCGTCAAGTGTAAATCAAGCTTTAACCTTAAAAAATTTAGTCTTGAGAACATTCAAACAATTTTAAATCAAACAACATTCTATCAATTTTAATTCAAAAATAGAAAATTGAAGAAATCAAAATAACAAATTTACAGATTGTCAAGTTTAAAATCCGATTTGGGATCTCCAAATTTAAGATTTCCTATACTCCCTTATTGGCATAGCATGTCGAGATTACAGTCTCACCATATCTAATCATAACAGCTACTGCTTGAACGAAGTAACAAGATAACACATCTAAACCAATAATACACAGTTTCTGGCTAATCATCCAACTACCGAATAACAAACAAAACGGTTACTGAATACTGATTATTTTTATTAATATTTTCAGAGTACCAACTATTTCATTGTGGTGTGTTGTTGTTGAAATACAAAATACAACGTTACTGTCAGAATTATATTTACAAATCAACAGGAAAATTTGTAAATACTTCATGAGGTGTATCGTGAGTATGGACGAGCTTTCAGTAGACATCACTCCAAAATACTGTGGCAAAATTGAATATACGATTTCGACGCTGACTATAGTATCATCATGGCAATGACCTTATTAGTAATAGGCGCTTAAGTATGGCCATTGGAGCAAAACATGTAGACCATACATTATTTATTAAATGTCCATCAGGCACATAGTACGATCACTGTTCCAAAAGATATTGATCCAACGCGAAATGGGTTAAATCAGTAAATGAGCCGTTGAGTATAGTAGTTCTATACTTGTATCAATTAACTTATTGCAGCTTGAATTTCGGTGATTTATTTACTGAAGATCTGAGGATTTTGAAAAAATTACGAAACAGAAAAAATTTCTTGCTATTTTTGATTATTGCTTTGTGTGTCGGAGAAATATGCGAATTGACTACAGTCGAATTGAACTTTCGATTCAGCAAACGATTCTTTTATTCAGCAAACTCAAATCGAATTACAATTTATGTCTGTTCTCATTCACAAATTATTCAGCGATTACATGTGTGCCCTAATTGGCACGGTTCCACTTTGTTTGGTTTTGTTTACTAATTCGGCAATCTCGTCTTAATTTACGATATACTTATTCCAATAATACTCTATACACATTTCGTTTTTGTTCGCGGAATTGATATGCGATAAAACACATGGCTGTTTTAACTGTCGATTATATATTACAGCTAAAATTTTATTGTGGATGTTTGTTTTATTTTTATTTTCGCTAAAATATAATCTGAATCAGACTGCGATTTTGTATGATGACAATGGTACTGAGAAAAGAACTATAATTATTATCTCTTACATTACAACGTGTTTGACAAAAATGTAGATGTGTGCAGAATAAAGAAATAGTACAAATTTAAGCAATTTTTGTTGCTTGAAACAAAATATGTTTGCACAAAAAATCTAATATTGCATACATTAACAAATATTACAAATATTGCAAATTCGAATAATCATAAAAATAATGAAATTGTTGATATTTGAAATTCGTGAAATTTTTATATTTTAACTGAAATTCAGATTTCGATTTGAACTATAGAATTTTAATTTTTATTTTCTAGTATTTCTGGGATCTATTTGAAATTTAGAAAATTTCCTATAAAATTCGCCGGATCCATTAGAATTTCTCAGCGAAATTTGTTCCTCTAGAAATCGAAGAATTTTTCTCAACATTTCTCGAGATTCTCGAAAATTCTCGGAAAAATTCAAATCTTAAAAAATCCCGTGAGGTTTATGTAATTTTCCACATGTTATTAACATTGTAATTTTCCAAATCTAAAGGAAAATTTCTACTACCTTTTCGGACCGGAAAGTTCTGATGGTTCTATTTTTGGATACTAAATTACTTCAAATTGCGCAAGCATCGTCTAGAGCAGGACGTCAAAATCGTGTTTGCCTGTCAGGACCGTGTTAGATCTCATCGCTTCTTCTAATGTTTTTCTCAATGGTTCTATACAAGATAAAGTATTTGGTAGCAACGAAAACGACACTTAATCGAAATCGACAATTCATCGAAAACGACAATTCACCGAAAAGGACAATTCACCGAAATAGACAATTCACCGAAATAGACAATTTACCGAAAACGACAATTCACCGAAAACGACTTTAAGTGAAATAACAAAATAATTTCTTAATTTTAAAAGATTTAGTTTTAAGAATTTCAAAAGTTTTGAGAATTAACATTATAAATTCGGGATTTTTAAAAATTATAGTGTTATTAATTATTTAATATTTTAAAAATTATTAATTTAAACATTAGTTGGAAAATTTAAATAATTTCAAAAATTATTATTATAATCAAGAGTTTCAAAATTGTGAAGTATTTTAAATATTTTTTCAATTTTATTAATTGTTTCACATTTATTATGAATTTTATGAAATATGAAAAATTTTAGGAACTTTAAAAAAATTTTTAATACTAATAGTTTTTTCAGTACCTAATAAAAATTTTAATCATATTATTTAATTTTTAAATCATAAAAGTTTTCAGTAAGTTTTATTAAAAATTAAAACATATTTAAAGTTATTTATTTTTAATAATTTTTATTATATAACTTTAACTATAATATATAATATATATATAACTTTAACTATAATAAATAATTTTAACTATAAATTGTTAGTTAGAATGGTAATTGGGGACTTTAATGCTAGAGATGGCAAAATCAGACCGTCTTGTGTGAAAACTCCCGACACGAAACTGCGAGCGATAATGGTGAGAGAATCATGTACTTTACGGTTGCTCATGGTCTTAGAGTAGCAAGCACATTCTTTCCTCACAAACACATACATCTAGAGACATGGACACATCCTCGCGGTACTTCCCGCAGCTAAATTGACCATGCGTTAGTTTCTAAAGGACGGGCTCAGGTTGTGCAGGATGTGAGAACTTATCGGTCAGCAACCAAATACGCAGCGATCATCATTTGGTCGCTGCAAAGCTACGATGGAAGTTTTCGTACAAGTCTGGGAACACAGCGAAACGCATGGTACGTTTCGACTGTGAAGGTCTGATAAATGAAGATCAAAAGAAACGATGTCAGGATCTTGTCAGCGACAACATTAATGAAGCTAATTACCAGTCTGACTGCGTGAACTCTGTCTGGGAGGTACTGAAAACTTCGGTTGTCAGTGCTGCTAAACATACTTTAGGTATAGTGAAAGTCAGACCCAAGAATGATTGGTTTGCAGTTGATCAACAAAATATAGCCCATAATGAAGTGCAACAACGTCTCACAATCGCGAGGAAAAACTAGGGTGCCCGTGCTCATAGGGCAAATAAGCGGATTTGTAGACGGAAGAAGCGAGAATGGTACAACAACTCAGCAATGAGAGCAGTTCGCGTAATTTCTTTAAAGGAATTACTGGACTGCACGGGACCGGGATGGAAACCTCTGTGTCAACATCGACGCAGTACTTGACGCATGGAGTGGACACTTTACCCTGCTTGATGCCCATCATGCGTCTGCGTCACAGACTGTTGTTGAGTCACCTCTAATACAGACTGCGGAGATTTGCACTGAGATTTGATATTTATATTTGATATTCATTTGATATATTTGATTTTCGGAGGGGATACTTAGTGGAACTGTCTTTTCGACCTTATTCGATTATTATGGCGTACCGAAGTTATGCCTGACGAATGGAAAGTGGCCGCCCATTTTCAAGAAGGGAGACCGCTTGAAGTATGATAATTATCGCGGTATAGCTCTCCTTTGCACAGCATACAAGTTACTGTCATACATTGTATTAGATAGAATCACTCCTCCAAGTGGAGGGCTTGGTTGGTGACTCTCAATTAGGATTTCATCCGAGTCGATCAGTCACCGATCAGGTCTTTTCGCTGCGGATGATTCTATCTAAATATTATGAGACATCCATCCCAGTAACATCTTATATCGCCAGTCCAATCAGGTGTTTGCATATGCAGATGAGATATCGTCATTGAGTACTATAGTGTCCTATAGACCATTTTTTATAAAAACGACCTTTTAATGGATTCTTATATTTTCGACTACGCTCTTTCAGATTTTTTAATCCATTTTGTCCTATCTCCTTTAGTTTCTGTAATAATTATTTTTGGTTTTGTCCTATAGCCCACATTACTAGCTTTTTTTGTAATCATTTTAATTCTTATTCGTCGTACTGACCAAATTCCTTTCAAGTAGGACATTTATTTATGGCAATATACAATAGGTAAACATTAATGCTATAATGTCCCATATTCAAAAAATATGGATATGAGACACAACTATCAAAATTTTATTTTATTTTACTGTGACCTATATCCAATAGGAACATTCATTAGTTTAACCTAAAGTATAAATGAACAATCTTTTCGTATTTTGTGCGGCAAAATATCTAGTTTCGTACAACAATAATGTGGTAATTAAAATTATAAATAATATAAATTTTTTCAATTAATTTAACTAATAAAAATTCAAAGTGATACAACAGAATTTTTTTCACCTGTTCGATCTAGGGATTCCAGTGTTGAAAGGTAATCAAACATTAAATTCTTAGAAACATGTTTATTACTTAAATTATTTAATTATTCAATAAATTTTTTATTGTAATTAATTTTATTTGATTTTTCTTTAGAATATTAGCAGACGTACTCGATTCAGATGATGATAATTCCAACGGAATTAATTCTGTTTCCGACTGTAACCTAATTCTGTATGGAGACGACACCTTAGAAGATCCAACTTATGATCGAAATAAAGAACAAGAAGAAGTAAACATTTTAACTCAAGTATACGTGAAATCAACACCACTACTTCAACCAAGATCGGTAAAAGGAACTAAGGCATCTTCTAGAAAGCGACAAAAAGACTCAGAAAATTGGAAACGAAAACTAACTAAAAGAAGGTGACAATCAGGTAAACAGTATATATCTATCACCAATGGGAAAATTATGCCTGCTAAGAAACTAAAACCTACTAAATGTGATAACAAGTGCCCATTTGAGTGTACCGTTTTGTTTACGGAAGCTGCTAGAAAAAATATACATGAAAATTTTTGGGTACTAAACGATGAGGAAAAGAAAATATTTTATGCTAAATTCGTGAAAGTTACACCAGCAAAGCGTAAACGCTCTGCAACGGAAACTTCCGGCAAGCAAAACTCGTTCCAATATTTTTTTCAAAACAGCAAACATGAACTACGGGTGTGCCGAGTTTTCTTCTTAGCCACATTGTCCATATCGCAACGAACGATTTACCATTTTTTTAAAAATAACTTCGATAAAGAAACTGGTGTACCGAAACCGCCAACTAAGGGTAAACATGTGAAAAAGTCGGTGAATGAAGTTCTTTTACAACAAGTCCGAAAGCACATAGAGAGTTTCCCTTGTATGGACTCTCATTATTCAAGAGCAGGTACAGACAGACAGTTTCTTGAACCAGGGTTAACAATACAAAAAATGTATAATCTGTACATGGAACACACAGGCTTCAAAGAGCCAAAATATCACATATATAGAAAAATATTCAATAACGAATATAATTTGTCTTTTTTCATTCCGAAGAAAGATGTGTGCGATATTTGCAGTAAATTCGACATGGTAACCTGAACCGTCTCAGAAACAAGTAACTAAAATTGAAAATCACAAGCTATTTAAGGATTTGGCTAAAGCACGCAAAAATGCTGACATAATACTTGCAATGCAAGATAAAACAGTAGGCCTCATATCATACGACTTAGAAAATGTGTTCAATTTACCAAAAGGGAATACATCTAACTTTTTTTATAAAAGAAAATTTAACCTATATAACCTAACGGGCTATTGCCGTTGTAACCGATAATCCCGATGTTACAAAAATAATATTATGGTCCGATTCGTGACGCAGAATCGCAACCGCATTACTAGTCTTGCACTATTAAAATTGTGTGAGAATTCAAAAATAGAGACAATCATACAACGGTTTTCGGTGCCTGGACATTCGAGAATCCAAGAGGTCGATGCTGTACACAGTGTCATAGAGAAACACTTAAGACATATCGTCTATTATAGCCCGATTTCATTGATTCGTCCACTTAAAAATTATGCAGCTGCAATCAAACGATTTCTACAACTATAATAAAGCCAGTTTGGGTCTTAATTTTTCAGAACTTAAATTTACATTGGCGACCGAAATTAAATAAAGTAAGAAGGATATTTTTCTAATTAAATACAAAGTAGGATACGGAGAATTGGAAAATGAAATGGTTATACTTCTAATAGTTAAAGGAAATTTTGAAAAAATCTCAACTCTTCCAAATGTACCTTTGTTAAATTCTCCGGGAATAGTTTCAAAAGAAAAAATCAAAGATTTAGTTGCAATGTTCGATTACATGCCTTCGGAAGACCAACAATTTTATAAAATTATTTTGAAACTACCTCACTAAAATTAAGATTCAAAGACAGAATTATTATATTATTAAGACAAAATTTTATATTTTTTTTATTTTTTATAAAAAATGGATTATTTATTACATGTATTGTAATGCTGTGAAATGTAAATTTAAGATTAATAAAATATATTTATAATTTAAAAATCTCTCGTTTTATAATTTTTAAGTTGCTTGTCCCATATCCAATGGGGTTTACAATTATTGATAAAAAAAAAAACGCGCTTTTACAGTATATATGGGTAGTGCCCTATATCCATTATTGCCATTTTTGTGGAAAACCCATGTTCCGGATTTATTTAAAAGAAAATCAAGTTTTTCTTTTTTGGAAATGTTGTTCGTTTTAACCAAAATTAACAAAACGTTAACATTTTATCTGGAATCTGAACAAATTTTAGCTGAATGTTTAGGCGTATAGGACACTATAGTACACACATGACGATATGCGTGATTGGACTGAATAGCAACGAAGTGAAAGAAATACTTGATCCGCTTGTAGAGTTTTCAGTTTCAGTTGTACTTCAGATCAATGAGTACAAAACGAAATACCTGATCTCTGGTTTTAGGGACAATGGCACACCAGATTTTAGTAGTGGCCACCACACGTTTGAGGGAGTGAGGAGGTTCAAATATTTGGGTTCTCTTATCACTCACGATAACAGTGTGGGTGAGGATATTAAAGTGCGGCTGGCAGCTGGCAGTCGTTCTTTGTATCCTCTAAGGCCACTGCTAAAATCTAAACACTTATCAAGTGCCGTGAAGCTGAAGCTTTACAAAGCGTTGATCAGGCCCGTTGTACAATATCGAGAATTGTGCAGCGATCTCTGAAAGGAGAGCCACCATATGGTAGGCGCAGAGGTCGTTGCAGGCGACGATGGCTCCACGGTGTAGAGAACGACTTGGCCTTTTCAGATTGTCTTAGACAGTATGAAGACCATGCTCGGGATCGAAACCGCTGGAGCCAAATTGTTGACTCAGTAAGGGGCCAGTAATGGCCTTTAAAACAAAAAACTATAAATTAAAATAATTTTAATCCAACACTTAAAAAAATTGTTAACCTAATTGTTTAATAATTTTAATATTTAAATGTTGTTGAAACTCTAAACAAAATTAAGAAACTTTAGCAAAATAAAAAATTCTAAGAATTTTAGAATTTCAATAAAATTTGACATAGTTCAGAATTATATAGGAACATCAAGAAATTTCACAATTAAATAGGTTTATCTATTTTTATAATTAAAGGAATTTTAAAACATTTTGATTTCCTAAAGTATTAAAATTTTATAATTTGAAAATGTTAATAATTAAAAATTTTTAAAACTTGAGAACTTTGTGAATTTAATATTTTTAGCAAATTCATAAAATTTATGAAGGAATTTTGAGTTTTAGGAATTTCAATTTTATTTTAACAATTTTAGAAAGTTAAACCATTTAAACAATTTTATAATATATATTACAAAATTTTAATATTAGTTTTATAACTATATATTTTAACTTAACGAATTTAAAAAGTTTTTATGAATTTGAGAGGTTTTTTAATTGATTTGCAAAATTATTTTTAAATATTTTAAGAATTTGAATCAAGCTTAATACTGATACATTTAAAATTTCAATCATCATCGAATTTTAAAATTTATGTATTTATGATTTTAAAAATCTTAATAATTTAAAGAGTTTTAAATTTGTTTTATAAAATTTAAAGAACTTTGGGTCAGGAATTATTTTAAATTCGGTAACAGAAACTGTTGTCGATTGCGTGTTTGTGTTATAGAACTTTTACCTAGCTGAACAGCGGGTGGGATTATCGGGATAATTTACACCTACATCCTCAGTAGCTATACTGAAATACAATAAAAATTTATGAGCGAAGTGTAACTCTAACGGACTAAGAAACTAACTAACACTAAATGAATAGGAGGGACCATCTATATGACGGGTCTCGGCTGATATGAAAAATCCAAATTCCAATGAAATACAAATTTTAATTTTAATTAATTTAAATATTTATTCAAACTATCGCACACCAAACACAAATTGTTATAAATTGAATAGTAAACAATCAAATTTCATTCAATAAGATGCCATGAATTTAAACAAAACTGAATTAGAAGGCGAATTCAAAATAACAGACACAATCATTTAATTAAATCAATATTTATTCAAAATCATTTTCAAAACTATCAACTTTTTTAAAAAGCGTAATTATTCGACGACACTTTCCACTTCGTCGATCGTATGTTAATCCAACTGGACATTGACCGCCATGGCTCGGCCGCAACACAGAAACATGATGATATTTTGTTTTTGAAAATGATGATTCAAGTAATCCGAACATGAACAATGCGAACAATATTGTTTTGAATGCTTTGGTCGTCGCCATATTTAAATCGTGGAGACTGGAGACTGTATAATATGAATTGCTCGGATGTACAAACGGAACTATAACTATATACAGCTAAGTACTTTACCTGCACATATATTTATATATATTCACATTTTGGATGAATCATTTGTTTACATTTGGACAGTTCTCATAATATTATATGTATACATAGTGTAATACTGATTAAATGCTATTCGTAATCAAATTTATTTCCAAACTCACGATAAAATTCCAATAAATCATGAAATCGGTCAAACAAGTAAACTGTTTCAACATTTATTATTTATGTACTAATAGCCTATACATTCTGAAACTCTTTAACAAATGATAAATTCAAGGCACATATTCTGAAGTGGCTTTGTATTGTACTGGAAGCGGGATTGTGATAAATTATACTTAGAAAACCGGGGTCATCTGCTAAATTAGCAAGAAAAATAAAAAACATTATTTTTAAAAAATTGGTTTGCGTTTTATTATCAAAAAACATCCTAAAGTCCTTATTTGGACACCCTTTATAAAATATGATAAGAGTTTATTAAATAATTTTAATTAAAGTAAAAAATTAAATTGCAGACTTCCAGTTCATTCTTTGGATCCATATTCGTTTATGTCATTCATTTCCGATATCAAATTTTTGTACTCAACATACGACATAAATTTGTGTGGCTTCTTGGTGGGCTTATCAGGTTTTGGAGCGAATGGAATACAATCATATCCCACACAGTTGTGTCCACGCGGACATTTCTCCTTTCGCTTACATGCACCTTGTCTTTTTAGTCCATCATCACTCGCCTCAACGTTTATGTCATCGAATTCTGATTCGAAATCTTTGTACTCATCGAAAGATGTAAATTTGTGTGGCTTCTTGGTGGGCTTATCAGGTTTTGGAGCAAACGGAATACAATCATATCCCACACAATTGTGTCGACGCGGACATTTCTCCTTTCGCTTACATGCACCTCGTCTTTTTAGTCCATCATCACTCGCCTCAACGTTTATGTCATCGAATTCTGATTCGAAATCTTTGTACTCATCGAAAGATATAAATTTGTGTGGCTTCTTGGTGGGTTTATCAGGTTTTGGAGCGAATGGAATACAATCATATCCCACACAGTTATGTCCACGCGGACATTTCTCCTTTCGCTTACAAGCTCCTCGTCTTTTTAGTCCATTATCACTCGCCTCAACGTTTATGTCATCGAATTCTGATTCGAAATCTTTGTGCTGATCGAATGACATAAATTTGTGTGGCTTCTTGGTGGGCTTATCAGGTTTCGGAGCGATTGGAATGCAATCATATCCTACACAGTTATGTCCACGCGGACATTTCTCCTTTCGCTTGCAAGCACCTCGTCTTTTTAGTCCATCATCACTTGCCTCAACGTTAATGTCATCGAATTCTGATTCGAAATCTTTGTGCTCATCGAATGATATAAATTTGTGTGGCTTCTTGGTGGGCTTATCAGGTTTTGGAGCGAATGGAATACAATCATATCCCACACAGTTATGTCCACGCGGACATTTCTCCTTTCGCTTACATGCACCTCGTCTTTTTAGTCCATCATCACTCGCCTCAACGTTTATGTCTTCGAATTCTGATTCGAAATTTTTGTATTCATCGAATGACATAAATTTGTGTGGCTTCTTGGTGGGCTTATCAGGTTTCGGAGCGATTGGAATACAATCATATCCTACACAATTATGTCCACGCGGACATTTCTCCTTTCGCTTGCAAGCTCCTCGTCTTTTTAGTCCATCATCACTCGCCTCAACGTTTGTTTCATCGAATTCGGATGCGAAATTTTTGTAGTCATCGAATGACATTAAATTGTGGTCTACTGGGCTCTCATCACTAGCATCCACGCTTGTAGACGTTGGATTTAATATTGAGATTAGAACCACACAAAACACGGTTAAAACAAACAACTTGGTTAGTTCCATGATTTTTCGATCACTGAAGAGACTGACTTGTTGTTACCATTTATATATGCGCAAATCAGACTTTAATTTTAATGCAACATATCTACGTATATTCCATTGAATAGTCCATGACATATAATTCGAATAACAAAACATGGCTGGCAGATTAGCTTTTCAGAGAAATCTGATTAATTATTATGAACTGTGTAATTCAAATTCTATTTTAAAATAATTTAGGGCGGATCCAATGTGCACAACAACATTAATTTTGTTGGGTTATAGATAAAATGAATAATTGCAACAATTTCTGTACACAATACTGCAATTTCAATCAGCTATGTTGAATATATAAGTCATAGCTAGGTGACTGACCAACAAACAGCGGTTTCTAAAATAATTACCTAACTAACCTAACCTAACTTACCACTAATCTGATTTAATGTTGTTTACTATTATGTTACACAAATTTATCTTGGTATACAAAAACAACACTATGTGGTAACGAGGCGGAGTGTTATTGACCGCAGGTAGAGGGTGTTAGGTCGTCAAATGTATAAAAAACATATATTCAGACGTTTCTTTTCGTGAAACAAATGGTCTAAAACAAGCATATCAAAAATATGTACGTTGAATGTTGCATAGCTGCATCAGAAATTGATCCACAACAAAAATCAAAAACATAAAGATACCGATTTATGTATTAAGATAACATAAACCTTGTGCAAATATTATCAAATATTATCCTCGGGATCAGCCATATAAATAACAAAGATATGTAAATTCAGTGAGGTGTTGCTCGTTGCTTCGGAGAAAATTTCTTATCAACAAAACAGTTAACCTCTATATATTTATTCACCGAATTTTCTTGAATGTCCACAGATACCATAAACTTTATGCAAAAAATATCACATGGCCGGTCCCTGTGCAGTTTTACACAAAATATACAAATTACTGGGAGTGTACATATTTTCTTAACAGTGTGGATATAATTGGCGAACCAAAAACGTTGTGGATGATCATTTTGATTCCGCTCCTACGCTAATTGAACTTTGTACGCCTTTATGCAAAATTCTCATCACAGAACTCAGTGAAGTGTTCAATTCAATTGAGCACGATGGCGAGTTGATGTTGATGAATGCTCAGACACATTCTGAGCAACAGCTGCAATGTTCTCGGTTGAAACAATCCAGTTTCACAAACGCGCTTCACGAATTGATTCACAATTTGACTTGTAGGCATTTCATTTCTCCTGAATTTTCCATGTAAATTTCTTACAATTTGGGTAGAAGACTAACCACTTTAAGGAAACTTACAAATTGGAATTCATTCTCCTCTGATCTCGTTTCACTACTGGATTTGCCTAATCAGACTAGATCTATCACAGATCTCGATTTGCAGGAAACTGCACTAACGAAAGCATTCTCGACTGCTTAACAACCAGAAGAAGCTTAACAAACCCTTCTGGTATTCTGAACTTAAAAAGTTAAGGAAGGGTGTGCGTAAAATTAAAAATAAAGCCAAAAATACGAATCTCATTTCTGATTGGAATCGATTTTTGGTAGCTCAGTAAGCCTATATAAAAGATTCGCGCAGAGGGCTGCGTGGAAAACCTTTTGTGAGGAAATTGATAGCTTATCTGTTCTCGCTAGACTTAACAAAACTCTGGCTAAGAATGATACTTGAAAACATGATAGTCTTCGCCTACCTTCCGGTAAACTCACCTCATGCAGGCGGGAAGTTGGTGAGCTACTGTTGTTTGTCCATTTTCCTGGGTGTGACACTGTTGAGCCTCCTGACATTTTTGTCGGTACTCCGGATTAAAACTTAGCCCGTAGACTGATCACTACTGATGTTCTATACGCTGGACGGTTTTCTCGTTTGCTCCATTCAATCCATGCTTTTAGTAATGTACCACAATTCTGGAGCAGGAGTTGAGTAGTTTTCATACCTAAAGCTGGCATGTTGGATTAGACTGACCCTAAAGCTTTTAGTCTGACCTCTGTCGGATCATCGACAAATTTATTAGGGATAACTATTTAACTCCTCCCCACTCAGTAACATGAAACATGATTACAGAGCTGGCAAGTCCCGCGAAACTGCTCTACATAAACTCGTAACTAGAATCGAAAGATCATTTAATTACAAAGAGTTTCTTGTAGGTAACTTTTGATAGCACTTCGTTTTCTTCTATCAATTTTAATATTAATCAAACCATTGTTAGATTCATCGATTTAATGCTCAAGCCCCGTATAATTGAGACTGAGTTAGATGGCTCATCAGTGTATGTCAAATTAATAGAGGAGTACTCTCACCCTTGCTGTGGCTCATGGTTATCGATGAATTATTTGTTAAATTGCAGCGATCTGGGTTCATCGTGCAAAACTACGCGGATGATCTCGTTTTGACAGTTTCTGGTAAATACCTGAACCTGAACGGCTTATCTGATCTGATGCAGAACACCCTTAGTATAGTGGAAGTTTGGTGTCTTGAAAAGAGGTTGCACGTCCATCCCTCGAAAACTGATCTGGTTTTACCTTTACTGTCGTATGCATCAGTTGTATCGTGGCCAGTTGTTAAACTGACGTCTTGTGTAGCAAGCGGCTCGATGGATAACAGATGACAGCCTGTAGGGCTATAACCGAGGCTATGTCGTCTACCGCCTTCTTGCTTCTTGAGTCTATTCTATGCTTGCCCGAAATGCAGTCTTACATTCTTGGTATGGCGTGCTCTGCTGCGTTTTGACTGAAGTGCATTGGGACATGGAATGCCTTTGGGACTTGTACAGGGCATAAACAGATTCTTAATAAGTTAAAGTCACATATTCCGGGGTTTAAAATGGTGAATAACAGGCTATTGCCCGAATTTAACTTCGCCAGATTATTCTCCGTCGTTTTCCCCTCGAGAGTACTGTGGCTCTCTCAGGATTTCTATAGACAGTTGTCCGAGTCGATAGTTTGTTTAGCGGATGACTCTCGTTCAGAAGTCAGTGCAGGGTTTGGTTTCTTTTGTCCAAAGTATAGGCTCAGATTCTCGAGTAGTCTGGGCAAACACTGCACGGTTTTTTAACCTGAATCAATTCCACTTACCCATAATGCAATTGAGGCGTTTAAGTTTAGTGATTTAGGCAGGTATATTATTATCTGCACGGATAGTAAAGCCGTACTCGATATCCTTAAAATCCCTTTCACTACATCTAAACTGGTCAAAGAGCCCAAACATTTCATTAATCTCCTTTGATCTAATACCCGAGTACGGGTCATGTGGGTGCCTGCTCATTGTGGCGTTGTGGGAAATGAGGTCGCTGACTTTTTAGCGAAAGCCGGATCGCGCAGTAAACTGTGTTGTCGCGAGCCAGTAATTCTTTTATCCTTCAACGGTGGTAAGGATGCTATTAAGAAGTTCGCTTTACTTGAATTGGCACAGAAGGGGCGTTCTACTCCTAGCTGTCGAAAGGCAAAACGGTTCATCATTGAAACCAACGTGAGGGCCACTAAATTTGTGTTATCCTTATAGAAGAGCCAACTCAATTCTGGTTGTACTTATTACGGGCCATGGTCTTTTCAAGGTTCATCTCCAACGTATGCAACTTGTCCACGATGATCTTTGTGACGACTGTCTGGATGAAGTGGACGACTGTCTAAACTACGTTTGGAGCTATCCGACCTTGGTCGAACCCAGATCCCAAGTATTCTCGTACGGATTTTTGAACGTAGATCAGTTATTAACCATCTCTTGGTTCAAACTTTTACAGTTTCCTAAGGCTGCAGGTCGCTTATGCGACTTATCCTCTAGGTTTGTACCATGAGCCCTTTGTGGCATTGAGTGCGGAACCTCTTCGAACCGCGTTTTAATAAAAATAAATTTAAAAAAACAATTTAAAAGTAAATTTTCAATATTTTCCACTTTTGTTCAAGCGTAAAGCGACCCATTTCGTATATGTCTTAAATTTTTATATATTTCGAAATAACCGGTAGTTGAAATTGCAAACGCCAGCCTTTAAAATACATTCATGTACGAGTATAAACGTATTACTAAAGCAGAAAAACCAAAGCAAAATGGCGTTGTGGACCCTATATAGTATTTGGTGGATACTTGGAACTTTTAAAATTCTTATAGGACATTAATATAATGGCTGATTCATCTATGGGTGATTTTTTCAGTTCCTTTTTGACACATGGCTCATGAGTAGTGTCAAACTGTCATGGTATTTTTATTTAGTATTGTTTTCCATTTCATCATGGAAAGACTGAGCCCAGCACAGCTACAAACTGTTCAGCTTTATTACGAAAATCAGCGTTCTGTGAGGAACATATTTTGTGGGCTTAGACTAGTTAAAGTCGTCATATTTGGCCTGTCGAAACCACTATTCGGAATAGCATCGAAGAGATTGAAATTAGCACCGTTCTTCCCTTAAGACCTTGGCTTGTCGTATGTGCAACAACTTGCCGTATTTTACGTAAAGATCCTATTTTAAAAGATTGCAAAATCCAACTTCCACTGATAAAGCTTGAATATTTAAGAAGAAGAATGCACATATAGAATAATATTTATTCAATATATACGGACACAACAACGTATATACTACATATTATATACGGTTTCGATTGAAAACCCAACCACAACCAGCAGATCACATAATCAAAATTCAAATAAATTTCAAGTTATTGATAAATGTTTTATTTCCGTCATAAATTAACGATCTATAGTTAAAACTAAATTACATTTCGACTCAATTCCTCGTAATCATGAAACAGCGCAATTTTGAAAAAATAAACTGACAGTTTAATCCAGAAAGATGTCAACCAGAGTTTCCGTGCATGAATAATAAAACAATGTAAACAGATTTGTAGATTAGCTACTTGTATTTGATTAGGAAAATAGCATTTAATTTGTATTAAACAATTATAGTTAATTAATCTCCAAACTTAGACAAATGAATCATCTAAAATGCACATACTTAAATAGGATATACGCAGTACTCAGTACGATCAAAATATGGCGGCAATAAAAGTGAATCACAATATACGTTCTCGATATTTCCATTAAGACTTCGATATCGTGGTACAAGATCATAAATAAAAATCGTAAAATAGATTAACATAAAGATATCAAGATGTAGGGCGGTGTTATTTAATTTGTTCTTGGGTGTATTGAGTACGAACACTGAAACACAGCTTGTTTATCGAGACGTACGTAAATGATAATGCTGGCGGATGTTGAAAATTGATAATCAGTCTTATCATTCATTACGTAAATCAATACATTGGAGTATGAAGGCCTTTGAATTTCTAATCTATTAAATTGTTTCATATTACCTCTTCTCTTAACATTTCGAATGTTTCACCACCAAAATGAGATTTGATACAAATATAGCATTTAGATATGAGTATTCAAGTTAATCAGCATTACACTGTACATATATGTGCGGAACCCTACAAATTTACAAACAAATGATTCACCCAAAATGCGCATATATAAATATATAAGTCCGAGTAAATTATTTAGCTGTATATAGTTCCGTTTTTGCCTCCGATCGTTCAATACCGCACACATCTCCCCATTTGAAATATGGCAACGACCATAGTATTCAGAACAATATTGATCTCATTATTTATGTTCGGATTACTTGAATCATCATTTTCGAAGAATCAGTTTCATCAGAATTCTGTGTTGCGACCGGGCCATGGGGGTCAATGTCCAGTTGGAGTAGTGTACGACCGACGAAGCGGAAAGTGTCGCCAAATAGTTACGCTATTTAAAAAAGTTGATACCGATTTGACAATGATTTTGAATAAATATTGAGTTAATTAAATGTTGTGATTGCGTCTGTTTCACAGAATTATGTTTTTGGTTTGAACTATAGTTCACGCAACGATTTGTGTTATGAGTGCGCGATTAAAAATTTTGAGTACAAATTAAAATTAAATTAGATAAGCTGCTTAATTTCGCATACGCAATTCAGTTTATTCATCGAAATATAAAATATATTTAGAATTTAGAAAGAACAGGCATTTATACAGTCAAACATGTTGGTTTCAGTTTGAATCATTCAATATCCATAATCTTAATCCATTGATCTTATACCCTTTGCTCACGTTACGGTTCAATAAAAAATTTAATTCTTTCTGCTGTTTTACAGTTTCCCGTCACGTTTCCCCTTGATTTCATGTCTACTCTGAACCAGTCACCTTAATTAGGAATTTTTGACCATAATCCAAAACATTATCTTATTTCGATTAAGAATTTGTATTTTGTTACACTTGTCATTAAATTTTTAATCAATTTTACTTGACTCTGCCCGGACAAAAAAACCAACTTCATTATCGCAAATTCGTTTGACTTAAAACTAAACAACAACAATGTATGCTAATAGAGTTAACATAGATTTAAACAAATAAAAGTGAATAAATTAGGAGCGGTTCATGTCATCAGTATGATTTTTTTGAAAGTTACTATATGGTCAAAATTCAGGGGAAGCCACGGTTTAAGACACGATTTCTAGAGAAAACATTGGATCCCGAATCTACATTGGATGACACAACCACAACAATATTTTAGTCATAAAAATGTTTGAGATTTTGAATAAATTTTGTGTTAAATCAAGTGCTGTGGTTGAATCTCCATTCTTCAACTAACATGGGTGTACAGCTTCAAAGAAATCTAACAAAAACAGTATTCGATATATGAATATAAATATTGGATCGGATATTTGGGAGATTCTCATATCCGTATATATATATGTATATATGTATATATATTTATATATATATATAGTGTAGTGTTGGACTAACTAGAACACCCCTTCTATAAATGTTTCGTTTGAATGAAATAATTTTGAAACTTTGTAACAAAATACTTTCCTCGAAAAAACTTTGAACAATAATAAAAATGTGTTATGTTGGTAAAAAATTATATTTTCGCTAGAAATTTTCAATCAGCAATTTCATCGAATCAAAATTAAATTACGTTTCATCTGGAATCCACTCATAAAATTGAACGACATCCATGAATCGACTCAAGCCGAGAGGATCACAATATCCTGATTCATTTATATACTGATGCCGATGGACGTAGTCCCTCGTATAGGATCCATTGATTATTTATCTGAAACACAAGCCTGCCACCTGAATCGCCATTGCACAAGTTCACCCCATTCTCGTAGCACGTGCAAAAGTTATTTTTGAGTTTCGTCCAATGCATGCTATATGAAATAACGCAATGCGCCAAGAGAATTCTTCTCGAGCCGTTATCTGTGATTGTAAAATCACGGGGTTTATATTGATTAACGTTAATGTGTCTGGTAAAGGTAGCTTCGAAGGAAAACCTTACACCTAGATTGGACATGAACTCAGCTGTGAACAGGCTCTCTGTCAACAGCTTCGTTGTATAAACGATATTGATGCAAAATAGGTGAGCGAAAAAATCAAAAAGCGGTTGGAAATGTAGGAACGCAACCAATCAACAGGGATAAACTGACAGTTCAAATTCTCCGCAGCATGGTGATCAGGATTGAGTGAATCTTATATCAAAAGCCTCAGCAAAGTCTGTATAAACAACGTCGAGTTGCAATCTGGAGTTTAGAGTGTTAAATAAATTATCGTAAAACGAAATCAGATTGGTAACTGTTGACCGGCCGGGATAAAAGCCATGCTGTGAGTGAGAAATAAATTGTTTGGTATGGAATAGCAGAACTTTGTGAACCATCGATTCAAAGAGCTTGGGTATGACGGAGAGAATGACGATTGCCCGATAATTACACACATCGTTTGTTCTACCGGCCTTAAAAATGTCAGTGTATTCACTATACAGGAAATTTTAAAGATTTCATTAAATATGAAAGTAAGTGGAAGAGGGCTAAACTCTCCGCAAAATACCTGACCAAAAGCGGTGGAATTTCGTTGTGCCCAGCATCTTTGTCCACGTCAAGCTGGAGCAAGCAAACTTTAACTTATCGTTCTGTAAATTAAAAATGATTGAAATCAACGGACCCGCGAGAGCTTCGACAATTGACAGAAGGCGTCGCTAGTGGTTCGTATACACTGAGACAAAAAACTTATAGCAAACAATTTACATATTCCGGAGGGGTGATTGGCGGTGGAACTCTGATAAGTAATGGACGACGGAAAACCAACCACTTTTCTCTTGCTGTTCATAAAATTCCAAAATTCTTACGGGCTCATTGTCAGTTTTTCCTCGATTCGCACTATATATTGGTTGTACAAAAACCAGTTCAAACTTTTTCTTTTCTGGCTCTAACAAAACCGGAGTAATACTCCATACTCTACATCCTGTATAAAGTATGTAGCTTATTACGCCTTTTCCCTCATTGCTAAAACACGGTTCCCGAAATCTAGTTTTTTTTTTTTTAATAAACGGAACGTGCCTTTGAATACCACTGCTGAGGAGGTCGATGAACATCAGCACAATGTCATTTAAATTCGCGTCGTGTTGAAGAAAGCTCCAATCGGAATTTTTGAGGAAATCGTTCAAGGAAGCGTAGTCAGCGTTTCTAAAATGAAAATAAAAATTATTGGGACGATAATTAGTATTATACAAATAACATTGAAAATATTTATCGTGATCGGTGTTTGATGGATGCTCTCGCAGCCGGTGAAATTGTGAATTTGCGCCGACTGTTACTACGGTTGAGCTGAGTCATCGAGATGGTAGCATAGTATATCCGCGATGACGGAAAATGCTCTTTCGTCAGTGGAAGACGGTATAAAGATGCCATCGACGTCAACCCAATCTATGTCGGGCAATAAAGAGCGTCCACGGCGGCGACAATGATCGATGAATTGCCCAATTTGACCCGAATCTTTCACAGCAACCGCCACATCTAAGACTGGTGCTAAAATCGTATCTGTCCTTTCTGTGGACGATATAGTCATATGGAAAATATTCTTCGAAATTCATATTAATGATAAGCCAGGTTATGCTAATTATAATGATGTCATAATCATTGTCAAGCACGCCCAAACGAAAAGCTTTTGCTTTAACGCGAATACTAGAAGGATTGTATTAATATAGAGAGGTGATACTATTATAATTACTTTTATTAAAATTACAAGATTACTTTTTCCAGAAGTTCTGGAATTAGGCCAACAGGAGCGGAACTAAGCCATTTCCTTACCGATTATGATAAAACTCGACATAAATGGACGCTGGTTGAATGAAAATGGGATTCTTAATACATTTGTGGTTGTTTTAAGTATGGCGAATTGGAACGAAACTAGTTTCCGAACAGAAGGTCTCAAATATGGTCAATTCGAACGGAGTTAAGCCATTTCTTGGCTTTATTCAAACTAGAAACTTAATAAGAAATGTATTCATAATCGGTTGAAAAATGGCCATTTTATAATGAATGATATTTCTAACAAACACTAATAAGCAAGTACCGATCCAGATGATATATCAGAACTTCTATCAGTAATAATTTCGTAAACCCCTTTTCACCCAACATAGCTATGGATTCAACATTATCGGTCATGGACTGACCTAGTTCCGTTCCTGTTGGCCGTATCCCAGAACTATATCCAAAAATTATTTTAAAATCCCATTTCCTTCCAACATACCGAGTTTCATCATAATTGACCAAGGAATTGGCTAGTTTCATTCCTGTTGGCCATACTCCACAACTTCTGCCATAAATATTTTTATTTTCCAATTTCTATCAAATAATTACATTCAATTATAATCGGTGTATAGCCCTTCCAGGGTATTTTCATTTTCGGTGAATTGTTGAATTTGATATTAATGAGCTATATGCTTTGTTGGCATTTTTTTAAATTAGCCAAAATTACCAAAAACCGAATGCGAGTGCCGTGACACAAAGATACATCACCTGACAATATGATTTCAAGTAGTCCAATGCAATAAAATTATAAAACTTGGTAAACTGTATGTAAAATGACAGTGACACAGTCAATATGTTGAGCAAAGTTGAGAACGCAAGATATTAAAAATTTCTGTGGTCTACAGTGGCTCTGGAGCTAATATTATTTAATCTCATGTTGGAAAACGTACCTTTCAGTAAACAAAGACCATGTTTGCGTGATTCGGTTGAATGATAACATACAATTGTACATATAGTTTTCATCTTCTGGTTGCCTCATATTTAATGAGTTCAAAACTATATTCATTTCAGCTGATGTTCTTGAGATATTATCCCAAAAAATTTTATCAATGGCTTCATCTTTGAGGAGAGTGAGTATATTCAAGTGCTTTTCATCACTTGTGAAACAATGACAGTGATAATGTGTTTATTCTACATTTGATACTGCAGCAGTGTGATAAATTTAGTCTCTCCAACCATGAGGGTGTTTAAATTTTAGTTTAAATTGAACGTTGTGTTGAATACTATTTTAATGTTAACTAATTTTATAGGTTAATTTCCACATTAACTAATACTTTTTAAATGCTTGAAATTTAGAACAAAATATTGTTTTAAAATGTAGGAAATTTGAAACTTATTAAAGTTGGAATTCTGAAACTACTTCAGAATACTTTTCACTTGCACATTATATAACATTCATCAAACACACAGTTTAAAGCTGGCTTATTAAACAAAATATAACTGAATACCTACCCACGGTTGATTCGCACCATCGATCGAGTTTTAATTCAATCGAAAAAGTTGAATTTTGATTCAAATAGATCAAACAATTGAAAGTCTATAAAACGTTTTGTTAAAAATGATAAAATTTATTTTGAATTTCAATTTAAATCCATTTCGTCCACAATCCAACTGTAAAATTGAATAACGTCCGTGAACAAGCTTAACCCAAGTGGATCACACTGTCGCGCTACGCTTAAACTGGCACCGACTGAAGCGATGCCCCGTAGAAACCATTTATCATTAACATTAAATACGAGGCCACCACCTGAGTCGCCATTGCACAAACTTGTCCCATTTTCAAATCCCGCGCAAAAGTTATTTTCATTAACCAAACCGGATATTGCAGTTATGATATCTCCATGTCCGCGACATTCACTTTGCGGCCGAATTGGAAACGAACCTTTAGCAAGTATTGCTTGTTGCTCATTAAATTCATTTAATCCCCAACCGGGGAGTACTCCAATTGGATTTTGAAATAATTGCCGATTTGAGGTAATGCAAATGGGCTGGATATATTTCGAGTAACGCATCATGGTGTGCAGCTTTAACAGGGCGATATCATTTTCAAAATTATGACGATTGTAGGATGGGTGTACGGTAACCTTAGTAATTCTACTTTGGCGACTATCAAGCGAATGAAGATTCAAATCATGTTTTCCCATTATAATAGTTAGAGACTCATGAGACAATGTTCCAGTTGGAGAAGAAACACAATGCGCTGCGGTAACCACCATGACTTCATTTAAGAGGGTCTCGCCACATTTATATTCACTTCGCCCAATGCCTGTTATATGAAATAACGCAGCGTGCCATGGAAATTCTTCTCGTTCAGTTGGCTGTGAGTGTAAAATCACCGGATTTATATTGATTGTGGCCATTCCACAAGACGTATCGTCGGTCTGAAAATTATTTTTTAAAATTTAGTCTCATAATATCAGAAACACAATTATAATTATTTATGTCATACTTCCCAAACTTGGGATTCAATCCAATCCATATTAGCAGATATTGGTACGTTGTAAATTGTTGAATAATCAGTCTTTAGAATCGAGCCCACTCCAAAAACATAATAATTTGTTGGTAGATAGTAAAATGGTTTGGGAACTTGAATCATGGCTGGAAAAAAAGTCTTTCACCAAATCATTTGATTAATGAACTATATGCTTAATCTTAGTAAACTTACAAAATCGTATTGAAATTCAGTTAGTCTTACACAGAAATCCCTCGTTTTAAATGACCCACTTTTTGTAATCAGTTCTATAGAATAAAACGTTTAACTTAGTAAAGTTTTTATAATATATTCATGACCATGAATATTAGTAGCCAGGCCGAGTGTAAAATACAGCTCAAAAACTTACCCATGTCAAATAGTCCTTCGTAATTTAATGTTAAATTATCTGTACGACCAATCATTGTTCTGGTCAAAAGTTGTACTGTGTTTGGAAAAAAATCATTCCGCGCCCATAAACAAGCAGCACGATGATGGCTATCAAGTGTAATTCGATCGATTTTTAAAAGTATAATTTTATGATTAATAAAAGCATTTGATTCAGTGTGTTCACATAGAGGATGAAGTAGAATTTTAGTGACGTTGTGTAAATCGCTCGGTGTAAAATAAATTTTATTGCCGCTTGGTCCATAACTTACGAGTTCGTCATAAGTTAATATTTCGGTACCTAACAAAAATTTTTCGCTAATCAGTATCACATAGC
This sequence comes from Tipula unca, assembly GCA_951394425.1. Classification (NCBI taxonomy): domain Eukaryota; kingdom Metazoa; phylum Arthropoda; class Insecta; order Diptera; family Tipulidae; genus Tipula; species Tipula unca. Next base: position 206,252,649 of record OX596380.1, read on the forward strand.
GCCTTAGTTCCCAAGTCCCTGAACCTATCTGAGCCACAGTACTCCAAACCGCCATATGAGGCGAATGATTCGACGAATTACTAGGAATTCGCGAATATTCATAACATTCTGTAGACAAAACAAGACGAACGATATTATTGCGTGACAGGATTAAAACAAACACACTCACTAATTTCACATAGTCTTTGACTATTCACAGATGTCCAGATGAACATAACTATAACACAAAACAAGATATGAATTCTCATCACTATTTAATTGTTATTCTCTATTGATAATTAATAAAATTATTCAACTTTCAACTAAATGACTACAACGTTATCGTACTTTTGTTTAATTTAAACTAAATCTTAATTTTGAGTAAAAATTAATTAAACGTTCTCACTATCACTTAACGGTTCACTGAAATTTGCACTCTGCGATTATTTTTAACGCATGTACCACCGTACCGTTTTCATCTGAATTCTTATTTGGGCATTTTCGTATTAATGTATACAAGAACTACGTATTTATTTTCATGTATGCGGGGATGGGCTAGGTAAATTATACCAGGTAATATAGGTGGTTTTCGACCAGTCAAATATTACGTCGATTACTTGGCAATATTTTTTGTCAGCGTCGACAATTAAAACAACGTCAACAACCTACGATATTTTAGCATTTTGAACTCGAATGAACCAGTTCACAGTTGTATTTGAAAAAGAGAAACTATATCATAAAAATTAGTTGACAAGCTTATGAACAAATGCAGCAAATGACAAATAATAATTTGATAGTTTTAATTTCATCTCCTCCAGTTATAGAATGATATAAGAGCTTCAAACAACAGTACGTAACACATAATAAAACAGATCATTCAGATTATATTGAATTATTGAAATTTTTGACCCTTCTGGTCGAGGGGCACTCACATGTCTCGTAAACCTAAATTGCACGAACATGTGTCCCAAGACAATACGTTGCTCAACAGTTGAGTTGACCTCGAGAATCTTGGAGCTGGATTCCTTCTTGGGCCGCAGGTAAAGAAGGCTATTTTGGATTTCCAAGCTCTCAATAACCAATTGTGTAAGCTTCGCTTGCGCATGAAGTTAACAAAGTTGTCGATAATTTGTGTACATGGGCCCACAGAAGTTAGCCAGCCCCAATAGGATAAAGACTCATTTTACAATGACATGGACGATCTGATGGGAGCTATACCAGAACACGTTGTCAGAATGGTAATTGGGGACTTTATTGCTAGCCCCAGCAGCCCGAAGTTGACCACGTGTTAATTTCAAAAGGGAGGACTCGGGTTCTGCAGGATGCGGGAGCTTATCGGTCAGCAACCAAATACTTATGCAACGATCATTTGGTCGCTACAAAGCTACGATGGAAGTTCTCGTATACAAGAAGAACGCAACCAGACCACGGGCATTCTACGCATAACTAAGATGTGCCGCAAAATTAGATTTGAAACAAATATATAGCATTTAGATATGAGAATTCAAGTTAATCAGCATTATACTGTATGTGTACGGAACCGTACAAATTTACAAACAAATGATTCAGTAAATTATTTAGCTGCATATAGTTCCGTTTTTGCCTCCGATCGTTCAATACCACACACATCTCCCCATTTTAAATATGGCGACGACCATATAGTATTCAGAACAATATTAATCTCATTGTTTATGTTCGGATTACTTGAATCATCATTTTCGAAGAATCAGTTTCATCAAAATTCTGTGTTGCGACCGGGCCATGGGGGTCAATGTTCAGTTGGAGTAGTGCACGACCGACGAAGTGGAAAGTGTCGCCAAATAGTTACGCTATTTAAAAAAGTTGATACCGATTGATGATCAACATTAATAGATCTACAGCTGAAAACCTGAAGCCGAAGAATATTTAAAGTTGCACAATTGCACACAAAGTGCAACTAGTCATCATATTCCTCAAGACAGTCCTCACAAATAACACCCTGAGATAAACCCATTCGATGGAGATGCCCGATAAATCAACCATGAACCGTACAAAATTTCAAATTACGCTCGCTATTGAAGTTCTTCGCCAAACGACAACTGAATGTAGCAAGCCACTATAGTCTTAGATCTTTCAAAGCGTAGTTCTTTATAACTTTGTTGGCTCCTGTAGGAGTGTGTTTGAATACCAGCTACCAGAAAAACAGCATGGCACACTGGTTACAGGGGGGTATTTCCATACATTATGGTTAAAAAACTGAAAAATTTCAAATGGCCGAGATTTCAAAAAATTCTGTAGCTCTTCTGACTCGAACGATTTTTCTTAAACTGCTCCTGTAGATGTGTTTTGATCCCAGCTACCAGAAAAACAGCATGGCACACTGGTTACGGGGGGGTATTTCCATACATTATGGTCAAAAAACTGAAAAATTTCATATGGCCGAGATTTCAAAAAATTCTGTAGCTCTTCTGACTCGAACGATTTTTTTTAAACTGCTCCTGTAGATGTGTTTTGATCCCAGCTACCAGAAAAACAGCATGGCACACTGGTTACAGGGGGGTATTTCCATACATTATGGTGAAAAAACTGAAAAATTTCATATGGCCGAGATTTCAAAAAATTCTGTAGCTCTTCTGACTCGAACGATTTTTCTTAAACTGCTCCTGTAGATGTGTTTTGATGCCAGCTACCAGAAAAACAGCATGGCACACTGGTTACAGGGGGGTATTTCCATACATTATGGTCAAAAAACTAAAAAATTTCATATGGCCGAGATTTCAAAAAATTCTGTAGCTCTTCTGACTCGAACGATTTTTCTTAAACGGCTCCTGTAGATGTGTTTTGATCCCAGCTACCAGAAAAACAGCATGGCACACTGGTTACAGGGGGCTTTTTCCATACATTATGGTGAAAAAACTGAAAAATTTCATATTGCCGAGATTTCAAAAAATTCTGTAGCTCTTCTGACTCGAACGATTTTTCTTAAACTGCTCCTGTAGATGTGATTTAATCCCAGCTACCAGAAAAACAGCATGGCACACTGGTTATAGGGGGGTATTTCCATACATTATGGTCAAAAAACTAAAAAATTTCATATGGCCGAGATTTCAAAAAATTCTGTAGCTCTTCTGACTCGAACGATTTTTCTTAAACTGCTCCTGTAGATGTGTTTTGATCCCAGCTACCAGAAAAACAGCATGGCACACTGGTTACAGGGGGGTATTTCCATACATTATGGTCAAAAAACTGAAAAATTTCATATGGCCGAGATTTCAAAAAATTCTGTAGCTCTTCTGACTCGAACGATTTTTCTTAAACTGCTCCTGTAGATGTGTTTTAATAACAGCTACCATAAAAACAGCATCGCACACTGGTTACAGGGGGGTATTTCCATACATTATGGTCAAAAAACTGAAAAATTTCATATGGCCGAGATTTCAAAAAATTTTGGAGCTCTCCTGACTCGAACGATTTTTCTTAAACTGCCCTTGTAGATGTGTCATGATCTCAGCTACCAGAAAAACAGCACGACATATTGGTTACATATTGATTTTTTTATGAGAAATTATTAATAAAATAGTTGGCATGTAGTTCAAAATATAAAATATTTTGTTTGGTACAAATAATTTATTAAAAGTTTACAAATTTTCTGCTAACTTTTAATAAGTTGTTACAAAAATTCTTCTAAAATAACGAACAAATTTATAATTTTTCTGCTAGTTAATAAAATTACAGCAGAAAAAATTCTCTTTATCTATAGTGCTGCTCTTGGTGGTGAGTAGAAAAAATTTAGATGAAAAAAGAGATTTTTTCTGCTATCTTATACTGCATTTGATTGTGGCCATTCCACAAGACGTATCGTCGGTCTGAAAATTATTTTTTAAAATTTAGTCTCATAATATCAGAAACACAATTAAAATTATTTATGTCATACTTCCCACACTTGGGATTCAATCCAATCCATATTAGAAGACATTGGTACGTTGTAAATTGTTGAATCATCAGTCTTTAGAATCGAGCCCACTCCAAAAACATAATAATTTGTTGGTAGATAGTCAAATGGTTTGGGAACTTGAATCATGGCTGGAAAAAAAGTCTTTCACCAAATCATTTGATTAATGAACTATATGCTTAATCTTAGTAAACTTACAAAATCGTATTGAAATTCAGTTAGTCTTACACAGAAATCCCTCGTTTTAAATGACCCACTTTTTGTAATCAGTTCTATAGAATAAAACGTTTAACTTAGTAAAGTTTTTATAATATATTCATGACCATGAATATTAGTAGCCAGGCCGAGTGTAAAATACAGCTCAAAAACTTACCCATGTCAAATAGTCCTTCGTAATTTAATGTTAAATTATCTGTACGACCAATCATTGTTCTGGTCAAAAGTTGTACTGTGTTTGGAAAAAAATCATTCCGCGCCCATAAACAAGCAGCACGATGATGGCTATCAAGTGTAATTCGATCGATTTTTAAAAGTATAATTTTATGATTAATAAAAGCATTTGATTCAGTGTGTTCACATAGAGGATGAAATAGAATTTTAGTGACGTTGTGTGAATCGCTCAGTGTAAAATAAACTTTATTGCCGCTTGGTCCATAACTTACGAGTTCGTCATAAGTTAATATTTCGGTACCTAACAAAAATTTTTCGCTAATCAGTATCACATAACGCCCTACTTCCCATGTAGCTGAACCTATCTGAACCACAGTACTCCAAACCGCCATATGAGGCGAATGATTCGACGAATTACTAGGAATTAGCGAATATTCATAACATTCTGTAGACAAAACGAGAAGAACGATATTATTGCGTGACAGGATTAAAACAAACACACTCACTATTTTCACATATTCTTTGACTATCCACAGATGTCCAGATGTACATAACTATAACACAAAACGTGATTTGAATTTTCATTGCGATTTAATTGTTATTCTCTATTGTAAGTTAATAAAATTATTCAAGTTTCAACTAAATCACTATAACGTTATCGTACTTTTGATTAATTTAAACTAAATTTTAATTTTGAGTAAAAACTAATATTCTCACTATCACTTAAGGGTTCACTGAAATTTGCAATCATTTCAAATTAAAAGACATTTTTTATCTGCGATTATTTTTAACGCATGTACCACCGTACCGTTTTCATCTGAATTCTTATTTGGGCATTTTCGTATTAATGTATACAAGAACTACGTATTTATTTTCATGTATGCGGGGATGGGCTAGGTAAATTATACCAGGTAATATAGGTGGTTTTCGACCAGTCAAATATTACGTCGATTACTTGGCAATATTTTTTGTCAGCGTCGACAATTAAAACAACGTCAACAACCTACGATATTTTAGCATTTTGAACTCGAATGAACCAGTTCACAGTTGTATTTGAAAAAGAGAAACTATATCATAAAAATTAGTTTACAAGCTTATGAACAAATGCAGCATATGACAAATAATAATTTGATAGTTTTAATTTCATCTCCTCCAGTTATAGAATGATATAAGAGCTTCAAACAACAGTACGTAACACATAATAAAACAGATCATTCAGATTATATTGAATTATTGAAATTTTTGACCCTTCTGGTCGAGGGGCACTCACATGTCTCGTAAACCTAAATTGCACGAACATGTGTCCGAAGACAATACGTTGCTCAACAGTGGAGATGACCTCGAGAATCTTGGAGCTGGATTCCTTCTTGGGCCGCAGGTAAAGAAGGCTAGTTTGGATTTCCAAGCTCTCAATAACCAATTGTGTAAGCTTCACTTGCGCATGAAGTTAACAAAGCTGTCGATAATTTGTGTACACGGGCCCACAGAAGTTACCCAGCCCCAAGATAAAGACTCATTTTACAATAACTTCTGATGGAATCTATACCAGAACACGTTGTTAGAATGGTAATTGGGGACCTTATTGCTAGAGCTAGAAAAAATCAGCCCGAAATTGGCCGCGTGTTAATTTCAAAAGGGCTCGGGTTGTGCATGATGTTAGGCGTTTTCGGTTAGCAACCAAATACTTAGGTAGGGATCATCATTTGGTGGCTGCAAAGCTACGAGGGAAGTTTTCGTATACAAGAATGTTTCGACTGTAAAGATTTGATAAACGAAGATCCAAAGAAACGCTATCAGGATCTTGTCAGCGACAACATTGAGGAAGGTAATTGACAGTCTGACTGTGAGAACTCTGTTTGGGAGGTATTGAACATTTCGGTTGTCAGTGCTGCTCAACAGATTTTAGATCAAAGTCAGACCCATGAATGATTGGTTTGATGATGAGTGTCGTGGTGGAGTCGAGCAACAAAATATTGCCCATAGTGAAGTGCATAAACCTCTAACAATCGCCAGGAAAAACAAAGCTGCTCTTGCTCGGAGGGCAGCTAAGCGGATTTGTAGACGAAAGAAGCGTGAATGGTGAAAGGCTGAGGTTCTGAGAGTTCAACAACTCAGCAAAGAGCGCAGTTCACGTAATTTCTTTAAGGGAACTACTGGATTGAACCGCATATTTTTAGGCCTGCGTCAACCGCCATTCGAGACCGGGATGGAAACCTCTGTGTCAACATCGACGCAGTACTCGATGCATGGAATGTACACTACCGACCTGCTTGTTGTGCAATATGCGTAACATACTGTAGCTGCGAGTCCCCTCAAATACAGACTGCGGAAATTTACATTTAAATTTCATCCCATGAAGAATTCACTATGCCATGCCCGCGACTAAAACTGTCCTACATTATATTGGATTATAGTGGTCTGCTCTGGAATATCTAAGAATGTAAACAATATTGGTACGATTGTGTAGAATGACAGTGGCACAGTCTCAGGCTATCGACAATTTTTGCAGTTAACTCGGGTGTTAGGCAGGGAGATGATCTGTCCCCGATACTCTTCAATCTCATGTTGGAGTACATCTTTCTAAAAACTGAAACACCTCAGCGGAACATCTTAAATCGCCAGTCCAATCAGGTGCTTGCATATGCAGATGATATATTCGTGATTGGACTAAATAGCAACGGAGTGAATGAAATACTTGATCCGCTTGTAGATTTTTCAGTTTTTGTTGGACTCCAGATCAATGAGTCCAAAACTAAATACATGATCTCTGGTTTTAGGGGCAATGGAACACCAGATTTTAGTCGTGGCTACTACACGTTTGAAGGAGTGAGGAGGTTGAAATGTTTGGGCTCTCTTATCACTCACGATAACTATGTGGGTGAGGATATTAAAGCCCATCTAGCAGCTGGTAGTCGAGCTTTGTATCCTTTAAGGCCACTGTTAAAATCTAAACACTTATCAAGTGCCGTGAAGCTGAAGCTTTACAAAGCGTTGATCAGACCTGTTGTTATGTTTGTGTGTGAAAGTTGGGCCCTGATGGATAAGTACGAGAGATGGATCCCTACATTTGAGAGGAGAACCATGCGAGTGATTTACGGCCCAAACCTTAAGTAGGTGGTACATACCGAGCCCTGTATAATATCGAGATCAGAGATCTGATGAAAATTGCCGATATTGTACATGAAGTTAGATCTCAGAGATAACGTTGGCTCGGTCACGTTCTGCAGCGTGCTGATCCGGAACAAATTGTGCAGCGATCTCTGAAATGAGAGCCACCATATGGTAGGCGCAGAGGTCGCTGCAGAAGACGATGTCTCCACGGTGTGGAAAATTATTTGGCTTCTTCAAATTGTCTAAGACAGTATGAAGACCAAGGCTAGTATCGAGACCGATTTAGCCAGATTATTGATACAATAAGGGGCCAGTAATAGCCTTTAAAAACTGTTTTATTATTATTGAAATTCTAAATTTCTAGAGATAAATTATGGAAATGTAAGAATTTGAAAATTTCTAACCTAACTTGGTCCACCTAGTATCGAACCTGTTTATACAAAATCACACGATGAATTGTCTACATTATCGACATTGTCTAGGTTGTCGATATTGCCTATTTCGTCTATACGGGTTGTGGATGCGGCACTACAATAGGGTAATCCACACCAATAATATTAACGCGGTCCAAGGTCGTTGCTTTTTAACTTGTTATAGTCATCAACAATTTACTTATAAACAATAATAATTAAAATTTAATTTGCTCATGTCTGCATGTATGTATGTATGTTTGGACAAAGTTGCAGATTGGGTTTACATCGCGATATAATTACAGCTTCAATTAAATCTAACAAGAACAGCTTCAATTAAATCTAACAAGAACAGTATTCCTTATATGAATTTAAATATTGGATCGGATATTTGGGGGATTCTCATATCCGTACATATATAGTGTAGTGTTGGACTAGCTAGAACACCCCTTCTAAATGTTTCGTTTGAATGAAATCATTTTAGAATCAAATGGAGTAACAAAATACTTTCCTCGAGAAACTTTGAACAATCGAATCAAAATTAAATTACGTTTCAGCTGGAATCCACTCATAAAATTGAACGACATCCGTGAATCGACTTAAGCCGAGCGGATCACTATATCCTGATTCACTTATATATACTGATGCCGATGGGCGTAATCCCTCATATTATCCATTGATTATTTATCTGAAACACAATGCCGCCACCCGAATCGCCATTGCACAAACTCGTTCCATTCTCGTAGAACATGCAGAAGTTATTTTTAACCTTCGTCCAATGCACGGTATATGAAATAACGCAGACGTGGCCGTTCCACACGATGTCTTTAGGCTGAAAATATTTTGGATAAATGTCCCAATTCCATAAATACAATAATGATTTGGTAGATAGACAATTGAGTAGTTATCTTGTAACAGACTTGTATAGATATGTTTGTAATTTTAACGAATCATGTGTTTAACTTAATCAGCTGCATTTGTATAAATAAAATTAATTAATTTGGAATTTCCCCAAACATAAAATTTTCACTGATTAATGTCACATATCGCCAATTAACAACTTCGGTTATAGGTACGCTCCAAACTGTCATATGAGACAAAGGATTCGGCGCATTTGTGGGAATTCGTGAAAATATATTCATAAAATTCTGTATGGACAAAACGATACAAAATAAATTTTAAGTTCGGTTTTTTGTTTCATTCAACACTCACATACCCATACTCATTAATTTCACATATCTGTTGGCTAGCCACATAATAAGGTAATATGTGTCGTCATGTGTAGTTCGGAGTTGTGCTTTGTGCTTTAAACCTAACCCTAGTGGAAATTAAAGGAAAGGAAGCTTTTGCAATTGAATTTTAAATCGCAAAAGAACACAGTATGCATGTGTTCTGACGAATCTGTTTTTTTATAAGCTGTGTTTTTTTATGAACAATTGGAGGGATTGGACCATCAGAGAAAAAAAATGTGTTGGAGGGCCTAATTGCAAAGAACGTTTTGGTAGTTTTAATTTTAATATAAAATTAATTTTTCAGAAATCATCTATTACAACGGCGCATTTGGAGAACAAAATAAAAACCCCATTTCGAGCTTACAAAAATGCATATAGGTCAAAGAGGAGCGATGCTTGTTTATTATTTCTTTTGAGAAGAAACTAGACGATATATACCTACGGCGATAGACCATATAGAATTGCTCGGCTGCTTACACATAATAGTAACAGTACTACGACGTCCAATCAACGAGTCCCCTTCAATCCTACTCTATCGAATTCGATCGAATCAAACATTTTTACACTGTCATGCATTCATTTTGAAATTAATTTTGAATGGTTATATCTCTATATGAATTTTAAGCTTTGGGTTAATGTTTTTAATGTTTGAATATACCCCATATAAGAAATGCGGATTTAAATTAATATTTCCTGAGATTTATCACAGCAAGTGGACATCATGTCAGGTCGAAAACAAAGGAAGCTTTTCCCGACAATCATGGTTCTCGAGAACCAGTAGTTAAACTGCTAATTTTATGTACATATATGGCCATATTCATATGAACTTCTAAGCCTATTGTGTCAATTACTTCTTATGTCAAGAATATACAAGCTAACACGTCGTTTGCAAATTTTTAAAATGATGATATAAAATGTTGGGATGATTTTTAAAATCCTGGGATGGGATGAGAAAAGTATTGCCTGATGAATATTTTTAATTTTTTGGGATGGAATCCTGGGATAACTTCACACACCAAGACGATTGGCAGTATTTCAGGAACATACACGCTTCACAGTATCATTACTAAAAAAAATTTAATATTTTGTATTTACTCCTAATTTAGAATATGTAACTAAAATATTTAATTAAATTTATTGTTTCTTTAATTCAATTAATTTAACTAATTAGATTATACCAAAAATCATTAAGAATTCTTATCAAAATATTTTTATTTGGTGTCGTCAACTAATTCATTAACGTACAGAAATTCATTCATAATCGAACAAAATTGGCTCGAATTTGTATTGAGGAATAGGACCTCAATTATAATCCGATTAATTGTAATTATACAAAGCAAACCATTACAGATCACAAACTCGGCTTCATCCTTTACATCACCCTCTTCTCGAACTTTATTACTCCAATATTCGGTATTAATTTCAGTCGTAACAGCAATTTCAGTCGAGTCCCATCCCCATGCTCCGCCTCCAATTTTACAAACGTGCTCGCAACAGGGGAACCCCGAAAGCCAAAGCAATCAGTTTTCAAGCGAAAGAAGGAACTATTGCTATTCCTCACCGAAGAAAGAAATAAACGGCACAAAGAATTTATAGACTACAATGCGAAGCAAAGATAATTAAATAACATAAACTAATAATTTTTTTCTATTTTTAAATTTTAAGTTTACGCGTCATCTATTATTTTCTACACTGACGTGTCGACAACACGTAGACAATGTCAATAACGTAGACAACTTCGGTAATTTAGACATATTTCCTTAGTGGTTTTTTCAATTAGTTCTAAATTAGGTTGACCAAATTTCTTTAGAAACAATGCGTAACTGGTGACAGTTTTATAGAATTACCGTTAATGCATTTTAATTAATCTCTTCAAAAAGAGCCGAATTGCGCTCACTTATTGTGCTCACAAAAATCAGAAACATGGCTTGATTTCCGGCAGGCCTATGACACGATCAATCGAGAGAGTTAGTGGTATGCTCTGGAATATCTAGGAATGCCAATAATATTGGTGCGACTGTGTAGAATGACAGTGGCACAGTCTAAATGTTGTGTTTAAGTAGAACAGGCTGGGAGATGCTTTGTTCCCGATACTCTTTAATCTCATGTTGGAGTACATCTTTCTAAAAACTCAAACACCTCAGCGGAACATCTTATATCGCCAGTCCAATCAGGTGCTTGCATATGCAGATGACATATGCGGGATTGGACTGAATAGCAACGGAGTGAATGAAATAAATCCGCTTGTAGAGTTTTCAGTTTCTGTTGAACTCCAGATCAATGAGTCCAAAACGAAATACATTAGCTCTGGTTATAGGGACAATGGAACACCAAATTTTAGTAGTGGACACTACACGTTTGAAGGAGTGAGGAGGTTCAAATATTTGGGCTCTCTTATCACTCACTCACTAAGGCCACTGTTAAAATCTGAACTTTTACAAAGCGTTGATCAGGCCTGTTGTTATGTTTGGATGTGAAAGTTGGGCGCTGACGGATGAGTACGAGAGATGGATCCTTACATTTGAGAGAAGAATCATGCGAGTGATTTACGGCGTGAAGTAGGTGGTACATACCGAGCTCTGTCCAATATCGAGATCAGAGATCAGAGGTCTGATGAAAATTGCCGATATTTTACAGGAAGTAAGATCTCAGCGAGTGCGCTAAATCAATCACGTTCTGCAGCGTGCTGATCCGGAACGAATTGTGCAGCGATCTCTGAAATGAGAGCCACCATATGGTAGGCGCAGAGATCGCTGCAGAAGACGATGGCTCCACGGTGTGGAAAATGATTTGGCTTCTTCAAATTGTTTAAGACAGTATGAAGAGCAAGGCTAGTATCGAGACCGATTTAACCAGATTATTCATACAATAAGGGGCCAATAATAGCCTTTAAAAACTGTTATTATTATTATTGAAATTCTAAATTTCTAGAGATAAATTTTGGAAATGTAATAATTTGAAAATTCCTAATCTAACTTGGTCCACCTAGTTTCGAACCTGTTTATACAAAATCACACTATGAATTGTCTACATTATCGACGTTGTCTACGTTGTCAATATTGCCTATTTTGTCTATACGGGTTGTCGATGCGGCACTACAATAGGGTAATCCACACCAATAATGTTAACGCGGTCCAAGGTCGTTGCTTTTTAACTTGTTATAGTCATCAACAATTTACTTATAAACAATAATAATTAATTTAATTCAAACCCATATTAGAATTTTAGCTGGAATTTTATTTAAGAAACCCCAATCAACATAGTTCAAAAGCTATTCAAATACAACCATTAAACATAATTAAAATGCACTCGATGTTTGTTCTTATTCAGTTGAAACAGTAATTCATATTCAATCGTTAAATTTAACTAAAAATAGCTTTCAAATCTACTCAAATTTTACTCTAAAGTGAAATTAAAATTTTCAAATTCTTATACCTTGAATTTTGTTCCAAAATTAACGTAAGATTTGAATACTGTGTTTAGGTTGAGAACAGGCAATCGACAATTTTTGTAGTTAACTCGGGTGTTCGGCAGGGAGATGCTCTGTCCCCGATACTCTTTAATCTCATGTTGGAGTACATCTTTCGTAAAACTGAAACACCGCAGCGTAACATCTTATATCACCAGTCCAATCAGGTGCTTGCATATGCAGATGACATATGCGTGATTGGACTGAATAGCAACGGCGTGAAAGAAATACGTGATCCGCTTGTAGAGTTTTCAGCTTCAGTTGAACTTCAGATCAATGAGCCCAAAACGAAATACCTGATCTCTGGTTTTAGGGACAATGGCACACCGGATTCTAGTTGTGGCCACCACATGTTTGAGGGAGTGAGGAGGTTCAAATATTTGGGTTCTCTTATCACTCACGATAACAGTGTGGGTGAGGATATTAAAGTGCGGCTGGCAGCTGGCAGTCGTTCTTTGTATCCTCTAAGGCCACTGCTAAAATCTCAACACTTATCAAGTGCCGTGAAGCTGAAGCTTTACAAATCGTTGATCAAGCCCGTTGTTATGTTTGGATGTGAAAGTTGAGTACGGTTGAGTACGAGAGATGGCTCCTTACATTTGAGAGAAGAGTCATGCGTGTGATTTACGGCCCAAAACGCGAAATAGATGGTACCTACCGAGCTCTGCGTGCTGATCCGGAACGAATTGTGCAGCGATCTCTGAAAAGAGAGGCACCATATGGTAGGCGCAGAGGTCGATGCAGGCGACGATGGCTCAACGGTGTAGAGAACGACTTGGCCTCTTCAGATTGTCTTAGACAGTATGAAGACTATGCTCGGGATCGAAACCGCTGGAGCCAAATTGTTGACTCAGTAAGGGGACAGTAATGGCCTTTAAAACTGTTTTAATAATTGTGTTGCATCATTATAGTAAAATTCATGTTGGAGGGCAGATATCACCACATGAAAAATTATTTTATTTTAAATTAAAAAAATACAATATAAAATTCAGTTTATTAAACATTTAATAGACAATAGTGGTTCATGTTAAAGTTTGTGTTTGTGTAATATCAGTGCGAATAACGACTAGTAATTCATCTTGCAAATATCATCTTGTACTAGTTTGGTGTTTATTTTGTTTTATCCACACGGTTTACAGAGAATGGTTTCGTTTACGATATGTAATGCATGTTGTGTTTTAGAAATTAATTTTTTTAATTAGAAAGAATTCATAAAATAAAGTGTTTTATGTGTAAGAACGTATGAATGTTGTGAAGATAATTGTGACCAATCGTTTAACAATGTAAATATATTTAGAAAGCATCTTAACAAAATATACCTGAAACATAATACGATTTCTGAAATTCTAGAAAATGTAGCCTGTACTATACTATAGGCACTAGATGCATCTTCAAGTCAGTTTAGAGAATATATGATATCTCAACAGAATAAAGCTCCAAGTTGCATCAATCAAGTAGAAATTGCTGAAAATTTAAATTACTACCTACCCATGGAATACCTACCCACGGTTGATGCGCACCATCGACCGAGTTTTAATTCAATCGAAAAAGTCGAATTTTGATTCAAATAGATCAAACAATTGAAAGTCTAAATAAAATATTTTGTTTAAAATGATTAAATTTATTTTGAATCTCAATTTAAATCCATTTCGTCCACAATCCAGCTGTAAAATTGAATAACGTCCGTGAACAAACTTAACCCAAATGGATCACACTGTCGCGATACGCTTAAACTGGCACCGACTGAAGCGATGCCCCGTAGAAACCATTTATCATTAATCTTAAATACAAGGCCACCACCTGAGTCGCCATTGCACAAACTTGTCCCATTTGCGAATCCCGCGCAAAAGTTATTTTCATTAACCAAACCGGATATTGCAGTTATGATATCTCCATGTCCGCGGCATTCACTTTGCGGCCGAATAGGAAACGAACCTTTAACAAGTATTGATTGTTGCTCATTAAATTCGTCTAATCCCCATCCGGGAAGTACTCCCATTGGGTTTTCAAATAATTGCCGATTTGTAGTAATGCAAATGGGCTGGATATATTTCGAGTAACGCATCATGGTGTGCAGCTTTAACAAGGCGATATCATTTTCAAAATTATGACGATTATAGGATGGGTGTACGGTAACCTTTATAATCCTACTTTGACGACTATCGAGCGAATGAAAGTTCAAATCATGTTTTCCCATTATAATAGTTAGAGACTCATGAGACAATGTTCCAGTTGGAGAAGAAACACAATGCGCTGCTGTAACAACCATGACTTCATTTAAGAGGGTCCCGCCACATTTATATTCACTTCGCCCAATGCCTGTTATATGAAATAACGCAGCGTGCCATGGAAATTCTTCTCGTTCAGTTGGCTGTGAGTGTAAAATCACCGGATTTATATTGATTGTGGCCATTCCACAAGACGTATCGTCGGTCTGAAAATAATTTTTTAAAATTTAGTCTCATAATATCAGAAACACAATTAAAATTATTTATGTCATACTCCCCACACTTGGGATTCAATCCAATCCATATTAGCAGATGATATTGGTATGTTGTACAGTGTTGAAAAATCAAGCCCTAGGTGCGTGACCACTCCAAAAACATAATAATTTGTTGGTAGATAGTAAAATGGTTTGGGAACTTGTATTATGGCTGGAAAAGTTTTCTTTTACCAAATCATTTGATTAATGAACTATGCTTAATATTAGGAAACTTACCCATTTGCTCTCAAATTCAGTTATATTTAAACAGAAAGAGTTATGACGTTTAGTCGAGTGAATTAGAGGACAATCACTAGTTTTATAGGACACTACCATTGTAGTCAGTTCTATAGAATAAAACGTTTAACTTAGTAAAGTTTTTATATATTCAGGACTCTGAATAGTAGTAGCCAGGCCGAGTGTAAAATACAGCTCAAAAACTTACCCATGTCAATTAGTCCTTTGGCAGGTGGCTGAGGTAATGTTAGTGTTAAGTCAAGTGCGAAAAGTTCGTCATGTTCGTACAAAAGTTGTACCGTATTTGGAAAAAAATCATTCCGCGCCCATAAACAAGCAGCACGATGATGGCTATCAAGTGTAATTCGATCTATTTTTAAAAGTATAATATAATAATTGCTCATAAAATCATTGTGTTCATATAGAGGATGAAATAGAATTTTAGTGACATTGTGCAAATCACTCGGTGTAAAATAAATTGTATTCTTGCTTATGGCATAAGTTTCTTGTTCGGCATAAGATAAATATTCGGTATGTATCAGAAATTTGTCACTAATCAGTATAACATAGCGCCTATATTCCCAACCCGGAAGTATAGTAACCCAAACCGCCATATGAGGTAAATGATTCGACGAATTACTAGGAATTCGCGAATATTCAT
This sequence comes from Tipula unca, assembly GCA_951394425.1. Classification (NCBI taxonomy): domain Eukaryota; kingdom Metazoa; phylum Arthropoda; class Insecta; order Diptera; family Tipulidae; genus Tipula; species Tipula unca. The sequence goes on from OX596380.1 coordinate 206,268,551, forward strand.
AACATTCTGTAGATAAAACGAGAAGAACGATATTATTGCGTGACAGGATTAAAACAAACACACTCACTAATTTCACATAGTCTTTGACTATTCACAGATGTCCAGATGAACATAACTATAACACAAAACAAGGTATGAATTCTCATCACTATTTAATTGTTATTCTCTATTGATAATTAATAAAATTCTTCAAATTTCAACTAAATGACTGTAACGTTATCGTACTTTTATTTAATTTAAACTAAATCTTAATTTTGAGTAAAAACAATATTCTTACTATCACTTAAGGGTTCACTGAAATTTGCACTCATTTCAAATTAAAAGACATTTTTTATCTGCGTTTATTTTTAACGCATGTACCACCGTACATTTTCGTATTGATGTATACAAGAACTACGTCTTTATTTTCATGTATGCGGGGATGGGCTAGGTAAATTATACCAGGTAATATACGTGGTTTTCGACCAGTCAAATATTACGTACATTACTTGGCAATATTTTTTGTCAGCGTTGACAATTAAAACAACTTCAATAAACCTACGATATTTTAGCATTTTGAACTCGAATGAACCAGTTCACGGTTGTATTTGTAAAAAAATTTATACCAAGAAACTATATCATAAAAATTAGTTTACAAGCTTATAACAAATGCAGCATATGACAAATAATAATTTGATAGTTTTAATTTCATCTCCTCCAGTTATAGAATGATATAAGAGCTTCAAACAACAGTACGTAACACATAATAAAACAGATCATTCAGATTATATTGAATTATTGAAATTTTTGACCCTTCTGGTCGAGGGGCACTCACATGTCTCGTAAACCTAAATTGCACGAACATGTGTCCCAAGACAATACGTTGCTCAACAGTGGAGATGACCTCGAGAATCTTGGAGCTGGATTCCTTGTTGGGCCGCAGATAAAGAAGGCTATTTTGGATTTCCAAGCTCTCAATAACCAATTGTGTAAGCTTCGCTTACGCATGAAGTTAACAAAGTTGTCGATAATTTGTGTACATGGGCCCACAGAAGTTAGCCAGCCCCAATAAGATAAAGACTCATTTTACAATGACATGGACGATCTGATGGGAGCTATACCAGAACACGTTGTCAGAATGGTAATTGGGGACTTTATTGCTAGCCCCAGCAGCCCGAAGTTGACCACGTGTTAATTTCAAAAGGGAGGACTCGGGTTGTGCAGGATGCGGGAGCTTATCGGTCAGCAACCAAATACTTATGCAACGATCATTTGGTCGCTACAAAGCTACGATGGAAGTTCTCGTATACAAGAAGAACGTAACCAGACCACGGGCATTCTACGCATAACTAAGATGTACCGCAAAATTAGATTTGAAACAAATATATAGCATTTAGATATGAGAATTCAAGTTAATCAGCATTAAACTGTATGTGTACGGAACCGTACAAATTTACAAACAAATGATTCAGTAAATTATTTAGCTGCATATAGTTCCGTTTTTGCCTCCGATCGTTCAATACCACACACATCTCCCCATTTCAAATATGGCGACGACCATAGTATTCAGAACAATATTAATCTCATTGTTGATGTTCGGATTACTTGAATCATCATTTTCGAAGAATCAGTTTCATCTGAATTCTGTGTTGCGACCGGGCCATGGGGGTCAATATTCAGTTGGAGTAGTGCACGACCGACGAAGTGGAAAGTGTCGCCAAATAGTTAGGCTATTTAAAAAAGTTGATACCGATTTGAAAATGATTTTGAATAAATATTGAGTTAATTAAATGTTGTGATTGCGTCTGTTTCACAGAATTATGTTTTTGGTTTGAACTATAGTTCACGCAACGATTTGTGTTATGTGCGCGATTAAAAATTTTGAGTAAAAATTAAAATTAAATTAGATAAGTTGCTTAATTTCGCATACGCAATTCAGTTTATTCATCGAAATATAAAATATATTTAGAATTTAGAAAGAACAGGCGTTTATACAGTCGAATCCACGTTTTGTTCAATTATCGTTACATGTTGGTTTCAGTTTGAATCATTCAAGATCCATAATCTTAATCCATTGATCTTATACCCTTTGCTCGCGTTACGGTTCAATAAAAAATTTAATTCTTTCTGCTGTTTTACAGTTTCCCGTCACGTTTCCCCTTTATTTCATGTCTACTCTGAACCAGTCACCTTAATTAGGAATGTTTTGCCACAATCCAAAATATTATCTTATTTCGATTAAGAATTTGTATTTTGTTACACTTGTCATTAAATTTTTAATCAATTTTATTTGACTCTGTCCGGACAAAAAATCCAACTTCGTTATCGCAAATTCGTTTGACTTAAAACTAAACAACAACAATGTGTGCTAATAGAGTTGACATAGATTTAAACAAATAAAAGTGAATAAATTAGGAGCGGTTCATGTCATCAGTATGATTTTTTTGAAAGTTACTATATGGTCAAAATTCAGGGGAAGCCACGGTTTAAGACACGATTTCTAGAGAAAACATTGGATGACACAAGCACAACAATATTTTAGTCATAAAATTGTTTGAGATTTTGAATAAATTTTGTGTTAAATCAAGTGCTGTGGTTGAATCTCCATTCTTCAACTAACATGGGTGTACAGCTTCAAAGAAATCTAACAAAAACAGTATTCGATATATGAATATAAATATTGGATCGGATATTTGGGAGATTCTCATATCCGTATATATATATATGTATATATGTATATATATATATATATATATAGTGTAGTGTTGGACTAACTAGAACACCCCTTCTATAAATGTTTCGTTTGAATGAAATAATTTTAGAATCAAAAATGAAATAATTTTGAAACTTTGTAACAAAATACTTTCCTCGAAAAAACTTTGAACAATAATAAAAATGTGTTATGTTGGTAAAAAATTATATTTTCGCTAGAAATTTTCAATCAGCAATTTTATCGAATCAAAATTAAATTACGTTTCATCTGGAATCCACTCATAAAATTGAACGACATCCGTGAATCGACTCAAGCCGAGAGGATCACAATATCCTGATTCACTTATATACTGATGCCGATGGACGTAGTCCCTCGTATAGGATCCATTGATTATTTATCTGAAACACAAGCCTGCCACCTGAATCGCCATTGCACAAGTTCATCCCATTCTCGTAGCACGTGTAAAAGTTATTTTTGAGTTTCGTCCAATGCATGCTATATGAAATAACGCAATGCGCCAAGAGAATTCTTCTCGAGCCGTTATCTGTGATTGTAAAATCACGGGGTTTATATTGATTAACGTTAATGTGTCTGGTAAAGGTAGCTTCGAAGGAAAACCTTACACCTAGATTGGACATGAACTCAGCTGTGAACAGGCTCTCTGTCAACAGCTTCGTTGTATAAACGATATTGATGCAAAATAGGTGAGCGAAAAAATCAAAAAGCGGTTGGAAATGTAGGAACGCAACCAATCAACAGGGATAAACTGACAGTTCAAATTCTCCGCAGCATGGTGATCAGGATTGAGTGAATCTTATATCAAAAGCCTCAGCAAAGTCTGTATAAACAACGTCGAGTTGCAATCTGGAGTTTAGAGTGTTAAATAAATTATCGTAAAACGAAATCAGATTGGTAACTGTTGACCGGCCGGGATAAAAGCCATGCTGTGAGTGAGAAATAAATTGTTTGGTATGGAATAGCAGAACTTTGTGAACCATCGATTCAAAGAGCTTGGGTATGACGGAGAGAATGACGATTGCCCGATAATTACACACATCGTTTGTTCTACCGGCCTTAAAAATGTCAGTGTATTCACTATACAGGAAATTTTAAAGATTTCATTAAATATGAAAGTAAGTGGAAGAGGGCTAAACTCTCCGCAAAATACCTGACCAAAAGCGGTGGAATTTCGTTGTGCCCAGCATCTTTGTCCACGTCAAGCTGGAGCAAGCAAACTTTAACTTATCGTTCTGTAAATTAAAAATGATTGAAATCAACGGACCCGCGAGAGCTTCGACAATTGACAGAAGGCGTCGCTAGTGGTTCGTATACACTGAGACAAAAAACTTATAGCAAACAATTTACATATTCCGGAGGGGAGATTGGCGGTGGAACTCTGATAAGTAATGGACGACGGAAAACCAACCACTTTTCTCTTGCTGTTCATAAAATTCCAAAATTCTTACGGGCTCATTGTCAGTTTTTCCTCGATTCGCACTATATATTGGTTGTACAAAAACCAGTTCAAACTTTTTCTTTTCTGAGAATACCGTACATCCTATATAAAGTATGTAGCTTATTACGCCTTTTCCCTCATTGTTAAACCACGGTTCCCGAAATCTAGTTTTTATTTTTTTAATAAACGGAACGTGCCTTTGAATACCACTGCTGAGGAGGTCGATGTACATCAGCACAATGTCATTTAAATTCGCGTCGCGTTGAAGAAAGCTCCAATCGGAATTTTTGGGGAAATCGTTCAAGGAAGCGTAGTCAGCGTTTCTAAAATGAAAATAAAAATTATTCGGATGATAATTAGTATTACAAATAACATTGAAAATATTTATCGTGATCGGTGTGTGATGGATGCTCTCGCAGCCGGTGAAATTGTGAATTTGCGCCGACTGTTACTACGGTTTAGCTGAGTCGTCGAGATGGTAGCAAAGTATAGTCGCGATGACGGAAAATGCTCTTTCGTCAGTGGAACACGGTATAAAGATGCAATCGACGTCAACCCAATCTATGTCGGGCAGATTAAAGTCGCTCACAATGATAAATTGGTCGTTGGGGGAACTAAAGGCATCACAGCTGAGTCAATGAAGTTGATGATAATGTTGTAGTAATCTATGTTGGACCCATAAAGAGCGTCCACGGCGACGACAATGATCAAAGAATTGCCCAATTTGACCCGAATCTTTCATAGCAACCGCCACATCTAAGACTGGTGCTAAAATCGTATCTGTCCTTTCTGTGGACGATATAGTCATACATGGAAAATATTCTTCGAAATTCATATTAATGATAAGCCAGGTCACGCTGATTGTAATGATGTCATAATCATTGTCAAGCACGCCCAAACGAAAAGCTTTTGCTTTAACGCGAATACTATAGAAGCATTGTGGTAATAAATAGAGGCGATACTGTTATAATTACTTTTATTAGGATTACAAGATTACTTTTTCCAGAAGTTCTGGAATTAGGCCAACAGGAGCGGAACTAAGCCATTTCCTTGCCGATTATGATAAAACTCGACATGAATGAACGCTGGTTGAGTGGAAATGGGATTCTTAACACATTTGTGGTTGTTATATGGCGAATCGGAACGAAATTAGTTTCCGAACAGAAGGTCTCAAATATGCTCAATTCGAACGGAGTTAAGCCATTTCTTGGCTTTATTCAAACTAGAAACTTAATAAGAAATGTATTCATAATCGGTTGAAAAATAGTCTTGTTGCGTTTAGTTGGCCATTTTTAAGAACATCTGCCAATAATCATTTTATAATGAATGATATTTCTAACAAACACTAATAGGCAAGTACCGATCCAGATTATATATCGGAACTTCTATCAGTAATAATTTTGTAAACTCATTTTCACCCAACATAGCTATGGAATATTCTCGGTCATGGAATGACCTAGTTCCGTTCCTCTTGGCCGTATCCCAGAACTATATCCAAAAATTATTTAATATCCCATTTCCTTCCAATACCGAGTTTCATCATAATTGACCAAGGAATTGGGTAGGTTCATTCCTGTTGGCCATACTCCATTTTTATTTTCCCATTTCTATCAAATAATTACATTCACTGAAAAAAATGTCATGATGTGATATTGACAAACCAGTTTCGTTAAAATTTAATGAAACTTTCGTTCATTCAAATATAAATATTTCAAAAATTTATTCAAACCGATGTAAAAGTAATCAAATGAAATAAATAATATTCAAATCAAATATTAAACGTACTACGCAACAAATATATGGATGGTGGTTTTCCGCCAAATCCAGTTAGTCAAATAACCAAATTATTCTTTGATTTAAAATACAAATTTCGTTGAGTACTGTTACATTTTTCAATATTTATTCCATTTGAAGAAATTTAGTTAATCTAAGGATATATACTCGTACATATATGTACATATATGTATTTCAAATTGTAAAATATTCAAATTGAAGAAATTTTGTTGGAGGGCAGATATCCCCACATGAAAAATTATTTTATTTAAATTAAAAAAATACAATATAAAATTCAGTTTATTAAACATTTAATAGACAATAGTGGTTCATGTTAAAGTTTGTGTTTGTGTAATATCAGTGCGAATAACGATTAGTAATTCATCTTGCAAATATCATCTTGTACTAGTTTGGTGTTTATTTTGTTTTATCCACACCGTTTACAGAGGGTGGTTTCGTTGACAATATGTAATGCATGTTGTGTTTTAGAAATTAATTTTTTTAATTAGAAAGAATTCATAAAATAAAGTGTTTTATGTGTAAGAACGTATGAATGTTGTGAAGATAATTGTGACCAATCGTTTAACAATGTAAATATATTTAGAAAGCATCTTAACAAAATATACCTGAAACATAATACGATTTCTGAAATTCTAGAAAATGTAGCCTGTACTATACTATAGGCACCAGATGCATCTTCAAGTCAGTTTAAAGAATATATGATATCTCAACAGAATAAAGCTCCAAGTTGCATCAACCAAGTTAAAATTGCTGAAAATTTAAATTACTACCTACCCACGGAATACCTACCCACGGTTGATTCGCACCATCGACCGACTTTTAATTCAATGGAAAAAGTCGAATTTTGATTCAAATAGATCAAGCAATTGAAAGTCTGTAAAAGTTTTGTTAAAAATGATAAAATTTATTATGAATCTCAATTTAAATCCATTTCGTCCACAATCCAGCTGTAAAATTGAATAACGTCCGTGAACAAACTTAACCCAAGTGGATCACACTGTCGCGATACGCTTAAACTGGCACCGACTGAAGCGATGCCCCGTAGAAACCATTTATCATTAATCTTAAATACAAGGCCACCACCTGAGTCGCCATTGCACAAACTTGTCCCATTTGCAAATCCCGCGCAAAAGTTATTTTCATTAACCAAACCGGATATTGCAGTTATGATATCTCCATGTCCGCGACATTCACTTTGCGGCCGAATAGGAAACGAACCTTTAGCAAGTATTGATTGTTGCTGATGAAATTCGTCTAATCCCCATCCGGGAAGTACTCCCATTGGATTTTCAAATAATTGCCGATTTGAGGTAATGCAAATGGGCTGGATATATTTCGAGTAACGCATCATGGTGTGCAGCTTCAAAAGGGAGATATCATTTTCAAAATTATGACAGTTATAGGATGGGTGTACGGTAACCTTTCTAATTCTACTCTGGCTACTATCGCGCGAATGAAAGTCCAAATCATGTTTTCCCATTATAATAGTTAGAGACCCGTGAGACAATGTTTCAGTTGGAGAAGAAACACAATGCGCTGCGGTAACCACCATGACTTCATTTAAGAGGGTCCCGCCACATTTATATTCCCTTCGCCCAATGCCTGTTATATGAAATAACGCAGCGTGCCATGGAAATTCTTCTCGTTCAGTTGGCTGTGAGTGTAAAATGACGGGATTTATATTGATTGTGGCCATTCCACAAGACGTATCGTCGGTCTGAAAATTATTTTTTAAAATTTAGTCTCATAATATCAGAAACACAATTAATATTATTTATATCATACTCCCCACACTTGGGATTCAATCCAATCCATATTAGCAGACATTGGTACGTTGTAATATGTTGAATAATCATTCTCTAGCACCGTGACCACTCCAAAAACATAATAATTTGTTGGTAGATAGTAAAATGGTTTGGGAACTTGTATCATGGCGGGATAAAATAACTTTTACCAAATCATTTGATTAATGAACTATGATTAATGTTAGGAAACTTACCAAATTGCTCTGTAATCCAGTTATATTTAGACAGAAAGAGTTGATACCGTTAGTTGAGTTAATAAGAGGACAATCTCTAGTTTTATATGACACTTCCTTTGTAATCAGTTCTATAGAATAAAACGTTCAACTTAGTAAAATATTTATATATTCATGACTCGAGTGTAAAATACAGCTCAAAAACTTACCCATGTCAAATAGTCCTTCGTCAGGTGGCTGATTTAATGCGCGATTTGTGGCGCGAAGTCTGTTGAAAAGTTGTACTGTGTCTGGAAAAAAATCATTCCGCGCCCATAAACAAGCAGCACGATGATGGCTATCAAGTGTAATTCGATCGATTTTTAAAAGTACAATTTTATAATCCATATCATATAATTCAGAGTTTTTTTTTAGAGGATGACGTAGAATTTTAGTGACATTGTGCGAATCACTCGGTGGAAAATAAATTTTATTTTTGCTTAGTGCATAACTTACGAACCCGTCATAAATTAATTTTTCGCTACCTAACAAAAATTTGTCACTAATCAGTATCACATAGCGCCTAAAATCAAAAACCGGGTGACCCATCTCAGTACTCCAAACCGCCACATGAGGTAAATGATTCGACGAATTACTAGGAATTCGCGAATATTCATAACATTCTGTAGACAAAACGAGAAGAACGATATTATTGCGTGACAGGATTAAAACAAACACACTCACTAATTTCACATATTCTTTGACTATTCACAGATGTCCAGATGAACATAACTATAACACAAAACAAGGTATGAATTCTCATCACTATTTAATTGCTATTCTCTATGGAATATTAATAAAATTATTCAAGTTTCAACTAAATGACTGTAACGTTATCGTACTTTTGTTTAATTTAAACTAAATCTTAATTTTGAGTAAAAATTAATTAAAGGTTCTCACTATCACTTAAGGGTTCACTGAAATTTGCAATCATTTCAAATTAAAAGACATTTATTATTTGCGATTATTTTTAATGCATGTACCACCGTACCGTTTTCATCTGAATTCTTGTTTGTGCATTTTCGTATTAATGCATACAAGAACTACGTTTTTATTTTCATGTATGCGGGGAGATGGGCTAGGTAAATTACACCAGTTAATATGTATACGTGGTTCTCGACCAGTCAAATATTACGTCGATTACTTGGCAATATTTTTTGTCGGCGTCGTCAATTAAAACAACGTCAACAACCAACGATATTTTAGCGTTTTGAAATCGAATGAACCAGTTCACAGTTGTATTTGTAAAAGAGAAACTATATCATAAAACTTAGTTTACAAGCTTATGAACAAATGCAGCATATGACAAATAATAATTTGATAGTTTTAATTTTATCTCCTCTAGTTATAGAATAATATAAGAGCTTCAAACAACAGTACGTAACACATAATAAAACAGATCATTCAGATTATATTGAATTATTGAAATTTTTGACCCTTCTGGTCGAGGGGCACTGACATGTCTCGTAAACCTAAATTGCACGAACATGTGTCCCAGGCCAATACGTTGCTCAACAGTGTAGATGACCTCAGGAATCTTGGAGCTGGATTTCTTTTTGGGCCGCAGGTAAAGAAGGCTATTTTTTATTTCCAAGCAGTCAATAACCGATTGTGTACGCTTCGCTTGCGCATGTAGTTAACAAAGCTGTCGATAATTGGTGTGCACACGCCCACGGAAGTTAGCCAGCCCCAAGATAAAGACTCATTTTACAATGACATGGACGATCTGATGGGAGCTATACCAGAACACGTTGTCAGAATAGTAATTGGGGACTTTAATGCTAGAGCCTGCAGAAATCAGCCCGAAGTTGACCACGTGTTAATTTCAAAAGGGCGGACTCGGATTGTGCAGGATGCGGGAGCTTATCGGTCAACAACCAAATACTTATGCAGCGATCATTTGGTCGGTATACAAAGCTGCGATGGAAGTTTTCGTATACAAGTCTGGGAACACAGCGAAACTCACAGAATGTTTCGTCTGTAAAAGTCTGACAAATGAAGATCCAAAGAAACGAAATCAGGATCATTTCAGAATCAGCATTGAGGAAGGTAATTGCCAGTCTGAATGTGTGAACTCTGTTTGGGAGGTACTGAAAACTTTGGTTGTCAGTGCTGCTCAACAGATGTTAGGTCAAAGTCAGACCCAAGAATGATTGGTTTGATGATGAGTGTAGTCTTGCAGTCGAGCAACATAATATTGCCCATGGTGAATTGCCACGACGTCTAATAGTCGCGAGGAAAAACAGAGCTGCTCTTGCTCATAGGGCAAATAAGCGGATTTGTAGACGGAAGGAGCGTGAATCGTGGAAAGCCGAGGTTCTGAAAGTACAACAACTCAGCAATGAGCGCAGCTCTCGTAATATCTTTAAGGGAACTACTCGATTGCACCATACTTTCAGCCATGCGTCAACCGCCATTCGAGACCGGGATGGTAACCTCTGTGTCAACATCGACGCAATACTCGACGCATGGAGTGGACACCTTACCGACCTGCTTGGTGTTCATTATGCGTCACAGACTGTAGTTGAGTCACCTCAAATACAGACTGCGGAAATATGCATTGAGAATCCATCGCATGAAGAAATCACTAGGCCATACCCGACACTAAAACGAAACCGCTCACCTGGGGTGGACTGCATTAATTCGGAGCTCTAGATATTCGGAGGTAATACTTTGTGGAACTGTCTTTTCGACCTTATTCGATTAGTATGACGAACCGAAGTAGTCTGATGAATGGAAAGTGGACGCGATATGGCCCATATTCAAAAAGGGAGACCGCTTGAAGTATGAGAATTATCGCGGTATAGTTCTCTTTTCCACAGCATACAACTTGTATGTACTGTCCTACATTATATTGGATATTGGATATAGAAACACTGCTCTAGCGGAGGGTTTAGTTGATGACTATCATAGGAGGATTTCGTCCGAATCGATCAGTCATTGAACAGGTCTTTTTGCTCCGGATGATTCTATCTAAATATTACGGACATCTATCTGCGTACATCAGGTGTTGCTGGATTTCCGGCAGGCCTATGACACTATCAATCTATCTATAATATCTCTGGAATATCTAGGAATACCAACAATATTGGTACGATTGTGTAGAATGACAGTGGCACAGTCTAAATGTTGTGTTTAAGTTGAGAACATGCTATCGACAATTCTTGCAGTTAACTCGGATGTTAGGCAGGGAGATGCTTTGTCCCCGATAATCTTTAATCTCATGTTGGAGTTCATCTTTCTAAAAACTCGAACACCTCAGCGGAACATCTTATATCGCCAGTCCAATCAGGTGCTTGCAATGGAGATGATATATGCGTGATTGGACTGAATAGCAACGGAGTGAATGAAATAAATCCGCTTGTAGAGTTTTCAGTTTCTGTTGGACTCCAGATCAATGGGTCCAAAGCGAAATCCATTATCACTGGTGATATAGGGACAATGGAAAACCAGATTTTAGTAGTGGCCACTACACGTTTGAAGGAGTGAGGTGGTTCAAATATTTGGGCTCTCTTATCACTCACTCACTAAGACCACTGTTAAAATCTGAACCTTTACAAAGCGTTGATCAGGCCTGTTATGTTATGTTTGGATGTGAAAGTTGGGCGCTGACGATGCGAGTGATTTACGGCGTGAAGTAGGTGGTACATACCGAGCTCTGTACAATATCGAGATCAGAGATCTGATGAAAATTGCCGATATTTTACAGGAAGTAAGATCTCAATGAGTGCGCTGGCTCGATCACGTACTGCTGCGTGCTGATCAGGAACGAATTGTGCAGCGATCTCTGAAATGAGAGCCACCATATGGTAGGCGCAGAGGTCGACGAAGACGATGGCTCCACGATGTGGAAAATGATTTGGCTTCTTCAAATTGTCTAAGACAGTATGAAGACCAAGGCTAGTATCGAGACCGATTTAGCCAGATTATTGATACAATAAGGGGCCAGTAATAGCCTTTAAAAACTGTTTTATTATTATTGAAATTCTAAATTTCTAGAGATAAATTATGGAAATGTAATAATTTGAAAATTCCTAACCTAACTTGGTCCACCTAGTTTCGAACCTGTTTATACAAAATCACACTATGAATTGTCTACATTATCGACGTTGTCTACGTTGTCAATATTGCCTATTTTGTCTAAACGGGTTGTCGATGCGGCACTACAATATGGTAATCCACACCAATAATGTTAACGCGGTCCAAAGCCGATGCTTTTTAACTTGTTATAGTCATCAACAATTTACTTATAAACAATAATAATTAAAATTTAATTTGCTTATCTCTGCATGTATGTAGTATATATGTATGTTTGGACTAAGTTGCAGATTGGGTTTACATCGCGATATAATTTGCATACTTATGTTTCGCAAAAGGTTAACAGCTTTTTATCTCTACTCTACTCGCAACTAATCTACGAAGCGCTGACATATATTCAAATTTAGCCAGAAATTCCGTTTTAGAAAACCCGAATATTTTATATTTTGTATACTTGGATTGACCGAGCAAATAGCGCAGTGGTTAAAGCTGCGACGTTTGGATCGGGAGGTACCGGGTTCGAAACCCAACAAACGCAAAAAGGGATTTTTCATCTCATGCCGATTACGGGCAGATGATTAATTTAACTGTAAAACATCTATGACCGTTGGAATTTAGAACTAATGGGCCGACCCACCTTCCATGTCACTATACAGGGTGACATGGGGATATGCATTGCGCAGGTGGTACACTGTACTTGTGTGAATGAGGGTGAATGAGTTGAATGAATGTGTGTGTGTGATAAAAATGTGGTATCACAACGGATCGTCGCCGGTCTAGGTGTGCTGTAAAAAGCGGCCGCCTAACCTAACCTAACCATACTTGGATTGAGTGTGCCAATTTGTGTCTTTCGCCAAAAAAATTTGTGAATAGTCTACTTTAAGAAATACAAAGGGTTTTCTGACGTGATTATCACACCAGAAATCCCATATATTTCCTTTAATTAATGCCGCATTGTGTATAATATAACTAAATAATTTTGCCATACACTCTACTATGGCTAGAATAGAACAAAATCGGCCAACTGTAAACGCAAAATATCTCAATATAAATGTTATATGATTAAGTCATAGAAAAGATTTTCAGAAAACCCCTCTTTTATCAAGGAACTAATTCAAACAAACTACACACATTTTGGCCCAGTATCGTGTTTGTGCATACTTTACATTGGTATTTCTGGGTACACTATGGCCGATTCTAGCCAATGTAGTATGTACAAACGCGATACTGAGCCAAAATGTTTATTAAACTTGGTTTCAATTAGTTACGTGATAAAAGTTCAGTTCTAGAGAACCGTAAATTTGATGTATTCTAGATACTCTATGGCCGATTCTAGTATTTGCCTGGTTTGTATACAATATGAAAGTCAAACTCGTCGAGCTCTATTCTCCATCGCATTAATCGGGATGACAAGTTTTTTGCTTTATTCAACCACACTTGGAACTATGTTATAATTGTAAATTTTACGCCGTACAAATATGGACGGAAGGGGTTTTCCACAAAAACGATTGCGAGCAACTCCTTCTCAACAGTGGAATAATTTTTCACAGATTTATTTAGTACCCGGCTAGCATATGCCACGAGCAGATCATCATCGCCATTCCGCTGTGGAAATCGTCCTAAGTGCTGTATATAGGTAGCATCAGTGGTGATACACAATGGTTTATTGAAATTGGGATATTTCAATAATTGGAGGTTCGATTAATTTTTCCTTGAGCTTTTGAAAACGTTCTTCACCGAAGGCATCCCAATCGAATCGTGCATTCTTTTTATGTAAGGCATTCAATGGGTAGGATAGCTCGGAAAATTTCTTAATAAATCGTCGATAAAACCCTCTTAAACCTAGAAAGGATTTCATATCCTTTTGATTTTTTGGAGTTGAAAAATTATGAACCACATCTATTTTTGAGGGATCTGGTTTTATTCCATGGTTAAAATGGCTCCCTTCAGACCAAATGGCATTCTTGTAAAATGGTGATGTCCGCTCTAAGTGCTAAAAGCAGTTTTCTGTTTATTATATTGTTACTAAGTGGAATCTGATGATAACCGTCTGTTAAATCTAAAGTTGTAAAATAAACGACATCATCCAACTGTTGCAGAATCACGGTTATATTTGGTAGGAGAAAGACATTATTTATGATCACGCCATTTAAACGGCGAAAATCTACAACAACGCGCCAACGTTTGAACTCATCGTTGGATTTTTTGGGAACGACAAGCAATGGAGAGTTAAAAGGACTATTACTGTTTTCAAATATACCGCTTTCAAGCATTTTTCCAGCTTGACAATTAATTTCAGACTTAGTTGAATGAGGAAGATAGTATCCAGCATTTGTCATTAATAGTTGGTCACCGGGTATAAATGGAATATATCGTTAAACTCTCGACAAACATTAATTATAGACGATTTTTCCTCTTGGTTCATGTAGTTTGTATCAATCTCATGTTCTAAGATTTTTAATCTATCTTCTAAGACATTCGACCAAGGATTTAACGACGGCCTGGTTTGATCATTTGTGAAGAACATAAAAACTCATTGTCACGATAAGTTTTATATCTCATATTAAGAATATTTTCTGTACGACGGGATATTTCGATTGTCGGGTTGTTGGAAGAAAGATTTGTGTTATCTAAATTTGGAAGTAATTGAATCAGGTTTTTTGAGTAATCAATTTTACGGAGAAAATCATTTCCAATAATTGTAGCACAATTTATGGGGAATTCATTTGGTACAATATGAAAATTTCGTGTAATAAAGTTTTACAAACTTTATGTCGTCATTATGGATATCAATTGTAAAATAAAAAAATTGTTGGTTTTAATAATAATCAATAGGGGAAATCGGATGTAGACTTATCCTTCGACTCTCGGTGAATTGCGAAATTGCCTTATAGTCAACAATTTCAGAGGATCTTTAAGGCCATTCTCAAACGCGCGTAAAGCTGTTTTCGATCAAGAATTCCTTTCTCGGACGTTGTAGAAATACCAGAAGTGTTAAGCTCATCGCTATTTAATTGTTATTCAATGTAAAGTATGCACAAACGCGATACTGAGCCAAAAGGTGTATTAAAGTTTGTTTCAGTTAGTTCCTTGATAAAAGTTATGTTTTCTGAAAATCTTTTCGATGACTTGATCATTTAACATTTATATTGAGATATATTGCGTTTCCAGTTGGCTGATTTTGGAATATTCCACTCATAGTAGAGCATGTGGCAAAATAATTTAGTTATTCACAATGGGGGCACAACCGAAATATATTTAAAAATGTATGTAAAATAAAGGGTTTTCCAATTAGGACTTGACAACTTTTTTTTTAAATAAAACGCAAACCATATCTCCAAAATTTTATTATTGGCTTGAACTACAATCAATACATTTATGTATGATATTCGACATCGTTCATAAGTTCACCAATATGCTTGACCAAAATTTGGAATTAACGCTCTTGAAGTTGCAGTAACCGACTCAGCATTTTTGTTGTAAATTTTAATTATTTGTAAACGTTATTCGTTCGTATAATTCATCACGATGAAAATGTTGCCCTTACTGAATGTTTCGACACTAACAGTTTGGTTAGGGTGCGTTCACAGTGAAAGTTGAAAGTTGTCAAGTCCCAAATGGAAAACCCGATTTGAAAAGGAAATAAATGGGATTTCTGGCGTGATTCTCGCCTTTTTATTTTAACTAAAAAAACTTAAAACTATGTAATTCTCTAATTAAGTAAGACCTATTAGTGCTTGAACAGTCAAAGTTAGATTCTTTATTATTTTCTATAATTCTCACGTTGTGTGTTATCAGTTACATTATTGATCGTATTACAGACGTTTCTTCATTTATATTATTCAGCAATATTACTTGACACCGTGTTTATGTGTTGTTGTATTATTTTGTTGATTCAATAGATTCCTCGAATATAACTCCCCACGGGGATGAAGAAACAGTGTCGGCGTCTTTTGGTGTAGTACCAACTTTTGTTATAGTATAGGCCTGAATATGTTGCAATTTGTGCTTCCCGAATTGATGCGTTGATTTACTGTAGCTGATATAGATAAGCCGCCGGATAGTATCCACATCCATTTCTGATGGTCCATCTACTTCAAATATACGTTTTTGATGTGATTTCTATTGTGAATGTTCTCCCGGTTGATTCCGTCAATAATAAGCAGTGTGATTAATTTTGCGGGTTGTCTGAATATTATGGAGTGGTTCTTTGTATTTCTGGGGTTTCCCCTTTGATCTCGTATGTCTAAAAAAAATTATTATCGAAATCTATAATACAATTCCAGAATGTTAACAGGAAGTTTCTCGATAGTGTTCGATCGTTTGACCCACAGTTTAAGGATAACGTCCCATTTTATGCGTTATTTATTAGGAGTTTGTCCTCCGAGCCAAATTGTAGCTCTGTTTCATTTTCGGTTGTCACGTTACAATGACTTTCGGTCCCCATTACTATAGTGGCTTAATACAATTGTCGTTAAATTTTTGACCAGTGGACTGTCTTGGTACAAAGTTTTTATGTATTTGTACTCGTGAACAATGCAATGTTAATGCCTTCGTTAACGAGTAGGTCTTTTATCATTAATACTTCTTTGAAAGAAAGTATTTTGTTATATTACTTGGTAGCTATTCTTTTGTTCCGATGATTGCATCCTGTAAGTATTCTAAGATTTTGTTGTTAGTATCTATGATTACTATTGCCGCTAGCATTTCTATTTCTGTCAGCAAAACTCCGTTCCCTATTGTACTGTTCTTTATCGCCATGTTCACTATACCAGTGATTGTTTGGATCATTTCGTTGATCTGTTGGTTTATCCTGAACGGTTGGTTGATTGAGTTGATGAGTTGATTCATGTTATAGTTGATTATTAATAAATCGTCGGTGTCTGGGTTACCAGTAAGCCGTTTCCATGCTGATCCCAACTAGTCACATATTTATATCTGTTATTTTGCACCGGTTGTATTTCACAAAGGCTATCTTAAAGTTTTTTTATTTAATGCCTTATTATGCTGTCAAGATCAAGTTTACTATACACATATATATTTTTTTTGTATTAATTTGGTTCATTGATTCGACGACTACTTTCTAAATTAGTTAAATTAATAGCAGGGTTGAAATTTTTAATTTCTACAAAAATAAAATATAACCATTAAAACAATTATTTTTTATTTTACAAACTTTTGGTTATTCAGTTTTGCAAATTCTGATACTAACCAATGCCGTTCTCTGAAGTTTCAACTGTGATTACGTCCAGACCAACAAAATCCACCTCGTGCAAATATTGAAGCAGACTGACCTTCCTCTGCGTCCCCGTTTCAAGTGTTTTGGCTCTTGAAAACTCGAAGCTGATCAAAATTTTGTTCAACGATAAAGCAAAATTGTCGTATTTGACCCTAAAGAGCAAACCCGGAGAGTTTGAAGAGCTGCCATTACATCCAAAGAAAACAACGATTTGGTGTAGTTTATCGGATGCTGAATTCATCGGTTTATATTTATTCAAAAATGAAGATGGCTGGAACGTAACTGTGAATGGCGCTGTTATCGCGCAAGGATAAGGAGCTATTTGCTGTTTGAAATTGGATCTCGTGATCTCTCCGACATTTGGTTCAAACAAGATGGTGGTACTTTGCCATCATTTTGGCGAGCAGTTTATTTTACACATCGGACCGGTAAATTGCAGCTACACTTGAGGCATTAGAAGCAAACATTACACGCGTCATTCGCCAGATACCGCTCGAAATGAACTAACGCGTCATTGTAAATTGGACCTTCAGAATGGACCATCTTAATCGCAGTTGCGGCCAACATTTGAAAGAAATAATCTTGAATGATAATAAAGATCCCACGATTAAATTTAATTTTTTGAGTTTTTCTAGTTTTGCAAAAATCGCCTCTAGATTAATCATACATTGGGCTAAGCTGATAAAGCTCGAAAAATTGATAATAGCGTATGAATTATACAAATGGTGTGCAAACGTTTCAATCAAGCACAAAAATGTCAGTGTTTTTGCTATATAGCCATTAACATTTCCGAACAGTGGATACTTGGACCAATCCAAATTTGTACTAAATATAACTATAGAATATAGGTTAGGCTCCACTTGTGAAGGTCGAAATTTTAGCGATAGTATTCCAAATGGTATGTACGAGTTTTACTCGAGTACAAAAATCTGAGAGTATTTGCCCTATAGACACAAACATTTCTGAATAGTGGTCACTGGGACTTTTTCAAACTGGTGCAATACGTTACTATAAAAAGGGTTGGGCTCTACTGATAAATCTTGAAAAGTTGGCATGAATAACGCAAATTGTAGGTACACGTTTCACCCAAGCACAAAAATCTCAGAGTTTCTGCCATATGGATGCAAGTATTTCTGAATACACTTCAACCTTTCCAAATTTGTACAATACATTACCTATAAAAAGGGTTAGGCTCCGAGCTGATAAAGCTTGAAAAGCAGAATTTTTCCAACCACCATAGCACGATAAACGTATACTCTGTCTTAACAAAATCGACTATCGATTCAGGGTTATAAATGTATAATCTAATGCACATAAATATCCTTGAGAACAGTTAAAAATTGTGAAGCGTATAGGGGAGTTACTTGTGATGTATTTGAGGAAATGGAAAATTTGAAATACGAGGTAGCTGAATTTTATGTGACTAAAGCACATAATAAGTTTTATTGGCCGACATTCGACAGAATGGGAAAATCATCCTCTACCAACAATAATTTCTATCACACACTGAAACAAGGAGGTTTCTTGCTAAGTCCGCTACAAGAAAATTTTTTGCGGATGCGGATTTTACTTTTTTTAAAAGTCTAAGATGTTCCCGATTACACTGAATTGGTCGTTTCGCTATATATTTTGAACAGATTACTAAAACATTTAACGCCTTCTTCATAAAAAAGTATTGCGGGCTGGACTGGCGGTGAGTAATGTAACTTACGCTTATGCGTAAACCCCACAAGAAATAGTTTAATGGTGTTAAATCACAACTTCTTGGAGGCCTTTTGCACTTGCTGTGTGGCACATAGCCCCGTCTTGTTGGAACCAAATGTTGTCAAGATCAACTTCTTCCAATTTCGGCCATAAAAAGTTGGTTATCATCGATCTATACCGATCTCCATTGACAGTAACGGTGTTACCAGCTTCATTTCGGAAAAAATACGGACCGATGATTCCACCAGACCAAAAACTACACCAAACTGTCAATTTAGGTGAATGTAATGGTTTTTCATGAATAATTTGGGGATTTTCTTCGCACCAGAATCGACAGTTTTGTTTATTTACCGCACTACTCAGATGAAAGTGAGCCTCATAGGAGAAGATGATTTTCTTAAAAAAATCGTTATCGTTTTCAAGTTGTTCCAAGGCAAAATCAGCAAATTCACGACGTTTACGGTGGTCCAATGGCTTCAGTTCTTGAGTGAGAACAATTTTATACGGATGCAAACCCAAATCCTTTCTCAAAATCCGCCAGGTTGTGGTTTGAGACGGTCTTTGTTGCGGTCTTGAGCAACAGTTGCCTGAACGGCAGCAATATTTACATTAATTCGAGCGTTTCTTTATCTTATTGGCATTTGAACATTATGTAAAGAAAATGTACGCTCAAAATTTTCAACAATTCGACGCATAGCTAGCACACTTGGGCAATTATTACGACTATAAAATGGAAAAAGCGCACGAAAAGTTGCAATTCATCGTAATCATGAAACACCACAGTTTTAAAAAAATAAACAGACAGTTTAATCCAGAAAGATGTCAACCAGGGTTTCCGTGCATGAGTAATAAAACAATGTAAACAGATTTGTAGATTAGCTACTTGTATTTGATTAGGAAAATAGCATTTAATTTGTATTTAACAATTAGTGTTAACTAATCTCCAAACGTAAACAAATGAATCATCTTAAATGGCCAAACTTATATAGGATATACAAACTCAGTACGATCAAAATATGGCGACAATATGTTCTCGATATTTCAATTAAGGCTTTGTTATCGTGGTACAAGATCAAAATTGTAAAATAGCTTGACAAACATATCAAGGTGTAGAGCGGTGTTATTGGATTACTATACTTGGATGTATTGAGAACGATCACTGAAACCAAGTTTGTTTATCCAAAACGTAAATGAATGATAATTTACTTATAACAAAACTCGAGTGTGCAGGCCTTTTGAATTGCTAATCTATTAAATAGTTTCATATTGGCTCTTCCCTTAACATATCATCACCAAATGTTTGGTCACCATTCTATCGTACAATTTTATTTTACTTCACAAAGAAGAACGCAACCAGACCACGGGCATTCTGCGCATAACTAAGATGTACCGCAAAATTAGATTTGAAACAAATATATAGCATTTAGATATGAGTATTCAAGTTAATCAGCATTACACTGTATATGTGCGGAACCGTACAAATTTACAAACAAATGATTCAGTAAATTATTTAGCTGCATATAGTTCCGTTTTTGCCTCCGATCGGTCAATACCGCACACATCTTCCCATTTGAAATATGGCGACGACCATAGTATTCAAAACAATATTGATCTCATTGTTTATGTTCGGATTACTTGAATCATCATTTTCGAAGAATCAGTTTCATCAGAATTCTGTGTTGCGACCGGGCCATGGGGGTCAATGTTCAGTTGAAGTAGTGCACGACCGACGAAGTGGAAAGTGACGCCAAATAGTTAGGCTATTTAAAAAAGTTGATACCGATTTGAAAATGATTTTGAATAAATATTGAGTTAATTAAATGTTGTGATTGCGTCTGTTTCACAGAATTATGTTTTTGGTTTGAACTATAGTTCACACAACGATTTGTGTTATGTGCGCGATTAAAAATTTTGAGTACAAATTAAAATTAAATTAGATAAGTTGCTTAATTTCGCATACGCAATTCAGTTTATTCATCGAAATATAAAATATATTTAGAATTTAGAAAGAACAGGCGTTTATACAGTCGAATCCACGGTTTGTTCAATTATCGTTACATGTTGGTTTCAGTTTGAATCATTCAAGATCCATAATCTTAATCCATTGATCTTATACCCTTTGCTCGCGTTACGGTTCAATAAAAAATTTAATTCTTTCTGCTGTTTTACAGTTTCCCGTCACGTTTCCCCTTGATTTCGTGTCTATTCTGAACCAGTCACCTTAATTAGGAATATTTGGCCATAATCCAAAACATTATCTTATTTCGATTAAGAATTTGTATTTTGTTACACTTGTCATTAAATTTTTAATCTATTTTACTTGACTCTGCCCGCACAAAAAAACCAACTTCGTTATCGCAAATTCGTTTGACTTAAATTTAAACAACAACAATGTATGCTAATAGAGTTGACATAGATTTAAAAATTTAAATAAATAAATTAGGAGCGGTTCATGTCATCAGTTTGATTTTTTTGGAAGCTACTTTATATGGTCACAATTCAGGGGAAGAGACGGTTTAATATACGATTTCGAGAGAAAACATTCGATCGCGAACACGTAGTCCTTCATATTGGATCCATTGATTATTTATCTGAAACACAAGCATCGGCATTGCACAAACTCGTCCCATTCTCGTGGCACGTGCAAAAAAGATTGTAAAATATATATTGATTAACGTTAATGTGTCTAGTAAAGCTACCGTCGAAGGAAAACGTTACATCTAAGGTGAGCGAAAAAATCAAAAATCTTTACGGATAGCCAGCGGTTGGAAATGTGGGAACGCAACCAATCAAGGGGAATGAACTAACAGTTCAAATTCTCCATCAAATTGAATAGCAGAACTTTGTGAACCATGGATTCAAGGAGTTTGGGTGGAACGGAGAGAATAGTGATTCCCCGATATTTACACACTTCGTTTCTTCTACCTGCGCCTTAATAATTGGGTGAATACAGGAAATTTTCCGAGGATCAGGAAAAAAAACTTCTGCGCGTAAGCTGTCATTAAATATAAAAGTAATTGGAAGGGCCAAACTCTCCGCGCAATTCTTAACCAAAATCGGTGGATTCCGTTGTGAGCAGCACCTTTGTCGACGACATGCTGGAGCAATCAATCTTTAACTTCTCGCTCCGTAAATTTAAAATGATTGAAATCAACCGAGCCGCAAGAGCCTCGACACTTGACAGAGTACGTCGCTAGTGGTTCGTACACTGAACTTAGGCAAAAAACTTAGCAAACAATTGACATATTTCGGAGGGGGGATTAGCGGTGGAACTCTGATAAGTCATGGACGACGGAAAACAAACCACTTTTCTCTTGCTGTTGCCTTTTAATAGGACCGCTGAAGAGGTCATTGAATATCAGCACAATGTCATTTAAATTCGCGTCGCATTGCAGAAGAAAGTTCCAATCGGAATTGTTTAGGAAATCGTTCAAGGAAGCGTAGTCAGCGTTTCTAAAATGAAAATAAAAATTATTGGGACGATAATTAGTAATACAAATAACATGGAAAATATTTATCGTGATCGACGAGATGCTAGCAAAGTATAGTCGCGATAACGGACAATACTCTTTCGTTAGTGGAAGACGGTATGAAAATGCTATCAACGTCAACCCAATATATGTCGGGCAGATTAATGTCGCTCACAATGATAGGTTGATCGTTGGGGCGAACTATAGGCATCACAGCTCAGTCAATGAAGCTGATGATAATGTTGTAGTAATCCATATCGGACCCATAAAGAGGGTACGACCCGAATCTTTCACAGCAACCGCCGCCTCTAAGACTGGTGCTAAAATCGTATCTGTCCTTTCTGTGGACGATATAGACAGATGTAAAATATTCATATTAATGATAAGCCAGGTCACGCTGATTATAATGATGTCATAATCGTTGTGAGGCACGCCCAAACGAAAAGCTTTTGCTTTAACGCGAATACTAGAAGCATTGTGGTAATAAATAGAGGTGATACTATTATAATTACTTTTATTAGGATCTCATGATTAATTTTTCCATAAGTTCTGGAATTTGGTCAATTCATGGTATGACCTAGTTCCGTTCCTGTTGGCCATATTCCAGAACTGTATCTTAAAATCATGACAAAATCCAATTTCCTTCCAACATACGGAGTTTCATCTTAATTGGCCAAGGAATGGCCCAGTTTCATTCCTGTTGGCCATACTCCACAACCTCTGCCATAAATATTTTTATTTTTCCATTTCTATCAAATAATTATTGTATATTCCATTATAATCTGTGTATGGCCCTTCCAGTCTAGCCAAAATTACCAAAAATTGTATGCGAGTGCCGTGACACAAAGATACATCTTTTGACAATATGATTTCAAGTAGTCCAATGAAATAAAATTATAAAACTTGATTACCTGTATGTAAAATGACTGTGACACAGTCCATATGTTGAGCAAAGGTGAGAACGCTATTAAAAATTTTACAAAATTTCTGTGGTCTACACGGCTCTGGAACTAATATTATTTAAACTCATGTTGAAAAACGCACCTTTCACTTTTCGAAAACCAAAACTATGTTTGCGTGATTCGGTTGAATGATAAAATACATAGTTTTCATCTTCTGTTGGCCTCATATTTAATGAGTTCAACCTATATTCGTTTTAGCTATATTGTTCTTGAGATATTGTCCCAAAAAGTTTTATCAGTGGCTCCATCTTTGAGAATAATGAGTATATTCAAGTACTTCTCATCACTTGTGATAACAATGAAACTGATAATGTGTTTATTCCAATTGAACGTTGTGTTGAATATTATTTTAATGTTTACTAATTTTATAGGTTAATTTCGGCAATAACTAATATTTTATAAATGCATGAAAATTAGAAGAAAATTTTTTGAATTATTTCAGAATACTATCAATTTTGCGTCCATTGCCTTTTCACGCATATGCGTCCGCAGATTTATGAAGCCCACCTTTAGGATTTTCTCGCAAAATATTCCAGTTCCCTTGCAAATTATAACATTCATCAAAAACTCAGTTTAAGGCTGTGGCTTATTATATAAAGTATAACTAAATACCTACCCACGGCTGATTCCCACCAACGACCGAGTTTTAATTTAATCGAAAAAGTCGAATTTTGATTCAAATATAGATCAAACATAATAAAAAGTCTATAAAATGTTTTGTTAAAAATGATAAAATTTATTTTGAATCTCAATTTAAATCCATTTCGTCCACAATCCAACTGTAAAATTGAATAACGTCCGTGAACAAACTTAACCCAAGTGGATCACACTGTCGCGATACATTTAAATTGGCACCGACTGAAGCGATGCCCCGTAGAAACCATTTATCATTAACATTAAATACGAGGCCACCACCTGAGTCGCCATTGCACAAACTTGTCCCATTTTCAAATCCCGCGCAAAAGTTATTTTCATTAACCAAACCGGATATTGCAGTTATGATATCACCATGTCCGCGACATTCACTTTGCGGCCGAATAGGAAACGAACCTTTAGCAAGTATTGATTGTTGCTCATTAAATTCATTTAATCCCCAACCGGGGAGTGCTCCAATTGGATTTTGAAATAATTGCCGATTTGCAGTAATGCAAATGGGCTGGATATATTTCGAGTAACGCATCATGGTGTGCAGCTTCAAAAGGGCGATATCATTTTCAAAATTATGACGATTATAGGATGGGTGTACGGTAACCTTTCTAATTCTACTCTGGCGACTATCGAGCGAATGAAAGTCCAAATCATGTTGTCCCATTATAATAGTTAGAGACTCATGAGACAATGTTCCAGTTGGTGATGAAACACAATGCGCTGCGGTAACCACCATGACTTCATTTAAGAGGGTCCCGCCACATTTATATTCCCTTCGTCCAATGCCTGGTATATGAAATAACGCAGCGTGCCATGGAAATTCTTCTCGTTCAGTTGGCAGTGAGTGTAAAATCACCGGATTTATATTGATTGTCGCCATTCCACAAGACGTATCGTCGGTCTGAAAATAATTTTTTAAAATTTAGTCTCATAATATCAGAAACACAATTAAAATTATTTATGTCATAC
The DNA here is from genome assembly GCA_951394425.1 of Tipula unca. Classification (NCBI taxonomy): domain Eukaryota; kingdom Metazoa; phylum Arthropoda; class Insecta; order Diptera; family Tipulidae; genus Tipula; species Tipula unca. The sequence goes on from OX596380.1 coordinate 206,293,540, forward strand.
TCCCCACACTTGGGATTCAATCCAATCCATATTAGAAGACATTGGTACGTTGTAAATTGTTGAATCATCAGTCTTTAGAATCGTGCCCACTCCGAAAACATAATAATTTGTTGGTAGATAGTAAAATGGTTTGGGAACTTGTATCATGACTGTTTCAAAAAACTTTTACCAAATCATTTGATTAATGAACTACGTTTAATCTTAGGAAACTTACCCAATTGAACGTAAGTCCAGTTGTATCTAAACAGAAAGAGTTGTGAACTTTAGTCGAGTTAATTAGAGGACAATCACTAGTTTTATAGGACACTCCCTTTGTAATCATTTCTATAGAATAAAACGTTTAACTTAGTAAAATATGTATATGTTCATGACTCTGAACAGTAGTAGCCAGGCCGAGTGTAAAATACAGCTCAAAAACTTACCCATGTCAAATAGTCCTTCGGCAAGTGGCTGATTTAATGTTGAGTCAAGTGCGCGATGTGCGATTGGTCTCTTCAAAAGTTGTACTGTGTCTGGAAAAAAATCATTCCGCGCCCATAAACAAGCAGCACGATGATGGCTATCAAGTGTAATTCGATCGATTTTTAAAAGTATAATTTTATGATTAATAAAAGCATTTGATTCATTGTGTTCATATAGAGGATGAAATAGAATTTTAGTGACATTGTGCAAATCACTCGGTGTAAAATAAATTGTATTCTTGCTTATGGCATAAGTTTCTTGTTTGGCATAAGATAAAAATTCGGAATGTATCAAAAATTTGTCACTAATCAGTATAACATAGCGCCTATATTCCCAACCCGGAAGTATAGTAACCCAAACCGCCATATGAGGTAAATGATTCGACGAATTACTAGGAATTCGCGAATATTCATAACATTCTGTAGACAAAACAAGACAAACGATATTATTGCGTGACAGGATTAAAACAAACACACTCACTATTTTCACATATTCTTTGACTATCCACAGATGTCCAGATGAACATAACTATAACACAAAACAAGGTATGAATTCTCATCACTATTTAATTGTTATTCTCTATGGAATATTAATAAAATTATTCAAGTTTCAACTAAATGACTTTAACGTTATCGTACTTTTGTTTAATTTAAACTAAATCTTAATTTTGAGTAAAAATTAATTAAACGTTCTCACTATCACTTAAGGGTTCACTGAAATTTGCACTCTGCGATTATTTTTAACGCATGTACCACCGTACCGTTTTCATCTGAATTCTTATTTGGGCATTTTCGTATTAATGTATACAAGAACTACGTATTTATTTTCATGTATGCGGGGATGGGCTAGGTAAATTATACCAGGTAATATACGTGGTTTTCGACCAGTCAAATATTACGTCGATTACTTGGCAATATTTTTTGTCAGCGTCGACAATTAAAACAACGTCAACTACCTACAATATTTTTCAGTTCACAGTTGTATTTGTAAAAAAATTTATATGAAGAAACTATATCATAAAAATTAGTTTACAAGCTTATAACAAATGCAGCATATGACAAATAATAATTTGATAGTTTTAATTTCATCTCCTCCAGTTATAGAATGATATAAGAGCTTCAAACAACAGTACGTAACACATAATAAAACAGATCATTCAGATTATATTGAATTATTGAAATTTTTGACCCTTCTGGTCGAGGGGCACTCACATGTCTCGTAAACCTAAATTGCACGAACATGTGTCCCAAGACAATACGTTGCTCAACAGTTGAGATGACCTCGAGAATCTTGGAACTGGATTCCTTCTTGGGCCGCAGGTAAAGAAGGCTATTTTGGATTTCCAAGCTCTCAATAACCAATTGTGTAAGCTTCGCTTGCGCATGAAGTTAACAAAGTTGTCGATAATTTGTGTACACGCGGGCCCACAGAAGTTACCCAGCCCCAAGATAAAGACTCATTTTACAATGACTTGAATGATGAATGATTGGTTTGGTGATGTGTGTAGTCTTGCAGTCGAGCAACAAAATATTGCCCATGGTGAATTGCCACATGTGAAAGTTGGGCGCTGACGGATGAGTACAAGAGATGGCTCCTAACATTTGAGAGAAGAGTCATGCGTGTGATTTACGGCTCAAAACGCGAATTAGATGGTACCTACCGAGCTCTGTACAATATCAAGATCAGAGATCTGATGAAGATCCCCGATATTGTACATGAAGTAAGATCTCAGCGAGTACGCTGGCTCGGTCACGTTCTGCGTGCTGATCCGGAACGAATTGTGCAGCGATCACTGAAAGGGGAGCCACCATATGGTAAGCGCAGAGGTCGTTGCAGGCGACGATGGCTCCACGGTGTAGGGAACGACATGGCCTCTTCAGATTGTCTTAGACAGTATGAAGACCATGCTCGGGATCGAAACCGCTGGAGCCAAATTATTGACTCAGTAAGGGGCCAGTAATGACCTTTAAAACTGTTTTATTTAATCACACCAGAAATCCCATATATTTTATGACCTTTAATATATTACTTGTGCCGCATTGTGTATATAACTAAATAGTTTTGCCATACACTCTACTATGGCTAGAATAGAACAAAATCGGCCAACTGTAAACGCAAAATATCTCAATATAAATGTTATATGATTAAGTCATAGAAAAGATTTTCAGAAAACTCCTCTTTTATCAAGGAACTAATCAAACAAACTACACCCAGTATCGTGTTTGTGCATACTCTACATTGGTATTTCTGGATACTCTATGGCCCATTCTAGTATTTGCCTGGTTTGTATACAATATCAAAGTCAAACTCTTCGAGCGCTATCCTCCATCGCATTAATCGGGATGACAAGTTTTTTGCTTTATTCAACCACACTAGGAGCTATGTTATAATTGTAAATTTTACGCCGTACAAATATGGAAGGAAGCGTTTTACAGCAAAAACTTCTCGACAATCGACTAATTTTTCTCATATTTATTTAGTACCCGGCTAGCATATGTCACGGGCAGATCATCATCGCCATTCCGCTGTAAAAATTGTCTCAGGTGCGGTATTGCTAGCATCAATAATTGGAGGTGCGATTAATTTTTCCTTGAGCTCTTGTAAACCTTCTTCACAGAAGCCATCCCAATCGAATCGTGCATTCTTTTTATGTAAGGCATTCAATATGGGTAGGACAGCTCGAAAGTTTTCTCAATAAATCGTCGGTAATACCCTGTTAAACCTATAGGAAAGATGTTATTTCCTTTTGATTTTTTGGAGTTGGAAAATTATGAACTACTTCTATTTTTGAGGGATCTGGTTTTATTCCATGGTTAAAATTACGTGATCCAAATAACATATTTCTTATCGAACAAAATGACTTTTTTTGGCTGTGGTTTTATCTTGTACTTTCTATGATCCTTAAGATTGTAACCGTAGACGACTACAATCTCCAAGTTGAGTGCTAAAAGCAGTTTTCTGTTTATCATATTATTACTAAGTGGAATCTTATGATAGCCGTCTGCCAAATCTAAAGTTGTGAAATAAACGACATCATCCAACGGTTGCAGAATCACGGTTATATTTGGTAGGGGAAAGACATTATTTATGATCACGCCATTTAAGCGGCGAAAATCTACAACAACGCGCCAACGTTTGGATTCATCGTTGGATTTTTTGGAAACGACAAGCAATGGAGAGTTAAAAGGACTATTACTGTTTTCAATTATACCGCTTTCAAGCATTTTTCCAACTTGAGAATTAATTTCAGACTTAGTTGAATGAGGAAGACTGTACCCAGCATTTGTCATTAATAGTTGGTCACCGGGTATAAATGGAAAATATCGTTAAACTCTCGACAAACATTAATTATAGACTATTTTTCCTCTTGGTTCATGTGGTTTGTATCAATCTCATGTTCTAAGATTTTTAATCTATCTTCTAGGACATTTGACCAAGGATTTAATGACGGCCTGGTTTGAGCATTTGTGAAGAACATAAAAACTCGTTGTCACGATTGGTTTTAAATCTCATATTAAGAATTTTTTCTGTACAACTGGATATTTCGATTGTCGGGTTGTTGGAAGAAAGATTTGTGTTATCTAAATTTGAAGGTAATTGAATCAGGTTTCTTGAGTGTCCCCAATTTATGGGGAATTCCTTTGGTACAATATGAAAATTTTGTGTAATAAAGTTATTTTGGATATCTGTTTTGATGTACACATTGGGTTTCGATAGATTCGGCGGTAATGCCTCTTATAGTGAATTTCATATTTGGGAAACAATTAGTGTCGGGTTTGATCAACCCTTTCTTAATAACGCTAATGTCCGCCCCAGTATCAACTAAAAAGAATTGAGGTTCGTGTATAAAATATCAAGATTAAGTTTTAAAAACTTTATGTCGTCATTATGGAAATGAATTGTAAAACAAATAAATTGTTGGTTTTAATAATAATAAATAAGGGAAATCGGATGTAGACATATCCTTCGACACTCGGTGAAGTTCGCTTGGGTTTTCCTCTAGTTGTAATTGCGAAATTGACGGAGTTTTACCAATAGATTGGTTTCTAGTTCTATTTGACTGTTCACGATTTCGGCATACAATTATGTGGTGACCGAACTTTTTGCAATACGCTTAATACGATTAACCCGTGAAGCACCAAGATTATTAGAAAAGTTTGGAGCTTGTGAAAATGTGGGAGAAGAAGTTCGGAATGGAACTATTTCGGAATTGTACGAACTATTTAAGAATTTCGATTAAAACATTGTGACGCAATTGCAGTGTTGATTCGTTGAACCCAATATTGCATGACTCGGCCACACATTTCAACGGAAACGACCGCAATCTCTCGTTCAATATTGGCTCTGAACTCCTCTATGGACGCCGGCTTGTTGGCATAGACCAATGATTTACCGTAGCCCTATAAAAAAAATTTTGAAATCACACGACCTAGGCGGCCAATCGAATGGATCATTCCTGCATATAACACGTTCATCCAATTTAGATTTCAATAAATCATTTGTTAGACCCGCTGTGTGGCATGTCGCACCGCCTTGTTGAAACCACATATCATTAATGTCTAGCTTATGCAATTGACCAAAGAAATAACGTTACAACATGTCTCTGTCGCGATCTTCATTGACTGTAACGCGACGGTCATTTTCATCAACGAAAAAAATGGTCCAATGTCACCATCAGCATGAAAACCATACCATACAGTTATTTTTTGTGGATGAAGTGGTGTGTCTTGAAGCACATGATGGTTTTCACATGGCCAATAACGAATATTCTGTTTGTTGACGAAGCCGTTTAGCCGAAAATGTGCTTGACCAAAATTTGGAATTAACGCTCTTGAAGTTGCAGTCACCGACTCAGAATTTTTGTTGTAAATTTTAATTATTTGTAAACGTTATTCGTTCTTATAATTCATCACGATGAAAATTTTGCCGTTACTGAATGTTTTGACACTAACAGTTTGGTTAGGGTGCGTTCACAGTAAAAGTTGAAAGTTGTCAAGTCCCAAATGGAAAACCCGATTTCAAAAGGAAATAAATGGGATTTCTGGCGTGATTCTCGCCTTTTTATTTTAACTAAAAAAACTTAAAACTATGTAATTCTCTAATTAAGTAAGACCTATTAGTGCTTGATCAGTCAAAGTTAGATTCTTTATTATTTTCTATAATTCTCACGTTGTGCGTTATCAGTTACATTATTGATCGTATTACAGACGTTTCTTCATTTATATTATTCAGCAATATTACTTGACACCGTGTTTATGTGTTGTTGTATTATTTTGTTGATTCAATAGATTCCTCGAATATAACTCCCCACGGGGATGAAGAAACAGTGTCGGCGTCTTTTGGTGTAGTACCAATTTTTGTTATAGTATAGGCCTGAATATGTTGCAATTTGTGCTTCCCGAATTGATGCGTTGATTTACTGTAGCTGATATAGATAAGCCGCCGGATAGTATCCACATCCATTTCTGATGGTCCTTCTATTTCAAATATACGTTTTTGATCTGATTTCTATTGTGAATGTTCTCCCGGTTGATTCCGTCAATAATAAGCAGTGTGATTAATTTTGCGGGTTGTCTGAATATTATGGAGTAGTTCTTTGTATTTCTGGGGTTTCCCCTTTGATCTCGTATGTCTAAAAAAAATTATTATCGAAATCTATAATACAATTCCAGAATGTTAACAGGAAGTTTCTCGATAGTGTTCGATCGTTTGACCCACAGTTTAAGGATAACGTCCCATTTTATGCGTTATTTATTAGGCGTTTGTCCTCCGAGCTAAATTGTAGCTCTGTTTCATTTTCGGTTGTCACGTTACAATGACTTTCGGTCCCCATTACTATAGTGGCTTAATACAATTGTCGTTAAATTTTTGAACAACGGACTGTCTTGGTACAAAGTTTTTATGTATTTGTACTCGTGAACAATGCAATGTTAATGCCTTCGTTAACGAGTAGGTCTTTTATCATTAATGCTTCTTTGAAAAAAAGTATTTTGTTATATTACTTGGTAGCTCTTCTTTTGTTCCGATGATTGCATCCTGTAAGTATTCTAAGATTTTGTTGTTAGTATCTATGATTACTATTGCCGCTAGCATTTCTATTTCTGTCAGCAAAACTCCGTTCCCTATTGTACTGTTCTTTATCGCCATGTTCACTATACCAGTGATTGTTTGGATCATTTCGTTGATCTGTTGGTTTATCCTGAACGGTTGGTTGATTGAGTTGATGAGTTTGTTATAGTTGATTATTAATAAATCGTTGGTGTCTGGGTTACCAGTAAGCCGTTTCCATGCTGATCCCAACTAGTCACATATTTATATCTGTTATTTTGCACCGGTTGTATTTCACAAAGGCTATCTTAAAGTTCTTTTATTTTATGCCTTATTATGCTGTCAAGATCAAGTTTACTATACACATATATATTTTTTTTGTATTAATTTGGTTCATTGATTCGACGACTACTTTCTAAATTAGTTAAATTAATAGCAGGGTTGAAATTTTTAATTTCTACAAAAATAAAATATAACCATTAAAACAATTATTTTTTATTTTACAAACTTTTGGTTATTCAGTTTTGCAAATTCTGATACTAACCAATGCCGTTCTCTGAAGTTTCAACTGTGATTACGTCCAGACCAACAAAATCCACCTCGTGCAAATATTGAAGCAGACTGACCTTCCTCTGCGTCCCCGTTTCAAGTGTTTTGGCTCTTGAAAACTCGAAGCTGATCAAAATTTTGTTCAACGATAAAGCAAAATTGTCGTATTTGTTCAAAGAAAACAACGATTTGGTGTAGTTTATCGGATGCTGAATTCATCGGTTTATATTTATTCAAAAATGAAGATGGCTGGAACGTAACTGTGAATGGCGCTGTTATCGCGCAAGGATAAGGAGCTATTTGCTGTTTGAAATTGGATCTCGTGATCTCTCCGACATTTGGTTCAAACAAGATGGTGGTACTTTGCCATCATTTTGGCGAGCAGTTTATTTTACACATCGGACCGGTAAATTGCAGCTACACTTGAGGCATTAGAAGCAAACATTACACGCGTCATTCGCCAGATACCGCTCGAAATGAACTAACGCGTCATTGTAAATTGGACCTTCAGAATGGACCATCTTAATCGCAGTTGCGGCCAACATTTGAAAGAAATAATCTTGAATGATAATAAAGATCCCACGATTAAATTTAATTTTTTGAGTTTTTCTAGTTTTGCAAAAATAGCCTCTAGATTAATCATACATTGGGCTCCGCTGATAAAGCTCGAGAAATTGATGATAGCGTATGAATTATACAAATGGTGTGCAAACGTTTCAATCAAGCACAAAAATGTCAGTGTTTTTGCTATATAGCCATTAACATTTCCGAACAGTGGATACTTGGACCAATCCAAATTTGTACTAAATATAACTATAGAATATAGGTTAGGCTCCACTTGTGAAGGTCGAAATTTTAGCGATAGTATTCCAAATGGTATGTACGAGTTTTACTCGAGTACAAAAATCTGAGAGTATTTGCCCTATAGACACAAACATTTCTGAATAGTGGTCACTGGGACTTTTTCAAACTGGTGCAATACGTTACTATAAAAAGGGTTGGGCTCTACTGATAAATCTTGAAAAGTTGGCATGAATAACGCAAATTGTAGGTACACGTTTCACCCAAGCACAAAAATCTCAGAGTTTCTGCCATATGGATGCAAGTATTTCTGAATACACTTCAACCTTTCCAAATTTGTACAATACATTACCTATAAAAAGGGTTAGGCTCCGAGCTGATAAAGCTTGAAAAGCAGAATTTTTCCAACCACCATAGCACGATAAACGTATACTCTGTCTTAACAAAATCGACTATCGATTCAGGGTTATAAATGTATAATCTAATGCACATAAATATCCTTGAGAACAGTTAAAAATTGTGAAGCGTATAGGGGAGTTACTTGTGATGTATTTGAGGAAATGGAAAATTTGAAATACGAGGTAGCTGAATTTTATGTGACTCTACCAACAATAATTTCTATCACATACACTGAAACAAGGAGGTTTCTTGCTAAGTCCGCTACAAGAAAATTTTTTGCGGATGCGGGGAAAATAACGATCGACGATCGAGTAAAAAAGATATTAGAGCAACATTCCAGGAACATGTCCAAGTCGTATTAAACCAGGAAAAATATATTTATGGGGTGGAAGAATTGTATTTTCTGAGCCACAATTTAACAACTCAATTATATCGGGAAGTTGATATTAGCCACAAGTCGAACTAAGCCACATTCATAGAACTGTTAGACCATATTCCAAAAGCTTGTCTGTGAAAATAAAAAGATAAGCAGTGTATACCATGAGCCTGCTCCAACCAAGTGCAGCACCCACACTAACAACAACGGATTTAGCGACTTATCCGATACAAGCGATTATTAATGTACACGCTAATGAAAAGCGAGTTGATAACAACGCTGAGAAACACGCGGAGGATAACCTATCAACGACATCATCAAAACTGTTAGCACAGCAACGTCTTGATGAAGAAACTAAGATGGCCGAGGAACGGGACCTAAAGTATTTAGAACAAAAATATGCTATTTACTCGACGAGTTAACTTCGTCATCAATATCGAAAGCGAGTCATATTATTTCAAGACCACGAGCTGCAGACTGGGTAACAACTCAAAACACAATACACAAAGTTATGTTTGAGGACAATCCGAAAATATATGAAACGGACCCGATTATTCCGATTGAAAACCAGCAATGGGACCGTGATTGATGCATCCAGAACAAATAATACCATAGTTCTACCCGCTCAAATATTTAGCCAAGAGTGCAAGACCTAGATAATGAACAAACCAGCCTAATACCAAGGGAAATCATAGTAAGGCAAGCTGTATCGAAAGAACTATCAAGCTTCAACGGAGATGCATTTGAATTGCCGTCACAGTCATGCAATGCGTCCAATCTAGCGACGTTTAATAATTGGCTGTTTCAACTCGCGGAAGCCGCAAGTAGTGTTACCACGATTAACATTCCGTTATTCGGAGAACCAGATAAAAAGAAAAGCATTACTCAGATGAACAGGACATATACTGTGAAATGATTTACGAACGCTCATATATCGATAAGCATACTGAGCTTAAATCAGATATTAAAGATACCAACACTTGGAAATATAAAATCACTACAGGGAACCAAAAAGCAACAAGTGTGGAAACTCGGGCCATTTTATCACTAATTGTGAAAAGTTTGTGGAACTTGGAGTAACAGAAAGATGGAAATTGGTGAATGCTGAAAAAGGTACGAGAGCTAGGAGGTTAGGTTGCAGAAAGGTGTATGATTTCTGTATGAGAAATAATTTAAATTAGCAATCGACCTTAAACCATTAAATGTAATTTTTGGACCAAAATCTACAAATTGCAATATTTAAATACAAAGTAACCGGTAAAAATAAATAACTGGCCTGTTTTCCAAATTGGTCCCCAAAATTATAAAACACATAGAACGTTCGATGAAAGGGCAGAACACTACATGAGTTGAAATGTTTCGACTGCGATACCAAGGTTGAAACTTAAAATACAAAGATATTCAGAAGTGTTGTCAAATATGGCATTTACTAACATCAGATGTACTCTAGAGCGGTTCCATGTGAAATTTAAGAAAGAAACTATGCCAAAGACACTTTGTTACAAGGTACTAGAAATATATTATGTTCCATAAAAGCCTATAGAACAAGTTTTGGAGAAGGCACGCGAAAGCCATCTAGACGTTGCCAAATATTGTAGCCAAAAATAAGAAAATTGTATAAAACAATATCAGCAATGCACGTTGGTAACATCACGGTCTGCACCAGAACCAATGATCTGGAAAGAACTTCCATTGGAATTATGGCAATGTTTGGCATTTGGCTATTGATTTTCTGCATAATACCATCAGGGCATAACTTACTGGTGATGGCTTGGATAATACGTACATACGAACATACAATTTATGTAAGTATATCAATGTAGACAATTAGACAGCAACAGTGATTACTTGTCTTTGTAAAATTATTTTCAGTTCACTTTGGTGTTTTGAGTCGAGGAGAACAAGAAACTTATTGAAATATAAAAAACAAACCAAAAAAAATCGGAATGAAGATCGAATTGAACATGCTAGTAATTTTTTGTTTTGATAAAAAGTTATTTTTACTTTAAAATTAACAAAGTTATAAAGCGCAACACCGCCAACACTGAATCAATTGATGAAACAGATCTTTCTGCAGAAGTGTTTGGGAATTAAAACCATATTAAAATTATCCTTCTACTCGCACATCATAAGCGAAAATAGTGATCACCTCTAACTTCAAGATATTTGAATAGATGCATCATGTGTTAGGGTCCTCAGTTTTGAGGTTCCCTTAAAAGTCTAAGATGTTCCCGATTACACTGAATTGGTCGTTTCGCTATATATTTTGAACAGATTACTAAAACATTTAACGCCTTCTTCATAAAAAAGTATTGCGGGCTGGACTGGCGGTGAGTAATGTAACTTACGCTTATGCGTAAACCCCACAAGAAATAGTTTAATGGTGTTAAATCACAACTTCTTGGAGGCCTGTTGCACTTGCTGTGTGGCACATAGCCCCGTCTTGTTGGAACCAAATGTTGTCAAGATCAACTTCTTCCAATTTCGGCCATAAAAAGTTGGTTATCATCGATCTATACCGATCTCCATTGACAGTAACGGTGTTACCAGCTTCATTTCGGAAAAAATACGGACCGATGATTCCACCAGACCAAAAACTACACCAAACTGTCAATTTAGGTGAATGTAATGGTTTTTCATGAATAATTTGGGGATTTTCTTCGCACCAGAATCGACAGTTTTGTTTATTTACCGCACTACTCAGATGAAAGTGAGCCTCATAGGAGAAGATGATTTTCTTAAAAAAATCGTTATCGTTTTCAAGTTGTTCCAAGGCAAAATCAGCAAATTCACGACGTTTACGGTGGTCCAATGGCTTCAGTTCTTGAGTGAGAACAATTTTATACGGATGCAAACCCAAATCCTTTCTCAAAATCCGCCAGGTTGTGGTTTGAGACGGTCTTTGTTGCGGTCTTGAGCAACAGTTGCCTGAACGGCACCAATATTTACATTACTTCGAGCGTTTCTTTATCTTATTGGCATTTGAACATTATGTAAAGAAAATGTACGCTCAAAATTTTCAACAATTCGACGAATAGCTAGCACACTTGGGCAATTATTACGACTATAAAATGGAAAAAGCGCACGAAAAGTTGCAATTCATCGTAATCATGAAACACCACAGTTTTAAAAAAATAAACAGACAGTTTAATCCAGAAAGATGTCAACCAGGGTTTCCGTGCATGAGTAATAAAACAATGTAAACAGATTTGTAGATTAGCTACTTGTATTTGATTAGGAAAATAGCATTTAATTTGTATTTAACAATTAGTGTTAACTAATCTCCAAACGTAAACAAATGAATCATCTTAAATGGCCAAACTTATATAGGATATACAAACTCAGTACGATCAAAATATGGCGACAATATGTTCTCGATATTTCAATTAAGGCTTTGTTATCGTGGTACAAGATCAAAATTGTAAAATAGCTTGACAAACATATCAAGGTGTAGAGCGGTGTTATTGGATTACTATACTTGGATGTATTGAGAACGATCACTGAAACCAAGTTTGTTTATCCAAAACGTAAATGAATGATAATTTACTTATAACAAAACTCGAGTGTGCAGGCCTTTTGAATTGCTAATCTATTAAATAGTTTCATATTGGCTCTTCCCTTAACATATCATCACCAAATGTTTGGTCACCATTCTATCGTACAATTTTATTTTACTTCACAAAGAAGAACGCAACCAGACCACGGGCATTCTGCGCATAACTAAGATGTACCGCAAAATTAGATTTGAAACAAATATATAGCATTTAGATATGAGAATTCAAGTTAATCAGCATTAAACTGTATGTGTACGGAACCGTACAAATTTACAAACAAATGATTCAGTAAATTATTTAGCTGCATATAGTTCCGTTTTTGCCTCCGATCGGTCAATACCGCACACATCTTCCCATTTGAAATATGGCGACGACCATAGTATTCAAAACAATATTGATCTCATTGTTTATGTTCGGATTACTTGAATCATCATTTTCGAAGAAACAGTGTCATCAGAATTCTGTGTTGCGACCGGGCCATGGGGGTCAATGTTCAGTTGGAGTAGTGCACGACCGACGAAGTGGAAAGTGTCGCCAAATAGTTAGGCTATATAAAAAAGTTGATACCGTTTTGAAAATGATTTTGAATAAATATTGAGTTAATTAAATGTTGTGATTGAGTCTGTTTCACAGAATTATGTTTTTGGTTTGAACTATAGTTCACACAACGATTTGTGTTATGTGCGCGATTAAAAATTTTGAGTAAAAATTAAAATTAAATTAGATAAGTTGCTTAATTTCGCATACGCAATTCAGTTTATTCATCGAAATATAAAATATATTTAGAATTTAGAAAGAACATGCGTTTATACAGTCGAATCAACGTTTTGTTCAATTATCGTTACATGTTGGTTTCAGTTTGAATCATTCAAGATCCATAATCTTAATCCGTTGATCTTATACCCTTTGCTCGCGTTACGGTTCAATAAAAAATTTAATTCTTTCTGGGGTTTTACAGTTTTCCGTCACGTTTCCCCTTGATTTCGTGTCTATTCTGAACCAGTCACCTTAATTAGGAATATTTGGCCATAATCCAAAACATTATCTTATTTCGATTAAGAATTTGTATTTTGTTACACTTGTCATTAAATTTTTAATCTATTTTACTTGACTCTGCCCGCACAAAAAAACCAACTTCGTTATCGCAAATTCGTTTGACTTAAATTTAAACAACAACAATGTATGCTAATAGAGTTGACATAGATTTAAAAATTTAAATAAATAAATTAGGAGCGGTTCATGTCATCAGTTTGATTTTTTTGGAAGCTACTTTATATGGTCACAATTCAGGGGAAGAGACGGTTTAATATACGATTTCGAGAGAAAACATTCGATCGCGAACACGTAGTCCTTCATATTGGATCCATTGATTATTTATCTGAAACACAAGCATCGGCATTGCACAAACTCGTCCCATTCTCGTGGCACGTGCAAAAAAGATTGTAAAATATATATTGATTAACGTTAATGTGTCTAGTAAAGCTACCGTCGAAGGAAAACGTTACACCTAAGGTGAGCGAAAAAATCAAAAATCTTTACGGATAGCCAGCGGTTGGAAATGTGGGAACGCAACCAATCAAGGGGAATGAACTGACAGTTCAAATTCTCCATCAAATTGAATAGCAGAACTTTGTGAACCATGGATTCAAGGAGTTTGGGTGGAACGGAGAGAATGGTGATTCCCCGATATTTACACACCTCGTTTCTTCTACCTGCGCCTTAATAATTGGGTGAATACAGGAAATTTTCCGAGGATCAGGAAAAAAAACTTCTGCGCGTAAGCTGTCATTAAATATAAAAGTAATTGGAAGGGCCAAACTCTCCGCGCAATTCTTAACCAAAATCGGTGGATTCCGTTGTGAGCAGCACCTTTGCCGACGACATGCTGGAGCAATCAATCTTTAACTTCTCGCTCCGTAAATTTAAAATGATTGAAATTAACGGAGCCGCAAGAGCCTCGACACTTGACAGAGTACGTCGCTAGTAGTTCGTACACTGAACTTAGGCAAAAAACTTAGCAAACAATTGACATATTTCGGAGGGGGGATTAGCGGTGGAACTCTGATAAGTCATGGACGATGGAAAACAAACCACTTTTCTCTTGCTGTTACCTTTTAATACGACCGCTGAAGAGGTCATTGAATATCAGCACAATGTCATTTAAATTCGCGTCGCATTGCAGAAGAAAGTTCCAATCGGAATTGTTTAGGAAATCGTTAAAGGAAGCGTAGTCAGCGTTTCTAAAACGAAAATAAAAATTATTGGGACGATAATTAGTAATACAAATGACATGGAAAATATTTATCGTGATCGACGAGATGCTAGCAAAGTATAGTCGCGATAACGGACAATACTCTTTCGTCAGTGGAAGACGGTATGAAGATGTTATCAACGTCAACCCAATATATGTCGGGCAGATTAATGTCGCTCACAATGATAGGTTGATCGTTGGGGCGAACTATAGGCATCACAGCTCAGTCAATGAAGCTGATGATAATGTTGTAGTAATTCATATCGGACCCATAAAGAGGGTACGACCCGAATCTTTCACAGCAACCGCCGCCTCTAAGACTGGTGCTAAAAACGTATCTGTCCTTTCTGTGGACGATATAGTCAGATGTAAAATATTCATATTAATGATAAGCCAGGTCACGCTGATTATAATGATGTCATAATCGTTGTCAGGCACGCCCAAACGAAAAGCTTTTGCTTTAACGCGAATACTAGAAGCATTGTGGTAATAAATAGAGGTGATACTATTATAATTACTTTTATTAGGATCTCATGATTAATTTTTCCACAAGTTCTGGAATTTGGTCAATTCATGGTATGACCTAGTTCCGTTCCTGTTGGCCATATTCCAGAACTGTATCTTAAAATCATGACAAAATCCAATTTCCTTCCAACATACCGAGTTTCATCTTAATTGGCCAAGGAATGGCCCAGTTTCATTCCTGTTGGCCATACTCCACAACTTCTGCCATAAATATTTTTATTTTTCCATTTCTATCAAATAATTATTGTATATTCCATTATAATCTGTGTATGGCCCTTCCAGTCTAGCCAAAATTACCAAAAATTGTATGCGAGTGCCGTGACACAAAGATTCATCTTTTGACAATATGATTTCAAGTAGTCCAATGAAATAAAATTATAAAACTTGATTACCTGTATGTAAAATGACTGTGACACAGTCAATATGTTGAGCAAAGCTGAGAACGCTATTAAAAATTTTACAAAATTTCTGTGGTCTACACGGCTCTGGAACTAATATTATTTAATCTCATGTTGAAACACGCACCTTTCACTTTTCGAAAACCAAAACTATGTTTGCGTGATTCGGTTGAATGATAAAATACATAGTTTTCATCTTCTGTTGGCCTCATATTTAATGAGTTCAACCTATATTCGTTTTAGCTATTATGTTCTTGAGATATTGTCCCAAAAAGTTTTATCAGTGGCTCCATCTTTGAGAATAATGAGTATATTCAAGTACTTCTCATCACTTGTGATAACAATGAAACTGATAATGTGTTTATTCCAATTGAACGTTGTGTTGAATATTATTTTAATGTTTACTAATTTTATAGGTTAATTTCGGCATTAACTAATATTTTATAAATGCATGAAAATTAGAAGAAAATTTTTTGAATTATTTCAGAATACTATCAATTTTGCGTCCATTGCCTTTTCACGCATATGCGTCCGCAGATTTATGAAGCCCACCTGTAGGATTTTCTCGCAAAATATTCCAGTTCCCTTGCAAATTATAACATTCATCAAAAACTCAGTTTAAGGCTGTGGCTTATTATATAAAGTATAACTAAATACCTACCCACGGCTGATTCCCACCAACGACCGAGTTTTAATTCAATCGAAAAAGTCGAATTTTGATTCAAATATAGATCAAACATAATAAAAAGTCTATAAAATGTTTTGTTAAAAATGATAAAATTTATTTTGAATCTCAATTTAAATCCATTTCGTCCACAATCCAACTGTAAAATTGAATAACGTCCGTGAACAAACTTAACTCAAGTGGATCTCACTGTCGCGAAACATTTAAACTGGCACCGACTGAAGCGATGCCCCGTAGAAACCATTTATCATTAACATTAAATACGAGGCCACCACCTGAGTCGCCATTACACAAACTTGTCCCATTTTCAAATCCCGCGCAAAAGTTATTTTCATTAACCAAACCGGATATTGTAGTTATGATATCTCCATGTCCGCGACATTCACTTTGCGGCCGAATAGGGAACGAACCTTTTGCAAGTATTGATTGTTGCTCATTAAATTCGTCTAGTCCCCATCCGGGAAGTACTCCAATTGGATTCTCAAATAATTGTCGATTTGTAGTAATGCAAATGGGCTGGATATATTTCGAGTAACGCATCATGGTGTGCAGCTTTAACAGGGCGATATCATTTTCAAAATTATGACGATTATAGGATGGGTGTACGGTAACCTTTCTAATTCTACTTTGACGACTATCGAGCGAATGAAGGTCCAAATCATGTTTTCCCATTATAATAGTTAGAGACTCATGAGACAATGTTCCAGTTGGAGAAGAAACACAATGCGCTGCGGTAACCACCATAACTTCATTTAAAAGGGTCCCGCCACATTTATATTCACTTCGTCCAATGCCTGTTATATGAAATAACGCAGCGTGCCATGGAAATTCTTCTCGTTCAGTTGGCTGTGAGTGTAAAATCACCGGATTTATATTGATTGTGGCCATTCCACAAGACGTATCGTCGAACTGAAAATAATTTTTTAAAATTTAGTCTCACAATATCAGAAACACAATTATAATTATTTATGTCATACTCCCCACACTTGGGATTCAATCCAATCCATATTAGCAGACATTGGTACGTTGTAATATGTTGAAAAATCATTCTCTAGCACCGTCACCACTCCAAAAACATAATAATTTGTTGGTAGATAGTTAAATGGTTTGGGAACTTGTATCATGGCTGTATAAAATTTCTTTTACCAAATCATTTGATTAATGAACTATATGCTTAATCTTAGGAAACTTACCAAATAGTACTGATGTCCAGTTATATTTAAACAGAAAGAGTTGTGACCTTTAGTCGAGTTAATTAGAGGACAATCATTAGTTTTATAGGACACTCCCTTTGTAATCAATCAGTTCTATAGAATAAAATGCTTAACTTAGTAAAGTTTTTATATATTCAGGACTCTGAATAGTAGTAGCCAGGCCGAGTGTAAAATACAGCTCAAAAACTTACCCATGTCAAATCGTCCTTCGCCAGGTTGCTGATTTAATGTTAAATCATGTGCACGACCAATCATTTGTCTCTTCAAAAATTGTACTGTGTTTGGAAAAAAATCATTCCGCGCCCATAAACAAGCAGCACGATGATGGCTATCAAGTGTAATTCGATCGAGTTTTAAAAGTATAATTTTATAGTTGATAAAAGCTAATTCACTGTGTTCATATAGAGGATGAAGTAGAATTTTAGTGACATTGTGCGAATCACTCGGTGTAAAATAAATTTTATTGACGCTTGGTCCATAACTTACGGGTATGTCATAATGAAATACTTCGGTACCTAACAAAAATTTGTCACTAATCAGTATAACATAGCGCCTAAATTCAAGAGGATATGACAAATCTGTAAACACAGTACTCCAAACCGCCACATGAGGTAAATGATTCGACGAATTACTAGGAATTCGCGAATATTCATAACATTCTGTAGACAAAACGAGACGAACGATATTATTGCGTGACATGATTAAAACAAACACACTCACTAATTTCACATATTCGTTGACCATCCGCAGGTGTCCAGATGTACATAACTATAACACAAAACGTGATTTGAATTTTCATTGCGATTTAATTGTTATTCTCTATTGTAAGTTAATAAAATTATTCAAGTTTCAACTAAATCACTATAACGTTATCGTAGTTTTGTTTAATTTAAACTAAATCTCATTTTGAGTAAAAATTAATTAAACATTCTAACTATCACTTAAGGGTTCACTGAAATTTGGACTCTGCGATTATTTTGAACGAATTTTATTTTCATGTATGGAACCTACGATATTTTAGAGTTTTGAACTCGAATGAATCAGTTGACAGTTGTATTTGTAATAAATCTTAATCGAGGAAACTATATCAAAAAACTTTATTTACTAGCAGCATATTTTTGAAATTTGTCACATCCCTGCAAAATGTTAAAAACAACATTATAAATTGGCAAATAATAATTTGTTATTTTTAACTTTATCTCCTCTAGTTATGGAATAATATCAGGGCTTCAAACAACAGTATATGCGTATGTAACAGATCATTCAGATTACATTGAATTATTGAAATTCTAAATTTCTAGACGTTGTCTACGTTGTCGATATTGCCTATTTTGCCTATACGAGTTGTCGATGCGGCACTACTATAGGGCAATACACACCAATAATGGTAACGCGGTCCAAGGTCGTTGCTTTTTAACTTGTTATAGTTATCAAAAATTTACTTATAAACAATAATAATTAAAATTTAATTCAACCAATACTAGAATTTTGGTTGGAATTTTACTTAAGAAAATCCACTCAAAAATATATACTTCGAAGTCTATGCAAATTCAAATATTAGTAAATATTTATAATTTAAATTGCACTCACACGATTACGTGTTTAAAATAATTTTACTAAACTTCATAGTACAAACTGTATCCAGTATTGCACTCAAATTTTGTTGAAATCTATACGCAATATTTTATGTTAACGCCGACAGTTAAGACAACACCAGGAATCTACGATATTCTGGCATGTTGCGATTAAATGTTAACAGTTCACAGTTGTATTAATTTCTAAAATTGTGATTCAGTTAAGACGTATGACAAATAATCATTTGACCGTCTTAGTTTTAAATTTATCTCCCCTACAGTTGTGAAATGAATAGCAGATCTCAGTATACTCTGGCAAATAATCTTAAATAGTCTTACGCTTGAACAACGCTACGAAATTATTAAATAATAATAATAACAGTGTTAAAGGCCATTACTGGCCCCTTACTGAATCAACAATCTGGCTAAATTATTAAAACTTACTTTGAAAATTAGTCGTCGATTCGCTCAGTTTATAGACGACTTGGTGATTTTTATGGCGCATATAATTGTCCATCTGAGCAATCCATCCGTCGAACTGTGGATAAATTTCGTACCACATACTCTCTAGAGGATGCAATAACATCAACACGTCGAAGGAATGTGCGTACTGAAGAGTATATCGCCGCTGTAAACGAAAGTCGTCATACGCAGGAATTGGGTCTCTGTCCGTCCACTACATGGAAAATTCTGCGCAAAGATCTTGGCCTACGCCCGTACAAGATCCAGCTTGTTCAGGAACTGAAGCCACGAGACCATTATCAGCATCGTTTTTTTCGCCGATTGGGCTCTAGAGCAGTTGGCAAATGACCCGTTGTTTTATCGTCAAATTGTGTGCAGCGATGAGGCTCGTTTTTAGCTTAACGGGTTTGCAATAAACAAAATTTCCGCATATACAGTGATACCAATCAATTCAGTAACTAATTAAGTAATTGACGTCTTGAAGGCCAGCATTGTTCGTGTTATTCGTGACTTGCGTCCAGCAGTGCTCGAAAAAGTGGCCCAAAATTGGACGTCCAGAATGCGTTACATATGCCCGAAATCATTTTCAAATATTAATGCCATGGATCTTTCGAATAAAAATGGTTGATTACAATTTAATTGTTTGTGTTATTTTTTATAATTTCAAGTTCTATAGGGCTTAAAAAATCATCCTTTATATATGTTTGGACTAAGTTGCAGATTTTGAGTGCTGGAGTATAATCCGCCCAATCTTAATTTTAAAAAGTTGCAGATTGGGTTTATATCGCGATATAATTAGCATTCTTATATGTTTCGCAATAGTTTAACAGCTGTTTATCTCTACTCTACTCGCAACTAATCTACGAAGCGCTGATTCAAATTTAGCCAGAAACTCCGTTTTAGAAAACCCAAATATTTTATATTTTTTATACTTGGATTTGATTGTGCCAATTTGTGGTAATCGTTTAAAATGTGTGCATAGTATAATTTAAGAAATACGATGGGTTTTCTAACGTGATTACCACACCATAAATCCCATATATTTCCTTTAATATATTGGTTGAGTGGCTGCTAAAGAAACAGACCGGCGACAGTCCGTTGTGATTTGATATATTACTTTTTACACATTGTGCATAACTAAATAATTTTGCCACACAATCTACTATGGCTAGAATAGGACAAAATTGGTCAACTGTAAACGCAATATATATATCAATATAAATGTTATATGATGAAGTCATCGAAAAGATTTTCGGAAACCCAACTTTTATCTAGGAACTAATTGAAACAAACTAAATACATATTTTGGCTCATATCGCGTTTCTGCATACTCTACATTGGCTAGAATCGGCCATTGAGTATCCAAATTTATGGTTTTCTAGAATAGTTGTATGGATGATTTCTGAAAAACCTAACTTTTTTCACGGAACTAATTGAAACAGACTATAATACACACTTTTGTCCAGTATCATTATGGCGCAGTTCGGAATTTAGAAAGTGTTCAACAAGAACTAAGTTACTGTTCTTTTCCATTTTATTTCCCAAATTCCCAAAATTTATTTCTTTCCCATTTTTATGTCGCATTTGTGAGAAATATCAACCATCTGATACACATGTGCTACTTATACCACATGAAATAAAAACTCAAAATTTATTTCGACAATCTTCAAAAATTTTAATTCAACATTCAACTTTTTCTAAAATTTAATAAATTCTTTAAAAAAAACATTAATTATTTTGAAAATTCGAATTAAAATTCCAAATCCTTGATCATTAAAATCGATAATATAACGGACTCTATATGATGAGAAGAAGATTATTTAATTATTTAATTTGAAAAATGGAACGGAAATAAAACAAAAATAAAACATAATTTGTAAATAAAATAAAAATTAGGGCGTTGTTTTAAAATTATTTTGGCTTTTATTAATTTATAATTTTTTACAGTCAAGATAATATATTATAGTAGCATATTTTAAATAAACAATTATTACAATCTATAGTCACCTGGACTAATGAGCAATGTTATTCTAACATAATTTAGTATGTTGTATTAATGTGTTGCTTCTTCCCACTGGTGTTCCATAGTGTCTGATAAATTGAATTAAACCACATCGTTATTGTGGATTTTAGATCTGTTTAACAGCTTAGTTGCCTCAGTGTTAACATGTTGTTCGAGCCTTTGCCTATGTCTTAGTGCATTTTTTTGGATTTCCTTTGAAACCGTGTCCACTTTAAGGTCCCTATGGAGGCCTCTGTTTCTAACATACCATGGTGCATCAACGATGTTCTTGATACTTTGTTTTGAAATCTTTGGATGATTTCTACGTTGCTCTGTGGAGCGGAGCTCCTTCCTATCAGCCAATCCTTCTTTCTATATTTGTTAATACTCTTAAAACTAAAACGCTTATATCGATTGTGACTCCTAAGTATTTAAACGACTCAACTACATCTAAAACTCAACACTATTATTTAAACAGTCTGAGGAATGATATACAAAATCAGTTGGATTAGACACGACTCCAGATAATTTAATATATAGAATATTCGTTTTAGAACTGAGAACCATGTAGTGTAGGTCAAACCAGCGTCTCTTCTGGACATTAGTATCACTATCCCTGGAGCTATATAACATCGCTACATCATCAGCAAAACCAATTGAATGCCCATCTAACTTTAGTTCGAAAAAAGAATTAACATAGTTCAAGAATAAGATAGGTCCTAAGACTGATCCCTGTGGCACTCCACACTTAATTTTTCTAAATTCGCCAATACAATTCCCAATTTTTACCGCCTGCTGTCTGTCAGAAAGGTAAAACAGAAACCATTCGTGATCAACAGTGCCGAACGCTTTTGTAACATCTATAAAATTTACTGCAGCAGATTCATCGGTATTTAAAGAAAATATAATTTTGTTTGTGAGCTCTAGCAGAGCATCTTAAGTACTTTACCAACTCTGAAACCGAATTGACTATTTGAAAAAAAATTGAATTTTGCCAAAAAGGAAACTAATCTTTTCTTAATTATTTTTTCAAATAGTTTAGAGAAAACGGAAAGCAGAGAAATTGGTCGATAGTTACCCAAACTAAGTGTATCTCCCTTTTTATGTAGTGGTATGACCACAGCTTTCTTTAAGACATCAGGAAACACACTGGTTATCATACTAAGATTAAGCGGTCCAACATATTTGATCAGAGATTTTTTTTTTTTAAACGGTTGGAACCTACAGAGGTTCCGCACTCAATTCCACAGTGGGCCCATGGTGCAAACTTTTAAGATCTATCCTAACTCGCATAAGCGCACTGCAGCCTTAGCAAACTGTAAAAGTTTGAACCAAGAGATGGATAGTAACTGATCTACGTTCAAAGATCCGTACGAGAACACTAGGGATCTAGCTTCAGCAAATGCCGGACAGGTGCAAAGGTAGTGTAGGCACTTCCTACGTCCACTTCCTCCAGGCAATCGTCACAAAGATCATCTTGAGCTAGTCCTATGCGTTGGAGATGAACCTTGAAACATCCATGGCCCGTAATAAGAGCAACCAGAATTCTGAGTTGGCTCTTTTTTAAGGATAACACATATTTAGTGACCATTACGTTGGGTTCGATAATGAACCGTTTTGCCTTACGACAACTAGGCGTAGAATGCCACCTCTGCGCTAGTTCAAGTAAAGCGAACTTCTTAATAGCATCCTTACCACCATTGAAAGAAAGAGGAGTTGCTGGCTCTGGACCACAGAATTTACTGCGCGATCCAGCTTTCGCTAACAAGTCCGCAGCCTCATTTCCCTCAACGCCACAATGAGCAGGCACCCACATGACCCTTACTCTCGAATTGGAGTAAAGGAGATTAATGAAGTGTTTGCACTCTTTGACCAGTTTGGATGTAGTCAAAGGGTTTTTAAGGGTATTGAGCACGGCTTTACTATCTGTGCAGATAGTAATATCCTTGCCTAAATTACTAAACTTGTACGCCTCAATTGCACTATGGGTAAATGCAAGTAATTCAGCTTGAAAAACCGTGCAGTGTTTGCCCAGACTACCCGAGAATCTGAGCCCATACTTTGGACAAAAGAAACCAAAGCCTGCACTGACTTCTGATCGAGAGCCATCCGCGAAAAAAACTATCGACTCAGACAACTGTCTATAGAAATCCTGAGAGAGCCACAGTTCTCTCGAAGGGAAAACGACGGAGAATGAATTGGTGAAGTTAAATTCGGGCAAAAGCCTGTCATTCACCATTTCAACCTCCGGAATATGTAATTTAAATTTGTTAAGAATCTGTCTATGCCCTGTACAAGTCCCGAAGGTATTCCATGCCCCAATGCACCTCAGTCGAAACGCAGCAGAGCACGCCATACCAAGAATGTAAGACTGCAATTCGGGCAAGCATAGAATAGACTCCATAGCAAGAAGGGGAGTAGACGACATAGCCCCGGCTATAGCCCTACAGGCTGTCATCTGCAGTCCATCCAGCCTTGCTACAGAAGATGTCAGTTTCACAACTGGCCACCATACAACTGCTGCATACGACAGTAAGGGTAAAACCAGTGATTTGTACATGAATAACATCATTTTAGGGGTCAGACCCCAGGAATTGCCAAAGGCACTTCTGCATTGCCAAAAGATAGCAATGGCTTTTTGTAGTTTACGATCAAGGTGAAATTTCCAGGAGAGTTTACTATCTAGAATAACGCCGAGGTGTTTCACGTGCTCTGTCCTTGTAATCGCTCTACCAAATAGAGTGGGAACCGATAAATTAACACTGCCTCTACGTCTAGAAAACACGACCAGATCAGTTTTCGAGGGATTAACGTGCAACCCCTTTTCCACACACCAAACTTCCACTATATTAAGGGCGTTCTGCATCAGATCAGATAAGACGTTCAGGTATTTACCAGAAACTGTCAAAACGAGAACATCCGCGTAGCTTTGCACAATGAACCCAGATCGCTGCAATTTAACAAGTAATTCATCGATAACCATGACCCACAGCAAGGGTGAGAGTATTCCTCCTTGAGGACACCTTTGGCTACTTTGACAGACACTGATGAGCCATCTAACTCAGTCTCAACTATGCGGGATTTGAGCATTGAGTCGCAGAATCTAACAATGGTTTGATTAATATTAAAATTGGTACACGCACTGTCCAGGAAGGTACCCACAAGAAACTCTTTGTAATTAAGTGATCTTTCGATTCTAGTAACGAGTTCATGTATAGCAGTTGCGCAGGACTTGCCAGCTCTGTAAGCATGTTGCATGTTACTTAGTGGGAAGGTAGTTAAATAGTTATCCCTAATAAATCTGTCGATGATCCCCTCTAAAGCTTTAAGAAAAGTAGAGGTCAGAATAATGGGCCTAAAAGCTTTAGGGTCGGTATAATCCGACTTGCCATCCGGTATAATCCGACTTACCATATGAAAACTACTCTACTCCTGCTCCAGGATCGTGGTACAGTACTAAAAGCAATGCACGCCTGGAACAGATTGAGCATGTGAGTACGGATGGGTAGAAAACCATGCTGCAATTCAGCAGGGAAAACGCCGTCAGGACCACTCGATTTGAACGGTGCAAACGAGAAAACACTCCAGTGTAGAACATCAGTAGTGATCATTCTACGGGCTAAGTTCCAATCCGGTGTACCGACAAAAATGTCAGGAGGCTCGGAGGCAACCACACTCGAATCAACAGTGTCAGGAAATCCAGGAAAATGGACAGACAACAGTAGCTCACCAACTTCTCGCCTGCAGGAGGTGAGTTTCCCGGAAGGTAGGCGAAGGCTATCAAGCTTGCAAGTATCATTCTTAGCCAGAGTTTTGTTAAGTCTGGCGAGAACAGATAAGATATCAATTTCCTCACAGAAATTTTTTCACGCAGCTCTCTGCGCGTATATTAGGCTTTTTTTCTATGCTTTTTGAGCTTTCAGAGAGTTACTTATTTTATCATATCTGCATGCTAATGAATTATTTAGCGAATTAATGGTATCAAGTACCTCACAGCTGTCAGTTGGATTAAAGAAAAAACTTTTCTCTTGTGTCTTTTTAAATAAATACTGGGATTCTTCTAATGCCACTTGATTTGCACACGGAATAGTATTTTTAAGATTTTCAGCAATGTTGGCAAAATATTTATTAAATTCATTCTAAATTCATATTACTCTTCCACGTTAACCTTTTATCCAGGTGCATTCCCAAGTATTTGACTTTGGTTTGTTGAGGAATATTTATATCGCTTAATTCCCCTGATGGGC
Organism: Tipula unca; assembly: GCA_951394425.1. Lineage (NCBI taxonomy): Eukaryota > Metazoa > Arthropoda > Insecta > Diptera > Tipulidae > Tipula > Tipula unca. The sequence continues at coordinate 206,319,087 of OX596380.1, forward strand.
AAACGCGTTTGTTTAGCGTGAATGTGACGTGAGTTGATTTGTTTTCGTTCACCGTTATGCGCCATGTCTTCAGCCAGTTCTCGATTTTGTTTAGATGATTCTGTAATTCCTTCGAGGCAGTTTCGGGGTTATTGTGTGACACCAGGACGGCCGTATCATCGGTTGATATGACGACCTTGTTGGTTACAGGTAAGTCAGCTGTGTACAGGAGGTACAATATTGGACCTAGAACGCTGCCATGTGGAACACCTGTGTTAATATCATTTAATCAAGTAGTTGCATTATTTTTTGTTTAACCATATACTGCCTTTGAAGGAGATAGTTTCCCAGAACTATTAGCCCATCATGCCAAACTTTATCAAAGGCTTGTGCAATGCCCAAGAACGCAGTAGAATAATATATCCTTTCCTCGAAGGTGGTTTTAAATGCATCTACAATTCTGTGTACTTGTTCTGTGGTACCATGTGGGTTTCGGAACCCAAATTGCATGGTCTGGAATAATATGCCATTCTACTAATTCTGGTTTTTTCAAATAACTTTGAGATTGTAGGCAGCATGCTCATTGAGCGATATGATCAAATCTTCATTTTTCCAGCTTTATATGTATCATTGTGATCAAAGGTATCTTCCATTTTTGAGGAATATAACCAGTCCGCATGATTGCGTTGAATATATTTATTAGTGTGGTGTTTGTTCGAGTTTGTTGGCCTTTTGAACTTTTCTGTTGCCTTTCACAAAGAATAATCTGTGCTCTCGGTTGCCAAGAGTTCATTTAAATAATTCTGGACGCTCTGGTTTTCTTCTTCCCGCACTGCAAATCTTAGAGTCTTAATAGCTCGATTTAATTTCCATTTCAACAACGATGATTTGGATTCTTGCCATCGTCGGCGAATTTAGGATTAGTTCCTGTATATTATGTAACAGTTTATTTACTTTTTTATTAACTATTTAAGACAGGTGTAGCCTTTTCAGCTGATAATGCCAGGACATCTTTTAGATTTTCTATGGCCCACATCAATATCTGCTGGTGTGATAAGAGAGATATTCAGTACACAATTTTGTTCGACTAGTCTCTTATATGGATCTCAATTAGTTTGCTTATTTGTAAGCCGTTTTGGCGTTTCTATTCTTAGGACGCCGATGCTCACTCTTACAATTACAGGTGAGTGATCAGAAGACAGATCGTAGCAATTGGTGGCCCTTGTACGTAGAATGCCTTTAGTTACACAAAAGTCAATTAAATCAGGAACTTTCTTTTTATCTGTGGGCCAATATGTTGAGTAGCCGTCAGATCAGTAATCTAGGGACTGTTCTTCTATAGCTTCATAAAGTTGTTTGCCTTTCAGCGATGCTAATCTGGAACCCCACTGAGGGTGTTTGGCGTTGAAATCACCCCCGCAAGAAATTTATTAGCTAGCTGGCTGAAATGCTGCATGAACTGCAGTTTTTTTATAGCATGTTTTGGAGGACAGTACACTCCTGATATGACACAGTTTCCAGACCATATGTTCCTTCTCATATTTCATAAATTCATATAGTGATTTAATGTTGTTTTTATCAGTTCAGCTATGCCTCCATGTGCTGTACCATCTGAGTGCTGCGTGTCATAAATAGAGTACCCATTAATTGTGAAATAGTTATTTTTAGTGAAGTGTGTTTCAGACATTAACATTATGTCAATATTGTGCTCAGTGGGAATGCTTGAACCTTTGCTTTATGTAGTGCTACTCCGTTATCTGCAACAACGTATTCATATTCTGCATCATTAGATTCACCGTTCTCTCTATCATTACCATGATGCTTTGCATCATGTTAGTTAATTTGCTTAAAGATGCTGGGATGTTTCCTTCTTCGCTTACTTCCACTTAAGAAGTGGTACCCTTAAGGATACTTGCATATGAAACCTCTTGATACACATTACTTACAGCTAACAGTTGCTTTTGGTTGGTTTTTTTGTGCGTTACCATATGAAACTTCTGGTCATACTTTTCGTTTTGTGGAAGAATGAAGATAAAGCATTCGGATTGATTCTTCTTTTCAATTCTAAATAAATTGGACACCCTCTATAATTTACAGTGTGATTTCCGCAACAGTTGCTGCATTTACTCACTGATGCTTCCGTTTTTTCTTTGTTACATGCATTTGAGTTATGGAGTTCACCAAAAATAACACAAACATCGCTTAAAGTGCAATATGCTTTAGTTTGTCCATACTCTTGGCACTTATACACTGTACCTGTCCAGTTTTTTTCTTGGGTTCCTCAACGATAATTCTTCTAAGCAGTAGGTATTTTAAGTCAAATATTGCATGTTTCTCTTTTTTTTTATCTGGTTCTAATTCCAGACGGAACAATGGCTGATTAGAAAAAGATTAGAAAAGTTTAAATTTAAAATTTAAATTTTACAATTATAAAAATTAAAAGTTAAGTTCTTCAGATTAGAAGTTGCCAAAAAAAAGATTTAAAATAGAAAGGTAAATTGAAAAGAAGTTATCGGATAATTTCTGATAAATTAAATTTTAAAATTTAAAAAATAGTTCTTCAAGTTCCTTTTGAAGCAGTCCTTTGTGAGATGAAAGTCAAAGTTTTCTTCAACGATGTTGAATGATTTTGCAAGTCTATAGATTGGGCAATCTACACCACCGATAGTTGAGTGGCGTACTATCTCCAAAAATCGTACTATCTCCAAAAATCCGCAGCGATTGATTGGAACATGGAAAGCTGTATTTTCCAATATGTAAGGTGAATCAATATGACCAAGAAGGATGTTACCGACGAAAGCTCAGTCTAAAAATAAACGTCTAGAGTGCAAATTTTATACTCTAAACATGTCGTCGTGTATGGTGGTAGGCGGACTATATTCTCATAAAACGGTAAGCTATGGTCAGAGTCCCAGCCAGTTTTCTTTAAAATGAAGATCATAAATTTCTTTTGAATGCTTTCAATCCTTTTGATGTGGTTAGCCAAACAAGAGCTCCAAATTACTGATGCGTATTCAACTTGGGATAGTGAAAATCAAACATAGAATTTGCTTTTGCAATGCATTTGTCAATGTGGTTGTTAAAATTCAAATTTTCAGCGAATGTGACTTCTATATCGATTATTTCTTTAACTCTTTGCAGTTCCGTATTATTAACGCTATAAGTCACTATAAGTTAATCGGGTTTCTCTTGCGATGAAAAGACATTACTTTGCATTTGTTAATATTCAACAGCAAAGAATTTTTGTGGCACCATTCACTGAACCTCTCAATTTCTTCTTGTAATATTTTTGTGTCATGTATTTCTTTAATTGTATGATACATTTTTATATCATCTGCGAACATGAGAAGATTTGAGTATTTTATGGCTTCAGTTATTCCATTTATGAAAACGAGAAAAACCCATGGTCCAATATGGGAACCCTGAGGAACTCCTGACGTTACTTTGATTATTTTAGATTTTTCGCTTCCAATTGACAAATGTTGTACGCGACTAGACAAATATGAGTTGAACCTTTTAATGAAGTTGGATGCAAAGCTAAAGTTGTAAAGACTTTCTAGGGAGTCAAATGCTTTACTAAAATCAGTAAATACTACGTCTACTTGGTTGCGGTTTTCAATTTCATTAATAACTTTTTTGATAAATTCAACAAGGTTAGTAGATGTAGATCTTCTAGGCATAAACCCATGTTGATTGAGTGATATATGTTGAGCTAGGATTCCTTTGTTATGGTTGAAGTGGTTGATATCCCTCTATAACAAGTGATGTCTTCTCTTTTACCTGATTTAAATATAGGTGTAACTTTAGATATTTTCCATGTATCAGGGAATATTCCGGATGTTAACGAGAGATTGTATATATATTCCGTAATGGTTTAACTAAAATATTAGCATATTTTTTAAATATAAACGTTGGAATATTATCCGGCCCAAACTGTTTATAGCCCATTACTGTTTTCAGGTTTGTATATACGTATTGAAAATAATCCGCAAACATGTCAGCAATTTTTTAGGTATCTGATGTTTTAATATCGTTCAAATACATATTAGTTGGATAACCATCAATTACTCGTTTGGATCTAAAATATTCCCAGAATTGTTTAGGGTTGGTTCATCCGCAATATATGAGAGGTGCTTTTCCTTAAAGTATAAATTCTTCATTAGATTGGAGAAACGCAGTCCTATCCTATTAACATATGCTTTATATTTGCGGTTCCTCAGATTAATCAGATGGTCGTCAAACCAAGGAGGGTGAATATTAAATTTTTTCCGGCCCAACGGAATGTGGGTTTCAAAACTTTGTATTAAAATTTGGTAGAATTTGTTAGCAACTTGGTTTACATCATTAGTGTTTAAAGCAGCGTCCCATTGTATAGCTTCTAAGTACTGCTGAAGTACAGTGTTGTTTATTTTTTTTAAATTATAGGTGGTATACATATGATGCCCGGATGTTGTTGACTAAATTTCATTTGTATCAAAAGCTATTTCCATATATTTGTGGTTACAATCATTAACAACATATGGATTGCGTGATTCTGTCACTTTAAATAATTCTGCATCATTTGTGAAGAAAAAATATATTATTCTCTCAAGAGCATTGACTATGTTGTTGATTTGCTTTAGATTAAAACCAAGCATCGCATCCAGAAAGACATATTCCGATTCTGATGTGATATTGCATGGTCGAAAGGAATCCATATCTTGATCATAATTCCACATTACATTTAGAAGATTAAAGTCACCTAGTACTAAGACTAAGTCATTTGGTTTTGTGAGATTAATTAGTTCATCCACTGCATCACTGCATCTGCCATATATTTCACTACACGAACTCGGTGGTAGCTAGGCTGCATAACTAAACGGATTTGTCTGATTTATTTTGATTTTTACGCACACATGCTCGACAGGTGATGGAATTTAATTTATAGCTACACTGGAAACCATTGCACTGCGATAAGAACACCGCCTCCTGATTTTTTTTCACTTGTTGATTTTTCCAAAGTATTCCTTACTGTTAATGTTAGGATTCAATGAGCTGAATTACATAAATTAAATAATTAGTTTTTAGAACAAAATTGAAAAATTTAGAAGCCTTTGATGCCCTCTTGTTCACGTTCTGATTTTGATAAATTTCCGACGGAATGGAAATTAAAGGCTGGATACTGTTGGATATAGCAGATTGTTGATTTATAATAATTGTGTAAGATCGAGCCATCGCCACAAATAAGTGTGGTCTGCCATTCTCAAGTGGTGAAAAATATTTAAAAGAACGTGTGTGTGAACTGATATAGCAACTATAACATGAGGCACACTGTCAAATAATTCATGCGGTTTCGGATTTGTTCTTACACATATCACATTTGGTGATGTTAAACCTTGCGCTTCATGGATCGTCATGACTTTACTATAGTTGATGGTATGGTGAGTTGAGAAACTAATTGTTTATTTGCCTTGATGAAAGTTAGATAATATGTATTATCTAAGACAGGTAGCATCAATCATGTTGATGGCAAATTAAGAAATTCGACCGAGGTTTCCACGGAATTTCTAGTGCTGATATTCGGATAAAATTCCTTTAGCGCAAATGTAACATCTGCACGACATCTATATGTTACATTTAACGGTTACATTTAACGCATATTGACATGGTGTAATCTGTCAATGTACGGTATTTGATTTTTATCACCCAGAAGGAAAACCTTTGTACATTTGCTTAAAATAACCACAACTCCGATATAACGGGCATGTACCATCAAGTACTCATCAATGAATATCGCTTCATACTCGAGGCAACCATTTATTAGATAAGAAGCAATCGTTTTGTAGTTACCTTTAACTTTGTTGAAATCCATAATTTCTTTAACACAACGAGAAGCAACTTTTAATTTAAGACCAGCTAGTCCTTCTTTAGTGGCGCATAGAACAAGATCACTACCTAGGTTATGTTTGTTTATAATCCATGTAGATTTACCACAACCATTAACTCCTTGAATATTTGTAATAGTTGGTATCGTGATGTTTTACTTTTTGTACATAATGTTTAAATGGTTGTAAATCAGGAGATCCAACATGATTTCCGTGCCCGATGAACAGAATATGTACCTGTGTGATGTTAAAAAGTTATTGGAGTCCTCACAGAATTTAATCAGATTTTCCCCATCAAAGCCAAATTGATGTTTAATAATAGGCTTTTCTATATAATGTTTGGTATGATTGTCGAATACAAATATATTTACCGACCGCAATGAAGAAGCTGCATAAGGCAGTAGGTGGATATGCTTGTTGTAATATTTATGCAGGTGGGTTGTTATAAAGTTGCTAGAATGCTTCAAATAAAACATTATTTCGATTATTGAGTTTTTGTAGTAGTATTCAGCAGATGAATCCTTATAGATTCTCGGAGATGCTACTGGAAGCTCATCCATGGGATTAAACTTTACAAATTTGGAACATTCGGCAGTTATCCAACGTGAGGATCGAAACCTTTTGTATTGCTATCCCATATTAAATGGAATATCTAAGATCGATTTGATGTTACGACATGGACAGTTTGTGATATAATATAAACCCACTTTTAATTTGTTAACTGAACAGTTATTATCCAAAGATGGTGGTAAAAGATTATTCTTTCCGATGTTGTATAAAATTCACTATTAGTAATGCACTCGATTGTTTTTGCGAGCTCTCTATTTGATTCTTCCCTCAAACAGATTGGTGGCGGTTTCTCTGTTTTTGAAGCCTTATTGGTTGGCGGGTTAATTTGAGTTAATACAATGCTAGTTAGCTTGTTGAATTTATTCACGTTTGCACTAGCCGCTGATCTAGGGCTTCTTCTTCAATTTGAGCTGACAGTAATATACCTGTCCTGTTGTGGTCGTGGCGTTTCAAATCGCTTGCGGACATTTTCTGCAGCTTTGGTCCAGCATTTCTTATTTGAGGTGGAGAATATTTTTTTATAAAAAATTAATAACTGCTGATTCAACTTTTCACACAAGTAATAAGTAAATTATTTTTAATGTTTATACTCGGCGGTAGCAAAATTTTGATTGATTACAAAAGTAAATTGGAAATTTGACCCCTCAACGATTTTAAACTTGCAAGCGAATAAAATATGAAAGGATTATAAGGCCGTACAATCCCATAAATTAATCACGATCTCTATACAACTTATCAACACATTCTAATGATTTTGAACAATTTTGCTGACCAATTACCATTTCTAATAAGTAAACGTATGCGATAAAATGGGCGCGCATATAGTCAAATGATTCATATATTCAAATGGATATCAATATCCAATGTGCATGCAAAATATTCTCATAAACTAATAGTTATAGTGTTTGCCTCAACCGGATACATACATATATCGAGAGCAACTTATTTTGTGAAATATGGCAAAAGTTAAATCAATCATGACCATAATGATCGTTCTATTGGCTATGATGATTGGAATATTTGACCAATCGGTATCTGCATTTCCGTACATTAATGCCATTAAAAAACATTACCATAAAGCATCTGTGTTGCGACCGGGTCATGGCGGACATTGTCCCATTGGAATGGTGTATGACCAGAGAACGGGCACTTGTCGCCCTGTAATTACGAGACGTTTACGTCAGGGCAATAATATTTTTAAACTTGTTTAATATTTAAAAAAAAATACTGAATAAAATACTTTGTAAAAATAGATATTTTTGTTTACACTTTAATCGCAATTCTGCGTAAAAATCGTATATCGTTTTGGAAATTTATTCAACAAAAATACCAAACCACCTTTAGTATCTATACTAGAACTACGCGTATACAATACATCGCTCAAAATTATGTCATTTATAAAATTTGTGTTTGTCGTACTAATCGGCATTAGTCTATTTGGTATTCAATCAAATTATAGTGTATCGGGTGGTCGTCTCATACTTGTTCGCCATCAGACGCATATACGTTCGAAGAGTGCCCTACGAATGCATTCGTGGTGTTCGCAAGGTCAATACTATGAGGCACGTGTTGGACGTTGTCGCATTATTCATCATAGTGCTCGGCCAATATTTTATATATTTTATTGATTAAATAAATTATATTTTAAAAATTGATTATTTTGTGTTGTTGATTTAGTAATTAATTGTTAGCCGGCGTGCGCTGGAGCCTGAGAGCAGATAGGGGCGACACAGTTTTTTTTATGAAGTTGTTGTTAGAAATTTACCAAGAGCGAGCATTGAGTAGGTCACAACGCCAAATGGTAGACCAGGCAAGTTTTCAAAATTGTTATAGAACAACTAACAATCTAACTTATTGGGCTAAATACACTGATGGGTTACTATTAAAAGATGGTTAATTACTATATAAGATGATAACAAATTTCTGATATTCTTGAGAATATAAAGGGTTTTCCAATAATCTTGGTGATGGTGAATTGTTCTTCGAGAAATAACACGGTCGGGAATCTTTTCTTGCAAAATTGGGATTGTTTCATCCACATCAATATCTTCCAATTCCGGCCATAAAAAATCATTTATCATAGTTCGGTAGCGCAATCCATTCACCGTCACAATGGCACCAGCCTCATTTTCGAAATAGTAAGGTCCAATCACACCACCAGCCCAAAAACCGCACCAAACAGTGACACGTTAAGGATGGAGAGGCTCTTCAACAGCCATTCTTGGATTTTCTGATCCCCAAATGAGACAATGGGCTTCATCACTGAAGATGATTTTTCGATGAAAATCCGGATCATTTTGATGCATTTGAAGGACTCAATCAGCGAAGATACGACGTTTATGGTGATCGACCGGCAAAGTTATTGTGTTAACTGAAATTTAAAAGCCTTAAAAACTAAGTCTTTATGCAAAATACGGTGTAATGTCGTTTGTGGAATGTCTAATTCCAAAGATCGACGAGGAATCGACCAACCTGGGTTTTCTTCAACACTACGGGCTACAATATTCTCAGTTGTTCTTGAGCGACGCACACGGTTTCAATTCTTCACATCACTAACTTGTCCTAACAGCTCAAATTTTTAAACAAGTTTCATTATTGCAAAATTTTCACCATTTTTGTAGTGAATTTTAACAATTTTCAATGCGTTGTTGAAGCGTGTTTCGTATGATTTTTAGTAATGGCGTAGTTTTTACTTGTCAAATGTCAAAATATGACGGGTTCAAAATTGACAGCTGCCCAAATAGTAGAGCTGGTAAAATATCTTGCCGGTATACTTGATAGCGCCTATACTATCTAGGAAACCTAATTCCAAAAAACTTTCTAAAAAAGTGAAAGCCAAGGAAACCACAACTCATCTGAATCAGACTTGATACTATTTCTGGATATTATTCCTTACAGAATTTGCGACAAAGGCTCCGAGTTCAGATATATTTCGGATACCATCGTGTAATATGTATGTACATATATAAATAACATCTTGCGATTAGATAAATGAATTTTGCCGTATCTGGTCGTTATCAACGTGCATAGATAATGTAATCACCATCTAAGAATGATTATTTTTAAATTAATTAAATGAATAAATTGACTGTGACTTTACTGATTTTAAACCATCTAGCGTTTTATTTCGTAACGTACGACATAATTCCTAGTTATACTTTTAGTACAGAGATGGCACGTAGATAAGTATAATGAAAACCTAAACGAATTGCGATTATTCGAGACACAAACGCATTTTTGTACGCAATTCAAATTCAGATGTCGTACATCATACTCGTGGGTAGCAATTTTTATCGCACGCAGATAAGATAATTTCAGCGTTTCGTATATTAATGTATATACAATAATCTCGTAAAAAAATTAAAATTTTAGTTTTTAAGTAAATGCTGTCGAACTACGATTATGCCCCAATTAACAATGGAGGAATATTGTGAAACTCATCAGCTGGTACGTAAAAGGCGTGAAATTTTCGAGAATTTGGCTCGCCAAAATGCTGAAGCCTCAAAAATTGAAATCAAACGTACTAGCCGTCCGTGGAATCGGAATTGTTCTAAATCGACTGTGGCTTTGAATGTGCAAACAGATGTGAATGAGCAAAGCGATGATAATTTTGTGCGACGAATTAGTGGTGGTAACGCGAATCGATTTATTCGATCAACAACTATAAATACAACAACGACAAGTGATAGTGCGTTTATAAATAGTAGTGATCGAAATAGAATTAGTAATTATGGTGATAATAGAAAATCTGTTGGGTCAGTGTTTAGTGTTAGTGCAGCAAAATCACAGAAAAGTTTTAATCGGATTGCAATGGAGGCGGAAAAAGAAGACGCAGTAAAAGAAGTTGAAGAAATTTGTGATAAGATAAGCGCAAGGTAGTTTACACAATTTTTAGTATACATTTTTTTTTTTTTTTTAATTTCTGCTCTATAATCAACCTGTCGATAATTCAAAGAACTCGCACTAATACTAACAAACTTTCAAGTTTGGCTTATCTAATCATAAAAAATTTATTTTTTATTTTAGTGATGATTTGTCCGCTATAAACCATAACAATAACACCGTGAGCGTAGAAAAAGCGGAGGAGGTAAAATCGATTTATGAAGAGTTTGGAGAAAATGAAGCACCCAGCGAAAAACCAGCCCTCGTCGAGACCAGAAATTTAGTACAAAGTGGACAGGATGAAAGAATCGAAGAAATTCCAAAGTCACTGCCCGAGGATATCGATATCATTGATACACATAATGAAGAGGTCGAAAGCGAACGGTGGTCGGAAGAAGATGACTTTTCCGATTCGTTTGATTCGTAAGTGTATACATATATTTTATTTTAGTTTGTTATCTAATCGCAGAAATAGCGTATGAGTCACGTATCCATTGAATTTTGATTGATCGAATCGACAACAAAATAAAATAAAAAAATTTATTACGCAGAAGGTAACGAACAAGGTTATTCATTATTATTCCATATAATTTTAGTGGCACTGAGGAAGAAGGTCAAGACTACGATGTTGCCCCACTTCCACCGCCGGTTCAATTGAACATTGGTAAAATTCGTAACGTTCTGGACGAGATAATCACAACCGAAGAAGATTACGTTAAAAAACTCGAAATTGGTATCGAACACTATGTCACGTTTATGGAAAATAATTTAACGCTGCCGCTCGAGCTTAAGGGCAAGAAAAATCAAATATTTAGCGTAATCGAAAAAATCTACGAATTTCATCGCAACAAATTCCATCCGGCACTCCTCCAATGTAACTACGATTTGGACGAGATAATCGATAAGTTTCGTTTTTTTATACAACACGACTATTTCTATTCGTACGTATTGTATGCCATGAATAAACCAAAATCAGAATCGGTCGTACGACAAAATCAGCAGTTTTTCCATGATCGTCAGAATAGTATCGACGATAAATTAGGATTGCCCAGTTTTTTGATGCAGCCGATTCAGCGTCTACCCAAATATCGGCTTCTTGTAAGCGAAATGATCAAAGAGTTCATGAAGAATATCGACAAAATTGAGAATAATGGGAAACTTAAGAATACGCTTGGGAATTTGTGTTTGACCGAAAAAGAGCTGCAAAAAGTATTGGACGCCGCCAATGAATCGATCAGCGTCAATGACATACAATATGAGGATACATTCGTAAGCATATTGCGTACGTAGATAATAAAGTATATAACGAACGATTTTATTCATATATAGATCAACATCCATCACCAGGGTAAATTCATTCGATGCGGTGAATTCGAAATTCACGATCATTCAAAAACAAAAAACAAGTATCGTGGGAAAATCTTCTTATTCAACAAGGCACTCGTTTATACCGAATACGCAACGGTAGATAAAAATCATTTAATTTATCGCGGCTTTTACGATCGTAATAAGATGGGGTTGCGACACGATCAAACCGAATCATATCAGGAGAATAAAAAAAAATTCTTCATATTCGAATCGAAAATCGGACAAAATGAGCTCGAATTTAATCGCACCGAAGACAATCAGGATAATTGGTATGCAATCCTGCAACAAATTTTATTCGATGTAATGGAAGAGGAACGAAAAAAAATTAAATTGAATCAATATCGGATGTCTAAAATACAGATGAACGAATCGAAGCGCACCAGTATGGTGAAATTATATCAACCGGCGGACCGATCGTCGAGCACATCGTCTGGATCGATTACAAGTGACTATATCAGTAATCGTAGTAGTAGATGTAGTAGTATGTATAATCTAAATTCGACCCTACCCCAACTATATACATATATTTACTATAATTATCTAATCTTTAGGTGACAGCTATGAAATCGGCAATAGTACTTGGTACGTTTTCTTAAATTAAATAAAATTTCAGTCATTCTGTAATATACATACGTAAAAATTTATTCTGTCATTTTAATCTCGTGTGTTCTCATAAAATCTAAACATACTCGTATATCCCCATTCGATCGTATTTTCGTGAGTTACAATGGGACAGGCAGCCAAAAATTATTTTCAATATTGCGGTAAGCCTAAAATTTGGTAGTAATAGTCTTATCGTATACTAACACATTTCTGTGAGAATTTCGTCAAATAGCTTAAATCACAAAAGTATCTCCATTTATGTTTGAGTCTGAGAGACTTAACCAGAAACTATATAAACTTGTGTTACTTAAGCTGGACTTAATAAATATTAATCTGAAATACCAAAATACGGGATTAAATTAAACCCCACTCTAATTATATACTAACCTGTCACCATCACCTCTAGCCGGTTACTAGCTCACATTCACAATAACTAACCGCAATTAAAATTCATTTATAAACTCATAAAATTTTACGATCATCATCGATCGCATATTACTAATATGTATTTGATTCATTTTATTTTTTTAATTTCCGCACAGGGAGGAGCGTAAAAATTCCGATAAAATACGTAACTCAGAGAAATATTATCTAAATTACTTGCGGGCATGTCGCAAAGCGTACATCGATCAAATCACTGATGACGACCAAAAGACGCGCATATCAAAATTCCAAAAAGAAATCGATCGCATCTATAATTTCCATCGAAATTTTCTACTACCAAAAATTCTCGAGTGTGGCGCTAATTACGAGGACGTTCTGCGACTATTCCAAATGGTGTTCGATGCCGGTAAATTTCATCTCTATATAAAATATTCGATGGTTGTGAATATTGGCTACGACATGCTTATGGACTTATTTCCATTGGGATCGAATCCGACAAGTAATTCAAATGTGCTTGCCATTGATGAGTATGTAAAATTGCCGGTGTATCGAATTAAATACTATTTGTCGCTGATCGATTCGTACATGGCCGAAAATAAATCAAATAATAATTGGAATACGGATATATTTAAGACGGTCGCGATATTGCAGTCGAATTTGTATAAAATCCATAAGAAAGTGGAAGAGACGTATAAACTGTATGCGATCCGACAGAATAGTGTAAGTATATAAATCTAATTTATGTATATCTATGATGTGCTAGATGTGCTGCTAATACCTCTATAAATTCTTACATATATATAGGTTCGTCTATCTCTATACGGCTCGTGCGAATATTCCGATTTAATATCGATCGATAAATTTGGCACACAAAACCATCGTATTTGTATCATGGAGGACGGCCTGATATTAGTCAAAATCAAACAGAATGCCGATTCACAGGAAGAAATTTATAAAGAGATTGTATTCAATCTTCCGTATTCGCTTGGTTTGAATATGCGTGGCAGCAAGAAAAATCCAAAGAAAATAAGTTTTGACACCGATTCACAGAAATCTGTAGCGCCTGGAATTACATTTAAGACGCTGGAGAAACGCGAAACGTTCAAAAATACATTGTGTAATATAAAAAAAATGTAGATGTGGTGTGCACACATGAGTGCGCGCGCTGGCGAATTTAATTTCTGTATAACGTTAATAATAAAATTTGTGTATGTTAGAGCGAGATTTACAAATACCGCATAAAAAAAACGTTGTGTACAGGTCGAAAATTCAGAGTTAATTTATAAAAGGTTTTCTTGCCCCTCCTTTCCTCCAAAAGAAGTTGCCTTCTTCAGGTATGTGCATTCAAATTACTCTACATACCATAAAATAATTTTATTGAGGTGCATCAAGATTGAAACACCTAAAATCTAAGAGTATTAGATTATCGGCGTTAGGATAGCATGACCATATACACTTTAGCATAATATCGTTTGTTTATAATTTACATTCCAAAAGATAGGCCATGATCGAGGTGCAGAAAGTGTAAGAAGATGGTTAGAAACAGTGCGTTAAAATTACGATGGAGGTTGTGGTTCCAACAGAATAGTGCCCCAGTTTTCTATTTATGGAGTTGTCTTAAGGCAAAGATAAAGATAATATTCGGTACTCTGCCGAGATGTGTGTTTACGCGTCATCTATTATTTTCTACATTGACGTGTCGACAACCCGTAGATGACGTCAACAACGTAGACAACGTCGGATAATGTAAAAAAGAGCGAAATTTAAAACTAATCGTGCTCAAATACCATGAATCTACTTCAGCGTCATGTTTATCCATTACAAAATTATTAAGTTGGCCTAAAACAACGATATATAGCATTATATAGAGTTGGGCCCTCATTATAACGGTGGAACGGTATAGACCAGCTCGCAGGAAAAGTATTTTTGGACTCTGCTTCCTGCATTCCTCTTTTATAATAATAATAATAGAGTGTTTAAAGGCCATTACTGGCTCCTCACTGCATCAACAACCTGGCTCCAACGATTTCGATCCTGTGGACTTGGTCTTTATTCTGTCCTAGACAACCTGAAGAAGCCAGGTCATTCTCTACACCGTGGAGCCATCGTCGCCTGCAACGACCTCTGCGCCTACCATATGGTGGCTCTCCTTTCAGAGATCGTAGCACAATTCGTTCCGGATCAGCACGCACAACGTGACCGAGCCAGCGTACTCTCTAAGGTTTTATTTCATGCACAATATCGGGGATCTTCATCAGATCTCTGATCTCGAAATTTATTCGAAATTATTTCGCGTTTGGGCCGTAAATCACATGCATGATTCTTCACTCAAATGTAGGGAGCCATCTCTCGTACTTATCCGTAAGCGCCCAACTTTCATATCCAAACATAACAACGGGCCTGACCACTGCTTTGAAAAGCTTCAGCTTTACGGTTCTTGATAGGTGTTTAGATTTTAGGAGTGTCCTTAGGGGATACAGAGCACGGCTGCCAGCCGCACTTTAATATCCTCACCCACACTGTTATCGTGAGTGATAAGAGAAGCCAAATCCTCCTCACTCGTTCAAACGTGTAGTGGCCACTACTAAAATCTGGTGTGCCATTGTCCATATAACCTGAGATCATGTAATTCGTTTTGGACTCATTGATCTGGAGTCCAACAGAAGCTGAAAACTCTACAAGCGGATCAAGAATTTCCTTCACTCCGTTGCTATACAGTCCAATCACGCATCACGCATATCTCATCTACATATGCAAGCACCTGATTGGACTGGCGATATAAGATGTTGCGATGAGGTGTTTCAGTTTTACGAAAGATGTACTCTTCAATATCAGATTGAAGAGTATCGGGGACAGAGCATTTCCCTGCCGAACACCCGAGCCAACTGCAAAAATTCTTGATAGCCACTTCTCAACTTTAACACAGCATATTGAGACTATGTCGAATTCGACACAATCGTAACATTTTTGTTGGTATACCTAGATATTCCAGCGCAGACCACAAACTCTCTCGATTGATCGAGTCATAGGGCTGCCGGAAATCCAGGAACATCTGATGTACGGGGATCGAAGTCTCATAATATTTAGATAGAATCATCCGCAGCGAAAAGACCTGATCAGTGACTGATCGATTCGGACTAAATCCTTATTGATGGTCACAAACCAGGCCCTCCGCTAGAGGGGTGACTCTATCCAATATAATGTAGGACAGTAACTTACATGCTGTGGAAAGCAGAACTATATGCCGCGATAATTCTCACACTTCAATCGGTCACCCTTCTTGAAAATGGGGCATATCGCGGCCACTTTCCATTCGTCAGGCATTACATCGGTTCGCCATACTAATTGAATAAGGTCGAAAAGACAGTTCTACAAAGTATCCCCTCCGAATATCAAGAGCTCCGAATTAATGCAGTCCACTCCAGGTGAGCGGTTTCTTTTTAGTCTCTGCATGGCCCTAGTGAATTCCTCATGGGATGGATCCTCAATGCAAATCTCCGCAGTCTGTATTTGAGGTGACACAACTACAATCTGTGACGCATGATGAACACCAAGCAGGTCGGTAAAGTGTCCATTCCATGTGTCGAGTACTGCGTCGATGTTGACATATAGGTTTCCATCCCGGCCCCGAATGACACTTGACGCAGGCTTGAAAGTATGGTGCAATCCAGTAATCACTCTTTTACCAATACTTGGCAATTAATTGAAAAAATTTGAAAATTTTAATAGAAGCTTAGTTGAACTAATTTGTAAGATGAAATTAAATTAAAAAAACGTTAGCCTGATTCCGCTTGAACTCACGTCCACTAATCAAACGCCCATTGCTCTGCATACTTAACCATACTGCCGTGCAATTTCATTACTAATAAATTCATTTTTTATACTCACCATTTGAATAGAGAAAAATGAAAATTTAACTGAATCTGAATTGAATTAATTGGGTATGACATGGGTATGGGTATTTAGCAGAGTCCATTGCCAAAATTTTCAATGTTTTCAATTAAATGGCAGCTATAAACGCTAGGAATATCACTATGTATATGTATTGCGGTGGTTCGGTGGTAAAATAAGCTGTGTGATTGGTTACGATTCGAGACGAGTTCAAGCCTCAGTTTAGATACATATTTTTCATTTAATTGCAAATTGTTAATTTTAAATAAAATAGCGATTTTTTTTAATTTGACGAGAAATGTATGAACGCCCGGCTAAATTTCAGAATTTATTTATCCTTTATCGAGGTTCGAACACTGCACAACAACCACGATTCCAAATCCAATGACACCACTTACTTTACCACCACACCATCTCATCTCTCCTCATAGATTACTTGGCAAGGTTGTTTGTCAACGTCAACAATTAAGACAATATGTCAACAACTAAGATATTTTTACGATTAGAAAAATATGCGCTAAAATCGGTGGGCTTGTAAGTCTTAGGGGGTGTTGCTATGCAATTGTTAACTGAATTGATTTATAATCTTTCTTCAAAAACACGAATTTTTTTGTAGACGGATGAATTTTTACAAACCAGATTATTATGTACATCTGTAATTGTTTTCATTGCTCACCGTGAATAATTCATCGCGGTCAGGGGTTGGTTGCAACATTGTGGAGATGGAGTCCACATCATCCCCCTTCTTAAGCTGAAACACTTTTGGTTTTGCGATATTATTGATCGAGACTCCAAAAGCTGGTTTGAGTCGATCGATAGATATGGATTTGTTTTTTCCATATTGTCCACCACAAAATGTTTTCTGCATCATCGAATTACCTAATGTGGGCCTTCGTAAGGCGATGTCAGCCTAATAGGAATTTTATCAACCTGGATAAAAGCGAACTCACATTTATCCAATATTTTTGGAATAAATATTTCGTAGATATTTAATAACCTGATCGGAGTCTGTTGGTTCTTAATCTGGCACTTCCATAAAAAATTCACATAGTCATTTTAGTGATGTTCATTAACTATAGTTCTGCCGGGGAACATTTAATATTATCTTTTGGTGTGGGTCTTATGAAAAGAAGAACTATTGACATCTTCGTGAACTCCAAATTATGGTATCGCCTCTCGCTTTTAGATGAGATTCATTTAGTTGGCGATGAAAACGTCCCACTCCATTAGATTGCGGGTGATAAGATAAGCAGCTTTCTAAATTCTATGTATGCCTAGCAGCGTCGTTATTTCTGAGAATACCTTAGATTGGAATTGGCTTCCATGATCTGTAGTTATGCTTACAGGTACCCAAAATCTTGATATACCATTTTCCACAAAAATTTTTGCAACAGTTGCTGTGGTAATATCCTTCATAAGACCAGCTAGTGAAACGACCTAAGGGAGTTAAAATGTATGCATATATTGGGGCAAGTGATCCAACGATGCTCAAATGAATGTGTCCGAAACAACCAAAAGGCTGTTTAAATTGTCTTTGTTCATGTTAGGCCAAAAGTAACGATCCATTTTTAATTTTCTAGTTGTGAGACGAATGGAACCAGAAAGTAATTTCAGAAGTTCTTCGCCAGGCTACGGTAATTCCGAAATAGATATGAGACCTAGTGTTTTTTCGATGGATGCAGTTGCGTTATCGTTTGTGCGTGACAGAATGTCAGCGACAACATTATCTTTGCAGTATATTGAATGTCCGTTGAAAACTGCGAAATAAAATCCAAATGATGAGCTTGTTGTGAACTTCTTTCTGTTTTGGAGCATATCAAGGTTCGGTGTAAATCGTTCAACCTTCTACAGAATATCGTAAATGTTTAACCGCTAAGTTTATGACGTGTAATTCGGCTGATGGTAGTAACTTTTTGGAGAAATATGCTAGAGGTTCCTTACATCCCTTTTTCAGTTGCTGCAAGACGGCTCCGATTGCGGTATTCGAGGAATCAATATAGTAATACTGAATACTACGTCATATAAAGGATGACCCGAATCTATTCATTCTAATCGAATGGTTCCATGAATTAACCATTGCAATAAATTGTTGAATTTGTCGAATGGTTGCAGGCACTGGAAATACCGATAATAGTTTCAACTCTTTCTTCGAATGGGAATATTCTCTTAGGAGTAATTTTGTAACTTAGAAAGTTAAGAGCATTAACACCAAAACGAATTTTGAAGTTTTGATACTGATATCAAAATCGACTAGCCTTTTAAACAGAAGCTACAAGAATATCATCAATGTATCCCAACACAAAGTCCAGTCCTGTAACTGTACCTCGTTCATGAACCTTTAAAATGTCTGAGTAGCGTTGTGTAAACCAAAATGTATTCGTTTGAATTCGAATAAGCCAAATGGAATGGTAATTGCTGTTTTAGCAATATCTTCTGTAGCAAGAGGTATTAAATGATATGCCCTGACTAGGTCAATTTTAGCGAAAATGGTATAACCGGTAAGTTCATAGAGAAATGTTGTATGTGGGGTATAGGAAATCGGTCAGGAACGGAGACAATGTTTAGTCTTCTATAACCATCACTAGGTCTCCAATCAACTTGTTCCTTTTATCTAACCATATATGCAAAGAACTAGACACTAGAGAACAAGATGGTTGGCATTTTCTCAATTGCACCATGTAATACAGCTCCTTTGAGACAACGCTGAATATATTAGTTTCGTATACCAACTGGGCTGGGCATTCAATACTATTTTTTAAATTAATCGTTGTAAGAACAAAACATCTTACTATACTGAAGTTTAGTCGATTTCTACTCTAAACTTGCATAGAATCCACGTCATTGTAGAGAATGTGACAAAACCGATGTTTTTTCAATAAGTACATTACTTTAGCGCCGACTTCTTGAAACCAAATGTCGTCGAGGTCGGCCTTCTGTTTATAATTCAATTTCCAGGGCGGAGTGAGATCAGGCCACAGTTCCATTCAATATTTGTTTAAATCACCATTTGAGGAGGTTGCATTTGTTAATTCTTCACAGATCAATGTAGAATTGGATTGATGGGATTTACACCATAAGTTATACAATTATCTGTATGCAATCTGACTATTTCCAGTTTATTGATAACAATTTTAAATGTATACAAAACACAATGTTCTATAAATTAAAATTTAGTCTATTGGTTTAAACCTGAACGTACATCAACGGGCGACATCTTCCCCGAATATCTCTACGTTGTCCTTCGGGGCATTTTCGGTGCCATGTATAGATTCTCGCCAATGATGTTAGGTATTTTTGTTGGATCCTTGGTTTAATTAATCCATGTTTAGATTCCACCGCACTAGGTACACACATGATGACCAGCAAAGCACAAAATATTATTGACACAAACAGTTTATAGAACTCCATGTTTTCTTATTTATAGTTTATCCGCAATTGGTGTAGTTATGTGTTTTGATCATATACTATGGACGGATTTATTTACGTATGCTACATATTTATATTGTTATATGTGATAATGATATATCGACCTGAAAATAATTATTTTCAAAATAGATTAAAAATTTTTGCGGCTTTACTGAGTTAATGATGATATGGGATAGTTCTAGGTAATTGGAAAAGGTATTCTCTGAAACTGTGATATTAATAAAACTGCAACGGAAAACCTACACTGAAAAAAATAATCGGAGATATAAACAAAAACACACGGTTAATTTTACAAAAAAAAGCGTTCGTTTTCAGCCAACGCTTCGGTTCGCAAATATAACAAATTTAAAATCGTTATTTTTACAACGCTTTATGTTTTCCAAATCTTCACAGATACTTCGTAAAAAATATTCGTGCCTTGTAAAAAGCTTTACAAACCTATAGTAAAATTTACCACGGCCTTTGTGAAATTTACAAATTAATGTGCAAAATAAAAATTGTTTTTACGATATTGGTTTGTAGAGTACAGCTTCACGCTTGGTAAATTTAACAAATTTTGTTGTAAAATTTAACAACGATAATAGGTAGATAAACATAATTTATTCGTTAAATTGGGAAATTAATATGTTAAATTTACAAGAGAGGTATGTTAATTTATAATATTAGTACGTAAAATTAACGACATTAATTGTAAAATTTACAAAATCTCCATCCCAATTTAACAATGGTAGTTGCTAAATTTACAACTATATTTCGTTCAATTTAGAAAATTTAATGTAAAATTTACAAAAACAATTCCAAATTTTACACACCTTATACGTTGATGTAACAAAAGTAATTGTTAGATCATTGGGGAAGTTAACAGAATCAATTGTAAAATGTACGAAATGGGTAAGTAAAATCCATGAGGTTGGTTCGTGAAAAATTCTATATATATATATATATATATATATATATATATATATATATATATATATATATATATATATATATATATATATATATATATATATATATATATATATATATATATATATATATATATATATATATATGTATATATATATATATATATATACATATATATATATATATATATATATATATATATATATATATATATATATATATATATATATATATATATATATATATATATATATATATACATATATATATTTAGATATATTTATATACATGTACTATATAGTTTTTGTTGATAAATATAAATATGGGTAAGGCGAACATTGATAGAAAAACTATACTTTTAAAATTCAAATATAACTTTTAATAAAAAATTACTAATTTTGAAAATTATATAAAATAATTAATTCGTTATTAATAAATTTCGGTTTATAATTATTATTATTTAATTATAATTATTTCCTGATTTGTTATAAAGATAATAGTCAAAGATTGTAAAATAATTTTTTTTAATTTAACATTTTAACATTTATTTTAAAGTAAAAAAATTATTATAAATTATTCATATTTATTAAATAATAAATATTAAAAATTATTCATTTTAATTGTTATTCAAAAATTATAAAAGATTAATATATCTTGATTACATTTTATCTAAATTAAAGTAGTATATTTAAATAAAATTAGAAAATCATTTTTTTATTAAAAAAAAAATTTTAAGATTTACATTTCCTGATTTATTAAGTAATATAACAGATATTAAAAATAAAAAATTATTATCAAATTTAATTTAAAAAATTATATAATACCAGATTATAAACTATTTTTTTTATTGTTGTCCTTGGCTGAGGCGAAATCTGCAAATAATAAATTTCGTCATTTATTTATATATATTCATGCATATACGTAATTATATTTGTATACCTATTATTTAAATCAGTTATTAAGGTATTTATGCACGGCACTTCAGCATCATATAGTGTCTTTATCTCATAAAAATAAAGTTGAATGAATAACCATATATTCAAGCAGGGTTTTGGGTATTCCAGTTTGAATACTTGATATAATTTGAATAATTTATCAGTGCCTCTAATAAAGTAGCACACAGGTATTTGTGGCCGTCAATTATAATTACAAATTCTTTTAAATCCCACTTCTGCCCAATAGCCAACAAAAGAGGTTGAAGTTTGGCTTTTTCTTTTTTACACGTTGATGTCATTCCTTCTACTTCTTTTGTAATATCAGAAACGCTTGATATTATTTTTACAACCCATGTTTGGCTGTCTTTCACCGATGATTTTCCGTATTGAACTGTTTACCTACTTTGCGCTTTATTTTTGACTGAAGGCGGCACCAAACTTGATAATAAATAGAGTATTTGTAAATTGTATGAATCTGAAAATAATAAGTTTTTGTTTGTGTTAATATTACAATGAATTACACCATGATGTTATTGGTATTTAAATAAATAAAACTTAATAAATAAAAGTCTTACTGCTTACCTGAGTTAATTTCATGTTTTTTCCTCAGCAGCTCCTCTAAACTAACTTGTGGTGGTTCGTTTTTCTTTGATATTGCTTTTCAATATAACTGGTACTTTATTTAAGAAGGAGTCCCATTTTGTATATATATTTTTAGCGCTGGGGTATAGCGTTAAAAAATCAATTTCGACCTTCAAGAAATTCGATAATTTATTATAAATATATTATTAATAAATGATTTTATTTATGTAGTACCAGATCAGGCATAACTGCATGTTTTAATATAGGCCATTCATTAAATATATTAATAAACGATTGGTCCACATTGCTCATACATTCGGCAATTCTTAATTGTGACGATTTTGTCCATTTTTCTAATACTAAGCCCATGGACTTCTTAAATTTCTTAGCTCCGTTTTTAAAATTGTGTACTCTTCATGTTCTATATTTCCTAAATTACGAATAAAAATAGATTAATATGCTGAACACTATTTAATTTTTTTATTTTATGTTTTACCTTGTTGTGTACTTTTAGGCTTCTCCTTGTGTGTTGTTTTTGATACACTGAAGTACTTCAATATTTTTCTGTTCTCGTAGTCGAACTTGTTGTAGAGCTTACCAGTTGGTGATTTCTTGCTGCCGATTGGTGATTTGTGCCGAATTGTATAATAGGTTTTCTGAAATTATATATAATTAAGTATTTTATATGTTTGTTATCATCTCTGCTTTCATTCTTACTGAACTTTCACTCGGAAAACATAATACGATTTCATCAGGTAAGCGTTTGATTTGCTTAGACGATGGTTTTAGATGCTGCTCTTTTAAATAAAAATTTCCTATCATTGAGCATAAAATGTCCCGATGTCTTGGCTCTTATGCATAGTTGTCACAGGCTGTTTTAACAAAATAAAATAATTTAATAAAATTTGGTATAAATAAATTTACCCTATCGTAAAAAATTAAATTGTAGACTTAAGAAAAACTAAACATTTTAATATACTATATGAGCTGAATCTTTTTCAGGTGGGGTGATACTTGAAGATGGTACAAATTTGGTTTCCATTTGAAATCCTTTTTGCCCCGCGGTCAGATGGTATTGAAACATGATTTTTAGTCCGCTGGTTCGAATAATTCGTCAATATGGTTAATTCGCATATGTTTCAACTCTGAAATACTAATGCCAACATCTGTAAAATAATATATCAACATATTATATATGAAATAAAATAAAATTTATTAAACCATTATACTTCTAAGGCGATCAAACAAATTTTCTAATTTCCAATTATTTAATTATAACTGATAAATGATGTTCGGAGGAAAGGATAAAATATGATTAATAGTATATAAATGCAAAAAAGAGATCATTACATTGCTTTTCAGTACGTCTCGCTTAGTATCTCATTTCATAAATATATTTGATTTTCTTATTATATTTTACTGTATATAGTAAGCGAGATGTATAGATCAAACAATATTACACTGAAAATTCTAATTGTTTGATTCTCGAGTAAATTCAATAACAAATTTAATTTTTGTTGTTGTTTTACTGGAGAGTAAAAGAATAAGCATTTTCAGCGAGATATTATTGCAATCTGCAACAGAACATTTCTTTGTTTCTTATCTTTTTCATTTGCATTTTGAAACAACCATGAATATAACTACATACATAAATGATAAAAGTTATTACCGATCGTATAAACGAGAGGTACTCTCATGTTGTGTTGCAGTGTTGTCTCGTTGAAGAGTCACAATAGATATGCATATTGCATATTGAGACAAATACTAAACTAATTTAACTTAATAATTGCCTGTTTTTCAAGGTTATTTTTATATATTAGGTATATAAACAATTTTGAATCCCATATTTTATAAATTTAACGCAAACTAAATTAATATCAATCACATAGCATACCAATTATATTTGGTAAAATTACACTTGTTTAAAATATATTATTACATAAACACTTTATAGGATCTACTAATAATCAACTATATAACTGAAACTACGTTACACCAGTTTGTTTAATAAGGCAATATATATATATATATATATATATATATATATATATATATATATATATATATATATATATATATATATATATATAATTATATATATATATATATATATATATATATAATATATATATGTATATATATATATATATATATATATATATATATATATACATATATATATATATATATTATATATACATATATATATATATATATATATATATATATATATATATATATATATATATATATATATATATATATATATATGTATATTTATTGAAAAAATTACTCACCTTTTATACTTTTGTGTAATTGGCCCACATTTATATTTATTAAAAACTTTTTAACTTTGTCACTATAATTTATTTTTATTTTTTTGTCCATTTCTAGTTGACCCACGCAAACTGATTGAAAACTGAAACTACAATGAATTATGAATCGCAATGCGAAAATCCGTATGCACGCGACACGATTTTACGGCACAAATTTGATATATTTACGAAATGAAATGTAAAATTTACTAATTTATTTGTAGAAATTACAAGTCAATTTGTATTATTCAAAAGTTACAAATAAATATTGTAAATTTTACGAAACCTTGCCGTTAAATTTACGATTCCTTTTGCATGAATTGAAATATTAGTACAATGACAATTGTAAAGTTAACAAATCAGTTTGGGTTTCGTTACAAATGCGCATTTCCAAATATAGGTCAAACCCATTTTTATGATGGATAAAATATTTTAATTACGCATTTCTAGCTTCTTATGGAGCAATAATAGAATTGGGATTAGGAATATCAACTTATTTAGAAGGTTATACATATATATACGTTACATAATATAACTACCTTAATGCAACAAATTGTTTGATAGATGTATAATTGTTTCGTAACGTAACCAGACCAATACGATTGATAATCTATTATTGAAATTTTCTAAATTAAAAATTAAATTGATCATTTATCATGATTATAGGACTACTGAAAATATTTAGAATTATATCCAATTGTATATGACTGAAAATATTATAAGATTATACAGATTCATGAGCAAATAGATCCTGTTAATTTTATAGATTTATAGGCCACCACACGTTTGAGGGAGTGAGGAGGTTCAAATATTTGGGCTCTCTTATCACTCGCGATAACAGTGTGGGTGAGGATATTAAAGTGCGGCTGGCAGCTGGCAGTCGTTCTTTATATCCTCTAAGGCCACTGCTAAAATCTAAACACTTATCAAGAGCCGTGAAGCTGAAGCTTTACAAAGCGTTGATCAGGCCCGCTGGTATGTTTGGATGCGAAAGTTGGGCGCTGACGGATGAGTACGAGAGATGGCTCCTTACATTTGAGAGAAGAGTCATGCGTGTGATTTACGGCCCTAAACGCGAAATAGATGGTACATACCGAGCTCTGTACAATTTCGAGATCAGAGATCTGATGAAGATCCCCGATATTGTACATGAAGTTAGATCTCAGCGAGTACGCTGGCTCGGTCACGTTCTGCGTGCTGATCCGGAACGAATTGTGCAGCGATCTCTGAAAGGAGAGCCACCATATGGTAGGCGCAGAGGTCGTTGCAGGCGACGATGGCTCCACGATGTAGAGAACGACTTGGCCTCTTCAGATTGTCTAAGACAGTATGAAGACCAAGCTCAGGATCGAAACCGTTGGAGCCAGATTGTTGATTCAGTAAGGGGCCAGTAATGGCCTTTAACACTGTTATTATTATATAAAGCTATAAAATCAACAGGATATATTCGCTCTTGAATCTGTATAATCTTATAATACTTTCACCTATAATAACTTAAGAAACCCTATAAAATTTGAGATAATTCTAAATCTAATTAGATTATTATCTAAATCTTTTTAGTATAGTCTTGAAATCACGAAAAATTGTCATTTTAATTGTTGGCCAACATAGGCAAAATAAAAAATTAACACATTTTATACAGATGTATTGCAGTGGCCCCATATGCATAATTCTTAACTTATATGTGTACCAGTGATTTATATCCGTGCTTACAAAAAACAAATCATTTCAAACCTTACATTATTTGTGTTATTGAGAATCTTGAAAATCTATAAATCGTATCTATGTACATACAAGTTATCATTTATTAAGCATATAGTACTTATTATATATCAAAGCAACTTATATCGGACTTATCGTTGAAGAATTATTATTTTTCAGTTTTTTATTCATTAGTATATGCGGCACCAGTATTACTTTAATTATTACTATGCAACATGTTACAAAAATTTATATGTATAAAAAAATTAGAGATTCTTATCCATTTAATGTAAATTCGGAAACTAAAAGAAAATTAAAGGATTATGTAAGTAAAGGGCAAATATTTTTACGCTGAATTGTGTCCCGCATGGAAAAACAAATCCTGTTACGGTTACATATACATTTTCTATTTTACAATTATTATTTGTAGATTTCGTAACAAAATATTTTGTAAATATTTTATACAACAATTTTAGAATTATGCTACAGTTTTTTGGCGGTTATTGTTACAAATCTACATTGTAAATCTCCGTTTATATGAAAGACTTAGTTACGAAAAGGAATTTGTTCGATTAACATATGGGTTGTTATCTTTACATTAAAAAGAAGCTGTAAACTTCACAAAAGTGTTGTAAGATTTACAATTTTACAGTTACGCAAAATAATTTGTAAGAAAACCGAAATTATTTTTTTGAGTGTATATAGAAGATGCGATAACAGTTGCAAACTGAAATCAATCAACAATGACACCAACTGAGCTGTCAAATTCAAATATTCCTCAACATTCCGCCGGCCATGAATCGGCTGATTCATATGATTGTACGGGTAATTTACACAATTTGTGAATGGGTTGCTGGATGATTTGCTGCTGTTGGCTAACCGTATATCGACAATTCGGACCTTGTCATCGTTTCCTGGATGAATTTTGACTACCTTGCCCAAGGCCTAAATTTTTCCCCACAACCAAAACAATGTCGTCTGTGATAAGGTTTTTTGATTCACTGATCCATTTACATCTTTTTTGAAGAGTAATCAAATACTCGTGGTGCCGGCGATTTCAAAAATTTTGCTGCATCTGCCTGACTATAATATCCATCTCGCCAATGGTGGAATATTTTGTTTAGTGACATTTTCTTCGGCTATGTCAGTGAATGTGAGACCAATTAGGAAATGTGCTGCTTATACAATCAATATACTCGGTTTGAGTTACTGCTATCCGCCTTGAATTCGTTATCGATTCTATTTTCGTCAGTAATGCATTGTAGAAAACTCCTCAAACGTAAGTATGCTTGCTGCGCTGCAGCCTCCCATATTCCCCCCATATGTGGTGCAACTGGTGGAATAAATTTCCAATCTATTTTGAATTTGGTAAGCGCTGAGACTATGTCAGACACCTTGGTTTTTATAAATTGGAACCATTTTTTCTGGTTTTTATTTGCACCTATCAAATTTGTCCCATTGTCGCTGAATATCGTGTGACAACTCCTTCTGCGTCATGTTATTCTGGTGAGCGTTGCTAAAAAGCTTTCGGTAATAAGGTTGCCTACCATCTCTATGTATACAGCTTTGTTGCTCAAACAAACGAATATACACACATACGCTTTCACTGGAACCTGACCTCTCCTTCGTACTGGCAGCACTTTAAATGGCTCACATAATCCATGCCTACTTTGTGAAACGGATATACGTATTGAACTCGGTCAGATGGCACATTTCTCATTAGTTGATTCTCCGACTTTGGACTATGTTTAATGCGTTTTACACATTTCTGCACTTACGATGCTGGTGAACTGACTCGGACCACACATTTAATTGCATGATGGTTCGCCGTTAATATTATGTAGTGCGTGTATTTCTGCATGGAACTCCAATCGCTGAATTTCTCTTATAAGCATCATCTCAACATCTTCTATCTCCTCTCTATTTGACTGTTTTGTCCCTTGTGTGTGATTCAGTTTCTGCTTTAGATTGTTGAAGTATCGCACAATGATTGATAATATTTTTTTTAGTCATCTTGGCAAAACTGGAGTACCTGCTGGTGAAATTGTGCAGGAAATTATCCGTTGATATAACAAATGTATCCAACATTGAGGCACATAATTTTTTGTTCGTGATTTTTTGAGTGGTCATGCTCACAGCATTCGTTTGTTAGCAGGAACAGTAGGATTTATCTTGACGCCACATCCCACCAATATAATCGCTTGTATAATGTCATTTTAGATGTTTTCATGGTTAATGATTCTTCTACCAATTTTACCAGCTTCGTTAGCAACACTGCATCCATTAATTCGAGCCATCGTATGCTAATTTGCTTTACAGATGCTTCGCGAGATTTGGATGCAAATATATTTCGCTTGGTTCCACTACAGCTTATACTATATCACTAAACCCAATCAAACTAACTTGGTTATTGCACTGCAATCACAATCGAGCACAATATCACTTTTAATTGACATCCATTGTGCCGAACTGCTTGGCGGCAGCTCCTCATTCTAGCTTAAATTTTGGATCCGCAGAGATTTTGAAATATAATTTTCGCTCTGATTACTATCAGTGATAACTAGCGGATCAAAATTGCGACTGGCATCTGATAGTAGCGTTCGCTTGGTGCCTTTGTTGCGTCTTTGTTGCGTTCTCAAGCTCTGGGTCCCTCATATGGAACATTGTGGCGGATTTTGAAGAGAGATCTTGGTTTTTAGACATACAAAAGACAGCTTGTTCAAGAATTGAAGCTGGTTGCCCTTCCTGTGCGTCATCGATTTGGTTTATGGGCGTTGGAACAGCTCCAAATTGATTCGTTTTTTTATCGAAAAATTGTGTTCCGCAATGAAGCTCATTTTTGGCTGAATGATAACGCCAACAAACAAAACTGTCATATTTGGGATGATGAACAGCCAGAATAGGTTTAAGAGCTCCCAGGATGCATTGGGAAAATGCACTGTTTAGATAGACTAAAAATTCCAGGCTACATTTCATTAGATTTTTTTAGGGTTTGAACCTTTACTTGGTTATGTTTACGTATGTAACTCAAGCAGCAGAAAAATAAATAACCATAGTGCTTCAAGCAACAAGCCATAACAGCCGTAGAATAATGCCCACCTATATTGTTCAATCGAATGCTACAAACAGTATTTAAAGGCTTTTGGTGGCCCCTTACTGTATTAACACTTATAGTACCTACCATATGATGGCCTCATTTCAGAGATCGATGCACATTTTGTTCCGGATCAGCACGCAGAACGTGACCGATCCAGCGTACTGAGATCTTATTTCAAGTACAATATCGGAGATCTTTATCAGATCTCTGATATTGTACGATATTGTACAGAGGTCGGTATGTGCCTTCTACTTCGCGTTTAGAGGATACAAAGCAACACTGCAAGGTGCCAGCCGCACTTTAATATCCTCA
The DNA here is from genome assembly GCA_951394425.1 of Tipula unca. Taxonomy (NCBI): domain Eukaryota; kingdom Metazoa; phylum Arthropoda; class Insecta; order Diptera; family Tipulidae; genus Tipula; species Tipula unca. The sequence continues at coordinate 206,348,905 of OX596380.1, forward strand.
TCCACACGTGAGTGATAACTGATCCCAAATATTTGAACCCCCGAACTCCCTCAAACGTATAGTGGCCAATACTAGAATATGATGTGCCATTGTCCCTATAACCAGAAATCATGTATTTTGTTTTGGACTCATTGATCTGAAGTTCAACAGACTCTACAAGCGGATCACGCATATGTCATCAAATCACGCATAAGGCATCTGCATATGCAAACACTTGATTGGACTGGTGGTATAAGATGTTGCATCTTAGTGTTCCAGTTTTACGAAAGATGTACTCGAATATGCAAAAAATCTCGATAGGCTTTACGTTAACACAGCATTGAGACTGCGTCACTGTCATTCTACACAATCGTACCAATTTTGTTGGCATTCCAAGGTAATCTATATAGGGTAGACCACAAACTCTCTCGATTGATCGAGTTATAGGCCTGCCGAAAATATAAGCATCGATTCGGACTAAATCCTCCTTGATAGTCGCCAACTAAGCCCTCCGCTAGAGGGGTGATCCAATCCAATTTAATGTAGGACAATAACTTGTACGCTGTGCAAAGCAGAGCTATATATAGCGATAATTCTCGCGATGGGGCAAATCGCGGCCACTTCCCATTCATCAAGCATAACTTTGGTTAGCCATACTAATCGAATAAGGTCGAAAGAGATGGATGCTCAATTCAAATCTCCACCGTCTGTATTAGAGGTAATTCAACAACAGTCTGTAACGATTGATGTACACCAAGCAGATTAGTAAAGTATCCACGCCATGCGTCGAGTACTGCGTCGATGTTGATATAGAGGTTTCCATCCCGGTTCCGAATGGCTGTTAACGCAAGCCTGTCTGTATGTGACCATTGCTGAGTTGTTCGCCTTCCACCATTCTCGATTCATCCGCTTAGCTGCCCTGCACTGCATTGTCTCGTATATTTTCATCATGACATTGAGTTTAATTTCTCACGATGACCAATTCGGGTAAAACGCAATTCTTTAATAATAAAGGTGCATTCATATATATATACTTTATCTTATCTTTCCGTTATATCGTAACCTAAATTTACAAAAATATTTTTTATAAATAAATTCTGAACTACTTTACGCCTATATAAATCCTCTAATATTTAAAATTAACTTACAACATTGTTTTTGTCGCATAATATATCTCCGATCGAATAATTACTGTGTTTACACGATAGTGTAATACTTGGCCGATAAGATCAGATCGTACGTACTACGATCCACTTCAAAATATTAGACAGGTTACTAGAAATTGAATTGCGTCTAACAAAATCCTGTAATCAACATACAATTTACTATCGACAGTTTTAGATAATAAATTTGAGCACACCTCTATATTGGTATTGTCAGGGATGTTAGGACCGATTATATATATTGAATTAGGCTGTTTGAAAAAAGAAAATTTGCGTACTAGTCGCAAATGTTGTCCACTTCTGTCGAATACATATTTTATACAGTCATTACACATGAATGTCATATCCAACTTATTTGCAAGAAATAAAATGTATAAAATTTAAAAATTTCATTCCCCGCATATAAAGTGTACGGTGCGATAAGATCCGATGATAACAAAACCTAAGAGCGAGCCGTTATCAGCCCGTATTATTAGCGTTTCATTTACTAAAGTGTGCTGTTCGAATTAAGAACTCTGTTTTAGCTAATTTTTTTATCTTTCGGTGAATTTTTTTATTTTTTTTTTTTTTATGAGCAAACCAGTTATATTAGTATTTCGACTCAGTGTGATAAAATAATATAAATTTCGGAAAATGAGCTAAGATTACTCTATATTACGTAATAAAAACAAAACTAAAATATAGAAAAAGCAATGTCTAATTCTTCGGACGAATCATCAGCGCAAAATTTTCAACAAGCCCGACAACTTTTTGAAAATTCCACCGTACACTATTATGCAAAGGCGGCATTAGGTGGTGGCGGTGCGGCATGGAGAACATCAGGACGTCCAGCAACATCTTACAGTTTATCTGATGCAAGGCCTAGTGAGAGTGTTTCATCAACACTTTCTTTACCACTGCCGGTAATCGAATTATCGCCGACGTTAAAGAAAAGTCACCGAAGTGCATTTGCAAAAGTAATATCAAGTGAACAAAGTGTAAGTGGTGGTAGTGCAGGTGTGGGACGTAGAAAAAATAGTGACTCATCAATACTATCGGAAACCCCTTCGACCGCCTCATCAACATCATCTTCGTCGACATCCGCAAAATTTTTCGCCAATATAACCAAATCCCTGTCAAAGAATTTAAAGAAAAGCAAAGAAAAGATAGTAACAGTGTACGATAAAGATATTATAATAAGTAATGATACAGATAGTGTAAATAATAATAATAATAATAATAACAGTGATAGTGACGAAATCCAGCCCGATAAGATACACCGCAGGTAAATAAAAAAATTAAAAAGAGTTTATTCAAGTGAATATATATATATATGTATGTATTTAGCGAATTGTGCTATAATTTTAATCACTTTTGTGATATCATCAGACCTATAAAAATGGCTGGGAATATGTTACCGCCAAACAATACACTAAAACAAAGGGAACATTTTATTTGAAAATTATTTATACGAATTTGTCTTTATGTATTTCTAAATACAATATACATTCAATTATCTAGCTGTCAATATTAGCTATCAGGTTCTGCGTCATGTCATAATATTGTCGATCTTAATTGACATTATTATAAAATGGATCATAAAACTTAATCAAGCTGTCAGTATCGTTGTCGAAATTTTTACTATTAGATTCTGGTTATTCCCATAAATTTTTTATAGTTTATGTACGATCACCGCTGATCTTAAATTGTATTAGTTCTAACTAATTGTAACCTTCTAGTATTAAGGACGATTAATAATAACTTTGTTTATTATTTAAGCTATGGGGATTAAACTAGTCTCAACGATAAAATTCTGATGTCATATAGTTCGATTTTACAAATGATTCAAATTGTTATTTGCGTCTATCACTCATTGAAATATATAGCGAGTTTTTTGTAATCGGTGTGAAGTTTATGCCAAATTTACAAATATAAATACACTGAGTTCGAAAAGATATAACTACTAATTTTAAAATCAAGATCAAAACCGAAAATGTTATATATCCAATATAGAAAAACTGCTCGGTTAAGTATTTGAGTGAAATTTGAAACGCTCTAATTTTTGAAATGCTGAACTGATCAAGGTATTTGGTGTAACAAAATAGCCTTACTTATGCACAAAATTGGATATGCTCAATTTTACTCATTGTCCAGTACTTATCTCAGTTTTCATCGCATGAGTTTTCATCGCGAAAAACCAATTCCAATGACGTGTACAAACCGAGTTACAAAATTTCAAAAAATTTAGTAATTTTTAAATATCACTCAAAATTTTTTTCCGGAATTTGCAGAAATGAATGTGCATATGTATCGTTATCAAGATACAAGTTCAGAACCATTTCGATAGTTTCGATGAAACTCTCCAATTTTTGACATGCTGAAATGATCAAGGTGTTTGGTGTAGCAAAATAGCCGTACTTATGCACAAAACTGGATATTCCCGAGAATTCTTGAGTGATATTTAAAATGTTCGATTTTCACTCATTGCCCAGTACTTATCTCAGTTTTCATCGCATGAAGTTTTTCGCGAGAAACCAATTCCAATGACGTTTGTACACGAGTTACAAAATTACAAAAATTTTAGTAATTTTTAAATATCACTCAAAAAAATGTTCCGGAATTATGGAATTTCCAGAAATTTATGTGCATAAGTATGGTTTTGCCATATACTTAACACAAGTTCAGAACCATTTTGATAATTTCGATGTGATGAGTACGAGCTTATAGCATTTCCAAAATTTTATATATTACAAATTTCACTCAAAAATTTAACCGAATAAGTTTTAATTTTTTGCCCGTATCAATCGAAATTAAAACAATTTTCGTTAGTAAATTAAATTAAAAATATTAAGTGGATACATTTGGTGTATAAACTTCACACGGATCAATTTGTTTAGATAAACAACTTTTAATCAATATTGAAATTTAAATTACTTTTCCAATGAAAATTTGTGAAACAAATTTTAAAAAAATGTTATCACTCTAAATGATAAATAAACAATAGATTGAGCTGCGAAGAGTGGAAGATTGAATATTTATTACGTTTCCTTATCAACGAAAAGTTTTAACAATAATAATTTGGCTTTTATAGATAAATAAGAGTGCGTTTTTGAAAAATGTTCATATTTATTCTGAAAACACTTTCATTTATAGAAGTTTGAATTAAAAAAATGTTCTTTCACATAAATTGTACAATAAAATCTTATGATCCAACAAAAATGTTGATATCCTTCCAACCAATACTTTATGGAAAAATTAAATCAACAATAAATGTAAAATTGCCAAGGATGGGCGAGGTAGATTACGCCCTGTAACCTACACGGTTGATGGCACGTAAAATATTACGTATGGATTTTTGTCAACGTTGACAATTAACACAGTGTCAACAAGCTACGATATTTTAGCGATTTGAAATAAAATGCGCCAATTCGCAGTTGTATCCGCCATTTTTCTTCAGCATTCTTTTCACTATCATCCGAAAACCAGTTGGCCTAGATACTATGAGATAACATTCATTAGCCTCGTTCTAATTTATCGCGTCTTTAGAGTTGTATGAACTAACTCAATCAGGCAAAAATGTTGGTTCTAGTCTTATCGTTTATCGCAAGCAATTCATCGCAAACAATTTATCGTTACCATTTTAAGACACTGTAAACCTTAGCACAGCATCGCCGAGTATCATGATAAAGTTCTGAAATTAGGACTACTAAATGAGAATTGGGCTATTTCTTGACCGTAATGAAGCTTGACATATTGGATGGAAATTGATTTTTAAATAAAGTTATGGATGATCAATTATGATGAAATTCTACATGTTGAATGGAATGAGATTATAAAATGACTTTTGGTTGAAGCTCTGGGTTGCCTATACTGGAACTTAACAGAGCTTTATTTAATAAATACCAACACATACATACATTAACTAGAGACTGTTCGGCTAGTGGATTTATTGTCCTTTGAAAGCTGAACAGTATCCTTATTTTGTAAAAGGTTACAGGTCCGTCTGTTAATTAGCCATTCTAGCCGGTACTAACATGAACGATGGGTCGTCCCATTAGTTCTACATTCCAACAGAGGGTCATAGATGTATTCAATTTAATCACCGATCGTAATCAGGAGATGAAAACTTCCTTTTACTACAAAGGCCCATGATGCAAACCCAGGATTCTATCCCAATTTGCAAACGCGCACTGCTGTCTTCGCAAATTGAACAAGTTTAGACCAATGCAGTCTAATCAACTAATCTAAATTTAAAGACCTAATGTTGAATACCTGAAATCGAATAGAACTGAAAGCAGGACAACTGCTCATGAAGTGAAGGCAGTCATCATCTTCCTCAAGGCAGCCCTCGCAAATAATATCGCTAAATACATACGATGTAGATGATCTTTCAAACGGCCATGTCCCGTAAGAATCGCTTACAATATTCTTAACTGGTTCTTTTTAGTTCAAACAATCCGCGATCTCATTGCCTACGATGTCCCAATGAGCCGGTACCCACATGACCGTAAATTTATTTTTAGAACAAAGAAGGTTCATGAAATGTTTGCATTCCTTGACGAGTTTAGAAACAGTCAAGGGATTTCTTAAAAAGTAAAATACAGCTTTACTATTTGTACACAGTAGACTACTTTTTTTTAACAGCAAAATTCAAAGCCTCAATAACACTACCAGTCAGCGAGATTAGTTTCGCCTGAAAAACAGTACGCAGTGCGAACCAAGACTATCCGAAAAGGACAGTAGATTCAAAAACCTGCACTGAGGTTAGAACGAGAGTAATCACAAAAAAAGACTAAAATAGACAGAAATCTCTCGAAGATTTGAGAAGGGTAGCAGTCTGTCATTATCCATATCGATTTCTGGTAAACATGAAGAATACTTTTTAAAAATTTGTCGATGTCCCACGATAGAACCGAAAACATTCCATGCCCCAATGCAACTCAAACGTGATTCAGCCGAACAGGCTATAAGATGGAATGGAAAATAGGCTCCATCGCAAGACATCTCGAATGATCAGCTTGAGAGCCAAATTCCAATCGGGACTTGCAACAGACGTTCTAGTGACCTCGACAGCAACATCATCCGAGTTGACGACATCAGAACCTGGAAAATGAACAGAAAGAGGCAGCTCACCAATTTCCTTGTTGGAAGAGGTAAGCTGTCCGACCGGTAGTCTGTTGTTTTCCTCATAGAAGTTCAACCACGAGGCTCTTTGAGCGGATCTTAAACTTCTTTTATATTCCTTTTGTGTTAACAAGAAGTTATCCCAATCAATCTGTCGCTTAGACTTTTTTGCTTTATTCATCAGTTGCCTAGTAGATTCCCTTAGTTTTTTAAGGTCAGAGTTCCAGGAAGGTTTGTTCCGAATCTATTGATTAGTCATAAGAGGACACAAGTTTTAAGCGGTCGTTTAAGAATAATATTAAACCAGATACGCTTGTGATCAAAGGTGAGGATGTCATCCGTCACTCTCCAGTCTAAAACTAAATCAATGATGGACATGGAACATAGACTAATGTCAATCACCTCCTGCCGGACAAAGTTAACAAAAGTAGGCTCGCTTCCAGTATTGAGAATTTGGAATGGAACTAAGCTGTTTCTGTAAAAGTTAAGTTAAGGCAAATTTAATCTAATTTTAAAGTATTATTATTTTAACACCAGTTGTCCTACTATACAAGGATTGCCTGATACTATCAAACCATCTGTAATGTCATGCAATAATTCAGTCAAAGATGTATGTTTTATTTATTATCAGAATTTAAATAAAATGGCAACAAAAGCAAACGAATTTTATTGACTTCTTCTTTAAACAAACTACTCAATATATGTTATCGGGGAAAGTAATTTCAGCCTGGGTATTCATAGTACCGAATTCTTTGAGCATAATTATATTGTTTATAGATGTGATGACACTCCCGAAACGAGCCCTAAACATACAGGCGGTGGCGTATTGATAGCCGTACATTCAAATCTAGAAAGTGCTCTTATAACATCAGTTCCATCAAGACTGTATGAAGATTAAAATAGATACGATCGATGAAGTCATTAAAACATCAAAATTATCAGATTTAGTTCTTGTAGTTGGTGACATTCAATCTTCCAAATATCATCTGGAATCAGTATGACAAGCAATTGAATTGCATTCTTCCATGTAATATAAAAACCAGCACAGAATCTTATTTCGTTGACTCCATGCTTGGTTTTAATCTTAACCAAATTAACACGGTTGTTAATATTTTGGAAAGGTTCCTGGATCTTGTCTTCACCACGGAGACTGATGCTTTCAAAGTAATAGAATAACTGAATCCATTTGTGATAAATAATAGCAACCACAAATCGTTGGACATTTAATACATTCTACAAATGAAATACAAATTTAAGAAGACTAATTACGCTGGTTTGCAAGTTTATTTAGAAGCAATAAATTGGGGTAAAATTTTAGATGCAGATAATATGAATGCTAATATCGACAAATTTTATAACATATTACACCAAGGCTTCGAACTCCATGTGCCTATTTTCAATAAAGCACCGAACATTCATCGGCCATGGTTTGATGACCGCTAACAAATTTGAAAAGTCGAAAATGTAAGGCCTATACTAAAACGATGAAATCACGATTGGAAACTGACATGCTGTTCTATTTACAACGCAGTGAGGAATTTGCCAAGCGGTGGACCGGGAATACATGGATACACTAACTTTACGTATATTATGTTACGCTTTTGTAAGATTTCAAGTGGATTATGCTGTAATCATTTTGAACCCCTATTATACTGTGCACATCAATAGAATAGAAGGTATACAAAAGAAATTCCTAATATACCTGTTGAACAAAACTGGCTGAAATTTTGATCATAACACACCATTCTATGAAAATGTATACACTCTGGAAAACAGACGTATTCTTGTGGATGCAGCTTTTATCGGAAACGTTCTTCTCGCCCACATTGATTCATCTTACATATTGGGAAACATCTCTATTAATGTTCCAAGCAGAACTTTGCGTAACATTTCCATTTCCAACTAATAGATCGAAGTTCATTATAATCGATAATAATCAGTTTTATCTAAAGCAGGCTCAATTATAAAATTCATTGGACCTGAACTGGCAGTGTCCCTGACCTTTAATTGTGGTAAGAAATCTATTAAGAACCACATGTTGTTGCAGGTTAAGCGTAAATGGCTATAGCTTCCACTACATGCCGAGTGGCTAAATGCTTCATTTGTGAACCTAATCTGTGGCTTACAAAGTTTGCTTTATCTTTGAAGAAAGACCAACTTTTACCAACCGGCCTTTTACAAAGAATTGGACTTGTTCAAGATTCCTTATGTGACAACTGTCTTAAAGGTGACGATGACAGAATTCACTTTGTGTTGTCCCGTTTTCGAAGTAGTTAGGTCCCGGTTTCGTAATCATAGATTTTTGAATGTAGGTTAATTGTCATCCCTACCCTGGTTTAAGCTGTTACAATTTGCCAGAGCAGCCGAGCGCATTTGTGAATTGTGATAGAATCCTTGGTTTGTACCATGGGCCCAGAGGGGCATTGGATGCGGAACCTGATTGGTTCCAGCCAACTTTAATAAATATAATCTGTAAAGGATTAGCCTAGTTCCGTTCAAGTTGGTCATTTTACAGAACTTTATCCAAAATTAATTTGAAAATAGTACATGGCCCGCAAACACCTATTCCTGAACTCTGCCCTGTAAAACACCTGTGCTCAACATGCACCTGGGTATCTAGGGTTATCTAGGTGAACTCATGTTTGTGGCGCCCTCTTTATAATTCTCTTATTACTTTCCGTACTGAGTATTATGTGGCGCGGTCCGTCATTGAATATGTTTAGCGTTGTAGTCACCTCCGCAAGCAATTTATAACCCAGACAGTTTAAGTACTCTAGAACCTGAAATTGCAGTTTCCTATCCTCTAGGCAGATATTCATTGCTTAAATGTGTTCTTTGTCGTATTTTTTGAGTTCATACCGATTTAAGCTTCCTTCCTTAATTCGAAATGCCCGTATCGTTTTCGATGAGAAATGTGTATAACTCTCCTTTGTGTACTGTGCTATTACAGGCCTATTTGATTATTATCTCAAACAAATTGATGGCCGGTTTGGGGTTTTGTGTTCTTTCTGCGGGCTATTCCTCATCATAATTCTAACTTGCTAGAAATATGATATAATCTAATGGTCCTATATATTTGTTCTGGTTCTGGTGTTATCAGCAGATATCGGACTCAGTTATTGTTTCGTTATTGTTTAGTATTAAATCGGTTCATGTGCCCGATATCGACTCAACAACAATAATAAAATACTAACTGAAGCTATAACACAGAACAACAAAATTACAGTCACAAGCTTAAGCTTGTAATCTAAACTCCGTTCGAAGCCTTGAAATTGCAAGCTTTTAGTTTCAGTAGGCTTTTTAGTAAAATCACAAATTAGATCGCCAATGCCAGGAGTCATCTGCATAAGTAACCAACGAACTTGTTGAAACTAAAAAATACAATAAATGCCTTATGAGCTTTCACCAAGCATCATAACAAGATAATGCATCTTGCAACCATCATAACAAGATAACAATACTATACATTAACGATGGCCAACGAAAAGCCTAATACCATAAATCGGGACACTGAATCCGATAAAATAATTATGACGAAAGCTTTTTTCAATAAACTTTCGTATAAAACAAATTACGAAAACAAGCTTAATCCTTTCATCGAACTTAGATTTGTATCAATTTTAAAGTTTCTGAGTGGTTCAAGAATAAACACAGATTGTTAATGTGAGCTTACTGCCAAGCACAATATTTTAGTAAGCATTTTGTTTTAATTTAAAGCTTTTATTTTGCATACAAATGGGTTTTAAACAAAAATATTTAAAACCATTAAAAACCAAGCTTCCTAAAATGTAACTCGTTAAACTTGCGGTAAGCCAAAATATCGAAACTTAGACAAAACAAAATGTTTACACATCCTTGCTATAAGTATTTTATCGTAATTGCTGTTATAAGGATGCTATATTTATTCACAGGTTACCTGATGATTTCGACTTATCTATTTGTGCAAATAAAACCTACTATTCAGCCACATAATTAATGACCAACATACAAAATTCGGGATTCATCACTATAGTATTGAGTTAAGCTCAGAATTTGCAAATTCAAATCATTTACTGAAGTCTTTGTTAATAATGCAATAACGTCCAAACTACAGCTATGTCGAATTCTAATCAGTCACATGACTGAACATTTTTACAAAATAATGAATTAAGCAAGATAAAAAATTTGAAATAAACGAATTGAGTTAGATCGCGATACTATTTCGAAATTATGAGTGTGACTTGAACAGATTAACAGCAATTATAATGAGCAACAAAAGTCTTGACTAGTTGGTCATCTCAATCATTCCACTCGTATATACTCGTATGTGAAAACAGTTGCTAGTCTAGTTATTATCTCACAACTGAAAATTGCGCCAATAGTAGAGAACGCATTTAGTTTTATTTTAATTCTACGAGCCCGGAACTGTTCGCGTTATCATGGACATTTCGTCGTTAATGTTTAATGTTTCTAAATCAAATGATAAATTTAGTTCTGAGTAAAAAAAACTGAATGCTTTATATACACTTAACGCAAATGATAAAATTCGTATACTGAGTGTTGATTATTCAAATTACATTCAGAAAATTGTGATTAAATATTTTGTTACACTGTAACTAGCACAAATGTAATATTATTGGAATCGGTGTTGTGTATCTCCACTCATTTCCTTAATCAATTCATCTTATAATATTTACCAACTAATATAATTTTTTTTATATATTTTAGATCCAGCTGTAACAAACACAAAAGAGTCACAGAACAGTTCCTCGACGATAACAACACCGACTCAGATGACGATACATTCACGACAGACAACACTACTGGTAGAAAATCAGGAAAAATGCATCACATCCTCGAGGAATTAATCACCACCGAAGAGGATTATATCAAAAAACTAGAATTCTGCATTGAAAGCTACCACGATTACATCAAAAAAGATTATGATCTTCCTGTCACGCTTAAAGGCCAACAACGTCTAGTATTCAGTGAAATGGAAAAAATTCTCGAATTTCACAAGAATTTATTTTATCCGGCGCTCGCTGACTGTAACTATGATCTTGATAAAATTGTCGATCGTATTCGACATTATCTGCGGGAAGATTATTTTTATTCGTATGTCATGTACGCCATGAATAAACCGAAATCGGAACGGGTGGTGAAAAATAACGAGCATTTTTTTATCGAGCGACAGAATCAGCTCGGTGATCGATTGGGTTTAGCAAGCTTATTGATGGAACCCATACAGCGATTACCAAAGTATCGATTACTTATTAACGAAATGATCAAAGATTCAATGAAACATTATAAGAATACAACATCAGCGCTGGAGTCATTGTGCCGTGGTGAAAAAGAGATGCAACGTGTTTTAGACGCTGTAAATGAATCGATCACGTTAAACGATATCGTGATCGAAGATTATCAAATAAACATTCACCACCAAGGAAAATTCATAAAAAGCGGAAATTTTGAAATACTCGATCCGAAAGTGAATAAAAAATTCTCAGGCAAACTATTCATGTTCACATACTCGCTCATCTACACGGAATACTCGTCCAGCAATAAAAAAAAACTCATTTATCGTGGTTATTTCGATTGTAGTACGCTTGGTGTGCGACAAGACTGCAACGACGCGACAAATATTGATAAAAAATTCTATATATTCGATTCGCGACCCGGCCACAATGAAATCGAATTCACACAGTGTGAAAATAATTTGGAGAATTGGTATAAAACACTGCAGCAGATTATGTTGAACGGGATTATCGAGGTAAAATCAAAGAACTTAATGATAACCGAGCCGAATACATCATCGATTGCGCGTAATCAAACATTTCGTTTCTTGCGAGCGTCACGCGATTCAACGGATACCGCCTCCACAATAACAAAAGGCTCAAACTTGTTTGATCATATTCGAATTTCGAATGCGAGCACTCTGTCGAGCGGTATTGGTAGTAATCGTAGTAGTCGATGTAGCACGACTAGTGCGCACGAGGCCACCGAAGAAACAATATTCGAAAAAATCGCATATTCGGAAAAGCATTACGTTCATTATTTAAAAACATGCAGCGAGGTGTATTTTGGGGCGATCGAAGACGAAACGGTCGCAAATAAACTCCAAAAATTTCTTCGTAATTTTGAACAAATTTTAAGCTATCACCAAAATGTGTTCCATCCAAGATTTATGGAATTTGAAATGGGTTACCCTAGTCTATTCTACTTGTACGAAACATATCTCGACTCGAATATAATGATGGCGTACATGAATTATGCGGTGGTGGCGGCTAATGCCTGTTATATTATGAAATCGTTGTCTAAAGATAGCTACACAAAAATGGCCGCGCTACCAATCGAGGAATTTGTTAAACTACCGATTTATCGGATTAAATATTATCTATCGACTGTGGATCACTACATTCAGGAAAATGTGCGAAGCGATCATCGGGATGTCCAGCTATTCGAGCATGCTGCTTATTTGCAGTCAAATTTCGCGAAAATTCATAAACAAATTGATGAGACGTTTAAGCTGTACTCGATCAAACAAAATACGGTGAGTCATATCTTATTATGGTTTCTATTGTTCAATCGCGGAATTGTAGTACAGCTTTACGATAAGATGTTATCTATAAGGCAGATAGTTTAAGTTAGAAATTATTTTTGGCACATTATTTAAAGTATTAACCTTGCGATAAGATAAGAAACAATATATTAGATCAACGGTAACGAAACAACAAATCTGGGATCGCGTAATGTTTAAACAAAATTAGTTTGTGAATATGTGTATAAATCACACGTAAGACTCGTCTTTTAAATGTAAGGAGACATCTCTCGTACTCATCCGTCAGCGCCCAACTGTCACATCCAAATATAACAACGGGCCCGATCAACGCTTTGTAAAGCTTCAGCTTCACGGCACTTGATATAGATATGTAGATTTTAGCTGTGGCCTTAGATGAGACAAAGCACGACTGCCAGCTGCCAGCCGCACTTTAACATCCTCACCCACTATTATCGTGAGTTGAGTGAAAAGAGAGCCCAAATATTTGAACCTTCTAACTCCTTCAAACGTGTAGTGGCCACTACTAAAGTCTGGTGTGCCATTGTCCCTATAACCAGAGATCATGTATTTCATTTTGGACTGATTGATCTGGAGTCCAACAGAAGCTGAAAACCATACAAGCGGATCAAGTATTTCTTTTACTCCGTTGCTATTCAGTCCAATCACGCATATGTCATCTGCATATGCAAGCACCTGATTGGACTGGCGATATAAGATGTTGCGCTGAGGTGTTTCAGTTTTACGAAAAAGATGTACTCCAACATTGAAAAGTATCGAGGACAGAGCATTTCTCTGCCGAATACCCGAGCTAACTGCAAAAATTCATGATAGCCTGTTCTCAACTTTCACACAGTATTGAGACTGTGTCACTGTCATTCTACACAATCGTACCATTTTTGATGGAATTCCTAGGTATTCCAGCGCAGACCACAAATTCTCTCGATTGATCGAGTCATAGGCCTGCCAGAAATCCAGGAACACCTAATGTACGGGGATGGATGTCTCATAATATTTAGATAGAATCACTCGCAGCGAAAACACCTGATCTGTGACTGATCGATTCGAACAAAATCCTCCTTGATGGTCACCAACGAGGCATTCCGCTAGAGGGGTGATTCTATTCAATATAATGTAGGGCAGTAACTTGTATGCAGTGTAAAAGAGAGTTATACCACGAGAATTCTCACAATTCAAGCGGTCTCCCTTCTTGAAGATGGGGCATATCGCGGCCACTTTCCATTCGTCAGGCATTACTTCGGTTCGCCATACTAATCGAATATGGTCGAAAACACAGTTCCAAAAAGTATCCCTTCTGAATATCAAGAGCTCCGAATTAATGCAGTCCACTCTAGGTGAGCGGTTTCCTTTTAGTACCTGCATGACCCTAGTGAATCCTTCATGGAATGGATCCTCAATGCAAATCTGCGCAAATCAATTTGAGGTGACTCAACTACAGTCTATGACGCATGATGAACACCAAGCAGGTCGGTAAAGTGTCTAATGTGCATTACAAAAGTCGAGTACTGCGTCGATGTTGACACAGAGGGTTCCATTCCGGTCCCGAATGGTAGTTCACGCAGGCTTGAAAGTATGGTGCAATCCAGTATCTTTAAAAAAATTACGTGAAATGCGCTCATTTCTGAGTCGTGGTACTTTCAGAACCTCGGCCTTCCACCATTCTCGCTTTTTCCGTCTACAAATCCGCTTAGCTGCCCTCCTAGTAAGAGTAGCCTTGTTTTTCCTCGCGATTGTGAGACGTTGTTGAACTTCACTATGGGCTATATTTTGATGCTCAACTGCAAGACGACACTCGTCATCAAATCAATCATTCTTGGGTCTGACTTTACCTAAAGTCTGTTTAGCAGCACTAACAACCGAAGTTTTCAGTGCCCCCTCAGACAGAGTTCACACAGTCAGACTGGTAATTAGCTCCCTCAATTTTGTCGTTGACAAGATCCTGATATCGTTTCTTTTGATCTTCATTTATCAGACCTTCACAGTCGAAACGTTCCATGCGTTTCGCTGTGTTTCCGGACCTGTACGAAAACTTTCACCGTAGTTTTGCAGCGACCAAATAATGATCGCTGCCTACGTATTTGGTTGCTGGCATTTCATAGATAGATGAACTTAATTTATAATTCCAATTTTAGAATTTGCAAATTGGAGAATTTGAAATTGATTATTAGACTTCGAAATTTGTGACTTCAGGGCAATGAATTTATGTAGAGCTTTCAAAATGTAGAAAGTTAAGATTTTTGATATTTATGTTGTTAAGTTCGACTCTTTCTCGGTTATGTCTAAACAATTTTGTTCAGTAGTTTCAGAACCTTAAAACCAAATACACAAATCAATATTCTCAGCTTTTAGTATGAAAACGTTTAAATTGTTTGATTGCCAAATTATACCTGCGCCCAGTTTTGGCAGAATAAAATGTTGACCCTCGGTAATTCGGTTAAAGTTAATGTTTGGTGTTATACATCTCTACAATTGGGCAATTGAAAATCAGTCAATTCATTTAAGTTGTGATTCCTGTGGTTTGTAATTTAAGAGTTGTAATTGTAGTTGTCTTTTAAAAAGTCAATTGAGTTGGGTTTAAATTCGAATGCTTACAATTTATAGTTAGAAATAAATTTTAACAATTAAAAATTCCAGGTTAAATTACTCCCATATGGCATATGTGAATACTCGGATATTGTATCGCTTGATATTTTTGGTACACAAAATCATCGCATATGCATCATGGAAAATGGATTAATTTGTATTAAATTTAAAACAATTTCGGTAAGTCAATTAAATAGAGAATATGCTTAATCAAAAAATTACAAAATTGCTAATCGCATAAACAAAATTTTTACAGGATATTCAGGAAGAGCATTATCGCGAAATTGTATTCAGTCACCCATATTCGATCAATATACATCTCAGGGATAGTGTAAAACATGTAAATAAATTGCATATCGATACAGTCGATCAAAAATCGATTGCGCCCAGTTTAACATTTCGGTCGGCTAATATGAAAACAATATTTTCTAATTTAATCGGCCAAAAATTGGAAACTAATAATGATTAATATATAATTATTATAATTAATTTATTGTTGTTGTTTATTAATTAATTTTTTTTCACAAAGCAAGTTTTATTTTATTCCATTTTTATTAATTAATTAATTTTTTATCCTGTTTTTAATTAATTAATTATTGTTTTTATTTTAAATTAAATATGTATAATATATAATTTGGATTTACAATAAATATATTTTATAATTTATATATATAATAATTAAATAATTGGTTTAATTTAATTAATTCATTTCTCTGGTCTTCATTGTTTATGGTATGTTCTCGTATTTTATAATTTATTTAGTTTTTTATACACAAATTTTAATTTAAATAACAATTATAACACTTTTTTTTTTTGATTAATTTAATTTTAATTAATTTATTTGTTAATAGTTTTGGTTGAAAACATAAATTAACGCCGGAATGTTGATGAATTGGCAATAAAGTAGATAAATAATTATAGATTGTCCAATATTAAAAAACCAAAACACTCAGCTGTAAATAATTGGTGTCGTGATACTATCATGATAGTTCCTATATATAGATCAGATTATTTCTAGTTTTATAAATTATGTTCTATATATTTGATGCTAAAAAGGCAAATTATTAAATTTAAAATTATATTATAAATCAGGCATAAATATCCAATAATGCTTTTATATAGATATACATATATATAGAGAGAAAGACAGTCAGATAGAAGAACTGTCCGCCATTTATATAATTACTTGTATTTACTAAAACTTTTCAATTTCTTAAATATGCAAAATATAATTTGACGTAAAAAAATTAAAAATAAAATCGTAACAATATATATGTGTATGTATAGTTGAATCCAGTCTAAAGTGATTTCCATATTGTGCGCGCACACACAGAATGCCCGACTTATTCGATTGCAATAGCGCACACCTCTTCGTCCGTATGGCCAATACATTCTATTGACGGATGATGTTCTGAATCCCACATGCCTGGCCCACAACGTTTACATAATCCTGATAGGGTGCATGGAATTTTAGGTAATTGTCTATATTGGTGTAATAGTCCACGAGCCTTTCGCAATATTAGCTGCCCATCCATATACATTGCTGCATACATTAAATTAAAAAATTAGCCTGACCTTTATATACAATTAAATGATGACACACTTACCTAATGAACTAAAATGCAATAACATTTCATCGGATCGTAAATCTTGGGCAATCACATCGTCAGCGTATACAGCAATTATGGCTAAACATAAGAATAAATGAAAATAATCGGTCAAATAATTTGACCAGCATGCTTCCCACATGCGAATGGCAACCGCTTCGGTAAATTCGCGTTTAAAACACAATAGGATCCAGCGATGGCAGAACAGTAATTCCATGGCATTCGAATGTTTTATTAGATGATGATGGAAACGGGGCACCATTATTCGAATTAATTCACGTAGGTAGCTCTGTAAAAAGTGAAAACAAAGAAAAAATTATTTTAATTTTTTGTATTTATACGATCACGATCGGTTTAAGTCATAATATTGGTGCGATCTCGATCAATTTTATTTTTGTGTCTGCAGAATTTATAAAACTTCGATTGCCAACTTAACCTGCTAACTGACGTGCGATCGTGCAGCAAAAATTGCTACAAATTTGAAATCCGGGTTAGTGCTTAAGTGATGATTTTAACACCCAACTCACCTTACAAAAAATCACGCGATCATATGATATCATTATTTTACATGTACATTGAAATAAAGACATTTTTTAGAATTATTGTAAAATCCAAACCGAAGTTTCAAATTCAGGACCGTCAACTTCCATTTCAAAGTTCAATAACCAAAATTGAAATGTCATAAACTTTATCAAAAATAGTAATCTATACCCTCTTGAAGTTATCCCAGGATTTTTTTGAAAACACTCCTGACAACACAAGCGTAAATAATCCATTCCAGACTTTTTAAAAATACATATAAAATGTATATAGTTGTAGTATAGTTTCATCCCAGAATTTTTTTACATTTATACTATCCCAGACTTTTCGTTGGGTGAGATATGTTCTCAGAATAAGCCTTTTTGGTGTTCTGATCTTAAAAATCTGAGGAAAACTGCTAGAAAACTTTCAAACAAAGCCAAAAGATCTTATCTTCAGGTTGATTGGGATAACTTTCTGGCAGCTCAAAAAGAATATAAGAAATTGCTGAGATCCGCTCGTAGGACTTGATGGATTAGCTTCTGCGAAGAAATTAATAGTATCTCTGGAATCGCCAGACTTAATAGGTCCTTTGTTAGAAATGATCACTGCCGACTCAATATGCTGTGACTTGCTGATGGCAGATTAACCTTTTCCAGGAAGAAAATTGTCACACTAGTACTTTCTGTTCATTTCCCTGGGTGCAATGTTATCAATCATGATTATGAGCCCAATGGTACTGATTATTCACCCGACTGTGACTTAGCCTGTAGGCTAGTTACTCTCAACACCTTATGAATCAGGTGGTCCAGATGGAGTTTTTCTTGCTGAATTACAGCATGGGTTTCCCCTAATTCAGTAACATTTACCTATTGTCATGCATCTTTGACCTACAATCAAGTGGGAGAAATATGGATCGCGCTAATCTTTATTCGCCAAATCTAAATGTAAAATATCTTCGACCGGAAAATCTTTAAGTAAATCATAGCGACTCCATTCGACACAAATATCCATTACGGTTTTATCCACTTGTTGTTCGGCAAAAAACTTCGCGATGCCATTCGAATTGGTCACAAATATAAATTGACGGTTGACATACAGATATTTCGTGAAATATCGAATCAGTTTTAAGGATGCGCTCATTCGGCAAATCATCAAAAATTCGTAACTTTAAATTTTTGGAACATACAACCAATTCACATCTAAAGACATGGTATTAAAACATTTCGAGTATATTTAGCTCTTCAAGCCTGTTCATTATCCGGATTTGGAATAATATTTAAAAAAAAAAAGTAGTTTTAATCTGTGTATAGGACTTTGGCCCTAATGATACGACCTTCCTTTCGATCATCGAATTCCGAATCGATTCGTAAAAAGTATGTTGGATTCGACTGCGACATCATTTTATATTTAATGTTTGTCAAATCATTTAGTTCGTCTGGCACCATTTGAAATCTGTATTTGGCTGCTTGTTAGTAAAACTTGATTAAGTATACCGGGCCATCTAAATTGTGATGATGAACTTTTTATTTTTGATATCTTCTTGGCGGAAATTCGAACTGTCAAAAAAATATTAACGCTAGCACAGTGGTGGCAAACAAGGTCCCAAACTCAATTGATATGAGAAAAAACCCGATTTGACTTTACTTTGAAAAGTTGGCAAAGGCGCCACTTTTATTTATATTGCGGAATTTCCAAAGGCCACAAAATTATTAAAGCTGGCGTAATGGTCTTTAAACTAATCGCAAAGAGAAAATAGCCGTCATTTAAACGATTTGCACAGAACAATTTATTTTCCAGCAAATTAGTTTTACATATTAAAAAAGTCTAGGATGAGTATTTTGGTACCAACTGTATATTTTTTTGTAGACGAAAAAGTCTGGGATAGTATAAATGTAAAAAAATCCTGGGATGAACCAACTGTATAAATTACATATATAATTTTATAAAGTCTGGGATGGATTATTTACGCTTGTGTTATTAGAGGTATTTTTAAAAATCCTGGGATGAAATCCTGAGATAACTTCTATGGAATCTATAGAGCTTAACTCCCAAGCAATTACACCAGCGTTACTGTTATTCCCTAGAAACCAAAAATCACTTATGATTAAATTTTTGACCCGGTTAAGACTTAATGGATTTATATTTTAAATGGAATACCCTCTCAGTATGTTAAATTTGAGTATGTACGATTTTATTTTTGTTCGAAAATGAATTTAATTTACGTATTTTTGAAATGTAACTTAAAAATTTATGAGATACATAGTTGTAAAAATATAAGAATTTTACAATTTATGAATGGCGTTCTTTTTGTAAATGTATTTCGCCAATAACTCTTCGAATGTTGATTTGCAGGTGTTCAATTGTCTCTGGTTTATCGACGTAGACGAAAGTGACTTTCCGTAACCGCAAAGAAAATAATCCAATGGGGTTAAATCACACGATCTTAATGGCCGATTAATTGGACCATTCCGCGAAATTATTCTTTCATCAAAAGTTTCTTTGAGTAAATCAATTGTAGCGCGGGCTGCATGTTGTATACCGCTCACCATTGACAGTTACATTCTGACCATCATCGTTTTTGAAGATATATGGACCAATGACTACGCCAAGCCATAAAGCGCACCGAACAGGAATTCTATGTGGATATAATGGTGTTTCGACAAAAGCTTGTGTATTATCCTCACTCCAAATGCGACAATTCTGCTTATTTACGTACCCATTCAACCAAAATTGGGCTTCATCGAAACCAAAATTGGGCTTCATCGAAACCAAATTTTGAATCGAAATTCCACATCAATATCAATTTGTGCTTCAGCCCATTCACCGAATTGGCGGCGCATACTATGGTCGTTTGGCTTTAATTCCTGCACAAGTTGAATCTTTCAACATCAGCTTTCAAGATCCTTTCGTAAAATCTTCCATAAAGTGGAAGGACAGAACCCCAGTTGCTGAGATCGGCGAGGAATTGATTTATTTGAATGTTCTACAATGCTTTCCTGTACAATGGCTACAGCTCGGCGTCTCACTGGATGCACATTATCATTAGGAGTAATCGTGGTCCGAAAACGATTTATTGTTATTCGAATTAGCTGATCTGAAGGACGATTATGTACGCCATAAATTGAACGAAGTGCTCGATAAGTTTGCGAACAGAACCATTATTTTGATAAAAAAAATTCAACAATTTGCAAGCGTTTCTCTGATGTTAAATGGGTTGTCAAATAAAGCAGTGTTGCCAACTCAAAGTAGTGATCCTCTAAAAAAAATATCCTTTACATATACAAACAACCATTCTTACAAATATTAACTATCCTATTGTTCAATAAAATATACCGCACACAGTCAACAATTTTTTTGGAAATCCATAAAATGTGGATGTTTCAAATAAAACTTTCCTGAAATTTTATGAGTTTTTATCGTTTTATTGTTTGGCTGTATGTATATATAAGGGATTTGGATGTTTTTGACATTTCGACAGCTGTGTATGGTGTGTCTCAAGCGGATTAGATTTAAATTGAATTTCTATATATATAGGTACATAAGAAATGAAATTTTTACTTTTAGAACTTGATTTTCATCAGAAAAATATTTAAATTCGATACGGTAGTGGTTATTTAATATTTAGTCGAACGTTGTTAGAAAAAATTATTTTTTTATTATCTGAAATTTGTAGATCAGGTAAGGTAAGGGATACTATTAGGTTAAAATAATTTTGAAAAATGCCAAACTAAAACTCAGGCTATTGATACGAAAACCAATCTATTGAGGAGGCTAATTATCATCAATTGAACAAATCATCAATTTAGAAAAGTCACCGATTTAATCGAATGTTTTGGTATCAGACCTACACACACAATGCAGCATAGTTCTAAATTAGAGTAATATGCAAGCTTTATTTGATTTATTCCGCGTGTCACCTAAATTTGGTTTTCTTCTCCCATACATGATTTCAATCTGAAGCTTTGAATAAATTAACTTAATTGTACAGTTATATAGGGTGTTTAAACAGGTGCGCTTCAACTTTTTTCCGATAGGGACGGCGAACGACGCCATATTTTTTATTGTTCTTTTATCATTTGGAAACTTCATTAGTATACATTTCATCATGGAACGCTACACACTTGAACAATTCGTGACTTGGGTTCAAGAGCAAATCGAAAATGATGCAGATTTTCACCGAAAAATCATCTTTAGCGATGAGGTTCACTTTTGGCTAAATGAATTTGTCAACAAGCCAAACATGCGTTACTGGGCAGGAAGCAACCTACACGTGATTCATGAGGGACCGTTGCATCCCGAAAAAGTCACTGTGGTGCGGATTACATGCCGGCGGCGTCATTGGGCCATGTTTTTTCATCGACGATAACGATCGCCACGTTACTGTTGATGGAAATCAATACCGCGATATGATAAACGATTTTTATCGAGCAATTGAATGGAATGGACTTGGACGACATGTGGTTTCAACAGGCCACATGCCACACAGCACACGATACAAAAAAGTTGAAGCGCTCTTATTAAAAAACCCTATGGAAACGATTTAAGCTTGATTTAAGAATTTTGTGTTGAAGAAGATGATTGCTCGAGTTTAGTGTTAGAAGGGTCAATTTTATTAACAATCAAATTTAGTTCAGATTTCAAAGCGTATGTCTTAATTAGTGTTAGTTCAAATGTGACTTGCAGAATTCTACTTTCGACTAAGCTTTGGTCTTAATTTATTTCGATTTTAGATCCAAGCAACGACTTAGGTTTAAGTTTGAGTTAAAGCTAAAGCTTGATTTAAAATTTAACTTACTTATTAATTGTCTACTTTAAGAAATGATTTTAGTTTAATATTTGTATGTTTTGTGCGGACTTAAATCATGGCTTAATACTGTAATTTAAGCTTCAAATTTGTTTAAGGCTTTACCTTAGGTTTTTGTAATCAAATAACGATTGTAAAGTTTTACCCAAGTTGGTCCTCTCTAATATCTAGACCCATAAATTGTTTAACACCACCTACAATTTAAAAGTCTTATTTGCCTTGTATATTCTATTCGTATATATACCAACTTCAAGGAAATTATCGACATTTTCAGTCCAATCAATCTAATTCAAATATTTATCTTTTGAACTTATACATAAAAACGAGATTATCAGCTCATCTTATAAAAATAAAATTGAAATTACTTAAATTTATATAAAAATAGCACCCCTATATAGCAAAATTATTAAATCGAACATCCTTTAAACGTTTTATGCACTTCAAATCTTGAATCCATATTATGATATCTTAAAATTGCCACCCTCATATCCAAATTATATTATTTTATCTCATAAATTTATATTTACCTACTTGAGATGTTATTTTGTTTGGAGCATAAAACAATTCTTCAAATATTTAAATTTTTCTTGAGAAAGAATATTTTTTTTTATTATAAACTTTTCATATTTATTGTTGTTATCTTCAAAATCAAAGGAGAAAATGAAAATTATAAATTTAAGATAAATAAATTTTCTGACAAATTTATGTATATCCTGTGGGCCTCGGATAACTCAAATATCTATATAATATATTTTTGTGTATGTATATATAACGTTGTATATACACTATGCCCGCAATACACCATTCTACCTTAAGGCACTTTAACCTTCGTACACATGTATAAAAAAAGTTAAAGAAATAAAAATATCATCATAATAAACACAGACTATGAACGGGGGAAATTTTGGTCCACATAAATTTAATTTTTCTTCATTGTTTTCATACAATTTATAGATATGGAAATGTGGTCCCACACGCGATTAATTTGATGTGGATAAAATGTTTGGTTGATTTATGGTAAATATGTACATATATTCCACAATAAGAATGTAACTCAATGATTCTTAAATACTGGTCTGCATGCGACACTGGCGACAGTATTATTTTAGATGGTCTTCGAATATGTGAAGTTTAGCTTGAAACTTCAAATGTTGAATTTTATTCTACAATATGCTTAGAATGGTACATCGAATAATAAAATTCAACATTTAATTCAACAAAATGAAGTAATTTAGCATAGATTAAATCTAAAAATATTTTTATTATGTCTAGAATTTGATGACAAGTTTATGGATATAATTTGAATAAAATGGGATCAATGGGAAAACGAATTTCAATCAAAAAAATATTGTTTCTTGTACGCTTTTGCAGCATTAATAATACTAATACTAATAATCAGTTTATAAAGGCCATTACTGGCCCTTTACTAAGAAAACAATTTGACTCCAACGGTCTCGATCCAGAGCTTGGTCTTCATACTGTCGATCCTGAGCTTGGTCTTATTACCTTATAAGGCCAAGTCGTTCTCTAAACCGTGGAGCCATCGTCGCCTGCAACGACCTCTGTGCCTACCTTATGGTGCCTCTCCTTTCAGAGATTCGTTGCACAATTGATTCTGAACCAGGACGCAGAACATGATCGAGCCAGCGTACTCGCTGAGATCTTACTTCATGTACAATATCGGAGATCTTCACCAGATCTCTGATCTCGACATTGAACAGAGCTCGGTATGTACCATCTACTCGCGTTTTAGACCGTAAATCACACGCATATTCTTCTCTCAATCGTTAGAAGCCACCTCTCGTACTCATCCGTCAGCGTCCAACTTTCACATTCAAACATAACAACGGGCCTGATCAACGCTTGGCTAAGCGTCAGCTTCACAACACTTGACAGGTGTTAAGATTTTAGCTGTAGCCTTAGAGGATACAAAGTGCGATTACCAGATGCCAGCCGCACTTTAAAATCCTCACCCACAATGTTATCCTCACTCCCTCAAACGTGTAGGGGCCACTACTAAAATCTGGTGTGCCATTGTCCTATAACCAGAGATCATGTATTTTGTTTTGGACTCATTGATCTGGGGTCCAACAGAATAAACTCTACAAGCGGATCAATTAATTCCTTCACTCCGTTGCTATTCAGTCCAATCACGCATATGTCATCTGCATAAGCATAGGTTGGACTGGCGATATAAAATGTGGTGTTTCAGTTTTAAGAAAGTTGTACTCTACCATGAGATTGAAGAGTATCTGGGACAGAGTATTTCTCTGCCGAGCACCCGAGTTAACTGCAAAAATTGTCGATAGTCTGTTCTAAACTTTAACACAGCGTCACTGTCGTTTTACGTCACTGTCATTCTACACAATCGTACCTATTTTGATGGTATTCCTAGGTATTCCATGGCAGACCAAACACTCTCCCGATTGACCGTGTCTTAGGCCTGCCGAAAATCCAGGAACACCTGATGTTCGGGGATGGAAGTCTCATAATATTTAGATAGAATCATTCGCATCGAAGAGAAATGACTATAGTGACTGATCTATTCCGACGAAATCCTCCTTGATAGTCACGAATAAGGTCCTCCGATAAAGGGGTGATTATATCCAATATAATGTAGGACAGTAACTTGTATATTATACAAAGGAGAGCTTTACCTCGATAATTCTCACACTTTAAGCGATCTCTCTTCTTAAAGATGGGGCATATCGCGGCCACTTCCCATTCATCAGGCATAACTTCGGTTCGCCATACTAACGATAAGTAGGTCGAAATTACAGTTCCACAAAGTATTCCTTCCGAATATCAACTCCGAATTAATGCAGTCCACCCCAGGTGAGCGGTTTCTTGTTAATCTCTGTATGGCCCTACTGAATTCCTCATGGGATGAATCCTGAGGGCAAATCTCCGTAGTCTGTATTAGAGGTAGCTCAACAACAGTGTGTGACGCATGATGCACACCAAGCAGATCGGTAAAGTGACATATTGACACAGAGGTTTCCATTCCGGTCCCGAATGGCGGTTGACGCAGGCCTGAAAGTTTGGTGCAATCCAGTAATTTTTAAACAAATTACGCGAACTGCGCTCATTCGCTATATAGTCCTAATTTGGCACCTAATGACATCTTTTTATTTCCGTACATCATAAATAAATTGCGAGGTCAACGTTTCTCGACACCTCGAACTTCATGGAGAATATTTTGATAAACAATAAAGCCCTTCTCGATAAATAAAAATTTGTTTTTGTTTTCCAATCCCGAAATATAAACTTCAACCTCTTACCGAAAAAGAAAGTATATTCCGAACAAATAGAACAGAAGCCCTTTAATAAACACAAGGTGAATTTGTAAATGGTGTCAAAAAACGTCAAAACGATTTTCTCAAATTGTCACTCAAAGAAATGGAGAACCAAATGAATAAGGGTTTCTATAGGGTTTCAACAATTGTACGAAATGCCTAAATATAAAATCAGATATTATTTTTATATTACGCAAAATCAACTCAAACATCCAAAAATACCACAATAATGATTGAAAATATATCACGATAGATGACGTATATACGTACATAAACTATATATAAAGTAAATAGTTTTAAATTGTGACGAGTACGGCTTTTCCTAAATCGATTTAATAAAATCCTGATACTATAAATAAATATAAATCAGATAAATATAATAACTTACCAAATTTCGATCTATATCATTATCGGTTGGTGTACATACAAATATAGCACGTTGCATGAGCCCGACAAAGCACCAAAATGTTTCAGCCTCATTTTTTATTTCACATAGCACTGGAGCCAATAAATCACTCATACCTTGCGTGTATCTGTAATAAAAAATAAATAAAAATGACACCTATATATAGTAAGTAGTGTGTAGCTCAAACTGAAAACTATTTGTATATGCGCGTAACCACATCTATCAAGTTATTTCCACAGCTAAATCAATAGATATATAAGCATATATGTATATGTACATAGTATCGAACAAAAACCGATTTCTAAACGATTTATATTTACATATATTATAATTAGCAACTCACAGAAAACTTCTCAAAAGTCAATTCCAAACGAAAGATGAAAATGAGGTTAAAAATATTAACTACACGCAGATGTGAGATGTGGGTTTTCTACTTGCCGCCGGCCTATTGTACTATACTATGTACATCCACAATGTATTTAGAGGAAATGAAAATGATCTTTAACATTTACATTTGTGTTCTACATACTCGTACATATGTGTATATATTATTTAGGCGATATTCGTTTAACCCAAATCTCAACATGTTAAAAGATAATTTATAAATTAAAAAGGAAAAATCAATTTTCCATTGAAAATATTTCTAAATATTTGTTGAGCGAAATAAAATTATATTCGAGTTAAGGTTCTGTTTTTTTTTTTTTTTTGTATGTATAGGTACATAAAAGCAGGCGAATTTACGTTCAACTCTGGATATACTCGTAGATATATACATACGTTGCGAGAAGAAAGGAGGAAATGAGATATGTATTAGGGTAAAAATCAATAGAAAAGCGTGGAAAGAAAACCAAATTTTTTCTCCTCTATATATAACGAGACGTCGTCGTAATTTACAATTAGTCTATAGACCAGTGATCCTTAACGTTTGATTAACTACGGAAATTTTAGAGTGTGCGGTCACCAAATTTAGATTTTTAACGTAATTCGATTTCTATAGAATTTTTCAAGTTCGCTTATGTCGGTATTAGTCTGTATAAAGAAATTAAATTAAAGAAAAAACGTTAAAGTTAAACAATATGTGTTGTATTAAATAAAATGTTAATTAAATGTTGATCAATTGTTGAATTCAGATCACCAATCTGACCCGCGACAAATCACTTGTCACGCAAACTCGAAAAAGACATCCTATTTTGACTACTTTTTACAAAATTTAGTATTTTAGAGGTTTTGAATGATATTTCATCCGAGCGTAACTCGTTTATATGTTCGGGAAGCTTGTTCAAAAATATTGTATGTTAAAAACTCCAATTAAGGAAAATAACAGGTTATGCGTAAATTTTGTCTAAAAGGTCGACGAAGTACAATATATAGAATAAACGATGCCAGCTATAGCAATCGGGGCTACATATATGGCTCTTTCAGTCGCATTCCGGGAAACCAAAGCTTTTGTGCTCCGGGGGAAGTATGGTTGCAAAGTTGAAACTTAAATGAATTGACGGAAGGCCACCACCAGGAGTGGAGCCTGCGGCTTAAATTGACTCAACACGGGGAACTTACCAAATCCGAACATAAACGAGTAAGACAGGTTAATAGCTCTTTCTCGAATCTATGGGTGGTAGTGCATGGCCGTTCATATAGTTCGTGGAGTGATTTGTCTGATTAGTTCCGATAACGAACGAGACTCAAATTTCTTAACTAGATGCCGGGAGGGTTATGGTGTAGAAACTTTGCATACATGTTTGCCTCTGTTATCAATGCTTCTAACGGGGTGTGGTTTTAATACGTAAAAATTGTCTGTAAGTGGAGTCATACCTGGTGGTTTGTCTGAATAGGACACTTTCTTCTTAAATAGACAAATTTCATCTAGCAGTAATGAGATTGAGCAATAACAGGTCTGTGATGCCCTTAGGTGCCCTGGACTGCACGCGCGTTACAATGAAGGTATCAACGTGTTCTCCTAGTCTAAAAAGACCGGGTTAACCGCTAAACCACCTTCGTGGTTGGGATTTTGGACTGAAACGGTCCACATAAACCTGGAATTCCCAGTACGTGCGGGTCATAAGCTCGCATTGATTATGTCTCTGCCCTTTGTATACACCGCCCGTCGCTACTACCGATATGTTAGTGAGGTCCTCAGAGGTGATCACCGTGATTCTTGTCTAGTGGTTGTTTTACCAAAGTTGACCGAACTTGTATATTTAGAGGAAGTAAAAGTCGTAACAAGGTTTCCGTAGGTTAACCAGCGGAAGGATCATTATTGATTTATTGATCCAAATAATGAATAATTAATTAAACTTACCATTCCACAAGTTCAACATATTTACATATTATTATCACAGATAACATATTTTGTATAGATTAAAATAATTCGCTTGGCAGATAGAACACACATGTATATTCTTTCTAAATTAAAAAACCTAAAATCACTCTTAGCGGGGGATCAATAAGATCGTGGGTCGAACGCAGCAAACTGCGTGAAGTTATGTGAACTGTAGGACACATGAACATCAACATTTTGAACCCACATTGCGGTCCATGTTAATAGTATATAGTACTCTGCTTGGACCTCATATATATGGTTGAGGGTCCCTGATATATGCAAATATATTATTATTATTATTAAAACGTAATAATTGTTGATTTGTAAATATTTTATTTATATACATATTTACAATATTGTATTAAATAATGTTTGTGTAAAACATTCGAATAAAGGATGATGAGCGTCCAGAAATAATTCCAGAAACACAAAATTATCATATATGAGTAACATGGATTACAAAATAGGGACAGAAGAGCGTTGTCATCAATTCAAGTTAAAAACATAGTTTCTCGCCTCAGATAACAATGACAGGCGTTAGTTTTACACAATCGTAATAGAATATAGAGCTATAGAGGTAATATATAGCTCGTCATATCTCAAAAGTCATGAGCGTATAGGAATAAAATATATACGGTCACGGTCACCGGAATAATAATAATAATCAGTTTCTAAAGGCTCCAACGGTTTCGATCCTGGGCTTGGTCTTCATACTTTCTAAGATAACCTGAAGGGACCAAGTCGTTTTCTACACTGTGGAGCCATCGTCGCCTGCAAAGACCTCTGCGCTTATTATATGGTGACTCACCATTCAGAGATCGCTGCACAATTTGTTCCGGATCAGCACGCAAAACGTGACCGAGCCAGGGTATACGCTGAGATCTTACATCATGTACAATATCGGGGATCTTCATCAGATCTCTGATTTCAATATTGTACAGAGCTCGTTATGTACCATAAACTTCGCGTTTGGGGCCATAAATCGCCCGCATGATTCTTCTCTTAAATGTAAGGAGCCACCTCTCGTACTCATCCGTCAGCGTCCAACTTTCACATTCAAACATAACAACAGGCCTTATCAACGCTTTGTTAAGCTTCAGCTTCATGACAATTGACAGGTTAGATTTTAGCAGTGGCCTTAGAGGATACAAAGCACGGCCTCCAGCTGCCAGGCGCACTTTAATATCCTCCTCCACACTGTTATCGTAAGTGATAAAAGCCGAAATATTTGAACCGCCTCACTCCCTCAAACGTGTAGTGGCCACTACTAAAATCTGTTGTGCCATTGTCTCTATAACCATAGATCATGTATTTTTTTTGTGACTCAGTAATCCGAAGTCCGACAGACTCCGAAATGGCTACAATCGAATCAAATATGTTCTTCACTCCGTTGCCATATTCAGTGCAATCACGCATAAGTCATCTGCATATGTAAGTCTGATTGGACCGGCGATATAAGATGTTGCGCTGAGGTGTTTCACTTCTACGAAAGATATACTCCAACATGAGATTTAAGAGCATCTCCCTGCCGAACACCCGAGTTAACTGCACTGATCGATCGGTAATATTTAATATTTGCATGGGTTCAATTAAAAGCTTCATGTTATTGTCGGTCATACTCTTCCAGTTAGAATATTGAAAACAATTTTAGTAGTAGATTATGGATTGAATGTCAATTATGTATAAATACTTGATCTATAAAAACTTAATTCAGTTATAATCTAATAATTCAACTGTGCGATCGAGTTTATTTAATGTATAAGAAGATCGCAGTGATATAATTTTAAATTAAGTATTTGAATATGTTTCTTTTCTGATCAATAAAATAAATAAATATGTTAATAAGATTTATCCACTAAAACATTAAGAGTGTTCAGTGTCTTCAAGTTGTGTTGTGTGTGATAGAATGAAATTAAGCACCGACGAAACGAACTAGTCAAAAGTATATTAATTTAGAACCGTCGCGTTTTTTTATTGGTCCTTCCAGCCAGATCGTCGGTTGAAAGGTTTTAGTTAAGTGCCTTTAAGTGAAATTTTCATCCGTAACCACATTTATCAGACACTCGATTACGGTTTTGTAATACTTAAACCGTTAGTGAGACGCTATAAACTGTCAGTTGTTGTTTTTCATTTGTGGAAAGTTCTACGGATACGAATATGGCAGAAATAATTGAAAAAACAAGAGAAACAATTTTTATTTCATTACGAAGTTTGAAAGATTTACTCACAAATCCGAGTCGCGTAACCTCCGCAGAAATCATTGAGGCTCGATTACAACGGTTAGAAGCATTGTGGGGAGAATTCCAATCACTTGAATCTAAAATCATCGTAGATAATCTAAATATTGAATCGAGGGCAGTAGAATTTGAAGACAAATTCTTTGACATAAAGGCTACATTGATGAAACTACGAAATCAAAAATTCCCGTTAAAACTGCAACAACAATCCACAGATACCACCCCAGCACCTCTTTTAAATGAAATCTTCCAGCAACAACGGAGCTTTCTTGGGAATTTGGGGGATACAACATTCAACCAAGCGGGTCGTAGTGAGATTAACAAAGATGTTCGACTACCCAAGGTCACAATTGAAAAATTTGATAGTGTTTACCGAAATTGGCCTGCGTTTGAAGATGCTTATACTTCATCAATCCATAACAAAACATCATTATCCAATGTCACAAAATTCAAATTGTTGAAGCAGCTATTAGAGGAGGAACCAGCGGCATTAATAAAAAATATTTTGGAAACTGAGGCCAATTACGATCTGGCGTGGAATAAATTGATTCTGCGATATCGAAACCGAAAGAATATATTGACGTCATACATAACAGCATTCATGGATCAGCCGGCAGCAGTAAGCGGTCGAACAAACGATATGAGAACGTTAAGTGAGAAATCCGATGAATTATTAATTGGAATACGGACTATGGGCGATGAGGCTGAATATTGGGATGGGTGGTTAATTCAGATCCTCCTCCGCAAATTGGATTCAGAAACTCGATAAGAGTGGGTGAAACACACGGTAAAGGAAGGATTTTCATCAATTACTCAATTCCTCGAGTTTTTAAAGTTAAAATTCAATCCTACCAATTTTGTTGCCATTCCATAGGTATTCCAGCGCAGACCACAAACTCTCTCGATCGATCGAGTACTAGGCTGAAAATCCAGGAACACCTGATGTACGGGGATGGAAATCTCGTAATATTTAGATAGAGTCATCCGCAGCGAAAAGACCTGATCAGTGACTGATCGATTCGGAAGAAATCCTCCTTGATAGTCACCAACCAGGCCCTCCGCTAGAGAGGTGATTCTATCCAATAAAATGTAGGACAGTAACCTTATGGTATCCAGAGGAGAGCTATATTGCGATATAGCAGTCTCCCTTCTTAAATATAGGGCACATCGCGGCCACACGGCATTCGTCAGACATTACTTCGGTTCGCCATACTAATTGAATAAGGTCAAAAAGACAGTTCCACAAAGTATCCCCTCCGAATATCAAGAGCTCCATATTCACCTTCACCGGAAAAATTTGAAAACTTAAAAGTCAAGCTGAATCAAAACGCTAGAATTCTCGGTCTAAAAAATTGGAACAAATGATTTTAAAATTTTAGACCAATTCATGAAATTTCAAGGCTTACCAAATTTGAAATGTAGGCCGATTTAGTTCAAATTTTAAAAGGAATTCTAAATTTAATTTTTCTGAAACTACATCTCAAATATTGCAAAACTGTGATTTTTAAAATTCAAAAGAGAAATTTTTACATAATATTCTACTTTTAAGCCTTTTAAAAATACATCGTTTAAAAATGCTAAAACTTTTTTTAAATTAATTCCAGTTAACAAATCTTTTTAGAACTGATTAATCAGAATTTGAATAGATTCTAAATATAATTCGTAATATTTACAACTAATTTGAGTAGAACTTCGATAGTTTGAGGGATTCATTTGAAGCATACTTATTTATTTTTTTGTTTTTTAATTGGTTGGAACCCTACGGATTCTGCACTCAATGCCGGGACGGTCAATGATGCAACTGAATTCTATCCTAATTTGCAGAAGCACACTGCAACCCTAGCAAACTGTACAAGTTTGAAACAAGGTACGGAAGACAACTGTTCTACATTAATAGAACTAGAGCTGAAAACCTGCTGCCGAACAATATTGAAAGCTGGACAACTGCACACAAAGTGCAAGCAGTCATCATCTTCCTCAAGACAGTCATCACAAATAACATCCTGAGATAAACCCATCGTCAAGGGATTTTTCAATGAATTGAGCACAGCTTTGCTATCAGTACACAGAATAATGTTTTTGGTTTTAATACAATAGCAAAGTTCAAAGCTTCCATAACACTATACGTCAGCGCCATGAGTTCCGCTTAGAAAACAGTGCAAAGCGAACCAAGACTGCCAAAAAATCTCTGATTGTACCAAGGAGAGTAGATTCCAAATCCAGCACTGAGGCTAGACGAGAGCCATCTAAACCACCTTGAATAAGTTGGAGAAGTTATATTCAGGTACTGATCTATCATTATAACCATATCGATTTCTGGTAAAAATGAAGTGTAGTTTATAAATATTTGTCTATGTTCCACGATAGAACCGAGAAAATTCCAGGCCACAATGCACCTCAAGCGAAACACTGCAGAACAAGCACTGGGGCAAAGAAAGAATGACTCCATAACAAGAAGTGGCGTCGAGGACATAGCTCCAATAACTGCCCTATACAAGCTGTGTTTTGAAGACGATTGAGTTAAGCAGTAGAAGCCTTTAGATTAACAACTGGCCACCACACAACAGCAGCGTAAGATAATATCGGCGCAACCAGCGATTTATAAATAATAAACAACATCCTGGGTGTTAGACCCCAGGATTTCCCAAAAGCCCTTCTACATTGCCAAAATATGGCAGTAGCTTTTTGTAGTTTGGAAGCAAGATGTAGTTTCCAGGAAAGTTTGCTACCTTAGTTAACACCAAGGTGCTTGACTTGGTTACATGCCTACACAATATCTAGGGATATTCAGGTGTTTGCCTGAAACTGTTAAGACAAGATCATCAGCATAACTCTGTGCATTGAAGCCAGATTGCTGCCGCTTAACCAGTAATCCGTCATTGACAGAGACTGAGACGCCATCCAGTTCAGCTTCTACAGTGCCAGACTTGAGCATGGGGTCTTTCAATCCTTGTTACAAGTTCATGTAGGACAGTTTCACTTTCTAACGCTTTAAGAAAAGTTGAAGACAGACTAATAGGTCGAAAAGACTTGGGATCCGTATAATCGGATTTGCCGGTCGTCGGAATAAAACCGACTCTACTCCTGCTTCAGGATTTATCAGATGGTCCTGAATGATAGGAAACCCGTGCTGTAATTCAGCCGGGAAAATACCATCAGGCTCACCAGCCTTATAAGGTGCAAATGAATAAGACTCCAGCACAGAAAATCGAGATTAATCAGCTTGTAAGCCATGTCCTAGTCAGGATCCACAGAAGGAACCTTAGCGGATACGGTAGTAACAACATCTGAGTTGAAAATGGCACAACCAGGGAAATGAACAGATAGAAGCAGCTCACCAACTTCTCTATGACAAGAGGTAAGTTGAAGGTCAGGTAGAGGAAGAGTATCAGGTCTACAAACACCATTCTTAGCTATGGCTTTATTTAGTTTAGCCACCGCCGACAGGCTATTAATTTCCTCGCAGAAGTTTAACCACGAAGCTTTGTGAGCGGATCTTAAACTTCGTTTATATTCTTTTTGTGTCACCAGAAAATTATACCAATCAATCTGACGATTGAAGCTTTTTGCTTTGTTTTTAAGTTTCATTGTTTGTTTTTAAGATTTGTTTAACGTTTTAAGATCATAATTCCAAAAGGTTTTGTTATTAGACTTTTGGTACGTAATAAGAAGACTAGAATTTTCACAAGCAATAGCATTTACTTCAATTCAATGTCGTTGATTACTCTCGGTGGGGTAAGTAAAGAACCCAGCTCTAGAGCGAACTCGGACTTTCCAAATTGGTTAATTTCCTGTTTCGATAAGGCTTTATAGGTGGTCGTTTTAGGTTAATGTTAAACGAGATACAGCTGTGATCAGAGGTGAGAACATCATCCGTCACCCTCCAATCA
The DNA here is from genome assembly GCA_951394425.1 of Tipula unca. Taxonomy (NCBI): domain Eukaryota; kingdom Metazoa; phylum Arthropoda; class Insecta; order Diptera; family Tipulidae; genus Tipula; species Tipula unca. Next base: position 206,383,371 of record OX596380.1, read on the forward strand.
AAAATTAAATCAAACTGACATTAGATATATATATGTATTAGTTAACACGATTAGTGCTAGAGTGGGTTTTGAATTATTATTTTTTGTGTTTTCTAGCATTGAAAACATTTCCAAAACTGTTGATCACAAATTTAACTCGGTTAATAACCGATTCGGTCAAAATAAAATTGTGTGAAATTCATAATTGAGTACGATCTCAAACTTAATTACATTCAAAATTTTATTTTACATTCAAAATTCAATTTATGCGTGAATATCATTGATCTAATTCGATATTATTAAGCATGAAAATTTTAATATCCCACTCGAAAAATATTATAATACATCCTATATAAGCCACCATATTTTTGACATACGTTTTACAGTTCGACAACACATTATTAAAATTGAAATTTGTGTACAGGTACGACAATCTTTATATTATTTTGATTAAAATATTCTTATCACAAAATTCATTATTATGTACAAGAGCAACGAGAAAACTTGCCATCATTTTATTTGAGTGAAAACATCTATATCTGCGTATATCCCGCATATACATCTTGTATAGTATAAGAACAGAATTTAATCCGCAGTATTATCCATTTTAAAGTCGCTTTATTTAAATTATCGCGCAAATAAATCGCGGATTTCACCGCGTTCTATAACAATACCGCATATACAATACTGCAGACATCACACCAACCCTCATACAAAATTTTTATTTATTACGAGTTCTTATTACGATTTTTTTATTCACTTTGCAAATTTGTCTACTCTCTAATACTAATTCAAAGAAAATTTTCATTTGTTGTTTTTGTTGGTGAGGAAAGGAATTTTCCAATTATATTACCAAATAATTTTATGTACGGTTTGAATACATACTCTACTACATAATATGATATTCCATAATAAAATGATTGGTGGAAAATTTATGATTGTGTTGGAAGATATTATGGTAATAAAGTTCTTAGCATTTTATTATTTCTAAGATGGTAGATACGTGGCTATATCTATTTATATATAAAAGATCTGAAAGTAACGTAATACAATTTTTAATTGCAATTTGAATTTTTATTATTTGTCTGTTCTATATACAACAACGTCAAAAATGAAAATCATGATCTAGAAAATTACATTTTCATCGTGATAAATTTTTAATGGGAAAATTTGACCTTTTTTGTGTTTTGTTGAATTGGAAAAATGACAAGTTAATTTTCATTCGAATCGTCATTAAATTGACAATGTTATATGAAGGAATGAAATGTTAAATTATTGAAGTTTAAAATGTCATATTGAAATATAGGTCAATGACTTGAGATAAACGTAAGCCGTCCTTTTGATCCTGTATAATTCGTTAAATTGCTAAAAAAAAATATTTCAAATAATTTTCGGAGAAATTCACTTATATTATATATATATATATATATATATATATATAATTACTGTGATGTAATGGCAACCGATAACTTTGGGTATTGTCACGTTAACGACTAAAACTATGATTATTTGATTAAGATCTAAGCAGTTCCCTAGTCTCCATACTTTCTCATTTTCCCGCGCTTTTTATTTGCCATACTCGGTTTTACGACCTGCCATTAAAAATAAAATGTATAATGAAAAGCAAGATGTAATTTTCTCAAAACATTGATAAAAATTTTCTTTATTATTTTGCATTTGCGCGTTAGTTAATGATAAACTGATAAGAATATACAATTAGAAATTTTTTATGGCGCAAATAGATCGAGAGACGGGGGAAATTTGTTGTTTATTCACGTATTCCAATTTTGTGCGTGCGATAAACAAATTTGAGTACGATTACGTTAAGCAAATCATTTATTATAGTTAATGATTAGTATTTAATAGCTGAGAGATAAATGTATGATAAAAAAAAAAATTGTAACAGGCGCCAATGTATACCTACGACATATATCATTGTACAATCATTGATTGGTACCAAATCAATAAATTCGGTATATAAGCGGATAAGATGTTTCATCCAAATGTTAATTATTATCAAATGTATCTGTCAAATTCTGGTTTGATCAAATGCAACTCACTCAACTCAAGTACAAGTTTATAATTTTGCGCGATCATTGAGAAGAAACGCTTCACGATCGCAATTGATCATAAGCAATTTCACTCAATCAAATGGTTTTGTCGACACAAATTTTGAATAAACGCATACTGCATCAAAAATCATAAAATTTCATAGTGGCCTAAAAATTTGATTCTAAAACAACGTCCAAGTTTGCTATGATGTTATTAGAATCATAAAGTCTTTAAAAATATTTTATTTAAGTCCTGCGGATTTATCGGTCAGCAATCAAATACGTAGGCAGCGACCATTATTTGGTCGCTGTAAAGCTACGATGGAAGTTTTCGTACAACTCTGGGAACACAGCGAAACGCATGGGCCGTTTCGACTGTGAAGGTCTGATAAATGAAGATCAAAGGAAACGATATCAGGATCTTGTCAGCGATAACATTGAGGAAGCTAATTACCAGTCTGACTGCGTGAACTCGGTCTGAAAGGTACTGAAAATTTCGGTTGTCAGTGCTGCTCAACAGACTTTAGGTATAGTGAAAGTCAGACCTAAGAATGATTGGTTTGATGACGAGTGTCGTCTTGCAGTTGAGCAACAAATATAGCTCATAGTGAAGTGTAACAATGTCTCACAAAGTATCCGCAATATGCCCCATATCATCAAGAAGGGGGACCGCTTGAAGTGTGAGAATTATCGCGGTATAGGTCTCCTTTGAACAGCATATAAGTTACTATCTTACATTTTATTGGATAGAACCACTTCTCTAGCAGAGGGCTTGGTTGCTGACTATCAACATCTGACGCAACATCTTAAATCGCCAGTCCAATCAGGTGCTTGCATATGCAGATGACATATGCGTGATTGGACTGAATAGCAACGGAGTGAAAGAAATACTTAATCCACTAATAGAGTTTTCGCTTCAGTTGGACTTCAGATCAATGAGTCCAAAACGAAATACATGATCTCTGATTTTAGGGATAATGGCACACCAGATTTTAGTAGTGGCCACCACACGTTTGAGGGAGTGAGGAGGTTCAAATATTTGGGTTCTCTTATCACTCACGATAACAGTGTGGGTGAGGATATTAAAGTGCGGCTGGCAGCTGGCAGTTGTGCTTTGTATCCTCTAAGGCTACTGCTAAAATCTAAACAATTATCAAGTGCCGTGAAGCTGAAGCTTTAGAAAGCGCTGATTAGGCCCGTTGTTATATTTGAATGTGTAAGTTGGGCGCTGACGGATGAGTACGAGAGGTGGCTCCTTACATTTGAGAGAAAAATCATGCGTGTGATTTACGGCCCAAAACGCGAAATATATGATACATAAAGAGCTCTGTACAATATCGAGATCAGAGATCTGATGAAGATCCCCGATATTGTACGTTCTTCGTGCTCATCCGGAACGAATTGTTCAACTATCTCTGAAAGGAGTGCCATCATATGGTAGGCAAACAAAATAATCACATTTTTTGTTTTGATGGAATTATAAGTCTTCAAATGCAATTTAAACGTGTTAAATAGACAAATTTTTAATTTAACAGATTGGTGTTGAAGTGCATTTACCGTCCGTATGCGTGGCAAAAATCAATAAACAGCCTAATATTTAGATATTTCAACAAAAAATATACAAGTTTAGCAAAATTTAGAATAAAACTAGCAAGCAAAATAACAAAAACAGTTCATTTGTTCTGTTTAGGCCGCATATAATTCCATCAGTTTAGGATTCAATGCGTCTTTAATTTTATTATCTATGTCAAGGACAACGATATAAAATATTTTCACGATACCTACATATATAAAACAAAAAAATTGAACGCCTGCCAAATAAACAATAAACTATATATGCTTGCTGCACACAAAAAGCAGACTACCAGGCGGCGGCGGCGGCGGCTCTCATAAAATTGCATATATGCATATGTATGTATATATGTATGTATATGTAAACAAACTAAATCACACACACACAATATAATAAAACAGACATACACATATTCTAATAACAAAATCAACTCACATTTTCCCAATCCTAGTACGAAGCACGTCACTGTAAATTAGACAATAAGAAAGAAAAAATAGAAAGATAAACACATAATTTACCCTTGAAACTCATCATCATTTTCGTCATCTTCCGGCCACTACTCCTCTATAATATATCCATGTATATTCTGCTCAGACACTATTTCATCTTTTTTTAGAGCACAATAATAAAAAAATCGTAATCGATCGAAATTTATATCGCACACCACACAAACAACTCAAACCACCGACAATTCAAGGCACATTGTCGTATCATCGACGCAGTAATTATTCACCCCGACTCCCCCGAATATAATATAAGGCTAACAACAACATCATTTTATGATGCGTACAATAATTTTAATTCATTTTGTCTACACAATTTTCCAAACACCGATTTTCTCCGCACCCAACCCCTTGCACAATTAACTGCTCTATTATTTTATTTCGTATCTATACATATACGTATGTGTGCTCAACTCTTGGAAAAATATACAAATAAGCAAGTTAGAAACTGGAAAAACCTAAATATGAAAATTAAATTATTTAAGGTGGTTTCTTGCCTGCTATCTTCACCGCCAAGCACATTTATACATTTTCCCTTCTTACTATTATACATATTAAGTATCTTATGAAATAATGAATAATTAGATTTTCCATCATACTACTTTTTTATTACTAACCAAATTGTTTGTTCGTCAATTTATTGAAAATTTAATAATAATGGTTTGGGATTTTGGAGGATTTCCAGAAGAATAAATTTGGAGTTGTCTCTACACTGACAACATTAAAAAATATCCAACAAAAAAAATAGGAGCACTATTGCGAATTTCATCTTGGTTCACCTTGGCCTGCTTTTTAATGATTTTAAATTTAACAGTTGGTGAAGCTAATTAAAGCTTCCGATTCGACAGATTAGGTTAGATTAGAGTGGCTGTCTTAAAGGACTATAAGCATAGATACAAATTGGTTTGTAGCTATAACATATTTAAAGTTTTCTCCTCAGTAATTATCAGCCTGAAAGATACTACAAAAGTCGAGAAGACGGAAAGAGAGGTTAATCAAATACTCCCCACCCGAAGCTCCCATCCCTTTTTGAACCATCCGGGAAATAGCTCAGCCAGGGATAGGCAAGGTAGATTACCCCATGTAATCTACTTGATTGTCGACACGTAAAATATTACGTAAATTACTTGGCAATATTTTTTTTAACGTCAACAATTAAAACAATCTCAAAAATCTACGATATATTCGTGATTTGAAATAAAATGCGCCAGTTCGCAGTTGTGTTTTATAAAAGGCCCACTATAATTTTGAAAAATATGTTGAAATAAAATAAACAATAAAAGAAAGTTTATTGCACTAAACGTTCGGATTGATCTAAATTTGATTTTTTTTTTATTACGGATAAAGTCAAGCGAATGTGGTTTGCCAATATGCCAATGACCAATATGCTTGTGGTCTTGCGTTTTTGGGGGCCTCGCTAAATTGAACTAGTTGAATATTTCTTTTCCTTTATTTGTTTGATTGGTTCTAGTATTCTGTTGGGCCTTTCACAACAAAATTTATTAGCTCCCTTTGTATATGTTTAACAACAATGTTTTGCTTTGGTGATAATTTATTTTATTTTTTAAGAAATTAACTACAAATCATTAGCCTCCTTATACTTTTTGCATGGGCCCCTCTTCACCCAAATATAAAAAACTACGTATATCTGTTCTAAGAATTAATATTGATGGTAGCACTTTGTGGTGAACAATAAATATCTAGGACGTATAAGAGTTTACACATATTAAGGGTAAAATTAGGTTATAAAATTAAAGGGTGTGCTGGTGAGCGATACTAAACCCTTTAAGCCAATGTTTTGCGTACATTTCATATTGAACGTAGAATAATGAACGGGATCCCATATATTTTTATTTCTTTTGTTTCCGTTTATAAATTCGTTTTGTATCAAAGAGGTTTAATATTTTCTGTCGGCTTCATACTCTGCGAAAAATAATTTCGAAATCGAAAAAAATTTTAAATTTTTTTTCAAAATATTTTTATGATACGCTGCCACTAATTGTGGGTGCTGGGAATGCCTAGCTACACTACTGGGTCCAACACAATCTATCGAAAAAGTTACTTTAGCTGCCGTCAGCAGCATACTGAGTTTGAAAACAAAAACCACAGCGGCATTACCACGTTGCGGGCACTCTCGCCACACGATTTGCTTTCAAACTTTTTTACATTGCATACTAAAGAGGTCCTCGCGTGAAATATTAGAAATGGCCTCGTTCATCCTTAACCCGCCACTGCGTGGCTCTTGAGTCCACAACTGTTAATCGCCTGACCATGGAAGTTCCCTTAGTTTCGAACTAATTCACAAAATCATCCCAGGAATTGTCTACATTATCGACGTTGTCTACAGGTTGTCGGCATGTCGACGTAGAAAATAATAAATGACGTGTAAACGACCATCCCTGAGCACAACGCCTCATTCATCCAGTCCTCGCTGGTTGGAATCGCAGTTAGGAATTTCGCCTCGACACATGGCGATCGAGATTTGACAGAATAGAAAAAAAATATTTTAAAAGGTTGAAGTTTTGTTCCAGTACTTTCAGGACCCGAGCCGGCCTAGTCCAACCAAATCAGGCTTATTAAAATGAAACATTGTGATTTGCTCTAGATAAGTAAATGTTTTAAATATATCGTGTTAACTATATACATTTGTATATATATGTATATATATGAATGTGTGTACATATGTATATAAATTCAAATGTATGGTTTTAGTAAATAAGCAACTCAATTGCGAATTTATGTATGCAATTAATGCAAATAATATTCGGGTTGATCAATAAATTTCATGATTATGAAGAAGTTTAAATATTAGAGCTTTCAATAGCTGTATACTAATTTAAAACTTGTTCTGAGTACTGAAGAGTGAAGAGTAAAATATACTTGAAAATTAAATAAAAAAAAATATATGTTTGCTACTATATAGTTGAAGCCACATTCCACAACTATTCACCTCAACAAAGGTATAAATTTACTATACAGATTAAAATATAAATGTATGCGAACTGAACATTTAAGGATTTTTTAAAAGCGGCTTACGAATATGTGTTGAAAATATATGATAATCTACATAAATGTGGAAAATTGTGATTCCTATAAATTCATCCCACTATTAGCATAATCCCTACATAAAAGAATAACATACATGTATATATGTATATAGCTCCAGTTAAATGCTTAAATGAGATGAGTAAACCGCATTGAATTAAACGCGGATAAAAATGAACCAACAATGGGTTCATCCTTTTTGTAGAAATTGATAAAACGTATAATATAAAATTAGATTATTCCTCTCGAATCTCTGGTGTTATAATTAAATTGTGAATACTTAGCTATAACGCTAATATTAACGTCTGGTTTAAATACGCTTATGATAAATTTCAAGTTTTAATATACAAATTGATTCATCAAAGATGATTCATTTAACATTTCATTAACTACGGCGCCTGTTGAGTTGAATAGATTTGTATAGGAAACAGTTGAAAGCTTTTACCAACGGAAATTAAAAAACATCTTTACAGGGAAAAAGCAAAACCATATATGAGGGGATAAATTATCATATTGTGGTAGATACAATCTTGAAAATTTAATAGTATGTATTTATTGTATATTCATATGTATGTATATGGTACATGCCGTAGGTTGCCACGCTACGCAACCAAAGTAAATCGTTACAGCTGAAGAAATAGTTGGTGCAAAGATTCATTCATAAGGTAATCTCGAATATAAAAGTATTTACTTGTTTTTCTACTATCGTGACAGTAGATTATAATAAACCTCGTGACATTTTTTGTGATAGCTGATGTCACGGCCATACAATCTTAATTCTTAATTAATGACGGTATGCTATAGTTTTTCAGTCGACAAACTGATGATCATGTAAAAAAATTTCGTGCTATTCCCAAACTAAGGGTTGCGACCATGCCATACTCAAGGTAATTGACATTTATGGCAAATTTTTTAAGAATTGATAGCAAAAAGGTAACTGAATAATGTTGTTGTTATTAATTAAATGTTAAAAAACAACAGTTAAACATCATTCAATTACCTTATTTCCTATTAATTTACCCTGCTTTTGAATACACCATTCACTAAAAAATTCACCAAAAATGTAATTTACGTTGAGTATGTGTAGTGTATGGCACGCAGCCTAAGAGAGACTTGTCAGTTTTGAAATGATTGATAGAAAAATTTTAAATTAAAAATAAATTTCACGATTACAAATTTTTACGAATTTCAAAAGCTTTATAATTTTAACATTCATCGAAATTTAAAAATTTTTATTTGTTTTAAATATGAGATGTTTAGTATTCTATCGAATCAGGTTTATTTACATATCATAAATGGTTCTTACATCGAGTAACTCTTGTCCAATTATAAAAATCACATCATTGGGCTCATGGTTATTTTCTGGATTTGTTGAGGACCCAGGTTTCCCTCATAAATTGGCCTTGCGATTTTTTCAAAATGTTTTCAATGCTCAATCCAATATGGAATTTTTTTTATATATTATATTTGCATCTCGTGTGAAGGGGCCAAACTCCTATCGAGTGCGTCCCCAGGTGGCGGATCGGGGAATACCCTAGGGTAGGTGGGAAATAAAATACGACCCATGAACCAAATCTGGCTAGGGAAAGGTACCCCGAATAATAAACCATCCATGAAAAATCAGGAGAAGAATAATGCTACGGTGCAGGAATTAGGATACCCAGTACCGGCAACTTCGAATGTGAGCGAGCGGGCTCCAGTCGTCGATATCCAGCGCCCGCAATGCTTTAGTAGTGGAAAGCTTAGATACTACAGCAGATAGAAGTATAAGCCCTTTACCTCTAATAGATTGACGACAATCACTCACCTATATTAGAACAAAGACACTGTCCGCGACAAGACGGCAATGAAATGACCTCAAAATTGGTCTCGCTTTGAACTAAGGATAAAATGCTAGCAATATGAGGTGCCATGTAAATATTAAATACCAAGAGATTATGGTAAACTTAAAAAGCAGAATTGAAACACTAGAGGGGCAAATGAAACCTTCTATGTCTACTAATGTTAGAAGCCAGAGCCTACAAAATCTCAACAACAAATATTTTACGGATGAAGAGGAGCTTGAGAAGGAAGTCAATCAACCTAGTGTTATGAATTATCAATGCTATACTGTATTTGTAGTATATAGAATTATTATTTATATTTATGAATCATTTTTAAAGTTAAAACATTTACTAATAAATCCTCCAACCCTACAATATCCAGATTTCGCCGAACAGTTCATAATTACTACCGATGCGAGCGACATGGCCATTGGCGCAGTCTTATCGCAGTTTAGAAATGATATAGATTTACCTATTGCGTATGCAAGTCGTGTGTTAAACAAGGCAGAAGTAAATTAACCGACAATTGAGAAGGAGCTATTGGCGATGGTATGGGCTGTTGAACATTTTCGTCCATATGTATACGGTCATCCATTCACAATTGTTACGGATCACAAGCCATTAATTTGGCTTTGTAATTTAAAAAATCCTTCGTCTCGTTTAATGCGGTGGCGTATTAGACTCGAAGACTTCGATTATAAGGTTATTCATAAACCAGGAAACATGAATCTAAACGCAGATGCACTGAGTAGAATACAATTGGAGACAGATAAGCCTTTAAAAACAGAAATCAAAGTAGTAACACGTTCTCAAAATAGAGAACAGCTTGAAAAAGATTTAGTAAACATATCAAATTCTGAACCTCACAACTATTCTGTTACTTCGAAAATAATTCAACTTACCGATGATACTGAAATTGACAAAATAATTCAAGATTTTCATTCGAATCCTCTAGGTGGACATCAAGGTGTATTTAGAACAGCCGAACGATTAAAACGATATTATAGTTTCAAAAATTTATATTCGCGAATATAGAAATTTATCCAGTCTTGTGAATTGTGCCAGAAAAATAAGTGCAGTAAATTAAACAAGGTCCCTATGCAGATAACGTCAACTTCGTCGCAACCTTTCGAAAAAATATTCTTAGACATAGTCGGTCCACTTCCACTATCTTACCTCGATAATAAATATATTTTGACAATACAAGACGATTTGACTAAGTTTTCTATGGCATTTCCAATTTGTAATCAAGAAGCCAATAGTAAAGCTCGTGTATTTGTTGAGAAAGTAATTTGCATTTTCGGAGTTCCTCAACAAATATTATCAGACCAAGGAGCAAATTTTATGGGTGATTTATTTAGTAGTGTGTGTAAATTATTAAAAATAAAAAAGTTAAATTCATCAGCATATCATCCAGAAACAAATGGGGCATTAGAGAGTTCTCATCGAAGCTGGATTGAATATTTACGAATATATACAAAGTCCGATGAACAAAATTGGGACTTTTGGCTTCCTTTTGCTATCTTTACATTCAACACTACACCACATACCTCAACTAAATTTATGCCGTATGAGTTGTTATTCGGACATAAACCATTTATACCTAATTCATTATTACGTGAACCTGAAATAGTTTATAATTACGATGACTATTTCTTTGAACTAAAAAATCGAATGCAAAATTATTTTGATATAGCCAAAAACAATCTTATCTCTAAGAAACAGAAGTCAAAGTCATATTACGATACTAAAACTCAAGTTAAAAATTTAAATATTAGTGATTTTGTTCTACTAAAGAATGAAGTACGCAGAAACGAATTTTCACCTCTCTGGCTTGGTCCTTTCCAAATAAAGGAAATTCCTTCTCCAGTCAATACTACTTTGCTAATAAATAATAAATTAAAAACCGTTCACAATAATCGAATTAAAATATTTCAATAATAAATAAAATTGTCATACTTATTTAATTGTCATAATTGATTTTCTAAAGTTGAGAATTAAATAGTTTGAATATTACCATATTTTAAAATAAAATATTATTAATTATAAAATAAATAAAAAAATTAAAAAATTAAAAATTATAAACAAAAATCATGTATATGTTTATATACTGTATATTATGTAAAATTAAATGAATTTAATAAAATATTAAATTAAATAATCATTGGATTATTTAAATCTTAGGGGAAAGGTGTTTAAGTAGTTACAGAGAACAGTCATTATGTCAACATAATATAATGCTTGCTTCCGACTTACACATGTGCCTGAGTGTTTCAAGGCTGCATAAATTAAAAACTGATAAAAAAAACAGACAAACCCGGTGAGCAAATGACATCATACAGGCCGATCTCTTTGTTACCAACTATCTCATAGTTGTTTGAGAAGTTGTTTTTGAAACGACTAAAACCAATGTTCATTATACCTGATTTCCAGTTTGGAATCAGGGATAAACATTCGGCCATTGATCAAGTTCATCGCGTGACCGCTAGATAGAACAAGCATTTGAAGATTGAAATATTGCCCTGCCGTATGTCTAGATGTATCACAGGCTTTCGATAGAGTGTGGCATGAGAGTCTTATATAGAAGATAAATAAATTAGTGTCACGAAATTACTGCCAACTGCTCGAGTTGTATCTCTCTAAATAAAAATTTAGAGTATCACATGAAGTTACATACTCTAACTTTTACCTAGATATAGCAGGAGTTCCTCAGGACTCCGTACTAGGGCCTTTCCTATATCTTCTTTACACTTCCAAAATACCAACAACGGATCGGAACACCAGTATTGGCATCAAGCGAATCGCAGAACCAGTTGAATACTTACAACAGGCACTCGATAAAATCAACCAATGGAATAGGGATTGGAAATTAAAGTTGAACGAGCTGAAATCAGTCCAGGTAACATATGCGTTGCGGCACAACAATAGCAACTTCAATACATTTCTCAATATGGGGTACAAATTCAATGATAAGCTCAATCTGCTAAATATCTCTCGGATTACATCTCGATTACAGATTGAACTGGAAACACCACGTTAGACAAAAAGCTGAACAAATTAAAATAATACAATGTGAAAGGTACTGGCTGAAAGGAAAACATTTTAAGGTTAGTCTACACTGTAAACGCCTTATCTATGGATCGATTATTAAACCAATTTGGACGTGAAAGAAGATTACTGCAACATACCAATCAATACTGAAGCAATACAACTTTATGACCTAACACAAGAACTACTATTGAAGATTCTCTGTTAAGAGCAGAATAGTGATTCCTTGTAAACCCGTACTCGTTCCACTTATTTGTTACAAATAAGTGCGTATCATCATTAGTAATAAATTATCATGTAATATAAGATTGTACTATTAAAAATAAAAAAATAAAATATTTGAATAATACTATGAGTTTTATTTGAATAATGTTTATTAATGATTAAAATCATTGCAAAACGTTTAAAACTATTTGAAAAAAATCTAAAAAATATAATCTAATTTAAACTGGCTAATAAACTAATTTTAAGTTTAAATTTCTATGAGAACAATTTATTTTCTTAAAATCAGCTATTACTTCAACAAAGCCAAGTAGTTTGGAAAATTTTGCTCCATTCAAAATAAAGTCAAACAGATTTAAAAATTCTATTCGACAAAGCAATGATGCCAAACGGTCAAAGATTTTGTAACCTATACGAGAAACCCACTCTCAAATTTGTTCGAAATATAAAACCATATAAAACAACAAAGCACCAATAAAATTTAATTTATTTTGTTTATAGTTTAGTTTAGTTCGAACTATTAAACTCTATTATATATGTATTACTATTCATACTGGATACTTATTGGAAATTGAATAAATATAATAACAGCAACAACAATAACAACAAACAGAACTTTTAATGACTCTCGAAACGATTATTAATTAAAACGCAAAAATATATCGAACGAACGATTTAATGAACTTTTATTTAGCGTTCGAATTTTTTAGTGCGCGGTCTGATTGGAATTACGAACAGAAGTTTTGTAGAAAATAAAAGTAATTATTCTTTCATTCAAATCGAAAATGAAATAAATTTTATTATTATTACACGATTTTTCAATTAGAATTAATTTTTGTTTTATATTTGTTTTCACAATTTACTTTTATAAATTTTCATTAGTTTCGATTTTTTTCGAACATTTTTATCAATTGGGGCGGTCCTGGGCGACATTTATGAACACATACAACAAAAAATTTTAATAAAAGGCAGAAAATAAAGATCGGCGACTATATATAAATTAAGCAGATTTTTTTGTGCGATACGATGAGCTGATCCATTAAAAATTATCACCCCTATCATAACCCGATTCCACTGGAACTTAAAGCCCCCAGTGGAAAAAAAAAAAGTTGTGAAACTTTTCCATATTCGAAAGCAAATATATTTTTTCAATTAATTGTTAATTAAACAAATACACATTTTTAAGTGTGAAAATTAATTTGTATGTACGCAATTAATAATGTCGAGCATTGGATTGGTTTTAATTGCAATTTTAATTTAATTAATAGAAATCAAAATTTGCAAAATAGAAGAAGATTTTTAAGATTGAGGATTCAAAGATTTAAAAAAAGCATTAAAATGATATTTTGGAAAATGTGTAGCAACCCATCTATCTACCATTTTTTAATTTTCCTAAAACTGGATTTTTGGAATGTGTGTTGACTGGGACGCGTTTTAAAATTAGCAGTCAGTCAAACGTTAAACTCGTACATTACACTCAGAAAAGAGGTTATAGTATAAATTTAAATAGTTTTATATTTTTGGTAAATTTTAAGAATTAATAAAAACATTTATTTACAAAAGCTCCACCGTCTTGCGTCTGAAAAAAAAATTACACCGTAAAATTATGTTGCATAAAATGTCAGTGGAAATAGTTTCAAAAATATTTTCACTACGCTAGATCTCATAATATGAATTTGAAAGTGCAGGTAAAATTTCCACTCTACCGGAAGTCATAATAGGGATGCATCATTAATAAAGAGTTCTTGAAAAAATTGCCTTGATGTTGAAGACATCCAGAACATTTTAATATTTTCAAACTTTAGTTTAAAAACTATAAAAGAATAGATATTTCCTAAACCCGAGCACTTTACACTAAACCAAGCATTTAAAATTACACCAAGAAATTGAAAGCTTTTGAGTATACTAATAGTCTTTGATCATATACTCAGGATGTTCTCATTTTCTAAAATCGAACGAGTTCTTGAAGCTCAAAAAAGACCGACTATTAACCATCGGAGGCAAAATAAATGTCGGTTGGATTTGAAATACAGGACCCCTATTCCTGAATACGATAGGTATCGTTACACGATACAAAATTGGTATATGAAACGAAATTGAATTAGTATTTCTGAATTCGATCCAATCAAATATTTTTACACTGTCATGGATTCATTGGGAAGTTTATTTTGAATTTAAACTTTGGGTATATGTTTTTGACGTTTGAATATTTGTTTTTAATAAAAATAAATTGCCTCAATAATGAATTGCGATACAATAAATTCAATAAGGTAAGTATTTTTGACAACATTTTTTGTACATCTAATTTTAGATGAAAGATTTTATTCAGATTCTCTTCATGTCTTCCTAAATAGCTCAATTGAAATCAAATTTCGTGACTGATGCTTACAACCAGTTACAATTAATTACAACCGATACGGCACTATTGCAAATCCAATGGGGCAACTTCACAGTTGTATAAATAAAAAAATTAAATATTTTGTGTTCGTAACAATATGTTTGCAAATTCAAAGTTTGCAAATTCAATAAAAAAATTTAAAATTATTAATTAATTAATTTGTAGTTATTTCCTTAACATAATTAATTAAATTAACTAAACTATGTAATTATTAAAAAACGACCCCAAATAGCGAAGGGAAATTTCGGTCCGGTTGATTTTGTGGCTTCAAGTAATTCGTCCGTATTTTCGAACGGAATTCTTTTTCTTACACTTTCCATGATAGCCATCCCGAAACGTTTTCCACTATGTTTAAGTCGGGTGAATAAGGCGGCCAAAGCAATAGTTCTAAATTTTCCTCAATGAATCGGGGCTTAATGAATCGGGGCATTGTCCTGCTGATAAAGCCAGCACGACAAATTTCGGTATATTTTGTAAAAGCTCATTCAAAAAATGTTTTTATATAGGAATTTGCTGATATTTTTACGGTCTGAAAATATATATCAATTAGCCCAACAAAAGACACTGATTCCCACACCATTACACCACCCCTTTACTGTTGGACACAAATCCATCTGGCCCGTACAACTTAAATTTTTTTCATCGGAATAGACAACCTTATGCTCTCTGTCCAATCTAAAGTGTTGCCTTGCAAAGCAAAGACACTGTTTCCCGCGTGCTTTATTTAACGGCGGCTTTTCATTAATTATTTGAAATATGGACCACGCTGTATTATACGATGGACGGTTGTTCTGCTGGCCGTAACACCGAGTTTACCCCTTTTTGCTAATCAACAGGGTCGAATGTGAAGCTTCTCTAAGAATGGCCCGTCGGTTTTGGGCTGTTGTAACCATGCTCACATGTTCTTTACTGTTCTTTTCATATCTCTGGATTAAATAGCTTAAATAATTTGATATCTTACTCAGGTAATTCTGCACAACGGTTGAACTTCTTCCAATTTTGGGCTTTTTCATCTATATATTCAAAAACATTCCTTTAGCCATTGTCGCGCGATCGTCAAGGTTTAATCACGAACTGATACCCTACACTCTTTTATTTTTATTTTTTAGCCTTAGACACGTGTTTAAGTTGTTCTTAAACACTCCGTTTTATTTTTAAAAAGAGTAGCGGTTCTCTAAAGTACCTGCTTTACCTAAATTACCTCCTTTAGATGGTTAAATTTCATGTTTTGGTTGAAATTTAATTTTATATTTTGGCAACGTGAAATTAATTAGGTTAGAAAACGAATATTAAATTCAATGTATGTATCTGTTAAAAAATACAAACATTTTTATACTCTTGAGTGTTTTATTTAAATTATTCTGGGAAATCACAACACAGACAAAGAACATTGACAAACAGTCAGTCAAATATCTGAGATATACAGTGAGATAATCGTTCAGATCACAATCACACCAGATAGGGTTATGTATGTATATAGAGTGAAATACAGCAAAATTATCAATCATCTTACTGAATAAAATTCTAAATCCATGATCCAAAAGAAAACATTTGATCTAAATCTAACCCAGTTTATACACTGTTTCTGACAATATTTAATATTCCCTATACTCGTATCTCCATATACATATGTATATAGTGTTGCTGCAAATTTATTATCGATAAAACTCATTAAATATTAATCTAACAGCAAATCCAAAGTTTAGATTTGTTTTGCTCTTGGCTAAATCAATTATTGTCTCGTACAAATGTTTTATTTTTTCACAATGACGCCATCAAATTTATCATGTTATAGCTACATACATAATACACATAATATATTAAATTTATAAAAAAAATATGTCTGTACTTACGACATTCCCGGATTGTAATATGCATAATTTAATAGAATATTCTTCATTATATCAATATTTGGATTATCCTCCCCTGCAAAATATGGATTACCCCTATCTGTGCGTACCACATCCTTTTCGATGACACATTGTACGGTGCGCCAAAATACTGCTTGTACTTCTGGCGACATTGAATACAGCCGACGACGTGTTAACTCTTCATATTCCTGTTTCCGTATATCAATTAAGGCGGCCCGATCTTCGAACGTCGAATTAAACGAGTAACAATGTAATAGAAAAGGCCATACAGTTTTACGTAAACTTTTTTCTAAGCCACCAAAGAAAACACATTTTCGTAGTAATAGATCATCTTCGATTTGTCCTTTTTCATTTAATAGGGTGCCATAAAAATAGTCGGTCGTAATTTTATTTACTTTGCCTTCTTCGGGATGTAGCTCGGATTTGCGCACCTCTGGACGGCACACCATAAATTGACGATATGGTAAATTTGGTTCATCTTGACCTGCAATAACAGCGGTTAGGAAAAAAAAAATTTTCGAAACATAATTATTTTGTTTTTTGAATTATTTTACAATTTTAAGAAATTTTAGTATTCGAAATGAAATTTTAAGAATTATAACTCGAAAATTTTACAATAAAATATTGCTAAACAATAAGTGCGACATTTCGAACTTTAAGTAAAGCTTAAATTTATGGAATTCAATATGTAAACACATATTGTAACAAAATACATATACCTAAACCTAAAACCATTATCATCCCGCAACTAAATCATAATTATTAGCCACCCCATGAGGGGCGAACGACCATAGAAAATAAGAAAACTATAATGTTCACATAACACATATAAAAATTAAAACCACTTGGGGTAATTTTATATCTAATTTGAAAATTTTACATTTTCCGTTTTCCACCAGTGGTAAATGACATTCATTTTCTGATTTATTTTTTCGTCCTGTTGCTGAGTGTGTGTGTGTGTGCACTATGTGTGGGTGTATCTGTATGGGAAAAAATCTTTGTAATTTTATTATCATGAAGATTTATCACTTTACAAGAACATTTTGGTGGAGATAAATGGATAAATTACATAAACACGACCCAGCGTCAAGACGGATGGGATGGATAGATCAAAGTTTATAAATATTTACGCTACAAATTAAGGAAGATACGTGTATATCTAGGTATGCTATAAACCCATAAAATGTATACTGTTCTTTATATGAAGTATAGGTAATGTATAAAAGAAAATTAGATTAACATGTTTTTTGTCTAAGATGTATTATACATATCTAGTTATGTATGTATATATAGAACAACAAGATGAAGACAATCTAACCTCATCCCACATAAAAAATTTAATTGATTATCTTAAAATAGATGTTTGAGCGCAGTTCGCAGTATGATATAACACGTGACCGAAATAATTAAAATCTAAGAAAAGAAATCGAATTATCTTGAGATATGAAGAGGTTCAGATATAATTTACCTATCAAGCGATTGACAAACTTTTTTCATGTACACAAATAAGTAATGGAAAACTTATAGAACTATATTCAATTGGAATTTAAATAATAAAATTCAAATTTTATTCAAATTAGTCCTCTAAATTCTGAATAAATTTATTTAAATTTTAATTGGTAATGACACCAGTAATAATAACACCATTGGAGTGTGGAGGTTCAAATATTTGGGTTCTCTTATCACTCACGATAACAGTATGGGTGAGGATATTAAAGTGCGGGTGGCAGCTGGCAGCCGTGCTTTGTATCCTCTAAGGCCACTGCTAAAATCTAAACACTTATCAAGTGCCGTGAAGCTGAAGCTTTACAAAGCGTTGATCAGGCCCGTTGTTATGTTTGGATGTGAAAGTTGGGCGCTGACGGATGAGTACGAGAGATGGCTCCTTACATTTGAGAGAAGAGTCATGCGTGTGATCTACGGCCCAAAACGCGAAATAGATGGTACATACCGAGTACTGTACAATATCGAGATCAGAGATCTGATGAAGATCCCCGATATTGTACATGAAGTAAGATCTCAGCGAGTACGCTGGCTCGGTCACGTTCTGCGTGCTGATCCGGAACGAATTGTACAGGGATCTCTGAAAGGAGAGCCACCATATGGTAGGCGCAGAGGTCGTTGCAGGCGATGATGGCTCCACGGTGTAGAGAATGACTTGGCTTCTTCTGGTTGTCTAGGACAGTATGAAGACCAAGCCCAGGATCAAAACCGTTGGAGCTAGATTGTTGACTCAGTAAGACCAGTAATGGCCTTTAAACACTGCTTATTATTATTATTAATTAAATTTTACCTCATCTAACTAAACTGACAATCAGGTATATAATTGGTAAAGAATTACCATCTCTTGATCAATCAATCTTGTGGAAGGAAGGTGAAAATGTGCAAAATATTTATACAATTCAACCATCATACTCAAATCAATTTGACGTTCACAATGTTCTGGTTTACTCTTAAAACCTGAATCATTTAATATCATCGTATTATCGAAACTAAGAAAGTGAGCAAATTGTGGGACAAAATTTTAAATTTGTAACTGTGACTTCGGGGTTGGGTCACTTTAAAATTGCACTAACCCAAAATGTCTAGCAGGGAGAAACTATATTCACCAAATTTTAACTCCCTATTATAAAGGTGTAAAAGTTAATAAATAAGAAACGGCTAAATAATTTGCATGGGTATGTTGAACCCAGAGCCCGACTGCTTTGCAATTTTCGTAGATAAAAAGAGTTTAGCAAAAGAAAACTATTTAACAAATTCTAATTCCTCGCGATAGCAATCTTGGTTTAAAAAAGGACTCTAAAAGTATGTGCATCGAAAGTGTTCTAAAACTTGGTCTGAGTACGCACTGAATTCAATCATTTTGAATAATTCAAATCGCCCAGCGAGATATCAAATTTCTTATATATAAAATTTTAGCTAGCGAGGACGTTAGGCCAAGACAGATTCATATACATCGAAAGAGTATGTTAATTAATATAATGCTTATTGGCCGTCCAGATTTGGTTCTGATGTCGGCGTGTTATGTTTAATTGTGACGATTGGTATTTGAATCATTGGTGGAGTGATGGTCAAGTATATCGTCGTCCAAATTATAAATTGATGTAAACGTAGATTTTCATTCCTGCGAATAGTAAAACTTTCAATAAACCCTTCTACCCGATCCTTTTACCTGTCTAGTTTCACAAAGCGTGAGTTGTCACTTTTAGCCAGAATAAAAATTCAACTTTCGAATCACGTGTATATATTTTCTCACGGTGTCCGGAAATGCGACCTAAGGAGATTGCGCCTAATTCTGAAAGGAAATTTGCCCTAATTATTTTGCATGGGGATTTTCAGCCGGAATTTCCATTTTTTAGTTTTGTTAACCTTACCTTACCGAAATTTCACAAAAAAAAAGGAAATTGAATTGAGCGAAGCGATGGAAGAAATACGACCCGTACTCCTCTATACTCCCGCTCGTATAGAGTTACAAATCTCTATATACGAATAATCTATAAACTTTTACAT
Organism: Tipula unca; assembly: GCA_951394425.1. NCBI lineage: Eukaryota > Metazoa > Arthropoda > Insecta > Diptera > Tipulidae > Tipula > Tipula unca. The sequence goes on from OX596380.1 coordinate 206,403,394, forward strand.
ATTCGCCTCATTCATAATTACTTCGTAATCATCAGCGAAAAAAATCCAATCCAAAAACTAACTCGGTCACGGTTTTATTTTACTCTGGTTTAGGTTCAACTTCCTTAATATTTGGAAACTAGGTCTAAAATAAGAGAAAATTCAGTCTAAGTTTTGTTAGGCATAATATCCATTGTTTAATGAATGCCGACACAAACTATAAATAGAAATGCGTCCTAAATTCAACTCTACAACATTATAGAGAGAACACAAAGAATATTTCGTATTATAGAGGATCATTGCTCGTATTTCTCCTGTATTTAGCAATGGTACTCAAGTTGATGGGGAAATCATTGTTTCCTATTGATGGACTTGGATGAAAATGTCTTGCTGAGATGAAACAGGAGAGGTCGCATTATTAAATAAACATTTCTAGGCGTTCTGCCCAAACTAAATTAACATTGGTTAATTTGATAAGTTTAATTTTAGTTCCAGCGACCGTTGAAGAAAACTCAGCCAGAATATGAATTTGCAACTAAAACTTTCAAAAAAATATGGAAATTTCAAGATTTCCATCTTCTTAAATTTTTGAGAAAAATTGAAAACTTAATTTTAGAATATTTGCGTTCACGAATTAAAGTTTGAATCCAAACTCGTTGACAATGGTACTTATATGGAGATTGAATAAGTTTATATAATTGCGACGCTATTTTAAATTATAAAACAAAACTTGTCAAACACTTACCTGGTGCCAACTTAATATTATGCAACAAGCAATGCCACTGATGTAACACCTGCGCCAAATGATCCAAGCCGCCATGATGAAAATGTAAAATTTTATATTGGGATTCTCGCGAAGCAATCACCAATTGCCCAGATGTACAATTCTCATCGTTAAAAAATAACCGTAACGAACGCATTTGGCTTAGGTCTACAGAAAATCGACGACATTTTAACGGAATCTTACGTGTTACGATAGGGGACGCGGACGCTGATTCCGGAAATGATAGATTATGTTTATAAGCTAGCAATTCGGGTGTCATCCAATTTTGTGATGTCATTAGGTCATCATTCGAACCGATCGATAGAGATCGCATAAAATTATGATGATCATTGGTTTGGGTCGATACAATACTATCGGATGGCGATAAATCATGGTTCATAATGTGAGGCGACGCAATTGTTATATTAACCGAAGTAAGCGATGGTTGGCTAGTTAAATGATTTGTCTTCAATTTTGTGTCACCAATCGGATCGGTTGATAAAAGTGGTTGCAATTCGGTACGAAGTTGTTTCTCCTCATCGGTTTCATTGAGGTCGTTGGAACTGTCGTTTAGCCCGTCAAAAGGGGAATCATGGTTTATCGTTTGCCCGAACATATCATCATCGCATTCGACATCTTTTCCCAAGCTTTGATCATTGCTAACACTGTGGCAAATACTATTCTTATCCGAATTTGAGTTGGAACTTAAACTAAGGGTTTCCGAATTATCGGATATACCAAGCCCAGTCAAGCATCCACCGTTTAAACAATTCTGTTTATTATTATTGAACATTGGGTGAATATAGTTTTGGGTTTGGATATCAATTAAAAATGGATTTGTGCTATTACTTCCGATCGATCCGTTCGATCCATTTAACGTGCCATTCTTCTCAATCAAATGCGTTAGGATCTTATTCTGTGTCCTTATATCATCATTGTGATTGTGATGATGATTTTGAATGCCATTGTGATTCGAATGATAGTGGTGATTGGCATGATTCCGGGCAAAAAGAAAATGGCTATTTTCCACAGTTGATGGACATTTCCGAAGTGTTGAATTTGGGATCCAAGTTAATAGTAGTGTAGGCCGTTTCGCATTATTATACTGATCGGTAAATGTTTTTGTGGTTACAGTTAAATATCCCGGATAGTGTAATATATCACTTTCCTGTCGGGCAAATGCGGGCGGATGAACGCATACATTATTTTTACAGAACAGCACCTCGTTATCCTCGTAGATGAGTTCACTTTTATCGTCCAGCTCGTCGCTGCCCAGTATATAACTGGAAGCGCGTTTCAATATATTGACGATTGGCATGATTTCGATGGGGCAAAAAATTGTGTGTAAATTGAATGCGTGCACTGTATCTTGTGTAGCACAAAAGTTTGGGGTAAACCACAAATACACAAAGGGTTAAGTGTTTTACGCCTTAATCACTGCTTTTTTTATTTTGTTTACAGACACACACAACGTAATTATTATGAATTAACAAAACATTTTTCACTTAATTATCTTTTCAGACATACAATCAAATTTTCACAATATTTTCACGATATGTATTGATTTTTCCAAACAAAACGAAAAATCTTTCTTTTTTTTCATTCATTCAAGAAAAAATATTGTCGATACCTACACAAATCGGTAACTTCTACAACTCACTGTTCACTCGCGTCAATTACGAACTATAATGCATTCAAAAATTATCTAAATTAAATCAATTTACTAAACACACGACACTTTTTTTAATTTATAATTCGACCATAATCACAGTCACAAAAACCACAAATCGAGCAGAGAGACATTTTAAGACTTGCGTTCCATACATTTTCTGTATAATAGTTTTTACATTTACAAAATTTTTCTTTGGTTTATGTTTTTGGTCGATGTCGTCATATATATGCCGACATGCGCTGTTCAACGTCAAAATTTTTAATTTTGTATTTTGAATTTTTGTTTTAAAATGTCATTTGTAATCAAATCTAGATATTAATTAAAATGCAACCAGCTTTTAATTAAATTATATTAAATTAATTGTAATTACGTGGTTTTGGTCACACAAAATTATAAGAAATATGATAAAGGCCTTTTCAATTTTAAACGACCGCAGCGCATCCATGCGGACAGTAGACGAAGTTTGTGTGTAATTTTTAATTCTTAACCCTATTGGGCGTCTAGTTTTAAGTTCATTTACATTTACAATATACGAAATTTTTAAACAGCTAATCACGTTAGTCGTACAATTAAACTAAAGAAATAAATTTACAAATTATAAAAAATACATCTTACGTATGAATAATTAGCGCTATCAGTTCAGGGTAATCTATAAATTTTGAGGGGATCGGAAATTAGAATTCTCTAAACCATAAAATGTATCATTTCCCTGAATGTATACTTTTGAATGAATAGTATTGAAGTGTAATATTAAGGTTAGTTATCAATTTTTGTAAATTGATGAAGATAAATTTGCCCATTTTATCATCGATCTTCACAGTTTAATGGTAAGAAGAGTAGAAATCACTTTAATTGACTTTATTTACGCACAGTTAATTATTTAATTATTTAATCTAGTTTACTTTAACAGACAACCTTATTCATTCCGCAATGTTACATGCAATTTTAAATTGTCGATCACGTTCAGTGTATTGCAAAATTTAAAATCGCGGCTACATTCGGACGCTAATTCAAAATTGAATTTCAAGCAAAACGCTACAATTCCCATTTTTATTTGCAAAAATGTAAATCCCGAACTAATCCAATCGTTTGATGAATCACCAAACGGGTAATATGTTCCAGTAATAAGTCGCTTAAAATTGTCTGGATGAAATCGGACCGGATCGAAATCATTGGGTCGTGTAAAATATTCCGGATTATGATGAATCGCATGAACTGGTATAAAAATTTCTTGATTTACATCTAAAATAATTTCGGTTTGTGGAAGTTTATACGGTTTTAAAGGTGAGCGTACAACAATCGGATTGGCTGGATATTTTCGTAATATTTCGTGGATCACTTGATCTACATACTTCATTCTTCGGAACAGCATTGGCGACCGTTTATACTCGAAGAGACCCAGATCCTTCGGGTTCGAAATACCCCTCAGAACTTCATCAATTTCGTTCTGTACAGCCATTAAAATTTTTTTATTTCGTGCTAATTCAAATAATCCAAATGACATGGCCGACAATGCTGCGTCAAATTCATGGGCGTAAAATAGAAATGCCTGCATCACGATCTCATCGATTGTTAGATGCTTATTTTTCTCTAAAATTATATATGAATCGCTGGATTAGTTAAATATATATTATTTAGTTTAAAATACATACCATCAACAGATTTGATATCCCATTTACCGTCTTCGTTGAATTTCCCACCATTTCGCAACTGTACAAGAAGTTGTAGATAATCATGGGCCACTACCTTTCCAGATTCACGTGATTCTAATGCTCGATTGATAACTTTATGCAAAAATTTCTCAATATCTGGGTCTATGGTGCGAATGCGCAATACTTTCGCAAGATTTGGCATTGTCATCACCAGTGAGGATCGCAGTTGGCCAATTCGTGTAGATCTTGCAATTAACCGTCCCATTTTACAAAACATATCGTCTGGTGAATTTATTGCATCGATCTCGGTGTTGAACACAATCGATGTCATCGCAGCGGTTGTGAATCGGCCCATTAATTCGCGAACATTCAATATGTGGTTAGTTTTAATTGCACATTCAATGTGCTTTAATAATGTTATACTGGTTTTTGCTAATATTTCATGTTGACGTGTTTGTATATCGCTCAGCATGTTGGATGGTAACTTATCTGTAATGGGCCTCCATCGTTCACCTTTTAACAAGAGCAAATTTGAGGTTAACAGTCCACGATCGGTAAACTTATCACTGTCGCTTAATAACATATCCATAATGACATGAAGATCTCGTACCAATACCACCGGTTTAATCAACAAATAAAAACCGCTAAATGGGTCCTTGCTCGCATCATATAAACTCTTCATTTTCAGCACAAAATTTTCTTTGTTCACAAACACATTGTAAAAATTACCAAACAGTAGATTTGATTTTACATATTCCACACCGGGCACTTCCCAAAAGTTTGTTATTCTCATCAAATAGAGATATAGTACGAAAATTAGGGCGGCGACAAAAGGCGTCCATATCACGAACGCTTCGAAATTTCTTATAAAATTCATCGGTTTAAGCCAGATTTATGATTACGCGGCAATTTTGTACCGATACTATATGCGTGATGGTTGACGAATGGCAATTAACTAAAATTTGTCTCGCCACGTAAGTTTCTGAACATAGAGGTAAATATTTTATTGAGTATTGTTGAATTCACCACTAACTATGAACGATATCTGTTGTATGATCCACGAATCGATGATGGATTAGTGGTTTTAAGAGAATTGAAAAGTGATCGATTGTGGTGAGAAAAATTATTTTTACCGCTTATTACGCAATTTACGTAAAATACGATATTATGATATCAAGCTAAGTAGCGGTATGTGGTACGCCTATGGTATATAATACTCAAATATATAATATTTACTGCTTTACACTCTCAGTAAATACAGAACTCAGTCACCACTATATTATATCACAAGTATAACCGCATACTAACAGTTATTTCAAGTAATTTACCCCGTATAGGTAGAGGCAATGGCTCGTCGATTCGATCGAGACTATAGAGGCAAATAATACGGAAGCTCCGAAAAATCACTAAGTTCTTTGGATAATGGTAAACTATGTACATGCGAAGGCACGTAGTTATTACAATATGAACTCGTCTAGGGTTATTTGTATTAATAGTTTCGACAGTATACGTATACGAATTATATGAAATCTTTATAATTTTTTTGGGGGAAATCCTAAAGATAACCTCCTCTGGGTTCTGGTCTTTCGAAATTGGTACAGTCATCCACGGAGCCATAGGTTTCGTCTAGGGTTGCATGATACGAAGATTTAATATATGTCGTTATTTGTGGAATGAATGTAACTTTTTTTAGAGACCAAAACCCAGCAGGGTTTATCTCCCTTAAAAACACCAGAGGGGGGTGACTCGTGCCCTAGAGTCAAACCAAGAACTAGCCCTAGGGACCCAAGGTAAATCTAGCGCTGTCGACGGAGGTTCGATTACGTCCCTCCGTCAAAGAAGCGCTATAGAAATAGACACTCGGCGTTCAGGATTCTGGCCAGGTGGGCTGCAACCCCTGAGGAGCAGCTCACCGCAGAGCAAAGAGAATCCGTGGTATGGGGCAGGAAAACGGTCGGCAGCGATAGCTCGGAGAGGGACCATGTGTCGAAAAGACAGCGGTCCCAGGATGAGCTAGAACCTGTCGACACCAAACAGTCCAAATTGCAAGCGGAGAAGGAAACTTAAAAAGTTAAGACGAAACACAAGTCTTTTTGCGACATTGTGAAGGATCGTGTTTTGGTGCTAGCCGTCATTGACAGGAGTCATTAAGATGGGAGTATCACCTTGGAAAAATGGGATTAATTTATTAACAGGACCCCCTCCATCCTGCAGAGTTGCGGGGTGGTGTCAAGGTCGTATTAAATTAACAGATGATGCCAGATCAGTTGATCTTTATAAGAAGGCTGTAGCGGAGGCAGGGGAGGTGTGGCAAGACGCGAGGCTGGCGGCTGTAGGCAAGGAAGAGATTCCTAGCAGGCCAAGCGCGCGCGTCTGGCTATCAACCGAACCGGATAGCCCAGAAAAAATCCTTGAGATAATAAGGAGCAGCAACCCTAATCTTCCGACAGGGAATTGGAAGATAGTGAGCCAATAGTATGCCAAGAAGAGCTCTTGTCGTGACTAACGGAGCAATAGACTTCGGTTTCGGATCAATTACTCTCAGAGTCTACAAGAAAGACGAGGCTGAAACGCACTCAGTGGAACGGCAACCCGTCCACACAAGAGACAGATGCACCAAGAGGGAAGACAATCCAACCAATGTAGCTCTAGGCTAGTAGAGATGGACAGCCGCCTGTCCCTAGTGTCGGACGAGGAAGACTTGTCGGAATCGAGGGACGAGGGGGCTGCCAGCATCGGGGAACCAAGTTCCGTGGGAGGAGATACGGCTCGCGACTCCACTGGAACCGACAGACATTAGTCTGCGGTAGCGGGGAGTGGTAATAGGTAAGTACGCTCAACTTGGTGTTTGCTAAATATCACACAAATTAACCTGCACCATACGAAGGCGGCATCGGCCGCCTTACTCCTCAGACTGTTCTGTAAGCGAAAAGCAAGAAAATTGGGGTGCGTGCTCCTTAGGTGTGATGCTAATGCGCATCACACAAATTGGGACAACACTGATATCAACAAAAAGGGTGAATTTTTTGATTACTTATTAAACACTAACCTTTGGGTGTGTAATATTGGGCAAGAACCTACATTTGTTCCTAAAAACCGGCAGGAGGGTCTAGACGTAACCTTCGCCTTAGATAAGATTTATCCTATGGTGAAGGAATGGAGAGTGGCGGGGGAGCACTCCTTCTCTGACCCAACTTTCAGCCTTAACGTTTCCCCTGCTACCCGGAAAGCTTTTAGGAATCCTAGAAGGACAAACTGGAGCAAGTATATAGAGAAACGCTTAAAGAACAAATAACGCCCGGGGCCCCTGAGCCGCCAGTGACAGTAGAGGAACTGAATTGCATAGTGGGCACAATCACTAGTGCCTGCAACCGGTCCTTCAACGCTGCATGCTCAATGGTTAAGCCCAGGGGCAAGCAAAAACCAGCATTGTTGTCCAAGGAATGAAGACCTACCGAAAGGCATGTAGGATAGCCAATAGAATTTAATAGAGCCAAAAGTACGAGAGAGGCTCAAGATTGGGACTCCTATAAGGAGGACCTTAAAGTATACAAAAATGAATTGAGAAAGGCACAAAGGAGGTCTCTTCTGTGATAAAATGGAAGAAGTTTCCTGCTTCTACTGAGGAATCTTTGAAACTTCTCATCGAAACCCACTTTCCAGGAAGCTTCGACGACTCGACAGAGACTAGCACTCATCGAGAAGCACATTCACTGCGCATAGAAGATATCGTAACCAAAAAAACGGATCCTATATGAGCACTTGAAGGTTTCAAACCTTATAAATCGGCTGGTCCTGACCGAATTATATACCAGCGGAGATTCAAAACAACTCGTTGATTATTCTCTCCTGGCTGGAAGTAATCTCCAAAGGGTGTTTAAAATTGATCTGTATTCTCCGGAGGTGGGCAGAGGTCAGAGTGATCTTTATTCCGAAAGCGGGTAAATGCTCACATGGCTACCCAAAGGACTTAAGACCCATAACTCTATCATCCTTGCTATTGAAAACCTTGGAAAAGCTGATGGATATCTATATACGTTCAAAAATAAAGCCTATAGTGAATGGGCCCAGTCTCAGCATGCATGAGGGAATCCACCATTGAGGTTGTCCTGTCTCCTCTTCTCTGGAACATAGCAATCAATGGGTTGCTGTTAGAGGTGGAGAAAGAGGGGATCGGAGTAATTGCTGATGCAGATGACGTAGCGATAGCTGTCTCTGGTAAATATGTAATCACGGTGAAGGAGGTAATCCAAGATGGCCTCCTAATCATTACGAGGTGGGCCATCAGATTTGGACTAGCAATCAGCTCGTCGAAAACTGAACTGGTACTCTTTCCTAGGAAATATAAAATCACCGTAGGAGAACGACATTTCTTAAATGGCAGGAGACTAGCTTTTACTGACAAGGCACGATTTCTGGGCGTAAACTTGGGCAGTAAGCTTAGATGGACGCCCAACATTTTGGAAAGAGTAAACAAGGCTAATAGGCTATATTATGTACTCGTGCAGAACCGCCATCGGAAATAGATGGGGCCTGGTATATTGGCTATTCACTGCCTGGTATATTAGCTATTCGCGGCGATTACGGCCACCCGACTATCAGCCATATCTCAGTGGAAATGTCTTCAGACAAGACACTCGACGATAATTAGATCGCTAAGGAACGAACTGGCGAAACTACACTACGTTAAACCAACTTTATGCTTCGAGAAAAGGAACTTCCTGCTCCACAAGGGAATCTTGTAGGAGCGGGTCGGTTGCGTAAACAGAACGGATGGCTCCAAGCTACACGGTAAAGTAGGAGCTGGAGACTTCTGTGATAAATTGGAAGCAGATATATCAGTTCGTCTCCCTGATCACTGCAGCGTGTACCAGGCAGAGGTGATAGCGATTGAGGAGGTCCTGAATTGGTTGAGACGTAATGTGGTATCCTCGACTGATATCGCAATTTCAGTCGAGAAATCTAGTCGCTGGATGAAAGTTTCTCTGACGTCTAAAGTGGCGTTGGGTTGCCACTTGTCTCTGAATGAGATGACATTTCAACATTCAGATAGGCTGGGTCCTCGGCCACTCGGACTTTTTGGGGAACTGCAGGGCGGACAAACTAGTGAGGCATGATACAACTCTCCAACTGATACCGGATAGGGAAAAGTTGGGGAGGCCTATTAAGACACTCAAGAATGTGCTTAAAAAGGAGGCAGTATTCTCAGCGAATGAAAGGTGGAAGAACACTCTCTCATTTAGTGTAGCAAGGCAAGTCTGGTAAAAAAGTTGGACTTAAAACGCTCAAAGACAGTGATCTCACTACGTAGAAGTGAACCAAAAACGATCGTGGAGATACTCACAGGACACTGCCTACTTGGAGAACATGCGAGAATGCTAGGTCTAGAAGCAAATGACTTTTGCCCGGCTTTGGAACACAAAAGTCATAAATATACTATATTGGTAAATTCTTAATGGACTGTCTCTCTGATCACGAAAACTGTAAGGTGCGAGATATATCAAGCTACATAAGTAGCTCAAGCTGGTTCTCATAAGAATAATAGGAAAGTAAGATCCTGTGGTATCACAACGGACTGTCACCGGTCTATGTGTGATGTAGCAGCCACTCCACCTAACCTAACCTAACCTAACCTTCCATTTTACTTTATTTTCTATAGATTTCGTGCTAAATAGAAACATTCTGAAAAGATGTTTAGAAACCTTTTCTCTTGGCTAACTTCACATACAAGTCACTCTCAACTTCATTGGCAGTTGATTGAGAACACGTTAGGAACATAGAAAGTAAATAAGGAAAATCACGTCAGAACTATGACAAGTCGGATCAACAATAAGAGCCTTGAGAAAAATGTTGACCTCACTGTTCCATTGAATCGAATAAAGTCGAATGATTTATCCCCTGCGACTGTTGTAAACCACACCTGTACCGAAATGAACTACCGCGGAGTCAAAAATAGCACTAATTAACTTACGCCACTTGATGGAGACTTTCTCTAATATTGAACCAAACCGACGGTAGAATAAAAAACAAACAATTATTACAAATTGGTTTTCACGAAGAAAGTATCAAAAGTACAACCGTATTTTGGAACTCTAATGAATCGTTTCAAATTATTTAAAAGTAAAATCGGTATACAAATGAAAGGTTTACCGTAAAAGCTACATAAGAAGCCCATGGTTGAATACGTTCCGAATTTTATTTTGGAAGATTCTGCCGTTTTTAAAATAACAAACCATAATAGAGTGCCTTCAGATCTCATTTATTATTGATATAAAGAAAAATAATTGACGTTTACATAAAAACTAATTTACATTAATGAGCAAGAACTTTCGTTTCGCGCCGTTAAACGCAAATTTAAATTTCCCTCCACATTCAGTGTACCAGTACTGCAAAATTTAATATCGGGACTACGATCGGGTGCCAAATCCAAATCAAATTTCCAACAAATTGCCACAATTGCCACCTTTGTTTGCATTAGGGCGAACGATGTACGAATCCAATGGGGTGATGCATCACCAAACGGAAAATACGTACCCGGTTTACGTTTATCAATGGCGGCCGCAGTGAAACGGTCCGGATTAAATTCATTGGGTCGCTCATAGTATTCTGGATCATGATGTATCGCATAGATTGGTATAAAAACTTCTTGATTTTCGTCTAATATGATTTCGTTGTTTGGCAGTTTATACGGTTTTAGTGGGGATCTCGCTATAATCGGTATGGAAGGATATTTTCGTAACGTTTCGTTCAGCACTTGATCCAAATACGGCATATTTTTAATTGACTGCAGCGTTATTTCTCCCGTTTTCATGGCTCCCGTGATTTCGTATTGTAGTTTTTTCTGTATTTCTTTATTTTTGGCTAACTCAAATAATGCAAACGACATGGCCGAGGAAGCCGTATCAAACTCACAAACAAAAAATAAAAACGTTTGCGCTACTACTTCTTTGACTGTTAGGTGCTTACTGTTATCTGTAAAATAATAAATCAGGATTAGTGGCACTCAAGAAAAAAGAAAAGAGTTTTAATTACCATCAACAGGTTCAATATTCCATTTCCCCTCGCCGCTAAATTTCCCACCATTTCGTAACTGCGCTATGAGTTGCATATAATCATGTCCTACAAATGAACCCGATTCACGTAACTCCAATGCTTGGATGGTAGTTTTGCGCAAAAATTTCTCAATCTCCGCATCAATGGTGCGAATGTTGAACAAACTCACAAGATTTGGCACAGTTAACGTCAAAACCGATCGTAGTAGGCCAATTCGTGTAGGTGTTGTAATTAACCGACCAATGTCACAAAACGGATCATCAGGATTATTTATGCTATCGATCTCGGTACTAAAAACGATCGATGCCGTTGTAGCGGTTGTAAACCGTGCCATTAATTCGCGAACATTGAATATATTATTCAGTTTACTTTCTCGTTCCACGTGCTCTTGTAGCGTGACACTGGTCTTTTTTAGTGAATCGAACATCCGTTTCTCGATATCACTGATCATTGTTGGTGGTAATTTATCTGTAATAGGCCTCCATCGTTCACCTTTCAACACTAATAAATTTCCCGTTAATAGGCCACGATCGGTAAACTTATCATAATCCGTTATTAATATTTGTTTAACCAGTTCGGGATCACGTACCATTAAAATCGGTTGGGTACAAACAAAAAATCCACCAACGGGTCCGTTTATCGAATTATATAGCCGCTTCATTTTTAGAACGAAATTTTCTTTATTCACAAACACATTATAGAAATTACCGAATAATAGTTGCGGTTTTATGTATTCTATGCCACGCACTCGCCAATATTTTGTGATGCCCCTCAAATAAATATACGCCATTATAATTCCTGCCACAATTGGTCCCCATATTAAAGTTGATAAGAAATGCCATAGTAAATTCATGATGTAGATGATTTTTTTCGCTTGATAAATATTTCGCGTGATCGTTGCAGATCGACTGAATAATTGTAAAACAAAATTATGCGTTTAAGACGCGCGCTTGTCAATTGAGAGGTACAGTTTGCGTTTGAGATTCTCTCTTTTATTGCTAAATTTTTAACGGTATTCTCGAATATTTATACGATCAATTCGGCACAAAAGTCGATGTTCAGATGACGATCATGACCTACATAATTAAATAGGTACAAAGTAAAATTGAAACACATGTTTTGTGCGAACGCGATTTTTCTTATCGTTTAATCCCTATATACAAATCCTGCTTATATACATACATATATACGTTTGACAAGACGTCTTAACGGATAAAATACTGATAGCACACAGGTTGTTATCTATATATATACATTGATTCTAACAAAAATCAAATTTCTAAAATACAAAATAAATATTTGGAATCGATTCACTCGTCCGCCTTAACACTGTTTGCTGCGGTATGAAAGTCTATACATAGTTTTTATCAATTGTTATCAATCAAAAAAAAATTGAGCGAAGGGTTTATATAAAAAAAATCTATACCTTGCCAAAAATGAATTTCATTTTTAATATCATTGAATTACTAATAGTTTATTTGTTAACGGTAGTGCTGCGGATAACAAAAATGGAATTGTTACAGTTGAAACATTCCATGTATTCGTTGCTGGCAGGATTAAATGTGATATTTCATTTGCCGGTGGTAACAGTGTATGTGCTGGGCAAAGGAATTAAAGTGATTGGAACATCGTTACGTAGTAAGTCTATCATACTAAATAGTCAATCAAAAATCCCAGTTATTTTTAGATGTGTATACTCGTATAGGGAATTCATAAAATTCATGATAAATAATTCGACATATTTTCAATATAAAACATCGGTAAACAACTCGCACTGCTATTAGTCAATATTATGATGTCCACTAATCTGTTTGTATCAATCGGAATTGGAATTTTATTAATCACTATGTGTTTTACGTCGCCCGTACAAGTGAAACAAAGTGTCATCGGTGCAAGTTTAATCGATACCCGTCCAGTGATCACGTCTCCGGAAAATGTATACGTCGGCCAGAATAAAACTCGTGCATCTCGACGAGCTGTAATATTGGCAATAAAAGAAGATCTTAACTGTCCAAAAGGTTTTCAATTTGCTCGCGGTGCTTGCCGTGAAATATATTCTTAATTTATATGTGTATAGTTATGTTATCTATATATAAGGTGTGATCATGTTTCTTTTAATGTGTGCGACAAGATTTAATTATTTATTCATTATTCTCATTCCAGAAATCGGACAAAAATGGAATGGATACTAACTAAATTAATCAAAATTGGGGTGTTATCGTGGCCAGATAAAATAAAATAAAAATATCACAAGCACACATTACATTAAATTATACGAGTTGAGTCACTGCAATCATTTAAATTATTCGTTATATTTGGGAAAAAAAAGCCTTTTCCAAAATTTTAACAGCAAGGGCATATAATATATTCGCATTAATTATTATTGTTAATTTAAATTAATAAAATTAATCATTTTTATCGTATACATTAATTTATTTATTGATCTAGGTTGAACGGATTATTAAATCTGGCTTGAACATTAAGACTTTAACTGTGTGTTTCTGAAAAATTCCGAAATAAGTGCCACCTTGGGGAAACTCACTAATTTCTTTATTTTGATAACAGCTCAGCTGATAACAAGATAAACGTAATTAAGGAGAATTATATGACGCTTTGTCGCTAAAATCAACATTTAGTTTAAGCTGGATTTGTTTAAATCAGATAAGAAAGGTGGGCTGGAAAATCGTGATTTTTTACAAAACACTCGTGTACTTTATGCTTCTTCGCCACCAATAATCATTAACGCCACATTCTATTTAGGGTTCCGTACAAAAAATGTATCAAGGTAAAAAACAAACCTAATAGTGCGATTTGATTGTTTGTCCGTGTGTCACAGTCATAGCCAATTTTCTAATGAATGCTATTGACTTGCAATTTGGCATATTTAGCTAAAAACTTGTTTGCCAACGTTACTTAATCCAAGCGTCGGAATTATTAAATGTTCTCTATTTTTGGGAAGGCCAAACAATGATGGCCAAAAAATGTGATGAATAATAAATGTTGCTTTAATCTACGTTTAAAGTTATCTTTACTTAAACAAATGCCGAATAAATGGTCAATTTTATTAAAACTGTTCGACATCTTCTTTACCGGTTCATTGTCACCATAGTTAGTTCTGTGTTGGTACAGATTGAGGAACTCATGATCTCTTAAATTCCTGCACGGTGCCTTTATTTTAATTGATTCCAGTATAGATGGTGTATCGATTTGGTCAAGTAAAATATTTCCAACAAATGAACATTTTAAAAGCTCTCGTCTATTATCCAGTGTTGTAATGCGATAGGTTTTACATCCAGTAAGATATGGTGGTATCGCTTCTGGTTAATATTTCCACGGTACATAGCGGATAAACTTTTTTTTGGGTATTTTCAGTGTTCCGGATATATTCGTCGTAAAAAGGACAGCAGACATTAACAGCATATATTCAAGTTGAGATCTGACATAAGCGTAATGCAAGACCTTAATTGTCCCGAGATAAAGAATATCCGCTTAAAGAACCAAGCATGGAGTTAGCTCTATAAGCGACGCATTACACAATGTGCTTAGTAAAGCTCATGTTTGCAACGAAAGTAACCCCTAGGTCTTTAATTTCGAATACTTTTTGTAAAAGTATGCCAAGTATTTGATATTGATGTAAAACAGGGTTACCTTTCGATGGAACGAAAATATTAATGCTTAAGAGTGCTGTATTACATCAGTAATACCGTTGATGAAAATTATAAAGATCCAAGGACCAATATGGGATCCTTGTGGTACCTCTGAAGTAGTTTTAGTTATTTCCGACCTTCTCTTTCCAAGCCAAATATACAGAATGCGGTTGCTCAAATATGATTTAAACCAGGCAACAAACTGTTTGGAGAAACCGAACTTATATAAGCGTTCCAATGTCTTTACAATGACTGATGACTGATGGAGTTAAAGGCTTTCGTAAAGTCAGTATAAACTACATCAACATGTTTGTGTTTTTCAATTTCATTAATTTTTTTCTATAAATCTATCTATCTCTTCGCTGACGTTTTCCATCCGGAAGTCCCCTATGTAGGTTATCGTTTCTTATGTACCAAGGAGCGTTCACTACTCCACGTAACACTTTATTTTGAAAAGCTTGTATTATTTTAATATTGGTTTTCTTAGTACAGCCCCAAAGCTGGATACCATAAGTCCATATAGGTTTTAAAACTTGTTGGTATAGTAGCAACTTATTAGGTATTGACAGCCCTGAATACCTTCCAATTAGCCAATACATATTTCTATATTTAATGTGTAGGTCCTCCTTTTTCTTTTAATGTGCTCTTTCCATTTTAACTTAGCATCGAGAGTTATGCCAAGATGCCAAGATCTGTGTTAGCATTGGGAACTTGTTTGGAATTTAGTTCTATTGGTATCCAGTTAACTATTTGATTGGTGAAGTTAACGTGCGTTGATTTTTCTTAATTTAGCTTAACGCGCCATTTATTGGTCCAGTTACTTAGTTGGTTCGTAGCCCTGGTAGCTTCGTCTATTTTATAAACAGTAGCTAAAATTGCAGTATCGTCCGCGAATGTTGCTATTGTTGTCCCGCTTGTGTTTGGTAAATCACTTGTGTAATGTAAATACAACACTGGCCCTAGCACGCTACCTTGGGAAACCCCTGCAGATCCCCTCCTTAGCCCGGATAATTCTTCTTCACATCTAACGCGAAAATATCTGTTATCAATGTAAAATTTCAATATGTGAAAGTATTCTTTTGGCAAATCTCGATGCAGTTTATATTCCATTCCAGGATGCCATACTTTATCGAAGGCCTGTGCTACATCCAGAAATATTGTTGAGCATATTTTCTTATTTTGAAGTGCATCTTCAATAATACTTGTAATACTGTGCATTTGCTCTATGGTGGAGTGGTTTTCTCTAAATCCGAACTGATGTGGTGGTATTAGCTTTCTCTCAAGTATTATAGGTTTCATCCTTTTGTATAACAGTTTCTCAAAAATTTTCGAAAGTACTGGAAGCAGAGTGTTTGTTCGGCTTTGGTATCATAATTATTTCTGCTACTACAAATTTCAGTCGAAATGACTCGTTGATTATTTGAAGAAGTTTTCGCACTCCTTGCTCAGGTAGTGCCTTCACCATTTCACCTGTAAATAAATCATAGCCAGGAGATTTTTTCGTATTTATTTTATGGTTAATTACATCTTTCAAGTCTCGTAGAGTTACCGGTGGTATTTCCCTACAATCCTCCTTGTGCACTGGAATTATATTTTCATCCGCTGATTGTCTAGCATATGGTTTCTTCAAGATGAGATGCGAACAGTGCTGCTTTCTGTTTGGCACTTGTTACCCAATTTCCCTCATCATTTTTTATTGGCGGTATTTATTAATTTGGTCTGGTTTCCATAGAGTATACTCAGTTTCTTTACTGTCTGTAAGACTACGAACATAACGGGTGACTGATTCATTTTTTAGTTCTCTAATTCTTTGCTTAAGCTTATTGCAGAGGTAATTAAAAATTATTTTGCTTTGTGGTGCTCGGTTTCTCTGCCATGTTTTTCTTGCTTTCCGTTGTTCATTAACCAACTCCCTGATCTCGACTGGATAAATGAAATTATTACGCTCCTTGTTTTGGATTACAGGGGTGCTATCCCATGCTGCTTGTTGTATATTATTGATTAATAGTCCCACTTCATTTTCTAATTGAACCGGATGCTTGATTGGTACAAGATCATCGGTGTTGTCTTCAACCATAATTTCCTAAATAATTCCCAATTGGTTTTGTTATTTGTTAGTCTAGGTGGATTTTCCTTGTTAACAATCGTGGTACTAACAGTCATAATGACGGGCGAGTGGTCCGACGAGAGTTTAACTATTTCCTAGAAAAATGTGGTTTTCGGATATATTTCGGATATACCTCTAAATGTAGAAATCAATTAGACCCAGAGTTTTCCTTGTGTCAGTAGGCCAGTACGTTGGTTTTCCTCCTGAATGAAATTCACAATTGTAAGCTCGACCTGCGGCGTATAGTTCTCTACCCTAATTTCTTTAATTGAGTTGCTGGTAAATTCAATGAGATTTGTTGATGTTGATCTTTTTGGCATGAAACCGAAATAAATGAAAGTGAAATAAATCGAGGAACCAATGATCTAAATGAGTTACACACTACCAGTTCAAATAATTTGGGTATTGAAAAAATTGATGTAATCCCTCAATTTTGAAAATTGGTGTCACTCTGGTCATTTTCCATTTTTGTGGAAATTCTCCTAATCTAACGATTGATTAAATAGAATACACAGATAAGAATTGCTAACATTGTGAAATCTTTTAATAATGAACCTAGAATGCCATCAGGACCGCTTCAATCTCCGAATACTTCTAGAGCTCGATAAATATCCTCGGGTTCAATCTGTGATGTTAGTATGGTTACGTTGTTTTCACGATTGCTAGGGTTTTCATACTTATCGATGTCTTCCGGCTTATATACTGATTGAAAAACCTGAGCATACATGTTTGATATAACCTGCTGGTCACAAGATTTATTTTCTTGACTGATACAAGCTGGTTAACCATTAATTTCACGTTTTTCTTTAAAAAAGCTCCAAATGTGTTTTGGATCCTTTCTTATTTTTTGCTTCATATGACTAAGGTATATAGCTCTTATACTTTAACTCAAAATAGCGCTCGAAATTTTGGTTACACACAGTGAATTTATGTTTACTTTCCTCAGAAAACAGTTTGACCTTTTCTTTGTAAGCCTCGTCTTCCTTGTTTTTAAGATTGATAAGTTTATCATCGAGCCATGGAGGATGTTTGTTAGGTTTGGCCAAAGTAGTGGGAACAAATAGTGTGATATACTCTTGAAAATAATTGTATACAATTTCTCAATGTGACATCTTTAGGTTTTCCCTGTTAATCTACTTGAGATATAGCTGAAGGTTTATTGTGTCGGCTTTTCTAAAATTGTAATACGGATTGCGGTTTTGGTGATTATTAGAAACATTATGCGGCTATCGCATTCCCAAACTATTTCTAGGCTTGGTGCTTAATATCATTAATAACGAATGTTGATGGTGATTCATTTACTTTAAACATAACTGGTTCATTTGTAAAGATCAGGTCTAAGATACGGTATCGACCATTATATATCTGGCAAATTTGACTTAATAGATTTATATCAAAAAACAGTATCGATAAACAAACACTCTGTTTCTGAACTCACGTTGAAAGGTAACATTTCATCCATTTCCTCATTCATCCATTTAAAATCCCCCGTGATTAAGGTGGTGTCAAATGGATTAGCAGCATTGTTGATTTCCAATATTGTGTCGCAGCAGGCAGCGTAAGATGATATCGGGGCAGGTGGAATATAGACCACGTAGATAAAAATTGACTTTTTGTTGATTATAATTTTAACACATAATTGCTCGACAGACTGGTTGGATATTTCAACTAACTCACTTGATAATGATGCATGGGCGGCTATAAGTACTCCTCCACCAGTTTCTTTAATGCTTGTTTGCGGCGAACGATAACATCTATAAACGACATACTGGCTTGGAAAGAATTCAACTCAGGATCCCTTTATCGAATGATGTGAAGATTAAGATCGCGTAGTTCTTGTATAGAACGAAACCAGTGCAAACCAGTCCAGTAAATGATCTCCAATTTTTTTTATTTCAGCTAGAAGATTTAGTGAAAGCATACCACAAGATTCCAGCTGAACCAAGTGACATTTTGAAGATGGCTACAGTTCTACATCTTTTGGATTGTCTGAATTAACAATTGGACGACTTTTAGGCTTAATTTGTTTAATTTAGATAAAGGTTTCCAAAGATTGTCGGAAAATGGTCTCAATGTTTATTTGGATAAACAGATAAGTGCGTTTATGCTAAGCTATGAGATAGTACTTTTGGCTTATTCAAAGTTAAATTCTTCCATCGCCAGAGCTTAGTTCGATCGACCACAAATTGTCAAAAGGATTTTTGGGGATGTTGAATTTGTCTCGACGTCTTATACCTACAGCAGCATATGATCAGGTTCTGTTAAACATTTATTGGGGTTGCTACAAAAGATTAAAAAACAATTTTTATAGAAAAGCTGCGCATAGCTAAAGCCTCTGATATGGTGATAGGTGCAATTTGTAGACGGTTTATCGCAACCGCTGGTTTTCTTTATTCAATGGATCTCAATCAGGCCTAACGACAGTATAGCGCATTAGGATCGACAATTTAACCACTATTTTTCTGAAAGAAAAGCCACTGTTATTTTAAGTCATAGCACTTGAAAAAATTGTCAATAAAGGATGTCCACACGGTTTCATCCTTGGTCCACACCTTTGGAATATTGTCTTCAAAGGCAAAGTATTCTAGGAACAGCGCAATTAGCCATAGATAGGATTGTAGACTGGTGCAAAAGTTACAAAATGTAAGTATCCTCTACAAAAACAGTTATGATCCAACTTAAAGGTTAACTGGACATTAGGAGACCTCTATTGGTTTCCATAAATAGCCAAAGAATTAAGATGGTGAAAAAAGTTAAATGACTGAGAGCTGACTTCGATGAAAGACTTGGAGTAATTTCATATGTCAAAAGAGTCGCGGAAAAGAGTAAGAAGGTTTTCCCTATGCCGAAACAAGTTGCTAAAGAGACCTAGGGACTCAATCAACGTACTTTGCCAATAATATATGTTGCCTTGTGGTTTCTTCATTGACATACGCGTGCGCCGCATGGGCAGACAGAATAAACTGTCACCATCGGCGTACACTACTTAGTGCCCAACGAAGTATCTTACTCAGAATTACCAAGGCATACAGAACAGGGCCAACTGACGCCGGTTCTGTCTTGGCCGGCATGATTCATATTGATATACTCTTCAATGAGAAAATTGCCAACTACAAAATAAGAATAAGACAAGACGTGAGCTACGGAAACGTGATAATAGAAGGCGATCAAATTCGGCCAAACCTAGCAATATGGCAAGATAGATGGTCGCATTCAATGGATGGTAGAATAACATATAGTTATCTGCCAAACATTGAATCGAGATTAGAGACAAAGAGTGTGTTCCTCTAAGTGTAAAGTTTATCCAAATGTTAACGGGGCATGGAAGAATAGCCTCTTATATGTATTCACGATTGAGTCTAGCGGACTCAAGCACTTGTAAATGCGGACAGGGCGAGGATACCACAGAACACGTCTTCTATGACTGTTATCTAGCTCAAGAACCTAGAGATCAACTAATTATAGACTTAAGAGTTGACTGGCCGGCAAGTAAACTTTACATATATACTTTAATGCTGCCAAACAATCTCAACTCTTTCCAGAAATTTTATAATACCGTCATGAGCGGTAGGTAGATATAAGTATATCAGAACACAAAATTTTTATCTTAAGTAAAAAAATCTCCTCTTGGCAGGGATGGTAACAGGGTAACCGGGCTAAGCATACCGAGATAGTAATAATATTTAAAGAACGGAAAGTCAGCGTTGGATATGTTAAAGGCTCGACCACTTGAGAACATGTTCTTCGCATCAAAGTGACATCTAAAATGAAATGAAATGAATTAGGATCGACACTACTGGCAGGTTATTTGGATAGCAAATATTTTACACATGATTAGAAGTTCGTACCTTTACTTTCTGTTCTGACCCCAAACCCTTAATCTAAATGCAGTCAAATAAAACTCACGCTAGACTCAAGGACTATACATTATAGTCTATTCACAACTGACATTCAGCATATATCTAGTGTCGATTATGTGGTTGCAGATCAAATTATCATTCAGATGGCTCACCCAAATATAAATTACTGTCAATTCCGTTTAGATTATATTATCGTTGATTTATACGTTGTTCTTTCAGTACAGAAAGGGCTAATTTACCAAAGCGTAAATTATCATAAGTACATCTATATAACAGAGCATTACTCCCGTCACTATTACGCCAAACCAACCCACTGTTCAAGTTTATATATGTCACAAAAAACTGCAGAGAACGTAAAATCCGGAGATATCAGTATTGGCTCATTGACGAACGATTAATAATAACCAATGATGAGGATGTATAGTTGAGACCAATGATGGGGATAATTGGCCGGAGGTTTAATATGCAATGTTCCCCCAA
This sequence comes from Tipula unca, assembly GCA_951394425.1. NCBI lineage: Eukaryota > Metazoa > Arthropoda > Insecta > Diptera > Tipulidae > Tipula > Tipula unca. Next base: position 206,424,607 of record OX596380.1, read on the forward strand.
CTGTAAATATTGGCCACATGGTATACAAAAACTCTAATAGTTTTCAGAATTTTTAGAGTTTATCAAGTTTTGAAAAAATTTTGCCAAGTTGAAAGTGACGAACGAGTTTGCAGATTGACTATCAATATGTTTATCGCGAATGACTTTCATACGCAATTACATAAAACACACAACCAATCAATCAAGTCAGTCTTCTATTAGTATATGCAATATCACACTATGAATCATATCGTTGATTGTGATAAAAAAATAAAAAATAGTGTACACACTCTCAGTATATTCTCCCCACTGCTCAAAATATTCCAACTCACAATGAGCGTAATCCAATTAATATTCTGGGCTATAAATACAGTAAGGTCAAGTGCCCAATTTCTCTTCATCAGTATACAGTTAATTGTTGCGCGAGCAACATGTGTTTATTTTCAATTTTGTCAGTTTATTAAATTTGGTTGTTTATTTGTGTGGTTCTGTATCGATTCTGTGCAACGGCCTTGAACTTATAATACAGTTATTTATTACATATCGAACGCAAAATATTTATTGATCCACAATTACAGGTAATTAAATAAATTATACAAATCATTTTGATACAAAACGAACAGTAAATCGTAACTTTAATTTTCCCTCCACGTTCAATGTGCCCACAGTGCAAAATTTAATGTCGGGGCTACGATCGGGTGCCAATTCCAAATGAAACTTCGAACAAATCGATATAATTGCTACCTTTATTTGCACAAATGCGTACGACGTCCGAATGCATGTACGTGAGGCATCGCCAAACGGATAATAGGTACGTGGTTTACGTTTTTCGATTTCGCCCGTATTAAATCGTGCCGGATTGAATTCATCTGGCCGTTTGTAATATTCGGAATTATGGTGGAGCGCATAAATTGGTAGAAAAACTTCTTGATTTTCGTCCAAAATAATTCTTGTATTAGGGATTTGATATGGTTTTAGTGGCGATCGGGCGATAATCGGTACCGATGGATATTTTCTCAAGGTTTCGTTGACCACTTGATTCAAATACATCATTTTTTCAATTGATTCATACGTTAAATCACCGCCGTTCAACACCGCATCGATTTCGGACTGTAGTTTTGCCTGAATTTCTTTATCTCGTGCTATTTCGAATAATGCGAATGACATGGCGGAAGACGCTGTATCAAATATGATGACGAAAAATAAAAATAGCTGTACGATTACCTCATGGATTGTTTGATGTTTACACGTTTCTGTAAATGTTGAACCGCCGGATTATAAACATTTTAAAGTTAAAATTTGATATTTCACTTACCATCAACAGGTTCGATAGCCCATTTACAGTCATCATTGAATTTGCCGCCATTTCTCAACTGTACGAGAAGTTGCATGTAATCATGTTCCACAACTATCCCAGATTCCCGTAATTTCAATGATTCCCCGATCGCTTTTCGCAAAATTTCTTCGATATCCGAGTCTATTGTTCGTATATGGAAATATTTCACTAAATTTGGTGCAATCATGGCCAAAACTGATCGAAGTTGGCCGCATCGTGTAGGTGTCGCAATTAGCCGACCTAGTTTACAAAACACATCATCCGGGTTATTAATGCTATCAACTTCCATGCTGAATACGGTCGAAGCAGTCGTAGCGGTTGCGAATCGACCCATTAAATCACAAATTTCGAATATATTATCTGTTCTGCTCGCTCGTTCCACGTGCTCTTGAAGTATTCTACTAGTTTTTGTTAAAGCGTCGAACATATGCTTCCGCATATCACTGACAAAATTTGGAGCTATTATATCCGTAATCGGTTTCCATTGTTGACCTTTCAACACCAATAAATTACTAGTTAACAGACCGCGATCAGTAAATTTTTCAAAATCTATTAACAACATCTGTTGAATGATTTTCGGATCACGTACCAATAGCACCGGTTGCGTGAACAAGCAAATTCCGCCAAATGGCCCATTAATTGCATCATACAATCGTTTCACTTTGAGCACAAAATTTTCTTTATTCACAAGCACATTGTAAAAATTACCGAAGAGTAGTTGTGGTTTTATATATTCCACGCCGCGTACATCCCAAAATTTCGTGATACCGGTCAAATAGAGATAAGCAATTATAATTCCCGCCACTATTGGACCCCACACTAGGGTTGATAAGTAAGACAATAGTAAATTCATTTTTGCGCGAATTTATATAATTGGACAAACACTTTGCGTGATCGTTGACGATCGACTAAAAATAAATTATGTATGCGAATGTGTCGCACGTTTGTAAACAGAGAATGTAAATATTTACTCAATTGTACATATACATAAGAAAAATAAACTGCTATATTCGAGTACTAACTGTATGATTAATTTGTCGCGAACGATTCGCGATCGTTTATATTTATAATACGTCAAAATGGAAAGATCACAGAGTTTCGTTTTTCTTACAGTTACAATTTATTTAATTGAATACAAAATTTATTTCACATTACGCTTAGTGAACCGCAAATTAAAATTCTCCGCCACGTTATCTGGGCCATGTCCGGGTGCCAAATCCAAATCAAATTTCGAACAAATCGCAACAATGGCCATTTTTGCTTGAATTAATGCGACGGAAATACGAAATGCCGCACTGTCTAAATTCCAATACGGGCAATACGTATCGGGTGCACGTTTTTTAATTTCATCTGACGTGAAGCGATCCGGGTTGAATTCATCAGGTCGTGGATAATATTTTGGATCGTGGTGTATCGCATAGACTGGTATGCAAACTACTTGGTCTTTATCTAAAACTATATCAGTGTTTGTGATTTTAAACGGCTCCACAATAGACTTCACTACTAACGGAAATGCTGGATATTTACGTAATGTTTCGCTCACCACTAATTCGAGATAACTCATAGTTTGAATTGAATCGTTTGTGATTTTTGTACGGCTTTCCAAGGCTTGATCGATTTCGGATTGTAGGCGTTTCTGTATTTGTTTATTTTTGGCCAACTCAAGTAAGGCGAATGATACGGTGGACGATGCCGTGTGAAATACAAAGACGAAAAATATAAACGCCCTGGTGAAAACCTGATCGTTCGTTATATACTTGTTTTTATTAATCGCATTGATTGAACATTTCCCGTCATCGCTTAATTGGTCACAATTTCGAATCTGCACAATAAGTTGCATATAATCAAATTCCACAACTTTTCCTGTTTCACGCAGCATTAATGTTTGCTCGGTAATATCACGAAACATCTTCTCTAGCTTTGGGTCAATTGCACCAATATTGAAATATTCCATAACGAATGGTACTGCCATCGACAGCACCGACCGAAGTTGACCAAATTGTTGAAACGTTGCTATTAATCGCCCAATTTTGCACAGCGTATCATCTCGATTATTTAAGCTATCAATCTCAATACTGAATAAGGTGGATGCCGTCATAGCGGTGGAAAATCGGGTTATTATTTCGCGAGCGTCTAGCACGCTATTCGATATGATCTCCCGTTCTACGTGTTCCTGTAGCTCCGTACATCTCTTTTTTAGAATATCAAACTTGTGTTTCCTCATATTACTAGAAAATATTGCTGGAATCGATTTCATAATACCATACCACCGAACAACTTTCAACAGCATTAAATTATTCGTTAACACTATACTATCGGTAAACTTATCAGCTTCTGTATGTAATATTCGTTTAATTAGTTCTGGATCTCGTGCTATCAAAACCGGTTGAGTGAGCAAAAATATTCCGCCAAACGGTCCACTAATCGTATCATATAGCCGCTTCACGTTGATCATAAAATTTTCTTTGGACACAAGTACATTGTAAAAATTACCGAACAGCAAATGAGGTTTTACGTATTCTACACCGCGCACTTTCCAAAATTTTGTGATACCAATTAAATACAGAAACACGATTATTAGTAACCCTATTATGGGACCCCATATCAGGGTTGACAAGAATTTTTGTAATAAATTATTCAGGAACATTAAACGAATTTATAGAATTAACAAACACTTTTCTTGACCGTGCGCACGAACGACTATTTAGAAATATAAAATAAGCGATTGTAAAAAATTTTATTACTGGTACATATATATGAGTAATAGTAGTCTAACTGTAATTAGTGGTGTACAGAATTTAATATATTCATTGTGTAGATCAGCCTTGTTCAAACTATAAGCCGCGTGCACTGAGCCTTCCTACAAATAGACTTTACAACTAATGTTAAAACTTGTTATAAACATGTTATGTTGGAACTTACATTTAATAATTTTAATCGTAATGAATTAAAATTATTAAAATAATTTTAATCGTACATTTAAAAAAAATTAAAATTGGGCGGATCACTCCAGCGCACTCATTGCCACACTCCAAGGCACTCAATGGCCCACGGTGCAATACCCGGACAAACACCCATACTTACACATTAAAAACACCCAAGATTTCTGGTCACCACAGAGAATCGAACCCACAGCACAACGTGACTACCGAGACACGCGAAGACCGAATCTGTATAACATAACAGTGCAGTGATCGCAAACGTTCCGCAGTAAACCGTTTGTGAAAGTGAAAACATACAGCTAAAAAGGAACTCTACGTTCCATCCAACGCTCCCGGAGTGCACCCTCACCTCTACATGAAGATTGAAATAATTTTCCTGTAAGTACACAAATCTAGTGTAAAATCAAATAATAAAGTAATTTAAAAACCATAAAATACACAAGTTAAGTGTAAAAGTGAGATAATACCACAGTGAAACAACGAAAGTTACAAATTACAATTTCAGATTTAGAATTAATAAAAAAAACACTACAAGAGATCACTGGAGCTCTAAATGCCCAGATTGAACTAACTAAGAGAATAGAAAAACGATTGGACAAACTGGAAAATCCCGTGATTTTAACGACAGCCCCTACAACGCCAGTCACTTCAAAAAATGAAGAAGATTTAAAACAAATAAGCAGCTTGCCTGATGCCGTTAAAGAACTACAAACATTTGACGGAAATCCCACCCAATATTTATCAAGGGTACACAGTGTTGAAAACATATTACGAAACAACGATATAATGCGAAATTAACCAATATAAGGAATGGGTGGCAATAAAAAAAAGTCTGTCATTACATTACTCCGATAAACGTGATCTTCCCACACTGGAACATCAGTTAAGTACGTTATCACAGCGACACACGGCAGTAGACATTCGTCTACGCCAATGTTAACCACCAGTTCTCCGTGATAGTCAACAAAATCAAGACGGAGGATTACACATTGGAAACAATTAATGTTTTGGTAGAAACGTATCGTAATCGCGCATTGGACGTGTTCATCCGTGGAGTAAATGGAAAAATGGCCAAAATGCTGACCATTCAGAAACCAGCTACATTACCCGAGGCATATGCATCCTGCCTAGAAATTCAAAAACTGAACTTCCGGAACATGGCCATTCACAAGAGAAACATCAACAATGTTGTAACTGCTCCGATAAACCAAATTTCATATACTCATGCACTACCCAAAAACAACAACGCATTATCAATGCAGAGAAGAAACATGGCATATAACATCCAACATCAAAACTACAGTAGCCCTTTTGGTAATCAAAACCCAAGCAACCTCCAACCACCAAAGCCGAACTACCCTAAGCCCCCAACACAGATGAAAGTTGATCCATCAAAACAAACACGACAGCTGAATTACATCAATCGCCCTACTCCTCAAAATAATATGATGACAAAAAGAGAACATTCTCATATCCATGAACAAAGGAAACAACAAACCATTTAGAAACACAAATAGAAGAGGACAACTATAATCAACTAGCTTCTGACAACACCGAAAACGAAATATCCAGTGATGAGCAAGAAATAGAAGATACCTCCGAGGTAAATTTTATGATGGAAGCCTCTCTAGTGTACCATACCTAAAGTACCGGCTTAAAGTCGGAAACACACTCAAGTTCCTCATAGACACAGAGGCCAACAAGAACTTCGTAAAATCGGAATTAGCCGTTAATGCAAAACCAACCGAGAATCAATTCCAAATCAGATCAGCAGTATTCTTATAAGTTGTTGTCATCGATAATACCATCGATCTCTTTATTCTGCCAGGATTGAAATCGTTTGACAGTATCATAAGAGATGATACTTTAAAGGAATTAGGGGCACTTATTGATCGAAAACACAATGAATTGATCATCACGCCCAACATACACATTCCATTAAAAGAAAAACCATCGTGCCAAGTAAACAATATATAGAAGTTCGGGATGTCATCTTTCACCCGACACAAAAAAAATATTGCACACAGTCATCTGGAAATTCACAATGCTCTTTGAACCCGTAAATAACCTCGAAACCATCGATACTGAAGTATTCGCTGAAATCAAAGCCACCAGTGAAGAACCGATTTACACCAAATTATATCCATGACCCATATACAATATGAGACAGGAGGTGGACCCTATAATTCCCCGATATGGATAGTGGAGAAGAAATTGGAAGCTTCACAAATAAAGAAATATCTAATGGTAGTAGACTTTATGAGGTTGAATTCGGTGACATTAGCTGATTCCTACCCTATTCCGGATATTTCAAATACAATAGCAAACCTTGGAGATTCCAAATTTTTTACAACTGTCGATGTGACTTCCGGATTCCATTAGATCAAAATGAAAGAAGCCAATATTCCGAAGACTTCGTTTTCGACAATGAATGGTAAATTCGAATTTCTACGACTCCCGTTCGGATTAAAAAACGCCCCGCAATCTTTCAACGAATGATAGATAATGTCTTGAAAGAATTCATTGGAGAATTATGTTACGTGTATATTGACGACATAATTATCTTCGGAGGACGAACAGCAGAAGAACATCTAGAGAATGTCGAAAAAGTATTTGCAAAACTGCATAAAGCCAATTTGCGCGTAAATCTCAACAGAACGGAGTTTTTAAAAACAGAAACGGAATTTTTGGGATACTAGACAACAAACAAAGGCATGAAGCCAGATCAGAAAAAAGTACAGGCCATCCGAAACATGAAGACACCCAAGAACTTGAAAGACCTTACTCCTTTCTGGGACTCGCATCATATTACAGGCGATTCATCCGAGATTTTGCACTCATAGCTAAGCCATTAACCAACTTAACGAGAGGAGTAAATGCGCAAATCAAAGCATCAAAGAAAGCCTTTCCTGTTAACCACTGACGCTTCTTCATCTGCCATCGGCGCTGTATTATTTCAAGGAGATCGTTAAATAAATCTGAAGAGAATTATGCAGCAAATGAAAAAGAGATGATGGACATAATATGGGCACTAGATAATCTTCGCAACTACTTATATGGGGCCCGCAAAATTAAAATATTGACAGATCACCAACTACTTACGTTTACGCTAAGTAACAGAAATAACAATGCCAAATTAAAACGTTGGAAAGTTGGATTAGAGGAATATAATTACGAGCTAATTTATAAACCTGGCCCTACCAACAAAGTAGCGGATGCGCTCTGTCAAGATTAGAACTCGCAGCGGACACATAGTCCACTAATGGAACTATTCACAGTGCGGAAGAGGATTCTACAGACTTAGTGCGATACTGTGATGCACCCACCAATGTCTTCAGGAACCAACTGATCTTCCAGAATGGTCAGAACATTTATGTTTATGAGGAGCCACATCCCACCTACCAACGATACTATATTAGTCGGCCAGAGCTAAACAAAGAAATTTTAAGCAAAGTTTTACAGCAGCGATTGCATCCAACTATCATCAACGGAATCAAAATACCGGAAGAATATATCCAACTTCTACATGAAGTATTTAAAGAAAGTGTTTCCAACTACAAAATACGCATAACGTAGAGAATTGTTGAGGACATTCAGAATGAAGAAAACAAATTCTCCATCATAAAGGAAGAACACAAGCGGGCACATGGAACCACATGGAAAACAGAAATCAAATTTTGGAACGCTATTATTTTCCAAGGATGGCCAGCTTGATCACAAAATACACGCAAACATGCGAGATGTGCAACACAAATAAATACGATCAACATCCTTATCGTGTTGCTCTCCAACAAACACCTATTCCAACATTACCTGCAGAAATTCTTCATATATAGATATAATGGAAATCAAAAATGAAAAATTTGTATCGTGTGTGCACAAATTTTCAAAATTCTCGAAATTTTTTCGAATCACGAACAATTCAATCATGCACGTACGAGATAAAATAATTAAAGCAATACACTATTTCACTGCACCTCGCATACTTGTGATGGATAACGAGAGATGCTTTGTGAGCCCTGTCGTAACAGACTACTTAAAAACCTTAGGTATTCAAATCTACCTAACTCCGTAGCGAGTTCATTCGACCATACTGGAAGTAGTTCGATGCCTCCAGAATGAAACCAGGCGATACTATCTATATGGCGATGAAACAAATAAAAGGAAAAGATAAGCCGAAATTTCGACAAGAAACAGTGGCACAAGATAACAACGTCACTAAAGCCCAAATCTAAAACCTACCACAATAACTTCCCACTCATCAACCTGGAATTCAACCCATCCAGTTAAACTTTTGATCCACGGGACATGCATTTTTAATAAGGGAGGAGTTAATACCATCTGTAATGCTGCATAAGCACAACCGTGCCTAGTTAATATCAACGATAATGTACCTAATTCCTCACGGACTCGTAACTTAGATGTATTTTAATCTAGCGTGGTACACATTTTGATTAATTTAAATCGTTCTAAGAAATCATATGTTGCATCGACGAAACCATTCATCGTTGGAAAAAAATTAATAAGTCGTACAATTAACCAGCAATGAAGACGTTCTTTGGCTAATTTTTAGTGATACCGGTGAAATAGAGTTTATATATAAGTTATATGTCGAAATGGAAAGATTATACGAATTCGTTTGAATACTGTTGCAATTTATGGTAATTTATTCTAAATAATTTACAAAACTAATACAAAATTTATTTCACATTACGCTTAGTGAACCGCAAATTAAAATTCTCCTCCACATTATCTGGGCCATGTCCGGGTGCCAAATCCAAATCAAATTTCGAACAAATCGCAACAATAGCCATTTTTACTTGAATCATGGCGTAGTTAGTACGAATCCATCCAGATTTAACTAAACAATATTTGCCATACGGATAAAATGTATCGGGTGCTCGTTTTAAAATTGCATCTGATGTAAAACGGTCCGGGTTAAATTCATCAGGTTGTGGGAAATATTTTGAATCGTGATGTATCGCATAAATTGGTATGCAAACTACTTGATCTTTAACTAAAACTATTTCAGTGTTAGTGATTTTAAACGGCTTTGTGACAGATTGAATAACTAACGGAATTGCTGGATATTTTCGTAATGTTTCGTTCCACACTAAATCGAGATATTTCATAGATTTAATTGAATCGTATGTGATTTCCGTACTGTTGTTCAAGACTTGATCGATTTCGGTTTGTAGCTTTTTCTGTATTTGTTTATTTTTGGCCAACTCGAATAAGGCAAATGACACGGTTGACGATGTCGTGTGAAATAAAAAGACGAAAACTAAGAATACCTTGGTGACAATCTGATCGATCGTTGCATTTTTCTTTGTTTTAATTGAATTGATACACCATTTTCCATCATCGGTTAATTGGTCAGAATTTCTCATCTGCGCAATAAGTTGCATATAATCAAATTCCACAACTTTTCCTGTTTCACGTAACATTAATATTTTCTCAGTAATATCACGAAACATCTTCTCTAGCTCTGGGTCAATTGAACGAATATTGAAATATTTCATAATAGATGGCACTGCCATCGCCAGGATCGATCGGAGCTGACAAATTCGCCTAGATGATGCAATTATTCGCCCAATTTTACACAACGTATCATCTCGATTATTGAAGTTATCAGTCTCAATACTGAATACGATCGATGCCGTCATAGCGGTGGAAAATCGGGTTATTAATTCACGAGCATCTAGAACACTATTCAATTTGATATCTCGTTCTACCTGTTCTTGTAGTGCCACACATTTCTTGTTTAGAATATCAAATTTCCGATTTCTCATGTTACTAGTAAAAGTTGATGAACATGTTTTCGCAATGCTATACCACCGATCACCCTTCAACATCATTAAATTATTCGTTAACAATAAATTAGCGGTAAACTTATCAACTTCTGTATATAACATTCGTTTAATTAGTTCTGGATCTCGTGCTATCAAAACCGGCTGAGTGAGCAAAAATATACCGCCAAACGGTCCACTAATCGTATCATATAGCCGCTTCACGTTGATCATAAAATTTTCTTTGGACACAAGTACATTGTAAAAGTTACCGAACAGCAAATAAGGTTTTACGTATTCCACACCGCGCACTTTCCAAAATTTTGTGATTCCAATTAAATACAGAAACGCGATTATTAGTAACCCTATTATGGGACCCCATATCAGGGTTGACAAGAATTTCTGTAGTAAATTATTCATAAACATTGAACGATTTTATAGAATTAACAAATACTTGGCTTGACGGTGGCTGAACGACTGTTTATAAATATAAAATAAGCGATTGTAAAAAATTTGATTACTGGTACATACATATATATGAGTAATAGTAGTCTAACTGTAATTAGTGGTGTACAGAATTTAATACATTCATTGTGTAGATCAGCCTTGTTCAAGCTAGGAGCCGCGTGCATTGAGCCTTCCTACAAATAGACGGTAATAGTTATGACTTATGTTGACGAAAATGATGCGTTGAAACTTACACTTAATAATTTGAATCGTATACATTAAATGTCCTGAAGTATCCTGTGAATTCGGTTGGTACGTCGATGAAAACAGCTTTTGTTAATTTTGATTTAAATATATATTGGTCCAGACTTGACTGTTCGAGTCCCATATCTTTTAATGCTTAGTGAATTATTAGTTATTTGCTTAATGCAAATTTCAGGATGCTTAACCCCTTTTGTTGGAGCATATAAATTTATTCAACGAGGTCCAAACATTGTTGTCTATTACCATGTTTCCATGAACCGAGTTAATTTAGGTTTAGGTTTCGTTGAGTTAATAACATGGCGGCGCTAATCCGTATCGTTTCCATGAACAAGTATAGAGTAGAGTTAATTTGACAGATGAGTTTTAGTATAAAAATCAATTCAATATATTTTCTTTCTTTTACGTTTTCTTGTATTTCAATGAGTGACAGCGATTTTCTTTAAACTTTCTTTAAAAACATTAAAAAGTAATTTATTAAATAAACCATATATTTCAACACGTATATGTATATTTTACTTGAAATTGGCGTAAACAAGTCAAGGGCATTCTGCAATCGTAAGCTGCTAGGTCTCTCTCCTAAAATTTGGTCGAGCTCATCAAAATATTCGCAAGAGTTTCGCGTTTCCCCACTTGTACTGTTTTGTTTTTTAACATTTAAATAATTTTTTTTTAAGTTTTTCCACTTGTTTTCTATATTATCTACTTTTTGTCTGTAATACCCCGTTTTAAGAACTCCTCTTCCACAATTTTGAAAATATCCTTTTTTCGGTATTTTTTTCCATCCATTAATTTTAATATTTGTTTTTCTGCAAAAACAGAAAATAACACTTTACAATCGTCGTCATTCCAAAAAACTCGAGATGCCATTTTTATTTGAAGTTTTGATCACAACTAAACAAACAACAACAAAATAAAATGAAATGTCAAGCAAACCTAACTCAAACGTATTGGTTTCGTTGAGTTAATTTGGGTTTAACGAAACTCTAACCTAATCTGCGTTTCCATGCACGTAAACCTGAGTAAACCTGGGTTAACTCTGTCATGGAAACATGGTATATATTAACAATTGGAATTCATCCCTCTATACTTCCGTCCAGTGATCATTACCTTGATCGACTAATCGCTTCTCTGTTACTGAAATATGGATCATCGTTTGAACCGGTTTCTGCTACGAATAATGTGAGGATAACACTATACCCATGCATTATCTTCCATAAAAACATCTCCACTGGTGGTCCAATTAAAGACGTATTTTCATTCCGTTCACACACTACTAATAATTCGTTAGGTGCACCAGACGCGATATCCATCATGGGACCTGAAATCTCTCTTGGGATTCGAACTCAGCTGTATACATCCAAAACACAGAGATGGGTCAGATTAAGCTTATCTTCGGCGAATCGATACTACGTTGTCCATATTTTTCTCGTACGTGTAATACTTAGGCGTGCCGCTATCATTGTTCAAAAAAAAAATTTTTTTTATTAAAACGGTTAGAACCTACTGAGGTACCGCGCTTAATGAACAATGGGCCGACGTCGCAAACCAAGAGGATCTATTCTAAATCGCAGGAGCGTACTCTTAGCGCAATCTTAGCACACTGTAAAAGTTTGAACCAAGGAATGGATACTAACTGATCTACGTTCAAAGATCCGGGAGAAGACTTTTGATCTAGCCCCGACAAAGGCCAGACAGCTGCAGAGGTAGTGTTAGCAGTCGTCCACTACCTCTAGGCAGTCGTCCCAAAGAGTATCCTGTGCTACCAGAATTCTGAGTTGGTTCTTTCTTAACGATAATACAAATTTTATAGTGAACCTCAGGTTGGGTTGAATAATGAAATGTTTCGCCTTTCGACAGCTAGGAGTAGAACGCCACTTTAGTCCCAGTTCAAGTAGAGAAAATTTCTTAATACCGTTCGTACCACCATTGAAGGATAGAGGAATTGGTTCGGAAGCAACAAATTTACTGCGCGAACCAGCGTCCGCGAAAAAGTCAGCAACCTCATTTTTCAGATTACCCGTCAATCTTTACTCATACTTACGACAGTAAAATCCAAACTCTGAACTGACTTCCGAACGATAGCCATCCGCAAAAAATTTATCGACTCAGACAGCTGTCTATAGAAATCCTGAGATAGCCACCATTCTCTCGAAGGTAAAACGAATTTTTAATTTTTTCCTTACTTACTTTAACCTTCGATCCTAGTTACGAGTTCATGTAGAGCAGTTTCGCAGGACTTGCTAGCTCTGTAAGCATGTTGCATGTTACTGAGAGGGGAGATAGTTAAATAATTATCTCTAATAGATCTGTCGATGATACTCTCTAAAGCTTTAAGAAAAGTAGAGGTCAGAGTAATGAGCCTAAAAGCCTTAGGGTCAGTAGGGCAAACGCCGTCCGGACCACTCGATTTGAAAGGTACAAACGAGGAAACACTCCAGCGTTAAACATCTATAGTGATCAGCCTACAGGGTAAGTTCCAATCCGAAGTACCGACCAAAATGTCAGGTGGCTCGGAGGCAACCACATCCGAATCAACAATGTCACACCCAGGAAAGTGGACAGATAATAGTAACTCACTGATTTCTCGCCTGCACGAGGTTAGTTTGCCGGAAGGTAGTCGAAGATTATCGAGTCTACACGTATCATTCTTAGCCAGAGTTTTGTTAAGTCTGGCGACAACAGATAAGCTGTCAATTTCTGCACAGAAGTTTCTCCACGCAGTCCTGTGCGCGGATCTTAAGCTTTTTTTATAAGGCTTTTGAGCTAATAAAAGGTTTAGGCTTTATTTTTAGTTTTATGCACACACTTCCTTAACTGTTTCAGTTCAGAACACCAGAAGGGTTTGTTACGCTTCTTCTGGTTGTTAATAAGAGGCCATGACTTTTCAAAAGCAGTCGAGATCGCTTTCGTTAGTACAGTTGCCTGCAAATCAAGATCTGCGATAGACCTAATCTGGTTAGGCAAATCTAGTAGTGAAACGAGTTCAGAGGAGAAAGTATCCCAAATCGTAAGTTGTCTTTTAAAGTTAATATTAAAAGAGATGCATCTATATACAGAGGTGAGAATATCATCCATCACTCTTCAATTTATAATCAGGACAACGATGGACATAGAGCAGAAACTAATATCAATCACTTCTTTGCGAACCGAGTTGACAAACGTTGGCTCACAACCAACATTGAGAACCTATAACTCAGAAGAGTAAATGTAATTGAATAGTGAGGATCCTCTATTATTAGTATTAGAACTGCCCCAAATGGTATGATGGTCTACCATCACAACCAATCACTAGAGGTAGTTTATTGACCCTACACCACATTACAAGATTCACCATTTCCAGTTCAAAGATTAGTAGTTGCTTTTTGTATAGTTATAAAAGATATACTTAGCTACTTAGCTTCGAATGAACTAGCTAAACTAAAATCCGTCGTCTACATATTTAAAATGATTACAGCCATCATCGTCATGGTCTTGTGTATGCCAAAACCATAATCAGCTGATCCTATTGCCATTAATGCTTAGTTTTACGGCCAGAATCTCAAACTTGCTTATTTGTATCGATCAGCAATATAATCGTGGCTTGCGCCTTTGCGTTGAGTCTTCCATGGCATCGCAAACAAGAATAGTTTTACTCGAATCTACTTTAGTACCTACAAACTAAAACGGCCTGCTTGTGTATAAGTAGGGCTCTCAGGAGCACACCTGCTCAAGCTCTGGAGATTCTATTTCATCTCACTCCCTAGGATATTGCGGCCGAGCGGCTTGCCTCTTGCACGGTCATTCGGCTCAAACCCATATCTATGTGGAGCTGTAACAATATAGGGCACTCATCTATCCTATATGTAACTGGGGTATTCCGTAAACTACCGACTACGTATTCCTTTGCCAGCTGTTGAGGTGAGATTCCAAACTGAGTTTCCCACCAGAGAGGATTAGGTGAACGAAACGGCTGCTTCACGAATGGCTCAAAATGGGATAGAGGAGTTGGGTGCGGGGTATTCTGTGAGGCACTAGGGGTCAACCTCTCTTTTCGCCCTCCCGACTTTTGCAGTGTTTTTCAAGCTGAACTTATCCCGATAATGGAAGTCATGGATTGCTTGAAGCATAATGTAATATCTACGAGGGATCTTCGCATTTTGACGGACAGCTTGGCTGCTATTAAAACGCTACAATCATCTTTAAATGAGATGGCTAATCAGTTCAACATCCGCTTGACGTGGATGCCAGGACACTTCAATATCGCAAGGATTATAAAGGCAGATGAGCTGGCCCGCAAGGGCACAGCACGCTTAATAACCCAAAGCAAGCGGGATATAAAAATACCGCTTGTTTCATGTAAACTGCTGCTTCTGTCATATCGCTTCGACGGCACCATATTGGTATGGTCATGGGAGCTATAACGGGATATTGTCTCATTGAGATACATGCGAGCAGACTGGGTGTCCCTGCCAATGATTCCTGCCGCAGCTGCGATAATGAGGAGGAGGAGGAAAGTGTGCTTCATCTGCTTTGCACCTGACCTAGTCTAGCGTATAGCAGAATAAAATGTATGGGAACTTCTCTTTTGAACGACCTCACGGATCTTAGTAAGATCGAGGTCTGGGACTTTAAACGCTTCTTGGTAAGCTCAGGATGGTTTAACGAGTGGAGAGGAGGCAGCTCGAATGTGGTATAGCTACGGACCAATTTTGTGTCTATGCTAGTCCTTTAGGAAGGCCACCCTTACCTAACCTAACCTAACATATAAACAACTATGAACATCTAGAATTGTATCGAATTCTTCCGTGTAATGTTGACAAACAGGTCAAACAACTCTGCTGAATCAACCGCGATTTCACATTCCACATTTATCTTAAATGTACACAAATTCAGCCATATACACTTAATCTTACTTTTTAGACAGAGCGTCTTAACAAATCGCCTACTGATAAGATGCCGTTATCAACATCGTTTCTATAGTAAACCCATATCTTCATAACACATATGTAAATATTATATTATTTAACAAATGACCAAACAATAGTACAAGCCAAATTTATTTTTATGAAATCCTTAATGAATAATTTATTTCTTAACGATAGTGTTTGCTGCTAAATAACATGGAGGTGCTGCAAATGAAAAATTCAATATACTCTCTGATGTCGGGACTAAATCTGTTGTTCCATTTGCCGGTGGTGACCATTTACGTTCTGAGTAAAGGAATTAAAATGATGGCACAAACTTTACGTAGTAAGTCTTGAAATAATATCGATTTGTATTAAATTTAAATCTTGCTTCTGTTTTCATTACAGAAATCGGACAGAAATGGCATGGTTGTTAATCTTTGTGCAGCTGTTTTATTTGCTCGATTAATTAATTTTAATTAAAATTTGTTTTATGAATAATTTAATTAATAAATGTATTTGTAATAATTACTTGTGTATAAAAAGTGTGTTTAAGACACTTTAAAACTGTGAAATTTTAGTGATTTAATACAGATGAATTGATCGTGTAAAAAGCAAAATTGGAAGGTCAGACTTCTTCGTTAATAGAGATGTGCGTTTATATACCAAGCTCGACTATTACCAATACAGCAGAATGTAATAATAATTCTAATATAGCGGCTGTTGTAAAAGTGACACAACCACCAAAATTTATGAAGCAGACTGGCCTTAATCAACTTATTATCTGTGGACCAGTTCGATATCGTGTACGCCACTGCTCATTTCATCGGTTGCCTTTTGGTTCAAAAATCCGATTTGCTGGGCTGTTTTACATATTCGGAACGGCACACAGCCAATAGACAACGTGCTGCAACAATCGAATGTACAAAATAAAGTACATACAATTGTAACGGACAATGGTGCAAATGTTGTTGTAGCATGCAAACTGAGTAATATTCACCATTTACCATGTTTTGCACATGCATTAAAATTTCGTTGTACATTAAATTGATCAAACCTATTCATTTAAAAGCAAAAGCCATCGTTGAATATTTTAACAGAACGGTAATTGCGGTGGCCGCAATTAGGGTTCTGTTAAAATATTACATGTTCCAACGAATGGGGCACTTAACAGAATGCATAAATGCTTCATTGGGCGTCATTGATAGCAAAATTGATATAGACTGACTTCAGAAGAAAGGATTGTTTTAAGGGAACTGTGTTCCTTACTCGAACCATTTGAGCTCGTTACTGTTGAGTTATAAGTGCTGACCAACATGTAATTGTGCCAAAAATGATTGCGTTACTAGTTGGCTTAACTGGCTACAATTCGTAGTGCTTAAGTGAAAAAACGTTTCGAAAAAATTAACTATAATTTAATTGTTAGTAAGGCCACGTCCAACCATTTGGCCCCGAGTTTTAAAAATCGTGCGGTTTCCAATAAAGTAGCATATAATAAAGCCAGACACAATAACTGCAAACGCAACCGATTTAATTCGTATGCAATATCAGGAAAGAAGTAAGACGGGTTCACAAATTTTTAATCTGGTGACAGGCAATACCGGATCCAAAGATTTAATTTGGGATGCTATTGACAGGCGAAATCAAACGTTTGGCCACGCCCCAATCTTCAGCTATAATCGAATTGCGTCAATACAGCGAAGAACCTACTATCAATAGGAAGGAAGAAAAATTATCGCAGTCGAGAGGGCTAATTTACCAAACTACCCAAATTAGCAAAAAAGCACCTTGCTGTAGTTGCTACTTCAGTGCTGTCGGATAGGATATTTTCAAAAAGTTGACAGAATTTTTAATGAAAGAAGAAGTCGATTGAAACTTAAACATTTTGAAAATAACATTTTTTAAATGCTAATCAAAATTTTGTGCTATAATTTTAAAATTTGCTCACATACTAAAGCACTCATATAGTACCGTGCAATAGAATTTTAGACTGAAATATGTTCTTAATGTTAGTTTGAAATATTTAATTTTAATTTGAAACGAAATATACTTTTTTTAGATTAAAGTTGAAGTATAAAAAAATCTATAGAATAACCCGCGATCAGCAAAACAGGATTTGGTAATTAATCAAACAGGCAATAATTTGCTATAAAAATAATTTTATTATATTAGGTAAGTAGCGATTACATTATAACGAGTAATTGTCTAAAAACTAACGAGTATTCATTGTGACTTCAAAGTACCGAAACTGCACATCTCTATTCGTTAATCCGTAATTATAACTTGAACAACAATGAAGTAATAAAATTCAAATATGTATAAAACTTTATTCCAAAAAAAAAATCGTATAAAATATTTACAAATCTTTCATGCACTACAAAAAAATACTTTCAATCATCAAACTAAAATATTGTAATAATATCGTCACAATTACACATTGTTAACTGCAGATTTCTGTTGTATAATCATCTTTTGTTCAGTCGGTAACACATACTCTTGGTTACTATCATCCACACTAGGCATGTACAGTTTCGATGCTGGCCGCAGTACAATATGTGCAATACACACAATAAACGCCGCAATCGCAAAACATTTAAAGCTAAACGCTCCTCCGAGCCGTGAAAACATTTGTCCACCAATTAATGATCCAATGGCAAATCCAACACCATCATCCATTCCAGCGACCAATCCTTGTACCGTTGCTGATGTCCCGGGTGGTGAAATAGCTGATGCATAAGCAACTATACACGTATAGCATAATGCGTACGATGCACCCTGCATAACCAGTTCAATGGGAACGAGATACCATGGATTGGGTATAACCGAAATTAGCCCCAGTCTTATCGAATACATAAAAAAACATAACGAGAAACAATGAACGTAACCAATTTTTTTGATTATTTTCCCCGATATCAAAAAGAAGAGCACTTCGCCACCCAAACATTCGGCGGCCACAACACATCCCTCGATCAATTTTATTTGTGACATATATCCAGTTTTCTCGGCCAAATCCTCTAAATGCCAGAACATATAGTAAATTATAAACGAATCAATTATACCGGCTATGGTGGCAAAACATAAAAACAACACAATTTGCGGTTGTTTCAGCAGGTTCCGTATATCCGTCATTATCGATTCGCTCGTCATGAATTTCGGTAATCTCATTTTGGTAACGCACATTAGATCAAAAACACAAAAAATCTGCATCACAATTAGTGCTGGTGTTATACTTTTAGCCGTTTCATGATCCCCGTGATAATTCACAGCAATGCCGCCGAGAAGCGCGGTCAATCCAAATCCTATTGTACCCCATACACGTTGTGATCCATATTTCATTTGTTCATTTTCGCCTAGTATATCGAAACAAATCGCATCACTGATACTATTCGTTACGTTGAAACCGATTGTGCCCAAGCAGAAGAACAATAGAAATGAAAAAAATGTTATTGAATTGTATTCGAATGGAGCGGAATCTGTGTCGACTGGATCGATTGGCGGTGGTTGTGGTGTGCCTCTAAAATTTGTGCCATTCGGTTCGAAATAATTAATACTGTAATTATTATTTGTAGGCGGTGATTGTGTCTGATTCGGGATAAAGTAGAATCCACTGTAGCATATAATCATGCCCAAAATAAGTGACAGGAAGATTAATTTGCGATGATTCTGGAAGAAAGAAACAAAAGTAATGAATGTTGTGGAAATCCACTAAGTGACGATATTTTGTAATTTATTTATTTTTATTTCGGTTAAACTTAGCAGATCATTCTAAATTACATTAAACAAAAAGTTAAAAACATCACAAATTTGATTTCTTTCTTAACTTGAAAGATATAATCAAATTTGACACAATATTTTCCTAATTAATCTTAGGCTGAGTTCATCAAGAAAAAGACTCAGTCTAATACCAAAACACACTGGTTCAGTTAATGTGGTTGATTTAGGAATAGAACCAAAAACGGGTGTTGTTCTTAGAGTGTATATATGCACCAGCGATTATTTTCTACGTTGACCTGTCAACAACCCGTCGACAACGTAAACAATGTCAATAACGAAGACAATGTCAATAATATGGACAAATTCCTACTGTGATTTTGTGAACTAGGTGTAACCTACGGTGACCAGATTTTAGGATCAAAGCGAACCGAGTGGTGAGTGTCAGTTTTAGAATATCCTTCAAGTAGGGTGTCCATAAAAGAATAAGAGGACATTCATCTAAAAAAAGAGAAAATTTTATGAAAATCGAAAATAATTTTTTGAAAATAAACAAAAAAAACTTAGAAGAGCCCTAATTTCTGTTAGGTTTATCAGAAGAATCATTTTCAGTTGACTTTGAATGACCAATAAGACTTCGTTGTTTATTTTATCAAAAACTGCATAAAAAACACCGTTTTAAAATTGATTGTAATACTCAGTGTAGTTCGCACTGTAGGTACTTTGAGCCTATTCCGATCATCATTTTCAAAAATACCCTTTTCACATTGGTATCTTGGTAAGGCTAACAGATATTCAGGCGAGTAAAAAAGGACGTTTCTAGTACTTTTTTATCCAGAAAAGAACAAGCAAAAACAGTTTGAAAGAAGATATAAAAAAATACTTAAACCTTTACAAAACCACGATGAGGCCTAGATTAGGTACTGAAGATTTTGGAAGGCTGCGAGAAATTACGTAATTTCAAAGAAATTCAGAAAAACTGGAAGGCCTCCAAAATTACGAAGAAATTACCTAAAAAATCGGCTGAATCCAGAAAATTTCAATTTTCAGGGTTCTCAACTCGTATTCTCCTAGGTTGCTTGTCTGCCCATAAAAATGGAAAATATGCCAAGGATTTAATCAAAAGTCCAAATGAAACCAATTAATTTCTATTTTTTGTTGGCATCTCGTGGGTTGCCAACACTTTTCAGGACTAATACATAGAGATTGCTGCAAATAATAAAATTTATCTGAATTTATAAGTTCTCCGAATGAGGGTTATCAATATGGCCTCTGCTTCAAAAAGGAAAAACAATATGGCCGCTGCTTCAAAAAGCAAAAACTCTCCATTCAAGACTCCATTAAAGACTCCATTCAAGAGTTGTTGTAGAATTTTTTTTTGTTTTGTGGAAACATACTATTCAAATGATTAAAAAAGAATAGTACTGAACATTACTAATGGGAAGAATAAATTGTTCCAAAGAAGGAAAATACTTTTCAAAATGGGATGGCTTACAACCTTTATGTTGGCCAAGTATTGAAAAGCAAAATCTGGTGTTTTACAAAGCGCACTGAAAAATATGGGAGAATATCCAGAAATCCTATTGACAAAACAGCGGGCTAGGTCCAGAAAGGGATAAAGACTACTCGTTATGGAAAGCCACCAGAAAATTTAAACTACCTGCAGTTCGGATACCACACATAAGAAATGCTCAAGGTAGTTGGGTTCGACAAGACAAAGAAAAAGAGCAGCTGTTTGCTCAACACCTAGCAACAGTATTTCAACCCCATGACATTCAATCCAATATCGACATAACACCAGTTTATCAACCAAGTCAGGATTTTAAAAGGGTCACGCCAATGGAAATTGAAGAAGAAATCGACAAAAATCCTAACCAAAAAAAGGCACAAGGAATTGATGAAATATCACCGGGTCTATTCAAGGAACTACCACGTAAAGCAATCATCAGAATCAAACTTATTTAATACCTGTATGAGGTTGAAGTATGTACCCAAATTCTTCAAAACGGCCCAAATAATTATGCTGAAGAAACCAGGCAAACCAGATGAAGAAGTAACATCGTACAGATCAATCACACTGCTTCCGACCTTATCAAACGTGTTTGAAAAACTACTTCTGAAACGTCTCAAACCAATGGTAAACGTTCCTGATTTTCAATTGGGATTCAGGAGTAACCACTCCACAATAGATCAAGTCCATTGAATCACTACGGTGATAGAGCAAGCGTTAGAAGAAAATAAATATTGTC
Organism: Tipula unca; assembly: GCA_951394425.1. NCBI lineage: Eukaryota > Metazoa > Arthropoda > Insecta > Diptera > Tipulidae > Tipula > Tipula unca. Next base: position 206,446,207 of record OX596380.1, read on the forward strand.
CCGCTGTATTTCTGGATGTATCTCAGGCCTTTGATAGGGTTTGGCACGAGGGATTGACTTTCAAAATGAATCAAAATGTTACCACAGAAAGATGTTCTGACTTTTATACGACGCTATAGCGGGAGTTCCGCAGGGAAGCGTATGAAGACCCCTCCTCTACCTTCTCTACACTACAGACATACCTACAATCAACAAATACCTCAAAAGGGTTCAAGTAAAGCAGGCTGAATCGGTCAAATACCTTGGTCTGCATTTAGACTCACGGCTAAACTGGAAACATCACGTGAGACAAAAAGCTAAACAGATACGATTAAAACAATGTCAAATGTACTGGCTAATTGTGCATCATTCCAAAATGAACCTGTTGCAAAAGATTAATTTACCAGACCATCTTCAAACCAAAGTATGGTGCGCAGCTATGGGGTTGTATACTCATAAGTCCAATAGAGACAGTATCCAACGTAGCCCAAATAAATTTCTTAGAATGGTCACCAACGCTAACCGATTTGTGACTAACAGGGGAATACACAATGATTTACAAATACAATTGATAGATCACGTCATCCGCGAATGTGCCATGAAACATGATGACTAGACTTCTCAACCCAATGCTATAATATCGTAAGTTATTGACGTTGTTTTAACTGTCGTCATTGACAAAAAATATTGCCAAGTAATCTACGAAATATTTTACGTGTCATGTAGATTACATTGCCTAATCGACATCTCCCATCCGTGGTATGCACATATCCTAATTTACTTACCGAAAATCTATCAGCCAAATATCCAACGCACGGTTTTGCAATCACATAAAAAAATGGCAGCAACGATGTTATAAAACCCATAACATCGGCTCCAATACCCAATTGCCGTCCAAAAACATTCAGCTGTGGTAATATTGGTCCAAGAGCTGCCATAAAAAAGAAGTAATGCGCCTTGATTGGCAACAAATTTTTATTTATATTAAACATATTGGGTAAGCTAAGATACTTTTTTATGTGCTGAAGATATTTAAAGTTATGAGTATTTGCTTTTGTGGTTTAAACGTATTTGTACTTATATGTACATTTTGTCGTTGCTTTATAGATTTGCTATTAGCCGCATTTGGATGGCACTATAATATGTCAATATAGGTTCTACAATACATTCATATCTGAAAATAAAATAAGAATAAAATATTGAAATTTGATATCTATGTATATACATATAAGAATTAAATAACGATAAGGATATGTCAAGTCTAAGTATATGAGTCACTTAACGTCAATTTTAATTGTTAACATAAATTAGGCAGGAAGTTTCTTATACATTGAAAATCACTTAATGAAATATATATTATACGATGCATTAAACATTCAAAGTCAATGAAATAATTATTAAAAATATACATAAATAAAATGTTATTAACCTTCAGCACGACCAGAAAATTAAAAACAATCCACAATCTTATCACAGAGCTCTTATAACATATTGCACCGAAAACATTAATGATATTTCCTTTCCAAATCGCGAGCGATAATTTATAATGGATGTACTCAAAAACACCATTAATCACTACAGTTAAAATCACAGCGCAAGTTTATCTAAACTATATATTATATCAATATTTAGAATAAGCTGTTCATATCTTAATATCTAACTCACAATAAATTCTTATCACAAACAAATTCACTCTATATCAACCTATATATATAAAATATGTACTTGATTAGTAAACGGAAAAATAAATACTGGCTCTGTGAATTAAGTAATGTATATAAAAAAAAACTAGAAACAACAAAACACAATAAAATACAGAGTTATAGTAATCAAGCAATTTGTTTCTTATCGCAACTGAATGTGATAAAACCACAAAAGCCACAATGGCATTCGAATATTTATAACAATTGAAATAAGAGCGTGTAAACTATAACGTGTTTAAATCAAATTTTAAAAATCAACTGATAGCACATACATACATCTATCTACCTGCTCAATATTGTGACTGATTTCAGTGCATTTGATTAAAGTTCGGTGATACTTTGGTACTATGTTCGAAGTTCATTATGCATAGTGATAGAATATAAATTGCCTAAATGTATGCAATTTGAACAAAAAATTATTCAATTTTTAACCGAGAGAGAACGTTGAAATCACTCATACTAGAAGTTTAAGTGAAATTTGAGGATATGTAACGAAAGCTCGGTTTTCATAACCCCGGTTTGTCAAAATCCTGTTTTTTTTGTTAATCCTGATTTTTAGAATCTCGGTTTTCGAAATCTCGGTTTTTATTTTAATTTTACTTTCTTTGATTTCCGATTGGCACCCTTAATGAACGGCATAATAATAATAAACAGGATTTAAAGGCTTTTACTGGCCCCTCACTGTGTCACCAATCTGGCTCCAACGGTTTCGATCCTGGGCTTGTTCTTCATACTGTCTAAGACAACCTGAAGAAGCCAAGTCATTCTCTCACACTGTTACGAGTATGAGTGAAATATTTGAACCTCCTCACTCCCTCAAACGTGTAGTGGCCACTATTAAAATCTGGTGTGCCATTGTCTGAAGTGACAATGTGATCTGTGATCTGAAGACCAACTGAAGCTGAAAACTCTACAAGCGCATCAAGTATTTCTTTCACTCCGTTGCTATTCAGTCCAATCACGCATATGTCATCTGCATATGCAAGCACCTGATTGAACTGGCGATATAAGATGTTATGCTGAGGTGTTTCAGTTTTAAGAAAGCTGTACTCCAACATAAGATTGAAGAGTATCGGGGACCGAGCATCTCCCTGGCGAACACCCGAGTTAACTGCAAAAAATCTTGATAGCCTGTTCTCAACTTTAACACAGCATTTAGACTGCGCCACATTCTACACAGTCGTACCAATTTTGTTGGCATACCTAGGTATTCTAACGCAGACCACAAACTCTTTATTGATCGAGTTATAGGCCTGCCGGAAATCCAGGAACACCTGATGTATGGGGATGGAAGTCTCATAACATTTAGATAGAATCATCCGCACCGAAACGGTGACTGATCGATTCGAACGAAATCCTGCTTGATAGTCACCAACCAGACCCTCCGTTGGTCACCACCGGGAATCGAACCGGAGACCCTCGATTACCAAAGCAAGGACGCTACTTACTGTACCAATGAGGGTGACAATATTGTGTAACATTATTTATTAATGTATATGGCCGTTAAGTTGGTCAAATTTGAGCTAAACGTTAAAAACAAGTAATTTTTGGAGTTTAACTGTAACAATAGAACAGTTAGCAGGCCTTATTTAAAGAGCAGTATTCCATAACATTATTTCGTGGCGCACGTCGGTCCGCAGTTCTGGATTGGCCTGCAAAAGCTTGGATTCTGTTATTGTCCTTTCCTGAACAATGCTGGGGTTGTATCGCATCCGGTAAAAGCATGAAGAACTGGAAGCAGGTCGCTTAATGAAGACAGCCGTGTTGTCTCTGCTGCTATATCAACGCATACAGTCTTCGATTTGGGGCAAAGAAGCCAAATTGTTTGATGTGCTGCTGAACATAAAAACACAAGCAGCATCAGGATGTCCGAGTCCTCTGCAGCAACCACCACCTGATCCCCACGATTTGCAACGGTCACAGCTATATTTGCGATAGAGGTATCGATGTGTTGGTATGTTCAAACAATCTAGGTGTTGCTTCAGTTTGCAGATGAATTTCGATTTATTATGGGTGTTTGCGAGAAATTCGCTTTGAAAAATTGTGCACGTCATATTGCTCTCTACTTCGATGTTTGCTGAATTTTTGGCAATGCCTCTTCCCTTTTGTTCTTCTCCTTTCATGGTAGCGTAGTCCGGATAACCATCAAACACTACCGTTGTATTTCTGACATAATGTTTTAAAACATAATCACCATAAATTTTTAGAATCGTGCCATATGTCGCTGGCTTTGCCCATACTACCGAAGGAGCAGATGACCTCCATACACAACATATTTGAAATTTGATGGAAAATTCTCCTTACCAATGTTAGCTCTTTTAAATATGATTTTGATGCTCGATTTTATTCCCTTTCGTAGGAGACCATCGGGAAAAGGGGAGGTGGAGCTGAAACCAATTCATATTTAAAATAGGACTGCAACTCTTTCGAACTTTTGACGGCACAAACTATTCGATGAAATAACTGCAGCGAGTTTATAACGAAAGTTTCGTTATTTATTGTTATTCCCTGAATCTGACCTGCAATTGGAATAACTTTGTGTTTTCTTGCGTAAACGACGTCCGCAAAACTCCTACCCAATGTATTATGCAGCATCATTTCACCTTTATCAAAAGCACTATCACAGGTGATGTTGAAATCAGCAACAATTTCAGTTGACATACTGACAAGATCACCAGCCCGATTCAGAAATGGGTTATGTTGTTAAAGCCATGAAATACAATTGTTTTTATCCAGATCGTCTCTTGCTTTTCTATTGCCTCGGAGTTCAACATGTTGTTCGGAAGTAATTGATGATTGAAAAGTTGGGAGATTGTTCTATGCACATGTCCGTCCTGCTCCATTGCACACTTTTTCTTCTTATCGAAAATTATTTCTCTGGAAATTTTTTGTACTCTTCATCGGTCAGTTTGGCTTGCAACTTCATTTCCTGTAAATATAAATGACCAGATTTTTCATATAGGTTAATTACCTGAAATATGGCAACATTTTTCGAACAGATTCCATTTGCATCTGCCAGTTGCCAGTCCTCTCAGCTCGGATATACTGTGGCACAATCGTAACTTGCTCAAAATATTGGAGCCAAAGTTTGCATGTTCTGTTTGTTGTCCTTAGTCTGTTGATGTTACGTTTAAAGCAGCTCTCCAAGAAGCGTACTACTTCCGAATCATGACGCATATCCGGTGAGATGCTGTTTTCTATCAGTTTCTGATACGTTTCCATGACTTCAGTAAATTTCATTACAGATTTCAAATCTTCTGAATTGTCCATAATAAAATAGTTTAATGCTGATACCGTCAGTATATGTGCTCGCAAAGCAGGGGTGACTCTATCCAATATAATGAAGCACAGTAACGTGTAAGCTGTGCAAAAGAGAGCTATACCGCGATAATTCTCGCACATCAAGCGGTCTTCCATCTTGAAGATAGGGAACAACGCGGCTACTTCCCATTCGTCAGGCATTACTTCGATTCGCCATACTAATCGAATGTTCCACAAAGTATCCCTTTCGCATATCAAGAGCTCCCAATTACTTCAGTCCACTCTAGGTGGCCGATTTCGGTTTAGTCTCTGCATGGCTCTAGTGAATTCCTCATGGGATGGATCCTCAATGTAAATCTCCGCAGTCTGTATTTGAGGTGACTCCACTACAGTCTGTGACGCATGATGCACACCAAGCAGATTGATAAAGTATTCATTCCATGCGTCGAGTACTGCGTCGATGTTGCTACATAGAGGTTACCATCCCGGTTCCGAATGACAATTGACGCAGGCCTGAGCGTATGGTGCAGTCCAGTAATTCCTTTAAAGAAATTACGCGAACTGCACTCATTGTTGAGTTGTTGTATTATCAGAACCTCGGCCTTCCAACATTCTCGCTTCTTCCGTCTACAAATCCGCTTAGCTGCCTTCCTTGCAAGAGCAGCCTGGGACACATGCGGTTTCCACTTTTAGGCCAGCGAGTTTCTTGAAGAGCAACGAATTCCAGCCGATACTCCTTTATGCATGTGATTAGGTCCTCTAACGCTCCAGGTTTCTTAAGTGACTGCACGTTCCACGTGCCGATCCTAAATCTCGTGTCCGGGCACTTGAGCGGTGGTCCGGATTTTCATTTTGTTGACTTTATAAACAAATTTCTTTTTACGAATGCGGGTCGTCAGCCCAGCGATCCAATCGTTTAGTCGCCTCATACGACAAGCAAATGGTACTGTGGTGATATTCTAGGAAAACATGTTCGTGCAATTTAGGTTTACGAGACAAATGTGCCCCCTGACCACAGGGGCCAATAAGAAATACAACAACTAATTGGGTGGACACCAATGAATTTACAAAACATTTTGACGAATGCAAAAATATTGTAATTTTCGAAATATGTATACAAGAATAAAAAATTTCATAACAACACGCTCCTCTTGCCAAGTAAATAAACACAGCAAAAATATTAAAGAGCCAATGAGAATTACGACAACTTAACTAATCAACCATTTAGAACAACCGGCAATTTCGACGAAAATTTTGTTAAACATATTTGACTCAAGGTCATTCATACAACTCAATTCTTTATCAAATTCTACAAGGGCCGATTCAAATACTGATTTGAATAAGTTAAATGTTTCTTCTGTTACAAATTTCAATATTTTTCTTTCAAAATAGATTTTAAATTGAATTTGGTTAGTAATCAACTAAGTGATTCTCAATGGAACATAAGTTTAAGATAAACTTGAAATAAGTTTGATTGAACCATTTGAAGTAATCTGTATATAAAAATTTCCCAGTATTAGTCAGATTAAGAGTGATTAAATTTATATATAAATTCTTGTCGAACATTTTGTTCTCGATCAAGTTTGAAATCAAATGACATTCAGACCGAATTCAAATTTAACAAATCGATAAACTGTTGTCCTAAACTTTTTATTTAAGTATGATTTAACCCATCATTAATGAAAAATGTTGATTATAACGACGTAAAGTAGCCGATTCTTTCCCGTATAATAAATTTATATGATCGTAAACCAATCTACCTTGGAATTCATATCAAATCTGTATCCTTCACCCATCGTTGCACATACATATATCTTGCGTATTGCTATAGTTTTACATACTATTAAAAAAGCAGCTACATATAACGAAAGCAAAGAAGTTATTCCAAGGAAAGTAACGCGTTTATCACAAATCCATTGTGATCTTTCTGTTGTTTTAACGATCGGACGTAGTAAAGCTTCAAAAGATGGTGCTACAGCGGATAACAAAATAAAATTTATGACTGTAATGTATAATTATTTAATTGCTTAGCTTGAGTAAACCTTAAACTTGGGTACATTACCCATCGGTATATTATCTTTACATAAGTACATACATATATATACATAACAGAGAAACCATATATTATATGTACATATACTGTACGGTAGTTTTTATATTGTATGTTAAATGTTATAATAGTTGTTAAATCGCTTTATGATGATGCTGTCCATCAAGGTTGAATATGGAAATATTTCAGTTAAATTTATTATTTTGTTTTACAAATATTTAGTAATAAGATTATATTTGACAACATATCATAGTTCACGTAACAGGTACATATACGATACATATACGTTTCTATAGGAGAAACGATTGGAAATATTTATTAAAATTTACTATAAACAACCAAGACTTTACTGACTATTTTTGAAAGAATATGCTTCTATGTCCTGACATCGGTCTGTATAGTGCGTAACTGAAAAATAAAAACGACTAAAATTATGAAATTGTATGCTTTACGGTTATATTATCTAATGATGTGAACCTCCTATTTTGGTTAAGAACTAACCCCGGTGTCATCGGACTCTGTGATACAATTATTTTGAAAAATAGTATAATGACTAACGCAAGAATTTTTACAAGAAATAATTATCGGCCTCCTTTTTTTAAGTAATACACCGACCTTTTTTGCTAAATCGCTGGCTGAACTAGTTAAGCTATTAGCTAGGTTTTATCACTAATGTATACTGTGTTGCTACACAGCTAAACTTAAAAAACTTTTATTATCACCTTTCTACGTCGCATAGAATAATAATAATATTTTTTGACATAAAGTACGATAACCGCAACACAACAAATCATTTTGCTATATATTACACTACGAATCATATTATTCATCATAGCTACCGAAAGTAAACAATAGTTACCAAAAGTTGCATTATCGCGTATTTTCTGACCATTTTTTGCTGTTTCGAGCGGGTATTAAACAGATTGCAATAGTTGGCATCATAAAAATACTAAATATTGATCTATTCCTACGACGTAGAAATGTAATAATATATTATAGACCATAGGAGCCGAAAAGTCAATTTACGAGGATCCTTTTCGATGACTTGCCATTTATATTATTAAAGCAAGCAATTTTGACAATTATTTTAGATTAGTTTGGAGTAAGTTGAGGCACAGATCACAGATACAGTGACTTTTACACTAGTGCTATCTAGAAGTCAATATAAAAAGCCTCCCCGGTTTTTTGGTAAATTTTTGAACAAAAATTTCTTTATTGAGTATAAATTTACAATAAAGTACATATTGATCATTGTGTTATCTATGACCTTTTGCCATTTTTCATGTAACTTCATAATTCCATTGGTGTAGAACTTCTGTGGTTTATGCATCAAAACTTCCCAATCATGTTCCGTCAGTTTGTTCCGAGTCATCAAAGATGTGTGTGGCCGCGCATTGCCATGATGGAACACAACTCATTTTCTGTTGGCCGATGCTGGTCGCTGTTTTTGGATTGCTTCGTTCAATCCCACCAAACACTCAACATGCCCTTGTTTCCCGTCAATTCAGGCTTTAAAGTCATTTGTGGAGGGTTACCAGCCTTTGACCATGAGCGCTTACGCTTGATATTCCCGTATTTCACCCATTTTTCATCACCTGTAATGATTTGGTTCAAAAATGGTTGGATTTCGTTGCGTTTCAGCAGCATTCAACTGATGTCAATTCGGCTCATCAAATTTCTTTGCGTTAATTCATGTGGCTTCCAAACATCGAACTTCTTTTTGTAGCCTGCTCTTTTCAAACGATTCCAAACTGATATGTGGTTGACGTTTAATGCCTTCGCTATTTCCTGAGAGCTTGAGTGCCGCTTTTGCTCGCTTCACCAATTGCAAAATCTTATCGACTTTTTCAGTGACTGCGGCCTACCAGAGCGATGTGCATCTTTGACGTCCAAATTTCCGGAACGGAATCGAGCATACCATCGGTTCTTTCTTCACTCACAGCATTCTCATCGTAAATTTTACAAATTTGTCGGTATGTTTTTGCAGCGTTTTTACCTTTTTTATAGTAAAAACGCATCGTAAAAAACCGCGGAGATATTTAAGACACAAAAGTACAATACAGTAATTATCATAAATGCTTGAAAATAATCCTTAAAATGGCAAGGACAAATCTATCCTGCGTGTTATGGCATACAATTTATTATTTATTTAAGTCTTTGTTGAGTAAACAAAGGTGATACTTATAAAAAATTGTTAAAGTCGTAGATCTTCCTGTTAGATAAATATTAAAAACAAATAATTTATAAATTATGGAACTCCACAAGAAATGTTAATCACTTAGTCTCGCTTACAAAAACTTTCACGAATCACTGCGTTGCTTGAATCTCGAATTTCACGAATCACTGCGTTTTAAATGTCATGCTTTCAATCATATTGAAAATTGTATCAAATAGGCATTTCTGTTTATAAGCAATTTAGGCTCTTTCCGAAATACTTATATTTGAAACTTATTTACTTATTTGCCGCCATCTTAAATTAGTATGAAAAATCATCCGAATTGTTTTTGCATACTTGTTTTGAGACAACAACGACAAAACAATGAAAAATTATTTATGTCAACATTTGGAAAAAAATATTTGACAAAAATGTTGACAATTAATTTAGATTTCCTTGCAAGACAAAGACAGACATTAAGTCACCTCGCCACGATTTTTATTTCAATAAGTAAGGTGACTTAGTGTGGAATGGTACTAGTGTTAAGTCGCGTCGACGCACGATATGTAATGTGAGCAAATGTTGGTGTATAAAGCCAGCCCATGCGGAGAACGATTGACTGAAATATTGGTCTCCAACTTTTGAGTCAAATATTGAAATAGTGTTAATGAAACATGATGGGTCCAACCACCAAGCGTTCAACATTGAAGGGTGTTCGTATAGCATCGTGTGGCGCTGGCTTAACAAATACTGGCCGTGTGTACGGTTTTCGTAAAGCAGCGGCTACACGAATGACAAACGTCTACCAACCTTGGCCCTATGTGGTTTGACAAATGTTGGTGAAAAAAAAATTGACTGGCTAGTGGCTACACGTCTAGAAAAAAAACATAAGGAACTGAAAAAAGTGAATGTTGCCTATATGAACAAAAGCAGAGCAAAGTAAGTTTCAAGTATATACATTTGTTTTTAGAAATTTTGTTGAATTAATTTTCTTACAGATATAGGGGATCCGACCTAATCGCAGATTTAAGACATGAACCGTCTGGAAAATTTCAAAATTTTTGCCGTATGTCATCAGAAAATTTTGAAATTCTGCTTCAAAAAATTGGTCCGTGTATTTCCAGACAACACACAATTATGCGGAAAGCCATACCAATAAAAGAGAGACTGGCCGTTACATTACGCTTTGTAGCATCGGGCGATAGCTACCACAGCCTAGAATACTTATTCAAAATGTCGCATCACACGATATCAAGGATTATACCGGAAGTGAATATAGCACTAAATGATGTGTTGAAATAAGAAGTAAAGGTAAATAATTTCAAATACCAAAGACACCACAAGAATGGCAGAAAATCGCCGGAAAATTTGATTTTAAATGGAATTTTCCCAATTGCGTTGGTGCACTCGACGGAAAGCACGTTGTGATTCAAGCACCAACCAATAGTGGCTCATCATTTTATAACTACAAGAATTCGTTTACTGTAGTACTTAAGGCACTGGTAGCTAAATACTCATTCATATATGCAGATGTGGGAACTCAAGGAAGCGTTTGTGATGGTGGCGTATTTAGAAACACTTCTTTATTCAAAAGATTGGAAAACGAAGATTTAATGTTGCCGCCAAACCAGCCACTTCAAGGAAGAGAGAAACTACTGCCGTAGTTTTTATGATTTTTAGTTGGAAAATCACGTTCTACAATAACTGTATCTTTCCATTTTATTGTTCATTTCCAATTGGTTTTTCTAAATGGTTCGTGATTAAATGATGATTATCTGTCTGCGTTATGCGGGATAGTCGCGGGAATGTGAATTACTTGTGAAGAAGGTAAAGGTTCGTAGCTATAACAGGATTAATTCTAAAGGAAATTAAATTTCATATAGGTTTATTGTTTGACTGTAAAGGTGACTGACTAATGTCTGTATTATGGGAATGTGAATTACAAGCGGGAATTGTTTGTGGGTCAAATCTATATGAAATTGAATTCGTTAAGGAGTTAGGTGAAGATCGATTTGAAATAGTTTTATTGTTTTCAAATGGTGATTGCCGGTCTATGGGAAAATTACGGATTTCTGCACTAGGAATTTTAATTAATTGTTTAGATGGAAGAGATCTATTATGGCTTTGAAAAAGTTTTAATATTTTGGTTATAATGTGATTGTGCTGGATAATGTAGGTCTACACTTGTGTTGCAGCTGTTACTGGTGGATGGAGCACTGTCAATTTCACTAATTTCAAGTGAATCAAGTAAAAATATTAAATATTGCAAAATACTCAAAAAAAATATTAGGGCGTTCTGTTTTATTTCATAATAACCAATGACGTGCGATATAAAATTATATTTAATTTTTCTTATTATTTTATTTGTTTGCCTGAAAAATTTGTTCTGACAATGTTATAATCTAACTAATCTAAATCTAAATTTAAGTCACCTAACCTAAACCTGATATAGTTGATGATATTAAAAATATGTGTTAAATTTTCCAGGGGCTCTAAGCACCGTTTACCTTTGCCACAAAACAACTGCACCACTAAGCCTTTATTTATTTTTTATATAGCCTTGCCGTACCTATATACGTCTATTATTTTAAATGAGTTTTTTAGTAAGGGCAAATTGTTTCAAACACAGCCAGAAAATGTAAATTTCAAAATTATGTACGTTCAATCGTGGCAAGTAATTTTATGGTTGAAAACGTGGTATGAAATCATGTTAGAAAGTAAATAAATTAAATGTATAACGCAATTTAGAACTCAGCTAATCAAATCTACTATTTCCGGTTTCCTTTAGTACTGAAATGTCCCTTTCACATCTTATAAGTAAAATATTTACAAAATTTACCTTACAATAAAACGACCTTACGCAACAACAAAGTATAGCGGTATAAAACATATTTTGACCAGGACATCGATCCAACATATGTAATTATATTTCCCGTCAATAATTTGTAATTTTTTTCTATACTAATTACCATTAATGCACTATTTAATTATATAAAAAAATATTATATGATATACGAGTATATGACGAAAGCGCGAATTTTACAAAACACAGAAAACCCAATCGACATGCGCGCGTCATCATTTTATTTTTTCAATATGCGTATTATATACGAGTAGTTTGTATAAATTTTTTAAAGTTCATTGATCACATACAGACAGACACATAATGTATTTATATACAATTCGCGCGAGATGAACGAATCGCGATCATGACCTGATCAAAAATCAAATGATTAATAGTTTTTCTGTTTTTCAATATATCTTCGCATATCGGCCAGACAATTATTATTAGATTTATAAAACGTGAGAACCGCACGTTGTATGGTACACGAATATGTCAAATAATGTGTCAATTAAAATAAAAAATTATTTTGTATATATTCATTCCAATAAAATGTAGTTTTTGGTATTTTTTGCACTATATACATACTAGGTAAATATATAGGGAATTCACCTTTCTATACTATTCGACTAAATATTCTCAGACAATGTTTGCTTAGTCATTTTGGATAAAATCGATTGGAAGAAGACAGATCGTTTATTATCATTGGTTTGATGTGCGATCATGTTGTTATAAAACAAATGTGATGATGAGATCTGATTGATGTCACTTATAAACTTTAAGATGTCAATAGAACAGCACATGCGTTTCCATATATTATCATCAAAAAGCCTTATCCAATTAATTTAATTAAAATTTCGTGTCAATAAAATATTATCGAATCGTTTAAATTTAGCTTATGATTTTACATATTTGGACAATATGACATACACACGCTAACAAATAATTAACTTACAAGTAGCTAAATAATTTAAATGTTTACAGAGTTTTGTAATCGATCGCCTACATTTTATAATTATTAGTTTAGTATGCCACGACAGGTGATAATTGAGATGTTTCTTTTAATTATTTGTATTGGCCTTGCATTCACTTAATTCACTAATTGTGTGTGAATTAGTCAAAAAGTGAAGTTTTAAGTTGTACAAGGTTGAAATAGTTTCTGGGTAATCGTTTTGACAAAATCGATTTGAAAACAATAATACAAATACACTAAATCCAAATTTTTGGCAACACTCTAACCTACCTACCTTCCATTATGAAAAATTCGTGTTAACCGATACTCTTAAAATACGCTATTCCGGTATTCATATATTGATACTTGAGCCAAATGCGTTGCTTTGACATTGAACAAAAGTGAATTGAATTTGTTTTTAAAGTCGTGTTAATTCTTTTCAAAAAATTTGTCTTTAATATTTTAGTACAGCATTGATCATGTCCAAAACGTTTTGTAAAGGATATAAAAATATTCTGAACCTCCAGTTATGGTATGTGAGATGAATTAATGACTTATCAGCCGCAACTTATTCAATCGAGTTTGACTTCCTACTTAGGTTAGGTAAGGTTAGGTAAGGGTGGCCGTCCTAAAGGACTAGCATAGACACAAAATTAGTCCGTAGCTGTACCACATTCGAGGAGCTTACCAAGAAGCGTTAAAGTTCCGGATCTCAATCTTACTAAGATCCGTGAGGTCGTTCAAAGGGGAAGTTTTCATAAATTTTGTTCTACTGTACGCTAGACTAGGACAGGTGCAGAGCAGATGGAGTACATTTTCCTCCTCCTCATCATCATCACAGCTGCGGCAGAAATCGTAAGCTGGGACAACCATTCTGCTCGCATGTATCCCAATGAGACAATGTCCCGTTATAGCTCCCATCGTGTCAAATAACAAGGCAGATCTGGACCAGGCCAGATCTGCCTGGTTATTAGACACGAACAGGCGTTAGACCATCTGACGTTCGTGTCTTTTATGGCTTCTTCCTGAAGCAGCAGTTTACATGAAGCAAGCGGTATTTTTATATCCCGCCTGTTTTGGGTTATTAGGCGTGCTGTATCCTTGCGGGCCAACTCATCTGCCATTACATTCCCTGCGATATTGAAATGCCCTGTTACCCACGTCAATCGGATGTTGAACTGATCAGCCATCTCATTTAAAGATGCCAGACAGTTCTGGGCTACCTTTGACGTCGGAGAGTATGATTGTAGCGTTTTAATAGCAGCGAATATCCCTCGTAGATATTACATTATACTTCAACCAGTCCATGACTTCCATTATCGCGATCAGTTCAGCTGGAAAAACGCTGCAAAAGTCGGGAAGACGAAAAGAGAGGTTAACCCCTAGTGCCCCACAGAATACCCTGCAGCCAACCCATCTATCCCGTTTTGAGCCATCCGTGAAGAAGTTTAGCGCCTCATTGTCCATAACCGTTTCGTTCACCCAGTCCTCTCTGGCAAAGGAATAGCATAGTCGGTAGCTTCCGGAATACCCCGTTGCATCGAATAGATGAGTGCCCTACATTCTTACAGGTCCACATATAGATATGGGTTTGAGCCGAATTGCTGTGCAAGATGCAAGATGCAATCTGCTCGGCCGCAATATCCAAGGGAGTAAAAGAATCTCCAGAGCTCGAGCAGGTGTGCTCCTGAGAGCCCCATTTATACACAAGCAGGCCGTTCTTTGGACTTTCATGCATAGTTTACGGTTGGCCATAATTTTTAACGCTGGCCACCAGACGACAACCCCATACAGCAGTATAGGTTTGACCACTGAGACGTAGAACCAGTGTACTATGTAGGGCTCCATATCCCATCTCATTCCAATGGCATTTTTGCAGGAGTAGAGCGCTATAGTAGCTTTCTTTACTCTCTCGACGATGTCTGGTTTCCAGCTTAAAGATCGACTTCCTACTTAAGCTCGATCAAATTTAATTTAGAATTTCAGTCCAATCAATGTGTACCGAAGAAAATTCTGAATACCTACCGAATACCAAATAAGAAAATCAATTATTTTAGGTGCGCTTGTAATAAAAGTTAAATTATGCAAGTTAAGATAACAAAATAATGTGGGAAATGACGAGTCAACATAAAATAGCAGACAAGTTGAAATGCAATACAACGTGAGAAACGACGAGTCAACAATAATCGTAGACACGCTTATCTGGTTGATTGTCTTAGAATTAAGTCTTTTATGTTTAGTTAAGCAAAATTATAGTATAATAACACTGTTGACGTTGTACCACAAGTAGGCTGTTAGTAAACATCAACGCTTACGACTAAAAGGAAAATTTACAAATCATCCGGTTACACAATTGGCGTGTCATTAGTGCACCACACCCGGATTGCACTATAAAAATCTTCAAGGAAATTCTAATCCTTGGATCATTCAAACGACAATCGGAGAAATTCTCAAATAAGAAACTGAGCGAGTTTCATAATTTGCAATAATAATAAAAGTAATAATCAAACCTACGAGTGTAACTCTGTAAGTGAATAAAATTAAATAAACACGGGAAACACGAATCACCAAGAATATATCTGTCCCAAGTGTACACTACCCAGAGTGCACTTTAAAAATCTTCAAGGAAACGCTAATCCGCGAAATATTTTTAAACAATCGAAGAAATTTTCGCCGAAATTCGGGGCTAATAACACTTATGGCTGTGCGGGGCCTAGCAACAACTTTGAATATTTATTAATACGATTCCTCAATAATAACCTTAAAACAAAGGAACGGACGTATCGTCATGGCCCATGGGGAACTTTAAGTTTATCCACAACATCAATTTAGAAAACTATAAGGAATTAATTGAACGACTAACACCAACAATCAACGGCATACATCAAGGAAACACACTACGACCTCAACTAATTCACTAAATAAATCTTGCAGCTAATTTCAGAACTCATGAATCAAAAATCAACGGCCAGAGAATCAATAAATTGGATCGATCTGGGATCAGATAGTGAAAAGCCAAAACACTATAATTGACAATATAACAACCAACCATACAAGATTAATAAAGTCTTAATCGATTGCATGGGATGTGGAAATGCTCAGTGAATACAATAGTATCGTTGAACATTTACACGAAGATGGAGACTGCCAAATGCAATAAGTACTATTCAACAATCTTATAATTATCAAAGATGATATAAAGGAAATAGTTCGAGCAGCGCAATTAGCTAAACCGAAAATTATCTACACCAATCTACTGGATAAGGGAGATTAGCAGAACAATCACAGAGATTGAAACTTTGTCATACTCCAACGAAATAAACGCAATGGAATATGCGGATTTTAATCTTACCAAAGAGAACTGGTCTTATGACGAGGATCTAAAATGCATGCTTCCATCCTATACTCTATTGGATATTAAGTGTTGTTTTATTGATGCCTGTTTTTACATTGATCTAAAACAAATAAATCATCTTCCAAACGTCTTGTCTATGGTATATTATTTAATGGATTCGACCAATTTATACCTCTTACTAAAACTAGATCAATCATTCATCAGCCATGGTACGATGATAAATTAATTAATCTGAAAAATAGAAAGAACCATGCGCATACAAAATGAGACGTACCTATTCAGACGAAGATAATCTAAAGTTTGTCGCAATTAAGGAACAATTTCATTCTTATTATTATGATTGCTTCAAGAAATATAATCAAAGTTCAAAATAATGTTATAAATGACCTCAAATACTTTTGGAATTTTTTCAGTGATAAGAGGAAAACTAAGGGGTATCCGGCAACTATGCATTTGAATGGATCATGTACATCAGAACCCAAAGAAATAGCAAACCTATTCTCATCATTTTTTCAAACAATTTACCATCCTGATGTTTCACCTTGTAACAATCAACCTACTCGTACTTACCTAAACCATTTCTGAAAAAGAGATATTAGATGTAATTAAATCACTTGGAGATAGCTGTGGACCTGATACTATCGCTTCGTCCATCATTAAATTAGTGGCCGATGTTTTTTATTTTTTTTTTTATTGAAGTGGTCGCTTTTTACAGCACACTTAGACCGGCGATGGTCCATTGTGAGATACCACATGCATATTCACAGACACACACATTCATTCAACTCATTCACCCTCATTCACACATAGCTCCATGTCATCTGTATAGTGACATGGAAGGTGGGTCAGCCCATGAGTTCTAAATTCCAACGGCTATAGATGTTTTCAGTTTGATTAATCACCTCCCCGTAATCGGAATGAGATGAAAAATCCCGGTTTGCATCCCCCGCCTTTATTGGGATTCGAACTAGGTACCTCCCGATCCAAACGTCGCAGCTTTAACCACTACGCTATTTTCTCACTCACATCATGGCCGATTTTAGTTTGCATACCATTAAAACACATAAATGAATGGAATATTTCGAGACCTACACCAATCTTCAAATCTGATAGAAAGAATGAAATATCGCCTGGCAGATCCACAACTACCAACCTAGTTGAGTTTACTAGGATCACTACAAAAGCTTTAGAAAATCATCAGAAAATGACACCATATACAATGATTTCAGTAAAGCTTTCGACTCTATTCGACATCGACAGATATTGATGAAACTTGATAAGTTTTGCGTTTCATCAGTTTTCATGAAATGGTTTTAATGGTACCTAACGGGATAAGATACCTAATCATTGAAAATGCTGGTGAAAAGTCGAATCCTATTTTGGCGAATTCTGGAGAGCTATACCGCGATAATTTTTCTCACTTCAAGCGTTCTTCCTTCTTGAAGATAGGGCACATCGCGGCCACTTTCCATTAGTCAAACATTACTTCGGTTCGCCATATTTATCGAATAAGGTTGAAAAGACAGTTCCACAAAGAATTCCCTCCGAAAATATCTTGAGCTCCGAATTAATGCAGTAAACTCCAGATAAGCGGTTTCGTTTAAGTCTCTGCATGGCTCTAGTGAATGCCTCGTGGGATGAAGAACACCAAGCACATCAGTAAACTGTCCATTCCATGCGTCAAGGTTCCATTCCGGTCCCGAATGACAATTGGCGCAGGCCTGAAACTATGGTGCAATCCAGTAATTCCTTTAAAGAAATTACGCGAACTGTGCTCATTGCTGAGTTGTTGTACTTCCAGAAGCTCGGCTCTCCAGCATTCTCGTGTCTTTCGTTTATACAAATTCGCTCAGGTACCCTCCGAGCAAGAGTAGCCTTGTTTATCCTTGCAATTGTGAGACGTTTTGCACTTCACTATGGGCTATATTTGTTGCTCATGCATACCCTATTGAAATTAACACGTGGTCAATTTGGCTGCGGGAGATTTTGCGAAGATGTGTTCATGTTTCCAAATGTATCTGTTTGTGTGTGGGAAAATGTGCTTGCTACTGTAAGATCGTGAGCAATTGCAAAGTACATCATTCTCTCACCATTATCGGTCGCAGTTTCGTGTCGGGAGTACGGACCTATGTTTTCACACAAGTTAGCCTGATTTCTGCAAGCTCTAGCATTAAAGTCCCCAATTACCATTAACGACATGTTGATTAACTTTATTATTGACTGCTTGAAAATCCACAACAGCCTTGCGGCCCAAGTTGAAATCCATCTCCAAGATTATCGAGGCCATCTCCAGTGTATATAACAACGTATAGCCCTGGGACACATGGTCTCTACTTTTAGACCAGCGAGTTTCTTGAAGAGCAACGAGTTCCAGCCGAAACTCCTTCATGCATGTGATTAAGCCTTCTAACGCTTCTGGTTTCTTAAGTGACCGCAGCGGGTCCTTGAGCGGGGGTCCGGTGTTGTTTTGGCAGTATCCATTTTTCGTTTTATTGACTTTATAAACAGATTTTTCTTTTACGGATGCGAGTCCCACTAGCCCAGCGATCCAACCGCTTAGTCGCCTCCTACGACAAGCGAAGGATACTGTGGTGGTATTCTTGGAACACATGTTCGTGCAATTTAGGATTACGAGACATGTATGCCCCCCATTCCAAAATATTGGCCATTCTGATTTTAGGCCCATGGATTGATACTGGTGTGAACCAAACCATAAAACTATATTAAGTGTTATACATGTGGTAACATTGTGAATGGTTGAGGTGAAAGACGTACGAAATGCATTTCAATTTTCAGGGTGTGGTGCTTTTATCAGCAATATACCAAACTGTTCACACAGTTTCCAAATTTATATGTTTTTTATAAAATTACTCATCTTCAGCTTACGAGTTTTTTATTATCGTTATAGAAAACTAAATCTTAACAACTTAAACGGCTTCGCGCGAAACCAGTTTAATACACAATAAAAAGCGTTTAAAAATAGTTTTTTTTTGTATTTAAGTATATATAGAAAACGAAGATTTAATTTATATTTACTTTGATAAAAATAAGAAGATGACATTTCAATGTAAATAAATAAAAAACATATAAACGGACATATATATATATGTGTGTCATGTAAATTTTGTGTCCCAATTTGCGTATATATAGCTTCGTGTACATACATATATGTATATACATCATGTATTACAAAATTGTTTTAAAAATATATATACGTTCGTGCGTGCGGTGTGGGCAATTCAATGAGTACCCATAATTTTAAGAATTCTTTCGCGTTTACATTAAAGTTGTTTATTTAAAGACGCGATTAAGAAAGACTACAGTAAATGTCATATTCGAAGAAGTTGGGTAGATTAAAATACTTAAAGGGGAATTACACAGTATAGCAATACTGAGTAATTTAGTAAAGTTATAATATTTTTGAATAAAACCTTTTAGTAAGTTGATAATTTTCACGAGTATATATGTATATAGGTATCTTGTGTGCCGCTAATTTAAATGGTTTTGGTATATAAATAATTTTAATGGTATATATGTATATGCCGATAAAAATAAATTTCAATGAATTCAAAAGATTTCAATGAATTTCACAAAAAGAAAAAATGCACTAAGCGACAAACCTTAAATACAATAAATTCCAAAATTTCTTTTCGATAAGTTCCTCTGTTAGGTTATCATCCTTGCGGGTTTGATTGAGTCATATTTTTATTCATCTGTTACCTCAATTGTATCACACCTTTGTGAGCTATTTGAGGATGGCGGGAAATTATATTTTCAACAAGATGGTATCTCTCTATAATAGACTAAAGCATATATTAATGGACGTATATATTATTATATCAATCAATGTAAGCTTATATTTTTGTGACAGCTGGTGTGCAATTTTTCTAGCGGGCCTAATTTTAGGTCCTCTGGACTATGAGGTATACTATATATTGTCACCCATAATGTCTGTTCAATAATTTCATTTAACAAACTACTCCATTTTTCGCTCGTTTCTTATCGATTTAGCGGTATGCTTAGCATTATTATCGTGCATATGATAGGTGGTTTCTTAGCCGACACTCACCCATAACGTTCTTGTTCTCGTAAGTCGTATACATACATATATACTTCAATTTTTTAAACGTGGCGTGAAGTAGATTTTCTTGGGGTCATTACTAATTATAATTACAAAAATTACAACACAAATATTAATTAATTAATGCAAAATGTATAGTAAACAAATTTCAATTTCCGGCATTTTAATGCGTATATAAAAACACAGATGCTGTTGAATTTATGGCACGTGATCACAACTTACATGGCTTTTTGCAAGTTAATGAGTTTTATTAGTAGAATTAGAAAAAAAAAGATTTTATTATTTTATCATTACAATTCTTTTTTGTTACAAAATAAAAACTAAAGAAACTATCGCAAAAACAGTGCTATTATATTTTTTCAAATGTTTCTAAGAGGGGGCCCTCATATCCGAAAAATGTTTGAATAGATGTGGGTCTAATGGAAAACCACTCAGGTTTTCCATAATATAGGCTTTCAGGTACATAGGAGTAGACAATTTTGGTTCATAGTAACAAAACTGAAATACATATCTGGAAGTGTCCGAATTTTTTCGAGTATTTAGTGGGTCATCATAGCCGAAAAATATTTGAATAGGTGTTGGTCTGGTCTAATGGAAAACCACTTAGGTTTTCAAAATATAGGCTTTCAGGTACTTAGGATTGAACAATTTACGCCCATAGTAAGAAAACTGAAATACATACCTCGAAGTGTCCGAATTTTTTCGAGTGTTTTAAATAAGGGGCCATCATAGCCGAAAAATGTTTGAATAAGTGGGTCTGGTCTAATGGAAAACCACTCAGGTTTTCCATAATATAGACTTTCAGGTACTTAGGACTAGACAGTTTTGTGCATAGTAACAAAACTGAAATACATATCTCAAAGTGTCCGAATTTTTTCGAGTGTTTAGTGGGTCATCATAGCCGAAAACTGTTTGAATAGGTGTGGGTCTGGTCTAATGGAAAACCACCTAGATTTTCCAAAATATAGGCTTTCAGGTACTTAGGAGTAGACAATTTTGGTTGATTATAGTAACAAAACTGAAATACATATAGTGCAGTGTCTGCATTTTTCAAGTGTTTTTAAGAAGGGGCCATCATAGCCGAAAAATGTTTGAATAAGTGTGGGTCTGGTCTAATGGAAAACCACTCAGGTTTTCCAAAATATAGGTTTTCAGGTACTTACGATTAAACAATTTTGGTTCATAGTAGGGCATCCAATATCGATAGTATCGATTTCGAGATCTCGGAAATATCGGACTTTCATGGTATCGAAAAGTATCGGAATTGGTTTGGCTCAGTATCGATATTTCGATATTGAAAATATTTTTTTTTTTGTTCATTAACTTTACTGTCTATTCGTTCTATTCGTATCTCGATTCGTATGGAGAAAAAACAACAACAACAAAATATTTAAATATATTTTTTCTTCTTATGCATTTCTCTGTTCAATACTTTAAGAAAATTAAAATTAAAATTTTATTAAGAAAATGTTCGTGAATACGGGCATGAGAATTTTTAGTTTCATCGTCTGTGTCGCACTTGTCTTGAAGGGTTCTGAGTATTCGAGTAATTTATGCGACTGTCATAAATTTGGTTGAGAAAATTTTTTAAAGGTGATTTAACCTAAATTTCTCGAAAAATTAAAGGTTTTTTCGTGACGTACGTTTAGCATAAGCGGTAACGGTAACTGATAAGTTAAGTATCAAAATTCAACTGTTTACAGAAATTTCATTGTGATTGTTGTAATTAATTACAGTTTTATATTTTTATTTTATCTTTCTTATGGTCAAATAGAGAGCCATGTCACAATTTCAAGATTTCAAAGGAGGCGCTGCCACAGGCGAAAATCATGTGTGGTTTTAGTTTTTGCGAGACAAAGAAAACCAACAAGTTAAGTGCAAAAAATGTGGAAAGGTACTGAAATCAACTGGTGGCAGTACCACTGGTCTCCATACGCATCTGAACACCGACTATTTTAAAAATCAACAAAGATAACACTTTACCTGCTGTTTTGTTCAGACTCGTTGCCTTAGACGGACTGCCCTTCAGCGTGTTCATTACTTCTTCGGAATTGAGAATGTGTCTCGAGGCTCGCGGGTTTGAAGTTCCAAAATCAGCAACCACAATTCGAAATATGGTGGTGGATTATGCAAACGCCCTTCAAAAGATGGTGAAGTGTGAGCTGACCCTTCTCCGGTGTCAAGGAATTCGAGTCTAACGTTTGACGAATGGTCTTCGATTAGAAATCGTAGATACTTAAATGTGGAAGTGCTCACCCAGACAGATTTTTGGAATCTTGGACTGGTCAGAGTTATGGGGTCGTGCCCTGCAGAGCAGTGCATTGAGCTGGTGCAACAAGTGCTGCAGAATTTTGATCTGAATTACCGCCGTGTGCATCGCAACTGACGGTGCGTCGGTTATGCGAAAAGTGGGACGAATGAGCATATGCGATCAACAACTTTGTATTGTTCACGGCATTCACTTAGCAATAATTAACGTCTTGTACAAACAGCCGAAAAAAGACAACGCCGTTGACGACGCAGGGGGTGGAAGTGACGTTGACACCACTGCCGACACTGATAATGAGAATTACACCGATGATGATATGGACGATGTTGGTAGTTTTGAAGTCGCTTTTGCTGAAAACGGCGACGAAATTGAGTTGGTTGAAGATTTGAAGCCGTTAATTGCCAAAGTGCGCATCATTGTCAAGATATTTCGTCGATCTCCAATAAAAAACGATGAAACGCTGGGAAAGTTATAGGATCGTTTCCTATATTTGTGTCTGGCACAGACTTCTCACAAATAAAACAAATTACTTTACACCAATGTATAATAAATTTTTTGTAATTATTTATAATTAGTTTTTTTTATTTAAATGTATATTTAATTATTTATTTATTGTTATAATTTTTGTTGTTTATTTAATTTTGTTTATTTATAATTTATCAATACTAAAGTAATTATATTAATTTTAATTTTATTTATTTTCCACCACCGTTTTACATATACTTGTTGTGAGGTAAAAAATCGCAATGGATGACAATGTTGTGTTGTCTTGTTTTTGTTGTATGACGTCGCCTTCGTGTCCAAAATACATGTCGTATTTTGGAGAGGGAACAGATGCGCCGGCGACGGTCGACATTGCACTTATGTTAAGTGCAGTGGATTATTATTGCATCACCGAACATTGTTGTTCGTGGTGATGTTGTTAGATGGCGGACTTGTTTTACTATAAATGTTTTATAGTAATGGTTCGGTTATTAGATAGTGGTGGTTGGATAGATGGATATGTGATGGGGTTAGTGAACGCTTAATTCAAATAAGTTGGTTTATATTTGAATTTCACTAATTGTTTTGTTTGTGGCAGAATCGAATATCGGTGAATCGAATATTCGAGCTGCTACAAAGTATACAACCGATGAATTTGGCAAACCCATCCCATTGGTCCTGGATACGAAAACACGATGGAACAGTCTGCATACAATGCTTGAACGCTTCTTGAAGTTAAAAAATTGCATCAGAAAATCACTGATTGATATTCGCACAAAAATTGAGATTGAGATTGAGATCAGTGATTTGGAGTTTGACACCATTTCAACCGGTGAAACTGCCAGCCAGCTTGCCGTTGAAGGAGCCATTGACATGGCCATTTGCAAAGATATGAAAAATCAGCCCAAATCAAAAACGGGTAATGGTTCGAAGGATGCAATGAAAGCTGTTCGTAGGGAAATGGCCACTTTCGAAGAGGATGGGACGCGGGGATCGTATCTTCCTGAGGCCTACGAGTTTTTGAAAACTGTAAAACCATCCAGTGTCGAATCTGAAAGGGCAGTTTCCGCCAGTGGTAATTTTGTCACAAAACTGCGTTCATCTTTAGAGTTAAAACTTTAAATGCCCTATGTTTTCTGCGGGCACACTTCCAGAAAGAGCATCAAAAGAAAAATAATTAAACAACTAAATAAATGTACTTAATTTTAACGTTTGCCATTTTTTAGAAGAAATAAATGTTCCGTTAACTTACATTTTTATTTTTTATTTTTGTTTATTCATATCTGAGTATTTTTTTCAGTAAAAAATTGATTTTAAAATTTTTTAATTGAAGACGTTCAATATCGATATTAATATCGGAATCTCGGAATTGAAAAATCTGTCCGATATTGGATGCCCTAGTTCATAGTAACAAAACTGAAATACATATCTCGAAGTGTCCGAATTTTTTCGTGTGTTTAGTGGGCCATCATAGCCGAGTTTTGTTTGAATAGGTGTGTCTGGTCTAATGGAAAACCACTCAAGTTTTTCATAATATAGACTTTCAGGTACTTAGGAGTAGACATTTTTGTTCATAGTAACAAAACTGAAATATATATATCGAAGTGTCTGCATTTTTTCAAGTATTTCTAAGAAGGGGCCATCATAGCCGAAAAATATTTGAATAGGTGTGGTCTAATGGAAAATTGATTAGATTTACCGAAATATAGTCTTTTAGGTACTTAGGACTGGACATTTTTGGTTTATAGTATCAAGTCTGAAATACATACATACATATATCAAAGTTTCCGATTTGTTTCGAGTGTTTCTAATAAGTGGCCATCATAGCCGAAAAATGTTTGAATAGGTCTGGTTTTAGTTTTACAGAAAATTATTGTGATTTCCAAAATATAGGTTTTCAGTTATTTACCACTGCAGGTCATTTTTTTTCTAAGTGATTGAACTGAAATATATCGATTTCTCTTAATATTTTCATATATGTTTCTAATAAGTGGCTAATTGGATTGGGGACAAGAAGCGCTTAAATCTTGGTAAACACTACCACTTTTTTAATCATACTTATTTCAAATAGAAAATTCAAATACAAACCAGACGTATATGTATACATATATAGAATTCGTTCTTATTTACCTTACTTGTTTAAGTTTTGAGGAAGGCTCCTGATTATGCTTAGACATTAATATCAGATCTCTAATTAATTGTGAATCCGTATAGATATTTAAAAAAAATTTAAAAAAATTCACAATAAAAATTTAAAAATTCGTTATATCGAAACTTTTATTATAAATGTATATATACACTCACACATATAAATATTTATTTGTTGTTGTTGGTTTCAGGACAGGTTTAGGATAAAGTCCGATTTAGATGTAGAAAAATGTTTGGCCGGCAAAAAAAGAAGGCACTAGTTTATTACAATTTATGTGTGAATGACAAGAACAGCAATATAAACAAGCAAAATTTTGCATGCGTTTTTGTCTTTCTTTTTCCGGTAATGTTACCATAATAATGAAAATGTTACCATAAAATATATTCAACCCGAGTATATTTTATGGTAACATTTTTAGAAAATATATATCCAACCAATCAGCGAATAGACGTCAAATTTTTATAGTTAAGTTTGAAATAACAACAGAAATGGCTTGTATTGTGTAAGCTATTTATTGATTCAGAATTTTATAAAAGTGTCATTGAATTATGTGCGATTTGTGCATCAAAGCTAGATCCAAATGATGCGGCAATTCATTATAATCGTCAAAATGAACAAGTTGAAGATCAAGAGGGTTATATTGCGTATACATCACTTGTAAATTGTTATAAAGATATCATTCAAATGCTTAAGAAAATTTATATAAATGCAACGTGTGTCAATGCAGGAAATAATTGCGTGGATACTACGTTGAATGAGTTTCTTGGTGTTGAAGAAGATACCATTTCACAGAATATTTTACCTATTGGTGGAATTGCATTGCAAACCTCTGATCAATTATTGAATTATTCAGTTTACGATTGGTTGTTTTCGCATCAATTACTTGGAAGGCTTTTGGGAATTTCCGAGCCGTCATTGGGAGCTTATTTGATACAGACGGTCGATAAAAATTCCGATAATCTCATTTTGACTGATTTATTATGGAAATGCCATGAACGAAATTTTCAACATTCAGCTGCCGCCAAAGTACTTGATAATTTAGCGTCTATGCAAAGGTGAGTGTTTTTTAATACTTTGACAATATTGTGAGGACTTAAAATGTTGTTTATATTATAGTAATCTAATTAAATTGGACCAACGCTATGAATACTTGGCTCGCGCAGTAATGTGTATGCGTAATGACACCGGTGGTTCATTTGCCCATAATGATGTACTACTGAAGGACTTGGAAAATAAATTGGAAACATTTACTCGGCTAGTATCTTTAAATGATCGTATGTGGTCAACCAATGGCGATGAATATTATTTAATTAAATCAATTGATTCATTCACATAATATTTAACAAATCAATCTAATGTATTAATTAAAAATCGTCGAAAAGTTGGTGCTAAAGTGCAAGAATTGATATCAGCATCATTGAATATTTTATATACACGGAACTGTACCACAGGATTGAGAAATTCACTGCGAGAAACACAAACCAAAATTGATCGAATTATAAAATAAGTTCGTATATTTCTGCCTAAAATAAATGTTATAATAAAATTTTTGCTAGAAATTTAAATTAAATTAAGCTTAATTAATTTGTGTGTAAATTATAAAAAGAGTTTTATTTTTAACCAACCACCACTTTCTATTTGCTAAATTTCTTGTGAGAAACTTGAATAGTTTTAATGCCGAAATTATAACCTCTATACCATGGTGATTCTTGAGATTCTACTATGGTTCTTTGAATGTCGTTCATTGAATTTTACACTAGAATGGAGTTATATTATTTCTTTTTCTACGAATTATTTCGTAGGCATAACCATAATAATTGTAAGAAATATGTTTTATGACAGCGGAGTTTTGTTCTTTTGATTGGCTAATGAAGGTGCATATTTTAATAAATAATAATATAATTATCCATTTCAAAATAACAAAATAATTAAATGTTATTGAGGTTATGTTTTATTATAGCATCGCCATTTTTGTTTACATACTCTTTCTCAGTTTAACTAATGGATTTTTTTTGTATTGTGTGTAGCTCGCTTTTGCCTGCAAAATTTTGCCTGGCAAGCATTTTTCTACATCTAAATCGGACATAAATTTCACGTGAATATTTGTAATAAGTTTTGGATTTACCGGCAATTTACCGGTTAGTCGGTTTTCATCCCGGATTTTCTGCTGTTTACCGGTAAATTTGCAATCTCTATAGCTATATTAATCGAATACTGCCAGCCAAGCTCTATACACTTCATATTTTTTAAGTCTAAGTATTTTACAATGACGTATATAACAAGTTTATTAAAACTATAATTCATGAGATGCTTAAAATATTATTTACAATTAAAACTATACTCGTATTTTAAGATTTGTTGTTGATGGATGTTATATTCTATATATCTATACGATGGAAATCAAGTAACCTCATCTACTCAATTTATTTCCATGTATGGCGATCTTATCTTGCGCAATTTGAATAAATACATTGTCTGTATAAAACAACAAACTTATCTTATATATTGAATTTATGTATTTAATTCAACAAAACACTATCGACTCCTATATACTATATACATAGTAAACAATTTAATTAGTAAACTATAATTGCAAATAATAACCAAACACCGGTTTACAAGGTCATCATCATAAACAGTATCGTGCTTATAATTTTCTCTCAAATTATCTTACGATAAATACAGACGTTGATCGAATGAATAAAAATTTTAAAAAAAAATGCGAGGGGCGGATATATATGATGCAGACTATTATATACGCAGCTTATACCAATCTACATAATATAGAAATAATTTTAAGAATATTGTATGTACGGGGAATTTGTATTTGTAATATTGTTTGCAATAAGTACAACTAAAATAATTATAGACAGTTTTTTTTTTACATATAGATCGGTATTTCGTATATAGATTTCCCCATAAAAGATTTCCGCAAAGTATTTTAACAGTTTTAAATGAAACAATCTCCACTATTAATTAGTATTTTCGAAACACAACTTATGATTTAATAAGCAATACAAAAATAACTTGTTCTAAAAATTTAAATTATAAAAAATATTTGATAGCGAACAAAAACATATGTATATGGATGAACGCAACCAAACTGGCGCTCAAACTATCGAAGCAAAAAAAATAAAAAATCGAAAAGAATGTGGTCAATTTTAAAGGTTAACTTTATAAACTTACATACATACATTGGGATGTGTCCACTTGATTTCAAAAAATAAAATGTTATCAGCATAAATTACGCAATAATTTACGGTCTATATTATATTCATCAACAAATGCGCAAGCAATCAATAATTGTTTACTTGACGAAAATGCATATTTTTGAAAGTATACCCAAATAACACAATTGAGTTCATTACGCAAATATATTAATTGGAACACTTGGAAATAATATAATTCATTCATATATACATATGTATATATGTAAACGTATGAATACACTAAAAATACGCGTCTATGCTCGACATATAGGCAATACGAGATGTTATTAATTAATAATCAAAGATCAATTAATCAAAATGAGCCAGCTAAAATATGTATATACTCGTACATATAAACAATTTACATTCTCGTATATGTACATATATGAAGATGTGATAAATGGGAATTTTTTGAATTAACATTTAATGTATGAAATGATTAATTCCATAATAACAAGTTGGCCGCTATAGTAACGACAATATAGGCTTGATCGTCCATCGACAGACTGGCATTATAAATTCGTCAACAATACCAAAGATTTATTACATTAAGAATACTCCGAACATGTACGGCAGATATCTGGCCCTTATCCTCTCCAATGATCCTCACATTTTTGATGTTAAAGAATCCCTGGTACCATTCGTTATAAATGACGACCATCATAAAGCAATGGAAATATCTTTGAATTCGGCAGTACTCTCACCATGTATAGATCTTACAGACGTGGAAACCCGCTTTAATTTCAAGAACGCTAACCTACCAGAATTGAAAAACTCACTCAATAATATTATCTGGCAGAATAAACTATCGAAACATGACCTAGAAGTGAACGTGGAAAATTTTTATCAGCTGATTACCCAAACGTTCGAAAATTATGTTCCTTTGTCCAGAGTATCGAAAATCAATTATCCACCATGGTATGACCACGTGCTTATCAACCTGAAAAATAAGAAGAATAAAGCATACAAACGAATGAAGATTAGCGATACTAAAGATAACAGAAAGTCATTTCAAGGAAACAACATCTTATACGAGGAGTATTTTGAAGTAAAATACAGAACGTATCTCGCATCACTAGAAGACAAAAAGCAGTAGGAATTGGGCCAGACGCAATGAAGAAAAGGCAAAAGCTTTCGCTGACCATCTAGAAAGTATTTTTCAGCCTAATGAGGTACAAGAGAGAGAAGAATTCAAAGAAGTAGAGGAAACTATTGATCAAGAAAGCGCTCTAACCACTCCTGCGGAATTGATTAATGAAATAAAAAAAATGTAAATCCTAACAAAGCGCCAAGCTATAACCTGATAACAGGAAAAATCTTAAAACAGCTATCGAAGAAGGGCATTAAAAAATTAACAACTCTAATCAATGCAGCTTTCAGGATGAAATATGTACCAAATGTATGGAAGTTCGCGGAGGTGATTATGATACCTAAGCCTGGAAAACCACCAAACGAAATAACATCCCATAGACCGATTTCGTTACTGCCTATTATGTCAAAACTATTTGAAAGACTTCTCTTAAAAAGATTGAAACCAATAATTGAAAGGCAGGAATTAATCCCCACACATCAATTTGGATTTCGAGATAGACACTCTACAATTGATCAAATTCATAGAATATCAGATATCATAGAAAGATCACTCGAAGAAAAGAAAATCTGCTCAGCAGTCTTCCTTGACGTCGCCCAGGCGTTTGACAAAGTTTGGCACGAAGGTCTTCTGCACAAACTCCAGAACATTCTACCTTCACAATTCTGCCAAATATTAAAATCCTACATTACAGAGCGACACTTTCGTGTTAAACAGGAACAATCATACTCAGAAATTAAAAAGATCAAAGCTGGAGTGCCACATGTCTTAGGACCCATTCTATATTTATTATTCACAAGCGATATCCCATTATCTCAGAATACCATAATTGGCACATTTGCAGACGATACTGCTATTTTGGTAGTAGATGATACCATAGGAGGAGCTACCAATAAGCTTCAAAGTGCGATGAACAAAATTTATCGATTGACGAAGCCGTGTCAGGTTAAATGAAACAAAATCCTTGGTTGACTACACCAACAGAAAAATAAATCATTTGCATGTGGTATTAAATAATGTCCCATTACCACATGCTAACTCAGCAAAATATCTAGGGATGAATCTAGATACCAAACTTAGATGGAAGGTCCATGTCAAGAAAAAAAGTGAAGAACTCAGACTCAAATATAGAAAAATGTATTGGCTGATGGGAAGGAACTCCAATCTATCAATAAACAATAAATTGATGCTATATAAACAGATATTAAAGCCCATTTGGATGTATGGAATTCAGCTGTGGGGTTGTACTAAACCAAGCAACATGGATATCGTTCAAAGATTACAAAACAGAGTGCTAAGGGATATTGTAAATGCCCCCTGGTACATACGTAATAGCGACCTGCACAGGGACCTTAGAGTGGAAACTGTCACCAGAGAAGCAAACAGTGCTGCACGGAAGCATGAAGTGAGGCTCCAGAATCACCCGAACGTTGAGGCCAACCAACTACTCGCCCACAGGGAAGCAGTGAGAAGACTGAAAAGAGCAAAACCTTTTGAGTTAGCACTATAGTCAGCGTATAAGGCAGTAACACCAGTAAATAGAACATAAGGAAAACCAATGGGGATACCTTAAATAAACACAATTTAGCAATTTAGATCAAAAAAGAAATGTTGTTAGTCTATAGACTTGGTACATTGTAAAATTTTATGTGAAAAAATAAGATTGTCAAAAAAAAAAAAAACTAGAAGACAATATCAAGAACGATCCAAAGAATTTTAGGAACTTTTTTAATACAAAACGCCAGACAAAAGGCTATCCCGCTATAATGTATTACAATAATAAACAGTCAAGTAATCAGCAGTATATCGTTAACATTTTCGTTGAATTTTTTCAATCCGTTTACCACAAAAACAACTCAACCTCAACAAGAAGCTTAGGTATCCAATCTAATCTGGATATACATATACCGTTTATCACAAAGGTAGATATTCTACAAGCGCTTAATTCATTTGGTGATGGATGTGGCCCTGATAAAATACCATGAGCAATTTTGAAAACATTAGGACCGGAACTAGTTGAACCACTATGTCTGCTCTTCAATCAATCGCTCCGAAGTGGTAAGTTTCCAACCCATTTTTAAGGCTGAAAAAATAGCTGACATGCTACAGAGGAATATCATCGTTGTCATCAATTCCCTAACTGCTTGAATTAGAAATGTACAACGCAATTAAAAAAGTTATTCCACGTCATTTATCAGTAGCCCAACACGGCTTTCTACCAGGAAGGTCTACTTCAACTAATTTGACTAAGTTTAATAGCAAAACAATTAAAGCCATCGAAGAGCACCTGCAAGTAGGCACCATATACACAGATTTCAACAAAATTGACTCAATCGACCATGGAATAGTCATTCAAAGCTTGTCAAAATTTGGTTTCTCCAATGCGTTTATCAAATGGATCTCATCTTACTTATGCCACAGACAACAATATATTGAAATGTGTGGTAAAAAATCAAATTCTATTATAGCACACTCTGGGGTAACGAAAACTGTTATAAAGTAGCTGTGTCTCGACTATTCAATAATAGTCTAGACACTCTCGAACATTGGTATAAATACGAGATAAAATTTTAGGAGTAAAGTAGTTGTGTTTAAACCGTGATAGTGCTAGTGGTAATAAAAAGGAACAAGTGAAAGTTAAGTGTGGAAAGGAAATTATAGTGTTTAGCGTTATAATTCGGAAAAAAATTAATTTAGTGTTATCTAGAATTTACACCGTTTGTTTTATCCACAATCCAGTGATCGAACCGATGGTTGAAGCAGAAATTTTTTACATGGCGCAGTTAATGGCTGTGATGATGAAAATAGAATTTGGTAATGGAACTATCTTTTGAAAAGTCTGTTGAAAAGTCAATTGGTGATTTAAATCATAAAATGGAACAGTTCAGTAATCAATTGAATCTGGAAATTAAACAGTCATTTGATCAATGAAAGCAAGAAATGAAAGAAATTAAATAGTCAGTGGGCGTATCCATAACAAAATGGACGAGAAATTTCATGAAATGTACATGGAGAAGTAGAGCAGATTCAATCAACGGTGCAACAGGTTGAAAAGATATTGCAGTCAGAGATTGAAGAGTTGAAAGAAGGCTTCGAAATGAAGTTTGTAGGTATCAAAGTTAACCGAACATCTTCGCAAGTAGGCCAGCCAGGAACCTCGATGAAACTTAAGTCGCCGATATTTGATGGCACTATATCGTTTTCGGTTTTCAAATTTCGATTTGAGACAACGGTCAATCAAAATGGTTGGAATAACGAAAATCGTGGAACAGCGTTAATAGTGGCTCTAAAAGGAGAAGCGGCTGAAACATTGCAGACTATTCTGGAACATGACCGTAATAATTATAGCGAAATAATAAAGGCGCTGGATCGAAAATATTGAAGTGATCATAAACGAGAAATGTATCGTACGGAGCTGAAGAGTCGATTTCAAGAACTCGGAGAGATTCTACAGGAGTATTCCGCAGCAGTCGAGCGGCTACTGCATTTGGCACATATACAAATACGTCTCCCGATTACATGGGGAGAATTAAGAATGATACGGGATCCGGAAACGCGGAAAGAAATGAAGTTATCACCTAAACTGATTTTAGCCAAGACCATTGCCTGTGCGTTAATAAACGAGACTGTGCAGGCTATCATAAAACCGTCACTTAAGGTACTACGAGTAGAAATGAATAGCAGCACTAATATCAATTGCCGGTGCCAAGATACAGGGAAGGTGACGTAGAACAAGTTGTTGGGCATGTGGCAAGATGGGTCACATTTCACGAAATTGCCGTAAAATAAGATGGCGACGAGCAAAATCGATATCTCCTATGCAGCGAACATCCAGTTTTGGCCAAGTAGGAAGGAAACGGAACCAAGGTATTACGAAAATACGATGTTGGACATGTGACATAAGGGGTCACATATCACGAGACTGTTGGGAAATGAGATAGAGACGGGCGGAATTGTAATCTCCGGTGCATCGGAAATCGGATAACGAGGGAATTGTGGCCCAGAATGAGAAACAGGAACACGAAGAAGCAGTTGGACAACGGAAAGTCAGCTGCTACTCCATTCCTGTAACGAGATTGGGACGCGGCGGAGACGGTTTAACAGTTAAAGGTGAGGTGGACGGGCAGATTTGTGTTATAATTCTGGATGCAGGAGCAGCTGGAACGTTTGTAAGAGAACATCTAAATGGGTTGAAATTACGAGCTGCCACATGCGAGGGTGCAGTCATAACGGGCAAGAAGATTGCAACAATAAAAATTGGCTATACTCAGTTCCAACACGAAGTACTGGTCGCAAATATAGTGGATGGATTCATCTAAGGGATGAACTTCATGAGCACGAATGCCTTCATGATGGATGTGGGGCAGGGAGTATTGGATTGCAATAGATTTGAGTTGCCACTTCATATAGATGATGCCGGAGCAACAATCAGGGGAGTAGTAATGAATCAGCGGGAAAAGCGTCCATCGAACTCAGAAACAGTTGCACCGGAGAAAATTCGAGTGTCAGGTAACCAAATAAACGCTCGGAGTAACGTGCGAGGAAATAATAGTGGTTTCAAAGTAGCAGATTTATTATGGCAAAACAATTTGCTACGGAAGACGGATTTATCACCGAAGCTACAACCTTCATGGGATGAACCGCATGCTTGATATATGCTTCTTCATAAACTTTACCTATATGGTTTTAGAGGTATAGCTCTGAATTGGTTTAAATCTTATCTTAGTGATCATTTCAATTGAAAATTCTGTCCTGGGGCCAACTGCAAGACGACACTCGTCATCAAACCAATCATTCTTGGGTCTGACTTTCACTATACCTATAAAGTCTGTTGAGCAGCACTGACAACCGAAGTTTTCAGTACCTCCCAGACAGAGTTCACGCAGTCAGACTGGTAATTAGCTCCCTCAATGTTGTCGCTGACAAGATCCTGATATCGTTTCTTTTGATCTTCATTTATCAGACCTTCACAGTCGAAACGTTCCATCCGTTTCGCTGTGTTCCCCGACCTGTACGAAAACTTCCACCGTAGCTTTGCAGCGACCAAATAATGATCGCTGCCTACGTATTTGGTTGCTGACCGATAAGTTCTCACATCCTGCACAACCCGAGCTCGCCCTTTTGAAATTAACACGTGGTCAATTTGGCTCCGGGATGTTTTGCGAGGATGTGTCCATGTCTCTAGGTGTATCTGTTTGTGAGGGAAGAATGTGCTTGCTACTCTAAGATCATGAGCAATTGCAAAGTACATCATTCTCTCACCATTATCGGTCGCAGTTTCGTGTCGGGAGTACGGACCTATGTTTTCACACAAGTCGGCCTGATTTCTGCCAGCTCTAGCATTAAAGTCCCCAATTACCATTCTAACATCGTGTTCGGGTATAGATCCCATCAGATCGTCCAAGTCATTGTAAAATGAGTCTTTATCTTGGGGCTGGCTGACTTCTGTGGGCGCATGTACACAAATTATCGACAGGTTGGCTAACTTCATGCGCAGGCGAAGCATACACAATCGGTTATTGACTGCTTGAAAATCCAAATCAGCCTTCTTTACCTGCGGCCCAAGAAGAAATCCAGCTCCAAGATTTCCGAGGTCATCTCCACTGTAGAACAACGTATAGCCCTGGGACACATGGTCTCCACTTTGAGGCCAGCGAGTTTCTTGAAGAGCAACGAGTTCCAGCCGATACTCTTTCATGCACGTGATTAGACCCTCCAACGCTCCTGGTTTTCTAAGTGATTGCACGTTCCACGTGCCGATCCTAAATCTCGTATCCGGGTACTTGAGCGGGGGTCCGGTGTTGTTTTGGCGGTATCCATTTTTCTTTTTGTTGATTTTATAAACAGTTGATTTTTTTACGGATGCGGGTCGTCAGCCCAGCGATCCAACCGTTTAGTCGCCTCCTACGACAAGCAAAGGATACTGTGGTGGTATTCTTAGGAAACATGTTCGTGCAATTTAGATTTACGAGACATGTGAGTGCATAAAAAAACATCCTTTAATTTGAATAATTTTAAAAACGTTGATCAATTTAACCGAAAACCAAATTACCAAAAATTATGACCGTCATAATATTATGATCAGTGGTCAAGGGTAAGAACTCGGAAACCTCGTAAATAAAACCAAATAAAATCGTCGCAGCCTTCAATATTTTGTATAACAACCAGATCGCCAGCATGTTAAGAAAAACCCGAAAAATAAAGAATATATACCTATATTAGCTATGTGTACATACACACAAAAAATAACGATCAAGTTTATGATCATTTCAATAAAGTTTTTAATTTTTTTTTTTAATTTCATTCCATTTTTTTATTTATTCGTTTCTCTACTTTATTCTACATTTTAAATTAAAACCAAACTACACACATGATCGTTGTCGGTCAGTCTATTAAAGATCGCGGCGTTGAGTAGTTTGAGATCGGTCTCTATAGTGACGAGTAAAACAAAATTTAATTTTTGTTGTTTATGTTAAATATTTAAATTAGCGTGTAAGAAAGTATCGTCTAAATTGTGTGTCAATATATTATTCAAATTTTATTTAGCACAATATGCAGAAGTGATTTAATAATATTTATAAAAAATGTGTTAAAAAGTGAATTTTAAAATAAAGAAAGTTTTATAATCGCACTATTATTTAATATTTTATATAATTTATAGTTATTTGTTATTTAATTAATTTGTGTGCTCACGGATAACTAATACGAAATATCATTCATAAATTATGCATATAATAAATAATGTGATCTTGAACTCATTCATATTTTTTGGAATTATTCAACTGACGGCGACCAAAGATTTTGGTAAGGACGTAGCAAATTATGATCGTGATCGTAATGAAAATAATAAAAGTAAGTAATGCAAATATTAAAATATATAATATTTATCAAATAGTGTTATGATCGGTGATGATCCATTGTGGTTTAGTAAGCAATTTTATGGCTTCATTCGAATATCTAGTTACATAATGTTTGTGATTTGATTTTGTTGTATTTTATTTTTTTTTTTTTTTGGTTGTACATACATAATATGTATTCTGTCGCATCATCATCATTACGCGATCGATGCCTAATAATAAAACAGCAGGTATAGATAGATATTTAATTTCGATTTTAAATTTTATAGTATAGATAATTAACTAACTTAATTAGGCCTTTTAATTGCACATTACCTATAAATATAAAAACTTTCACTTAGTTATTTGATTTCAAGTTAAGATAATTCGAATTGGAAATTCCAAGAAATCACCCTTAAGGTCTCTCTTCACATAAAAAAGTGAAAAAAAAAGATTAATGAGCTGTGTAAAATGCACTTTATATTACGAACTTAAAGAACAGAGTGAATTAAAAATTAATGTTAATGTTGAGACAATTATGAACAGTTGCTTATTTTGACAGTTTTATAATAAAACACATATTTTTTTGTTAACAAATCCGCATGAGAAAAGTGAAAGCATCTTATAATATGCACGGACGGTATTATGTCATTTTGGTATACATATTACATACAATACCCGAAAAATGTACGAAAAAGCAGAATTAAGACAACCAACATTTTAATTATCTGGATATCTGAAGAAATATGAATGGATTTTTAAATGTGTATAGTCTGTGATCGCAAGATCGTTATAGTTATTGCTAAATACATACATTTCGTTTGAATTATTTTAGACTGGATTTTAAAGATCAATCATATTATATAACATAATTTATTATGATCACTAAAATATAATCTAAATTATAGCCGAAAGATCACTAATCGAATTCGTTAATGAACTATTCGTTATAATTTTTGTTTTATCTGCAAGGTAATATTATGATCAATTGAAAAATTTTAATGATGATCGTGAATCGTATAGTCGTATATATATATATACATATACGAGATCATTTATTATAAGAAACACAATTGATGAGAAACGATCGATCGGAACTATATCTTTAAAATTGATCGCAATTTTCTATTATTTTATTTAATATTCAAATAGTTTGTATTCATCGGGAATGAAATAAATTAAATTAGAGAATAACTTTAGGCAGAAACAAAACCGATTCAGAGACACGATCTGTATAAAGATCAACGAATTCTCTATACCATCACAATAAATTTAAAGTAAATAAGTAAATCAGATAGTTGTTGAATAAACTACATTCAACTATATGTATTTGAACTTCAAACAGATATACCTTTGAACTTCAATTATTTTCAGTTAAGTGATCATGATATAATCGAAAAATTCACCCACGCCTATCTGAACTTTAGATGCGTCAACGGAATAAATTTTATTATTTTTTTGTTTTTAAAAATTCCGGTTCAAGGGAATGAATTCTGAAGAAATACTGTACAGCAAAAACGTGTTATATTACTTATCTACAAGTAAGATCTGTTGTTTTTTTTATTTGAATTTAGCAAACGGCATTGTTTAACATTGATAATAAAACTATTTTATTAAATAGATTTTAAAAAAACGTTATAACTTTATCAGAAATCAGGTATATTTGGATATTTTGTAATTTGTATATGCTGGTTCTACGAAATATCTGTACATTTCCTTTTAACCAAAACATAATAATTAATTTAATGCATGTTCTTGTGATTTTTAATTTTTATAAAAATTAAATTAAATTTGATTATATTTATACAGTTTGAAGTTTCTTAATTTCTAATATAACTTTCACTCAATTCTTCACTCGAATTTTATAGTGCCTTGAAGTTGCACCAGCCAAATCAGCCCGCCACAACGAAACCTAGCACATAATTTATTACAATTTGTTACACCAGAGCCCTATTGCACCAACAACTTATCACTTATTACTTATCAACTTATCATAATATTTTATAATTTTCTGTTGCATTAAATTGAAATGAGCTCAATTGAGTTATAACAAGTGATATGCACTCACTTATCAAAATTAAGTTTTTGATAAATTTTTCGTAGTTCTATTGCAGCAAAAGTTTTAACTTATCAATAATCGACTACTTTAATAATAACTTAACCAAAATATCAATAAGAAAAAATTATGTTTGTCACATGAACAAATTGAGCACGTGCTATTAAAAATAGAAGCAAATTTGCACCATGGAAGCGACCGAAACTACGCGTAGAGCCCTCTACAGCAGCTACTAACAAAACTACATTGGTTAGGAAATGGCGCGCAATATCATGGGATTGCCAATATGCACGGAATCAATAAATGAACTGTGTATGTAGGGTCATTCATCGGGTAGCAGATACAATGATTAATTATCAAAATTAAGTATCTTTCACTAATTGCAAAATCGCTAGTTTTTTTCCCTATTTATGCCACCACTTTGAAATTTTGGTACATTCTCGCGGTGCGGTGAATCTAGTGTCAAAAATACTCACCAACAATTTGGTGGTGAATTAGTTATGGCGATATGATCGGAGGTACGAATTTCAATAGGAGAAAGCAAAAAAATTGTTCATTCTTGATTCGATCGATAATAAAACCAACCAATACGGCTTTTTACTACTTTTGTGATATATAGGAAATGATTGACTGTTTTTTGTTGAGATAGCATAGGTATTGGCAAAGTTATGCGTCAAGCAAATTTATATATGTATATACATACATCTGTGACCTTATTCGCGTGCTATTTGTTATTTAAAAATTTGTCGCACGAAACCAATCAACACACAATAATTTGTACATAATAGCTAAGTATATAATGGCATATAATATCTAAGGAAGGAACTCTATTTCAAAAATAAAAATTACAAGTAAATTAAAACACTTAGTACAAATTTATTAAATTTTACAATATACAACTATGAGATCATCATAATATGTATAGCTTCCTCCCTCCCATCCATTAACTTTGTCATAAGTCTCAGCAATGTTATGAAACCCTCACTTTCAGTCTCAACATTTTCTGATAAAACCTAAGACATTTTGTAATGGCGATATATTATTGTAGGTATTACACACGTGCTGCTGTATAATGAGCCGAAACTTACTTTTGAATTATTCATTGCCGAATATGCGATTTTAAATTTACAAGAAAGTAAAATTGTCAAAAATGGAAATGTCACAACAATGTAGCCTATACTTAACAAATAATGGAATCTATCAAAATCATATAAACAGCGCACAACTCTCACCAAAATCAAAGCGAGAATCATAATACTAAATTTGAACTCACACGACATGAAGTGGAGAGGTGAGGTGAGGTGAGAACCATAATAGGGGTATTAGTAAATGTGCCATTTTGCAAACTTTACTAATATTGGTACACTAATGAAAATAAATTGTTTACGTTTAAAAAAAAAAAATATAGTTGGATGGATTACTCCAGCACTGAATGCCACAAATGGGCCCACGGTGCAATACTAGACATTCATACATAATACTTACACGTTAAAAACACCCAACCGTGATTTTTGCAGTCACCACTAGGAATAGAACTCCAGACCCTCACTGAATACCCGTACTGTGCCAATAAGGGTGGCGGTTACGTCTAAGTACCAAAAAGACAGTAAGTACCAAAATGACAGTTAGAAAATTTTTTAAGATCTTTTATGTTAAGTTGATAAGTAATAAGTGATAAGTAGTTGGTGCAATAGGGCCCAGGTCCCAATTTTATTACACTTGCCGTTCGCGGAAAATCCATATGGACGGTGTAACTTCAAATTGAACCAACATTTTGTAACTTTTGATGTAATTTTGATATCACGATAGGACTTGGGGCAAAATTTATTACAAATTTTTTACAGTTCACTGGTAAGGCGCCGAAAAATAAAATGTAATTGTTTTGTATAAAAATCAACTTATTTTAATAGAAACCTACTGAAATTCAAAGAAAATACCAAAATATCGCTGTTATCAGCTGTAATAATTTATTACACCAGACCGCCACCATATTTCGGATATTACTGATAACTGTTTACACTTTACGGTATAGGTACACCGTGAGAAGTGAGAAGCCTGGTAAAAATGAAACAAGGAATAATATTTTTGGCCAAAAAACTAAATTAATTTTTCAACGTAGATGCCTTTTAGCTCGATACCTTAGTACAACGTTTTTCCAGTTCGCCAAATGCGGTGGTTTTTCATATTCAAATGTTCGTGTAATATATTGCACACACGTCAAATGTTCGTGTAATATATTGCATCTGAGATGCCTACTATCTCAGCTATATCTCGTGCACTTTCACTCTGCGGTCTTGCAATACTGTATCATGAATTTTGTAAACCATTTGGTGTGGTGACTTCATTTGGGCGTCCTGAACGTTCGGCATCAGTTGTGCTTGTACGACCAAAATGAAAATCAGTAAACCACTTGTGAATCATTTTAATCGATGGTGAAGAGTCCCCATAATAGTTATCAAGCTTTGTTTTGGTTTGCGTAATGGTTTTTCTACGTAAAAAATAATGTTTAATTAACACACGAAATTCACTTTTTTCCATGTCTGCAAAAAAACAATGGGTTGTCTGCTTTCAATGGCTGTCAAAACAGAACTAAATGACAGATCTGTCTGAAAATTTTAATTTGGTCTAGTGACAGATGGTATTGACACATGACATTTGCGATTGTGGCACGCTCTGCTGCAATTTTATCAGACTTCTCACTCCGCCCTCGTATTTTTGGTAAAAATCAACTTAGTTTAATAGAAACGTATTGAAATTCACAGCAAAATACCAAAAACTCTATTAAAATCACCTGTAATAACTTATTACACCAGACCTCCACCATATTTTGGATAGTACTTGATATTGTTTACACTATGGTGGCTGTCTGGTGTAATAAATTATTACAAATGATATTTCCAGTTTTTTGGTATTTTTCATTGACTTGAAATAGATTTTACCCAAAATAATTAAAAATTACCACTTTTCAACTGGATATTGTTTACATCAAGATGTGCGCGTGCGGCAGCCCTCTCTTTTGGTGCATTAAATCGTTTCGCATGCTATCCAAAGGGCGTTTTGTCAGCCCTGATAACGATTCTGTGATCATCAAATGGCATACGATCGAGAGCGGTTTTAAACAATCGAATTAATTCATTGTGCAGATGTAATAATGTTTGAAGTTCAGAAACAATTTGTCGTCTTGCACGCGCAGCAATTGTACAACGCCGATCCAATTCACGATTTGCATCTCCGATAAAATAGATTTGCAAAAATTGCTGATCAGCATCAGGATATGGTAATAAGAAACCAGTTCGATGATAAATCTGACCTTGAATCTGTAATATTAGTAAAATGTAATTAGATGCTGGGTCAGAATTCTTGAACACATGAAAAAAATTGCTGCTCAGATCGCATTTTTCCTATGCTATTCCGCATGAAGTAATCACCTTAAACGTCGGCATGAAATTGTCTCTTACAATTTTGGTCGCACCAAAAGAAGTCATTTGAAATGCCGCATTGTATTCTTGAATGTGAGACAAAAAATGCTTAGACGTTTGCGACGTTCCAAAAATGAATGAATGAAGTGGATCGGGGGGAGATTCAAATGCTGGCAGTCTCACTTTAAAATGTAAACAATATCCAGTTCTATCCAAACTACGGTGGCGGAATGGTGTAATAAATTATTACAGGTGATAAAAACGAAATTTAGGTATTTTTCTTTGAATTTCAGTAGGTTTCTATTACAATAAGTTAACTTTTACACAAAACAATTACATTTTATTTTTCGGCGTCTTACCAATGAGCTGTAATTAATTTGTAATAAATTCTGGCCCAAATTTCTAAGTTCAATTTGAAGTTACACCGCCCACGGTTTTGCTCGCGAACGACAAGTGTAATAAGGGACTACAAGTGTAGTAAGGAACTGAATTATACTAATAACGAATGAGAATATGAATTTTACTAATTTTATTCTTGGGATACGAAATTTTGAATTAAAATCGGGTTAGACTTTTACAATTGAATCTGTAATTTCTAAACTATCAAAACCGAAATTTTCAAGACGCTAACTCCAAATTTATTAGTTTCTTAATTTTGAATTATATATATAGACTCTGAGTTCTGAAGTTTTGAAGTTACATATCCTTAAGTCCCATTATTCAATTCTGTATTTAATTACACATAGAATCCTCAGTCCTCGGTCTATTTTATAATATGTTCATTGAATGTTTATATTACACATGCTTTAAACTGCACTAGAAAGTATTTTAATTAGTTTCGCATTTCAATTTAATCCAAATGCAAGATATATAACAAAGATATTGAACTTGAGTTTATAATTAAAAATGTAAGTCCAAATAAAATAAGCTCTCTACTACACTATTAATTATAGTTATTTCTAATCACATAATATTTGTTGTTGGACAATATAATTTCCAAAAATTACCGTAACACAATTTATTAGCCTTGAGCCAATGTAAATACATAAAAAAAAAAAATTATTTGTCTAGAAAACTATAAAATTTAAAGTGTGAAAGGTCGAATTAAGCAAACATTAGCTTTTTGTGTAATGCAGTGCAGACCGCATAGCAAATTGTTGAACATCAATTTGATCGACGTTTTTTTTTGTTTTTGGTGTAATTAACCGCTGTCAGATACATCTTCACAATTATATAATAGATTTTATGCAATTTTTCGAAATGCCAAAATGCAATCAATTTCATCATATTTAATTACATCAATTTTAGTTATACGAATCGAAAGCGGTTCGCAAGGAGGGAAAACTAACTGTTCATTTCGGAAATTTATTTTTAATATCTATTTTAAAGTCGCTGAATGACAATATTTCAACAAAATTTTACAAATTCCAGTCTTATATTTAGTATTACTCTTCTGTCTGATAAGAAATAGATAATTTGAAATAAAAAACTATTTCGTAACCTTCAACTCAACTCTGTAAAAGATAAACGTGGACAACAACAGCATAATAAATCGACTTTAACACAACAACAACACCAAAAGCCCCAAAGAGAACCAAAGACAGCAGAAAAAACTTAATCCAACCTAAAACCTGACCTAACCTATTTATAAAAAAATAAATATTTCCACTTGTGTCTTGGTATAATTTAAATGTATACAAGACAAATTTCTTAATATACTTTTGTACATATATACACTCATGAATATAC
Source organism: Tipula unca (assembly GCA_951394425.1). NCBI lineage: Eukaryota > Metazoa > Arthropoda > Insecta > Diptera > Tipulidae > Tipula > Tipula unca. The sequence goes on from OX596380.1 coordinate 206,489,845, forward strand.
GGTAATTACCATTTTCCTTTTATAAAGAACCGGAATTTAGTCTGCTTCAGTTTGAGATATTATTGAGACCTTGAGATTTATTTATATTCCTCTCGTTATTATTTTGGCTATAAGTATTAAAAATGTCAAATGACACGAACCTTTATATTTAAGCAAACAAGCGATTCGAAAATGATTGATAACCTATATCTTACTTAAGAGGTTTTCGCAGAACAAAAACCACTTAATGTGGAAATTCCAAAATATTTTTATACCTAATTGAATGACGCGTGCACACTTTCAATTTCGCTGAATATTACAATTCGGGGATTTTTCAAAACAATTATATTTTTAATATGTATTCTAATAAAATATTTAATTAGCATAATAGTGCTAATTTTACTTCCACTTACCTCCACCAATGAAGGAATTCAAGACACATTTGTCTGAGAATACTATATACTATGTTCATTACGTTTACTATACGAGACATGCCCAAGGCCCATAGAAAATACCTCCCTTGCTATAACCATGTCCATGGTTATAGAAATGGAGGTATGATCTCATCGCTAGACAGACAATTGTTTTCTATCTAAAGTTTGTGCAGAATAAGACTTAAGATGAAGTAAATTAAAAGTTACTATTAAGTTATTATTAAGTAAAAGAAATAAAATGCTAATGCGTGATATTCCAGTTTTGCGTAACCAAATTTCAATTTTACTTTATGGAATAATTTGGAATTTGATCAATCTAGTGTTATTCTCATAACCTAGTCATCTTGACTGGAAATCAACAACTAATCAAAACAAAAGACGCGGAAATTCGGCAATTAGCACAAATATGCTAATTTATTTGATTACATCACATAGTGTTACCGTCCGAATGACTCAAATTCGTGTGCTACCAGATTCAAAGATCAAACAATTTGCATGTTATGTTAACTAATATGTTATTCTGTTATTTATTTTCAGTACGCGTGTGCATCGTAGAAGGTCGCGGCGCCTATAGAAAAGGGGAAAAATTTTGCCCCACGCTAGAGTCAAAATCAAATATTGAATGCGTTATAGCACTCGATCGACTCGATTGTTTGCGGCGGATACATAAAGGATCAGCACATTTTGGTGTATTCTCGTCAGAAGATTTGGTGACAGCACGATGGGCTGGCATCGAAGTACTAGTGATCAACGAAATGCGATTTCATAATTCACCGTTCGAATATGAAATTGTAGCGGTGGTGGATAATGAGGCAAATATTAATACGGTATATGATTTGAGTGGAAGCCGATTTTGTCATCCTGGTCATGGATTTCAAAATGGACACTGGACAGATGTTCTGGCAAATGTAGGACACTAAATGGTGTAAATACAAATATTTTAAATGTATTAATTTATTTATTTTTTCTAGTATTTTGAAGCCACTCTAGTTCCACGTTTATGTGAAGCCGATTTATCGCTAAGCGAATCCCGAATCAAAGCATCGGCAAATTTCTTTGGACCCACGTGCAAGGCTGGACCTTGGGTTCCGGATCCAATTCAAGACCGAAAATTAAGTATGTACATATATACCCAACCACACAATTAATTACTGTTAACTGTATTACTAACTTTTTCCAATAATTAGAACAGAAATATCCAAGCCTGTGCGAATTGTGCGACAACCCATATCAATGTGGAATTGGCGATAAACACTGGGGTCGGTATGGTCCATTATATTGTTTAACTAGTGGGGCGGGACAAGTGGCTTGGGCACGTTTAGACGACGTGAAAAGTCATTTTGGATTTAGTGGTCTGCCACAACAAGCCGACGCGGAAGGATTTAGTTTCCTTTGCCCAGATGGTCATCTTCAACCAATAACCGCAACCCACCCATGTGTTTGGGTAGCCAAACCATGGCCAGCAATAGCCGCAAAACGTACATCGGCCGAAAAAGTTACAACTTACATGGATCGATTAAATCATAACGATCCGAATAGTTGGGAGAACGCGCTACTCAGTCTACTCGAAACATATCACGTGAATGTAACCGCTTTAGATATGGCGATTCCAATCGAAGACTATCTAGATCAAGCGGTTGGCTTCCAGAGCGCATATAGTTTTCCTTCATGTTCACCACCACGCGGCATCGTTTATTGTACAACATCTTTAATAGCGCACGCGAAATGTTCATGGTTACAAGAAGCATCTGCCGTATACGGAATCGAACCTAATCTGCAATGTATTCGAACCGAGAGTATAGATCGTTGCATGGATAATACAAAACATAAATACGCGGATATCGTACTCGTAAGCCATGATGATCGGATACGAGCTGAAAGAGAATTTGATTTACGTCCAATTCTATTCGAATTCTCAACAACCCTAGAGGATCGATACTCGGTGGTAGCGGTTGTTAAGAATACTTCGCAAATAAACTCGTTTGCCGATTTAAAAGGAAAAGTTGCGTGTTTCCCGAGTTACGAGGGTGCTGCATATACATCGGTAATTGAAACAATACGAAATTTATCTTTGGTACATAATGATTGTCCATATTCGGATGAAATTCAACAGTTTTTCGGTGCTCAATCATGCACATGGGATCAAAAATCAAAGAAAGTATGCGATAAATCATGGCAGGGAGATATTGGAGCACTTCAATGTTTAGGCACTCGAGGCGACGTTGCATTTATTGATGTTGACACATATTTGGAGTACAAAAAGGGTACGTACAGTAATGTCCACTGGGGCAAACAGCTGCATAAAGAGGGAACTGATCTATTATGCCCGTTTGGTGCTACTAATGGACGATATTTCAAGAGTGACATATGCTATATGCACTGGACGTCACGCGGCCATTTAATGATCCATAACGAAACATCGCTTATGCGACGAAATGAAATTTTTAATTCGCTAAAGGATATGGATCGGCTGTTTGGGAAACAATACAAATCACCTGTAATTCCATTCACAATGTTCGGTCCGTTTGATCGAAAAACCGACGTCATGTTTCATGATGCGACCGATGGTCTTAAAGGATTGAGCGAACTGAAACGGGATAAAATATTTAGGCACTTGGAGTCGGCGTACGGAAATTATACAACCAAAACGTGTAAGGCCAATAGGAATGCGGCTAATGTTCCCACGGCAAGCGTAGTTAGTATAAGCATATTGGTAGCATTTAGTAGCTTGATTACAAGGATCAGGACAGTGTCGTAAAACTTACTACGATTTTCTTTTATTTATATAGATTTTTTTCTTAAATTGTGATATTTAATGAGCAGAATAAAGTATTTCGTCCTAGAAATAATACAACACTGAATTTTATTCATACAAATGGTGGAGTATCTTCACGAAAGAACACAACTAAGTTATTAACAGTAGATCCATTTGTATCGCTCCAGACTAGAACTTATCTCATCTTAGATGTTCAGAATTATTTATGTATAGAATTTAGAATATCGTCAAGTTAATTAGATAGGGCGAGTGTTTCATTGACGATTGTGTGTATGACCGGCATATAAACTATAACGCTCTGCGCGAATGAACTAGTTACTTTCGCAGTGTATTGTTGCGTTAGTGTGTTCAATAATAATACTTTCGGTTCAACACCCTGATTTTCAATTCATATTCAACACAACTCTTCCATATTCCGGGTGTAAATAAGTTCGATGACAAACCAAAACAATAATAATTCAATGTCAAGTTGGTCAAACACTTCGAAATATTTTCTGTCTGTGTGTTGTGTGATCATTTTACATATTAAAAAAATATCATTTTCGAGATATTTCCATCACACAACATTATTTTATTAAATAAAATTTAGTAAATTAAATTATTTCACTTACAACCTAGGTGTCTACGAGTTTAATTAGATTTTTTACACTACTTAATCTTATCACTAACACACCACACCACAAACTGATTGAACGTAGCCCCTTATGCATCTCATAACACAAAGAAAATATATTTGTAATTTTTATTGTTTCAATTTCCAACCATTAATTTTAATTCGAATTAATTAAATATAATTTACGATCAATTTAAAAATTAAAATACATCCATTATATTAAAAACTACTACATACGATACTACATTGAATTTTGAGCGTCAATTCGCCTAAATGTTGATTAATATGGTTATCTGTCAAACAGCTGTCGCACTGTCACTGTCAGTAAAATTCATAACCTTAAATTTTATAGTGTACCATCGAATTTCGCAGTCAAAATTAAGTTAATTAATCTTGTAAATTGTATATCCAAAATGGAAAATAAATCTCCACCGTTACGTTATAAACTCATAGCGGAATGTAAAACGTCAAAAGCGCGAGTTGGCATTATGACATTACCACATAGCGATGTAAACACTCCAGTTTTTATGCCGGTGGGTACACAGGGTACAATGAAAGCGGTTTTAGTGGATCAGCTGATTGAATTAGATTGTCAAATTATACTGGCAAATACTTATCATCTTGGGCTACGGCCCGGTATCGATATACTGGAGAAATGTGGTGGACTGCATAAATTTATGAATTGGCCTCGTGCGCTTCTTACAGATTCAGGCGGATTTCAAATGGTGTCTTTACTTAAATTAGCTGAGATTAATGAAGATGGTGTTAAATTTCAATCACCATTTGATGGAAAAGAGACCATGCTGACGCCAGAACATTCGATTGAGATACAAAATGTTATTGGGGCGGATATAATGATGCAGCTGGATGATGTGGTAAAGACGACGACCACAGGACCTAGAGTGGAAGAAGCCATGAATAGAACAATTCGGTGGCTAGATCGGAGCTTAAGCGCACACTCAAGACGAAATGAACAAAGTTTATTCCCAATCGTGCAAGGTGGGCTCCAGCCGGAGCTCAGGATGAAATGTGCCGAAGAGCTAATGAAACGAGACGTTTACGGATATGCAGTTGGAGGACTAAGCGGAGGCGAAAGTAAAGACCAATTTTGGAGAACGGTTTCGTTATGCACGGACATGTTACCCAAGAATAAACCACGGTACCTAATGGGAGTCGGATTTGCAGCCGATTTGGTTGTCTGCGTTGCACTTGGCATTGATATGTTCGACTGCGTTTTCCCAACTCGAACAGCCGTACGTTATATACTCGTGTAATTATACAGCATCAAATGCCTATAATGCTTTCTCATTTCACAGAGATTTGGCTGTGCCCTCGTTCGAAGCGGACAGCTTAACCTAAAACAGAAGAAGTACAAACTCGACATGGGCCCAATTGATGCGGATTGTAAATGCCCCACTTGCAAAAAATATACTCGATCCTATCTTCATCACATAGTATCCGATGCCGTGTCGTGCAATCTTCTTTCCATCCACAACATTGCATTCCAGCTTCGATTGATGTCCGACATTAGAGAGAGCATAAAAACTGATCGATTTCCAGATTTTGTGCGGGAATTTATGCGCGAACACTTCCAAACCGATGAAGAAGCACCTAAATGGATCAGAGAAGCGCTTGAATCGGTGAAAATCACATTATAAAGAATAAGAATAAATTCAATATTCAAAAATTTAATTGCCTGTATTACATAAAATCATCAGAATCATTTCCAGAATCATAATTGGTCTTCATCTTCTCGGTAGTCATGAGACTCGTGTAGCTCCTTAGTTCGGCTTCCTGTTCTCGCCGTTTTTCATCCTCCTTCTCTTTCTCTCGATTCACTCGCATCATTGCCTTTTTATCCTCGCGTTCTTTGGCATCGCGTTTTTCTCGTTCCAACCGAAAATCCGGCCTAGCCTCTATTTTAGTCTTATTCAAGCGATTTATTATCTCATTTATTCGTTTTTCCACTCGGACTTTACGCACTTCTTTATCTTGATGGAAAGCAACCTGGCCAACTTCCATCCCCGCAGTTTTCTTTAAATTATCCCACATAGTATACACAACATCGATATTGTTCATCTTATTACCCTGAATACTATTCGCCTTAACCAATTGGCAAGCATCGTCCAAGACGGCGGTTGGTATATCTTCTATAGTTTGGCCTAATTGCAGCCGTAAATAAACGTGTGCCGATGATAATTTATCCACGTGAAACCAAACATCTTCGGGCCATCCCCATTTTATTAATTCTTCATCTAAATATTCAAGTAAACCATATAAATTCAAAAAAATAATTCTAACCTCATAAATTTGTACGTGTGAACTCACTTTCGAATTTATCGAATCCCATAAATAATGTAACCGGTGGCGAGACTGCAGTACTTGTGAAATAATACATTTTTAAGTTAAATTTAATAATTTCTCACCGTTTTATAAATTAATTCAATTATTTATATTATATCGCAAATCCAAAAAGCGTTGTTTTTGTTCGACTTTTTGGAATGATTTTGATATTGTGTATGCTATGCATGTTTCTTTTGGAGAAACGTCAAACGGGGACCATAAAATACCGATAGATGGTAGGTCGGTGTAGTAAAATGATTGATTTTTACCAGCCCTGAGTTTGAATTTAGCTATTTCGCCAGTGAATTGGGTGAATGAAATACATTTTGACGTAAAACAGTGTGAGGCCATGAGATTTTCGCGTTACCTACGTTTGCACACAGTGCTCCGCTCTTAAATTGGCTAGAATAGTGAGCAATATATTGTTTGTAAGGTAAAGAATATGGGAACAAGTTTAAAAAGAATCACCTTATAATCTTGCATATATCTAAAATGTCGGCAAAAATCTTTTGGGCCCTCCGGGTTTCAGATTTTCGGATTATCTATATTTGTTCACAATGCTCCTCTCCTATTTCAACAAAATAATCAAACGACATATTATTTAAAATGGAACCATCGACCTTCGATTTCATACTCCCATCTAAAGCTAATGTTAGCTTATTTTATGACATAGTTTATAGTAAAATATCGCAAACACTAACTCAAATTAGTTGTTCAGAAGCTTGACCAGCCGGTCTTTTTTATTGAATAATTATGATGTATATCTCTTTTCTATTTAATCATGATCCAGTCTTATATACTAAGTGTAGCAACAACATCCATTAGCGAAGATATTTTAGACTACACAACTCAAACTTCTTTCAAAATTCTGTCCAAGTTGAATTTGATCATTTCAGCAGTGTTCATTTCTGATCAACCCGCCCCGAATGTTATTTATAAATTCATCAACCCAACATATTTGAGAAATTGATTATGATTGTCTGCGGATACTATATCAAGATTGCCTCTACTTAAGGCTCTACTTTACCTAGAACAAAAATCAAAATTGATGTCAATATTTAAATGCAAAAAAATGCGTCTAAAATTAAATTTCAAATAGTGTAAATCTCCGCTATTGAAAATTACAAAATATTCCATGAAAAAATTGTTTTTCTGCCACTTATGACATCTAATTAAAAAGGGATGAACTAAAAAATACACGATATTTAGTTGATTTCTAAACCATAGTTACATCGAAGATACATTTTTTCAATAAATTGATTTTTTCAGCTTATCGATATAAAATAGTTTTCAATTAAATTTTCAATTTTCTCAGAACGAATTTTTATAAAAACGTGTATTAATTGCTAGATAATATCTTCCTGAACGTCCCCATATATAAAACCCGTTAGTGGAAAAATATTGATAAATTTGGTTTGTGAGTGAATGGTTTTTGTCAAAAATTCATCGAATTTGAAACGTAATTACGAGAAAACTGTAGCGAATTAAAAAAAACGCTTGTATCACTCGCTTGTAAATATATTTAACTTTGATATAAAAAAAAAATTAAGTCAATGCCTAAGTTTATGTGGCCATAAAACGATTTGTACGATACACATGTTTTCGCAATTTGAGTAAAGTAGAGCCTGCTGCTCTTATGAATGCTTGCTGCTTATTTACCGTTATTTCAAAATTTTGAATGATACTATATCGTTTAATTGATACAACTGATTACTGCTAGTTATAGAATTTAGGAACAAACATGTAAGGTCGCCTTACTGGTCAAAGAGACACGAGAAAGAGGCGAAAGTATAGTAATCATTCCCTTAATTGGAATACGACAAACAAACCTACTACTAAAAATACTTAAATGGACAAAATCTGATTGATGAATTGTTAACTTTTTAACTTTCTTTCTTAATTGTTTTTCTTTTTTCTAATTAAATTTAATTCATATTTTAAACATTTTCTATTCAAACTATTACTTTCAAATTAAACTGTTTTAACTCAAACCTGTGTTAAACTATGTAAAATAAAGTACGTGCCCGGGTAGCTCAGTCGGTAGAGCATTGGACTTTTAATCCAAGGGTCCAGGGTTCAAGTCCCTGCTCGGGCGCAAATTTTTCTTTATTTTCTAATTTCTTGTCACAAGTCTGCTATATGTATAGTCTACTTGTATTTACTAAATACATAATATTATGTCTACTCGTATATAATCTAAGTACGACACATCACGCGAGTGTTTTGTATATACTCATACAAATCGAGTGTAGGCGTTATAGATAAAATATATTTACACGTTTCTAGCTAAGACGATACAAATTTGTAAAACTGCCAAGTTTTCTTTGTAAATATCACAATTGATGATAAAAAATTACATATACTGCCTGCTATAAGCATTTATTTATTATGTACACAGCTTGGCGTTCATACTGTCTTAGACAATTTGAAGAAACCAATTCAGAGATCGCTGTACAATTTGTTAACTAATCAGAACACAAAACGTGACTGAGCCAGCGTACTCGCTGGGATCTTACTTCTTATACAATATCGAGAATCTCATCATATCTCTGTCTCGATACTGTACAAAGCTTGGTATATACAAACTACTTCGCGTTTCGTGCGTCAATCATGCGCATGATTCTTTTTTAGCGTCAATCACACGCATGATTCTTAATTCATGCATAACAACGAGCCTGACAACGCCATGTAAAGCTTCAGAGCAATTGTATAGATGTTTAAATTTTACCAGTATTCTTAGAAGATATAAAGCACGACTGTCTGCTGCTAGCCGCTCTTTAATATCCTCACCTACGTTATCATGAGTGATAAGAGGGCCCAAATATTTGAACCTCCTCACTACCTTAAACGCATAGTGACCACTACTAAAACATGATGCGCGTCTATAGATTCATTAATTTAAGTTAACTGGATAGTTCATTCATTTACACTATAGAAAATAACTATTTTAAGTGAATAAACTAAAATAAAGACGACAAGAAATGCAAAAAAAAATGTTGAACTTTAAGAAATGTTTTAAATTTTTATTTATACACATCCGTTACGATTCATTCATTTTTATTTTTTTGATTAAATAAAATAAAACAGAGCACGAAATACAAGTTATCTCGGTACAATAACGTACGATTTCTACTCTCGTATTAGTGTTTTTGTCGGTTTGAAGATATTCAAATGGAATTTATTTCGCGATTTTTTATTTTGTGTACTATAAATAAATACAATTATAGTTTGAGATTTTGTTAAGTAGTAAATTTTTAATTTAGTAATGAAATCAGTGGCGAATGGCAGTGATTTTTATCTATATAGACGGCATTATTGTTATTTCAACGCTATATGACGTTCTCATAAATTATAAACTTCCTGTATTAAATCTTATCGAATAGTGACAACTCTGGTTTGTATAGTAAGAGCAGCATTTGGTTTGTATAGTTTAAGCAGATAGTTTAAGTATGCTGTACTTATACTTCACGTATAACGAAGATGTTTAAAATATACAACGTAATCAAATTCTAATACTATTTGTGTGATTCTTGAACATATTTTATGTGAACAGTACAGTTTTTAATCCTTGTATAATATTATCAAAATCTAGTGGTTGGCAGCTACGGCCACAGAACCATTCACCAGTGAGTTGCAATGAATTTTTAATAACCATAATTATGAAGAAAAATTTCTCAACATTTTTGGAACCATAAAATCTAATGTAAGTTTACTCTTTATAAAATCTAGCTCAAATAAAGGAATTGGCGCTTATTTTGTTCAGATGAACACATAATTTTGGATTAATTAGCCCTAAAATTACTTTTAATTACAATTTCCAATTTCAAAACAATAAAGACGCGATTTTGGTTCGAGTTTGCTATGTTTCATAAAAATCCCCAGCAAGCCCAAGCTAAAATTGTGAACTCTTGGTCCATAGCACTAATTCAACACTTGGTCGAAAGGACTAGGTCCAAAATAATTACAAGCATTTTTCAATTATATAATGAATTCTGAAATTTTCCCGAAAATTTAAAATTGCTACACGAATTTTACTAGATTGGTCAAATTTGAAAAGATTTTTAGAAAATTTCAAGGACATTGGAATTTTGGAATGATATTTCAAAATTTACAAAATACTACTTTTTAGAATCTTTAGGGCCGAAAATTGTATAATAAATAAAACAGTGTTTAAAGGCCATTACTGATTTTGATCCTTGGCTTGGTCTTCTTACTGTCTTAGACAACCTGAAGAAGCCAAGTTGTTCTCTACAACGTGGCTCGCGTTTCAGAGATCGTTGCACAATTCATTCCGGATTAGCACGCAGAACACGAACGAGCCAGCGTACTCGCTGAGATCTTATTTCATGTACAATATCGTGGATCTTCATCCGATCTCTATCTATTTCGCGTTTTCGGCTACTAAAATCTAACCAGAGATCATGTATTTCGTTTTGGACTCATTGATCTGGAGTCCAACAGAAGCTGAAAACTACACAAGCGGATGTACTATTTCCTTTACTCCCCAGCTATTCAGTCCAATCCCGCATCTTTAAGATGTTGCGCTGAGGTGTTTCAGTTTTACGAAAGATGTACTCCAACATGAGATTAAAGATTATCGGGGACAGAGCATCTCCCTGCCGAACACCCGTTCTCAACTTTAACACAGCATTGAGACTGTGTCACTGTCATTCTACACAATCGTACCAATTTTGTTGGTATACCTAGATATTACAGCGCAGACCACAAATTCTCTCGATTGATCGAGTCATGGAAATCCTCCATGCAAATCTTCGCAGTCTGTATTTGGGGTGACTCAGCTACAGTCTGTGACGCATGATGAACACCAAGCAGGTCGATAAAGTGTCCATTCCATGCGTCGATTACTGCGTCGTTGACATGGAGGGCTGCCGTAAAAGATTTTAGAAAAAGTAATAAAAAATAAAAAAAATTCATCAAAAACGGCTTTATTGCTTTTCAAAATATTCACCTTTAAGAGCTATACACTTTTGCATACGCTCAAACCATTTATCGAAACACTTTCACCAGTCCGAAGATGATAGAAAATCGTTGTCCACGCATCTTATCTTTAATTGTTGGGAACAGGAAGAAGTCATTGGGTGCCAAGTCGGGGCTGTAAAGCGACTGACTCATCAATTCGATCGTTTGAGTGCTCAAATACTCGCTTGTTTGATGTGGTGTGTGAGCTCGCATTGTCGTGATGCAAAATGATTCACCGTTTTGTCTGTCAACAGACTTCGCCGTCTGTCAACAAATGTGGAATCCAACGTGCATATAGCCGCCCCACCTTTAAATGATCATGTAAGATCGTATGTACGCTGGTGTTACTAATGCCTAAAGTAAAAGTCGAATGAAGTGATTCGAAGCACTGTTGTTGAGTTAGTCTCTTTCGAAAATCGTAAAAAATCATCACTCGAAAGTGTTCACGCGATAATTCCATTTTTTCACTGAATTCAATTTTTCAAGTAAATAAAAAACAATGTTGCGATGCGAACTGACATAGATAACTTCTTCCCGGTTCCGAATGGCAGTTGACGCAGGCCTGAAAGTATGGTGTTGTATTGTTGAGTTGTTGTACTTTCAGAACCTCGGCCTTCCACAATTCGTCTACAAACCCGCTTAGCTGCCCTCCTAGTAAGAGTAGCCTTGGTATTTCTCACGATTGTGAAATGTTGTTGCACTTCAGTATATGCTATATTTTATTGCTCAACTTGAAGACGACACTCGTCATCAAACCAATCATTCTTGGGTCTGACTTTCACTATACCTAAAGTCTGTTGAGCAGCACTGACAACCGAGTTTTCAGTACCTCTCAGACAGAGTTCACGCAGTCAGACTGGTAATTAGCTTCCGCAATGTTGATATCGTTTCCTTTGAGCTTCATTTGTCAGACCTTCACAGTCGAAACGTTCCAAGCGATTCGCTGTGTTCCCGGACATGTACGAAAACTTACATCGACCGAATAATGATCGCTGCCTACGTATTTGGTTGTTGATCGATAAACTCTCACATTCTGCACAACCCGAGCTCGCCCTTTGGAAATTAACAAGTGGTCAATTTGGCTGCGGGAAATTTTGCGATGATGTGTCCATGTTTCCAAATGTATTTGTTTGTGAGAGGAAAATGTGCTTGCTACTCTAAGAGCATGAGCAATTGCAATGTACATCATTCTCTCACCATTATCGATCGCAGTTTCGTGTTTGGGAGTACGGACCTATATTTTCACACAAGTCAGTCCGATTTCTGCCAGATCTAGCATTAAAGTCTCCAATTACCATTCTAACTTCGTGTTCGGGTATAGATCCCATCAGATCATTGGCGTCATCCAAGTCATTGTGAAATGAGTCTTTATCTTGGGGCTGGCTGGCTTCGGAGCGCGCGCATATACACAAATTATCAACATGTTGGAAATCCAAAACAGCCTTCTTTACCTGCGGCCAAGAATAAATCGAGCTCCAAGGTTTCCGAGGTCATCCCCACTGTATAACAACGTATAGCCCTATAGCGATCCAACCGCCTCCTTAGTCGCTTCCTACGACAAGCAAAGCATACTGTGGTGGTATTCTTGTAAAACATGTGCAATTTAGGTTTACGAACGTGTGCACAGGGGCCAAAATTGTATATTCCCTCAAAATTTATAAATAAATATGAAAATTTTTAAACAATTAAATAATTTTCGATTTAGAGAAGACTTTACAAAATTTAAAAGAAAAATTAAGTTGCCCTTCAAATTTAAGCAGATTTTAAAAAAAAAATTAGAAAAAGAAACCGATTTCTCAAAGGTTGGACGATTTTCAATTTAATATTTTAAGTTTTGATATTTTAGAAAATTTTGTAATATATTGTAATCAAATAATCTGATTTTGAAAAATAAACAAACCAAATTTTGATTTCATGATATAATTTTTACATCCGCAACATATTTTATTAAATTTACTATGAACGATGATTCAAAGGAGGATGCAAATTTCCTTTTTTATTGCGGAAACCGGTGACATCTATACTAAATTGCCATGATTAATCTTTATTGAATTGTCTTAGGTCCGGAAGTATGAAAGACATCTCTATACCTGTATATAGCACTAGCATGAGTTTACGTGTATTGTATAAGATGATCGAACTATGCGAGTGTATATACCTTGTGTTGATTTAAGATGGATGAGGAGATGAAGAATTTTTTAGTAATTTAGTGACATCTATATAATCCTCATTTAATTTAATTACAAACGAAAATTACTAAATATTTCGTTTTTTTTTTTAATTTTATTTTATTACATTTTTCTCGCTGCTATATGTATGCTGTGTGTATGTTATATGTAGCAGGCAGATATACGGGAAATTTACGAGGGAAAAAATATTTTTACATTAAACACTCGTTCTCGTGTCGTGAGAAAAATATGAGGAAATTTTTCTGTTTTTTTTTGTTAATATATATTTGAAAATAGAAAAAAATTGTTTAAGTACCAAAAAGAAAATCAAGGAAAAAATGTTCACGCACATCTAAGATTATTTCATCTTAAAAAATATAATGATTATTTTGGTCGTCGTCTCTTTACTAAAAAAAAAAAAAGCAAGCAAAACATGAAAACTGAAAAAATATAAGAAAAATCTCTATACAGACAATTTTCAGTATTATCTGTGTACTTTCCTGCGCATATTCTCATATGAATTTTATTATTTTTTTTTCTATTTGGTGTGGATAACACAAAAAATTTTCATATGTACAGAGTTCGGTGTGTTTTGTGTGCTCTATAAACAGAAAAAAAAAAAATTGAAAGAAGTATACGAACCGTATAAAGATGAAAATCGTATTTCCCATCAAGCTTGATGGAAAAACTAAATTTTTTTTATTTTATAAATTTCGTGTGTTAACGTAACAGCCTCCCGTTGTATGTCACTACTATCGTATTTTCTTGTATAATTAATCTTTTTTGCAAGGATTTTGTTTTCCTTTTTTTTTTGTATAATGTTAAATATTTAAAAATTTATTAAAATTTTGTAAATTTTATAATTTATTTTGTAAACTACTGTAACCGATAAACCACATAAATAATAAAAGTGTTTGTGTGATAATTAGAATATATTGAAAACTTGAAAAAAAAAAATTTTGGTGTTGCAAAAAAAAAGGCTAACCATAGAAAAAAAACAAATCTCATTGTGGATTGAAATGGAATAGGATAGAATTTGTGCGTTTTCGTACAAAATGAAGGCAATACAAAATTTTTCGGGTGCAAAGTGTTTTTATCTCGTACAGTGAATATATATACCATAAATTCCGTTGCTAATTATCTAAACAATCGGTTTTTTCGTGCACAAAACATGCGAATATTATAAAATGACGTCGTTTTTTAAGAGATGAAAATGTCTTGCTAAAACAAAATGCACAAAGATTTCCAATCATAGTTTTAGCGAATTATATATACATAACAAAAAACAAATACTTAAAAATGACTTTAAAGTGTAATAAATTTATAATTTTCAAACACGAAGTTACTAAAAATTGGTTAAAATAAAAATAGTATTCTGAATAAAAAAAATAAAAATAAAAAAAAAAAACATTTTCCTAAAGTTTTCCCAAAACTCGGTGTACGCGTGTGTGTATGTGTGTGTGTGGCTGAGTGCCGATGTAACATTAAGCAGATATACATATATTTTTATGTATATGTGTAAGTGAATTTTTTTTTTTTTTTTTGTGGTGTAGAGATATTTTCATCGTTTTAATTTTATTTTTGTGTTTTACAAAATGTGAAAAAATAATTAATTAATAAAAATAAAAAGTTAATTAAAAATACACACTATATACATATATACATATATATTACAGTTATATAGTTTGCTTGTTATATATTATAAATTGTACAGCATTGTTGTTTCGTGGCGTATAAACAAAATGTACCCAAAAATGATGCGAAAATTGATCAAACACATAATCTTTGTAATATGCTGCTCCGTTTATATATCGTCGGTGTGCTGCCAGAAACCAATAATCGACAAGGATAAAGATAAAAATAAGGATAACAGTACAAGTAATAGTATTACGAATAAGGATAAAGATTTAAATCCACAAACGCGTAATATACTTGGACGTGAACATTTCACAAAGTTGAATGGCAATCAAACGGGTTTGCCGGGTGGCCGGGGTAAAATCGGTAAGGATAGCTCAACCAATCCGTTCAACGAGCTACGCAAATTATCGCGAAACACAAGCTATGTGCCGCCCAAAGAAATACAAATTATTAAACCACAACCAACACTTATTGGTTATCCGGATCTCGGTTATCAACGCCGGATTACATCCGTCTATCAGGAGGATAATCAACACGATAGCCCGAATACGAATCAAACAAATTTCCATTTGGCTAAGGATCCGGTGAGAAGAATTAAACACAAATTTAACAATGATGTACGTTCATTAAGCCTCTCTCTCTCTCTCTATATATATTTATTAAAAAAAACATAATTTACATTTCTTTATAATTTTTTTGTCATAAACCATAACATACAAATATTTCCTTATTTCTATTTTTGGGTATCGCATAAGCATTAGAAAATCTTGAATATTATTTACCGCACGACTGGAGGAATCGCACCAAAAATAGATCTTAAAGAATGCCCGTTGCATACAGTTTAGTATACAGTTAGCACTTTTTTTTGAATTCGCGGCGCAAATAATAAAATAATATTCTCTCCGCTCTCATGATACTTTGCTATTTTGTGTTAAATGTCAAAAGCCATTCGACATTCAGGCGTTTTTAATCTTACATGAATCTAGAAATACATATGTTGTACATTATACATATATACTGATATACAACATATATTATGTTTTTGGTGTTATTTTCGCTTTTTTTTGAAGGATTTTTTTGCGTATCCACATACATATATTGTTTAATTTTTGAGTGGGATATTTTATTAAAATACTATCGGGATTATATTATATAGATATATAGATGATGTTCGGTTTTTTTTTTGTGCAAATAATATAATTTGTGGTGTTGTGTGGTATTACGAGAACCTAATATAGCACACAGATTTTTCTAGATACCTTTCCTTAGTGGGTGATTGGAATTTTACTGATATGTATATCAAATTTGTCCACAACTAAAGTTCACAGTGCATAAAAAATGTTTAGAATTACCTTAGGACTACATGAAGACCTTCAATAAGAATACATAATAAAAATAATGTCTTGAAAAACTTTCTTATATACCTGCCTGATTTTACCTGATTTAAGTTTATTAGGTTTCATGGTTTGGTTAATGCGTATTTCACAGTTGTATGTAGTTTGTGGAATACGAAGGAAATCCGTATCAGTTCGGTTGTATATTCATGAATCGAACCATTTCTTTACATTCAAAATTTAGTTGAATTTAATTTTGATAATAAAGTAGGAAGCGAATAAAAGTAACCCCAAACTAGTTAAACAGTTTTGTCAATCCGGTTTTCTCTCTTGATGAGGAAAAATTGGGTATTTTCCGGCTTGAACTTAGTCGTCGAATTCTTGACTCGGCGAAATCGTCAGGGTTTGTAGCGCAGATGCTATCTTTCGGATGGTGTCTTCATTTGCAGGTGCAATAATGACGAGACATATAAGTGGTTTTGTGAGGTAATCTCCAAAATGAAAGATGTTTGGAGTGGTCGTCAAGTATCGGCTGGCGACCGCCCAAAACCACTTCTTTTACTAACATGGATTCCTGGTTCGCCTGAGGATCCTAGTCATTTCAAAATGTGAGACAAAATGTCTCTGGTGGTCGTGACTTTAAAATCTCCAACGCGGACTTACAATTTTTAAAATATTACTACTATATCGGTATGCTTAGCCAGGTTGCCCTGTTACCGTCTACTATTACTAGTTTTAAAAAATTTTCTTAAGATACAAATCTTGTGTACTTATTTTTGTATCTACCTACCGCTCAAGACGGTATCACAAAACGTCTTAAAAGAGTTGAGGTTGTTTGGCAGCATTAAAGTTAGTTTACTTGCTGGCAACTCAACTCTTGAATCAGTTATTAGTTGATCTCTAGCTTCTTGAGCTACAGTCATAGATCACAGTCATAGAGGATGTGTTCTATTGTATCCTCGCCCTGTCCACATTCACAGGTACTTGAGTCCGCTAGACTCAGTCGATGCATATAGGAGGCCATTCTACTATGTCGCATTAACATTTGGGTGAACCATACGCTTAGAGGAATCTTTGTCTCTAATCTCTCGTCAATGTTTGGCGGATAATTATATGTTATTCTGCCATCCACTGTGTACGACCATCTATCTCGCCATATTGCTATTGATGCTTTTCTCGTTTTCCTCTTGAGCAAGCCCATGAGGTTTGGCCGAATTTGATCGCCCTCCACTATCACGTTTCCGTAGCTCACATTTTGTATTTTCCTTATCTGGTAGTTGACAATTTTCTTATTTAAGAGTATATCAATAGGAATCATGCCGGCCAAGACAGGAACGGCGTCAGTTGACACTGTTCTGTAAGCCTTGATACTTCTTTGGGCATCAACCAGTGTACGCCGATGGTGGCAGTTCATTCGGTCTGCCCATGCCGCGCACGCGTATGTCAATGAAGACACCACAAGGCCTTCGTATTTTATTGATAGTGTTCGTTGCTTGAGGCCCCAGTTCTCTTTAGCAACTCGTTTTAGCACAGCGAAAACTTTCTTACTATTTTCCGCGACTCTTTTCACATGTGAAGTGACTCCAAGTCGTTCATCGAAGTCAACTCCCAGCCATTTTACAGTTTTCACCATCTTAATTCTTTGGCCATTTACGGAAACCAATGATGGTCTCCTAATGTTCAGCGAGCCTTTAAGTTGGATCATAACTGTCTTTTCGGAGGATATCTCCATTTTGTAGCTTTCGCACCAGTCTACCATCCTGTCTATGGCTAGTTGTGCTTTTTCCTGAATACTTCGTCTTGAATTCCCAGCAAAAAGCATTACCTTATCGTCCGCATATGCTACTTCTTGAACTTCCTGGTTCATGCTTCCGTTGAAGACAATATTCCAAAGGTGTGGACCAAGGATGGAACTGTGTGGACATCCTTTGTTGATCATTTTTTCAAGTGTGCCATGACTTGAAATAACAGTGGCTTTCCTTTCAGAAAAATAGTTGTTTAGGATGTTATAGAGATTGCAATTGAATCTCTTTAGCCCCAACATAATTCGCCAGATACATCTAGGAATACTCCAAGATTGTAGTTTTGGTGCGACTCTTTGACCATATTGATCAATTTGATCATTGCGTCCTTTGTGGATCTATTTTCTCTGAAGCCAAACTGTTTGTCACTATATAGGTACCACTTTTTTGGAATATGTCCATTAACCTGCTGGCAATTAACTTTACGAATAGTTTACCAAGAACAGGCAACAGCATGATTGGTCGATAAGATTTGGGATCGGTTTGACACCTATCTCGAGTTTTTCTAATGGTAACTAATTTACCATTTTTCCATGTTTTGGGGAATAGTCCTTTACTAAGACAAGAATTCATAAATTTCGTGATACAGGGCTCTACAATGGGCCAAGCACGTTGTATCACTTCAACCTCGATGTTGTCTAGGCCTGGCGCCTTACCAGCTTTCATAGACATGATAGCCAAAGTGGCCTCTTCATCACTGAAGTGGCTCACGTTTGGTGTAGTTGGTGCAGAGCTACGATCGGCGCGGATTTCTCTATGCCTCTCAGAGTAATTTTCCTCATAGTCGTCAGGTAATAAGGTGTTAAGCAAGCATTTTGTAGTGTCCTCCCAACAGAGTGTTCTTAGTCCACTACCGCTCACCATAGGGTACTTAGTACCTCATTCGTTTCCAATTTACCTGTGCTAAATTTATAGACAAAGCCCCACGGTTCAGCATTTCCATGTTCCGTTATGAACTCTTTTAGACTCATTTGGCTTTTGTCTCTAATATTCTTAAAATACGCCTTACGGTGTGCCCCAGAATTAAGCTTTTTGCTTTCCCGAGAATCGGGATTTTTATCTTTTTGATATAACTTGAGCAACTTACGAACCAATTTTCTTGATTCGCTTAGGTTAAGAGACCACAGACTTTGATAATTGAACTTGTTATTATTTGTTCAACTCGATCGATATCGCTTTCGTTCGAAACCTTCAGGTCTTTTGCTAGGCTTTGCCAGATACTACTTAGCTGGCTGTAAAAACCCTCCCAATTGGCATTCCTTAAGACATACCGAGGCACTTTCTTTGATGCTGGGGAATCATTATGAGTATTCTCCGAGCCCAAGATCGAGACAATTACTCTATGTGGTCCATGTTTAGTAACCACCAACATCAAGCTGATGAATCCAGCTATTGCAATTGAGGGATGGAAGGTAGTTCGTTGCAAACGTGAGGCAAACCGCCAATCGATGGTTTTCCGGGTTGACCAGAAATCCTTCGAGAGTATAATTGGTTCCGGTTTGTTGTTGCAGTACGTTCTGGAGAGGATCTCTTTCAAGATTATCTCTGGCCCGTAGACAACTTCTATTCTCCTTTTTGCCCGACTTTATAATGTCCTTCATGATTAGAATAAAACAGATCAACTTGCAACACAGTAAGTCTGCTCCATTTGAATTGAGGAACTTACTTTCTGTAATGCACACAGATATTTGTCTAATCCAGGAACCATATCTTCTTGATAATGTTGTCTCTGGATTGAACTTATTTAATTATCTTCTGTAAGAATTCTGTCAATAAAACTTAATAAAACAATGCAGTTCTTATTCACGAGTGTAGCCCGATGTCATTACTCTGGTATCCGCTAACTCCTGCACTAAACAGGTGATCGCCTCAGGTTATTTGCGGTATGACACTTCTTCACCTCCTCTCTCTGAGGATTTCACTAATCTTGTGAATGGGGTAAGAATTAGCTTATCCCTTTGGTGATTGGCTGTGATGCTAATGTTCATCACACGATCTGGAGTAGTATGAACATTCTTCTCTGCTTAACAAGCTCCTCTGAGCTTGAAATTCTCAATACTGGAAGCGAGCCTACTTTTGTCAACTCTGTCCGGCGGCAGGTGGTAGACATTAGTATAAATGCTCCAAGTCCATTATTGATTTAATTTTAGACTGGAGGGTGACGGATGACATCCTCACCTCTGATCACAAGTGTATCTTGTTTAATATTAACCTTAAACGCAATTAAGATGGTCTTAAACTTTTCCTGAAGAATCACCTCGATTATAAACTTCAAAAAGTAACTGCCACTCCTTGGCAATGTAGAAGAGCTTTTGGGAAATCCTGGGGTTTAAGCACGAGGATGCTTTCTTTCATTTATAAATCACTGGTCCTACCGCTACTATCGTATGCTTCTATTTTGTGGTGGCCAGTGGTTGATCCGAGTGAGGGCTTCTGTAGCCAAGCTTAATGGTCTACAAAATCTTGCTTGCAGAGCCATACCTGGGCCTATGTCATCGAGTCCATTTCTTGCCATGGAATCCATTCGTTCCTTGCCTCACTTATGCACCTTTCTTTTATGCACAGCCTGTTCTGGGCATGGAAGGTTTCGGTTCTATCGTGGTGCATCGACAAATTTTTAAAAATTATTCTTCATGTTTACCTGAAATCGATATGGTTAATGAGAGACTACTATCCGAATTCCATGTCTCAAATCTTTTCTCGGTGGCTTATCCGTCGAGAGATTTGTGGAGTTCGCATGATTTTCTTAACAAATTAGATGAGTCCATAGTCTTTTTTTCTGATGGCTCTCGTTCTAACCTCAGTGCAGGTTTTGGAATGACTGTCCTTGAACGGATCTGAGACTTTTCGGTATTCTTGGTTCGCATTGTACTGTTTTTCAGGCGGAACTAATAGCGCTGACAAGTAGTGTTATTGAGGCTTTGAATTTTACTGTTAAAAACAAAAATATTCTACTGTGTACAGATAGTAAAGCTGTACTTAACTCCTTCAGAAATCGCTTGACTGTTTCTAAACTCGTCAAGGAATGCAAACATTTCATGAACGTTCCTTGTTTTAACAATAAAGTTATGGGCATGTGGGTACCGGCTCATTGTGACATCGTAGGCAATGAGATCGCGGATTGTTTAGAACAAAGCTGGCTCCCAATTGACTTTAGTTGGTACTGAACCAGCGGTTCCTGTTTCTTTCAACTACGGGAAGAAAGTTATAAAGAACTACGCTTTGAAAGACGTAAGGTCTCAGTGACTTGAGGTCAACAAAGTATGCTTTATCTTTAAAAAAGAACCAGTTAAGAATCTTGGTAGCGATTCTTACGGGGCATGACCGTTTTAAAGATCATCTACATCGCGTATGTGTTTAGCTCATGATGTTATTCAACTTTAGGTCTTTAAATTTAGATCAGTTATCCTCTCTGTCTTGGTCTAAACTTGTTCAGTTTGCGAAGACAGCAGTGCGCGTTTGCGAATTGGGATAGAATCCTAAGTTTGCACCATGGGCCTTTGTGGCATTGAGTGCAGAATTTTAATTATAATAATAATGTTGATTGCTGGTTTTGGTGCATCCCCAAAGTAAAATACCATATGTCCAGAACAAGCCGTTCTGCACTTGTTTATAAAGCATAAGTTTATTATGAATGGATAACTGAGAGTTTCTTTGACTTCACCGATTGAGTCACCAACAGCTACAATTGCAGTGTCGTCTACAAACGTGCCGGTAGTTGTATTCTTCGTCTGCGGTAAGTCGCTTGTAAACAGTACGAATACTCCCCTGCGGGGCTTCTGCTTCTTTTATGCTGGAGTAAACTTCTTCCTGTTTAACTCTAAATTATCTTCTTTTCAGGTATGCCATTAGCAGTTCGCAATACTCAAATGACACAGTTTGCTTCAATTTAAATATTAAACCATCTATCCAGACTTTGTCAAATGCCTGCAGTATGCCCAGAAATATGGCTGAACAAATTTTTATTTCCTCTAAGGATGTTTCTATTAAATCTGATATTCTATGGACTTGATCGATTGTGGTGTGTTTCCCTCTAAATCCAAACTGATGGGACGGAACAGCTCCTGATTTTACAATTTCTGGTTTAATTCGTTTTAATAATAGTCTCTCAAACAGTTTCGAAATAATTGGAACAAGTGATATTGAGCTGTACGAGGTTAATTCACTTGGTGGCTTACCTGGTTTAGGTATCATTATTACTTCCAAAATTTCCAAAATAAACGGACATAACAAAGTTTGAAGGATGCATTAATTATGATCATGTCCGATATTTTTTTTAATAGATTTATTAGGTAGTGGTTTGAGAATCTCTCCAGTTATCAAGTCATATCCTGGTGAATTTAAGTACTACATGGTCCTTTAATTCTTGTTACACTTCTTTAGCATTAGTTAGTGGGGTTTCTTGTCACAGGATAGTTGTATGGTGTTCAATCAGTATATCCCGTTGATTAAGTGTAGATAAATTGGGCTGAAAGGTACGCTCGATATGATCCGCAAAACTTTCTACTTTTTCTTCTTTGGCTTTAGACAGGTGACTATTATTTGTTCTTATTGGTGGTATTTGCATAACTGGCCTCTTCAAATATATGGTTGCTTTACACATTGAATTATCACTATCTTTATCATAGGTGAGAGTTTGTAGGTATGAATTTATTGATTTATTTTTAAATTCCCGTACTTCTCTGCGTATTCGTTGTGTTAAATTATTTAATCTATACTTTTGACGGTTGGGTCTCGTATAAGTTACCATTCCTTTCGGGTACTTCTCTTCTCTATAACTAGTGATTTAATTTCCATTGGGTAGCATTTGCCAGCTATTTTTTTGTTTGTAGTTTTAGTACTTTTCCCCGCTGCACACACATCAACCGGGATTTTTCTTGTTATAAAGAAGTCAATTAGGTCTGATGTTTTATTTTGATCGCTGGGCCAATAAGTTGGTTTTCCAGTGGAATGTCAGTTGCAGTTGTATTTAATTATTGCTTGATGAAGGTCTTTCTCTTTGGTTGTTGTTAGTATTGATCCCCACTCTGTATGCTTAGCGTTGAAGTCTCCCCCGAATATGAATTTTTCTCCTATAGCTGCTTGAAGAAGTGAGTATAAGCCTTCTCTTTGATGTTATATCTAGGTGGGCAATATATTGCGGCTACCACTACTTTGTGGTTTCGGGTATTAATGCTAACACTAATTACTTGTATTTCATCACTATCAAGTTTGGTCGTTGCAATATACCATTGCAGTTTAATTAGCAAAAAAATTCTAGCTCTGATGTTGTTCGACTTTTTTCGAGTAGGGTGAGCCTTTGCAAGATTGATATGAGAGCTCTTTCTTGCTTTTCTTCTTGTGAACTAAGTCTGTTAAGAATATCTTGTAGTATTTTATGAGTTTGGTTATTATTTGAACTATTAACTGAAACAGAACTATGTTGTCTTCTATAATTGGCTGAATGTGCCTCTCCACAGTTGACACATTTTGGTGGGGTGTCTTTTTGTTTCGTACATTCAGCCGTACGGTGTTTTTCTACACATTTTCACGCATCTGGGCAACAAAAGTTTAATTTTTAATTTTTTTAACTGCTTCTATTTGCACGTTCATATGGAGTATTTCGCTAATTGCATAAACATTTTTAATGTCTTCTGTTCTTTCAAAAGGTAGCAGCTGTGTAACTTTGTTAATTTTGTATCGTTTCTCCAAAATATACTCTTTTATCTCTTCTGGTTTGCAAGACGCAAGTTTCTAGTTTCTTAACAATGACTTTGGTTTTCCTTGTCTGCTTTGCTTATCTTCATAGGAATACCATGTTGTCTTTTCTTCATTAAGCGCTCCTATTAACTTTCTATATAGCTATCACCGTCTGGGGCATTTATTTTGATATCACCACTATTTAACGTTGTAGCTTGAAATTTTCTCCGATTGCTGTCCATGATGTTTCTAATACTCTGATAATTATTGCAATTAGATATTATAACTGAAGGTGGCCTTGGCACTTTTCTCCCCAGTTGTATATTCTTACTTCCGGTTGAGAGTTCTTTACTTGTTTGTTTCTGTTTCGGTGAAACCTGAGCTTTTTCCTCCTGTTGTACATTCCTACATTCCTGGTGTCATTTTCTTGCTGTACCTTAATGATTTCTTTCTCAGATATTACATTTAAAGCATCTTTTAACTCCTTGTTGTCTCGCTGTAAATTTTTGAGATGTTTGTTTAGATTTAACATTAATTTTTCTATTTTGTAAATCTTATTGCGCAGTTCTGCGTTATCCCTTTCCAAGGTGTTCGCTAATGATGGTGGTGATCTTGACACCCTAGGTTTTTGTCCAAATGGATGGAGTTGCTCAAAAGGGCTTTTAAACAATGATTGGCTTACCCGAGAATCCGTTGAGCCAGCCTCGTTAGAGGGTATATGGTTCGAAGCCAACTTTGGACTAATGAGCTTGAAATGATCAGATTTAATTTTCAGTTTTATAAATATATAAATAACATTGAAATGTTTATTGAAATTCCAATCTATAATTGTTCACCAAATATCGCTCTAATTTTACTAAAGTGTTCCATGACAATTTGTCGGCCGCTAATCTAACTAAATCGGATGTTCAAATACTCATTTTATCTCTATTTATATAACACGATTAAAAATCCCTATTTTAGGTCCAGTACCTCTCGATCAAAACAGCTTTATCCAATTTGTTACTTAATTTAAGTGGTAATTTAAGGGAATACTTACTCGTCAAATACGAAAAAAAATCTTATTCATTCGTTAATAATTATTAACGTTTATAGTTCAAATCTTATAAAGCTATATATACTAGAATTATTTGTCTCTATATATATAGTCGATAGTATAGCATAACACTACAGGATAAAATTTTTGTAAAATAAATCAGTGTTCATTCCAGCTGGGTTGACATGCTGTGCTGTTAGAACTAATTAATTAATAATGACTGACGTTTTGTTTATAACAAATGTATTTATATTGGGATCAACGATTTTTTATGCTGTGAACCATGCCCTAAACGTTACTATTTTTTGACATATTTTTATAACTGCGGATTAAATTTTGATCGCGAATTTTTGTTTATCGAACTTTGAGAAATATTGATTTCAGAAATGTCTTATTCATTTAAAACATTTAGGTTGGGTTCTTTCATAAAACAAGCTTGAATTTGACATAACAGTAACGACCACTTTAATTTCATATAGTCGAAAAAGAACGGTCTAACGATTCCTCCTGACCAAATAGGGCACTAACACTGTCACTTTTTCGTCGCCCACAAGTGGCATTACTGAGTCTTATACGAGAACAAATTCAAACCTTTATATAAAGAATTCGGCCCAAAGCATATGAACTAACTTCAAGTTCCTCTGAGAATTGATGTTGAGGATCTACTTCAACACGTAACTATGTCGGGCGTGAGTGAATTCGGTTAATTTCGGCATTGTATAAAATTTTTGTTATACCAGAACTTGCACTTGTTATTTTGCACAAATTTAGATTTAGCTAAACTGCCAAATCAGTTATAGACCAAACCTTTAAAAATTCTTTCAGATGGTGATTAATCTAATTGTATGGTTTAATACTTAAAATGCATTTTTTTGGAAATTCAAAATACCATCTAATTCAAAAAAAAAATCTAA
This sequence comes from Tipula unca, assembly GCA_951394425.1. NCBI lineage: Eukaryota > Metazoa > Arthropoda > Insecta > Diptera > Tipulidae > Tipula > Tipula unca. The sequence goes on from OX596380.1 coordinate 206,515,541, forward strand.
TTTTAATTTTTAGATCTATAGATAATCTAATTCTGAGTTTTTCTAAACGCAACACTAATAATTTGTAGTACGCTAAATTAACATTTTGTATTACCATAGGTTAACGTAAATTATAAATAAATTTATTAAGAGACAGAAGCTACAGTTTAGTCAAATTTAACGAGCAATCATAATCTCAGGAGTCTCAAATGGTATAATTTGACACGTCGACGGGATAGGGGCAGAATTTAAGTAAAATCTCAAGGCCAAATTCATAAGTTAATTGGTAGAAATATTGTTCAATTTATTAGAAATATCTATGGTTAATAAGCAAGAACATGAAAAAAATGTAGTATATAAAAAATACATTTACCATGTATCTGAAGTTAGCTCGAAAAAACCGTTTCATCTCAAAAAAGGCCTTTTCAGAATGTTCCCTTGCTAAATATTATAAGTGTCTTCGCTCTCAGAACGAAATCTGTATAGAACAGAAAAGTTATCCCGAGGAACTGTCATTTTGAAAAAAATTTAATGAACTGTTCGTAAATAACTTTCCACATTTATTTTATTTTGTAAACACACACATTTTTCTAATTTATTTTAATTTTAAAAATACAAAATTAATTATGAATAAACATTAACACGTTGTTAATCGTTCCATAATATGTAGTACGTACACCAATTATCACCAATTTTCATAATTTTTGGGGGAAAATCCTAGAGATAACCCCCCTCTGAATTATGTTCTTTAAAAATAGATACATTCATCCTTCAAATAATCCCATATAGCTTATCTAGCATCCTGGAGCTAGAAGTTTCATCTAGGAATATTTGTACTAATCGTGTTAATAGTATTTTCATATGAATTTTCTGAAAACTTTATAATTTTTGGGGGGAAATCTAGAGATAACCTTAAATAGTTTAAAAAAACGCTGCAGATAGTTTCCCCGAATTTTCATGTCGTCGAAATAAGTCATTTCTTACCTTATTATTTTTATTATTTCGCGTGATCTTCTTTGCCGAGGCTCCCCTTAAATGTCAGTACAAGTGTGTTGTTTAATAGCCCTGTTTAGTTTATCTTTCAGTGATAAAGATTCATCTAACTCAGGTTGTTTTGCTATTGGCTCTACTTCTTCCATATCATTGTTTTAAGTACGCTCCCCATCACATAGGCATGCTGTCGGCTTGTAATGGGATAGTAGATGTTTATTATCTATGCCGTTTAATTAAATTAAACTCGTTTAATAGAAATTTTATGGATGATTCTATCTAAATATTATGAGACATTCATCCCCGTACATCAGGTGTTCCTGGATTTCCGGCAGGCCTATGACTCGATCAATCGAGAGAGTTTGTGGTCTGCCCTAGAATACCTAGGAATTCCAACATAATTGGTACGACTGTGTAGCATGACAGTGACGCAGTCTCAATGCTGTGTTAAAGTTGAGAACAGGCAATCGACAAATTTTTGCAGTTAACTGTGGTGTTCGACAGGGAGATGCTCTGTCCCCGATACTCTTTAATCTCATGTTGGAAAACATCTTTCGTAAAACTGAAATACCTCAGCGCAACATCTTATATCACCAGTCCAATCAGGTGCTTGTATATGCAGATGACATATATGTGATTGGACTGAATAGCAACGGAGTGAAAGAAATACTTGATCCGCTTGTAGAGTTTGCAGCTTCAGTTGAACTTCAGATCAATGAGTCCATAACGAAATACCTGATCTCTGGTTTTAGGGACAATGGCACACCAGATTTTAGTAGTTTGAGGGAGTAAGGAGGTTTAAATATTTGGGTTCTCTTATCACTCACGATAACAGTGTGGGTGAGGATATTAAAGTACGGCTGGCAGCTGGCAGTCGTTCTTTGTATCCTCTAAGGCCACTGCTAAAATCTAAACAATTATAAAGTTCCGTGAAGCTGAAGCTTTACAAAGCGTTGATCAGGCCCGCTGTTATGTTTGATACAATGTTTGTTACAATTTCGAGATCAGAGATCTGATGAAGATCCCCGATATTGTACATGAAGGAAGATCTCAGCGAGTACGCTGGCTCGGTCACGTTCTGCGTGCTGATCCGGAACGTATTGTGCAGCGATCTCTGAAAGGAGAGCCACAATATGGTAGGCGCAGAGGTCGTTGCAGGCGACGATGGCTCCATGGTGTAGAGAACGACTTGGCCTCTTCAGATTGTCTTAGACAGTATGAAGACCATGCTCAGGATCGAAACCGTTGGAGCCAGATTGTTGACTCAGTAAGGGGCCAGTAACGGCCTTTAAAACTGATTATTATTATTATTAATAGAAATTTTGTAGTCCACAGCTTGATTGAATTATTTTGTGTAATCTCACCCAAGAGATTATTATTTTACGAAAAATCTATAATATGTTCAGTACCTGGAATTGATTTACACTTGATACGCTTCAGTCTGAGTAGAAACACCTATGTCGAATTTGTCATCAGGTCCAACGATTTGTTTTAAGTTTAAATTTATATCCTCACTGCGCTCGGATCGAACGACTCGAACCCTAAACGTTAACTTGAAATGATTTCAAAACTTTCTGAGTTATTTAAAGACTGGTGGTTAAATATAATTTCATTTTTGTCATAGGTAAATATATAGTTGGCTTTGATCTGATCCGCAAATTCAAAGAAATAATTTGCACACACTAGCCGTGGATGTAGTTCGACGAGTAACTTATTAGTACTGCTCGACTCCATTTGATGATTTCAAACGTTTAACGAGCCGGGCCGAGTCTTGTAGTTTATCGAATAGTGAATCACTTTCGCGATGAGCAAATGAAAGTTTTGCCTTTTGATAGTAATCAGGAACCAGTTGAATATTATTTATAACGGTGTCCAATAGATGACTTCGTTCACAAAATATTCCAGCCGCCTCAAATTTTTTTGAAATGTAAAATGCACATGCAAATGATAAAATGTTGGATGGTAGTCTCGTAATGTTTTTAGATCTTGCCGCCTTGGATGAGCTTGACAATACAAGGTTTCAATATTTTGATATATCATATCGAACAAACTGTTCCATCTTGTTTTAGAGTCTAATTTCAATTGGATTTCTTTATTAAACTGTTCTTTAATATATTTTTGTAGTACACTGTCATTTTTGGTTAGCGATCGACGAAAAATTTTAACGACCTTGCGAATTTTATCTACCAACGGATAAATTGTTGAATGTAAGACGATATTCGAGCTCAAATTATTTTCATTTTCAGTATTAACAATAATTTCTAGCCCATAATCGTAAGCGCCATCATCATCATCAGAATCATCTGAGCTGAATAATTCGGAATCCACAACTTTGATCACAGCCAGTTGAATAACGTGTGGCAGCAAAGCTGGTGACCTACACCGATCAAATTTGATGACTGATGCACGATCCGTGGTAATTGCAACGATATCATTAATCGAAATGTCCAATTCGTTTAATTTGTTCTTGACGTGCTCAATACGTTTTTCTGCCGGTAACAAACCTTTAACACGGGTTAGGCCGATATTCCAAAATTTAGAATTGCATACAACACCATTAAACAAAAACATATGTATGTATGTATAAGCTTATAACAAATTTAGAATGATAGGGTTGAACAATATTTTTTTATCGGATTTATCGGTAAAAATTCCGTAAATTATCGATAAATTAAAATGTGATTTTAAACCGATATCGATATCGATAGTGCAATCCCTGCTTTTGGAAAATCCTAGAGATAACCCCCTCTGGGTTATGGTTTTTAAAAATAGGTACATTCACCCTTTAAATAATCCCATATAGCCTATCTTCGTATCAAGGTTTCATCTAGGCTTAATTGTAGTAATTGCGGTAACAGTAAGAATGCGAATTATCCCCAATATTTATAATCTTGGAGATATTTATCTATTGAATTTATTTAAATTATTTCATTTTATTTGTTGACTTAAAGTTATAAATTCTTACTTAATTTACTCTATTCTATGAATGAGTTAAAGAGCACGGTTTACGCAAAATCTATACATTAAACAGTATCTAATAATATTTATATCTGTTTTGAAACGTTAAAATAAATTTATCTACATGTATACTTTTCGAAAAACCATATATCTGGTCAAAAAATAAATTGTACGTTTCGATAAAACCAAATAACTGCAGATGACGCGGTTTATTCGATATTCTATTTATTACTTTTTTAGATGCGTAAAATTTCTCTGATCTTTAAAATTCGCAGTGGTATATCTGAAGATAAACTGTTTTTATTAATTGAGTTTTTTTCGAGTCTAAAGATAACTAGTTTTGATGAAAATTTTCTTGACAAAATAATGTAAATCATTAAAAATCCATTAGATTATTGAATAAGACTTTAAGTTCTGGGTCCAATGCCAACAACAGCTAAAAAATTGTTTAATATTTTATTATAACACATTAACATTTTATATTCTGTTTCAATTATTATTTGTTGAGTTACACTGTAAAAACTGGTAGCACGACAATTCACAGAAAACAACAATTCACCGAAAAATATATCACCGGACACGACAATTTACCGATCTACGGTTTACCGATCAATTATACTGTCAACAAACATATATGACACTGCTGCCGTTCGGAATAGCATTCCGGTTCTACAATTAGATTTTCACAATTCATAAAAATGTCTCTAATCGGCAACCAGCAGTAATCTTTGTATAGAGTTAAAGGGTAATTCAATTATGGGTGGATATACACAAGCAATCGTTTTTTATAAGTGTTTTAACCGCCCAGAACAAATATTTCTAGCAAAATTCCGTTTCAGTATAAGAACATACAATTATTATTTACATTCATATTTATTTTAAACCACATACAAGTACTTTTTTAACACATCATTTCATCATATTCGGTCAAGAACTGCTTCAATAACATCATCTGGCAGAAATAATTGTCTTTAAATGACCTTGACAGGAACGTCGACCTTTTCTATGCCTTAATTTTCCGATCGTTTAAAAATCATGTTCCTCTGTCCAGAATATCGAAAGTGAATCATCCTTCATGGTATGACTACACTCTTATCAACTTCAGAAATAGGAAGAACAAAGCATAGAAAAAAATGAAAAACAGCGATTCAGGAAACAACAGAAGGTCATTCCAGAAGATCAACGTCTTGTATGATGAGTATTTTGAACTAAAGTACAAAAATTATTTCGTGATTATAACATCAAGCGAGATTACTATTCATTAGAAAACCATCAAAATTGCACCGATTATTAAAGCTGCAAAGAGAGCCGGCATTTCGTGCTATACAGGGGAATTTCATCGTTATCGTCAATTACCAAACTATTTGAATTGGTTATTTGCAACTCATTGAAGCCGATTATTCCACGTCATTATTTATCAATAGCTCAACACGGCTTCCTCCCTGGAAAATCTACGACGACTAACCTGATTGAGCTTACCAGAAAAACAATAAAAGTCATCGAAAAACACCTGTCGATATTATGTATACAGATTTCAGGAAAGCTTTTGACTCGATCCATGTAAAAATAATTCAAATCTTATCGAAGTTTGGATTCTCCAATGCATTTGTGAAATGGATTTCATCGTAACTTAACGGTATAGACAACAATATATCGAAATTGGTGGAGTAAGATCTAGACTAATAACTGGACATTCTGGAGTTCCGCACGGCTCTCATCTGGGACCATGGATTTTCATAGTTTTCAGAAATGATATAACGAATGTTATCGAAATCTCTGATGTACTGATATATGCTGGCAACATGAAAATATTCAAAGTTAGCAGAAGCACTGAAGATACATTTAGACCGAGTTCTATGTAGGACAGATGAAATTGGAGATTTGTGGGTTACATTTGCAAACAACTTCACATTCAATAAGCACATCGACATAATAATCGCTAAAACCATCGCTTTGTTGGGATTTATTTAGCGGTGGTTATGGGAGTTAACGGAAATTAGATCGTAAATTGAATTCGCTGTTCCAGTGTGGTCAGCGTATCAGCAAATTCATAACAGTCGCATCGAAAACATTCAAAAATAGTATTTGTTTTATACATCGCCCGGAAAGATGGCTGGAATTATGACAACAATTTACCATTTCACGAAAATATTTCTCGGCTACCACCTTACACTGAAAGGTGTCAGAAATATACAATTGCAACACTGAATAATCGAGGAAAACAACTGGGTGCTTCAATGATAGGAAACCTGCTGCTGGGGACACATTGAGTTTTATCCAAAAAATCATTTTATAATCACATTTTCCATTCAACTTGGCAAGTTCCATGATAATCGGTCATGTTTTGGCCTAGTTCCGTTACAAATGACCATATTCATGAATTTTATCCAAAATTCATTTTCCAATCCAATTTACATTCAATTTGTCGATGATAATCGGTCAAGGATTCCATGATAATCGGTCAAGGATTTGCCTTGTTCAGTTCCAGATGGCCATATTCCAGAACATGATCCGAAAATCATTTTACAATCCTATTTGCATTCAACTTGTCAAGTTTCATGATTTTCGGTCAAGGATTGGTTAGTTTTGTTCTAAATGGCTGTTTTCCAGAACTTTATCCAAAAATCATTTTACATTTCCATCAAATAATTCGAATCCATTATAATAGTCGTAGTTCCCATGTATTTTCTTTTTCGGAGAGTTGTCGTTTTCGGAGAATTGTCGTTTTCGGAGAATTGTCGTTAGTCGTTATCTGTGAATTGCATTTTCGGTGAATTGAGTTTTTCGGTGAATTGTTTTTCGGTGAATTGTCGTTTTCGCTGAATTAAATTTTTCGGTGAATTGTGTTTCGGTGAATTGTCGTTTTCGCTGAATTGTTTTTCTGTGAACTGTCGTAGAACAGTAAAAACTCTGTACACTTGCATGCTTTCTTTGAACTAATTTTGCCAAAAGTTTACACCGGTACTGATATTAAACCAACCAATATCCTTTGAGTTGAATACCGGACTCAAATTAGATATTAGATATTTCCGATTTACAAGTTAAAATAGAAATAAATATTCGAAATTCAAATCAAATAGAAGAAATAGAATTTGAATTCAGAGCACTATTCAAACTATATATTCCAATTCCGTTCCCTCTCTCGAGTATTTGATCTATAAATTTAAATAAAGAGAATCATAATTAACCTTTGTCTCTACACGAATCTCAAAGTACTTTTCCACAACACGAACATACCCGGGTGTGTATTTAATTTTATAAAGCGTTTAGTATGAAAATGCAAAATGCACGCTGTTCTATATAGATGATAGGGTAAGTCCTTTGCCTAATTCTTGAAGATTATTTCTTCTTTTGCAGGTGGCTTTTGATGACTTCGGATTATTGACGGTATATATAATTTGAGCAGCCAATGCAGCCACATCCAACATATTAGAAAAAAATATGCTAAGAGCCACCGCTTGGTTTGACGTTTAGTGGTATACCCGCCTAGCATTTTATCCATGGTGTCAACTCAACTTTGGTGGATTTGTAGTAGTGGATGATATTTGGTTTATTTTAAGCACCACTAACGGCCTAGTCATTGTAATGGGTTGATAAGAATAGCACAGTTTTTTTTTGATTTAGAACATATGAGGATAATGTAGAGTTGCAAACGTCACGCTCTTTTGATGGTTGAAATTCTTTAGGTATATATGTTTTATTTTTCCTCGGTGTGCCAATAACCGCTTTGTTCCATCGCATAAGGCGTTGTGCTAATGGTAACGAATTAAAAAAGTTATTGATGCTGACAGTGCCAATTTTCCGGTACGCTGTTTTTGCATCGCATATCCACCAGCATTTGATGCCATATTTGGCCGACTTTGAGTGAATGAATTGGGTACATTTAGTGCTTCCTCGATAAGAAAAAAGTTGTTCATCGACCTTTACTCCCTTGTATGGTGTAAAAAAATTTTGCAAATTGACATTGAGCATTTGCAGCAAATCCCTGATTGGTGCAGCTTTATAATTTTTGATACGTCCTGCTCGTGTATTTTGATCGTCAAACCTTATAAATTGTGTGATACTCTAAAAACGTCGAATCCTCATACTTGCTCGATACAACGGGTTCGAAAACGTTTTCCACATGTCTGTCGTGTGCTCATAATCCGACCTTGACACACCCGCAGTTAGAAGAATTCCTAAATATGTGTCGAACTCTTGTGGAGTTACCCAATTCCAAATTTTAATGGAACCTGGATGTTCGTTATTCTTTACGATTTATCTGTCTTATGATAATGTCGCACATTTCAGACGTATAAATAAATTTAAAAGTCTGCATTAAACGCTTCATATGGTGCAGCTGATTGGATGGTTTTCATAAATATTTTGGTCTATATATATTCATCATCATCATCTTCATCTAAATCTGGTTCCGGGTTTGTGGATTCTTGCTATGCATCTGACGCACCATCGTTATTAGGGACAAAATAGTTGTCTTTTGTATCAGAACCGGAAAACGTGGTCAGAGTCAATATCATCACACGGATCTTCATGGATCAGTTGTCTAAGGTATTCCTCCTTTCCATCATGGGTCATATAACGGGTGTTAAGAACTTGATCGATTATATTTGCCACATTTATTCACAAATCTAACGTATTGAACGTATCGCATTCCACAAATCTAACGTATAAACTGTATACCCGGGTGTGTTCGTGTTATAGGTAGGATATTGAAAGAAAAACAAGGCCTCGAAATATACTAGGACGGTTTTTTTAATTTTGCTTATTTTAGAAAAATGTTCCATATTTAGGCGACTCTTGAAAAACTCAAATTTACAGGAATTTTCCATTACATTGATTTTAACATTGAAAATCTCAAATACACACCCAGGTGTGTCGTGTTGACAGAAAGGTAAGTAGTATGTATAGGTATAATGTCAATATGATGAGTTCAACCTAATTGGGATTCATAAATGATTTTTGGTTGCATAGTATATATTATATTTATTATATTTTTGGGTAGACGTAGAACTACTGAATCCATAAAGAAATTTAGAATCCCATTTTCATCAAACAAATCCGATGGCGCTAACTAGAGTATTTTAAAACTAATATAGTAAATTGTTTTACGACAGTAAATCGAGTGAAATTTTAGAAATATCATTTTATGAATTTTAATGCTAATCTTGCCACAAATTCGAATTTAACTTGAAAATAAAAATTGCTAAGGTCAAACCGCTTATGATAATCGAAACACAAAAGTGTCAATTTTATGTCTAAATTTCCATCTAAGCTTATCTATTAAGATGCTACCATAAACACATCCCACAAAAGACTTCCTCTCTGCGAAATAAATTTTTACACCAAAGCCATTAACCTTTTTAAGTTCAATAAACTTTAATTGACACAACTATATATGTACGTACAATACAAATTACAAAGTACATTTTCCCTTCCTATACTACATAGATTTTCTGTTCGCACGTCATCCGCCGTTTCGTTACCTTTATTATCAAACCCTATAATGTAAAGTGGTTCGATAATTAGATGTATCATAACAGTGTTGATTGTCTCCTTATATATATAGATTAGATTAGACGGGAATGAAAAGACGGAACTCTTATATTAAATTACTTCATTAACATCTTCTCCAACAAAAAAAAAAAAAAATTGTTTTGTTGGAGCTTTTAATGTGTCGTACCTAATATAAATAAAAATAATAAGTAATTTACACGCCTTAATATAATGTCAAAGTGGATATTTGATAACGTTCAAGAGCACCTATATATAAGTATGTATCAAGAGCCATTACACAAAATTTATATTAACAAAATAATCCGTACATATACATATGTAGTATGTATTACGACTATCTCGTCGACTGTATTCACAGTCAGTTTATTCAATTGAAACTATATATTCCAAAGACGTATTGCAATTATTTAATCTTGAAACATTGTATTTTGCTGTAATTTAAATTCAAACATATCTAAACATATTTATATATATCATCTAAACATGCATACGCATTAAAAAAAATTTCATGGTTCACGTTTTTTAACTCTCAGCTCGCCGCGAAGCATAATTAATTGTCTGCTCTCATTAATTCCGTTCACCAAAATTCTATTTTGTATACTTACAGAAAATCTCAAGCCGACCGATTACCGAATCCAACGAAAATGAATTCATCCTGGGCGTTCGTTGTACATTCGAATCGAATTGTAGTTGGACATTTAATGCGAGCGCACCTAGCCCGTTTATTATTACGACGGGTGCGGATTTATCGCGTAGCAATATAACGGGATTAAATCCAGGTCCAGCAACTGATGCAACTAAAAATGCAAATGGACATTTTTTGCATTTACGCTTTGAACCGTTCACCGGACAACGAATTCTAAAATCACCAACGTTTAGCTCAACGTTAGAGAATTGTATGCTCGAGATATTGATCCATCAGAGTAATATGGTTATGGGAAAATTTCGTATCGTTATTGAGCCGGTGAATCAACTTTCGTCGGCGTGGGTATCACACGAAATGCCCGGCAATGATTTGCGACAGTGGGAGAATTATACGTTTACCATAGATAAGATAAGTAAAGATTTTAATATCCTGTTTGAGATTGTACCACCGCCCGATCCGCTGCAGTACGAACGAGTGGCCCGTGGCCATGTCAGTATCGATGATATTAGAATGCGGAATTGTTTCCCAGAAATGCCGAGACGCGAGACATGTGACGAGACACAAATTAAATGCATGCTAAACAAGGTTGAGGTTTGTATTCGGCCAAATTCTATATGCGACATAGTTCAGGATTGTGACGATAGTGAAGATGAGCTAGCGAATTGTGATAAAATACCGTATGGCGGACGATGCGATTTTGAGAAAAAAGGGGATTGGTGTGGCTGGTATAATACGGGAAAAACTTTAATGCTGTGGGCACAACATTCAGGACCCACACCAACCGATAAAACTGGCCCGGATAATGATCATACCTTCCAGCACGTGAACACATCCGGCCACTACATGTTTGTCAACATGAACCAGCATGGTAATGATAGCGAAATGAAAAAATTGATTGGATTCGCAAGCAACGCGGTCATGAACAGTATCGTTTTTAATCCACCACCCTCGGTCCATTCAAACATCAGCTCACCGTATCGCAACTCATGCGTAGTACGTTTATATATTCACCAATTCGCTTACAATCCGGGAAGTTTAAACCTATCCGTTGTCGAAATGAAGGATAAAGAAAATGTTACATATACTCTATGGTGGAATAGTAAAAGTCTCGGTGTCGATTGGGTCCGGATTCAAACTGAACTTCCGAACATCACCTCAAAATATTTTTTGCAACTTGAGGCACGAATGGGAATGCGAATCTATTCAGATGTCGCAATCGATGATTTCTCACTAACGCCCGAATGTTTCGGACTAAATATACCGCCGGAATTTTTGAACGGATATAACTATTGGGACCCAAGAGTTGGGGTACATAAGCAACCGCATAAGGATTTTTCGGATAAAACTGTAATCGAGTTGAATACGTGCGGAGCGAGAGGAACTATTGGACCATCGTCGGCTAATTGCACCGAGGCATATAACCATACGGCAGCGTCGAATAGTGTAAAAGTCCTGGAAAAACATCCATTTAGAGGAATACAAGTATGGAAGGTGCCGAGCGAGGGATACTATACGTAAGTACCTAATTTACGTGTCTCTAAATTTTTCCTTAATTTTTTGTTTTAACTCCACGCAGGATCATAGCCAAAGGAGCTGGTGGAGGCCTAGGATCTGGAGGAGTTGGATCATCACGAGGTGCCATGGTTACTTCGGTGCTTGAGTTGCATAAAGACGAAGATATTTATATGCTGGTGGGACAAAGTGGTCAGCATGCTTGTATAAAATCAATGGGATACCGAGATGAGGATTGTGAGCCAAAGAATGAGCACGAGAGCAATGAGAGTGAATTTTTCTTGTCGAAAACTCAACGTGTGAAAAATATTGTGATAGAAGACGGTGCCGGCGGTGGAGGTGGTGGTACCTTTGTGTATCTATTGAATTCGGCCCAAAATGCTGTACCCTTACTGGTAGCTGCTGGTGGAGGAGGATTAGGAATTGGTCGATATTTCGACGATGATCATCAACATGGACGTGGAATTGACATAACACGCCCAGAAACTACAGGTATGATTATTGGAGATATAGCACGACATGCTGGTCCGGGAGGCGGATGGAATCCCGGCTCGAGCAAATTTCAAGATGATACTTTCGGGCTATCACTAAAAGAAGGTGGCAAAGGTGGACGACCCTGTTATGCACCGAAAGGAATTCACGGTCAAGGTGGATTTGGTGGCGGTGGTGGAGGATGCAATACAGGTGGAGGAGGTGGTGGTCTTGCTGGAGGTGATACTAATGTAAACTCCACCAATGGTGAAGGCGGTAGTTCTTATGTCAATAACAAGCGCAGTGTACCTGAATTATCGTTGGTCTATAGTGGAGCAAATAGTGGACCAGGAGCTGTCTATATAATTCCAGCCATTTCTGGATGTGGTTGTGATTACCGATGTGTTGCACTAGATGAATTTCGCTCGTCCGTAGCATGTATCTGTCCCGAAGGATGGCGATTAAAAATGGAAAATTTTACAGCCTGTGAATGTAAGTTCAAAACTGTCTAGATTTTATCATTATTGTTTTAATATTATGTCGTCCTCGTTCACGTTGGTAACACACTTTATACTCCACAGTGATGGTCGAATCGGACATTCCAATGCAGTTTTTGATCATTTTCTTTGTCGTCATCAGTTTGCTATTGATATGTGCATTAACCGGCCTGATTCTGATATTATGTAAGTACAAAACAAGATTTACTACTTATACGGAAGTTAACAAATATGTTTCTAAACTTGTTTCAGATAATCGATATCAACGCAAGAAACAAGCAGCGCTACGCCACCAAATGCTGCTCGAACAAGATTTACAATTAAGTCGACTACGTCACACGGCCGATGATTCAGCCCTGACGAATTTTAATCCGAACTATGGATGTGATGGAATACTAAACGGGAATGTGGATGTTAAAAATTTACCGCAAGTTGCGCGGGAAAGTCTTCGACTTGTCAAGTATGTATCAAATTCTCTTCCATTTGCAAACTTTATTCTAACCACAGATTTTTAGGGCTCTTGGTCAAGGTGCATTTGGCGAAGTGTATCAAGGACTCTACCGTCATCGGGATGGGGACGCGGTTGAAATGCCGGTTGCGGTGAAAACTTTACCGGAAATGTCGACAGGACAGGCAGAAGCTGATTTTCTAATGGAAGCTGCGATTATGGCCAAATTTAATCACCCAAATATTGTCCACTTGATTGGCGTATGTTTTGATAAACATCCACGATTTATTGTATTGGAATTGTTGGCGGGTGGTGATTTGAAAAATTTCTTACGCGAGGGACGCAACAAACCGGAGCGACCGTCTCCACTAACCATGAAGGATTTGGTGTTTTGTGCATTGGACGTGGCTAAAGGATGTCGTTACATGGAGAGCAAACGATTTATTCATCGTGATATAGCGGCCCGTAATTGTTTGCTATCGAGTAAAGGACCTGGTCGTGTGGTTAAAATTGCCGATTTTGGAATGGCACGTGATATTTACCGTTCGGATTACTATCGTAAAGGTGGTAAGGCCATGCTGCCGATCAAATGGATGCCACCAGAAGCATTTTTAGACGGAATTTTCACTTCAAAAACAGATGTTTGGTCATTCGGTGTATTACTTTGGGAGATATTTAGCTTAGGATTAATGCCGTATACGGGATTGCCAAATCGCGATGTTATGCAGTTGGTTACTGGTGGTGGGCGATTAGACGCACCACCAGCGTGTCCTCAAGCAATTTATAAAATAATGAAAGACTGTTGGAATCCAACGCCAGAAGAGCGTCCTTCATTCTCAAATATCTTGGAACGATTGTCAACCTGTACACAAGACCTGGAAGTCATGAATGCACCTTTACCGTCATTCTTCCGACCACCCTCAAATGAACGTGACCAAACAATTATGCGACCGCCTGGAAATGATGATTTTTGTTTGCAAGTTCCATCATCAGATTATTTAATACCACTACCTGGTCCACGTAGTGCCGTTGAACGATTACTAAATGAAGTAACCGGTGTAACGCTTAGTGAGGCTCCTGCCACATATACAGCACCAAAGATGACATCACCTACCATTCCGCCAAAACAATTACCAAATGGCGCTTGGGAAACATCGTTTATGTTAAATAATGGCAAAACATTAGACCCGACTGCCATTCTATTATCACAAACGGCAAACGGTATAATTCCAAATCATTTACCACATCCTCAGCTGATGACAAATCATACGCATGACAATGTTTGTGAAATGAATAATTTACATAATCTCCAGCACCATCAGCTTAACAGTCAACCAGTGAATAATATTGATAAGTCGCTGATCAGTTTGGACACGCCGCAACAAACGCCAACCACAATAGTACCGCCCGTCTCGTTTGGCCCGCCACTAAGTCATGTACTAATCGCAGCCACAAATAACAACACTAGTCTTAATAATAACAATAATCTAAGTAGTAACCTAAATTGTACTAGTTTAAGTAATAATACAAATAGCAGTAATCTAAATCATCTAAATCAAGACATTCAATCAGCTCAATCAAATATTACGCAAATATTACCACCACCACTATTACAACAACAGCAGCCACCTATGTCGCAACAATTGCAATCATCATCTACTACTACACAATCACCAATCACATTAGATCCATTGGCATTAACAACAAAACAGGGAACATCATATGCAAATGTTAGAATGATGAATAATAGTGGTAATACGAGTACTACAAATAGTGCTGCACTAAATGGTAATATTAGCAGTAGTAATAGTAATAGTAATAATAATAGTATTAATAGTCAAGAGAATATGATGATGCATACCGATACGGTGACAAATCCAAATCAAACGCAACAGCAACAACCGCCGTCGCAACCACCACAGCCACAGCCACAGCCACCACCACCATTTACAATACAAGGTTTTAATGAACGTTTTATATCAAATGATAATCATTCAGAAATTAGTTGTTAGGTTATTCTAGAATTTAATTTAAAAAACAAAATAACAAAAAATTAATTGATTTGGATTTGTATTTTATCGTGCGCGCGGGGGCAGTGGATTATTAAGGAATGATTGAGTTACGTTTTGGTTAATTAGACAAATCAGGTCATTTAAAGGTAAATTTTTGGTACCCATGGCAACTCATTTGGTTGGCCGCTGTTTATTAATTAATTTATTTATTTTAATTTAAAAGGTAGTTTTGTACGAAAATAAAACTTTTCCAGTGGTAATTCCACAATTTATCAAACTGGTTTGGCTAATACAGTAAAATACATTATCACAACAAGCATTGTTATCTTAATGGCATGCATATGGAGGGGAACCCCAACTAATACACGAATGATTTAATCTTAAATTCACTGTACCAAATAAATAAATGTCCAAATTAATTTTTCAATACTATTATTATTAATATTACTATTACTACCATTAGTTATGTAAACTATATATACCATATAAATAAGTGAAAAAGGTATTTCGTAACGAAAAATTAGAGTAAAAAATTAAAAAAAAAAAAAACAAAAGAAAAACTAAATAAAAATACAAAACACAAAAAATTAAATTATTTTTTATTAATTAAAATTTAAATTAATTTTTATCTCGTTAAATTTGTATTTGATTTTATTAAAATATATAATATATGGTTGTGCTGACAGAAACTATAAAAATGTGTTAAAAGTGGTATAATATACGTTATTTTTATAATTTTGTTTATTTTTAATTAAGGTGCTATTTATAATTTATAATTATTATATTTTAGTTTTGCCTTTATATAATTATATAATTTTTTTAAATTTATTTTTAACACAACATTACATATTTAGATAAGATTAATTCTATATATATATATATATATATATATATATATATATATATATATATATATATATATATACATATAATTAATTAATTAAATATAATTTTTTAGTTAGAATATTTTATATAATTATAAATATAAATATAAAACAAACAAAATGAATTATTTGTGCCAAAACAAAAAAAAAAATATTTAAAATAATTTTTTTATGCTCAATTTTAAATTAATTATTAAATAAATTATGTAAAACTAAAATTGAGCTAAATTCTGTATAAACCAAAATTTAGAAAATAAATTAATTAATGAGTGAGTATATTAAATATATATAAACATATTATTTAAATATTTTTTATTATTATATTAATTAATTTAAATTTAAAGATAAAATTATAATACTCGGTAATATAATTAACGCAACGAAAAATATATAAAAAAAAACAAAAAAAAAATTAATTCAAAAATAGTTAAGTTTATTAATTTTTATTTTTTACATAAAATAAAATAATAAATAAATAAAAAAAAGAAGGGTAACTAGACATAATTATTATTAAAAATATATTTTTATGTTTATTTTTATTATATTTTGATTTAAAGTTTTATTTTATATTTAAAATTTTGTATATTTTGTATTGCTCCTATAATAATTTAATAAAACATTGATATAGGTAAATATGTTAACTAATTTAAAATAACCGATTAGATATATATATATATATATATATATATATATATATATATATATATATATATATATATATATATATATATATATATATATATATATATATATATATATATATGGTGAAAACTACATGAAATCGCTAATTCAACATATGGAACCGGAGGTCATGTTTTAATTTTGCAATTTTTATGTTTTCAATGTGTAGCACTAGTTACAAAAAATTTTTGTAGAACTGGATTTTTTGTTGTTGTTGTTGCTTAAAATACAGAGGGTGAAATATTTGTTAATTTGTTGAAAATGGTTATGCATTTATACAAATATAAAAAAAAGTATTTATCCGAAAAATACGAAATATTGCTCGTTTTAAAGATAAAGAAATAAGGATTAAGAAATTATTACAAAAGTAGTACCGTCTTAAGTTTCTCACTTTCAAAATGGCCGCCACAATAGTTTTTCTCACTTTCCCGGAAATCGGATTTTTTTTTTAACTTTTTTTTTCTGCATATTTCTGCATCTAATAATCAAATTTTAACCTTTATTTAATTTTCAAATTTGTTTTTATGAAAACAAATTTATTCTTGGTGTTTCTAAATTATATTTTCGTTCCAAAAATACAATTATCATGCAAAATACGACTAAATAAGTCCATCCACTGTTTATATTTAGGAAAAATTAAATTTAAAACAAAAATTTTTGGTAAAACTAAATAATTACATAAATCTAACATAGTCGTCACTATTAAAACATTTCGTAAAATTTAATTAACCTTCTCCTGAAGGAATAACTGCATGGAAATCGCGAGTTCGGTTTATGGTTTTCAGTTTATCGAACCTATACTATGGCAAGTCGGATTTTTCTGGTGTTAAATTCAATGTCACAACAAAACTCAAAAACTATATCAGTTTTTAAAATTTTAGCCCATTTAAACAATTCTGCTGCATTTGTTATGGTGCCATGATATTCATCAGTGAGATTGTGGACGCCATTCTCTTGATAGTACTTCCATCCCTTTCCATGAGCTGTGGCATGAAAATGCCATTCACATTCGACTACGAAATATTCTTTGTGTTTAATTATTTTAATTATTTTTATTTTTATAGATGAATAGATGAACTGCCACTGTGACATGACTAAGACAATCCGATATAACAATGATGCTGTAGTGCTGCAATTCACATTCCCCTTTCACATTTCTGTAAATTACAAATGGATGAATAGTTCCTTGCTTATTATTTCAATGAAAACACAAGTGATACAAGTGCTTCTGTAGGCTTCAGAATATTTTTTACGTACAGCTAGTTTGTTGAAGTGAAATGTAGTAATGAGGAATCAAATGTTCCAGCTTCTCCTCTGAAGTAATCCAAAAATTCTTCTAACGGTTTTGAATACTTTCCCAAATTGCATCTGTCAGTTGAAATCCATTGACTGAATAATAAATCATCATCCTCGTAGTCCTTTTTTAGAAACGCGTTTCTCAAATATTCTCGAAATAAATTTAATCCTGGACAATTCTGGCATTTTAGAAGATAACATGTCGGCTTAGGCTCTGGACATAATCTAGATGAAATGCAATCTTGGTATTTCGATATCTCTCCACTTGTAACAGATTCTATTTTGGTTCGATAAATGATTAATTTCACATTTTGATGCATCGTACAAACCCCACACTTCATGCGTTTCACTGCTTCCTGGTTGCACACAGTTTTTAGGACGAAGCAAGCAAAATTTTAGAAAATCCGTTTTTTTTCGACTCCTCTAATGTACTCATCATTATAACCGTTTCAGAACTTTAAGTTTTTCAATAGTTACGCAATCGTTATCTCCAGGCATTATCATACTATCACTGATTGTTTTAGTTCATCGCTGATTCGTTTCCCAGCTTAATGTAATAATTTAAATTAGTAATTTAATTTTTAATAAAATATTTTTTTCCAATAATTTTTGTTTAATTTTGCCTAAATATAAACAGTGGATGGACTTATTAAGTCGGGTTTTGCATCATATTGGTATTTGGGAGTGAAAATAAAATTTAGAAACACCAAGAATAAATTTGTTTTGATAAAAACAAAATTGAAATTTAAATAATGGTTAAAATTTGATTTTTATATGCAGAAATGGAGTAGGTCGTGGTTTTTTTTTTCCTAGTACTACACATTCAAGACATAAAAATTACAAAATTAAAACGTGACTTCCAAAAATTTGCGATTTGACGTATTTTTCACCATATATATGTATATATCTATTACATATTTGAAAAATCACCATTCGAATTATTTCAAAAACCAGGCGTTTCTGGAAAATGGGTTCCACACAAAAGTGGTGTGGTTTTATTTTATAATATATTTTATCCAGATGATCTTCCTGGATAAAATTGCAACCTTTCAAATTTCTATTAATAAATAGCGATCCGATAATCATCCTGCTCACAAACAAGTCTAATTTTTCTGGCCATTGTCTGTGTCATTCGCAGTGTAATATTCATGGGTTTCCAGTTAATATTTCGATCATACCTTCTCATCTGTATTTTATAGGAATGACATTAATTTAAGTATTATGCTTAGCCACTAGTTTCTTTTAAGATACCCAGAACACAAAAATTAATTTGTATACACAACTTTGGTTTAAAACATATTTTTCAGAAACTCCTAGTCTTTGAGATAATTCGGATGGCAACTTTTGTACTAAACAGACTTTATTATAAACATATGTAAATTAATAATTATTAATTAAAAATTATATTTTTCCATATTAAAAGACAAACCAAAAAATACAAAAAAATAAAAGTAATAATAAAGCAGCATTTCTAAAAGATATATATATATATATATATATATATATATATATATATATATATATATATATATATATATATATATATATATATATATATATATATATATATATATATATATATATATATATATATATATATATATATATATATATATATATATATATACATATATATATATATATATATATATATATATATATATATATATTAGAGTGTCCAAAAAAAACTTTGTGCTGAGAAAGATATTTCGCCGGTCAAAATCTGAAAGTAGGTTCAAAATAATGAAAAAAATTAAAAAAGTTAAAAATTAGGTGCTCATCGCAAAAACGTGTAAAAAAAATCGAAAAATAGTCGAGTTCTTGCTAATAAAATATAAGTCTCACTCATGTTTTAAAAAAAATGAATATACCATTTCTTATTTGTGAGGTTGATAGGAAACTCTTCTCGATATCGCTCGAATACTTGAAATAAAAGCTGTTTTCATCCTCTTCCAACTAACTAAGGCTATTTCTCTTTCGGCAACATCATTAACAATAAATATTTTATCAATTTTATTTTCGCAGATAGTTGTTGTTTTCATTCCACTTTTCAAGGTCCATTTCAAGAAATTCTTGAGTCAAAGATTCACAAATTGCGTTGAAGAAATGTTTTGTATTCTCCGTCACAAAATCTGAGTTCTCTGTACAAAAAATAAAAATATGTAATTAAAATTGTTAATGACTAAATTGTAATTATTATTACAGACAGAGTGAACTGGTTTCGAAATAAATATATTTTCAAACTATATGTTGCTTTTGCCATACACCTTGCATGTGATATAGCACCTGGTTTTTTTAACTCGACCATTAATTGATTCCTCCTAAAATTAAAGTAGTTTCAGCTCGAATAGTTTCTGGGAAGTATTCAATACTATCGTATTTTCGAATGCTTTGCTTAGCAAAACCTTCTCTATATGGTGTCGACAAGCAAAAAAGATAATTGGGTTTGAACATTTATTTGCTATTAAAAACGCTGCTCCATTTGCAATTCCGGTGTTCGATGCTGTGGTATTAAAGCACATAACTTTAACATTATCAACAATTTTCCAGTTATTTAGATTTTCGAAAACAGCTTCTGGTTGTATGTGACCAGTACCATTTTCCAATTTCGGGATGGCAAGCAATTTAGAGTTCCCACCACTAGAACAACTATAGCTATCAACCGATATACTACTCGTTAAATCTTTTATTTTTTTCCATCCCAGTGAACAGTCAGAAATGTGTCAGGGTTAAAATTATTTCGAATATGCTGTTTATAACAGTTGATGGAGACAGCTTTAAATCATCCAAGGAATGTCCTAAAGCGTTTGATACTAAGGATAATATGATAAATGCAGACCTGTTACTCAATCCAAATCTATCTAAAGTTCCAAATACTTCTTTTGTAACAATTTCTTGTTTTCTTTTCATAATTAATGAATTTCCTCTTTCAATAGATTTCTGCGGATGAATTTTGCGGATGATGCATATTCAGATAAAGATTTATTTGTATAATCGGTTTCAGTAGTTTCTTCTGATGGATGCATGTATTTTTCTTAAGCCACTAGGACCTGTCACCGGTTCTACAATGCTAGATTCCAAGTTACTATTTTCATTTTTTTCTCGAAAATTCTTGTTTTAGAAAATAATTTATATTTTTTGATCCAAGTAAATTATCAAAGAGTATAATATCACGTTTGAAGGGTTATTAAGTGCTCTAAAATAACGAGTATTTTTTGTATTCAACAAAAAAATGTTGTATCCCTAGCTTGCAAGCTTTTTACAGAAAATGCGAAAAAGTTATAAAATTTTGCATAAAAGTGCTCAGAACTAATCAATAGTTCATACAATTTTACTTCAAGAAATGGCATATTCACTTATTTCTTAAACATGTGTGAGACTTATATTTTATTAACAAGAACTCGGCAATTTTTCGATTTGTTTTGCACGTTTTAGCGTTGAGCACCATCTAATTTTTAACTTTGATAATTTTTTTTTCACCAAAATTCATTATTTTGAACCTACTTTCAGATTTTGACCGGCGAAATAGCATTCTCGACACAAAGTTTCTTGTGGGCACTCTAATATATATGTATATATATATATATATATATATATATATATATATATATATATATATATATATATATATATATATATATATATATATATATATATATTTATATATATATATATAAAACCATACATCCATAATAAAATAACAATTATATTAAATATAATAAAAATACTATTAATTTATAAAATTTATATAAAAAAATAATAATTTGAACTGAATGAAAATGCTTTAATTAAAATATATATAATATATTTATTAAAAATAAATTTAAAAAAATTATAATTATAATTATTATTACTATATATATATTTATAATAAATAACAAAATATATATATAAAAAATTTTGATGTTAAATATTTGTATTTAATAAAAGTATCAATAATGAATTAAAGTAAGATAATATTAATTATTAAATGGCGGCATTTGTCTCAACCGAACAAGACGCCATTTTCTTCAGATTTTATATATATACACACACATACATACATACACACGACGACATGAGACATACTCATTTTCAGCTCAAAAATTGTTGCTCAATATAATACTATCCACTTTATATTATATATTATAAAATTATGTACAGGAATCTGACTCACAAGACGATCTATATAAAATATATTTTTAAAATTATAAATTAATACTATATTATAAAACAAAATAATTAAAAAACAAGTATTTTTAATTTTAATTTTTTATATTTATAAAAACTATTTATATTATATTAAAAATTAATAGTAAATCATATCTAAATATTAAAAAACCAAAAAAAAAAAAAATATTTTTTAAGCAAAACAAAACTAATATATAAATAATTATTTAATAATTTGTGTGATATTTAAATAAAATTATTAAAAATTAATAAAAAAAAAAATATGAATACTTTAACATCTTTTATTAAACAAACAAAACAAAAAAATATTAAAAATACGTAACAAGTAATATATATATAATATATTTATTATAAATAAATATATAAAATAAAAAATAAAAATATTTAAAAAAATCGAAATGGTGGTTGTGATGTGATAAATATAATTAATTTTTCACATTAAATAAAAATATTCAAAAAATACAAAAATTAACAAAAAAAAAAAATTATATATGTTATAAAAAAAATTTAATTAAATATAATTAATAAATTTTCGGGTATTCCAAAAATTTTCTATTTTATATTCATATGTATAAAATAGAATTAAGGTCATTATATTTAATAAATTTATATATTATGTAATTCAACGTGACTAAAAATAAATTAATTATAATTAATATATAATTTAAAAAAAAAAATACAAATTATATATAAATATTCAATGTATGGAAATAAAAATTAAAATAAAATAAAATAAATAAATTATTGACGTTAAAAATCAAAACAAACCAAAAAAAATTGATGTATTTGTCAACATAACACATAAAAAAAATTAATTAATTAATAAATAAATAAAAATACACATCAAATTATAATATAAATATAATTGTTAAAAACTTACAGCAACATAAAAACAAAAAATGATACAAAATATAAATACCATATACACTATACCTATACTAATCTTTAAATAAATAAAGAATACAAAATCGTCAAGAAACAAATATATAATATATATTCTTAATAAATAAATGAATGATTAAAAAATAAAACAAAACCAGAAAGAAAATACATTAATAATAATAATAATTATAGTAGAAAAATTGTATATTTAATAAATAAAAAATAAGAAAAACAAATATGGCGGTCGTTTCTATTTTGCTGTATTATTCCTAAACAAAATGGCGGCGTAAGTAATAATTTTAAAGACATGGTTTACTCCATAACATAACGCTCCATTTTATTTTATTTACATAGTATAAAACAATTTTTCGCTGTTTTAACTTAAATAAATAAATATTTACACCTTTGTATCATCTTTATGAACCAGTTAAGAATCTTGCGGTAGCGATTCTTACAGGACATGGTCGTTTTAAAGATCATCTACATCGTATGCGTTTAGCTCATGATGTTATTTGTGAGGACTGCCTGGAGGAAGATGATGACTGCCTTCACTTCGTCAGCGGCTGTCCTGCTTTCAGTTCTATACGAATTCAGATATTCAACTTTAGGTCTTTAAATTTAGATCAGTTGTCTTCTCTGCCTTGGCCTAAACTTGTTCAGTTTGCGAAGGCAGCAGTGCGCGTTTGCGAATTGGGATAGAATACTAGGTTTGCACCATGGGCCTTTGTGGCATAGAGTGCGGAATCCTCGAGGGTTCCAGCCAATTTTAATAATAATAATAATAATCATCTTTATATAGGAGTGATCACCAAAATAAAACAAAAGTTACATTAGTTGTGTTTTTTGATTCAAAAATTTTCGAGATCGAATATAAGCTCTGGATAAGAATTTTCTCATTTTTTCAGTAAAATCCAAATGAATTTAATTTTTTATCAATAAATATGAAACATTTACTGTTAAACTACATATTTTAATTCAATATTATCAACATAAAATTAAATTTACTATTGATAAAAAATTAAATTCATTTGGATTTTACTGAAAAAAAAAACACAACTTCATTCGAACTCGAAAATTTTTGAATAAAAAACACGACTTGTGTTGGTCAGCATACGGCGGATATCTGCATTTTGATGTTGACCGAGTCGCTGTACATGTTTCTTTGCATGGTTCTTAATTTCTTCGGTAACGTACTCCATCTTTAGATCCTTATGAAGGTTGTCGTTTCTAATGTACCATGGTGCAGCATTGTAAAGCCACGTAAAACTTTGTTTTGAAAGGTTTGAATTATACCAACGTGGCTTTTCTTAGTACAACCCCACAGTTGTATTACCATATAGGTTTAAGTGTCTGCCGATATAATATCACTTTGTTTTGTACTGTTAGCTCGGATTTTCTACCTAGGAACCAGTACATTTGCCTCTATTTGATGTTTAGCTCTTCTTTTTTCTTTTTCACGTGCTCTTTCCACTTGAGTTTAGTATCAAGTGTCATACCTAAGTATTTGGCCGTATTTTCTTGCGGGATTTGCTGTGAGTTCAGAGTGATTGGCATGAATACTGCAAGAGACGCACCATATACTTTTGTATTTGATACATCTCTTGTATAAAGTAAATACAATATTGGTCCAAAGACGCTTCCTTGTGGAACTCTAGCTAGACAATATTTTAATATCTGTAAAATTGCTTCGGTAGGTCTTGGTGTAGTTTATACTCTAGTCCTCGGTATAATTCTTTGTCAAAGGCTTGTGCTACGTCCAAGAAGACACTTGATCATATTTTGTGCTTTTCCAGTGTAGTTTCAATTAAGTCGGTAATTCTATGCGCTTGGTCTATAGTAAAGTGTCCCTCTATAGAGCTAAATTGATGTGAAGGAATAAGTTTTCTTTCTTCTATTACTAAGTTTAACCTTTTAAGCAATAGTTTTTCGAAAAATTTTGAAATTGTAACGAAATTGGTCTATACAAGGTTGTAAAGTTAGGAGGTTTATTAGGTTTTGGAATCATAATCACCTCTGCCACGTTCCACTGGTATGGAACGTATTTCAGCCGAAACGCCGCGTTTATTACTTGGAGCAGTTTTCGTAAACTCTTTCCGAGTTCTTTAACTATTTGTCCTGAAATTAGGTCATAAACAGGTGATTTTTTTGAGCTTAAGTTTTTAGTAATATGAGATTCAGCTCTTGTAATGTTACTGGTTGGATGTTTTTATTATCCATTTTTTTAACTGGGTTTATGTTTTCTTCCGCTGATTGCCTCGGAAGAGGCGGAAATGTATTTTCAAGGTGGGCTGCGAACAAGACAGCCTTTTCCTTAGCACTTCCTGCAATCATCCATCCCATCATCTGAATGTTCGGTCGATTAAGTACTTTTGTTGCTTTCCAGAGCGAATAGTCTGTGTCTTTTTGGCCGGAAAGACCGGTTAGATATTCACTAAATAAATTGTTCTTAATTTCTTTGATTAGCAACTTCAGTTTGCTGCTTAAATAATTAAGTCTCAATTTACTTTGTGGTGCTCTATTCCTTTGCCAGGTTTTACGAGCTTTTCATTAACCAAATCTCTCACTTCCAATGAATAGTTATTGCGCCTCGATATTTTATATTGACTAGCGGGCGTACTCTGCCACGCTGCTTGCAATATATTATTATTTAATAGTTCTAATTGGTCTTCGAGTTGTGTCGCAGTTTTAATTGGTACTTGTAAGACTGTATTTTCTTCGATCAGTGTTCGGAAAACATCCCAATTTGTTTCATAATAACTGGTGTGTGGTCTGAACATATTCCTTCATTGTTTTCTATCAGTACGTAGTTTTCAGATATTCCTTTTGTTACAAAGAAGTCTATTAAGTCTGGTATTTTGATATGATCAGTAGACCAATATGTTGGTTTACCCCCAGAATAAAACTCACTCTTGCCCTGCTGCAAACAGGTCTTTACCCTTACGTGTTGATAGTCTCGATCCCCTAGTATGTATTCTTAGCATTGAAGTCCCCCCCATAATTATGAAGTTGGTTCCAAGCGATTTAAGCAACGCGACATAATTTTGTTTAGTCCGTTGGTGGCGTGGTAGACAGTATATAGGTGAAATGCTATATTCCTTTTCATTATTTAGTCGAACGTTAATGGTTGATACTTGCATATTTTCCGTTTCTATTTTAAATCCTTCGCAGTGTTTGATATTTTTTCCTACAAATATTGCTGAACCTCCTCTCGCTTTTCTTGCTGTATTGATGGCATGCGGTAGCAGCGGTATCCATGAATTCTTGCGAATGACACTTCTGTAAAGTGGGATTCTGATATTAGGCATATGTCTATCTTTTCCATGTGTAAGAAATATCTAGCTCCGGAATTTGGGGCAGTAGCCAATTTGTATTCCAGTTGGCAATTCTTAATGTTTTGCTGTTATGCATATTAGTACATCATAGAAGTGAATTAATTTGTTGAGAAATCCCATGATCTCTTTTAAACTTGTTACTTAGAATCAAAAATGTCCAGTCCTAAGTACCTGAAAGCCTATATTTCAGAAAATATGATCTGTTTTCCGTTAAACCTGATCCACACCTGTTCCAATATTTTTCGGCTGTGATGGCTCCTTATTAGAAACACGATACATATATGTATTTCAGTTTTGTTACTATGAACCAAAATTGACCTGTCCTAAGTACCTGAAAGCTTATATTTCGGAAAATACAGACTTTCAGGTATTTAGGACTGTACATTTTTGGTTCATAGTACCAAAACTGAAATACATAAGTACATCGAAGTGTTAACATTTTTTCGAGTGTTTCTAATAAAGGGCCATCATAGTCGCAAAATGATTGAATATAGGTGTGGACCTAGTCTAATGGAAAACCACTAAGTTTTTCAAAGTATAGGCTTTCAGGTATTTAGGATTAGGCAATTTTGGTCCACAGTAACAAAACTGAAATACATACATATAAAGAAGTGTCAGAATTTTTTCGAGTCTTTCTAATAAGGACCCATCATAGTCCAAATATATTTGAATTGGTGAGGGTCTGGTTCAACGGGAAACCACTCAGATTTTTCGAAATATAGGCTTTCAGGTACCCTTAGGACCAAAACTGAAATATACACATATAACGAAGTGACCGAATTTTTTCGAGTTTTTCTAATAAGCGGCGAGTGTTTTTAATAATATTAACCTAAAATGTTCGATTAGATCTGGTTTAGTCTGACAGTAAATCAATGCGATTTCCGAAATAAAGGTTTTCAGGTACTTACGACTGGACATTTTTGTTTCTAAGTAATTGAACTGAAATATATCAATTTCTCTGAATATTTTCACGTGTTTCTAATAAGTGGCCAATTGGATCGGGGGCAAGAAGCGCTTAAGTCTTAATAAAAACTACTACACATTTAATCTGTTTAATTAAATATTGCTTAATTCAAATTCAAATCCTTACCTAATTACTTTACTGGTTTCAGTTTTTAGGAATGTTGCTTATTATGCTTAGCCATTAGTAGCAGATCTCTAATTAAATGTGAAACCGTATAGATATTAACAAAAAATTCTTAAATTTAATAATTCACAATAAAAATATAAAAATTTCTTATAGCGAGACTTTTATTAAATGTATATTCACACTCACACATAAATATTTATTTATTGTGATTTCACATCATTGGTAAAACATTTATATTTTATATGAACGTTATTTTGGCTTTCCTGTAGGGCAACAAGACAAAATAATGGTTCACATCTGTATTGGTATCTGTGTGGGTCTTTTTACTGAATGGGCAAAACTATCTCAATCTACGCCTTGCGGAATCCCTATGATTTGGATGGAACTCACAGATCATTTATCGCATCGTTATTTTTTTTGCCTTATAGATACAAAAGGTATTACAATGAAAACTAAAAAAAAGTTAAGTACTCTGACCTACTGTCTGCTAAAAAACCCATCCCTCACAACGAACAATGGTATCGTTTTTCTATTGTAGAAATTTTTATTCATAAAAACTGGTCATCTCAGGGAGAACTTGCTTAGAGCTTGGAAAAACTAAAAAAAATCATATTGAAATAAAGATATTCGTATATTGGAAATATTCTAATATCAATCCTAATATACTGAACCGTGTTCCTAATATAATCAGTTAAAAGTTTTTATGTTACACACAACAACTGAATTTTTGTTGATCATAGTGTATTAGAAGTGTTACATCATGATTGGTAGGCCATTTTAAAATATTTACGAATTATTCAGAAGCCGAGGCTGGTTTTGTATTTTTGACTGTATATAAGTTGCGATCAGTTATGGAAAATAAATTGTAAATTTTCGTGTGTTTAACTCGTTAATTGTTCAGAATTACATTCTTGCATTCGGTTTTGAAAATTTAGCGAATTTCAGATTCAAAACTAATATTAAACTATTTTAAGCAACCTGTACAAAATACCGTCACCACGTTATTATAGATAAGAACTCTTTAGGTGAGGGGACGTATCATTTTATACATAAAATATAAAATTAGATAAAAAGCCTCTTTAAGCCCTTGGCACCGTGCCACCGGTCTTGTAAACCAAAGGTCCGGTAATTTCGATCCTCACATAGGAAGCTTCTTTATTATTGTATGCAAATTTATACGTACATATCCATACATCATTACACATACAACAATTTTCTTTATAATGTGTTTTCTTATAATCTGCGGAAAAATACTATGTTGATACAAAGCCAGTTATTATTCATCGATTTTGAGTTTAATGACTACTTCGTGACATTTTTTTGGTGAGTACTTTATTCAGTGACACATCTTGACAGAAATACCGATTTTTTTAAATTCAAGGTTAAAATGTTGATTCTGCGACACAGCCGACACCGTGGATTGCCAAACGATAATATCGCATAGTACCTATATATGATTTGAAGATGTATACGATTGATTAATGTTCGGGCCTGGATCGTTGCCAAATGAGAAAATAATTTTTCTCAGTAAATGCATATATATTATGGGTCATTGTTGACTTGGTCATGAGCATCAAGGAATACCAGCATAAAATTTTAGAATTAGTAATTTAAAATTTTATCGTAATTGTTTGGCTTCAGTGACATATCGTCTGAAATATTTAAAATATTCCAATATCGCGCGTTCTAAAAATACATAAATAAAAAAAGACGTATACGACTTATGCGCGCGATAAACATAACTCTGTGTGATTTGCCAAAAAAATGTGTCGATTCGGTTAATTTGTCGTACAATTTTCGTTCGAAAATCCAACCTTCGAAAACCGATAAAAATTGCTCGGCTTTATAAAAAATTGTTTTGTAATGTAAACAATTTTTTTTTATTAAGACACAAGCTAGATAATTATTTAAAATATATTTTTCGATAAAACTGTCGCAAGTATATAAAGATATACCATAATTAATAAGAAAATTACAGTTTCTTAAAATAATAGTATATTAGAATTATAATCTGACGTTAATATAGATTTAATTATATTTCATTTAGTATAGATAGTGTGGATCATATTCATATAAGAATAGTGAATTTTGCAATTGCTTGCCACATATTTTGGTTCATATCTTATTAGTCCAATTATATCATTCATATAAGATTTGTATTGTATGTATTTAGAAGAGACTAATTTTATTTGTATTCTATCACAGGCCGCATCTTTAAACTTCCAAAACCTCATATACTTCTGCTTCTAGATTTACAGCGGGCGACTTAGTTAGAAGAACATTATTTTTATTGTAAAATCTTGATTATATACCCGCTCCGCAATCAAAAATATACCTATTCTCCAATTGGGATTTACGTTGTTGGAGCAAGGTTTCTCAATGGAATTTAACTAATGAGCCAAATAAAAATCACTTCATGTGTGCAAAAAGCAGAAAATCGGGACCCCGCTGAAATTTGGACATTGCAAACATTGCTAAAACATTCTAATGATATCCAAAATAACCTAAAGGATATATCACTCAATTGAGTAACGAGGAAGAATTTTCATTCCAAAGGAGCTCTATGACGCTCAGATCCCCAATGACGAATAACAAATTCATATTTGCACACTGCAAAAAAACCTCAGTGTCATAACAAATTCCTATAGTACACCAGCAAATAGTATAAACAGCGGCGAGGAGCTGTTAAATAAATTTCAAAAAATGGAGAAACTAATCGCGCAGCTGAGCAACGAAGTTGCTGAGCTTAAGAGAGAAAACCCTACACTAAAGGAAAAGGTTAAAAATAACAAAGCTTAGGATTCAGCACGAATTAAAAATCTGTCTTCTAATCATATTCAGCCATCAACTATTCAACATGATCATTCAAATAATTCCAACTGGTTGCTGCGTCAATTTAAAGTTTTTCAACAGAATAATAGATTCAATGCTCTAAGTCAAAAGGCAATATGCACAGACGAGGAAGAACTAGGAAACTAACTTGGCAGTGCTGATAATAGGAATACCAAAAAATGTAGCCGCACAAAAGCGAAAATGCCTCTAAAACATACTACACAAAGTGTGAACAATAACACTAAACAGAAAAACAAAAAAATACCACTGCATCCACCCATTAGCGTGAGTAACATCATCAATTTCGAACTTTTTCGACAAAAAATAATAAAAAACACTAGTGACCAACTAATAAAAACCAACTAATTTTAAGGCGCTTTCAAACAGGAATTTGGAAAAATTAAAAAATGAACAACCAACTAGAAAATATTGAATATCACACCTATCAGTTGAAGAGTGAAAAGGCTTATAGAGTGGTTATCAGAGGCCTACCATCATCCATTAGTCATGCTGAAATTAAAGTAGACTTAGAAAAAATGGGACATGAAGTCGCAGGTGTTACCAACATATTCAAAATGGTGTGACCATTTTTGGTATAAAAGTCAGGAAACACTTTCCATTATTTTAGTTCGATTTAAAACAAAAAGACAACAATAAATACCAAGAGTTTGTGCTGAAGATCACCACACAACAAAATGCAAAAAACAACAACCAGATAGCGAACCTTCATGTGCTCTTTGTCATCAAGAACGACATACTGCAAATTATAAAGGATGCCCTGTATATCTCAACAAAATTAAAAGTCAACAGAGTAATAGAACAAGCGTAGTACAGCAATTACATCCACAGTTGGATTATCTTATGCGCAAATCACCAAATCTGCTGATGAATTAAACCAAAACAACAAACACCCAGAAGTTAACGAGTCTAATAACATTGAAATCATTAAAATGCTCAGTCAAATTCAACAGACACTTGGTCACTTAGCAGAAAGAGTGGCAAAACTGGAAATTAGTTTCTATCCGCCAAGTAAAAAAGTCAGCATACACAAAAATGGTTAACTTGGACCTACGCATGGTAACTTGGAATGACAATGGGCTCAATCAACGAGCCCAGGAACTGGAAATAATTCTCCATACAAACAATATAGATATTGCGCTGATTTCAGAAACGCACTTCTCCAACAAAAGTTTTTTTAGAATAACGGGAATCAATTCCTACTGGACAACTCATTCTAGTGAAAAAGCTAGAGGTGGTTCAGCTGTACTAATTAAAAATAATATCAAACATAATCAACAGGAGGATATTCGGGAAAGCTACATGCAAGCAACGGGTATCTCAATCCAATATAATGGCGCAGATCAAAATATTACGGCGGCATACTGTCCTCCACCGCATACACCAACGAAGTTACAATTTAATAATGTCTTCAATAAACTCGGTCAAAGATTTATCATTGGAGAGTACTACAATATAAAACATACAGCTTGGGGTTCCAGGCTAATTTCCCCTGGAAAAGGAAATGCTCTGTTCAATGCTATTCATGAAAACAAATGTGAATATCTCTGTCTAGAGAGGCCAACGTATTGGTCAACGGATTCAGGGAAACAACCAGATCTGCTTGATTTCTTTATCATCAAGAGCTAGTTCGATTAAAAGTGAGAATCAAAAGTAATGAGGAATTGGAACATCAAACAAAGAATTTCATTGAATACACACGAAAGGCCGTCAGCCTCGCTATTCTAAAATTAAAGGAAAAGCGAACATGGAAGTGAAGTATCCTACTGAGATCAGGGAACAAATCATGGAAAGGTGAAAGGCAAGGAGAATATGGCATCTCATCAGAAATCCCACTGACAAAACCGCCTTCAATCGGATAAGTAACAAAGGCAATAGGATAATCAAAAGCTTTAAACAATGTTGCTTTGATAGTTGTCTTAAACGGGCTAGGTCCAGAAATAGATAACAACTACTCCTTATGAAAAGCCACCAGAAAATTCAAACGACCTGTAGCTCGGATACCATCCCTAAGAAATGCTCAAGGTAGTTGGGTTTGACAAGACAAAGAAAAAGCGGAACTCATTGCTCCACACCTAGCAACAGTATTTCATTTCAACATCGACGTAACACCTGTTTATCAACCAAGTCAGGATTTTAAAAGGGTCACGCCAATGGAAATTGCCGAAGAAATCGACAATAATCTTAAACAAAAATAGGCACCAGGAATTGATGAAATATCACCGGGTCTATTCAAGGAACTACCACGTAAAGCAGTCATCATGATCAAACTTATTTAATACCTGTATGAGATTGAAGTATGTAACCAAATGCTTCAAAACGGCCCAAATACAAACCAGGCAAACCAGATGAAGAAGTAACATCGTACAGACCAACCTAACTCCGACCTTATCAGAGCTGTTTGAAAAAGTATTACTGAAACGTCTCAGGCCAATGGTAAACGTTCCTAATTTGCAATTTGGATTCAGGAGTAACCACTCCACAATAGATCAAGTCCATCAAATTACTACGGGGTTAGAAGAAAAGAAATATTGCCGCTGTATGTCTGGATGTATCCCAGGCCTTTGGTAGAGTTTAGCGCGAGGGATTGACATTCAAGATGAGCAAAATGCTACTACAAAATTATTACCTCTCTGATCGCAAATTCAGAGTCATCCATGAAGAAACACATTCTGACTTTTATCCGACGCTAACGGGAGTTCCGCAGGAAAGAGTATTAGGATCCCTCCTCTACCTTTTCTACACTGCATACATACCTACAACGAACAAAACATTCATCGGTACGTTTGTTGACGACACTGTTACTATCGCAATAGACGAATCTCAACAAAGCGCAGTGGAAAATCTTCAACGAGCAAGGAACAAATGGACGATTGATCCGAAAATCGCCCTTATTGTGCCATCAAAGATGAAAAGAACCGCGAATGTGTCATCCGCGAATGTGCCATCAATGATGAAAAGAACCAAACCACATGAGCTAACCGAATGCATATATCATACCTTAGGGGAACTGGGGGACACTGATGCAGCAAATCCACACAAGTTTATGCTTATCTCATAAGTACTAATGTCAACCCTATTAAAAAATATTTTAATTTGTAATATGATACAAAATTTCTAGAATTTCATATTACCCTTGCCACCGTTCATACTAGTCTCGAAAATAACTTTTGCCGCATCGAATTGGGACAATTTTTATGAAAAAACACAAACGTAATTTCACGCAAAAGTTATGAAAGAATTTATCGATATAAATAAATTTTGTAATCCCCAAGTCCTGAATTCTGGAATTAATACATTTTCTTAATATTCTCAATTTCTATACAACCTCCATTTCTCAGATTACTTATAGTTTCCAAATTCCTATATTTTAATGAAAGGGATTTAATTCTGAATATGAATTATCAAAATCCAAATATTTTGAATTTTTTGAAATTTTTAGAAAAGTACATCGTATGTACCTATATTTTAGACATACTCGTAGGTTGGAAAACAATATTCTGAAAATTAAAATGTATGCAGTATACGACGCACAATTTGCATACACTCTGTAACTGTATGTAGTAGCGCCGGTCACTGACCCATGACGAAACATACATTTTCCCCGTGCACACATCAAAAAACATAAAATGATTGAAGACAAATTGAACACAATTTTCAATTGAACAAATGAAAAATTCTGAAAATAAATTTTCAATTGTTTTATTTTTTTTTTTTTTTGCGCGGCCGTCAAACAACCCACTTTTTCTTATACAAACACGATCTTGCATCGATCGCGTTTTTTCATTTTCATTTCAAGAATTTACCCACCTACCCATACTAAATTATTAGTATACATATATGTAATGTACCGAATATTACGATCAGCTGATCAGAATAATATAGACAAAATAAGATTTCGAGATGAAAAATTTCATTGCAGACGATCAGTTTGATTTTAATTATCAAATTGTCGTGATCGTTGTCGTCGTCGTCGGTTGTGTCGAAAATTAAAAAATAAGCAAAGAATTTTGAAAATTTATCGGCGGATTTCATATCCCACTGTTGTGTCATATCGAATTTTGTATACGCGAATTTTGTTTCTATTTTTAATCGCGGAATTTTCCGTGTTGTGTCTTGTACAATTTGCGTTATAAAGAATTTTAGCAGACGTCCTAAAAAAATTTGTAGCAACAAAATTTTGCACTGATTCGTCTGTTGATATATGTAGTGTATAAATAATAAAAAAGAAGCATAAAGTGGTTGTGTTGTGTTGTGCGTGTAATTCGAAACGAACATTTCTCGCAAGTGTTTAGTGATTTAAGTGGCGTAACGCAGCAGCATCCCGTGCATCTATATAAACAAAATGGATTACTTTACAAAATATCGATTTAACTTATACCTATCGCAAAATGATTCGAAGGACACAAAGTTTAAGTACTCAAAAATGATCATGGATATAAATGGGAATGAACGAAAATTAACGTTTTTAAAAGGTTCGAATGGGATAAAAAAAAATGGCGAGTATTTAGCACCACACGGGCAATATTCGTATAAGGCGCGATGTTTGCGTGGCGGTTGCACAGGTTGGGGAGATACAATGAATCCGGCATTTCCATTGTTCAATGTAAGTATATATGTATACGAAAAACGAATTCATAGTTTTGAGTGTGGTTATAGAATCGTTAATAGAGTTAGGTCAATTGAATATCAAATAGATTGCGATTGTAAATTATACGCAAGTATACGCTCACTTGATCAGTTCTATAGTACTAAATTGTATCTACTGTTCTTTGTCTCGAATTGTTAAGAAAATTTAAACTATTTATTTTAACCAGACTTAACATGTCAAATTAAACCATGCCTCGTTAATTTACCAAGTTTTATTTTTTAAATTATCACATTCAGCAGTTGTCTGCCTCAATAAGGGTGTCGTTCAATCCACATCTGACTGCTGTTTCTTCAATGCGGTTCTGACCGCAGTGGCTCAAATAAGTTCATGAGGAATACTGACAGGCAACACACGTATTCATTCCCGCAACCGATAATATTTATTGAACATTTGTTTGATGATTCTTTGAAGATTTCGTTTCAGGAATATTAAGGAATCACTGATTTGGTTGTGTTCTGGCGTTTCAAAATATTTTATGATTTTGCGTAAACCCACATTCGAATAAACAAAAGCAAGGGCCTCTCTTTCAGATTTGCTACAATTGCGCTCTAACAGAGTGAGTTACTGTATCTTATCCTTTGTCCGGCGAGAGGACTACTCCTATATATAGAGCATAAAAACTACTCGCATTGATTTACAATATATGATTTTGATTCATAAAAATAATAATAATAACCGGTTTTTATAGGCCTCTTACTGAGTCAACTATATGGCTCCAATGGTTTCGATTCTGAGCATGGTCTTCATATTGTCTAAGACAATCTGAAGAGGCCAAGTCGTTCTCTATACATCGTGGAGCCATCGTCGCTTACAACGACTTCTGCTGCTATCATATGGTGGTTTCCCTTTCAGAGGTCACTGCAAAATTCGTTCTCAATCAGCACGCAGTACGTGACCGAGCCAGCGTACTCGCTGGGATCTTATTTCATGTACATTATCGGAGCTCTTCATCAAATCTCTGATCTCGATATTTTACAGGGCTCGGTATGTCCCATCTACTTCGCGTTTTGGGTAATCACACGTATGACTCTTCTCTCAAATGTAAGGAGACGTCTCTCGTACTTATCCGTCAGCGGCAAACTTTCACATCCAAACATAACAATGGGCCTGATCCACGCTTTGTAAAGCTTCAGCTTCACGGCACTTGATAGGTGTTTAGATTTGAAGAGTGGCCTTAGAGAATACAAAACACGACTGCCAGGTGCCAGCCGCAATTTAATATCCTCACCCTCACTGTTATCGTGGGTGATAAGAGAACCCAAATATTTGAGCTTTCTCACTTCCTCAAACGTGTGGTGGCCACTACTAAAATCTAGTGTACCGCATTGTCCCTATAACCAGAGATCATTTATTTGGTTTTTAACTCATTAATCTGGAGTCCAACAGAAGCTGAAAACACTTCAAGCGGGTCAAGTATTTCCATCACTCCGTTGCTATTCGGTCCAACTACACATATGTCAAGCACCTGATTGGACTGGCGATATAAGATGTTGCGCTGAGTTGTTTGAGTTTTACGAAAGATGTACTCTAACATCAGATTGAAAAGTATCGGGGACAGAGCATCTTCCTGCCGAACATCCGAGTTAACTGCAAAAATTGACGATAGCCTGTTCTCAAGACTGTGTCACTGTCATCCTAAACAGTCGTACCAATTTTGTTGGTATTTATAGGTGTTAAAGCACAGACCACAAACTCTCTCGATTGATCGAATCATAGGCCATTGAAGTCTCATAATATTTAGATAGAATCATCCGCAGCGAAAACACCTGATCAGTGACTGATCGATTCCATGATAGTCACCAACCAAGCCCTCCGCTAGCGAGTCATTCTATCCAATATAATGTAGGGCAGTAACTTGTATGCTGTGCAAAGGAGAGCTACACCGCGATAATTCTCACGCTTCATGCGGTCTCACTTTTTAAAGATGGGGCATATCGCGGCCACTTTTCATTCGTCAGGCATTACTTCGGTTCGGCAAACTAATCGAATAAGGGTGAAAAGACAGTTTCACAAAGTATCCCCTCAGGTTCTCCAAGTGAGTTTCGTTTCATTCTCTGGATGGCCTTAGTGAATTTCTCATGGGATGGTTCCTCAATGCAAATCTCCGCAGTCGGTGTTAGAGATGCCTCAACAACAGTCTGTGACGCATGATGAACACCAAGCAGGTCGGTAAAGCGTCCATTCCATGTGTGGAGGTTACGATCCCGGTCCCGAATATGTATGTGAAGTTAGCCCTAAAAAACCTTTCCATCCCGAAAAAAGTCTTTTCAGAATGTTTCTATGATAAATATCAAAAGTGTCTTCGCTCTCAGCACGAAATCTATAGCAAATAAAGTAAAAAGAACAGTCCATCCCGAAAAAATTTTATATGAAGAAATTGTAAAAAACCGTTCATAAATTATTTTTATTTTTATTTTACTTTATAAGTAGTCTAAGTAATTTAAATTATAAAAGATCAAAATTAATTATCAATAAACAATTATCCCCAAACTTAATAATTTTTAAAGAGAAAACCTAGAGATCTCTGTGTTATGGTCTCTAAAATTAGGTACATTCATCATACATATACATTCATCATACATATAGAATCATGCATAGTCTAGGGTCATTTGTACTAATAGATTCAATAATAATTTTATACGATTTATATGAAATCTTTTTAATTTTTTAGGGAAAATCCTAGGGATAACCGTAGACGAAACCTTTAACTCCATGATACGAAGATAGGCTATATATGTCATTATTTGTGGAATTAATGTACTTATTTTTAGAGACGATAATCCAGAGGGGGTTATCCCTAGGATTTTCCCCAGAAAATTATAAAGATTTCATATAATTCGTATACAAATACTATTGAATCTATTAGTACAAATGACCCTTGACGAAACCTTTAGCTCCATGATATGAAGATAGGCTATATGTCATTATTTGTGGAATGAATGTACTTATTTTTAGAGACGATAACCCAGAGGGGGTTATCCCTAGGATTTTCCCCAGAAAATTATAAAGATTTCATATAATTCGTATACAAATACTATTGAATCTATTAGTACAAATGACCCTTGACGAAACCTTTAGCTCCATGATACGAAGATAGGCTATATGTCATTATTTGTGGAATGAAAGTACATATTTTTAGAGACCATAACCCAGAGGGGGTTATCCCTAGGATTTTCCCTAAAAAATTATATAGATTTCATATAATTCGTATAAAAATACTATTGAATCTATTAGTACAAATGACCCTAGACGAAACCTTTAGCTCCATGATACGAAGATAGGCTATATGTCATTATTTGTGGGATGAATGTACTTATTTTTAGAGACCATAATCCAGAGGGGGTTATCCCTAGGATTTTCCCCAAAAAATTATAAAGATTTCATATAATTCGTATACAAATACTATTGAATCTATTAGTACAAATGACCCTTGACGAAACCTTTAGCTCCATGATACGAAGATAGGCTATATGTCATTATTTGTGGAATGAAAGTACATATTTTTAGAGACCATAACCCAGAGGGGGTTATCCCTAGGATTTTCCCTAAAAAATTATATAGATTTCATATAATTCGTATAAAAATACTATTGAATCTATTAGTACAAATGACCCTAGACGAAACCTTTAGCTCCATGATACGAAGATAGGCTATATGTCATTATTTGTGGGATGAATGTACTTATTTTTAGAGACCATAATCCAGAGGGGGTTATCCCTAGGATTTGCCCTAAAAAATTATAAAAATTTCATATAATTCGTATAAAAATACTATTGAATCTATTAGTACAAATGACCCTTGACGAAACCTTTAGCTCCATGATACGAAGACAGGCTAAATGTCATTATTTGTGGAATGAATGTACTTATTTTTAGAGACGATAACCTAGAGGGGGTTATCCCTAGGATTTTCCCCAATAAATTATAAAGATTTCATATAATTCGTATAAAAATATTATTGAATCTATTAGTACAAATGACCCTTGACGAAACCTTTAGCTCCATGATACGAAGATAGGCTATATGTCATTATTTGTGGGATGAATGTACTTATTTTTAGAGACCATAATCCAGAAGGGGTTATCCCTAGGCCCTAAAAAATTATAAAGATTTCATATAATTCGTATAAAAATACTATTGAATCTATTAGTACAAATGACCCTTGACGAAACCTTTAGCTCCATGATACGAAGACAGGCTATATGTCATTATTTGTGG
Organism: Tipula unca; assembly: GCA_951394425.1. Taxonomy (NCBI): domain Eukaryota; kingdom Metazoa; phylum Arthropoda; class Insecta; order Diptera; family Tipulidae; genus Tipula; species Tipula unca. The sequence continues at coordinate 206,554,621 of OX596380.1, forward strand.
AATGAATGTACTTATTTTTAGAGACGATAACCCAGAGGGGGTTATCCCTAGGATTTTCCCCAAAAAATTATAAAGATTTCATATAATTCGAATAAAAATACTATTGAATCTATTAGTACAAATGACCCTTGACGAAACCTTTAGCTCCATGATACGAAGATAGGCTATATGTCATTATTTGTGAGATGAAAGTACATATTTTTAGAGACCATAACCCAGAGGGGGTTATCCCTAGGATTTTCCTCAAAAAATTATAAAGATTTCATATAATTCGTATAAAAATACTATTGAATCTATTAGTACAAATGACCCTTGACGAAACCTTTAGCTCCATGATACGAAGATAGGCTATATGTCATTATTTGTGGGATGAATGTACTTATTTTTAGAGACCATAACCCAGAGGGGGTTATCCCTAGGATTTTCCTCAAAAAGTTATAAAGATTTCATATAATTCGTATAAAAATACTATTGAATCTATTAGTACAAATGACCCTAGACGAAACCTTTAGCTCCATGATACGAAGATAGGCTATATGTCATTATTTGTGGGATAAATAAATGGTTTTTCGGGCTAACTTCACATACATGTCCCGAATGGCGGTTGATGCAGGGCTGAAAGAATGGTGCAATCCAGTAATTCATTTAAAGAAATTACGTGAACTGCGCGATTGTGAGACGTTTTAATACTTCACTATGGCCTACATTTTGTTGCTCGAGTGCATAGCGACACTCGTCATCAAACCAATCATTCTTGGGTCTGAAATTCACTAAACCTAAAGTCTGTTGAGCAGCACTGACAGCCGAAGTTTTCAGTACCACTCAGACAGAGTTCACGCAGTCAGACTGGACATTTGCTTCCTCAATGTTGTCCCTGACGACATCCTGATATCGTTTCTTTTGATCTTCTTTTTTCGGACCTTCACAGTTGTAACGTCCCATGCGGTTCGCTGACTTGTACGAAAACTGCCATCGTAGCTCTGCAGCGGCCAAATGATGATCGCTGCCTACGTATTTGGTGGCTGACCGATAAGAATCTACACGATACACATATAGACAAACGTATAGCCCTTGGACACTTGGTCTCCACTTTTAGGCCGGCGAGTTTCTTGAAGAGCAACGAGTTTTAGCCGATATTTCTTCATGCACATGATTAGGACCTCCAACGCTCCTTGTGTTTTAAGTGACTGCATGTTTCATATGCCGATCCTAAATCTCGTGTCCGGGTACTTGAGCGGGATCCGGTATTTTTTTGTTGACTTTAGGTTTTTTTCGGTTGCGGGTCGTCAACCTACCGATCCAACCGTTTAATCGCCTCCTACGACAAGCAAAAGATACTGTGGTAGTATTCTTGGGAAACATGTTAGTGCAATTTAGATTTACGAGACATGTGAGTGCCCCCCAACCACAAGGACCGTTTTTGATTCATATACGCTTGTCGTATAATTAGTGATGATATAGAGGCATCCGGTTAAAGCGGTATAAATCAACGGCGAGGTTTTATCCTGATATTGTAATCGTACCAGCACGTACCACAACACCACCAACGTAAATCGATGGTGCGATTATGTCAAACGATTTCTTAGCATATTTCAATTTCCGATTGATAATTTGTGTACAAAAGGAATACGTTTTATTAAATTTCGTGGACGGCTACCGGTGCTGCCCAAGATAAATACAATTTTCATAACATGACGAGCTTCAACATTCGATTGTCCGAACTGTTTACCCAATTCTAGTAAATTTAGATTGCCTCCACAACCGTATTTAGATTTCACGGCAAAATTTTCTGAAATATGGAGAAAATGTAACATAACCCAGACATCAACATTACCTCCACCTTTTTCTCAAACTGGACGATCGAATATTTTCGTTGAGTGCGATGCTTCTAATTTGATGGGATATGTATCGGAAGTGTATTACTATATAGTCAACCACTTACCACATGTAATGCGAGGAAATAAATTTCTCATTTAAAATTGTCTTTCGGACGACAATTTAATTAACAAATTATGTCGAGTTTCTAGCTCGTCGAATCGATTGGGTCTCTGCGAGTTCGCACAATTATATATCACGTTGCGTATACACGCATACAATATACACCAACTAGATATTCATCAGAAAAATATTAATAGAAATGTTTCGCCAAGTAATCGACCATATACCGTCACATTGCACGCATATAAGAATACCATGAAGCTCAAACTGCTAATGATTTTTATCATTTATTACATTGCTGTTGTGTTCGCATATAAATATGTAAGTTTTGTTATATGAGTACATATATAGTTATCCAGCCATTTATTAATATATTTATAATCTATTTACAGGATGGTTTAACATATTTTGTTCAATGTTTCACCACTTCATGCTCCAAAGAGTATAGCAGTTTTTATAACTTATATTCTTATGTTAAGTGCATGTATTATGTAACATCATTGATTCAATAAAAAACCGTTGCGGTCGTATTGCCAAATGTATCTCATAATTAATAAAATGTTACCCGCATTATGGTGTTAAATTTAATTTAAATTTAATTTCCTATTCAGAATTCAACAAAATATTCAAAATACTGAAATTGGTTCGCTTATATCAAACGACGTCAGGCATAGTTTATAAATTTGACAAACTGATAAACCAATCAATTATGGCTACCTGAATAATTTCATTTATGGTTTCAAAATTATATTGCCACACTTGAAATTTGTACCACCAAAATCACAAAATATCTGAAAATCCAAATTCTCATGGCATATCTTAACATTTCTTATATTCCAAAAATTTCTGTTCTCAATTGCCCTTTCATTTTTGGTGTTCGATCAAACTTTATTGCTTATTTCGGCTACGTTATTTATAAAAACTACGAAAATAAAAAAAATAAAAAAATGGATCTGCCTCCTGTGAGGATTGAACTCACGACCCCTGGTTTACAAGACCAGTGCTCTGCCACTGAGCTAAAGAGGCGCTCAATTATGTTGATTTTATATACCGTTTTGATATAATTTCAACACATTCAACAATTGAACAGTATAGGTAATTATTTTTCGACACACACACACACACACATACACTGACACATCGAGCACACATTCCACTCAATCAACAACTTGCCATGTGCAAATTTAAAACATAAACATACATACAATCATAATGTACTAAAAATCTTAAACCATGATCATGCGGAACCGTCACTATCATGAAGTGATGACGCGATACTGTAGGCGGTTATTTGGTTTTTTCTCGAATATGTAAGTTTTGAATAATTTTTAAATTTTGTTACCAAATCAGTAAAAGTCTGTTTACAAAATTCTTGTTAATACATAAATATTCGATTGTGTACAATGTACATTGTGTACGCATGCACCGAAACTCGCGGCTTTTAATTTCTTTGTGTTTGTTAAGACGTTGTATTGTAAATCCCAAAAAATACACACATGCTTGGGATGAAATATGTAGTATATACGTACATAATATACGAGTATGTATAATAAAATAAACGAATACTCATAAGAAAACTGTTTATGTCAGGTTCGTAAAGATATCGTTTTGTTTACATACGAAATGAATCAGAAAGTTATCTATACACTATACACTATTATGTGTGCCGAACACATCAAAGAGCATGAGTCAAAAATAATAAAACTACAAATTATTGGACTTTTATAATATGCAATAAAACTCCATGTTGATGAAGATTTAGTAAAATGTGGGTTTCCCCTTCATATTGTTCTCTCGCTCACAATACAAACACGCGCTGTGTTGCAGGCAATGAAATACTTACGTACATTATTTCGTAAGAAATACAATTACTTACATAAAGAATATTTAAGTTTTGTTATTATTAACACAGTCGGTGGTGAGATTGTTTATGTCTCAGATCTTTGGAAACAAAAATGATTTATTCGGATATTTATTCGGACTATACATAGTTGTAAGCAAAATATTGTTCATCTTCTCCATTGTTTATTAGCTTAGCGAACAAACAACTGCTTCCACCAATGTATATGCTGTTAATCAAATTTAGTGTGCAGTTAATTATAACCAATCAGCCGCATCTTATTTCCAAACAATATCTTAAGCAAAACGAAACCAATCAACTCTGTGGGTTTTGGTCATTGAAAATACCTTAACTATTGTGGCGGCTCCGAGTGTAATGAGCAAAGTCATTCCGTATAACCCTGATTTAATTTTCTGTACTAGGAGTAGCAATTAAAGGAGGCTGTGAAAGTGTTGGAACAGGAGATAAAACAGATCTCCAAGACTAACAATGGGGAAAGGGTAAAACTTCAGGATTGCCTAAGTGCCATTGTAGACGCAGGCCAATTGAAGGGCCTTGAAATAGTTGGCATTAAAGGCCGACTTCTCGAAAGATCCGATAGTAGAAGCATTTAAAACGGAAAAAAGGTATCGTACGCGCAGACTTTAAAAAATGCGGTACCTCAGGTCCTCGTCCTATTAACGGGAGTAAAAAGAAAGCAACCATCAAAGGTTGTTACTGTAAAAGCCATGGCAGGTAGGGTAACCTCCTTCACTAATCGTGAGGAGGTTAAAAACAAACTGCGGGAAATAATAAACCAGGTATAGTGACTAACGTTTCCGTTAGAAAGGTCACCAATATCAAGGATGGCGTACTAACCGTAACAGGAAGAAAGGAAGATTTGGATTTCTTCCTAGCCAGTTAGTTTCTCTCAAATGCGGGGTTGGTAGCATCGCTAGTTCGCTACCAGTTAAACGTATGCCCAGGATAATCATCTATGATGTGGACAGGGCCGAAAAGATTGAGGCAATTAAAGAAGCGTTAGTAAAACAAAGCTCTGAATCAATAAAGATTGGGTACCAGAGGCCAAATCAGTCCATTGGGTAATAGAGGTGTCGCCAGCTGCGAGGAATATCCTCATAAAAAACCGGCGGGTATATCTAGGCTGGTCCTCATGTAGAGTAACAGACTTCATCAGGTTGACAAAATGTTACAAATGAAAGACATTTGGACACATTGCCAAGTTCTGTAAGGAACAACACCACATTTGTGGCCACTACGGCGTCAATGGGCATCACCAAAAATCATGCACAAAAAAGAGTTAAGACGCTAAATGCGCTTCTTGCCGTAAGGCAAATAGGGCTTTTGACCATTCATCACGTAGTACAGTTTGTACTTCATACAAAACGGCTTTGAACCTAATGATGAAGCGAACTGCGTAATGATAGTTAAAAATAAAAATAATTATCGATTAAAGATCGCCCACCTGAATATGCAAAATGCAATAGCAGTTGGGTATGAGATTCGACAATCCAATGAAAAAGTAGCAATCGATATACTCTGCATGCAGGAACCATTTACGGTTAAAGGGGTCATAGGGGGAATGACCACGTCCACAAGGATAATCAGTGGAAGCAACGAAAACATTAAAGCAGCAATTGGCATACTCAATAACGATCTTGCGGTTTATAAAATTTCACAGTACTGCGACACGCACTGTGTGTGTCGAGGTGAGATCTAATTTAGGAAATTTTTACTTGGTCAGTATTTACTTCCAATGTTCAGACGATCCAGTGAAATATGTTAATAAACTTTATAAAATCATGAACGGTCTTAAAGATCATCCTATTATCATTACTGGCGACTTCAATGATAAATCTAAACTTTGGCAGAATGATAAATCTAAACTTTGGCACGCAAACGACAGAGGAGTCCTCGTTGAAAAACTCATTGCAAGAAGTAACCTATTTGTTATAAACGAAAAAGGGCAGCCAAGTACATATTCCCACAATGGAGAGTCAAGTATTGATCTCACTCTCATGTCGGGCTGTTAAGGAAAATTTTAAGTTGGTCCGTCCATAAAAATTGGATATCAAGTGACCACAGAGTTATTGTCTCGATCTTGGGCTCGGATAATGATTCCCCAGCGTCAAAGAAAGTTCCTCGGTATGCCTTAAGGCATGCCAATTGGAAGGGTTTTTACAGCCAGCTATATCAATCGAGTTGAACCAATAATAACATGTTCAATTATCAAAGTCTGCAGCGCTACTATTCCACGTAAACGTGCTCGCAAGTCAAAATTGTCTTGGTGTTCTCCTGACCTAAGCGAATCAAGAAAATTGGTTCGTAAGTTGCGCAAGTTATATCAAAAATATAAAAATCCCGATTCTCAGAAATGCAAAAGGCTTAACTATGTGGCACTCAGAAACAAAAGCCAAATGAGCCTAAAAGAGTTCATAACGGAGCATGGAAATGCTGAACCGTGGGGCTTTGTCTATAAATTTAGCACAGGTAAACTGAAAACGAATGAGGTACTAAGTACCCTGGTGAGCGGTGGTGCTTGCTTGCAAAATGCTTGCTTAACACCTTATTTTATCGGGTAATAATATGAGGAAAATAACTCTGAGAGGCAAAGACAAATCCGCGCCGATCGTAGCTCTAATGACAAACACTTTGGCTTCAGAGAAAATAGATCCACAGAGGACGCAATGATCAAAATGATCAATATGGTCAAAGAGTCGGACAAAAAGTACAATCTTGGAGTATGCCTAGAGGTATCTGGCGCGTTCAACAACCTGTGGTGGCCCAGCATTATGTTGGAGCTAAAGAGATTTAATTGTCCACGCAATCTCTATAACATCCTAAATAACTATTTTTCTGAAAGGAAAGCCACTGTTATTTCAAGTCATGGCACACTTCAAAAAATGGTCAACAAAGGATGTCCGCAAGGTTCGATCCTTGGTCCACATCTTTGAAATATTGTCTTCAACGGAAGCATGAACCAAGAAGTCCAAGAAGTAGCATTCGCGGATGATAAGGTAATGCTTTTTGCTGGGAATTCAAGACAAAGTATTCAAGAAAAAGCGCAGCTTGCCATAGGCAGGATGGTGGACTGGTGCAAAAACTACAAAATGGAGCCATCCTCAGAAAAAACAGTCATGATCCAACTTAAAAGTTCACTGGACATTAGGAGACCACCATTGGTTTCCGTAAATGGCCAAAGAATTAAGATGGTGAAAACTGTCAAATGGCTGGCGGTTGACTTCGATGAACGACTTGGAGTCACTTCACATGTCAAAAGAGTCACGCGGATAATAGTAAGGAGGTTTCGCTGTGCTAAAACGAGTTGCTAAAGAGAACTGGAGCCTCAAGCAACGAACACTATCAATAATATACGAAGGCCTTGTGGTCTCTTCATTGGCATACGCGTCACCAGCGGCGTACTCTAGTTGGTGTTCAAAGAAGTAACTTGCTTGTAATTACCAAGGCACACAAAACACAGTCAACTGACGCCGTTCCGGTCTTGGCCAGCATAATTCCTATTGATATACTCTTAAATGAGAACACTGCCGACTACAAAATAAGAAAAATACAAGAAGTGAGCTAAGAAAGCGAGAAAAGCGTCTACATCAATATGGCAAGATAGGATGGACGTATTTAATGGATGCGAAGAAATATAGTTATCTGCCAAATATTGAAGCGAGATTAGAGAGAAAGATTCCTCTAAGTGTATGGTTTACACAAATGCTACCGGGGCATGGAAGGATAGCATCTTATATGTACCGACTGAGTCTAGTAGGCTCAAGCTAGAGATCAACTTATTATAAACATAAGAGTTGAGTGGCCGGCAAGTAAACTTATTTTAATGCTGCCAAAAAACCTCATCTCTTTCATGAAATTTTATGATACCGTCTTGAGCGGTAGGTAGATATAAGTAACAGAACACAAGATTTTTATCTTAAGTAAAAAAAATTTAAAAAGTTAGTAAAATAGTAGACGAGTATGCGCCTCCTCGTTGGCAGGGACGGTAACAGGGTAACTTGCCTAAGTATACCGAAATAGTAGTAATATATAAAGATTGAAAGTCAGCATTATAGATATGTTAAAGGCTCGACCTCCTGGGAACATGTTCTTTGCATCAAAGTGACATCTGAAATGAAATGAAAATGAAATACCGAAATTATGATAGAGTTCTCTTGTGTGGTGAATGACAGCTCACGAATAATATTTAATTATAGCCAAACTTAATGGTCCATAAATATTGCTTAGCATTACTGGAACTATATCCTTGACTTTACTTGTTGCTATGGAGTCAAGTGGAAGTTTATCAAGCGAAAATAATATCGCTAACATAAACTGATATTGAGGCATTGAATTTCGCTGCTAAAGAAAAAAAATCGGTAAATAATCTATATTGACCGTGTTGAAGGATTGCGAAAAATTCATTGACCTTCTTTGTTCAAACCATACCAGACCAACGATCGTGTGGGGGCCAGCACATTGTATCGGAACTACGGTAAAAAGCTATATACGTATATAAACAATGATTTAAAAAATTAAAGACCACGGGGGCTGACTACTTCTATATAGCTCATTAATACTGTCTGGTCTTCATCTACATATAAGCCTATTAATATCGGTCACTTGTACTTCCTGTCTTGGTCTAATTACTTGTCCAGTTTGTTAAGTTGGGGATCCTGGGTTTGCACGTTGATCCTTTCTGGTACTTAGTGCGGAAGTTTCATGATGCAACCAATTTTTCTAATAATAATAATATCTCATGCTTTCACGATTTTGGGCCACTTCAGAAAAGAAACCTATATAGTTTGTTGTTGCTAAATTTGCTGTTAAATTTTATCAGTGGACTAAGGAAAGAAAATAAGTTGTTGAGATTCTTATTTTGCACTAATTGAGTGCAGATTAAAATTAAATTAAACACAGTATGAAGTCCCATAGTTTTAAACTAAAACCAAAGATTTTTTCTAATTAGTTTCATGGTGCAAACAATTAATATATATAGAGAATTCAAATTTAAGTAGAATTCTGGGAGGGGTTGAGTACGGATTGAATAATTTAATTTATGTCATTCTATAATTAAATTGAATTCAAGATAATTTCTATCAAATACTTTAAAAAAATTAAGTTTGCAAAGAATTTAAATATAGTTGGATTACTATTGAACTTTAAACGGTTGGATCGCTGGGCTGACGACCCGCATCCGTAAAAAAAATCAACTGTTTATAAAATCAACAAAAAGAAAAATGGATACCGCCAAAACAACACCGGACCCCCGCTCAAGTACCCGGATACGAGATTTAGGATCGGCACGTGCAATCACTTAGAAAACCAGGAGCGTTGGAGGGTCTAATCACGTGCATGAAAGAGTATCGGCTGGAACTCGTTGCTCTTCAAGAAACTCGCTGGCCTCAAAGTGGAGACCATGTATCCCAGGGCTATACGTTGTTCTACAGTGGAGATGACCTCGGAAATCTTGGAGCTGGATTTCTTCTTGGGCCGCAGGTAAAGAAGGCTGTTTTGGATTTTCAAGCAGTCAATAACCGATTGTGTATGCTTCGCCTGCGCATGAAGTTAGCCAACCTGTCGATAATTTGTGTACATGCGCCCACAGAAGTCAGCCAGCCCCAAGATAAAGACTCATTTTACAATGACTTGGACGATCTGATGGGATCTATACCCGAACACGATGTTAGAATGGTAATTGGGGACTTTAATGCTAGAGCTGGCAGAAATCAGGCCGACTTGTGTGAAAACATAGGTCCGTACTCCCGACACGAAACTGCGACCGATAATGGTGAGAGAATGATGTACTTTGCAATTGCTCATGATCTTAGAGTAGCAAGCACATTCTTCCCTCACAAACAGATACACCTAGAGACATGGACACATCCTCGCAAAACATCCCGGAGCCAAATTGACCACGTGTTAATTTCAAAAGGGCGAGCTCGGGTTGTGCAGGATGTGAGAACTTATCGGTCAGCAACCAAATACGTAGGCAGCGATCATTATTTGGTCGCTGCAAAGCTACGATGGAAGTTTTCGTACAGGTCGGGGAACACAGCGAAACGGATGGAACGTTTCGACTGTGAAGGTCTGATAAATGAAGATCAAAAGAAACGATATCAGGATCTTGTCAGCGACAACATTGAGGGAGCTAATTACCAGTCTGACTGCGTGAACTCTGTCTGGGAGGTACTGAAAACTTCGGTTGTCAGTGCTGCTCAACAGACTTTAGGTATAGTGAAAGTCAGACCCAAGAATGATTGGTTTGATGACGAGTGTCGTCTTGCAGTTGAGCAACAAAATATAGCCCATAATGAAGTGCAACAACGTCTCACAATCGCAAGGAAAAACAAGGCAGCTCTTGCAAGAAGGGCAGCTAAGCGGATTTGTAGACGGAAGAAGCGAGAATGGTGGAAGGCCCAGGTTCTGAAAGTACAACAACTCAGCAATGAGCGTAGTTCACGTAATTTCTTTAAAGGAATTACTGGATTGCACCATACTTTCAGGCCTTCGTCAACCGCCATTCGGGACCGGGATGGAAACCTCTGTGTCAACATCGACGCAGTACTTGACGCATGGAGTGGACACTTTACTGAGCTGCTTGATGTTCATCATGCGTCACAGACTGTTGGTGAGCCACCTCTAAAACAGTCTGCGGAGATTTGCACTGAGGAGCCATCCCATGAGGAATTCACTAAGGCCATGCAGAGAATGAAACGAAACCGCTCACCTGGAGTGGACTGCATTAATTCGGAGCTCTTGATATTCGGAGGGGATACTTTGTGGAACTGTCTTTTCGACCTTATTCGATTAGTATGGCGAACCGAAGTTATGCCTGATGAATGGAAAGTGGCCGCGATATGCCCCATCTTCAAGAAGGGAGACCGCTTGAAGTGTGAGAATTATCGCGGTATAGCTCTCCTTTGCACAGCATACAAGTTACTGTCATACATTTTATTGGATAGAATCACTCCTCTGGCGGAGGGCTTGGTTGGTGACTATCAGGGAGGATTTCGTCCGAATCGGTCAGTCACTGATCAGGTCTTTTCGCTGCGGATGATTCTATCTAAATATTATGAGACATCCATCTCCGTACATCAGGTTTTCCTGGATTTCCGGCAGGCCTACGACTCGATCAATCGAGAGAGTTTGTGGTCTGCTCTGGAATACCTAGGAATGCCAACAAAATTGGTACGACTGTGTAGGATGACAGTGACGCAGTCTCAATGCTGTGTTAAAGTTGAGAACAGGCTATCGACAATTTTTGCAGTTAACGCGGGTGTTCGGCAGGGAGATGCTCTGTCCCCGATACTCTTTAATCTCATGTTGGAGTACATCTTTCGTAAAACTGAAACACCTCAGCGCAACATCTTATATCGCCAGTCCAATCAAGTGCTTGCATATGCAGATGACATATGCGTGATTGGACTGAATAGCAACGGAGTGAAAGAAATACTTGATCCGCTTGTAGAGTTTTCAGCTTCTGTTGGACTCCAGATCAATGAGTCCAAAACGAAATACCTGATCTCTGGTTTTAGAGACAATGGCACACCAGATTTTAGTAGTGGCCACCACACGTTTGAGGGAGTGAGGAGGTTCAAATATTTGGGCTCTCTTATCACTCACGATAACAGTGTGGGTGAGGATATTAAAGTGCGGCTGGCAGCTGGCAGTCGTTTTTTATATCCTCTAAGGCCACTGCTAAAATCTAAACACTTATCAAGTGCCGTGAGGCTGAAGCTTTACAAAGCGTTGATCAGGCCCGTTGTTATGTTTGGATGTGAAAGTTGGGCGCTGACGGATGAGTACGAGAGATGGCTCCTTACATTTGAGAGAAGAATCATGCGTGTGATTTACGGCCCTAAACGCGAAATAGATGGTACATACCGAGCTCTGTACAATTTCGAGATCAGAGATCTGATGAAGATCCCCGATATTGTACATGAAGTTAGATCTCAGCGAGTACGCTGGCTCGGTCACGTTCTGCGTGCTGATCCGGAACGAATTGTGCAGCGATCTCTGAAAGGAGAGCCACCATATGGTAGGCGCAGAGGTCGTTGCAGGCGACGATGGCTCCACGATGTAGAGAACGACTTGGCCTCTTCAGATTGTCTAAGACAGTATGAAGACCAAGCTCAGGATCGAAACCGTTGGAGCCAGATTGTTGATTCAGTAAGGGGCCAGTAATGGCCTTTAACACTGTTATTATTATTATTATTACTATTGAACTTTAAAAGGAATTCTACTAACTTTTTCGGTTATAGTTTCACTATATGTGACGTTTGAATATGTAAATAAGAAATTCAAATTATATCAACATGTGGTCGAATTCTATAATCAAATTATACATTCAAGTTCCATCGATTTAACATTAAGGCCAAAAGATTAAATTTGTAGTATTAAGTTCTAAATTACTTTGAGTGGACCATTAAAATTTTGAAATTTGCGGAATTGGAGTGAGTGCCCTCAAAATATTTTTCTATAAGGAGGTTTATAAACTGGAGATAAGACCTTAAATTCTGGATATTAAAAATTGGTGACTAGACATATAAATTGAAGATTGTAGATATAGAGGGTACTATTTTAATTTATTGATAAGAAATTGAAATATTTAAATAATAATTTGTCTGTGTATAGGAATTTGAATACTGGTTATATATACAATTGAATTCTTCAGATTTAATCTTAGAATTGGTAATCTGGAGGTCAATTAATATTATGAACTCTATATATGCTCCAGCGCTAAATAAAACTTCTCCATGCCATGTCCACCAACATGTTAACCTTCAATACACAAACTACAACACACATTAGCAAGTATTTGACAGATACTCAAAAGAAAACGAAAAAAACAAAAATTACTTTATACTTTTCACATGATTCGTTTACCAAATGAAAATTTTGTTTTGTATTCAATTTCAGTCGATTTGAAAAATTATCGAATTGAACGTCGCGCGCGAGATTGGTATCGTTTTAAATCTACCTCACCCGAATTAAGTATTACATATATCAGTGTTCTATATAATTGTCACATTAGTAATTGTGTTTATTAACATTATTCTTATCTCGAAATACTTTTGTTTTGTGTGTGTAATGTGTATATTTGCAAAGTTAAAAGTGATTGTGTTTTTGTAAATTAGAAACGGAATTAGCTATTTCTATTTCCGATCGTGATAAAAAATAATTTGCGAATTTCGCCGGTTGAATTCGTGTGCGTTAGTGTATACTTAAGTGATTTTCTAAAGTGTCAAAATTGTATATAATTAAAAATAATTAAATTTAGAAAGTGTGTTGACGTGAAATAAAGATATCATTAAAATGTCGTACTATCCAAAAAATTATAATGCCAACGGCTATGGTTGGCACAATCCGTTAGCACTGCAAAGTGGTATGGGTGGCCCGGTTGATAATACTTCAACGGGTTCGCACTCGACAACTGATTCTGGCGTATCAGGCTTATATCCACCGTTTGGCGGTATGCAAATATTGATCATGTCTAGTTAATTACATATATGATCATGGCATTACTAATATGGGGAATTTTTATTTCATTTTAGGAATGCATTTGTCCTACGGTTTTGTTATGCCACCACCAAGCCAACCGTCCGAATCTAATGATTATCTTCCAATTATTGGATTTATTGATGATTCGCAAAAAAATGCCGGTTTAAAGCGAATGGGCTGGCAACGTGGTGACACATTAACCGGTGCTGGTCTTGAAGAACCAGAAATAACAGCGGTCAAAGTTACGGACATCGAAGTTATGGCCCATGTAAGTTTTATTAATTCCCCAAATGTATACTACTAAATATACACGGATCGAATTTATTTATGATTTTTTAATATCTGATTCTCATGATCAGTAACGTATAGTAAATAATAACACGTCACATTTATGTTATCAAGTATTTTGTATGCACACGTGATAACACATACTGTAAATAACAAACACACGATAAACAAACATAGTCGACTAAAAACTAGTAATTTTCCCAAACTTTTACATCCATACACGAACATCTGGAATATATTATATCGCGAGTTGGTTGATCATAAGTCTAAAAATAAATGCACTATATACATATGATCCGAGTGGAAGTTAATCAACATATTCAGACACATAAATAAACTCTCGAAATAAATACTATCAAAATTATAGTTTTAATTAAATAAATTAATAATTGTCGATATCGCTATATAAATTGTTTCGATGACTTTGTGCAAATATATATACCAATTTGATTGACTTTGGTGGTGATTTGTTTTTTTTTATAAATGTTAGTCATGCAATCTGAATGAAGTGAAAAGTATTTTTTTTCTTGGATTTCATATCGTTGTTTGGTTTCACAGAAAAGCCATTTTAGATCTTAAAATAGTTACTTACGCAGACAGACGTTTTATGTTTATAATTTTATATTATACAAAGGAAGACGATTTGATGCTTGTGCTATTTTAAGTGATTAATTGGAAATTATAGAATTAATTTGAAATTAAACTATGATTTCGAACAAAAAATACGTGCTTTAATGAAATTATGTAGTTTATAATTAATTATTGGATCATCAATTGCCTATAGTTTAAAATTCAAAATTTACGTAGCATAACTCGTGGTAACAATGTAACTAAACATGTTGACGTGGTAACTAAACATGCCCCCAAACATTAGATAATTGCATCGAAATTCGTCAATCTCGTAAAGTATGCTTTTTTAATTCTAATATCTATTTTCTCTCTTTTTCAAACATACCCTAATTTCCTGGGAATTGCCCGCAGCTGGCGTATAACCCGCTCCTTAAAAATATTAACTTTTTACAAAAAAAAAATATGTTCACATATAACCCACTTCCTTTGTATAACCCACAATCTTAAACCGCTACGTAGAAGCGTGATTTGGGTATTTCCTATCGCTAATAGATATAGTGTTGTCTCTACTTTTCGAATCACTAATTTGACGACTAAAAAAGAAGAGAAAATACGAGAGAATCTATCGGAAACATAAAAACTATATAAGATGGAAAAAGGATAACAACACGGCTTCAACCGTCACGTCAAGTCATGTGATTTTAATAGGGTAATCCCGGTCTACTTCATAATCTAAAGTTTAAATTCGTACACATCATCATTCAAATTGAATGTGGTGTAATTTTTCGAGGAGAATAGCAACTGAAGCGCGGGTCGGGAGTTCAGTGTGGATAAAAGTGTTGTTAAAGATTGGAGAAAACAGAAAAATATTTTGCTTGTGACGCCCCGAGACAAACGTAATAGGAGTTGTAGTCGTCCACATTGGCCAGAACTAGAAAGTGAACAAAAAGAATGGGTGCTAACAGCAGAACGACAGATAGCCATTGAAAAAGGTTTCAGAAATTTTAAATGTCGTGCCGCATGGTGAGCAGATATGGATTATCTGTACGGACAGTTACGTTACAGCCACTACTGGTATATTAAAAGAAAATATTGATCTATCTCAATTTGAAAACATGGATGAAGTGCCCGTCAGCTTTGACATGCCCTCCACTAGAACAGTCGATGTTAAAGGGACAGAGGACATAATATTGCTGACAACGATGTCAAAAAATAAATGAATTTTAGTGTCGTATAATATTGTACAGCTGACGGAGGCAAATGTAATCCAATGTATAAAAGGTAATTTTCCAAAAGGCATCATAATTACGGCAGCGGAGAAAGGATGTGGATGAACGAGGAAATTATAGGCCAGTAAATAGAGAAAGTTTGGCGACGAAGAAAAGGATCAAATCCTTATTGATTTTTGATTCCCATCGGTCACAGGTCACTGAAGATATAAAACAAAAAATACATCAACACTCTCAATTGGCAGTTATACCTGGTGGGCTTACCAAATTATTTGGAAAGCAAAAGTGCATGATTATGGCCAAGAAGATGAGATTGATTCATCCGATTCAGACAATGAGGAGATACCACTGCCGATTCTCAACGAATACAGTGAAATCCTTGACGCTTTCGTAATTGAGTCAGACGACGAATTTATGGGTTTCTAGTTTGAGGAAGACTTTATTGGATTTTAAATGTATGATCAGTTAGTATTAAATTAATAAATCCAAAATCTATAAAAATGGTTGTATGTAAACTGTTAAATTGTTAAAATCCACTACAAAAATGGTGAAAATTGTGAAGTCACAATTCGCAAAACTAAACTTCAAATGCATCAAAATGATCCAGATTTGCATCGAAAAATCATTTTCAGTGATGACGCCCATTTTCACCTCGGAGGCTACGTTAATAAGCAGAATTGTCGCATTTGGGGCTCAGAAAATCCAAGAATGATTGTTGAAAAGCCTCTCCATCCTCAACGTGTTTCTTTTTGGGCTGGCGGTGTAATTGGACCTTATTTTTTCGAAAATGAGTCTGATGCAACTGTTACGGTGAATGGATTGCGCTACCGAGCTATGTTTAATGATTTTTTATGGCCGGAATTGGAAGATATTTATGTGGCCGACACACATATGCAAATGCGTCACAATTGATTCATAACCTTAAACAAGGAATTCGTGAAGTTTTCGAGGACATCCAGACGCAAATGTGCGAATTGGTCATGGAAAATTTCATGAAAAGAATATGGTGCTGCAAGCGAAGCCGTGGCGGCCATTTGGCTGATATCGTTTTCAAATGTTAATGGCATACCTTCCTCTTTACAATGAAATAAACATTCATTGATTTCTCTTAAAAAATACTCGTTTTTCAAAATATCAAAATGAAACCTCTTATTGGAAAACCCTTTATTACCCGCACTTATTGTATAACCCGCACATCCAAATTACCGAAAA
Source organism: Tipula unca (assembly GCA_951394425.1). Classification (NCBI taxonomy): domain Eukaryota; kingdom Metazoa; phylum Arthropoda; class Insecta; order Diptera; family Tipulidae; genus Tipula; species Tipula unca. The sequence continues at coordinate 206,571,202 of OX596380.1, forward strand.
ACACTTTTTTTTTCATATAACCCGCGGACTATACCCAGGAAATTAGGTAATTTAAATTTTGTCTATGTAACCGTATTTGGTAATTATCCATGATTTAGTAGGTTACTTACGTTTTATTCGTCCTTGATAGCGATCGTTGTAAATTTTGAATTTAATTAATAGCAGTGATATCTAGCTGAAATATTTAGTGACATCTTCTGATATGATCCAAAACAACGTTGTTTTCAAAAGGATAGCAATGGAAGCGTTTAAAGAATATTCTTAATAGTACGACATGATCTATACATTTAGAATACTCGATCTAAATATGCAGTTCATATAAATTAGAATTAAATCGTTTCACTAAACAATAAATACAGTCTGTTGTCAATTCAATAATAAAGTTCCTTGTGATCGGATGTTTACTAAATTTTTACCAGTATAGTTTATTATTAATTTTCAAAGGAACTACTCATTTTATGTAAAAACATCGTTTTGTCAAAACTAGTTATCTTTACTTAAAAATTAACAGAGTGTCCCTTGGTCGTTCAAAACTAACTACATATCTGCAGATATCAACTTTATTTGAATTAAATTCTGATACACCAAAACAAGGTATCTGTATGTAAGGTGGTTTCTGCCATCTTCTTAAATTGAGAATACCAATAAAATCAATAAATATTTCTAAATCATTTGAATTACAATTGTTGATGTTTTAAATGCGATTTCCTAAAAATTGTGTTTTTGCAGTTAACTAGATTCTTAAAAAAAACGGGAATACCTTTAATAGTACAGGATGGGCCATCTGTTGGGACTTTTTTCAATCAATGAATTTTAGTACTGAATGTTATCAAAAAATGCCATTTATCATCATGGAGTCCTACGTCCTTATACTTATCGTGCTATTGGCAAAATTATCGATCGCTTTGAACAAAGTGGTTCAGTGGAAGGTCGTAGACCGTATCACCCAGTTTGTACTCCTGATGCAGTAGCAGCTGTTATTGAAATTGGTCGTATGAACCAAGCACATCAACCAGGCATGTTAACCGTTTTTTTATGGCCTATATGAATGAATTGCGTGTCATCGACCTTTGGTTTCAACAAAAAGGAGCGACATGCCACACAAATCGTGCAACTATCCATTTATTGTCAACAAAACTTGCTGATCGTATAATTATAAGAAATTGTGAAGTTACTTGGCCACCAAAAAGCCCGGATTTAACTTCACTTGATTATTTTTTGTCGGGTTATTTGAAAAATAAAGTTTATGCTAATCATCCACAAACAATTCAACAACTTAAAAATAACATAAGAGCTGAAATTGAGGTCATTGATCCGCTTTTATTGGAAAAAGTAATCGGATATGTTTATGTTCGGGTGCAGGCCTGTAGACGATATTGTTTTTCATACATAAATGGCATAGAACCCACCTTTCATTATTACTTTAAGTGATAGTATAAAATATACTTCAGTACATTCAGTTTCAAATTTGCAATTCATACTACAGCTTCCATTATACATATCTTCTGGAAAATAATGTTTGTTGATCTATTGTTTAATGCAGCTTCGAAAATATTATATAATATTAATTTATCATTATTAATTGACATGGGAGTTTCTCGGGGATGTAAATTCCATCAGTAGTACTAGTATGTGATGAACGTTAAACATATACTTAATCCTCTAGAGCTATCTATACAAAATATTGTGATTAATTCTATGAATTTATGTATACATAAATTCTGTTAAATTGTGAAATATATTTCGTGAGAATATTACCTCAACACTGAAAAACCCAAAAATAAACATTTAATCGTTTTAAATCTATAATAAAGAGCTCAGTTTAATAAAGGAAGCTAAATTTTAGTTCACTATTCAACCAAAACCATACCATACCTCTCAAGCAAAATTTTGATTTGGTTTTATTCAAAGACCGGTTCTCAACTGCAATACTATCATAAAAGAATAAAGAACAAATATAAGTAATAGAAATGATTTATATTCCAAGAACATACAGAACGATGCTTTTTGACCTTGTGCGTGCACAACTCATTTTGATATTTTATTTTAGCTCGTGGGTTTTTAATTAATTCAAATTGCGAATGATAGTAAAACCTAAATTATAATCAAAGATCTCAATACTTGTAAATAAATCAAACAAATTGTTTTAACATTTGCGGACATGCAAGGTTTTCTGAATCATTTACAAAAGTACGCTTCGACGCAAGACAAGTAAGAGAATAGAGAATGCAAATTATAAATAAAAATCATGTCTGATGCGTTCAACAATGAATAATTTAATAGAAATGCAATATAGTATAAGAGTATTCAGCCTTGGGGAAGCATTATTTAACAAAACTAGGTAAAACTAGAATTACCGCAGGGTCTTTAAATAGTTATTTTAAACTATATATTAATGTTATTTGAAAATAATCCGTATAACAAATGTACGCAGAGAGGTTAGGAGCGGGTAAATAAAGTTTTTAATTTGAATAAAAAGTTTCTGGGTTTCATAGGGCTTTCTGTCATACTTCATATTTGTTGTCTGGACTGTGCAAGTAAATAAATTTTTTTTTTCCAATATACAATTATTATTTGGCTTATAGGACGTCTGATACCCAGGCACCCACATCCCTAAGAGCCACTGTTGGAGCACATTGTTCATAGACAAATCGATCACCCCGACGATCATAAGAAGTAGTCATGTAACTGTGATATTAGTGACAACTTGCAAATTCCACACAAAAGGAGGTTAAAATTTCGAGTATAGGATTTGGTTAGGGCTTGATTTTTTATTTCCCATACTCAAAATGCTTTCTGATTTAACTTCAGGTCTCATAATAAATTTTAATATATTTTAAAATTTAATTAATAATCATAGTTATCCAATTCTTTTACTAAAGTCCTACAGTAAATATTAATGAACATTTTTATTATTGGCTTGAAGTACAATCAAAATATTTATGTATGGAATTTAACATCGTTCATATGTCCACCACTGGCACATTTGCAGGTATCGATTCGTTGAACCCAATTTTTGATGACTCGGCCACACATTTCGACGGAAACAGCCGTTATCCCTCGTTCAATATTGGGTCTGAGCTCCTCTAATGACGCGGCCAATCGACAGGACCATTTTTGTAATTCGTTCCTCGAATTTAGATTTCAATAAGTCAATTGACATATGTCAGTCGTTAGACAAGCTGTGTGGCATGTTGCACGGTCTTGTTGAAACCACATATCATTAATGTCTAGCTCATGGAATTGACCAAAGAAATAACGTTGCAATATGTCTCTGTAGCGATCTCCATTGACTGTAACGTGACGGTCATTTTCATCACCGAAAAAAAACGGTCCATTGACACCATCAGTATGAAAACCACACCATACAGTTATTTTTTGTGCCTGAAGTGGTGGTTCTTAAAGCACATGAGGGTTTTCACATGACCAATAACGCATGTTCTGTTTGTTATCGCTCTTGAAGTTACAGTCACCGACTCTTAAATTTTGTAGTAAATTTTAATTATTTGTAAACATGGTTCGTTCGTGTCACCATGATGAAAATGCTGTCTTTATTGAATGTTTTGACACTGACTGTTTGGTTATTTGTTTAAGGGTGCGTCTACAGTGAAAGTTCAAAGTTGTCAAATCCCAAATGTAAACCCGATATATACATACACTGGTCAAAAGTTTTTTCAACACAGATTTAACTAAACTGAGCGGAAGATCAAATCATCAACGCGAAAGAAGATGATAACATTACGATATTATCCAAACGCAACATAGAAAATTGATGGCACCTCACAGATAGTCGCAAGTGAATCTCACTTGGAAAAATAGATTATCATTGATTACGGTGAAAAGGTGCCTTGATAGATCAAGGATTAAATCGTAGAACTGCTGTGAAGAAACCACTGCTTTCACCCGAAAACCGCCTCAATCGACTCAAATTAAATGAATTAAATTAAAATAAATTTGTGATAAAACACGCAAAATATTGTTTAAGGCACAAAAATATCATCGCCCAAAAAGTTTTAGGTTGTAGTATACATATGAACGCAAACAATACGGAATGCCAATATTTGAGAATTGAGAGAAAATTAAGCGAGCTCCTCGATTATAAATAAAGAACAACAGTAAATAAAAATAGTACGACTTTATAATAGTTTATATAGCAGATGGACAATTTTCACTTATCACATCAGTAGCAACATATGTGTAGTTTAGAATGCCGGCGGACGTTGTTCGAAGTTTAGTTTATTCCCTCTGAGCGGAATTTTTAAAGCTCATCAATTCAGTTGATTTATCACCATTTAAATTCAGAAGCGATTTTTAGAGCAAAGTATTTCGCCTAAATAGAATAATATTCTTCTTAACAACTTTAAGAGTGAAGAGATTAATTAAAGCCGTTAGCTATCCTGTCGAAATTCTGTATTACATAATAATCCTTCTGGAATGCCTGCTCGTTGTCTTAGTTTAAAGGTTGGCACTTCATTTGGGAAAAAGTACTTTATTTGATTAAAAAATGTTTGATTTGCTCAAAAATATATCACAACACTATTGGAAAACACATAAATATAATTTTAATAATAAATTAATTAATTAGAATATATGATTTCAATTGATGACGGAAAAAGTAAGTTTTACGCCACCCGCCGGCCGTCATAGGAATGGTTTAGCGGCAATTTTTTTAATATTGTGGGTACAATCAAAAGTTAGCCAGCACGCCCATTTCCATTAACCGTATCAAAACAAAATACAAAATTTCAAAATACATAACTGGAATAAATTTTATTTTAAAAATCACAACACCAATCTTATTGTACTTATTGTACGAATCTGATGAGAGACTTTCACTATTTTCCAGAAAAATGTGGTTTTCGGATATACCTCTTCTAATGTAGAAATCAATTAGATCCGGAGTTTTCCTTGTGTCAGTAGGCTAGTACATTGGTTTTTCTCCTGACAGAAATTCACCATTGTACGCTAGACCTGCGGCCTATAGTTCTCTACCCTTTGGAGTTGTTAATATTAACCCCCCCCCCCCCCCCCAGAAAGTATAGCATTAACATCACCTTCAATGATAAAATTACATCCTCGCTTAAATTATGTCTTGGAGGACAATAAATTGAACAGACATTGAATATTTTTTTATTGTTAAGTTGAATGCGGATAGTAGCTATAAAGCTTGATAAGAGACGTAACCACGTATTTTGGTATATGAGGTCTTAGTAAGATGGCTTTCTGATACTAAACATATATCAATTTTTTTTTAAAAAGACTTCTAACTCTGAAATATGTTGGATTATTCCATTTGCATTCCAGATTACAATTCTTAATTATACTTATTATTATACTTATTATACTTACAGTTTAGTATAATATGGATATTATTTCAACCACTGTTCCTCAGCTATTTAGTCGCCTGTTTAAAGCATCTATGGATCTCTCTTGTTTTATCAGCCGTGTAATTAGCGATTCGATGCTTTTTAATATTTTTTCAAGCATATATATGTATCTTTGGAGTCTTTGAAATTTGCGGTTTTGTGTGGGGTCGTACTTTGTAGCCCGGATGCGACCACTTGCGAAAACGACTTGCGATCAGTTACTTTACTCGATATAGATGTGGTAAAGTTGGTGTTTACGTTATTGGCTACCGGCGTTTTATAATATGATGGGTCTTGCCGTGATTTATGTCTAATTTTTTGTAGTTTTTAGCTACTATATATGCAGCCTCTGTAGTTTGCAGGATGTTGCTCTTTGTAGTTCGCACTAAATAATTCTTTTTTTGGTGGTTTGCTGTCACGTTTATCGCTGTTGATCCTTCTGGGGCGTTCTCTTTACCTCCTTCCTATTAGTAGATTCTGTCTGCGAGCTATTAGCTACTTCCGGAGAGTATTCCGCTTTCCTTTTCTTGCTTGGACGTTTTTGGCGTTTGACAAACCATTCGGTCTATTTTGATAACTCTTCTTCATCAGTATACAACTCTGTAGTCTCGTTACTAATTTGAGGTTCATTATTGGGTTTGGTTTAAAAACCTTTTCTGAATTCTTCATTTTCCTTCGTCAGCACCATAATTTTGCTACTAAGTTAATGAATCTTTTCAATTTCATTAATTTTTGCGCGAGGATTCGCATTTTCTTTTTGAACTGACAGTAACCAGTTGATAATGGCATCAGACTTGAAAGCCCTTCTCGTGATCAGAAGTTTAAGTTAATTAGAAGCATCGGCTTGATCAACTAATGAGTTGCTACTTTTTTCTTTTGTAGGTGATCTTCCTATATTTGGTCTTCTTTGGACCGGATTTGAGGTTCCGTGGTTATGCACAAGATGGCTCTCCTCAGAATCCATAGAGACTAGTCTCCGTTGAGCGTGGATTTACCAATGTTGATATTGGTGTACATCTTAATTTAATAAATTGACAAAGAATCTCATTGACCTTCTGCACTTTTTAACTATTTTACTTTTATTTTATCGCTTATTTTATCGATTTCACGTCCAAACTCCGCAACGATTTGAAAGAAAACACTTGTAGAAATTGCAGCATTTTTAAATGAAGTTTGATTAAGAAAAATAAGAAATAATGTGCGAAAGTACTATTTTGGTATTGTGCTGGAAATTCGTTTACATACATATGTTAACCATATATCGTACAATAACGTATAGGGGAGTCAAAAAACTTAAATTATCGTTTGTGACTCAACATCGCCAATTAAAGCAAAAAACCTATAAAGTGATTACTATAAATAGGCATGTATTCGAATACATATAGGGATATATCTATACAAATATTCAAAATTGTATTCAATATCGGCTGAACCCTGCTGTATACTTATACACGCAGTTATTTTAAACGCCGCCTTTCGCTCTATTAACGTGTGTAGTAAAATGTAAATTATTTCTTCTTCTTCGTAGCTAGAGACAATACATAGTTTATATTATACATTTATGATAAAATTGACCGTGATTAGTTTTGTTGAATATTCCCAAGGCCTTGCAATAGTTTTGCTCTATAGAATACAATGTACTTATATACAATTTATACAATAACATAACCTATTTAATTAAAATGTGTACATTCGCAGATGAATAAGTATTTCATTAAATGGGGAAATTGATTTGTAACGCAGTGTTACTCACTTTGTAATCTGCTCGGTTAAGATTTAGTTTTTTTTTACCTCGACCACCTACTTATTAAAATTCGTCAGTGATGATTACACACAGGTTTTTTTCGACTATCAATATGGTGCAAAACTATTAGAAACTAATTAACGACAATACTATAATTTGTATTTTGAAATCGTATATTGTCGCGCGTAGTTTCTATGAAACTTTTGGTATTTTCTGTTAGATCATAACACAGTGCGACGTTTTATTGATCGTTTTATAGTTTTGTTATGCTATAATATGGAAATCAGCCAAATTGTATCCCATATCTATAATGTTAGTCTCCATTCAATTGAGGTTATCTGGAGACAGGGAATATGAATATTGCTCTAGTCAATATCTATTTCTATGATATATGTTGAGTTCAAATAGATTGCTCGTTGAATATAGACGTGAAATGATTTTTAACAAGGAACAGATGGATGACAAATCTGTTAGAGGTATTTTTCGTGGTTTTTTTAGGCGAGGGTAGTGGACATCATATATAGTTTTAATTATCACATGTAACATAATATTGGCATTAACAGTCAACAATTTTCTATTAATTGTTTCGAGCTAAAATGATAAGACGTCACGTCATAATTACAAACAGCTTATTATTGAATCACGTGTAACGAGAATATACAATTATCAAAACATTATACATTTTAATTAAATATTTATTTTGTAAATAAACATATACACCAATACCCCGTTTTACGCTGTTCCGATTTTCGTTGCGTTAATTTTACAAAAAAAAATCATATAAATTCGAATTACTTAAACGATTTCATAAGTTGGCTTTCATAAGAAATACAATTAATTTAGGCCCCGCTGACTGTGCGAACTATTTGTGAACCGGACGCTGAAAAAGCGCATGAAAGCTGGTGTGAGTGCCTCATCAAGTTCTGGTTCTATAACATTAATTCGGATCAGAAATCATTTGTTAAATGAAATTTTTACTTACCAATTGGATTGAAAGTCAAACTCAAAGAAAAATGCCTTTAAAAGCAAAAGTTAAAAGTTTATATCAAGACTAAAAATTTAACGTGCAATTAACACGCTTCCACTAGTGCTATGTCCAATTTCGAATAGATCGAGGCAAATCGAGAATGGCTTCAACGGTTCTAAACTTTGTTCTAGAAGCGACTACCATCTAGGACTTTTATTTCAAGACTGAAAAATGGACTCAAGGCTATAAAGCGGCTAAAGGACGGAATACCTTACTTATTGGGCGTATTGTGCTTGAAAAATATGTCGAAAAAGGATCTTCCGGTTTATTTGCGGGCGAAGAAAAAAGCATCGATGACAGCTACTTTATTCGACGATTAGGCTAAAAACTGTTGCATTCCAAAGATAAAAAGGTATTGTACATGAAAGAAGCTCGATAATACGCCTGGTCATCCGATTTATGTCAATAAAATATCAGACAAAGTGAAATTTGTATTTATACCACCGAATACAACCTCCTTAATACAACCAATGGATCAAGGTGTAATTTCCATGTTCAAAAGTTATTATTTAAGGCGAACATTCAAATAATTTCTTGATATCACCGATTCAGATGACAATATGACAAAGAAGGCGTTTTGGAAAAGCTATAATGTCGCGAACGCAGTTCAAAATATACATACTCTTCTTGGGATGAAGTAAAGCCTTCATGTATGAACGGCGTTTGGGAAGAGTGTCGAAATGAGAGTGCACCAGAAATGGATTTTGATAAAAGTTAAGATGTTTGTAAGCTGTTGCTGAACTAGCTTCTGCTGCGAATTTTGCAGGCATGGAAATTACGGACATATAGAAGAAATAATTTAAAGCCCCGAAGAAATGTCCAGAAATGAGGATTGTTGTAAATGAAGAGGACGAGAAAGATAATGTAGAGGTAGTAGCAGAGGAACAGTTGCGAATTTAAAAAAAAGGGTCTGAAACTTATCAATAGAGCTATTTCCGCTGAGGTTGACGATAACGAATTTTCTAAGTTTCGCAGAGATATTTCTGTTAATCTCCAAAGGTATTAAGAAATGCACCTTCGAAATAAGCCAGTTCCAGTTCAAGCTACATTAAAAAAATATTTTCCCCTAGTACGAGATAACAAGGAATTAATTTATTTTCAGCAATTTATACACTTTTTTAAAAAAAATCCCCAACCGATTTTTGCATTTTCGGACAAATTTATTTCAATTTGCGTCGTTTCACTTTGAGTGCAATTTTTCCAGAACTAAACACCGACGCAAACTGAGGTATTGGTGTATTACAGTAATATGTGGGTGAATTCATTCATGTAAATTAAATGTCATAAATGACACATACATTTGAATACGCGCACAATTGTGACACAGTTGAATAAACCGTGAAATTGTTTACGAATAATTCCATGTTTTGGAGTCTGTCATGCTTCTTGAAGACAAAATCAGAAAATATTTTCGTATAAAAAAGTACAGGTATATGGAAAATATATTTATTTATTAATGGCAGTCATATAGATAGCCATAAATTGTACAGCACGCAGTTTAAGTTGCCTCTTTTATACCAATACACAATATCTGCTATATGGCATCATCATAATTTTAATTTATAATTATCAGTAACATTTTAATTACAGTTTCAACTTTAATTTATGTACATTTTAAAATCAAAACAAGCGTAATTGTATCTCCTATACAATTACATATACCTAGATTTGCATGGTGTTTATTATGATATCATGAATTGTAGTGCATAGTATAAATGGATTTTTTTTGGGGTTATAGGGCTCTCGAAGACCTCAAGTTAATTTTATCTTCCAAAAAGCGCAGGCCTATATAGTGCTAGGTATAGCTCGTATAGAGTCCTAGTTTCACTATACTTATTTTAGCTAATACTTTAGCGACATTCGAGCATAAATTCTGTGGCATAATTTCACATTTGGATTTATTTCGGAAGACTTCTAAATTTTTCTAGAATCTCTAGATTGTAATAAAATATTTTAATAATTTTTATTCCAGGACAAAATAAGAAAAAGTACAAGAAATATAATGGTTTTACATACTCCAAACCATAAGTAGTTAATTTTCAAATTTAGAGAAAACAGCATCCACATATCTAGTCCGAATAATTATCTGACTTTCTAATATACGTTGCACTTATATCTACCGCGCGGTTTAAAATTTCTTTGCTTCGCGATATACTTTCCAAGTCATGAATTGGAAACAAGCCCATACATATTGTGTATATATTTTGTACATACAATTGTAAATATATTCGCGAATAATACCGCGAAATCTAAAATAAAAAATCCGAATAAGTAATTTAATTAAATAAAGAAAACAACGCTGGTCAATAAATTTTGGGACCGGTTACAATTTTCGTTGTTTGCTTTTTATTTTCTCTTTCTCAAGAAATTAAACAAACTCAAGAAAAAATTAAATTACACTGTCTGGTTTCGATATTTTTAAAGGTTAGTATTATAAGAAGAAAATTAAGATCAAACCGAAAGATTATATATTTCAACTAAATGTGAGGTTAATATTATCTATACCTATATAGATACGTAATCGATTTCATATCTGATTTCGCCTGAATATAGTCTTTAAGAGATGCAAATATTGAAATGTGTCAATAAAACTTTATGGATCTATCAAATGTCACATGGTTGGCGCCACCGTACATAAAAATTCAACAAAGACTTATTTACCCTCGTATTGTACACTACCACACCTTAAACGTCAAAATATATAAGCCCCCTCTACAAAAAATATCTAAAACTAATCAATATAATTCCACGAAAACATGACCGAGAGAATGAGTTTACTTACTACATATATAACTATATATTATAGTTATATACTCGTAGTTACTACTATAAGTAAGTAAGAATACAACGTGATTCGTGACCTTCCCCCACTTTACATACAAAAACATAAAATTATTTATACCGCTAAGTGCTTATTGTATATGAATCTATAAAGTATGGATTGTGATGAAGAATTTCTAATGGAATGTACAAATTAATATACGTCATGAATTGAATCAACAGAAACTGAACGCAACAGGTTTGATTTAATCGCGTAAAAAGTCGTTTTTATAGAATTTAATTAGACAAACTTGTATTTTAATTTAAAATTGCGTATAAACAATATTGCCACTTTTATAACTATATGCTTGATATTAAGATCACATCGTGATTTCGCATACTGATCAATATATATGTACTTTGTATATAAATCAAGTTTCCATAAAACAGTTTTTTATCTAAATATTTTCATTAAGATAAATACGCAAAAACCATATATTTTGATTGAATCACTAAATAGAAAAATTATATGTAATACAATTCACGATAAATTTTAAATTACCAACGAAGAAAGATGTGCGATCGCGATAGACCAGTTTATTTTTATTTATTTATAACAAAACCAAACTAAAAAACAATTTCGATACAATTTTTGTTTATACCAACACAGTTTGTGGATTTTGGATACTAACCAAAATAATTCACGGTGTATATGAGATAGTATATAAAAATTGCGCAGGGTTTGATGAATTTCGTGGAAAACGTACAAAATAATGGTGCGGAAGAGATCGCTTGGATAATTATTATGAAAAATATTGTTGAGATCACGAAGAAATTTAGAACTGCTGTGGTCCCAATTATGACATTCAATTTGATATGTCCTTGATTTTTGTGTGTAGGTTGAATTTCGAAATTAATTACATCATTCATCAATTAAAAACGATCACATGATCTTTTACGATCATAATTTTAAAAGTATTTAATTAAGTTAAACAGTTCCGCAGATAAATATTGACAAACATTTATAAATTTGTTGATCTGATCGCTATTTCGAATATCAAAAACGCGATCATATTGTCATCTTGGCGATCGCGATCGACAATCAAACAACCGACTTCAAAAAATGAAAGGGTCTTCCGATAAGAACTTTTTTTTAAATATAGTATAAAGCAGCTATTTTGAAAGTTCCGTTATTGAACGTCTCAAAACCAATATCGAACGCGTTATTCGTGAGATAGAGCCCCAATTATGAGAAATGTGATCGAAAATTTTACACCAATGGATCAATTTTTGCAAACCTGCTCGTGGTGGACATTTGTCACATATTATATTTCATATGAAATTTTTCAACAAATAGTCAAGTATCTACACTAAATGTCAATAAAGAATAACATATATTTTTAACAAAACACGTTTTTATTTTAAAATATGTTCTTCTTGATATACCTTGTACAGAGTGATCCAAAAGGAGGTACTTTTTCCAATTGAGATTCTCATTGTGATTCATGCGTGACAACTGTTATGGTCATTTGGGAGAACAACGTTTAGAAATTGTGGAAATTTATTTCAAAAATCAGTGTTCAGTGAACAATTGTTTTCGTGCTCTTTTATGGTGTTCATAACCGTCCAACTGAACGCACTATTCGCAAAACAATCAATAAATTTCGAACCATTTTTTCATTATTGGATATTCATGATCCGACTAGAGTGCCTACAAGTCGATCTAGAAATTCGTCGCCGTTCTCAAGTTCTCTGGGTCCCTCATATGGCACATTGTGGCGTATTTTGAAGAGAGATCTTGGTTTGATGGCATACAAAATACAGCTTGTTCAAGAATTGAAGCTGGTTGACCTTCCTTTGCGTCATCGGTTTGGTTTATCCCTTGCAATTTCAATGAATTTTCTATATTTTAAATATTACTTTCGAACTGACATTCTAATTTAACAAAATTCATCGAATTCACTTTTCAAATTTAATTCATTTCTTCGAATTTAAATTCAAATTTCTGAATTTTTTTTTTCAAATTTTATAAATTTTAATAAATTCGCTGATATTTACTACATAAAATTGTTACCAAACTTAACTCTCTGGATTTCATTAGATTTTTTGGATCTCACAAATTTCTTAGAGTATTGAAAATCTAAATTTAAAAAAAATCACTGAAAGCAACAGAATTAATTAAATCTCGTTAAATTCTAAATTAATTCTTTGCTTCTCACTAAATTATCTAAATATTTCCTGTTATACTTAGTAATTTCTCTGAATTCCACAAATTTTGTGATTCTCATTAATTTTTTGGAATTGAATCCCACTAAATTTTTTCAAACTTTTAAAATCTCTGGAAATTTTGATAATTTCTCTGAACCTGTACAATTTAATAATATGCTCTGAATATCAATAAAGTCTTCTAAACTAATTCTCTCAATCTCATTAGATTTTGAAGTTAATAAAGTTTCTCCGAATTTCACTAAATTGCCTAAAATTATGTATAACTCAATAACTTCCCTGAAACTGAAATCAATACTGTTAATCTTTCCAAATTTTTGATTTTAAAATTAAATAAAACAAATCTCTGCATTTAAGTAAACTCTGTAAATTTAATTTAATTTATGGAAACTGAAAATCTCACACAATGTTTTCAATATAACTAAATTGTCTGGATTAAAAAATTAACTGACGCTAATAAAATTCACTAAATTCCAGAAAATTATCTAAATTTTAGTAAATATTTCACAACAAAACAATATTTTCTATTACTTATTTTTGGTCACTCTTCTTTCTCCCGATATTTTAGCTGCTTTTATGGTTCTGTTTGATCGTATTGGATGTTGTTAATATCTTCATCGATTTAATCTTGGATCTGGAATGCTTTTTTCGTTCGTATATCGTTCAATTTACGTTGAGTCGTTATGCAGTTTCCTCTGTCTCTTCCGTAATTGCCGCGCAACATCAGTTTTGGGCAATCAGCACATTTTTATCACTCCCAATTTTGTTTGGGTTTTATAAAGTAGCCTGGTTTTGGTTCAACTAGCGCCTCATATATATGACTAATAAATTGTCAGGTTAAGTAAAGATAATTTTGGTTTTATGTTTAATGCAATTCATGATTGAGCATTTAAACTTTTTATGAGTAATAATTTTAACCTCAATAAAATGGGTAATCCACCTAGACTAACAAATAACAAAACCAATTGGGAATTATTTAGGAAATTGGTTGAAGATAACATCGATCTTCTTGTACCAATCAAGGATCCGGTTCAATTAGAAAATGAAGTGGAACTATTAATCAATAATATACAACAAGCAGCATGGGATAGCACCCCTGTAATCCAAAACAAGGAGCGTAATAATTTCATTTATCCAGTCGAGATCAGGGACTTGGTTAATGAAAGCAAGGAAAACATGGCAGAGAAACCGAGCACCACAAAGCAAAAGAATTTTTAATTACTTCTGCAATAAGCTTAAGCAAAGAATTAGAGAACTAAAAAATGAATCGGTCACCCGTTATCTTCGTAGTCTTACAGACACTAAAGAAACAGAGTATTCTCTATGGAAAGCTACAAAAGCATTAAAAAGACCAAATTATCAAATACCGCCAATAAAAAATGATGAGGGAAATTGGGTAACAAGTGCCAAACAGAAAGCAGCACTGTTCGCATCTCATCTTGAAGAAACGTTCCAACCATATGCTAGACAATCAGCGGATGAAAATATAATACCAGTGCACAAGGAGGATTGTAGGAAAATACCACCTGTAACTCTACGAGAGTTGAAAAATGAAATTAGCCATAACATAAATACGAAAAAATCTCCTGGCTATGATTTAATTACAGGTGAAATAGTGAAGGCACTTCCTGAGAAAGGGGTGCGAAAATTTCTTCATATAATCAACGCTTCATTTCGACTGAAATATCTACCTCTGCAATGGAAAGTAGCAGAAATAATTATGATACCAAAGCCGAACAAACCATCTAATAATAAAAAGTCATATAGGCCAATTTCTCTGCTTCCAGTACTTTCGAAAATTTTTGAGAAACTGTTATACAAAAGGATGAAACCTATAATACTTGAGAGAAAGCTAATAATACCACCACATCAGTTCGGATTTAGAGAAAACCACTCCACCATAGAGCAAATTCACAGGATTACAAGTATTATTGAAGATGCACTTGAAAATAAGAAAATATGCTCAACAATATTTCTGGATGTAGCACAGGCCTTCGATAAAGTATGGCATCCTGGATTGGAATATAAACTGCATCGAGATTTGCCAAAAGAATACTTTCAGATATTGAAATCTTACATTGATAACAGATATTTTCGCGTTAGATGTGAAGAAAAATTTTCCGAGCTAAAGAGGGTATCTGCAGGGGTTCCCCAAGGTAGCGTGCTAGGGCCAGTGTTGTATTTACTTTACACAAGTGATTTACCAAACACAAGCGGCACAACAATAGCAACATTTGCGGACGATACAGCAATTTTAGCTACTGGTTATAAAGTAGACGAAGCAACCAGAAAACTGCAACGGGCTACGAACCAACTTAGTAACTGGACCAAAAAATGGCGCATTAAGCTAAATGAAGAAAAATCAACGCACGTTAAATTCACCAATCAAATAGTTAACTGGATACCAATAGAACTAAATTCCAAACAAGTTCCCTATGCTAACACAGCCAAGTATCTTGGCATGACTCTCGATGCTAAGTTAAAATGGAAAGAGCACATTAAAAAGAAAAAGGAGGAACTACACATTAAATATAGAAATATGTATTGGCTAATTGGAAGGTATTCAGAGCTGTCAATACCTAATAAGTTGCTACTATACCAACAAGTTTTAAAACCTATATGGACTTATGGTATTCAGCTTTGGGGCTGTACTAAGAAAACCAATATTAAAATAATACAAGCTTTTCAAAATAAAGTGTTACGTGGAATAGTGAACGCTCCTTGGTACATAAGAAACGATAACCTACATAGGGACCTCCGGATGGAAAACGTCAGCGAAGAAATAACAATTCATGCGAAGAAACACATACAACGGCTTGGTCAACATGAAAATGTTGAGTTACGTGGTATGCTGAGTAACACAAATGGAGTACGAAGGCTCCAAAGAAAGAAACCACTGGAATTGGGAAGACTACAATAGGGTGGCCAAATTTTTAGAGACTAACTAATGGGTTATATCTCTGCAAATTGAACATAAGAAAGATAGAGAAATTACTAGATAACAATAAAAATATAAAAAAAAAAAAAAATAAAATGGGTAATATAATCCACCTACATGCACCACTTATTTCGAGAACATCGTAAATTAAATAAAAAAGCTTTTTCTTGTACAATGTTTATTGTACAGGGTGTCCGCCGGGAAGGTATACTAAACTTTGTTTGTTTATGATTTTTGATTAAATGAAAGAGAATGGATCTTATATTGATAAATGTTTTATTTAATGTCGGCAATTATGTATGGAATACAATATAAGATAAATGTGCGCCTCTGTTAGCCTCAGAAATGCGAGCCCCTTTGAGCACATTTTTCATTACATTCTCACACATTTCACGCGGTATTTCACTAATTTCATCACGAATTGTTTGAGTTGCTCAAGCGTTTCTGGTTTGTTTGCATAAGCCTTGCTTTTCAGATATCCCCACACAAAGAAGAGCAGTCAAATCAGGCGACCGTGGAGGTCAATCAACATCACCATTTTTTGAAATAACTTGTTGTGGAAAGAGGTCTTGCAGTAATTCCATTGTAATCCCGGCTGTATGCGATGTGGCACCGTCTTGTTGATACCACATATTAATCAAGCCCAAAACATGCAGTTGTGGCGTTAAAAAGTTTTCAAGCATATCACGATATCGCTCCCCATTCACAGTTACCGTTACGCCGTTTTCATTTTGAAAGAAGTAAGGTCCAATGATTCCTCCTGACCAAATTGCACACCAGACTGTCACTTTTAATGGATGTAAAGGTGACTGATGAATAATTTGAGGGTTTTCCATTGCCCAGAACCGACTATTCTGTTTATTCACATATCCATTCAAATGAAAATGTGCCTCGTCACTCATTATGATTTTTTCATGAAAATCGGGGTTGTCATGGGCGAGCTGTAACATCCTATTGGCATATGTACGGCGGCGTAAATGGTCTTGTGGAAGAAGCTCTTGTGTCAACTGAATCTTAAATGGAAACAAATGCAAATCCTTGTGCAAAATTGTGGCCAAACTTGTTCTTTGAAGACCAAGCTCCTGAGCACGGCGTCGAATTGAGGTTGATGGATTGTTTTGAACACTTTCTTGAGCAGCAGTAATGTTTTAAGCCGATCTTGCAGTACGTTGTGGCCCATGCTTGGGCCTATCACCTACAGACCCTCTTTCTTCGAAATCATTCACTACACGATAAATAGTGCGTTTTGTTGTCACGTTGTTTCTCCCAAAAATGTCACGTACTTTCTCATCGTCACAGTAATTGATGATTGATTTTGATAAAATGTTTTAACGATTAAAACACGTTGGTTTATCGAATATTTTTCCATAATAAATTTGCCACGTGTCTACTTCACGACTGCCAAATATGAACTGTCAAGACTATCGTTTACCAAAATGACGGCAAAATAAAGTAGTATACCTTCCCGGCGGACACCCTGTATAATACATGTGCAGAGTCTTTAGACATCTTTATACTTTATGAAAATAATCGTAAATATCCATTTCTGATATCGAATTTAAATTTAGTGCGGCTACGAGTAAGTCTCAATACATTATTCAGTCAAAACCACATTGTTACCAAATTGACAAAACTTAATTAAATTAATTTTACTTTGAATTATAAATAAAAAATTAATTTATAAATATATTAATTCCATTTTTTTTTATTTCTAGGTAAGTCTACACGCGCAATTAGCACAATCCTAATCAGCTGCACGACTTCATGCAGTAAGTTTTTGACCTAAAAAAAAATGATTTTATTATTTCTTGATATGCAGGTCGTTTGACCCAAAAAATCAAATTTATATTACAATTTCATTTGGAAATTCGCTGCTATTAATTGATTTATTTTTCGCCAAATTAGATTTAAAATTTTCACTTTGACGGTAGATCGCAGATTCGTCAATTATGAAGTCGAAATTGTTTAGCATAAAAAATGTTGAAGTCATTTTGTGCTAATTATCGAAATTATAAATCAGAACTGAATCAAATGATATAATGATTTCCAGTTTTCCACAAATATTCTAAATCTACGAGTATGAGTTTGAGAACAATTTTCTTAAATCAATCCTCCAGTTCTGAAAATAAATCTATTAAAAAATTTTATAAATCAAAAAGTTTTACCAAATGTGAATATTTTTTTACTCTTAGAAACTGATGTATGAGCAATTTTATAACAAATACTGATATACCAATTTTAGTAAATTCTAATACTTAATCAATTTCTGAAGTTTCTGGTAAATTTCTTAAAATATCAAATTCAAGCGTTTGCGATGACATAGAATTTTAATTTTGTATTTTAAGTCTGGATTGATTTGGACAACTTCTTGACGAAACCAATGGTATGTGGGTTTGGTAACTGCTTTCTGGCTCATAGGGTCTTAAACTTACATGTGCAGCAATGACCATTTGATTTGTCAGGAAGTTGTCAAAATCTATGATAATTAGAGAGCTTTCTTGTGATGAAGTCAATAAATCCAAATGGAGCAAGTAAAGGTTGGATTAAACGCGGCCCGTCGTATTGGACAAGGTGGCTCCATTCATTTGGTGTTCACATTTTTTATGTTTTTTATAGTAAATTAAATTTTTTAAAAATGTAAAATTTCGATTCCAAACTTTATTTGGTTGACCGTGTCAATCACTCGCCTAGTAAAACAAAATGTTGTCTAGCATTGATGCAAGTCAATTTCTCGTATGTTTTACTAGGTGACTGCTTTACTATTTATGACAAACTTTTTTAAAGGATCATCATGCTAATTCCATCTAATTCCAAGCTAATTCGTCTCACTGGTTTTAGTTTGGTTAATAGAATTGACAGAACTGAGTGTAGCCGTCGAGGTTTAATCATTTTTAGTAAACAAAACTTTTCAACTAAAATTATTCTAAAAGTGGTTCAACATAATTTAGAGGTGTTATGTCTTGAGATAAAGGAAGGTCGATCCCGTAAAATAATTTCTGAATTTGTCACCACAAAAAGACTGAGTATTGACTATACAACCATTACAGACGAAATAAGTTAATTGTCGACCAATTATTCAGTAATTTGTGGGTTTAATATCGTCGAAATAGGCTCGGCTTTCAGTTGACTATTGCAATCGATCGACAAAAGGTGGCCGAATTATCTTTTAAAAATTCGACTTATACCTCAAAGTTACAATTGACAATTTGAACAATGTCAACTCTATAAAATATTTGAATCGACTTACACTGATTAGTTAAAATTGCCAGCCAATAGGAGTTGGGAACTCTTGGTCTTTTGTAAAACATTTCTGTATTCCAATATATAGTCAGAATCCTATATTTGTAAGTCATTTGTGAGTGAAATTTAATTCACTTTTGTATTTAGAAAACATCTTAATTTTCAAATGTATAAACGTATGTAACAATTGGCCAACGTTTGACTTATTTGATCTTTAATATAATCGTACAGTCTTATAGCTTATTGATGGTTGGAAATACAAAAATTGGTTTACAGAAATCTGTTTATTTATTGCATTACAGAAATGACAGGAAAAAGACTAACAATGTTCAACTCCTATTGGCTATCAATTATAACTTTCAAGTATAAGATGGATCTAGCTATTAATTGGAAGAAAGAAAAAAATGACTGGAACTTATAAATGTAGGTTGGGTATCGGGTTCCGACTATTTAATGGTATACAGAAATATCTTACAAAAGATCAACAGTTCCCAACTCCTATTGGCTGTCAATTGTAAATTAAAAGTGTAAATCGGATTTTAAAAGGCTAATTCGGTTATCTTTTTTCAGGGGATTGTGTGATAGTCAACTGTATTGTCTATAAAATTCGTGCATTTGCCGGCAATGCCTTAATGCCGAATTTTCATGTCGTCTTCTCTAATTTAATCAATCAGATAATCAAAAAATTTTAAGTTTCGACCCTTTTAAGATGAAGCTGTCAGAATGGACGATTATTGAATTTTCTGATCATGGTTTAATGTTCATTCAGAGGTTAAATGTTTCGGGATTTTAGAAATATTGAATATGTTGAACTTTGAACATATTCTTGTAGTCTACTTTGATACCAGATAATTGGTACCGCAGATAGTTGTGAACAATCTTCTAATGAAAAGATGTCTCTATTAATAAAAGATGTCTCTATTAATAAAAGATGTCCCCATTAAGAAGCCTGCACGGTTCAATGATAGGATACAAACGTTAAATAATTTACGTGATTTTGCGTTTTCGCAGGTCAAACGCTCTAAAACGATAAAATCATTTCAAGAATTCGAAAAATTAGAAATCAAGTTGTCAGCTATTAGGGGGCAAAAGCAACCTTTTTCAACAACTTATTAAAATTGTCGGCTTTTGCTGGTGTTCCTCATGAATCAGCATTGGTGGCCCAATCTTATCACTGTATATTAAGGACTTACCGAAAATTCTATCGAAATCACAATATCATTTATTTGCCGATGATCTGGTACGTGAATGTAATATCAAGTGTGAAAAGTTGGTATATAGTTCGAATCAGGAGAGCTTCTTGAATTTATTATGAAATTACATAATTTGTTACTTAAGTAAGACATAGTTTCTATCACAACAGACGGAGAATTATTACAGCGCAGACCACAAACTCTCTCTGATGTACGGGGATGGAACTCTTATAACAGTGACTGGTCGATTCGGACAAAATCCTTCTTGATAGTCACCAACCAGGCGCTCCGCTAGAGCTGTGATTCTATCCAATATAATGTAGGACAGTAACTTGTATGCTGACAAGACAGTTCCACAAAGTATCCCCTCCGAATATCAAGAGCGCCGAAATAATGCAGTCCGCTCCAGGTGAGTGGTTTCGGTTTAGTCTCTGTATGGCTCTAGTGAATTCCTCATGGGATGGATCCGCAATGCAAATGGATCCGCAGTCTGTATTTGAGGTGCCTCAACTGCAGGTCGGCAAAGTGTCCATTCCATGTGACGATGTTCACACAGAGGTTTCTATCCCGGTCTCGAATGGCAGTTGACGCAGGCCTGAAAGTATGTGCAGTCCATTAATTCCTTTAAGGAAATTAAGCGAGCTGCACTCATTCCTGAGTTGTTGTACTTTCAGAACCTCGGTCTTCCACAATTCTCGCTTCTTCCGTCTACAAATTCGCTTAGCCACCCTCCTATAGTAAGAGTAGCCTTGTTTTTCATAACGATTGTGAGACGTTGTTGCACTTCATTATGGACTATATTTTGTTACTCAACTGCAAGACGACTCGCGTTCTCAAACCAAAAATTCTTGGTACTGACTTTCACTATACCTAAAGTCTGTTGAGCAGCAGGCTGGTAATTAGCTTCAATGTTGTCGCTGACAAGATCTCGATATCGTTTCTTTTGAGCTTCATTTATCAGACCTTCACAGGTGGCACGTTCCATGCGTTTCGCTGTGGTCCCGGAGCTTTCGGAAGTCATTGTAAAATGAGTCCTTATCATCTGGCTGACTTCTATAGGCGCATGTACATAAATTATCGACAGGTTGGCTAACTTCTTCCGAGGCCGATCCTTAATCTCGTATCCGGGTACTTCAGCGGGGGTCTGGTGTTGTTTTGGTGGTATCCATTTTTCGTTTTGTTGACTTTATAAACAGATTCTTGTTTTTACACTGAGAAAAACTATATTCAAAATACCATAGTTTTTACGTATTTTCTAACAATAATTATTGTCTGTTTTGGGACAACAAAAATTTATAGTTACTTATACTATACTTTAGCAAACAAAATAATAGACGTAGTTTCTATCTGGATAGTAATAGTTTTTGTTTTAATAAAGTTATTAAAACATTTAAATTTGAATTTCAACATTACAGTACTAATAATATCACTGAAATTATTGGAGTAGCAAATAATTTATAGGATCGAATTAATATAAATTTAAGTTAAATCCTCCAATTTTTGGGTTAAATCTCAACACTTTGCAGGGAAAACTTACCTTAATTATTGGAAGATATACTATTATGTGTAATTTTACCTATTGTCTGTATGGGACAGAATATTGGTATAGAATTCTCCTCTTTCTCTTTGATAAATCTCAATACCGTTTAGATAAATTCCCATCTTTTAGCTAATTATTCCATTAGTTAAAGGAACCTAACCTATGTACAGAGAGAACAGTACTTCAGTAATATACACAGTAAAGGCCATATCCCAAAATTACTTGGAACTCTACCAGTAAGAGCGAAAAATTACCACATGTAGCTGTTCTATAATATAGTGTTACTTACTCATTTATCTGTAAAATTACCCACACTGTATAGGACACAATACAACAAAGTTTGTGGCAATATATAATAAAATTGGGAGCTTCGCAATTAGCTATTAGGCCAATTGCCCTATATTTTCGGTGTATCCCAATACCATTCGGAAACATTTTAACATTAGAAAGCCGATCATTCCATACGTTATAGGTACTCAGCCTTGATCTAGAGCCCATATATCTTTGATGAAACGAGTACAACAAATAATATTCCCAAATTTCTTGAAATATTACCTATATGTTTTAAAGAGGGAAATACTTTAATATTTGGGGCATACCAATAATTTAGTACATACCACATACCAAGAAAAAATATTTCATGATTGTCAGAATAAAAACACCAGGAAAATACAGTTTTCAAATTTTTATTAATTATAATATATTTATAATATAGATAATGTACATATGTACTCGCATATAACAAAATTTTATACGAATAATTCAATTTTTATGCTTCAACACATCACTACGAAATTGTAAAAAAAATGTAAAATAAATATGAAATCAATATAACATATTATTAAAATCAATTTACAACTATCAAATATCGGTTCTTACTGTACAACTTCTTAAAAATAGCATCTATAAACGTAAACGTTCCTGCAAAAATGGCAATTAGATTCGCCAGGGTCCACGCGGTTAATCGATCTTTCCACAAGTTCATAATTTTTTAGAATTTTCTTTTTTTGCACTCTAGATTGATTAAAATATTGATTAACACTGCAATTAATTATTCACATGAGTATTCTCCCTATTGAATGTACTCTTATTTCCTAAATTTACAACTTAGAATTAAGAAATGAAACACTTCAAAAATATTAACGTTTACACAATAAATCACCGGTAGCATCCGTTCAATCTAATATCACAATGTCGAATGCAGTAAGCCAATTTTACGAAAACGAAGTATATAATTGCTGTTGTATGGTTATTGGTTACCTACTTTATTATATATAGGAAAAATACCAATACACATCTGTCAAAAAAAAAAAAAATAGGTACAATTGGTGCTCCATTTAACATATTTTACCGTCCTATAAAAGTTGCTAAATATTCTAGACCCTTAGTTAATCAATAATTAAGTTTACTGAGTAGTCTGAAGATCTATATATATTGTCGAATATGCAATACCAATTAGCATTTTGTACAAATACTTTGGAAATCGAACAGAATTGGACAATCATTTTTTGTCTCCAATACATAAGGGAGATTAACAAAGAGATTATTGAATTTTCGCTAATATATACAGAACATATTTCTCATATTTTAGGGAGACTTCCTGTAATTCCATTTCCTATACATTTTTTGCTTAGATCTAATACGTTGTTTTCTCAGTGTACGGATGCGGGTCGTCAGCCCAGCGGTCGAACGGTTTAGTCGCCTCCTACGGCAAGCAAAGGATACCGTGGTGGTATTCTTAGAATATTTACATTAGACATAGACAATTTAGGTTTACCAGACGTGTGCCCCTGACCACAGAGGTGATCGCACCTAAAATGTTTAAAAAAATTGGCGCTAAACCATTTTTAATTTAGTGCTATAGCGTATAGCGAATAACTTACTTTATCCGTGATCAACTCAAGTTTTAATTAATTAATTTATGCGCTTTGCAATAATCTTAATACTCAAAGTTAAAATCTAAAAATGAAAATTGGATCCTACATTGTATTTCTGATTTTTCGACCTCCAATATTAAAATATTGCCCACTATGGTTTAAGAACAGATTGATTTTTCTTCTTCTGATGTGTTCTCCTTTCCAGACAGAGGAATATTTATCCCACTTACTCTCTCAGTTAACATAAATTTCAAATAATTTTGCGAAACACTGAATTTATGATTGACGAAGAGTTCAATTGGAAATTCTGGAAACAATGGGAAAAATAATCGCCATGTGAAGACCTATTTTAACATTTTGATATTTTCTCACAATATAAACTTTATGGGCTATACGAATTTGATTAAAAGTTCTAGAGTAGAATTTGGAAGACGTCGATTTGTTTTAAATCGATAAGTCTATTATTAGTCCATAGTTTATAATTGAATCATTACCAAAATAAAATTAATATTTATTGTTAAATTCTAACTTAAATGTAGTAAGTTAAATTTGGTGTTTGCCACCATAATAAAGTCTCATTGTGGCACCATGTAGGCTCTTTGGTATCTGAAAATATTTGTTAAAAATATGAGCAATAAAATATGTGATACTTTTTAGTTTGAATATGTTTACAATATAATGAATTATTATAAGTAAAGTTTGAGTATAAATAATTTCAAAATGTCTTTACTGTTTTGCCAAAACTATTTTGAAAAGAGTAAAATACACTAAATTTAATTAAACCTTCTTCAATATAAAAATTGTTGATCATCTCGTCTAGTATTAAATAATATATGGGTTAGTCGCATTTTTGTTAAAATATGTATTTTACGTCATCGTCAGACTAAATATTAAATATCCACATCAATCAATAAATTTTACTAAGTGGGATGCCATAGTAAGCCCATAATAAACAAATTAATTTTAATACCTTCACCATAGTTTTGTGAATTCTCACGGTCTAATAAGTTTTATAGTTTGTCTTCGTTGCTAAATTTATATGTTTGTATAGACATATGGAAGTAGCCGTTTCTACCATTCCCAGTCCCCAAATTAGGCGTTACCATATGGTTAACGAACAAGCATATTTTATCAAAATATTACTTCCTAAAAATATCTCGTCAAAACAATGAGCCGAACGCAAAATTTCTCCCGATACATAACATGCGCACATCTGCCGAGAACACATACCTTCTATACATACTCCACAAATAAAATGTTACAAATCTCTGATCACAAAACGAACACGAAAACTATATATTTTCAAAAACTATTAAATAAACCAACACAGTAGTAGATTCCCCTCATTATATTTCTTGTTATTCTGTATACGTATACACGAATCATTCTTATTACCATAGTCGCGTTCGTCTTTTGAAACGATTTCTCAAAATAAAATAAAAATAAAACAAAAACTTTGCAAAGTAATTGGAAATAGAATTTCTTGAGTCAGTTCCACACGAGTATATTTCATCGCACAACGTTAAATATATTTTATTATGGATATATAAGCCGCAAGCAAGTATAGTAGTGTTGTATAATAAATAGTTTTGTCGGGTAAATAAAGTGCATGTTGCGGAATTTGGTGCATACAAATTTTTGGAAAAATAGATCCAGTTTATCCGGAACTGGATAGCAGGAAGTGTAATCTTACACAAAATGTTTATAAATCTTTGGTAATAATTTGGTATACATACATAATATGTACGTGTATACATAATAAAATGAAACGAACTGTACAATGTATATGAATATTTGTTATAAGAGTGACGTCATAATATCTGTATGTCATCACTAAATAGAAAATAAAAATTGTTGATGACTCGATATAAAAAATGTGTGTAATGAGATTGAAATGTCTTCTTGTTTTGTGTATAGATTAGGGATAATGGATTAACAGCTGTGACAGTTTTAAAAATATATTGTGCATGTGACGAATATCTATGAAAATTGTGTGCTGTAATTCCAGATTTTATTTTCAATGTCATGTGAAATCTGTGTCTATTATTCATATCATCTTGTTTTGCATTGTAATTTTTGTAATCTGTACCATTCCCGTGTAATTATATACAAAGTTGTTTAAAATAAAAATTCTTAAATTTTTATTCTAATCTTACGATGTTTAATACTAAGGCGTGTTTTTGCTGCTATATTAATCCTCGTCACATTATATGCGAGAGATTATGTCATAGAATTATTTTAAATGTTTCATTACAAGTTTGGGTGGTTTGTTTAAACAAATATTTAAAAGAAAACATTTTCGTTTTTAAATATCGTAAAATTGAAATTAAATTAATGTTAATTTTTTGATGGTGCGGTTATATCAACGCAATCTGTTCAGCGGTTTGTTTAGTTATGTTGTCAAATTGTCAACAGAAATATTAGGTTTGGGCGTAATGCAAGTGAATTTCCGTTGGATAATTTTAACGTTTATATGTATGTACATAATATACAATGTCATTTATCCAATTAATGGTTATTATTGTTAACCAATTGAATGACAATGGTAAAAGAATTATTCAATGTGCGATTGACGATTATGGTGTAGTATGTACGATGAACTCTTCTGGTCTAGTCAAACCGATAAAATTACAATCGATTTTATATAAAGCTTTTCTTAAAGAATAAAAAATAAAGTTGACACGAACAATTCAAAAATACACAAATATAGTTTTGTATGTATTGAATGATGATGATTAGTTAATTAGTCATTATAGCATTGCTCAAATAGTTGCAATTAAATTCTATTTTTTTGTTTTGGAATATATTCTGCTCGTTAATATTTACAACTAATTCGAATATACACGCAAAAATAGACGAGCTATAAATTGGTGGGAGAATAAATAAATACAATCGTAAAGCAGAAGCGTAACACTTAATGTTAGTGCATAGAAATTTTGAAATATAAAACTTCTGCAAGCGTCTTAAAAAGCCACACATTTCTACATGGTAAACATTGCTATATTTCACATGCGGTCAATCCCTGAAATACATACAGTCCCAAATGAAATGTTTTAAAATTTATTTCACACTTCAAAATCTCGCTTTTAATAAATTTATTTATCTGATAATGTTCCAACAGAAAATCCATGAAAAAAATCAGATTTCATAATTCAGTGCGTTGGGTTTGTGACTTTGACCCCAAACCTAACTATTTAAAAAAAAACTCTATTGACACATTTTTCGTAGCTGAATTGGCACTCATGTTTATACTGAACTATACCTTAACCCTTATCATTCAATTCCAACGCATTATCCTTACAAAATATAAGTTTACTCTTCTTAATATGTAAATGGTTTTCCAATAAGAGGTTTCATTTTGATATTATTACGTCATTAAAAAAAACGAATATTTTTTATGAGAAATCAATGAATGTTTATTTCATTGTACTTAAAGAGGAAGGTGTGCCATTAACATTTGAAAATGATATCAGCCAAATGGCCGCCACGACTACGCTTGCGGCACCATATCCTTTTCATGAAATTGTCCATGACCAATTCGCACATTTGCGGCTGTTTGTCCTGGATACCTTCACGAATTCCATCTTTAAGGTCTTGAATCGATTGTGGAGCATTGGCATAGACCTTATCTTTCACGTGGCTTCAAAGAAAAAGTCTAAAAGTGTTAAATCACAAAATCTCGGTGGCCAATTGTGATCACCTCTTCGAGAAATAACTCGGTCAGGAAACTATTCTTGCAAAATTGCGATTGTTTCGTTACTTGTGTGGCACATAGCGCCGTCTTGCTGAAAATAAACGTCATCCACATCAATACCATCCAATTCCGGCCATAAAAAAATCATTAATCATAGCTCGGTAGCGCAATCCATTCACCATAAAGGTTGCACCAGACTCATTTTCGAAAAAGTAAGGTCCAATCACACCGCCAGCCCAAAAACCGCACCAAGCAGTGGTACGTTGAGAATGGAGAGGCTTTTCAACAATCATTCTTGGATTTTCTGAGCCCCAAATGCGACAATTCTGCTTATTAACGTTAAAATGGGCCTCATCACTGAAGATGATTTTCCATGAAAATCCGGATCATTTTGATGCATTTGAAGATTCCAATCAGCGAAGATACGACGTTTATGGTGATCGACCGGTTTGAGTTCTTGTGTTAACTGAACTTTAAAAGCCTTAGGACCTAAGTCTTTATGCAAAATACGGTGTAATGTCGTTTGTGGAATGAATAGACAAACCTGGGTTTTCTTCAACACTACGGGCTACAGCGCAGCAATGTTCTCAGTTGTTCTTGAGCGACGCACACGGTTTCGGTTCTTCACATCACTAACTTGTCTCAACAGCTCAAATTTTTCTATCAGTTTCACTATTGCCGACCGAGAAGTGCTTTAGTTTTGCGAACTGTGACTGCAAAATTTTCACCATTTTTGTAGTGAATTTTAACAAATACTATGCGTTGAAGCGAGTATAGTACCATTTTTAGTAATGGCGTAGTTTTTGATGACTGATTCAAAATTGACAGCTGCGCAAATAGCAGGCTATTCAAATGAAATCTCTTATTGGAAAACCCTATACTTTACTCTTTTTAATTTCAATTAATTTGACTTTAATTTTATCAGAATTGAAAGCAATTGTTATGTTTATATAGATAGAAAATTAAAGCACCTACCTTCAATTCAAACTCTAATTTTAAATTCTTGAAATTAATGTAACCACAGCAGTAGCAAATTTTGAATTAAACTTGAACATCTTATCTGGAATATGTGGAAAATTAAACGTAGATTTGAATCAAATTTAATTTGAATTATAGTGAAACTATGATACAACCTTAAAGTTTGTCTAGTTCAGATCAAAATTTACTTTGAATTTGAAATTAATCAAATTTTGAGGAAAATTGAATCAAATTCTATTTAGATTTGATAAGATTTAGAAAAAATACATCCAATTCAAATTCTAATCAGAATTTGTATTGGAACAAAATTTGATTTTAATTTGAACCGACATTCTAACCAGAATTTACATTTAATTCGAAGCCTCATTCCCACTCATATCACCCACACAATTTTTATCAACAATAACCCATTTTTTACATTCAACTGCTACTATAGTCGAATGTCAAAACATCACACGCTCTCGGTAACGAACTGCTTTCCACTTGGCCGATTCTAGAATAGATCAAGGGTATTGGTGCCGCGATTAAATGCTATTGATAAATTTAATTATATTTTATTACATGTTTTCAATTAATTTGCGCTTAGATCGTGTATCATCGCGCATTTTTGTATAGCAACTAAATTGAACCAAATTAATTAATTGCTATTAAAATAATTAACAGAATTCTGCATTTAGCATTTATATACGAATTTCACTATATGTATATATACATATACATACATATATCATAGAATAGTTTTGATAATCTCGTCTTAATCCGCACAGCAAAAATCAAATAACCGGATATACGGTTTTTTGAACATACCTTCTTAAACTAAGCTACTAAATAATAACATTGTATGTGTGTACATATATACACACACAGGCACACAAAATATCGCTTCCTCAGTTTAACGATTTTTATGACCCAGAATAGTAATTATGTTCTGGTGAACATATTTAGAATTAATTAGACAACGTCGTAGTTGATTGGAATGCGGTGACAAATGTTCACTTAGCCTTACGTTCGCTTATTGCAAATAATTACGGATAATTGTATAGTAATTTCGATTTATGAATGAATGTACAAATAAGTTCACTCTTTAGAAGAAATATCGTATATAGCTAGCTAAGTTTTAAACTTATAAGAATCACACTTATAACAAATATTTGTATAACGAGCACTTGATATATAAAATCGCACTCATCTAATGTACTTATGTATAATATATATTTATTTATCTACTTGTTTTACAGAATTTAAGAATCTTTACACAAAACCATAGTAATACTCATAAAACTACATACATCTAGGTGTTAAAATATAGCGCCGGATACAGAAGATTTCGGTACAAGACCGAATTTGTTAAGTAAATAAAACCAAAACAGATCAATAATTCAAGATGGATAATATTAAGGTAGACGACAATTTGACTAAATCAAATTTCCTGAATGTGGAATACACGAAAACAAATATTAATTCAAAACACTATTATTTTTAGGGCCTCTTTGTGGGGGCTGGACAATCGCTTTTAAATCAAGCGGGCGAAGCGATCGGTGGTGCGGTTAAAGGATTTATAGATGATAAAATAAATGAATTTATGTGCGTTAAAAAAGATGCGGAAGTTAAACGCCAACTTCCTTCGCTGAAGAATATGAAAATTGTAAGTAGGACGCAATTTTTCGCCGAACGCAAAGATGTTTATTTCAGATTTTTATTGATTTAAAAGAAATTAGAAGATTGATTAAATATTTACGTTACTGATAAATATTTTTGACCTATATAATAGATTGTTTGTCATAGCTATGGTATATAAGAAATTAAATTGGATTGCCAATAACAGACATGCCGTCTCTATTCTTCAGTTTTATTATACAGAAGCATTGTAAATTGGATATAATCCAATATTTGAATCCAATATTTTGTTTGATCAGTTATAATAATATTCATAAATATGTGATTTGAAACACTAACATAACTCCGTTAAATGAAGCTTTCTTAAAATGTAAATTTTTTAATTTTGCAACATCTACAGTAAGTGCAAACCTTTTGATAGTTGTATATATGTATGTATAGCAGCTATTTAAAATTAAGCTATTTGAGGCCAATTCTTACCATATGTAATTATTTGTCAAATATCTTATCTAAATTATAAGCAAGTATATAACAGTTATTCATATCTGTAATTAAGATTGAGTCTTGATTCATATTTTGCATATTAATGTTTATAACTTCGTCTTAAGGTTAAGGTGGATTAAAGTTTCAAATTAACTTAGATTAAGCTTTAATATTGTTGTTGTTTTAGGTGTCACTATCTAAGTAAAATGACGAAACTAATTTTTTACTTACAAGTATATTGTTTTACCAAATTGTAAATTAGAAATTTAATAAATTTGATTTGTTTATAGAATATAAATTGGCCATAGTCATAAACGATAAATGAAACGTTGTCATTGATATACAAGTAGATAAATAGTATGTAGCTCCGAAAGTACAGATATAGCTAAAGCTATTGTTTATGGTTTGATAAGCCTAACCATTCTATAAACTTTGTAGGTATAAAAAATAAATGTACTAAGTGTACATGTACTGTCGAAAATGCATTTTTTGTTTTTTATTGCAATAGCAAATCATTATGTTACAGTGCGTGAACGGGTGCGTTCTTTTATGTAATTTTGTAGCTACATCTCTACAGTCGCTACTGTAACTCCCTGCTAGTAGATTCTTCTCGTAAACTGAAAAAAAAGAAATAACAAAAAATAAAGGAAGTTTTAGGAAAAAGGAAGTTACGGAATTTGGAATCGGACTTTTTTGGTTGGATTAGTTTGGTTAAATTTTACTAAACTGAGGATACCATGCGCCGGCTTTAGTCTGTCGATGGAAACATTTACATTTCGACCATTTTGGTCTATAATGAAATGTTTCCTAAAACGACAAATGACTCTTGAGGAGTTTCTTGACTGCTGCTCGTATTCCCAACAAGACGAGGGGTAGCTCAGTCCAATGAATTACGTTATCACGAGCTTTGAGTGATGCTTTCAGTTGTCGCTAAAAATGTTCGATCATACCGTTTGCCTGTGGATGGTAGGCGTTGGTACGAATCCTATGTGCGCCTAGTAAAGCGTTAACTCAGAGAAGAGTTTTAACTCAAATGGGCTACCTCGGTCAGTTGTAATTTCAAGGGGTATTCCAAACCTTGAAACATATTGCGCGACAAAAGTCTTAGCAATAGTGGCAGCGGTACTATCTCGAATGGGCATACCCCATCGAGTGGATCGATCAACTATTGTTAAAACACAAATATTACCTTCGGATGGATGGTGGGAGTGGTCCCACTACATCCATATGTATATGTTCGAACCTTAACCTTGCTGCTGAAAGATCAAAATTTCCCGGTTGTGACTTCGTATGCCTTTGCACCTTGCTTAACTGGCATCCGATACAACGTCGAATCTAATTCGTAATGTCGCTGGCTATTCGGCCAAAAATACCTACAGGAAATTAATTTTCGGGTAGCTCAAATGCTTGGATGAGAAAGACCATGTAGTGCGCTGAAAACTACTTGTCTTTGCACCTCTGGAACAAATGGTCGATGAATTCCCGTCGATGTTTCACAATATATTTTCAAATCGGAGAGGATGGTGAGCTCTATTTGAAACTTAGAACCCGCAGAACGAGATGAATTATCAAGTAGTTGTTTCAATTCATCATCAGACTCTTGAGCCTTAACTAAATCATCCAGTGTTAGCTTTGAAATTTTGCCTATTTTATCAACGTGGTCACATGGTTGTGACAAAGTGTCAGCGACCACGTTGTGCTTGCCTGATATATGTTGCACGTCTGTCGTAAACTGAGCAATGAAGTCAAGATGGCGAGTCTGCCGTGGACTCTTTTCGCTCCGTGAAGTGATTGCCGTGGTAAGAGGTTCTTGATCCATGTAGACGGCAAATAGCCTACCTTCTACGAAATACTTAAAATGTTTAATTGCTAGATAAATAGCAAGCAGTTCTCTGTCAAAGGCTGCATATTTACTTTCTGCTGCAGATAATTTGCGTTAAAAGAATATGTGGCAATACTAAGCTTCGAGTTACAAAGTGGAGCCATCGTCGCCTGCAACGACCTCTGCGCCTACCATATGGTGGCTCTCCTTTCAGAGATCGCTGCACAGTTCGTTCCGGATCAGCACGCAGAACGTGACCGAGCCAGCGTACTCGCTGAGATCTTATTTCATGCAGAATATCGGAGATCTTCATCAGATCTCTGATCTCGATACTGTACAGAGCTCGGTATGTGCCATCTATTTCGCGTTTTGAGCCGTAAATCACACGCATGACTCTTCTCCTAAATGTAAGGAGGCATCTCTCGCACTCAACTTCATCAAATTTTAAATGTTTCCAGTTACGTATAGTTTTAATTCACATATCACAATTCACCATCAGCAATAGTTCGAAATTGAAACATAAGATAGAATCGAACTGAATCCCCTAAATACAGTTGTGCAATATGTTATTTCTGTAAAAACAACATTCATAAGAACAAAGTTATACAGGGTTATTTTTACTAGACAAAACTGCTATTAAAAATTTAGTGCACACATTTCAGTAGCAAACATACTGGTTCAGTAGCAAACATACAGACAGCAACACGTGCTCGTTCAGGTCGTTCAACCGAAAATATTGGTATAATGAGAGAAAATGTTGCAGAGAACTCGCACGTTTATCGATTTCACGACGTTCTCAACAATTAAACTTGTCTACAACGGTTACATGGCGAATTTTACGCCAGGAGTTTTCGTTATACATCCATATAAGGGCCAATTGGTTCAAAAATTAAATTCGCAAGATCATTCTCAACGTCGACAATTGGCATATTGGATCATTGAACAAGGTCATGATGGTTTTTCACAAAAAATATATTTTCTGATGAAGCTAATTCTCATTTGTCTGGCTATGTAAATAAACAAAACTGTCTCATTTGGGCTTCTGAAAATCCAAGTTCAATTATTAAGTAGCCATTACATTGTTCTTGTATTACTTTATGGTGCGCCTTATATGCCGGCCGCATCATTGGCCCGCATTATTTCGAAAATGAAGGTGGTAACGCTATCAATGGTGTTCGCTACAGAGACATGATAACAATTTTTTTATGGCCAATATTTGATGACATTAATATTAACGAATTGTTGTTTAAACATAGGATGTATACAGCCAATGAAACAATTGGTTTAATGAGAAACAGATTCCATAGACGATTGATTTCGTGAAGAGGGGATCATATTTGGACAGTAAGAACGTGTGATTTAACACCATACGATTATTTTTGTAAGGCTATGCGAAAGATAAGGTTTATGAGAATAACCCCACAATCAAACGAAGGTCTCAAAAGCAATGTCCAATGTGTCATTCGTGAGATAGAGCCTCAATTATGTAAAAATGTGATCGAAAATTTGAACCAAATGATCGACTTCTGCAAACCTGCTCGTGGCGGACATTTGCCAGATATTAGTTTTCATCAAAAATTTCACACTAAATTTCAATAAAGAATAACATATATTTTTAACAAACAAAAATAAAAAAAAAACTTTTCTTGGAAAACCCGCTAGATCAAAAATCAATAAGAATGTTTTATATTTTTGTATTGCAAATATCACATATGTATATATGTATATATATATATATATATATATATATATATATATATATATATATATATATATATATATATATATATATATATATATATATATATATATATATATATATATATATATATATATATATATATATATATATATATATATATATATATATATATATATATATATATATATATATATATATATATATATATATATATAAATATATATATATATATATATATATACATATATATATATATATATATATATATATATATATATATATATATATATATATATATATATATATATATATATATAACTACTATCGAAGTCGAATAAATATGCTTCCAATATATGTTATTGACATTCTCTATATTACGAAAAATAATATTTACTTGGAATTTAGTACATATCTAACAAAAACTAAGTATATGTAGGTTCCGTTTTAGTTTATCAGTAATGTATGCGGTTTACAATAATAATATATTATTGGAAGGAACTAAATATGCCCCCCTGGTGATATTAATTAATTGCATCAGTTCTTCAGCTAATAAAATACATTAATATTTATTGGCTGCTGACTTACACCATTGTATCAAATTCTAACAAAATGGGGCCAATATATACCACATAGTTTATTTACCGGTGCAAAGTATCGTTGCAATAATTGATTTCGACATTAATATTATTTTGTTTTTGACTTAATCCTAGAATTAACAAATAATTACTATGCAGGGCTTTTTACAAAGCTCCGCCAATGCCTTATGAAAAAAACGCCGGTATTTGAAATTTCTAATCTATTAATGCCTTAAGTAGAGTCAATCATTGAATTTAAATAAAAATAACCACCTGTTTTATATCGCTTAAACCGAGGTGTAGAACCTTCGTCGATGGGTAAAAGCCTAAACATGTACTCGTATATTTTGTGCAACGTAACTTGAACAAACAATCGAAACAAATCGAATTGATTATTTCTGCGGTGACTATAACCATTCCCATTCAATTTTGCTGGATTATTGGAAACATTTATGCTGAGTCAAATAGTTTTAGTTTGTCTGACTGTATCGTGATCAAGCGCTGTTTCAAGTTAATTTTACGAACATGAGCGATAACTTCTGTCAAACAAAATATGTAGTTGTATACTAAACGGCATTCTCAAGCGCTTTAATCTACAAAAACACAGTGTACACATTCTCGATTAAATCTCTCTTTTGGTTTGAAAACAATTAATCCATGCTTCGTCACTTGTTACCAAATTTCATATAAAATTTTCACGGTTGAAAACTTTGCACCATTTAACACAACACGTTGATGTTTGAACAGAAAATGGGTCGTATTGAAAGACAGATTATTGGTTAAATAGTGAATTAATTGACTTCAATTTGTATGAGTTTATAGACGATTTGATCGGGAATTATTAAGTTATACACAGATACTAGAAAATGTTTGAGTAATTTGGCTACAATTTGAACTGATTTCAAGTATGTTAATGACATATTGATGCTCTGGAATTTAAATCAAAATAATGACTTCATTTCAAATTACACTTCTGCTGCAGATTTATATATCCCACCGAAATGCTGTGTCATTTATTATGAATTTATGACGCAATGCTGGACTATTAACGGCCCGCATCATTTTTACAAGAAAACAGAATTTTTTGTTGAAGTTGTGGACAACTTAAAAATATTTTTAATGGACTTATCTATAGCCTTCAGCCAGATTCGTATCTTTTCCATATCTAATAATTCTATTCACAAAAAGAAGTTTTTCATTTCTCAGTTTAATTTAAAATTGGCATTATACTGTTTAGTTTAGCATGATTTCAATCATCGTGTAGTTTATTATGAGATAATTACCCAAACCAACAAAACATAGCATATGAAATATCCGGTCTGTGACTCAAATCCTTAAGATATTTTGTACATTTAAGTTTGAATCGTAAGAACCCGTTCCCCCGTTATTTTTATGTATATACGAATGTACACATACATATATGTAACTCTCTTTAAATTCGCATCTTCCTAAAGTCTAACATGATTTCGGCGACAAATTTCCACCACGCCTCACACACAAAAATTATCGATCTTAGACTCTTGAATTTTTTTGGCAACTTGCCTTTAGATTTTTGTTTTTTTTTAAACTTTACGTACATAAGTAATACCTTTGAGTATATATAAATAGAGAAATCATGAGCAATTACAATGTTACCTCAATAGATAGCGTTACATACACGATTTTGAATGTTTTTTTAATTTTTTGTGCATAGTATATTTAGGTTGCAATGTATCGAACTATACAGTAAGATTTTTTGCTGAAATATTTTGTTTTGAGTATCATTCGAACTTTATTTCTTTTCGCTCTTATGTACACCAAAACAACAACAAATCAATTTAAAAACTAAGGTAGACCAATTAAATTTTGTTTTTTTTTATCACACAGACAGGACCCGATTTTGATTTTAAAATCTTTGGAAATTTAACTTCGGAACTATCTAGGATTTTCGAAATATATATTTAAATGTACGTTCTTGTAGAAAAATATAACAAGTAGTTAATTAAATGAAGTTTGCAAGTGAAACGATTTCACGCATATTCCAATGTTTATAGGTTTTTCAGATCAAATTGAATGAATCTTTTATAAATTAACAGAAACCTTTCTCAAATAAAACGAGACCATTTCTAAATACAATCAAACCGTTTTCAATTGGAATGAAACTTTATTCAATTAGAATGATATACTAATTACAAATCCAATGAAACCTTTTATATTAAGTTGATCGCCTTTGAACACTTGAGATTTATGGAGATTAATCTGTAATAAACAGTAACATAGCTGTTTTCAATAATTTAAAATTCGACAAAATTAATTTTTAATTGGTATTAATAATACAAGATTAATCCTTATCGATCTGATAGGAGGACTCATTTTTTCATTTGTTTTTCGCTATTGCAGATTTTCAGTTGCTGATGGTTTTTACCATAAAAATGTATAAAAACCAAGACTTTTTCGTAATTAAAAACACAATAAAACTGTTGTCTATTGTAATTTTGATTATTTTGTTATCATTGTTTTTGTTTTTGCAACTTGAACTGTTTACAAAAAGCAGGGGATAATTTTTAAAATTTTTCGGGCAAAACGAGCTAACCGATAGAGATAAAATTCAGCAAGAATGATGAAAACGGGATTCTAAAATAATTTTCACATATGAAGTTCTGGAATATGGCCAATTAGGAAGGAACTTTGTTATTTCTTAACCGATTCTGATGACGTTTAGCATGTACCATGCAAGTGGAATTCTAAAATTATTTTTACAAGTTCTGGGATATGGCCAGTTAGAAAGAACTTTGTTAACCGGTTATAATAGAATTCTTAACCGGTTATAATGAAATTCGGCATGTTCGAAAGTACTCAGGTGTTTCTTAAAAGATTTCACATCGTCTTCATCATAATCGGTTAATAAATAGCCAAGTTCCTTCATAATTTTCTTTATTCCACATCTTCTGCTAAATATCATTTTAGAAACCCATTTTCATTTCACATTTCGAATTTCATCATAATCGGCTATGAAATAACCAAGTTCCTTTTTGACTGCCCATATTCCAGAACACCATGTAAAAATCGACTAAGAAATTACACTGTTCATTAGTGATTGGTGAAATTCCAGAACTTCATGTATACAAATTAAGATGACACTGAATTCGCACTGCCCCAATTCTGTTCTCTCGTTGAACCCAATAAATTTCTGGCCATTGCTTTTATTTTTGAAAAGGCTTATTCAATTGGGTTCAACGTTCAACATGGAAGAGTACGGCGGTAAGAACCTTAAACCGTTTCCTGAGGTTTCTATTATATCCTTGATCTGCGCAGTTTTGTGGATTTGTGCATCATCCATTACAAAATAGAGCTCAGTTCATTAATTTTGCAGCGAGTTCTTCAATAAATTTGCAAAATTTATTTGAATTAGAGTTTGAATTATAGAGGTAGAGGAGTTTGATTTAATTTGGAACGGATAATGCCCAAATCTATAAAACTGCACATTTCATGAATAAAATAAAAACCTCAGGAAGTCATTTAAGGTATCTAGTATCTACCACCGTACTCTTTCATGTTGAACTCAATTGAAAAAACCTTTTATAGGCCGTGTTTATAATAAGAAAGTAAAGCGAAGTCGGCTTGGTTGGACATTTCAGGTAAAAAGAAAAAGACGCTCTTTTATTAGAATAAAATACATGTACCCGTCTTAATTGTTTAGTTAGTTTCCTTATTTCAAATCACAGTCTGCTTGCTGCGCTTCGTTGGAACTTGGAAGCAGAGATCGATTCTGGAATAATAAAATGCATGCTGTTTTCTTATTTACCTGGTTTCTAAATGAATTTATTTCGAAAAAGTTTGGTATATCCTACTCCTCAAACGACATTTCGAAAGCGTCATCTATTAAAACGAAACTCTAGCTATAGTCATCTATTAAAAATGTACATATTTATACATCATTAAAATAATCATTTGCATTAAATGCTGTAGTTTAAAAGAGGTCATAGGATTTCTCAAGTGTGCCCAAATACCCTTTCCCTAGTACATACCTTTTAGAATTAGGCTGGGGTTACATTTGATATGAATTCTCACGAAAATTTCTTTTTATGAATTTGTACGAAATCATCAAAAGTAAACTAAAAGCTCGTCTAATTCGAACGAACCCTCTTAATTTGAACTAGATTTCAATAGCAACAAAATATTTTGTTTTTTAATCAGTTGTCGTTTGAATTATCGGAACAATTATGGCAGACGTCTCCCATTCAAAATCGACTATGTACTGTGCATTCTGGAAAAGGGCTAATTTCTTGAAAAAAGTCAACAATTTGGTCAATAAATTCAGGAAAAAGAGAAATTGACCACTTCAAACAAAATGGAGCTTATTTATAGTTAATAAAAGTATTTCTAATTATAAAAGCTGTGCCGTTTTTCAAGGGAGACATGATTGCAAAGGCTAGCCAAATTATTTACAGTAAAAAATGGATTTTGAAAAATCAAATTTGTGGAAGAAAGGCGTTCTTTGTGGGACCGAAAACACAAACAGTACAACAGCAAGGGATGAAATAAAAATGATGGAGGAAATTTTTCTTAAATAAATTGAATAAATTGGATCCTTCTGCACAAAATCTGTATGTGAATTTCAACATTTTCGGTTTATTTTAAATATTTTGCGGTGAGATGAATCTCAAAATTTGTATCCAAATTTTATTAAAATTTGGCATATATTTTTTTGGATTTTGCATATTTTTTTTAATAAAATCGAAATTAATTCCTTGTAAATATTTCGATTGATAAAATTTGCGCAGATCTCAAAACAAAATTTTACAACATACAGTGCCGACAGTTCCCATTCTAATCTTCACCAAAATTCTGAAGTGTTGTTCATTATAACAGATTTGAGGCGTTAAACTCTTGCAGATTTGTGTATATAATTTTGTTTCTTATACATTATGATTGTGTCATTGTGGGTAAATACAAAATTTGTTATAGAACCAGCGCAATTTACTCAAATATTCCTAACCAAATTTTGGTTTCGAAGCAACGCAATCGCTCACCTTAGACGGAATAAAAAATTGGTACATAAGTAATAAAAAAATATTATTAAAAAACTGAAATAAAAACAAAATTTAAAAAACAAAAGATAAAAAATTTGTTTGTATGTTTGTACCTTTGTAAGGTTATTTTGCTTTTGTTTTTTTCGTTTTATTCTATGTACAATTCTATAGTCGATTGTCGCGCTCTACAATTCCGAGCGAGGTAACATTGTAACTTTTATTTTATTATGGTAATCACTCTATATATAAATACACAAAGGTAATACCTAAGTAATAATTCTTCTTTGATAACATAACACTAAACATACAATTATTAGAAATCAAAATATTGCTACACAAAAAATGTATAGGGTTACACTTAATATTGAAAATTACGAAAGCCTAATGAATGACTAACCTTTAAAAATTAATTTGTAAATATATCGTTTAGTGGTTGGATGCTAATAAAAAATTTACGCGATTCATTAAAAAAAAACTATGATTCTAGTCGGTCAGGTATACGCATATAACGATTTATACGTTTATTTAGTAGTTTAATCAAATTTTTAAACCGAACCGAATATAAATTAGCATCAGTCGAAAACATAAAATTAAAAATTTTGCAGAAAAATGTACCAACACACTATATTAGATAGCCGATCGACATCGTGACATTTACATTTATTGTTCAATCTCACTGGTCATAAGAATTTTGTGCGTTAATTCAAAGTTTAGTTTAACTTTAAATTTTTCAAGTGTTCAATTAAAAAATTTAGACATTTTTGTTGTATGTCAAAGTATAAGTGAAATGACTTCAGTTTTGGCCAATATTGCTTGCGAGACGCCGCACGAGAAGATTGTCAATGAGTTTTCACGACTGTTACCATGTGTTAAAAAATTTAAAGAGGTAAAAAATGTGTGTGGAAATTTACTCATAGTGCACGGTAATCGAAGAGTGTTAAAATTTACGACCAAAAACCATCAGATCGCGAAGAAGGATAATAACTGATAAAATTAGGCATCGCTATACATAACTTTACGAGCGGTATGCTCAAACGAAATAATCGACAGGCCCACTGCATAACGTCATTAAAATCAACTGAACTAATATGAAATTATTCTCGAATCTATAGTTGATTGAGTCAATGTCGCTGTGAGCCGGAGCAGAATGAATTGTTGGAAGGTCTAATATTGTTTGGATAATCCTCATTACCTATGAACTTTGTACATACTTCCTCGAGAATGTGGTTGAACAAACTGTCATTTTGGTGATTGTATACCAATGTTCAATTGTGAAAAGCTTCATCATCAAAAATAATAAATTTTCTTCGTATTTTATTGTCACCCGGTATTTTAAATTTTCTATAGTTTGAAATTTGTATGGATTTCGGGAAAAAATAATTTTCTCAATTTCTTTGAAATTTTCGGGTTTGCTCTTTTCAATTCTGAAAGCCGAACTGAATTTTAAATTTGTTCATAATATTCATAAAGTTCTGGTTTGAACTGTGATTTAAACCTTTAATTCATGAATTTTCTAACTTCACATTAATGATTAAGTTAATGCGATATTGATAATCCTCTTTAAATTATTTATAGACTATGATAGCTATGGTATTACAAGTTTTTTAACCTTTCAAGACCAATCGCTATAGTTGAAAAACAAATAACTAGATTATAGCTGCGATTATTAATATCGGGTTAATTTTATCATTTATGTGCAACTGAACAAATATGTATCGTGTTTGCCAATACACAACACAAAATATGGTGGATTTATACCAAAAAAAAATTCAATTTATCACCGCAGTAAGT
This sequence comes from Tipula unca, assembly GCA_951394425.1. Lineage (NCBI taxonomy): Eukaryota > Metazoa > Arthropoda > Insecta > Diptera > Tipulidae > Tipula > Tipula unca. The sequence goes on from OX596380.1 coordinate 206,612,787, forward strand.
TTACTTACCCCAACATATAATAAAAAAAATATGAGACGACCATACCAAGCTTATTAAAAATTCCGAGTTAAATTTTATTGGCGCCAACCGCCAAATATTCATCTCCTAGACACTTTGCTGAGCATGATCGTAGCGAAGAAAACCAAAATCTCAACGATACAAAAAACGTTGTATGATTGTTTGGTTTGAGGTGAACATTCTCCCGAATACCAAAGCAAAAACCATAAAAATTATATGAACGCATAACATCACTCGTGTTTTAACTAGCTTAGCACTAAAAAAAAAAATATTTTCTTAAGGGTGCGTCGCTTTTCATATTTTCCATCCATATTTTCGTTAGTTATATTTATATAGAGGATGATGACCGTAACGTGTATTCCCCATTTGAAAATTGATTATTCAATTTCATTACATAAAAAATGGTTTTATGCTAATTTAGTTTATGTGAAATGGCTGGATGGAATGCTGTTTGGTGGATTAATTACTTTCTTCTATTTTTATGACCTGGCTGATGTGGCATCATACATATACATATATAATGCACAAATAATTAAAAGAGCTACTATTATTTTATGGCTTTTTAATTGGTATGATATGGTAATTTTTTGTGAAGCTTCTGCAAATGAAATCATCCGATGGGTGCGGACCTTTAATAAATTTTGATTAATTTGGTGTTTTATAAATATATGAAACCAAAAATAAATATTAATTGGCCTGACCTGAGATTTAATTTGATTTGATTACAAATATATCTATACGGTTAAATTAAAATAAGACTTCCGTAGAGTAGTTTTTAGGTATGTTGTCGTCTAGTTTTTTCATGGTCAAATGGTCAAAAATCGCGTAAGGGAAAATATGGTGGGTGAATCAACTAACTGGTAAATATACGGAAATTATATGTTTGAATAGTAAAATATTAATTTGGATGTCAAATCAATGTTATCGCAAAAAATTTGTTTTGTTTGTTTTTCTTAAAGTTTTGTATCTGTTAGGGTAATATTCGGGGGGCTGTATTTGCAATGGGTAAGGAATAATCCAAATTTCTAAATTTTTCTCAATTTTGATTTTGATGCTATCTAAATTTTTCTGAAATATGAAATACATTTTCATAAATATAATTTCCAAATTCCAGCCATAAGGTTTTAGTTGACAGATAGCATTAATGATAGTAATAGTAATGATAGTATCCTAACCTGTCTCGATTCGTGTCTTAGTAATACATAAAACTGGTATTATTTTATAGCGAGCCATTCGCGTCTAATACAGTTTTTAAAAAAAACTACAATAAGGAATCAATAAAACACTATGTTAACATTATTTAAAATCAGCAGGATCAAGTTATTGTTCTAAATCGGGAAAAATTGACCTGTTGAGTTGCTATTGAAAGTATGTATATGTATTATGTACATATATAATAAAAAAAATAGTTTATCCTACTTGTCTTGCCTAACAAATCTGGGTTTCAGCAATTAAAACTACTATATACATACATACACATCTAAAAACTATTAGACACATATACACACAATCCTTATTTGATAATACCAAAACTAAGCACAACAACAAAATTTGTAACTTCTTTATTATATCCCAAAACTACTACACTATACTCTACATCTATACACAGTCTACTCACATTTATATCAAATGTTGATTATTTGAATTTCAATTCAGTTTGTGCTCGGTTCTTGATGAAGAAACATCTAACTACGAATAAACAATTTGTTTCGCGCGATTGTATAGTGTTATCAGTATCACGGACGTACGATATTTTAACCGAAAAAACGGAAATCAATTGCAATTTTATCAAAAGAAAACCAACAAGAAAACTACAAATGTATAGTTCTAAGTGATTAGAAATTTAATTTAATTTATTGTTTTGTCCTAATAATAATTTGCGTTAATAGTTTTTTTAAAAAAATGTGGTTGAATCGTAAAACCCATCCAACGGAGACATCCAATAATAAATATGTTACAACTAAAGCACCAATCGCTAATTCGGAATTTGTTTCACCGCTAATGAGCACACAACGTTCTGCACAAATAATACGCACAGTTCATCCAACCATTTATACAAATGGTCATAACGGTGATGATTATGCGGAAAATGAAAAGTTAACGAAAGTTATTTTAAAAGTTGTCGAAAATTGTAATTCGATTAAATTATCCAATGAGACACCAGTTGGACAACCCCAGCACGGTCGTCGTATTGCATTTAATTTGTGCAACATTGATACGAATAATTTGATCAATACAAGTAAACAACTAGAGAAATTATTGCCGGCTCAAGAGGACAGTATCGAGTATGCGGATGGAGAAAAATCACCTGAAGATAATTCTAAAGTACCACTAAAACCGGAACGCAAACCTAAACCAGTTGCCAATAGCCAAGGGATAAAAATTCTGAAAACATATGATGGACAAAGAATCTATCATGTAAGATACGCAACGAACGCATGTGTTTGTGTAAATTTTATCTATTTTTCATTAGTGTTTTCCTCCATTAAAAAATCGATACATTTTCGAATATACATATTACATATGTACATATATACACATATGGGATCACGGTCATCATGTACAAATTCAAATTACATATTATAGTGCGTTCTCAGTTTTGGAGTGTGTGCGTGAAAGTGCCGTGTGTTTTGGGAAATCCAAAACTTGTGTTCAGTTTTAATATGGCAATGAGTAGGTTCAGCGAATTATAGTCGCCTTATCAACGTTTATCCATAAAAAAAAATAGTTTTCGAATGCCAAAGATTATATGTCTAAATGAAAATACTTATATATATACATATTATGTATATGCGGGAAATGCAGTGATACATTTTTAAATTAAAGTTAAAATAAAATTTTGTGTTCAGTTCGAGATAAAATTATTTAAACTATTTTTTTGTATAGTCATTTACCGGTTTTTGTGCCCAGCTTGCGGATACATGACCTTCTGATGTCAGTTGATTTATGCTGATACAATATAAAATTTGTATTTTATTTTGAATCAATAATCATGTAAATATGATTTTTATAAACCGATTTTCGGTGACGAGACGTCGTGATTCCAAGAAGTTACCAAAAGTGATGATAATTACAGATTTAGAACAGATTTTATGTGAGAAATAATACAGTTATTAATTTCTAATTCAAATCTTACGAAATTACTATATGTGTCAGTTAGATACGAGTAAGTAAACCTCGATTTTTACTATGTTGTTTGCCTCCCCGCTGAAATAACCAACAAAAGTTTTTGACAATCGATTCAAAATTTTGAAAAAATGCGATTGAAACAAATACATAGATTCCAAAAATGTGGCAAAAATACAAGTTTCAGTCAGGTATCGAAAATTTGAAATTCAATTTCAACAATACTACAAATTTCGAGAGGACATATCAACTAACAAATTTCGATATTCGTAATCATATTTTCGAATAGTTTGCGAGAATTCAAATTGCAAATTCCAAAAGTATAACAAAATGCAAATTTCAACATTCGGAATTCGGAAAAAATTTCGAAATAATCGCAACATCCATCATAAAATCCGATATTCGGAATTTACTATGCAAGTATAGTTAAAAATTAAAATGTCATTTATTAAATACTACCTGAACTTGTATATTATAAACTTCAAATATTCAAATTCCGAAAATCTAAACTTGTGTCAAAGTATTTAGTGAAAATTCGAATTATTAGAAAAAATTAAAAAAATTTGGTATTTTGTTTATCAAATTATTTATTTAGTTCATTTGAATTGACTATCTGCTAACACTGGTAGAGCTGTGGCATTGAACTAGTGGTTTGTATTGAAGTAATAATTTGTATTAAATTTTGAAATCTGCTCACAGGGACGTAATTATGAATGCCAGGCAGCGTCCGGAAATTTCATTTAAGAAAATTCTGCCTAATCCATTAAGTAAATTTGGCCTAATTATTTTGTATGGAAAATAGTCTGAATTTCCATTTTTTATCCTAAAATCTCGGTAATTGAGGTTAAATAGACAAGCCAAATTTACTTTATTTTAATTAAGGCCCAAATTCAACAAAAAAAAATTTAAATCTTAGAAGTTGAGGAATTTCGGCCCAACATTATACTATACTCCCGCTTCTATTGAATACAAATTTCAATATACTGAGGACTATTTGTCTATAAGTAGGTACTAGGAAACGCAGCGTTTCAAAATTGTATAATTTCATAATTACAAATTTTGAATCTTGAAATTTGGGTTGAATAAACAACTCATAGAAATTTCAAATTAATCGATTTTAGAATAATCGGTTACTTTTTTACTAACTAATCGGTTTTAATCGGTTATTTGAAATATTCAAAAATTTACAAATGTTCTTTCTATTCAAAATAGTGATGTCTCAAAAAGAGGAGGTAGTAAAACAATAGAATAAATGTGTACCAAAAGTCAAATTTATTCTTTATTGAAGCAGAATTTTACAAAAACCAGAGTATTTATCGTATATCCGGATTCAAACGATTTTTAATTTTGGTAATAAAATTCCCAGAAATAGAAAAGGCTCGTTCACTATTTGTCGATGTCGGTTGAATGGTCAATAAGGCTTTATAAAAATTTTCCAATTGTTTGCTTCTTTGAAAAGTTCCTTCTACAATCTTAAAATATTTGTTGAGGTTGTACGAGGTATTTGGTTTTGAAACCATCAAAAAGAATCAATGGTTTTTTGCATTTTTGTAAATTCAGTTTCAATTCAGGTCAAGATTGACCTTAATTTTTTCCAAATGTAAATAATCTTTTTTATATTTCACTGGCCAATAAACTTATATCAGCTTTCGATGTATATCACAAAAATTGATTCGCTTTGGGATAAGTAAAATTTTCATAAAATACATGAGAGAAATTAGGCTCTGCGATACGTCTTTTTAATATTTCAAATAAATTAACTGACATTTCCGTATTTATATCCTTTAGCTTTAGTATACATAAGAATTGCTTCTGCCTTTAATAAATTCGTATTATTTTATCCCAATTCATTTACACCAAGTTCCATGGGCTCAAGAATCGATAGCATTTCTTGCAACATTTTAATGTTATCATCATTGATTTTTTTTGATACCAATTTCATCTAATAATTCTTTATTAATGCAATCTTTTGCTCTTAGCGCTTGATCATTTCAACTTGAGAAGTCCATCTAGTTCTTCACTCTAATAGCAAGTTTGAAGACTTTCCTTCTAACGGACGAATTTTTAATTTTTTTTATTGTTTTTCTCGTTTCTGATAAAATTTTCACGAGGAATCACTAGAATATCACTATCTTGTTCAAAATTTAAATTTCCATCAATATAAAAATTATTTTCATATAATCTTGCAATTTAGTCTTCATTGGTTCATTGGTTCTTTTCATCCGAATAATCTGCCATCTCATGTTTTTTGTAAACCAATTCTATAACTGCCAAATGCATTGCGTGATTATAGCACAGTTGAGGTTTCCGCACTTGACCATGACCGCAGCACCATCATGCGTTGAGTCAACAATATCAGTATTCAAATCAATATCAAACTGCTGCAGAATTTTTTTTAACAATTCTACAGATTTCTCTGAATCGCAAGAGCCCTCTATTGGAACCAATCCAAGAACATATTTGTTTTGTGTCGAAAGAAGTGTAACATTCATATATCTTCGCATCCGATTGTCAGTCACTCCATTCATCAACGGAATCGGAACCTATTACACATTTTTTTAAGGTTGCTATACTTTAAGGAAAATTTCGACCTTTTTCAAAACTTTTTATCACATCATGGACAAGAAAGAAAAACCGTCCTTTGCAGCACATTTTGCTATTATAACTCATTTAAACTTTCTCTTTGAACAAAATTTAATTAACTCATAAATTTCGTAATTTTGTGTTGCTTCAGGTATAGATTCTCAGAAGTCAAAATTCAAGGAGATTTTATAATTAAATATATCTAAATTCTGAATAATAAAATTCAAATCTCGATATTCGGAATTCTGTCCCCAAATATACTCTAATAAAAATGCGAAAATTTGGCTCAAAAATCTGAATTTGAATTAGGTGACATAATTCAAAAAAATTTTCCAATCAAATTTTGATAATTTCGTCTATAAAATACTGCTTACTTTACTTATTATAAAATTATATTATAGAATTTTACTCAAATTTGCAAAAACTAAAATTTTAGTTTTCATAATAAAAGATTAATTTGGTGTTTTTTCAATAAAATTTGATGTCTTGTGTCAAAGCGTTTAGTGAAAATTCGGAAAATTGAAAACCTAGTTATATTTCAGAATAAATTTAATGCAAACAGTGAAGAGGTTAAGAGCAAACTACGTGAGCTGATTAAGCCCGTAGTTTCAAAAATTGCTGTCAAAAAGGTTAGCAATATCCGTGATAAGGATATTCTAATCGAGACAGCAAGTAATGATGGACTTGATTTCTTTATTAAGAATAAGGAATTGTCAGAGGCGGGTCTGGTGGCTTCGGTACCAGAGAAAAAGCTGCCCAGAATAATAATATACGACGTAGAAAGAAGTGCTTCAATTGAGGAAATTAAGGAGTCCATTGTAAAGCAAAATGAAATAGGCGTAGAGGTTATAGATGTGAAACGTAGTTTCAAAACCGGGCCAAAAGAAGGAAACTTCGTAAATTGGGTGATCGAGGTTTCTCCAGCCACTAGGAACTCTTTGTTAAAGAAGCGCAGACTATTTATAGGGTGGTCTGCTTGCAGAGTGGCGGACTTTGTTAGGGTCACAAGGTGCTATAAATGCCATCTCTTCGGACATATCGCAAGATATTGTAAAGAAGATAGCCAAATATGCGGACACTGTAGTGAGTCTGGTCACGACCAGAAGGTCTGCTCAAAATTGGCGGAGAGAGCAAAGTGTTTTCCCTGCAAAAAGGCAAACAAAGCTTTTGACCACTCACTGCGCAGTAAAGTGTGCACAGCATATAAACTGGCCTTGGACCTAACAATGAGAAAAACCGCATATGAGAAGTAATAAGACCGATACTTCCAATCTTAGGATTGTCCAAATAAACATGCAGAATGCAAAAATTGTCGGACACGAAATCAGGCAATGCATTCAGAATGAAAATATAGACATCCTCTGTATGCAGGAACCACATGCGTCAAAGGGTAAAATAGTTGGTATGGCAACCTCCGCAAGGATCATTACCGGTGCTGATAATAATATCAAATCAGCTATAGGCATCTTTAACAATGATCTAGAAGTTCTAAAAATCTCACAGTTTTGTAACACACATTGTGTCTGTGTTGAAGTAAGATCGACGATAGGTAATTTTTATCTAGTTAGCATCTACTTCCAATATTCTGACGAACCAGTCATATATGTACAAATGCTAGAAAGAATTCTGGATGGTCTAAAGAACCATCCAGTAATTCTAGCTGGTGACTTTAATGCCAGGTCCAAACTTTGGCATGACAGGGAAACCAACGATAGAGGCTCTATCGTTGAAGAGTTTCTGACAAAGAGCGGTCTCTACTTGCTAAACGAAGTAGGACAGCCAAGTACATATATGCACAATGGGGAATCGAATATTGACTTAACCTTAGTCACGGGGGGACTGTTGAGAAGAGTCTCTAACTGGTCAGTTAAAGAAAACTGGACTTCTAGTGATCACAGAGCCATTTCATTTAAATTGAACGAATCAGCCTTACATAATGAGGTAAGAGCTGCTGACAAAATTCCACGATACGCTCTTAAACACGCAAATTGGGATAAATTCCATAGCACACTGGAGAAAATATGGCAAGATCAGAAAGCTAATCTTTTTTTTTTTTTTTTTTAAAAAAGGACTTGGCATAGACACTTTTACGGTCCATAGCCTTACCTTACATTCATTCACACAACATTCATTCAATCCATTCATTCATCCCATTCACACAAGTACAGTATACCACCTGCGCGTTGCATAGCTCCATGTCACCCTGTACAGTGACATGGAAGATGGGTCGGCCCATGAGTTCTACATTCCAACAGAGGGTCATAGATGTTTTCAATTTAATCACCGATCGTAATCGGGATATGAAAATCCCTTTTGCATCCCGCCTCTGTTGGGATTCGAACCCGGTACCTCCCGATCCAAACCTCGCAGCTTTAACCACTGCGCTATTTGCTCGGTAAGCTAATCTTAGTATTTCATCTCAAGATGATGTAAATAGAGTTGAGAACAACATCACGGCCTCACTCATAAGGGCCTGCAACAAGAGCATACCACGTAAACGTGCTGCCAAAATGAAACTGTCCTGGTGGACGCCTGAACTCTCAAAGAAGAGAGTAACGGTTCACAAACTAAGGAAGTGTTACCAAAGAGAAACGAATCCGCAAATTCGTCTGAGCAAAAAGCTTAATTACGCCGCACACCGTAATGAATACATACGAGACATAAATGAAACAAGCCGTAAAAGCTTGGAGAAATTCATTACGGAACATGGTAACGCAGAACCATGGGGTTTCGTATACAAATATAGTGCTGGAAAACTTAAAACTCCAGAGGTACTTAGTACTCTAATTAGCAGTGGTGGCCAAACAACTACATGTTGGGAGGACACTACCAAACATCTGCTAAATGTTTTGCTACCCGATGACAGTGTGGAAAGTGACACAACTGATCAAAGGGTGATTCGTGCTGATAGTCTAATCACACCAACCGGTGGTGAGGAGGTTTCCTTCAGCAATGATGAAACCACCTCCGCCATCATGTCAATGAAAAGAGGTAAAGCACCCGGCCTTGACAATGTCGAGGTCGAGGTGGTACAAAGAGCGTGGCCTATTATAGGACCTAGCATTACCGACCTCATGAATGCTTGTCTGAATAAAGGAGTTTTTCCTAGAGCTTGGAAAAATGGTAAAGTCATAATTATAAGGAAGGGCGGCGATCGAGATCCGACCGACCCTAAAGCTTATAGACCGATCATGTTGCTGCCAGTCTTAGGTAAATTACTTGAGAAATTGGTTACTGGCAGGCTGATGGACATCTTTCAAGGTAGCGGAAGATATAGTGAGAAGCAGTTTGGTTTTAGAAGAGGACGATCCACAGAGGACGCTATGGTTGAGATGGTCAACATAGTTAAAGAATCGAGCAACAAGTACGCCCTAGGTGTATTCCTAGACGTATCTGGTGCTATAGATAATCTGTGGTGGCCAAGTATAATGAGTGAGCTGAAGCAAATGAGTTGCCCAGCGACTCTTTACTCCTTGTTGTACAGCTACTTCTCTGATAGAACCGCAACTGTAATATCTAACCATGGCACACTCTCTAAGAGTGTAAACAAAGGTTGTCCACAGGGCTCCATTTTGGGTCCGCATCTCTGGAATCTAGTGTTCAACAGTAGCATGCATGACGAGATCCAAGAAGTAGCGTTCGCGGATGATAAAGTTATGATCTTTACTGGAAATTCAAGACAGGCAATTCAGGAGGCTGCTCAGCGCGGCATTGACAGAATGGTAAAGTGGTGTGATACAAATAAGATGGAGTTATCTTCCACCAAAACAGTGATGATCCAATTGAAAGGTTCACTCGACATAAGGAGACCACCCCTAGTGTATGTCGGAACCGAAAGAATAAAAATGGTGAATTCTGTAAAATGGTTGGGAGTTGACTTCGATGAAAGACTGGGCGTCACTACTCATGTTAAGAGGGTGGCAGAAAATAGCAAAAAAGTTTTCTACGCACTAAGAAGGGTTGCTAAAGAGACGTGGGGCCTGAAACAAGGCACACTCGCAACAATATACGAAGGCCTAGTGGTTGCGACCATGACTTACGCTTGTGCGGGATGGGCTGACAGAATGAACTGTCACCATCGCAGGACTATTTTAAGCGCTCAAAGGTTAATTCTTCTTGGGATAACGAAAGCATACCGTACGGTTTCGGCGGATGCCGTGGCTGTAATGGCTGGCGTTATTCCCATGGACATAGTACTTAACGAAAGGTTAATTAAGTACAAATTAAGGAAAAATCAAGAGTTCACTTATGGCAACATCCAGTGGCAAGGCATATTAAGTGACCTTTCAAATAAGACATCCCTTAAAAAAGGAATTCGCAAAGAATCTATTAAAATCTGGCAAGACAGATGGAGCCACTCAGAAAAGGGCAGAACTACCTTCAGTTACTTACCGAGTATTGAAGGTAGATTAGAGATGCGCCTATCCATAAGCGCTTCTTTTGCGCAAATGCTAGCCGGTCATGGAAAGTTCGCAGATTATATGTTTAGACTTAATCTGGCGGACTCCAACATGTGTGAATGTGGACAAGCTGCTGAGACAGTTGACCACATTCTTTACGACTGCGCTCTGGCCACTGAAGCCAGAGAACACATGATTGACGCAATTAACGCAGATTGGCCGGCTAGTAAGCTAGTGCTGATGATGCCTACTAATAGCGCACATCTCAAAAGATTCTGTGATACTGTGCTTTGTGGGAGGTAGGCTAAAGATCGATGATTCATTTTTAAGGTACTAACAATTTTATCTTAGTTAAAGGAGTTTTTAAAAGTAATGACACTAGGTGTAAACCTAAAGATTTTATTTTAGTTATAAGGGTTTTAAAAACTAACACTAGGTGCAAACCTAGAGATTTTAAATAGTTGAATCAGTCTTTGGCCTACGGAACACAAAGCGAAATGAAGCTTATACTAAGTATTTTAACGACTGACGCTGGATATACTATATCCAAGTAATTTTTAATCAAACATAAGCTAAAGTAGAAAGTATGCGCCTCCACGCGGTAGGGATGGTAACAGGTCTAGTACCTGGCTAAGCATACCAAACAGTACTGACACACAGATATAGCACGACGGCTTAGAATTGGATATAGGCACAGCCTGGGTGCCATTCTAAAGCGATAAAAACGTCCAACAACAACAATGACAATGACAATGACTATAGGAAAACGACCGTCGTCGAAAATCGTAGTCGAAAGTCATAGTAGGGCCCCGTTTTCCATTATATGACACATTACAAATCGCCAATTTTCGTCTAGCCTAGTAAAACGTCTAGCAAGTATTTCGTCCGCTTTAATAATTGTCAAAATTTAAATGATATTTGAACAAAAATATTAATATTCGGAAATCGCCATGACATTCTAGGTAACCATCAAATCAACAAAATAAAATTAGCAAAATTAAAAATTATTTTGGGATAATTTGCGAATAGTTCGAAAAATGGTGTGACAATTAAACTTGAAATAACACAAAAATGACAGTTTGGTTGATTTATATGGTTTGACTGGTGATTGGCGAATCTGGTGTGTGCATGGTACATTATTATTGATTTTAGTTTTAATTTAATGTAATTTATATTTTTGCATTTAAATTTAAAGGAATTAAATTTCAACTCGTAGAGATGTCTTTTTTGGAGAATTTCACATTTTCTAACAAAATTCCTACATATGTATAGTAGTTTTCAAATCTCGCTGGAATTCTGACAGATATCGCGCAGAAAGAATATGGCGGATACACAGTGATGTATTAAGTACAATAATTCATGTTTATTGTTTACATTTTTATGTTGTATTTGTATTTAAATAGAAAAGGAACGTTTTTAATCACAAAATGTTTTTATAATTTAACTTATAATCACTGACACTTTTGAAATTAATATTTAATTCGATAAACTAAGATTAAATTGAAAACCGATTTTGCTTTTTATGTTGTTGTGGTTTTCTTCGATACGAATATCATTTGATAATTTATTCTCCGTAGTGCGTACCAAATTTAAATGTTGACATTGTTTTCAAAAGGCGTGCAATTTTTTTTTGACCTATTAATTTTCACTTGAAATGTGATTGTAATAACATAAATACATAATCATTTTGAATATTTTGTGTATTAAAACTGAAATATAATTCTTTTTGTTGGTTATTTATTATTTTATTTAGGTTTGTTACCTAAGATAAATGCGACCCATCAAAATTTTTATAATTTTTTTTTCTACATCACTGAAAGCTGCGCAGAAAAATTAAAAAAAAATTTTTTTTAAGATCTGAATAGGACTATATATACGAGTACATATACCACTTTGTTTATTGTATTGGTAGTTTATTTATTTTATATATTTGATTTTGTTAAATTTATTTTGAATTTATTTACAAAAATAACCGCCATTTTCAATTTCAAAAAATGTTCTCTATTTTGCTTTTCCATTTTATTTGACACCCTATATTGGAGTGACCGTCTACTTATTCTTTAATGTCGTTTTCGTTTGATTTTTTCCCCTCATTGGCAGAGTACACTGATTTTGTGCGTCAATCGAACATGAAACCGATTTACCCTCATTTATATTTGTGTTTTCTGAAAAAAAATGAATATTCACAAACAAAACCGTTTATAGATAGACGGTTTTGTTCACAAAAGTCAAAATGGCAGCACAGTGACAGATAAAATTATAGTATTGGTGTAAAATAGGGGTAACTCGGTCTAAAAAACCAGAGTAGCCAAAATTGCACTGAGTGCAAAAAATGTAGCTGTCAGGCAATTTTTTTTGGTTCAAACGAACGGTTTTCGTGTAATTTTTTGCACTCAGTGCAACTTTTTATGTTCAAACGAAAACCACATAAGTAAATTTCTGTGAAAAAAAATGATAAGAAAATTATATAAATCATATTAAAAAATGTCAAGCACACTCGAAACTTTTCAAAGGTTGCCTGTCCCGTACTAAATTTAATACTATTATTCGAACTATGACTTCGATTTAATATTCTACAATGAATTTTGACTCGAATTGTAATTTAATCCAATATTTTTTCGAATTTTAACTTCTTGATTATTCTTAGCTTTAACTTAAATTTGTTTATGCCTTGGACGTTTATTATAAATATAAATTAAACGTTTAATGAGAATTTAACTACCTATACATTATACAGGGTGTCCGCCGGGAAGGTATACTACTTTGTTTGTTTATAATTTTTGATTAAATGAAAGAGAATGGATCTTATATTGATAAATGTTTTATTTAATGTCGGCAATTATGTATGGAATACAATATCAGATAAATGTCCGCCTCTGTTAGCCTCACAAATGCGAGCCCTTTTCAGCACATTTTTCATTACATTCTCACACATTTCACGCGGTATTTCATTAATTTCATCACGAATATTATGTTTGAGTTGCTCAAGCGTTTCTGGTTTGTTTCCATAAGCCTTGGTTTTCAGAGATCCCCACAAAAAGAAGTCCGGAGCAGTCAAATCAGGCGACCGTGGAGACCAATCAACATCACCATTTTTTGAAATAACTTGTTGTGGAAAGAGGTCTCGCAGTAATTCCATTGTAATCCTGGCTGTATGCGATGTGGCACCGTCTTGTTAATACCACATGTTAATCAAGCCCAAAGCATGCAGTTGTAGCGTTAAAAAGTTTTCAATCATATCACGATATCGCTCCCCATTCACAGTTACCGGTACGCCGTTTTCATTTTGAAAGAAGTAAGGTCCAATGATTCCTCCTGACCAAATTGCACACCAGACTGTCACTTTTAATGGATGTAAAGGTGACTGATGAATAATTTGAGGGTTTTCCATTGCCCAGAACCGACTATTTTGTTTATTCACATATCCATTCAAATGAAAATGTGCCTCGTCACTCATTATGATTTTTTCATGAAAATCGGGGTTGTCATGGGCGAGATGTAACATCTTATTGGCATATGTACGGCGGCGTAAATGGTTTTGTGGAAGAAGCTCTTGTGTTAACTGAATCTTAAATGGAAACAAATTCAAATCCTTGTGCAAAATTGTGGCCAAACTTGTTCTTTGAAGACCAAGCACCTGAGCACGGCATCGAATTGAGGTTGATGGATTGTTTTGAACACTTTCTTGAGCAGCGGTAATGTTTTCAGCCGATCTTGCAGTACGTTGTGGCCCATGCTTGGGCCTATCACCTACAGACCATTTCTTCAAAATCATTCACTACACGATAAATAGTGCGTTTTGTTGGCACGTTGTTTCTCCCAAACATTTCACGTAACTTTCTCATCGTCACAGTAATCGATGATTGATTTTGATAAAATGTTTTAACAATTAAAACACGTTGGTTTATCGAATATTTTTCCATAATAAATTTGCCACGTGTCTACTTCACGACTGCCAAATATGAACTGTCAAGACTATCGTTTACCAAAATGGCGGCAAAAGAAAGTAGTATACTTTCCCGGCGGACACCCTGTATTTAGAATTTTACAATGTTAGACGGCAAAGATACAGATAGGAAGGCTTATTTTCCTGAAGAATTTTATAAATTGATGTAACCACGTGAAAGTCATAAAACGTGCTTAGATCTCAACCCAATAGTGATTTTTTATACATAGAAATATGGTCAAACTTTTTCAAATTGTAAACATATCGAAAAAAAATACAAGAATTGAAAGATAGATTTAATCTGCGGAAAATGGTTCTTTTGATAAACCAAAAAAGGAAGAATGGCAGTATAGAAAATATGGAACGATGTACATACGAAAAATTTTTATTTTAAGCATTACATCAGCAAAGCTGGAAAGACTCCATAACTTTCTCAGACTAAAAGTAACCTTTCTCCTAATTGCACTTACGTGCTTGTCAAACTTAAGTTTTCCATCGAGATATAGGAAGATTAGTAATGTTCATTTTAATGTTAGATATTAAAATACATTAATTCGTAATTATTAATTAAAAATACAAATTAATTCGTAAATTTGGAAATCAATGCCTTATGATCAACTCTATTAAATGCCTTACTAAAGTCAAATAAGACAAGACTAATAAAGGCTCGTTTTTCAAACTATCCAAAGGTCTGTACGCAGATTGAAAGTCACATGATACTCTATTATCATTCAGGTATTTCATTATTTGAGTTTTAAGAACATATTCGAACATTTTTGACATCGCAGATAAAATACTGATAGGACGAAAATCGGATAAAGTTGTGGGTTGAGTGACTTTCAAACAACTTGTGTTGCGAATTACACGTGAATATGACTTGAAATTGAACTTCAATTTTTAACTTAATTATAATCGAACTCAGTTCAAATTATATTATTTTAAAGAATTTGACGTAAAAATGTGATAGCACTTCCAAAAAAATGATCAAGTTTTCTAACTTTAGTGACCTTGGAAAAAATTATTATTAGTTTATTAGTTTTTATATATACATAAAACAATCACTAATCTCAAATAAAACGGGTTTGATAATAAAAAGGCAAACAAAATAGCATGCAAAATGTATACCTCCTTCAATTTTATTGATATGTCTAAATTCTGCTGATCAGTTTATTTTAAGATAAAAATAGCTGAACAACACATGACCTTTGGCGCCTGGTTAAATTAATTTTACAAGAAACACACGTACAATTGGTTCAAGGCTGTACAAATAAAGCAGCAAGTCATATATGTATGTATATACTCGTAAGTGCATATTATGTAAATATATACTATTTGAACCCCTTCCGCATACATCATTCAAATCAGTTTGTTGTACTCGTACATATATGCCTAATATCATCATAGACCAAAATTATGATCGATTATAACATGTTTAGATATTATTCATTTATAGTGTATATACAGGAAAATATATGGCCAGCGCACCATTTTGATATATGTACGTACGTAATTCGAATTCCCACCTCTTTATCACACCTTGGGATTTATAAAATCAAAAATGTCTGGTATCGAAACATTATGGATCTTTCCTCATCTCTGTATGTGTACGTATATATAGTTATATATGTACAAATAAACTAAATACAACTAGAATTATTTTTTATGATTTTATAGCGTGTAACGCGGTAATTAAAACTTTCTAATTAATAAAACTGGAAACAAGAGAAAAGAGATCTATATACATATATGCCAAGCTATTCCTTGTTTGTAAGGAAAAGTAACTCAAACCTTGGCGGTATATACTTCACTAATGCAATCTATACTTATGATTATAAATTAATTGCAAAGTATAAGACTTTATCAGTAGCGGTTTAGATAATTCAACTTTACCGGAAACAAAATATTTATACATTTTTTTTTGTAATTTTTACAGCTTGGCGAGCGTGGTAGTGGAACTAAAGCCCGATCACAAGTACAAGATTTCAATACCATTCAACAACAATGCTTATCATCTGGAACCCTTTTCGAGGATCCCGATTTCCCGGCCCAAGATTCATCGCTTATGTTCTCACGCCGTCCCGACCGCCGTGTCGAATGGCTCCGTCCAATGGAAATGGTTGAAGAACCAAAATTTTTCGTCGAAGGATATTCGCGTTTTGATGTTCAACAAGGAGAATTGGGTGATTGTTGGTTATTAGCGGCCACCGCGAATCTAACAATGGATGGCAAAATATTTAGTCGAGTCGTACCCGAGGAACAATCGTTTGAGGAGAATTATGCGGGTATCTTCCATTTCCGATTTTGGCAATATGGCCGCTGGGTTGATGTTTGTATCGACGATCGGTTGCCAACATATCGTGGCAAATTACTTTATATGCATTCGACGGAACAAAATGAGTTCTGGAGCGCGTTACTAGAGAAAGCATATGCCAAATTACATGGCTCATATGAAGCACTCAAGGGAGGTACTACATGTGAGGCTATGGAAGACTTTACAGGCGGTGTAACCGAAATGTATGAACTCAAGGATGCTCCAAAATCTCTATTTAGCATTTTAATGAAAGGTTACGAGCGTAATTCTATGATTGCGTGTAGTATTGAACCAGAGCCCGGTGTATTGGAGGCAGAAACGCCGGAAGGATTAATCAAAGGGCATGCATATTCTGTAACCAAAGTCGAAATGATGGATATTGTGACACCAAATCAATCGGGCAAAATACAAATGGTTCGATTACGTAATCCTTGGGGTAACGAGGCCGAATGGAATGGGCCATGGAGTGATAAATCACCCGAATGGCGCTATATTCCGGAACATGTTAAAGAAAGTATTGGACTAACATTCGATCACGATGGTGAATTCTGGATGTCACTACGAGATTTTATACAACATTTCGATCGTGTAGAGATTTGTAATTTAAGCCCTGATTCATTGTCAGAGGAACAAATCAGTAAAGGCAAAAAGAAATGGGAGATGTCGGTGTTCGAAGGAGAATGGACACCAGGTGTAACCGCAGGCGGTTGTCGTAATTTTCTCGATACATTCTGGCATAATCCACAATACGTCATTTCACTCGAAGATCCAGATGAAGATGACGATGAAGGTCTTTGCACTGTTATTATGGCGCTTATGCAGAAAAATCGTCGTGCACGTCGTAATGTCGGTATGGATTGTTTAACAATCGGATTTGCCATTTATTCGGTCACCGAACGTGATCTAGTCAACAAACCACAGAAAAAACATTTCTTCCAATATAACGCATCGGTCGCGCGTTCTCCAGCATTTATTAATTTACGTGAGGTTAGTTGCCGTTTTAAACTACCGCCCGGACATTATTTAGTTGTGCCGTCGACTTTCGACCCGAATGAAGAGGGAGAATTTTTGATTCGTGTCTTCTCTGAATGTAAAAATCATATGGAGGAGAATGATGAAGAAGTTGGAGTTGGCGAAGTCGACGATAGGGTGAGTGTTTTGACAGGAAGTGTCATTTTATTACTGTATTTGTCATTAGTTCATTCGTATAACATATATATATATACATATATATGTTTGTCCTGTCATCTATACTTTACTCATTTTTTGAAGTATTTTTTGTCGTATAAGTAATAACAAATTTTTTGTAATATGTGATTATTGTAACGTATATACATAGACTCGTGGTGGTGTCCCTAATGTACCAAATGTCCCAAATGGTATGGGTTGGCAACGTGTAAGTCATCTATACAAATAATATAAAATGTATTTTTGAACAATATTGTATTTGAAATAATTGTGTGCTGTTTTATAACGTATAATAACCATACAAGCTTTCGCCCACTCGTTTTTATAAGACTCGTATATTAATTCAAATTTTATCTTCCCTGATATAGATTGGTGGCGGTGACATTGAACCCTCACGTCCTTCGTACAAACCAAGCGATCCAGAACGTGAAGCACTCGAACGATTATTCATCGAGGTGGCTGGGGCTGATGGTGAAGTGGATTGGATGGAATTGAAATCCATTTTGGATCGTTCAATGCGTGATTGTAAGTATCGCGACCGCAGTCTTAACTACAATTTTATGTAAATCATACAATGTTTCATAATAACTCTATCTTCTATATAATAAATTTTATGTATGTTGTGAGTTTAATGAATTAACTAATTAAAATGATTATTAAAAAATGTTAATTTTGTTTATAAGTTAATTATTAATGCAAAACGCTTTTTAATGGGTTTGGTTAATTACAAATTTTTATTAAGTTTTGTTACAAACAAAAAAGGCGGCCATTTTATTTTGTCGACCGAACGCAGAAAAAATGGAGAGATGAATAAAATTCAAATTTTATAAATTCAAAATGGCGGCGTAGCTTTATATAAAAATAAAATTATTTTGGTTTTATTTTAGTTTTGTTTAATTTCCAATTTAAATAATATTTATTCAATATTTTATATATAAAATATTTAATGTATGTATATATATGTAGTCTTTCCACAAATGGCGCAATCGGCTGGTATGCAACAACAAGTCTATGCAACAAATGTTGCCCAAGTTAATGCACCCGGACAACCAGGTGGAAATCAACAAACTGATCCGGGAGGGGATATAGTTGGATCCCTAGTAAGTTCACTGTGCGGATTACTTTGTGGTCTAATCGGTGGTAATCGTAGTGAGGAGAATGATAATCGTGGTGGCGGTGCTGGCGGTGGTACTGGTCCTCGTCAACCTCCTCATGTTGATATCCCCAATAATGACGATCGATATGGTGGTGGAGGTGGTGGGCGAGGGAATGGATATAACAATTATGATCAAACACAACCGCTGAACGAACAAATTCGAGCGGGCGCACCAAATATGGGGCCGGCAATGAATGAAAACAGTAAGATAAAATTTGATTTTTATTTGTCTCTTTATTTTAAAGTTATTATTTTATTTGATCAATGTCAATGAAGAATATATTATACAGAATACAAAATGGCTTCCTTTTTTTATAAAAATGAAATGAAATCTAATTTGCACCTAATTTGTTTGTACTAACTAAGTGGAAAGGTATTTCAAATTATAATTACATAAAACAACAGTTATATTTTTATGCTAGATGCTTTTATATATACATAATATTATATTAAAGTGTATGTGTAATTTATTATGAACATTAAAAATTGCATGATTAAACATTGCCATTTATATTATAACATTATAACAAACATTAGCAAAATTCATACACATATTTACTTGATTTTATTTTATTATTTATGCAGTGCTCGACTATTCTGGATTCTCAAAAGATGTATGCCGTTCAATGGTAGCTATGTTAGATACCGATCAATCGGGCAAGCTAGGCTTCGAAGAATTCCGCACCTTGTTGACGGACGTTAAAAAATGGCGTGATGTATTTAAGCTTTATGATCATGATAATTCCGGTAAATTAAGTGCATTTGAACTACGTACCGCATTAAATTCGGCCGGGTATCATTTAAATAATCGTGTACTCAATTCGTTGGCACATCGGTATGGGTCGCGGGATGGTATGGTGTCGTTCGATGATTTTATTATGTGCGCCATTAAAATGAAAACTATGATTGGTAAGTTTATGCGCGCAATCTACATATTCAAAATATGTACGCCATCTATAACAAACGTATTATTAATTAAATTTTAGAAATCTTCAAAGAACGTGATGTCGAAGGAACAAATATGGCAACATTTAGTATGGATGAATGGGTCGAAAAAACCGTCTACTCTTAAACAATCAAATAATTTTTTATCTATTTGCTATTTTATATTAAAAAATTATATATATTATACTCTATTTAAATGAAAATTGAAATGTCAAAATAATATTTCTTTTTAATATTTTCGCACAATTATAATTTTAATAATTGGTTTATTCCCATCCCTCTCTCTCGATATATATATATTTCTGTTTCATGTATCGTTCTCTGTCTAATTAAAATACAGACTGGACACTAAAATTTTTTTAAAAACATATTTTATCCTAACATATTTTCAAGTACAAAATAGCCAAAATATTATTAATTAAAATAAAATTATATTTTTTTTAAAATTAACAAACGTGTCTTATAAAAATATGTTAAACTCAGAATTTATGTTTAAGAAAATCAAATAACAGAGTGTGTATTCCTCTCTCTTTTAGTTTGTGTTATTATAAAAATTTATTATACATATTTTGTTTTAGTTTTGTTAAAACTATAAAAATCAAAACATTATATAAACTATATTATATAGTATATTTTCTTATACAAAATATATTTAAAGAATAAAAACTTATATAATATTTTAATTATATAAAATATTTATAAATTATATTTGAGGATGAGAAATACATATAAAAAAATTGAAATTTTATTGTGTTTAAAAAGTCTATGTTAATTTATTTCTACACTAATTAAACTGTTGTAAATTTTATTTCAAAATTAAATCAATTTGCTACACGGTATACACGGGAATTCCGTTTTTCGATCCGAAAATGCTGAGGAGTGGTTTGTGGTCCGTTACCAATGTAAATCTTCTTCCGTAGATGTACCTATGAAATTTTTTGACTGCGTAGACAAGGGCAAGACCTTCTTTTTCCACTTGGCTGTAATTTTTCTCAGCCTTTGTTAGCGTTCGCAATGGATGCGAAATCATCTTCTCCACTCCGTCTGAATAGACGTGAGCAATCGACGCGCCGACTCGTGTTGCTAGCATCAGCGTAGACTTTGACTTTGAATTGTTTGATCGTAGTGTGTGAGAAGCAACTTGGAAGTGAAGATGCGTTTGAATTTTTCGAATGATTGTTCACATTCGCGTGACCATCCCCATTTCACATTTGTATTAAAAAGTCGGTCTAATGGAGCTCGTAATTCATGCATTTGTCGGACAAATCTTCCGTTGAAATTTATTGCTCCTAAAAACGATCGCAGTTGTGGAACGTTTTTAGGTGCCGGCATTGATGTTATTGCGAAAATCTTTGATGGATCTGTAGTGATGCCCTGGCTATTTGTAATCATTCCCAAATAATTGATTTCGTTGCAGAAAAAATTACATTTCGTCAACTTCGCTTGATCCAATCTATGCCTAAAACATCAAGCTCTGTAATATTTATGACTAAACATTTACCAGATGTTTTTAATCCCCATTGCCAGATGTTTTTAATCCCCATTACACAGTCAAATTCTGCGATAATGGGGACGCTGTCCTTTGAAGCTGATTTTATTCCCATGGGGCTGTATGTGGTTCCAGGTGATCCCAGAGTTTGCCATGTTTGCTCTGATATTATGGTAAGATCGAACGTCATGTCCGTCTGTAGTGTCACGCAGGTTCCAGTAATCTCGACGTATATGTATCTCCGTCGGGATGTTATGTCGCCATGGTTATTTCCATTGATCATTCCGTTGACACGTAGAATCTGTGATCGTAGCTGATTATTCGGCTTGTTGGATATCGAAACTCGCAGCTTATTTAGTTGGCAATAACCATCATTATGCCCTTCGTTATGACATTGGTTGCACTTGTGTGTCGCAAATTTGCAGTTTCTAACGAAGTGTATACCACCGCAGAGCCAACATGGTCTGGATGGCCCAGTTATTTGTTTTTTAAACAAGCCTGATTCTGTCGTTTCTTTTTCGTTATCTTTAGGTTGTTCCGATGGCGTTGAACGGCGCGGTTGTGTCTGCTTCATGGTGTTGATGACTGGTTGAGATTTGGAACTTCCACCAATGATCGCTGTGTCGCGCTTGAGACTTAAAATGAGTTGTGTTTCGGCGATTCGTTTCTCCAGTGATTGTTCGTTTGCATCCTCCCCGTCCAATTTTGCGAGAAGACGTGTTCGAATTTCAGCGTCTTGTGAAGATTGTAATCCGCGCACGAACATTAGACATTTAAACTGGTTATCGTCTAGCTCTTTCAACTTAAATTCTTCGCATTGTCGGTTTACTAGTGCTGCATATGTAATAAAATCTGTGTTCGCACTCTTTGTGGCTTGAAGACACTTGTATCGAGTATTGAATAACGATTCTTGTCGCCCAAAAGCGGCTTTCAATTTCCTCACGACTTCAGCGAATGAAAAATCCTTTGGTGCTTTCGGAAGTGGTATGTCTTTGAATCTGTTATGAAAATCTGCGTCCAACTTTCGCAAAACCAATCGGATTCTTTCTGCTACGTTGAGGGCTTTGGCGTCTTCTTGTCTTCTTGGAATATTTCCTCGTATCGTTGATACCACGCCTCGAATGTATGTCCCTCGTCTGCGGTTCGTAACGGAAAACCTGCATGCTGTTTGCAAGCCTTTCCATTCGTTGTTCACCACTTGGTGCATTCTCAGGTGCTCCAAGTTTTTTTTACTAACTCCGTCAACGCGAGTACCAAATTTTCCATTTCGGTCATTTCGATGATAATTTCTTTATTAACAATGAAATGATTTATAATATAACCGTTATCCTCGTCGCCAATTGTTACCGACCCCTTTTTGGGGTAACAAGATAAATGAAACACTAAGATGTTTTAATATTAATCGGATTTAACATACTTTTTATTATTTTATTCCGAACAAGAAAATCTCGTGTACTACCTATTTACAGCTCAATCGAGATATTTTATTTTAGTTTTTGGCCCCTGCCGCTAGGCTCGGCTATTCACAATTTACTATGTTTACACCGTAGTACATTTCGATTCGCTGTCCAACAATTATTAATATAAATATAAAATTAAGATTAAATTTGGAGATGAGCCATAAGGATAAGAAGAATAAGTCAATAGATTACTTCAATAAACTGCGGGATAATTTCCAAACGGGGCCCACCAGTACATCGAATGTTTACTGACAAAGTATCTGAAGTAGATAAGGGACTATTGGCATCCTACGAAACATTCAAATTAATTGCAAAGTCTTTTAAACCACATATCATATAGGAGAATCATTCAATATGCCTGCAGTGTCTATTCTATAACTTCTACGGGAATGGAGCAAAGCGCACATGAAATTACTCTGACCATACCTTTCAACAACTTCTCCGTATTGAGACGAATTGATGAGATGACACATGATGTGAAAAATCAATTAATCGCACATCTTCAGATCAAGAAATTTGCTTTACAACTCGATGAAACTTAACACTACGCGACAATGAAGCGCTATTGATGGCGTATGTCAGATTTTGAAATAATGATCAGCTCTCAGAAGAAATGCTTTTAACCCGGACTTACTTTAATGAAAAAAGTATTCCATGGCAACATATAATAGCGTGTGCCACCTACGGTGAGGCTGCGATGGTAGGTAGATACCGAGGTTTCATTGTTCATTTAAAACGAGAAGTATACCTGATGTTTTATGTATACATTGTGTTGTGCACCGCCAACACTTGATTAAATTAGGAGAACGTTTGCATATGACTGCCTTGCTATTGTAATAAAAACCGAAAATTATATTAAATACAATGAATTGCACACTCGTATGTTCCGACAATTATATGTCAAGACAATGATGAACAGTTTGAAAGCCTGTTGCTGCACACCGAAGTCCGAATGCTCTCAAAAGGTAATTGTCTTAACCGTGTTGTCGCTCTCTGGGATAGCATTGTATCTTTCCTAATTGATAAATCGCTTGGAGAACAAATAATAGCGATATATTCTATTTATCAGATATTTATGAAAAACTAATTTTGTTGTTTATCTTGCAAAGAAGAAAGCTCAAACTATTTTTGAATAATATTGGACGACGTGAATTTATGCAGTTTCCGTTATTAGCTACTCTCAACGAGGAAGTGTAGAAAGATGATATTTTTGTTTATATTGCACATTTAAAACATTTAATTGAAGGATATGCAATTACGATTTAAAGATGTATTAGATATGAATATTCCTGACTGGGTGATAGATCCATTTGTGGTAGATGCATGTAAAGTTGACTTATTGTTACAGGAATACTTTATTCAGTTCCAAATTGATGTGTCGGCTCAACTATTGTTCACAAATACGTCACAATTTTGGATGAACAGGGAAATTGCAGAAAAATTTCCATTATTTTGGGAGAGTGTAAAACTATTTTATATGGCATTTGAGAAACACTGAATTATAGATAATATAAAACTTGGCTGCAGTAGGTATATGCTTATATAAAATCTGGTGTTCCAGATTTAAAAAAATTAGCTTCGGGACGTTATCTAGCTGTATGAAGTCAGGACACATTTGACTTAATATAAAATATCCAGTAGATGACAACGAAATGATTTCAACCCAAAATCATTTCGAAAACCATTACCAGCATGAGGCTCATTTCGACTTTTCTAGCTATGTCAACCAATAGAAGTAAAAACCCAAGAGCATCTGTTGTTCCCCTCTACCCACCTACTACGAGTTAGTTTGGTGCGTATAAGATCCGTATTTTTTAGAAAACAAAAACGAAGAAAACGAAGTTAGTGCCTCGTGCCACCATTTTTTGACTGAGGTTGATGCTTTGGACCTGCCCGATGTCTATTTTCAGCAGGGTGGGGCTACCTCTACCAGTCATATAACAATTGAGTTATTACAACAGTAATTATCTGGACGTGTAATTCCTCGCTTGGGACAATATCTACGAACTGTTAGGTGCAAACGGGTCTTAAATATGAAAAAAGGAAAAATATTTCAAAATTTCTTACCACGGGGCCGGAGGTCAAAAATGCTGAAATTGTCCGTTACGTATATACATAACATATGGATGCCTCTTTAGTAAAACTCACTCAAAAGATGATTACTTTTGATGATATAGATATTTAGGAATATTAATTGTTCGCATTTCGAAAGATGATCTCTTAAAAGTGAAAAGTACAAAATTTGTAAAAAATCAGATTCAGTCGTAAATCAATGGTGATATGATCAGATCTAGGAGCTTAAAATAATTAAAATATATAATTAAAATATATAATCATAGCTTAGGAGCTATGACGGGACATTGCCTCATAGGGATACAAGCAAGCAGACTGGGCGTCCTTGCCCATGATTTTCCTAGCTGCGGTAATGAGGAGGAGGAAGAAAGTGTCTCATTTGCTCTGCACCTGTCATCGTCTAGCGTACAGCAGAATGCAATTTATCTGGACGATGTGACGGATCTTAGTAAGATCGACGTCAGGGATTTTCGACGCTTCTTAGTAAGCTCAGGATGGTTCGACGAGTGTAGAGTAGGACGGCCACCCAAACCTTACCTCACCCTATACTAAATTCCATACTTCAATAACGTTTGGTATTGTTGAGCCATTTCAATTGAAAATGGAAAAACGCTGGAAATTGTCGGGATATTTGTATAATGTCCCGCAGGGTCGGCAAGGTAGCTAATTTGTTTGCAACCGAATAGAAAATACAACGAATAGGAATAGAAAGTTATACAGGGATCTTCACCAATCTTGGCGTTTGTCTATATATTATACAAGTTTTAGTGTTTGATTGTTTCTAGCATATTTGCAATTTAAACACCACTCCTCAATGTAATCAAAAACCATTATTCTCAATCTGATCATCTGCACCTAAAAGATATTTTTATTTTGTTTCAGTATTTTCGATTGAGTGGTAAGCTACAGTTTAAGCAAATCGAAATGTTCGTTGGACTTATCTATAAACTGGTTTGATAAGATTTGATTGTTTTTGGCCGCGTGTTTGACAATCCAAATTGAAATGTGCGTTTTAATGCATCAAAACATACGTACATACTTCAAATAAAAAATACATACTTCAATAAAAAAGCAAAAAGTATACATATACCTCCCGAGCTCTGTACAATATCGAGATCAGAGATCTGATGAAGATCCCCGATATTGTACATGAAGTAAGATCTCAGCCAGTTCGCTGGCTCGGGCACGTTCTGCTTTGCTGATCCAGAGCGAATTGTGCAGCGATCTCTGAAAGGAGAGCCACCATATGGTAGGCGCAGAGGTCGTTGCAGGCGACGATGGCTCCACGGTGTAGAGAACGACTTGGTCTCTTCAAATTGTCTTATAGACAGTATGAAGACCATGCTCGGAATCCAAGAAACCGCTGGAGCCAAATTGTTGACTCAGTAAGGGGCCAGTAATGGCCTTTAAAACTGTTTAATATATATACATACTTCAATAAAAAAACGGAAATAAGAAAATCAATGAAAACAGCATGTTTTAACATTTAAATAAAGTTGAACTTATTTTGAGTATGTATATACGCAATTTAAAAATAAAATTAACCTATGATGTGGTCTCCACAAGAGGTAAGTACATATATTGTAACTAATTGACAGATGGTCATTGAACTTATCTAAATGGTTTTATTATACTTACCCAAATTTAGGCGTCCTTTCATAAATAAAGATGGAAAACAATTTCCATTTTTCTTAGGTATATAGGTACCTAAAAAAAGAAAATAATAAAATTATTTCCAATTGACAGAACAGTTAACCGATCTACACCCCAAAAACACTCTATCACATAAGAAATTAGAAATACACTTATCGAATTCTTTAAGTAAATTACCAATATATACGATTTGAAAATTTTACTCATTAGTATGCACATTACAACCCATTCTTAGGAGTTCATAACAAGGTCGATATATTTGGGCAGGAAACCAGCCAGCATGCATATTAAATGAGTTGTTGATTAAATGTGAAATTTTTGGATAAATGATTGAAAATGATTTTATATGATTTTATTTCTTAGTCTTAGCTTATTGTGAATGGGCGCTATAAAAAATCAGCATTTTTAGTTAGATTTGGGGTAGGTAATAGGTGTAGATCAGTTCAGAAGAATTTGAACAGGATTTATAAGTATGTTCAATTGGATAATTTGATAGAGTATAGCATTAATATTTCGACTACAAACTGATTGAGGATTGAAACAAAATTCGGTATTCTCGCATGTGATAAAACTTTAAGTATTCTAAACTGAAGCAAGTGTTTAATTGCAATTTAAATTTTGAACCAACATATGGTATCGAAACTAAAAGTTTTAGAAATATATGTAGAACGAAATAGAACTGCATTGTAACATATATTGTTTTGATTCAAGATCTGAAGACAAATATGAAATAAAATTAGTAGAATTTGAATTTTACATTATTTAACGTTTTGAGTTATACTGCCCACATCAATTTAGATTTGAAATAGAGGCAGAACTAAACCGCATGGATTTGTGAAAAAATGATAAGTTCTTTTTTTTTCTTTTTAAAATAAATACCAAGTAAGTTTATTGTCGTTTGAAAGCTGAACAGTATCCCTATTTTGTACACGGCTACAGGTCCGTCTTTTAATTGGCCATCTGCACACTGCATAGCTCCTTCCAAGTTTAACCTAGTACGAGTATAAATCGAATGTGATTTATATTTCTCATCGCGTGATACACCAATGAACAATTTCGAATGAAGTTTTGCTGTTTTTTGAACAAAAAATTATGTTAATTCTGATATTTACAGAAATAAGTTAGCCAATATGTAAGTTATATTTACACCAAACTACCGATAGTAAATTTCTCAAAACAAAGAAAAACATCGTCCGAATATTATTATAAAAATTTATGTTTTACATCCACAAAGACTACCTTATTAATGGTTATTACTTTTATTGAATTATAAAAAAAATCTACATTCCTCGGTGTTCTACAGTTGTACGTCCAGACTCTTTACCAGCTGTGTGGTAATTTTGTATAGTCTAATTTAATCGTAAACAATCTTGTATAAAGAGAATTAAACAAAACTAAACGTCGAACAATTTGACAATTCAAAAAACCAGACATGAAGTTTCGCTAGTCCTGACATCTAGTAACTAATCCTAAAACCGAAAAATTTCATTTCACCAAAAAAATGTACAAAACAAGATAATCCATCCATATTTTTTATATGTACATACATATAAATACCTACATACAATATTCTCACTCACACGCATGCGCTACGCCCTACATCCGGTAAAAATTTATATGTATCCTCTCTTTTCTTTTACCAACTTTTTACTCAACACAGCACACACACACACATGTAAACATATAAATAAGCTAACGAAATACAAAAAAAACTAAAAAACCGTATTAATATACGACATCCCATCACACAAACTAACTGGTTTTTTTATATCGTTCGCATACAAATTCATCCAACCAACATATGTCGTTGCTTTGCTCGTTCGCCAGCCACAGTCGCGTATACACAATACAGCGACACACAATCATAATAAAACTACACAAGTGAAATAAAGTAATAAAAAAGCAAATATGGCAGCCATTTTATTACAAAAGTTATGCTGTGTGTAAAGTTTTTTCTTTTCTAATTTTAATTTAAAATAAATTCGATTAGTTTTTAAATAATATAAAACTATATTAAATTAATATAAATAATATATTTAATCATTGTGTGTGTATATTAACAAAATAATAAATAGCAAATAGAAAAAATGGATATTTTGTGATCGAAAAATAAAAAAGTCAAAAAAAAAAAATTTTAATGGGTAAATTTTTTTTCTCTTTCTATGCTAGTGAAGTGAAAAATGTGATGATTGTGAATTTTAATTTAGATAAATAATTTTATTTAAATAAATCGTGGTTGAGTTTGGTTTAAAATATTTATTTATAAAAAAGAGTTAATATGAAATTATTTTGTATAGAAGTTTGTTAGACAATCAAAAAAGCAAAAATAACCCGAAAGAAAAAAAATACCAAATCTACAATTTTCAATTTCAGCGAGAGCGAGCGAAAAAATAAAAAAAATTTGGATACAAATATAAAAAAAAAAAAAAATTTCCCGATTATTTGTGAGTTGAAAAAGCATTAAACATCATTTTTTTTTCTATATATATACATAAATTACAATTCTGAAGCAGGTGTGACAGCTTTTCATCTCTATTATTAAATTACGAAAAATAATTTCCCTTTTTCTTATAATAAATTTGGTGAAAATATGGGCCGAGAAAACCCCACATCCATCATCATCATCATGTATATTTTCTCGTATCTATGTGTATGTGTGTTAACTTCGCGATTGTGAATACACTAGTTTTTATCCTCCATATTTGACTTACCTTAAAAAAATTGTATTTTCTTTTCTCTTTTTATATTTTGTAAGAAATATATCTTTTCGTCTTATATACACTTTAGTATTTAGTGTATTACATTTATTATTTATATCATTAAATTATAAGTTTTACTAATTAAGAATGTACTTTAAAAAAATTTGTTATGACGTCACTGATTCCATCTATATTATCTATACTTAGCTAAATATAAAATTCTAATACAGTAAATACATATTAGAAAATGATCGGTGTTTTCTGATTAGTTAAAATGAGATAAATAAATCATATTTTCAATATTTTCCATTAATGAAATGACCTTTATAGAAAATTATGTACTAATTTGTATAATATAATAAAAATATACAAAAATTAATTTTTTTCCCCTTCTGGCTCCTTTTTTTATGCATAAATGTTTTGGTTCTGTGTCGTGCGACGCCATGTTTTTTTCTCGTCGTGCCTCTAATCAAACAAGGGTTTCTGTTATCGTTATCACAAAAGTTTGATTGTTGTTGTTTATATGACAGGTGTTTTGTGTTTGATAACAATAGATACATGCATTACTAAAAACTACATAACGGTTGAGTTATGGGAGTTGACCGGCTGATGTTATGTATGCGTATTTTACTTCCTATATTTTCGGTGTATGTATTTAAAAAACCCGGTTGTTTGTGTGTGCGATGTGGAGTATTGTTTTTTAAATGCTTGGATGGGATCATAAGCGTTTTAATTAACGTCGTTTGGTAGTCGTTTAATGTGTTAATTGAGAATGATCAAAAGTATTAAGGCCACTTTGGGTTAAACGGTAAACTTTTCATTTTATTGTAACTTATCTTATGTGAACATAAAATGTACGAAACCTAAAATGTGATTGTGAATCAAATCAGATAATCCATTACGGTTATTCATGGTACAAATGGATTTGTCCATATGACTGGAGAGTAGCGTTTATCGAAGCTATCAGACTAGCATGCAGTTATACCCATATAGTTCACACCGATTGTTACAGAATTTGGTTCTGTTTTAGGGCAAGAATTGAAATAATCGACTAGTGATATATCTGACTCCACAGACTACTACTTCACATTTACTCTTTATCTGTCACACTTTAAATCAAAACCCATCATACTGAAGATGAATAAAGAAGTAAGTGTTTTAAGACGAATGAATTTCACAATTTTTAATTTAAATTTTTCTTTATAATATATAGCAATCCAACTGTATGAGAATTCGCCTGTAAAATCGACTAATTTGTTATGCATCGGATCACCCCTTTAGGATGATCTAGAACTAAAGACTTATTTATAATATGAAACATGATTAATCAAATCCGAAAAATAGTTCACTATACTGATGTTGTGATCACCAATAAATTATAAAATATTTCATAGTAAAGCTAAATTGCTTCAATATGCGCATTTTTTTTTACTAAAATAGGCAATATGCAATATTAATAAGTCAGTATTTTTTAACTTGACTCAAACTAGTTCACACGTTTTAGGAAATGGTAGAGCTGTGAAGAGTTCATTTTTTTAAAATAAAAATATTTAAAATAAGATACATGATAGAACAAACAATAAGGAGAGAGCCCAAATATATGTAGAGTGACCGTCTTCAGAAAAAGAGGCAACTGATACCTGTCCAATTGAATATAGCGATAAGTACTTAATATCAAATAAAAACTGAACTAAAAACAGATTCATTCTCGAGTTCACATTATTGAACTGCTTTAGAAGTGAATTTGAGACTATGAGATATACTCAGTTTATTTGAACAATCAATTTATTTTGACATATTTTTGTACTCTAAGAATTGCGAATTTAGTTCAAGGTTTGTAGTAACATTAATCCTATACTACAGTATACTACCCCATTTACATTTATGCTACTGATCACCTTATTATTTCATCTTTAATTAATTTGTTAGATTAATATTGATATTTGAAGCTACATACTTCCAAATTACCCCATACCAAAATACAATAGTTATCTTCATTGGTTTTTGTAATCAATAAATCAACCTAAATATAGATCACAGTTCCACGATTTATCAAGAAAAATTAATGGATTCTCTTTATGCAACAGATCTAAATTTAGTCATTTTATTATTCAGGTAATACATTTATCTAAGTTAAGTTTTAACTAAAACGGGAAGGAACTAGTCAATTAGAAATAACGAACTTGTTACGACATTATTGGAGGAGGATAAGATTGTAATCCAACAACATTATTTTAAGGTCGGTGAGAAAATTGATTATCAACTGGTCCAACCATTTAGGGTTTAGTATTATTATGGCACCAATGACCATTGAATGAAGCCCATAGCTCTGTTGAAAGCTGAATTAATTGATGATTGTAAAATTCAATCCAAAATTATACTCGTTATCTAGGGTTTATATAGAAATATTAAAATAGATCATTATGCATCAATTTAGTTATTATGAATCAATTTTGAATGATGTCACATCTATTCTCTTTTCTGTAGCATATTGGAATGGTACCTTTAATTATACAAGTATACTGGTGAGGATAGCTGCGTTATCTGAAGTGAAGTTTTGCTGTCGGATAATTAAATATATTATGTGAAACAACAAGATATTGGAGAGTCATTTATAATTACGTAGTTAGTTCATATCTAATACAGTAGAACCTCGCTTAACGAGCATAATTCGTTCCAGAATCTTTCTAGTAAAGCGAAACACTCGTTAAGCGAAACCAAGTTTCCTCAATGAACGAAGCAACAGATTCCCATATGCTTTCAGCATTTCTCGTATTGCGCCAGAAGATTGTTGCTTGTTATGCGATACGTCGCTCGTTAAGCGAGTCGGTTTTTTACAATTTTTTTTGCTCGTAATGCGAATTACTCGTTATTCGAGGTGCTCGTTAAGCGAGGTTCTACTGTATTTCATAATTACTCCTGGCTTTCCTCTTTAAACAGGGTTATGCCACATGCCACTTTGGATAAAATGCCCGCGGCTAATAATGAAATGAATATTTAAGTGGAAAATCCGTCGAAATGCTTTAATTTTAATATTTTTTAATGTACGTGAATCCATCGTTTTATTTTTAATTTATGAATTTGTTTTTAATTTTAAAAAATCTCAACGTTGTCGTCATGAGTTTGTGTGGTATAGAATGGTCAAAACTCCTGGTGAGCCTTTTGTTCTGAAAAATAAATTGGCTATCCAAACGACACAAGTGTGTATCTTGAAGACATCATCAATTTTTATGATGTATGTACTTACATATATTCAAGAATTTTATTCATACAATGATCTTTAGGTATATTATATGTCGTGATTTAAAATCATATTCTATGGTGGATTGACGTCAGTTATTTATTGACAATGGATACAAAATATGTACTCGTATATTGTGTATGCCTAATTCTAATAATAATAAAAATTTAGTAATTCGATCGATGCGGTTGAACTGGTATTAAACTTTACAAGAGACACGGGATTAAAAATGAAATCGGAAAAGTAAAATACTAAAGAGTTCAGGATTATTTGTCAACCCACTTTCAAAATAAAATGTTTCAAGTTGAGTGAGATAAATAATCTTGGGGGTTGGTTAGTTTTTCAAAGGTCTAGAGAGAGTTTTTCTTAAATATTATGTATACATCCATATAAAGGAAAACTTTACTTTGATCCTTTTTTGTTATTCCATTGAAATGTTAATACTGTTATGTATATATACATTACTTATGTACTGAATAAATTAAATATACCATACGGATACGGGGTATTAAAATATTGAAAGATTTATAAACTCAAAATATATAGTAAGACATGGCAACGGATTACAAATTTCGTTGTGTATATTTGTAATTAAATAATTGCCTCTTAAACGATTTTTGTTTATTTCCGATTATTGCACGATACGTATATACGAGTATATATAATGTGGCATCACCTACAATTTCCGTTTTATTATTTAGACGCAGTCACGTCATAACGTCAAAAATCTCTCAATTTATTTTCTAGTATTTTTGCTGATGCATTAGATATCATAAACATAGAAAGTAATCGATAATCCATAATTTATTCCCCTTTGTTGCCCGCTTATTTGCAATATCGATTCTTTATGAATTGATTTGTATAAAAATCGAATCGCGAGGGCGATTTTCCATTTATATATATATATATTTTTTTTTATTAGTTTATAAGATATTATTTTAGCAATCTTGTTGTATTTAAGACACTGCGCGCTGAGATTGTCGTCGAGTCGAAGGGAAGTAATTTTTTATGTGTTTTATAATAGTTAGTTGTAAATATATGTAGTATGTATATACAGTTAGTCATGTTTCTTTACAAATAAGGAAATGTTGGTTTTTTGGCGTCTTAATGTCTATATTTAAATTTAAATCGAATGGTTAGCGATGGGTGTTTTTATTTGTATGTATATATCGGTGACGGTGTATTTCCCCTAAATAAATTGTTTATGAAAATTATGAAAGAAAAGATGCGATGGCCTTTAACCTTTATTGTATTTGTGTCAATATTATATAGAAGTTTTATAATATTATATTCATAGATGATACTAGTGTCCACAAAACAAGCTGTGCCTGACTGAAAAGAATTATTTCAAATTGTTAAGTAATTAAAATAAAATTCATCATAAGTAATAATAGAAAATGATATGAAAATTGCATTATTGTAGATAATAATAAATTACGATAAATTTGTAAAGAAAAAAAACCTATCTTATGAATTAAATGTACATAAGTATATCGAAAATATTAAGCGGTAATGATGGGGCACAACGTTTGTTTAAATGACAGTATGTACAGCTGTGTTTTACTCTATCCGGTACTATTGAGAGCTACAAATTTTTTATATCAATTTTTTATTAAAATGTTGAATAAAAAATAATTATTTGGTGTAAAATAAATTAATTGTAATAATAATTAATAGCGAGCTAAATATACATTTTGTTATCGAAAATTACTTAGGTGCCTCGCATATAATATATATCGAGCGGGTAAAAAAAACAGGCATATCAGTAAATGCCAAAGTTACAGCATTCTGCAATACGTTGATAGTACAAATTATTTTTGTATACACGAGATTTGACAAATAATTAAATTATGTTCCATTGATCTTTTATTTATAAATTAAATTATCTAAATTAACTGAATCAAGTATTAACTGAATTGACTGGTTGATTCGCATCTCTTGATTTTAATTACAAAATTGAGCAACTGATATATTTGAATCAGGATATCTGTCGTATAGCTAATTCAACTCGGTTTGGTTTTTTAATTATTTTTATAGTTTTGTAATAAATACATTTTATATATGTAAGTACTTATGTATGATTAATTTTATATAAATTTTACAATTATTTATTAGCCATGATTTCTCAATAATAAATGTTAATCCCTTTTTTATCCCATTTTATCACCAGCGGCAGCCAGTATGGAGGGGTTGAAATAATTTGCCACTTTAGTGACACCTATAATGCAATAACATACATAAATTAGGTTTTGTAAAATAATTTAAACACAGTTTAAACCTACCAATAAGAGAATTATCAAAATGGATTCTGCTCAATTATCTAAACAGTAACTCAATTATTTAATGTTACTCAATTGTGCGATTCAGTTAATTTATGTGGGACTGGAATGGGAAGTTCAATTCGCTAGTTTAGCAGAATAAAAGTTTTAAAAACACATATGTACTCTTTTAGCTATAGACATAGAATAACAATTCTACAATATTGAAAAATTAAAATATTTCTGTGGGACTAGAATTTTCAAGATTTTGGTATTTTAAAATTCGGACCAGCTATCTGGAAGAACTCCTGATAATTTGAAATAATTTAAAATTCTGTGAATTTAAATGTACATAGCATAAGTATTATGTATGACTAAAAACTAAAAGTTTATAAAATATAAGTACTAAAATTTATTTGCACAAAATTTTTGCAAATATTGTAGTCTGTGTTTTAAAATTCTGAAAGTACTTAGGTTGCTAGTTCTTCAAATATTTTGTAAAAAACAACCATATTTGACAATTTCAGTAGATCTATTCTGACAAGATTATAAAAATTTGTAGTATTTGGATTTTGAATTAAATTTAAAATTATTTAAAAAGAAAACTGAAGTAGAAATGTTTACAAGCTCAAATGTTGTTAGGGTTTATCCATAGAAATGTTTTCGAAATATTTACATATATACATACTTATATACCTATATGTATATGTATGTAATTTGTATTTTATCACATGTTTTAATTTTTCTCGCCTAAATTACAGTAATTTTGGTTTCCTTATGCTCATTTAATTCCAGTATAAACCATCTATTTTGATCTCGGCCACATTTTACATAATTCTACTACCACATATTCTCTCTTAACATTACATCGGCGCATACCTATCACCTATAACTAGCAATAAATGGCATTAGCCAGACTCGTTTGAAAATGGTTATATTCTTATTTATAGTTGGATAAATAATTATCTCATTGTGAAAGCGAGGAGAGATTTGAGGGTGGTGAACATTATTTGAGTAGAATCTTCTAATATAAAAGAGATTAAATGACATAATGTACATACATGTGTTAGTGTACATAACATAAGTATATGATTGAAACTGTATTCTAATTTTTCTCAAGTTATATTTAATTTCTACTATATTTTTATATCAGCTGCTGGGCGTACTAGAACTATAGTGAACTCACCTTCACAAAATGTGTAAAATTTATTGTCATATTTATTTAGTAACTGCATTTTTATAGCTATCCCTTCTATATTATCCTGGGTGATTATTGGATTAAAATGAAATCTTTCTTATTCTCTAGTTTGCACTCTATTCAATAATGTTGGTAAAGAAAAGGGAAATGTAGATATTCCATTTGTTGTTATTCAAGAACTTGACGATTGGACATTTTTATTTCGTATGTCTCAATCTTTACTTAGTACATCTTTATATATTATGTAGGTTTAATGAGCGACAGTAAAATAATGAATGAAACCATTTCTACTTGGAACTAATATTTTTTTATTTCGGTTAAATATTCAGCTTCGTATTTTTCTCTCGCAGGATATTTGAAAATTGAAAATGTATAGTTTTTATATTTTCTTCAAAGTAATTATCAAATTGAGATAAATAAATTTTGAATAGAATGGAAAACTAAATTTAAAAATTCACTCCATTTCGCTCACAAATTGATAATAAAATGTTTAAACTGCATCAAATTTTTAGTTTCGAATATAGATACACTTGTGCCACATGATTGGTAAATACCACTCGTCTAACTAATATGTTGCAGTTGTTTTACAGCCAAATAGGGATTTAGAGGAATTTACTCTTTTTTACTAAGTATATTAGCTCATGTTAATTCCCATTAAACATTTCTGGTTGCAACTTAAACAATTATCATACCAAACTAACAGGTGTTATCTCCATGCATATTTAATTTAGCTGAGCGCCATTATCACCATCGGCAACATAATATTTTTTTAAACATAAATTGTTACAATTTTTCTTTAATGTCCAACAAATTTAGAACGAAGTAAAACCTTCAATAAATCTTTAAAATAATTTTTTTTTTGTACATTCAAGATATTACAAATATCAAAAAGAGAAATGTCCAAAGATCACCACATTCAAAGACAAGAAGAAGGCGAAGAAATATATACAAACGCATCCGAAAATAAGAATAGTTTTTCTGGTTGTTAAAGTATAGTGAGTCATCGTTACCATTCAACCATAAGAAACTGAAAAAACATATATAAACGACCGAACTTCAATTACGATTGAAACAAGTTTTCTCTTATGTTCTTACATACTTAGGTGAGTGTGTCTATGTGTGCGATCTTGCCATTTGTCGATCTTTCTTTACTTTACAATATCAAATACACAATACATAACATATTTATACTTACATATAATACATAAAATTATGTATAAGATTTAGTGTGGCAAGAAATTGCCACACGTTGATCTTTCATTTTTTCTATCTATACACACTACACTATACAGTTCTTATTCTATGTATATAAAGCCTTTTTTGTATGCGTTATACCTACTCACTTTTAAACTGTAGCTTGGCTTTTCGGTTATTTCTTTTACTTGCAAATTTCAGTATTTTTGTTGAAATGGGAATTGCGCTATGTATGTATAATATGAGTATGTATGTGTGTATAGACGTTTCGCGTGTTAAATATTATACAGACAAACGTAATTCATGTGCATACACATATTTTCAACAGTTCGTTGTATTTTATATGTGCGATGTCGACATACACACTCAGTAAATTATATCACGTGTACCAAAAACATTTTTTCGTATTCTTTCTAAGTAATTGAACGAGGTGCCTAAAACAGGTAATAATTATAGGGATGGGCAAGGGCAATTTTTTTTAGGATTTTCTATCTTTTTTTTTAATTAAATTGAAAATAAATAGGGTTTTATGCTCCCTTAATCTAGCTGAGGTAAATTAAATATTGTATATACTTAGATAGATTGACCTCAATTAAATCGAGGTTGTGTAAGGTGATTCAAAAGAAAATTTTTTCACTTTTTTTTGTATAAATTATTCATGTAAGTAATATTATGTATGTACATATATAATATGTATATTGTGTTATATAGAAATGGACTATATACAATTATAACTATATTATCGTATACATCGTTTTGGATGAATAAATCGTTTACTTCCTTTTTCAATATTTTTTTAGTTTTATGCAATTTATTATACTTACTTATACAAATATGCAATTTAAGCTCTAGTTGTTGTTACTTGAAACTTACTGAGTTTGCTAGAAATACAAATATGAAATGTGGAAGAAACACATTATTGTATATTGCATGATCTAAGTTGTATGGTGGCCTAAGCGTGAGATTTTTAGATTGGTCAAAATTTTAAGTACCTCGTATAATTGTAATTACAATATTACAAATAGTATGTTTAAAGGAATGAACATGTTTCGAGAATCTTATTGTCGGGGCAGAGAATAAACATATAGAGATGAAGAACATTTTTAATTAGCATTCACATGTGTCACCAGACTCTCGAGTTTTTACAACTTCAGATCCAAATTATTGTGAATTCCTCTGATATAATAAAACTGAAGTTTTAGAAATTTGAAATTTTTTTGTAAATTTTGAATGTTAATCCAAGATTTATCAAAATCTCAAAATATTTGTATAAATTTCGATGTCAATTAAGTTTTCAAACTATCTGATCTATGTGGATTTTAGAATTCATTCGTGAGTTCTAATATATTTCAAACAAATTCGTAAGTTTAAAATAATTGTACAAAATTTGTTTTGAAAAATTACGTATTCCTTACATGTTGTGTCTCTTTAAAAAAATTGCAATTCTGGAGAGGGTTTAGGAAGGGGTTTTTAAATTGATAAGATTCTAATTCAATAATTAAAAGAAAATACAAGTGTAACATTTGGAACCGTCTCACAAATTTAAATATAAATCCTTAAAATTGTTTAAAAACGCAAAATTTTCTAAAAATTAAAATTATTCAAATGTCTGGATTTGTTATTGTTATAGCAAACCAAATATTTAAATACTTTTCAAAATGTGTTAGGGAATAAAGTTTTAAATTATCTGTTTCGACCACGGGAATTTTTCAGAAGCTGTAAAATTTGGAGGCCAATCAAGCGAATTAAATTTCGATTGAATACTTCGAATAAAAAATTTGAATATTAAGTAGATGCGCTAAATTATAGATTTTCATAATTAATTTAGATAAGTGTATAATTTGAAGTATTCTCAGTAAATCTGTCTTTGGTGGAAACAAAATTTCAATGCAAATTGTGTTGAGGAACTATTTTTACAAAATTGTTAGACCCACGATAGATCGCACGCGACATTAAATTTCGATTGAATACTTCGAATAAAAAATTTGAATATTAAGTAGGTGCGTTAAATTATAGATTTTCATAATTAATTTAGATAAGTTTATAATTTGAATTACACTCAATAAATCTTTTGTTTTTATTGTATATCTATTCACGATATCTTCTCATACGGTATACATTTTGTGATAGTTGAAAATAAAATTGAAGAAAAATTCTCTAGGTACAACAGAAACTTAGATATGAATACAGAAATTGAACATTAATAAATGACTTGTGACTTAAGTCTATTGAAAATCTTAAATTTGCCAAATTAATTAATCCAAAATTAATTATGTACATATAATATATTTTTGGTGAATTCGATTTGAGGGATACCTACACTATATTTCAATTGCACAAAATGACGTTCAACTATAATACCTCGTGCGCTTACCAAAAACTATACATATGTATATATAAAATGTCACAGACTTTTTTTTATTATGTGTTTTATTACGAATATTTTATTTCCGTATACTATATATATGTATATATATGTACATATATGTATATATAAGTATATATATATATATATATATATATATATATATATATATATATATATATATATATATATATATATATATATATATATATATATATATATATAATTAAATTGATTGAATCCACCTTCATTCAATTTTTAATTTGATGATTTTCTGAATTAGTCACAGATATAGTGAACACAGTTGAAGAAACTTACAACAGCATAAGAAACTAATACACAGTTTTCATTCCAAAAATATAATCGGCATGCAACAAGCTTCATTTCTTCCTCTGTGCTGTGTGAGTCTATATGGAAAATTGTGTAAATTTAAAATAAAAATTAAATAAATTTGAGAATGGAAAAAACGAAATGACGGTGAAAACTTGGGTGTGGCTGAGGATATAAAAATATATGTCTACATTGTTGTATAGTATATCCAATATCCCATGAAAAACATCATCATAAATTGTAAAGTTTTTATTTTTTGTTTTATTTATTTATTTGGGTCAAAAAAAAATGTAAATATACAACAACATATATTGCAACATAAAAAATCACACGGGAAATTTCGTGTCGATGTATATGTTATGTATTTAGAAAATCTAATCAGCATCACTATCCGAACTTACTTTGACTAGATTTTTCTCTTTGTACGATAGCAATGTAAAACGCAAAATTTTTTTTTGTTTTGGAAAACAAACCGAAAATTTTTATCGATTGTACTCCAACGTGTGTATATATAGCTGGAATGATGGTAATTTTCTTTCTGTTTTCATTTTATTATTTGGTGGTTTTTCCTTCTTTTCGTTGTGGATGTCATTGTTGAAACATATAATATACTCTCGCCTATCCAACATCGTTTAAGGTGCTTTTCCAATGTTAAATATATAAGTATGTATAGGGAAAAATTAATTTGTTAATTATATAGGTATTTTCGAAGGGTTATATGTGTTGGCGTATTATGATTTTAGTAGAAGATGTTTCACGTATCCGCACGTAGGTGTCTTGATAATGATTATGAACTTAAAATCGGGAAGCATTGAATACGGCACCCGCGCATATTAGAACAACTTTTCTCTTGGTATTTGAAGTACAAATACTGAGAAAAATTTGAACAATATATGTATGTATATACATATCTGCGGTCTATTTTCATTTCATTTCTGTTGAAAAATTTTATGAAAAATGAAAAATTTTATTAAAAAAATATATTTTCTGCTATTTTTATCGATTATCACTGATAATTTAAAAACCACTCACAATATATACTGGAATTAAAAATTAACACCTATTTTGGGTTTTTATTGTATATGTATTGGGCGAGTATACGTGCGTTGTTGCAAATAGAATCGGTTTAGCATTGAACTGGGAATTTAACTTATTAGAGTGGCATCGCTATCGTACACACAACATAACCGTCTCTTTAATAGTTAGGTAATTGATGTTATAATTAGATTCATAAACCGATTTATTATAGCACATATTGTGTTGGGTAGTATTGGGTGGGCGATGAAACTGTCTCTTACAATTTATGTTACACACAATGACAATGATGATGACTCGAGAGATATGAAACATCAAATTGGACGTCATTATATACATAGTTTCGCTTGGCTATTTTTATCCGAATTCATTTTTACAAATCAAAATCAATTAATTATCGAAATAAACCGGAAATTCGCGTGAAACATCGATAGCGGCGGGTAAAATAATCATAAAAATGGCTTCTGTGATTTGATGAGGTTGGATAGGATATGTTTTATATATGGCATGTTTTCTTCCATCTCAATTTATATTTTATTTTTTTAATTATTTACAAATAATTTGGGAGAAAATCACACCCCCATTTTAAGCGTATGAGCTCATTTATAAGACCAATTTAACGTACCTAGAACGAAACTTAATTTGTTCAATAGCATTAGTAAAACATACAGTTCAAATAATAAATCTTGACTAGGCTTATATCGTCACATTAAGATTAAGACAGTGTGTTCAAATATAATTTATCGTTGCTGAATTTTTTTTCAGAATAACTTTAGTAATCATTCCTTATAAAATATAATGTTGCTCAATTATTCTACAGAAATTAATTTGAGCAACATTAGACGCACGACTGCATTTTAATCGGAATGATAAGTTCATTTACTGATTTGTTCGTGCCACTATATTTTTTCAACAACTTACAATTTATTTGACCTTATAATACTTGACAAAGAATTATAAATTAAGATATGAAGGATTTGGTTTGCACACACGTCCAAGCTTTCAAAGTTCAATTATTTATGCAGTTTAAAATTGAAAATAAATTCGAAACTATAAGCAATTCAGATACAAAATTAATAGTTCTTCAAATTTGCTCTCATCATAATTTTCAGTTTAATTTCTTTTGATATAAATAACCTGCATTTTAAGTTCGAATAATGTTAATTATTAAAAAATTTATTTACATAACTATTTTCCAGTTTAGGCTGGTCTATTTCTGAAAATTTGTTTAACGTATTGTATTTAAATGTTCATACTCATGTATGTATTTAAAAAAGTAGCTTTTCTTGATGTTCATATCCTTAATTGTTGCTTAAAGTAAAGATTTGTCTATCGTTCATTGTCATTTCTTGTTGAATTAGAATTTTTTTTTGCAGTAGATGAAATCGGTTAGTTAGTATAATATCTATGCGCCATGCTGGATTTCCTTTAAAATATGATTTGATTTAAAACAAAATTTCTCATTTGACTCTTAACATAAAGTGCATTCGATTTATACAACACAGTGAACTTTACGAACTTGGCATTTGGCCACAATGTATTTAAAATGTTTTCAAAATATAAAATTTAATTATTTTTAAACTATAATCTAATGACGGCATAC
This sequence comes from Tipula unca, assembly GCA_951394425.1. Lineage (NCBI taxonomy): Eukaryota > Metazoa > Arthropoda > Insecta > Diptera > Tipulidae > Tipula > Tipula unca. The sequence continues at coordinate 206,655,058 of OX596380.1, forward strand.
AAAAAAAAACTAATACTCTGGAGGTTTTCAGAAAATGATCATCACGATCACGATGTCATTAATAAATTAAATTAAAATTCCGCCCCCGTGACTTATGTGCGTCTCAAGTGATTTGTATCGACCTATTGTTATGTAAAAAAATCAGCATAATATAATGTCTAGACTAGAAGGCTGGTTATATCTTTGTATATACATTTATATATATTTGTATACAATTATGTATTTAAAAAGATGTTTAAATCAAAACTAACATTTATATATACATATGTATATATCAAAGTTAATTTCTAAGTACATCGACAATAATCGACATCATTAAATCGCGTTTTATGTGCATATGTGTATACATGTTATATACTAAGTATAATTTGAAGTGAAATCTGATAGTTTTGCACAATTTTTTTTATTTATTTATTTCACCTTACACAAAACTATATTGATAATCAAATAGATATAAATATATGTAGTAAGTATTCATCTAAGAATCTCTGTTTACATTTGCAATAAATAATAATATTTAAAATATGTCAGGTACAGTTGAACGTTTTTAGTTTTATGTTTGTATAATAACGTCTAGCTTGATAGTTTGACTGTAGTACATTTATATATTGTTGCGTTTAACAAATTGAAGGATAATTGAAAGTTGAATTGTTTTAATTCGAATATAAAATATCGCGGTTTTACATGTACGTCTATCTATACATGTTTATAAGGCGTCGAATCAATAGATTTATAGATTTGTCAGGAATCATTTAATGCATATCGAATCTCCTGTATTTGAAAATAGACGTAATTTTCGTCGTGATTAATTTGATTGTGACTAAGCGTTTTAAGTAAACAATCCGACTAAATAATAACTATTTGAGGATGATGAAGCAATCAAATTAATATATCTACCAATTCCATTGAGTCATCAAGTATAGCGATTAGAACAACGACAAACAAGGTGGTATATATGTATGTGGTATACTGTTCAATTATTGGTGTCTATATAATTTGCTCAATTCTACTATTTTCCGCTAAGTTTTTGCGAAACCTACATAAATATGTATGTACAATATAGTGAAAATTTCAACTACAAATTTACTCGACCGATTCAACCAATCTGTTCAACAAAAAAAAATTGCAATTAAATATATTATAAAAAGAGTCAAACCAGCGCACAGATTGATTTATAATGACGCCAATTTTTTAGCGTTAACATAACAAAAAAATGATGAACACAATTATTAATGCTACTATACACTATCATTTATAGTTTTGGAATACAACAATAGAAAACTAAATCTAGAAATGGTGAAAAATATATTAATACATACAAATATAAACCGCAGAAAGTCATTAGTGGAACTTACACAATTTCCGCAAACAGAATATAAATATATATAAGAGCGGATTGATTTTGAATACATAAACAATTTGAGTGAAGGTGGTAGCAGTGGCAGTAGCTATCAGAAACAGTGTGAAAATGATTATGAGTTATGGAAAATATAACAACTACGCCAACCATAGTTATCTTGGAAATGTATATAAAACTCCTACTGTAAGAAAGAAAGTGGTATAAGCCGGTTTTAGTTTACAAATTTATTATATCTGCCACTTTCGCGAAATACAACGCCAGATTTTTTATTATAAAGTATTTGATTCTATTACGAACAGCAGCATTAATAATATCAACATTTGTTGTTTTAGAAATTCATAAAAATAAAAGTGTGAATCATGTATGGCGAAAAATATAAAAGCAAAAATAATAACTGGTCAGCAGCGCCCAATGCCGCGATATCTAAAATTATATTCATCATCAGATGATGAAGAATCACCATAATTATATTCTCGCTAGGTATTAGAATATTAAATTGACCGTTTAAATCGACTTTTATTTCTGTGTACAACTCAAATAACCTAAAAACTTAGGCGACAACTGTCATCGCGCGCACATAAACACAACAGCGAAAAGAACTTTCACAAACGAAAGTATATATGCACATATAATGATAACAGCAATAATACAGAAAATTCTATATACTTAATATATATATATATGTATAGCTAATTACAGTTTTTTTTATATATCTAGATACATACATCTTTCACAATGATAATCAATCAACGCTCATTATTACAGTATGTATATGTAGCATTTTATTAATCTTAGCTATACTTACTATGTTGTCGATGATTTTAACAAAATATATGTATGTATAATTCTCTAGTATATTGCCGACGTTTATCGCATTCAATATGGTATATGAATGATTTGTGGACAGTTTAATGTGTGTCAAACCATTACTAGTCTCAATATTGTGTTGTGTATACAGTGGCGGAAATAAATGTGTTTAATAAAAATATAATATTGAAAGCTGAGAAATAAAAGATATTTAATTGTTCGCTAACCAACACAAGCTTAGAGAAACATCAATACTAAGTTTGTTCTTGCCAATCTATTCCTGACTCACGATCTAGATTTGTATAGAATTATTTGATTTTGAATTTGCTTAATATAAAATTACCTTCAACATAAAAATATATACTGAAATTTCTTGGTCAGTCAGTTTCTTGGTTCGTTCATTGTGAGAAATTTTGCATAAATTCCACTGAAATTTAATTGTCAAGATTGATAGGAATATTTTTCAACATTTACAACAGTGATAATTACGGTAAAATGTCGAGCGACGTGTGGCAAGACTTTTTAATTAAGTTACAATAAGATGCTCTATACTACGTTGTTTTGTCTCGCACCTGTGCCAGCTTTGAACAGTTCAGTTATTGATAATAAAACTCGCTGTAACTTCCTGATTTGCTTTCCTCAGTAAATAATTATTATATCCGACTACTTGTTCGAGTTTTTGATGATTCCACTGAAAAAAGTTTTATAAGTTGAACGTCATAAACGTTATAGGTTTAACGTCACATAATTTAGTTTTTCGGATTTTTCGGGAAACAATGATTCTATGAAATTAATTTGATTTGAATATTTGTTTGGTGTAATTAGTTATAATTTCACTTCGAAAAATAAATACTTAGTGTATTTATGAGAAATGGGTTTCGAAAATAGAAACGCTGATGAATTTACTATTAATCCACTTTCCAACAACTCACGAGACTATTGTATTTTATCATATTTCGCAACGCCACTGCGCACTGAAAATAATTTTGATTATGAAACTATAACAATTATCAAACATCACACCTCAAAACGCACACTTAACTGTCAACATGCCTCTACTTCTTCACTACTGCTATAGCATTGAAGAGGAAAAATTAATATTTATTTTTGGATATATTCTAATTATTTTGTGTGTGATATATTTTTAAAATAGATTTTCTTTTTGTGTGTTTTCTTCAAGCGCGAACACGGAGAGAAGTAAAATCCTAAACAAAAACTATAAATATTTGTATTCTTTTCTTATGTGTATATATTATATTTATTTATTTATTTTAATAACAAAAAAAATCGCGTTTCAATTATGAATTTCAAATATCTGAATGTGTAGATGAATTTTTGATGACGCAAAACCAACACACCATATCGTACATTGTGTCTTGTTTGTTGTTTTGTTAGAGTGGCAGCAGAACAAAAAAATGGATATGGTAAATGTTTATATGTATATATTTTTTAACTTGATCAAAACTGAAATCTGTGTGTTATTTGGTATTACATAATATAGTTACCATAAATTTTAAATTTACATATTAAATTCATCCCGAACTGTGTGATGGGAAACCACAAATTTGTAATATATTTTTTATGATCCCTCAGGGTTATATACAAGGAAAATAAATAAAAATAATTTCCATTTTCCCCTTTTTTATATGATATCCAATCAATAATTTTTCTATTGTTTTTGTGTCGTTCGATTACATCCTCAAGTGTATTATACACCATCCATCATATACACATACAAATCTATACACAAGCCAAAATTTATTAACTTAAATTCAAAATTAATCCCCACCCGAACACTGTCACTGTCAGTGCTTGTTTTATATTTTTCCAGTTTAATCTTATTTTCTACATAAAGTTTTATTTTTTATAATAACAGCCTATTCGTAATTAATTACATTTTATATACACATGTTACGTACAATTACAAGTTTAATATATATATATATATACAGAAATATATTTGTCATCAATGTGTGATGATTTAATGCCAGATAAAGTTGGAAACTATTGCTAACATACGTATTGGATTATATTTGAGTGCAAGTGACTTCAGAGTTTCAAATTGAATACAAATTTGAATTTATTTATATCAAATTCATTTTTTTTTATGACTGGATTACAAATTAAATTGAGTTTGATTAAAAATTAAGTTTAATCTAGCTCTCTAATTAATAATAATAAATAATTTTTAAAGGCCATTACTGGCCACTTACTACTATTTGGCTCCAACGGTTTCGATCCTGAGCATGGTCTTCATACTGTCTAAGACAATCTGAAGAGGCCAAGTCGTTCTCTACATCGTCGCCTGCAACGACCTCTGCGTCTACCATATGGTGGCTCTCTTTTCAGAGATCGCTGCACAATTCGTTCCGGATAGCGTACTCGCTGAGATCTTACTTCATGTACAACATAGGGGATTTTCATCAGATCTCTGATCTCGATATTGTACAGAGCTCGGTATACCATCTATTTCGCGTTTTGGGCCGTAAATCACACGCATGATTCTTCTCTCTAATATAAGGCATCTCGTGTACTCATACGTCAGTGCCCAACTTTCACATCCAAACATAACAACGGGCCTGATCAACGCTTTGTAAAGCTTCAGCATCACGGCACTTGATAAGTGTTTAGATTTTAGCAGTGGCCTTAGAGGATACAAACTTAGACGATACGGACTTAGGGGGCCAGCTGCCAGCCGCACTTTAATATCCTCATCCACACTGTTATCGTGCGTGATAAGAGAACCCAAATATTTGAACCTTCTCACTCGGCTCTCTAATTAGTTATAGCAAATAAATTTGAATCGGATTGAAACGGTCAAGTACAACGAGTAACATTTGATTTGTTAGAAATTTAGGTATAAAAGCATACTGTATTAAATTTCGAATTTTAATGAAATTTAAAAAGTTTAAGATACATAATTAAACAGAAGTGTTAGAGAATTACATATGTAATTTAAGTAAAATGTTAGACATTATAAATTGAGAAATGTTAAAATTATAAGTTAAATTGAATAGATACATAATTGATGACCGTATTTGAGCCCTTAAAAATATGATAGAAATACTTTATAATTTGATTGAAACGCAATTTGAATAGACAATTTAAGAAGCAACAAATTTTAATCAAATTCAATTTAAATTTTAAATGAATTTGAAGCAAATATTTAAGGTAAATTTCACTTAAATTAGCATTGAATTAGAATATAATTTCATTCTTTTGAATATCGTCAACAATTATACTGAATTAAAATATTTAATTGATATTCAATTGAAACCAATTTCAGGTCTAATTAATATTGAATCAAAATATTCTTCTAGCTAGAACTAACTTAAATAAATATTGCTTCATTTAAGCGAATAATCTAATGTACTACGTATAATCCGTTCAATACCGCATTGAAATAATTTGAATATAGTTTTCTTGTTCTTTCATACAGTTTTTGTAATTTACTGATGAGAGAGAGAGAGAGAGGGAAAAAGAGAACAGACCAGTTCCAAATTATTTATAAGCGTTGAAATAACGTTAACAACAAGCTGAGTAAATCTAATTTGATATAATTTGTATTGACATTGATGAAGATTTACAGTACATACTAATATTTCGTCTGTTTCAGAGAGGAGCATTAATAAGAACCATTGGGCTTATAAAGGGTGTTTTTTCCTTTCGAATTCATTTCTTTAAGAAAATCTGTCAAATTTAATACGTTTCACACAACGAAAATGCCACATGGAACATCTTATTGGGACAACCTTTATAATTGATTGATGGATCTTGAAAACAATTATTTCTCTGTTTAAACCGAAGTTACTCAATCGTTAATTTGTATTTTTACAATACACAAATTATTTTGTATTGACTGATTGATTCTTTGGTGGCCTACATTCAATCATACTAAGTGGTTTATTTTCCAATCAAATCAAATTAAAAAATGTATTCTAATTATATTTATAAAAAAATATTTATATTGATCGTTTGACCTATTATTCGTACATAAGGTTTGATTGTATAAGCTGCTATGGTATGAAGTGTATGTACATATTTGAGACACCAGACATGCATAATGAATTTTGCAAAATTATTAATTTCAATAATGGATTTGTTAAATTCAACATTCTGCTTCGAATTAATGCAATTATCATAATAGAGCTGTGCTGTTGCAAAGTATTTTTTATTCTTATTTGTTTAACTAAAACATTTAACTATTTAACCTTGAACAAACGAATCTATACTTATATAAAGTTGATAACGTTTTACGATTATTTTCTCGTCCCCATTTGACATTGAAGTTCATAATATTTGGAATTTTCCAAATCAATATGTTGTATCATATACGTCAATAAAAATAAATCAATTTTTTTTAATGTTGTCGTCGTCATGTGTCTTCCCGGGATTTTCATTAAATATCGGCTTATCGGCATATAATTTTCACCTCATCATCCATGTTATATAAATCACCTAATAACTAGATTGAAAAACTCCTTATTTGATTACATAATAATTAAAATGTTTAATAAATGATTTACATTTTTTTTTGTATTGTTTCTATTATATATATCGTATATTATGTATGTATGTTCATAATATACAAATGTAATTATGAGACAGTTTATGTGTATTATGTGTTTGGATATATAGAGCCGTTAATAAATTATTAATTTAGGGTTTACAAGGCTTTAATTAAAATTTATGTGGTAAATAACAAGAAATATAAATGTTTTTTTATTAAATTTATGTTAATCGGATCAACATCGAATACATATATTGTATGGACGAAATGTAGAAATAAATTTATTAAAATTCGAATTTAATATTGAGCGGGTGGTGTGCTGGGAAATGTTGTTGGTGTTAGAATTATATACTAAGTAGATGTTATCAATTAAGTTCGGCTAGGTGTAACGTTCTGATATCATCACAAAAATATTAATTTAAAATCAATTTGGGTTAGATTCATTTTCTTGGCCATTAAACAAACACTGAAACTTTAATTTAGGCTTGCTTATTGGCGTACTTACATTGCGAGATTTCTGAAGTGGTATAATAGAGTTTAATACTCTATTATACCACTTCATTTTGATAATGATTATAGACAAAATTTATAAAATACATAGTTTGATTTGGAAGGAAAATTAAATTGCCCAATTCTTTTTACAAAGAACATTATATATACATATATATATATATATATATATATATATATATATATATATATATATATATATATATATATATATATATATATATATATATATATATATATATATATATATATATATATATATATATATATATATATATATGTATATATATATATGTATATATATATATATATATATATATATATATATATATATATATATATATATATATATATATATATATATATATATATATATATATATATATATATATATATATATATATATATATATATATATATATATATATATATGTATATGTGTATATATATATATATATATATATATATATATATATATATATATATATATATATATATATATATATATATATATATATATATATATATACACATATGTATATGTACATATACCTTTATAAGGCTAATTTAAATGTGTAAACGCATAGAACTTTTGAAAGTCATATTCCTTCAAATTTGAAGGCGTTTTTTAAACTCATCAAAAATCTAAGTTTCTAACTTCAAAAATCTAACTTTAAGAGAATTTAATGAGTAACCAGAAATATAGAGTATTTCTATATTAAACGAAACCAAAATTTTAAATTTATCGAAAGTTTTAAATTGGGATTAAATTAAAATTTCGAAACAATTCGGAAAATGTTTTATGTTGGTAAAGTAGCATACGATTTTTCAGTAATAAGTAAGTAATAAATATATATTCCAAGAAATTTAAAAAATGCTGAAGACAAATTTCTAAAATTCAAAAAAATGTAAACTTTTATAATTCTTTAATGCAATATTTGGGCTCAAAATTATAAAGTTATTATTAATAAATGATAAAATTGATAACGATGCCAATTAGCCAAAAATACCAACTATCTTCAAATTTCGGGAAATTCTTGAAATATGAGTTTGTAAATATCAATTTAAAATTTTTAAGACAATCATAAGATTGCTAAGATTTTAAAACTATGTACATATTTTTTTGGAATTTTTAACCATTAATAATTCAAGAATTAGTAAATTTTGAACTCTATATTTTTGATGATACATTCAGAATTCAATGAAAACAAATAACAAATTCTTTTTAAAGTTTTAAAAATTATTACATCTTATTTTCAAATTCTTGGATTTGAGGAGTATTTATATGGCACTTTGCAAAATATTATTATTATATTCTAGTTTGTTATAAACTCTAGATGCTCGATGTGAATTTTCTTTTTAATCGCTACTGTAATGTGGGAAAGTCATAAATATGTAATTCTCTAACATCTGTTGTCTGTCTGTCGAATTAGATACTTTCAACATATTTTCAACTTCTATACAATAAATTTACTCATGTATGTGTTGAAATTGTTCCATTTTACTAATTGTTTTAGTGCATCACAAGGAATTTATGATTGTCGTTTCTCGTAACATGCTTGCTGATTATAATTTGAAAATAATAGATTCCAACTCACAAATATTTAATTTAATTTCGACGGCAAACTCAACCACAAACAAAATAATTAACAATCATAATCATCACAATGGAACACTGAGCCCAAGTTTCATATAAATTTTTTGCTATGTATTTATTAATTATAATTTTTTGTTTTATTTACAGGTCCTTGGGGCCCTAACATCAGATCAGATTCATCATCGTTTAAACAAATTTACGTTTATTATATACTTAATACTTAATTAGAATAAAACCTAGTGACATAAAGGTTCTCCGCGCATATGCTATATATAAATAGAGAGATCTCGAAGAGTGAAAAAAGTGGCGTGATTAGAAAAAAAGTAATTGGCTTTCTAACGTCTCCTAATCAGAATATTTTCTATATATAATGCAAAGTGAATTATTTAATAAAATCAAAAATAAATTTGTGTTTAGAAATTTAGAAATATAACATAATATATATATATATGTATATATATATTATATAGATACATAAATATATTAAGCTAAATTATATATTGTGTAGTAAAATATATAACAAATTAATTTTGAAATTAGTCCTAAAATCTAATATAAAACTTAGAAAAAGAAAAAAATGTCTGCAACAATGAGAACCACGCTACAAACTGTACCGGAATCATTACCGGCTGATCATGTAACAAACACACCAGCGGTCACAACTACGACAGGTACCAGTGAAATCAAATCTCACACACATTCATCAAATACAGCACCATTAAAATCTCGATTAGCTAATGCAAAGGTAAGTGGTGATTTTGTCGTGTACATACTATCCGATTTATAAGTATTTGTGGTAGGAAAAATTTGCGGTCCCATTTCGGTTTATTATCATATAAAATTAACAAGAAATTGTTTTTATTAATAATTTTTTTTTTATTTAATTCAATTTTAAATAAGTTTTTTTTAATGAAACTATGATATTAAACATTTACAGCCGTTATAAAGATATATTGAATTAAATCTGATTCATTAGGATTTGTAATTGCGCATTCTAACCAAAATAATTTAAAAAAATCAATTTAAACGTTTTGGAAATATTTTAAATTTTACTAGTCTTAATTAATAATATTTAACAAAAAGTCTGACCCCTTATGTCTGATTAACGTCATGGAATACTATAGTAAATTGCGGATGAAGTCTACTGAGAGTTTGCTCCAAAATTCAACAATTTCATGCTACAATTCATGATTTATAATACTAACTCTATCAGGAACTTTATTCTTTATTATGTCCAAACATTTTCGATAATTTTGGGTTGTTTAGGGTTTCAAAACGTAATTTCGATCCAATCATTGAATCACCAACCAACAAAATATCTTCGTTTAGAAGATTATTTATCTGAATTCATTGCTAGTTACTCTATCCATTGTATGAGATCCAACAATGTATCATAATATTATTTCTGCCACCTTGTCGTTTCGAGGCAAATATACAACGATTCTTTACGTCTTTTGTGGTCGTTTTCCTGTGCCTACATTTTTAACTGTATCATGTAATTTTTTTTGTGGAATTGATAAAGTATAGTATTTATTTATACCTCCCTTTTATTATTTTAAATAGCGTACCATCATTACGTTTACGATCAGTTATAATAGCCGATCTTTGTTCTAGGCTGTTGTCGCGAATTTTAGGTAATCTGATATTACAACAGTTAGAGCTCAAATACTAAAACAATCGAAACCTTTAAGACAGATATGAGCAATTTCGAGAACATCACTAATGAATCAAAAACGTGTATCACAAATTATGTACTAATGAATCAGATTTAATTCAATATATATATATCTTTAAAAAATTTTACACAAATACTTATGAATCGCATAGTACATAATTCATTATGTACTTATTTTGCACCAAAGTGACAAACCAAAAAATTATTTAAAAATACAAATTACCTTTTAACTGATGTCAGCGCTAAATTATAACAGTTTTTTATTATAACTTTGATCGTTTCTTGAGCTTTTTGGTTTGTTTCTTTGGTCGTACTTTTTTTTTTTTTAAGATTATAATAAACATAGTATTTTTCATATTGTGAAAATCAATTATTTATATAATGGTGATGGAAAACTAAGCTTACAATTATATATTTTCCGTTTTTATTATAAACTTATTTATATATTATGTATTTTGATGTACAAGTAAAATACTATTTCAATTTATATTATTTTCCAGTGGTTGTAAATGTTTTTTTTTTATATCGATGTTGTTGTTCGTGTTGTAATGATGGGATGGGATATTGATGTAGCTTGTTATATTTTTTGGGTAGGTTGTGTATTACATATATGTCTATAGTGAAAAAGCAGCAATCAAGAAAATTTAATTTCTCTGTTATAGAGTGTTGTAAACGTTATACTATAATACACAAATCGAACATTAACGTTATATCATAACTAGATGTTTTACATAATTTATTTAATTATTCATCGCGAAAACCTTATATGGTTTGTATTTGTTGGAGACATAAAAAATTAATAATCACGATATATACTTTGGTCGATTAGCGATTAACGCCAATGATTATAATCAATATCAATAATAAATAATTCAATTGCACAAAAGAATATTGTCGATAATTTAAAGTTTGAGTATTTTGAGATTCATACGATGACTTACATATGCGAATACGAATTGTGAGTAAAGTTTGTTTAGAAAATTATGATCTAAAATACATACACTTAAAAACTACATGAATTTATTCGCTATTTATAATATTATAATGATGTTTTAAATCAAATTAACTTAAATTATGCCCTAAAAATTATTTCAAAATAAGAAATAAACTAAATTCGAATGTAATGTAACATTAGTTGAAAATTCGCACGCAAAATGTCATAAGTACAATTTACGATTATTTTTTCTTAAATACATACTTTGAAGTTATTTTTAGGGCATAATTTGATTTAACATCATTATAATATATAAATATAAAAATGTAAGTAATGTAAGTATATATACATACATATGTATTTTATATCATAATTTTTAAAGAAAGTTTACGCTATTGTGCTTTGAATTATGTACTTATAGCCTTAAAATTAATTAAATGGAATACTAAACGGAAATTTAAATATTTAGATAATGATTAAAATCGACAACTTTTTAAATAGTTTTGCCTTCAGAAATCGGTTTTAATTGTGGTTTTATTATCTAACAGTTAGTTTCCAAATTACGTTTGTACACTTAATTAACTGTTTAGTCAAACTTCGATTAGTCAACATTTATTGATTTTTGGTTGATCGGTTCTATGAAAAACTGGTTAAAGTATCATCTTTCAATAGGCATAATATAGATTCTCTAAATAAAATGAAATATGCTTGATTTCTAGAATCCGTCAACTTCCAAATCGGGTATTAGAATTTCAAAAATTCTACAACATAGATATATGAACTGTTCTATGCTTGCGATCATTGTTGATCTTATAGAAGGCCGTTAAATAACAAATAATCTTTTGGAATTTCAATCTAGTATATCTGATATCACATTCCAATTTTAGATGATGTGGAGGTGATCGCTTTTCCAAAATGAATGTTGAATGGATAAGAATTAAATTATTCTTATTTTTGTTGATAAACATTTTTATGAAGTGGAATGAATAAACGATTCGTATTAAATTTGGATGCAAAGCTTCTAATCAAAGCAATTGAAAATACAAAAGTTGTAAACTTAGTTCATATTTAGCTACAGAGCAGTTGAATAGCTAAACTGCTGTTTCTCATATTCAGTGTATAAATTCAATATTTCGGTGCAGAATAAAAATATTAAGTTCAATATCTTATAAATAACGATCGCTAGATCAGTTAAAAATTCTTTTTTCATTAAGATCGATAATTATTGGTTTAAAAATAGATAAGAATATCGAAGTATGATAAATATAACCTGATTGATAGATATTTATGAGCACATGCTGATTGATCGTGCGAATGAAAATATCATGGATCTTCTAAATCATTTCAATTTCACTCGCTCTATACATAATATAGTATAAATATAGATCGAATTGGTTTAATCAATTTGTACAATTAGAGAATGTTAAAATATAATAAACATTGTAATGTTATAATAATTTTTGTTAATTTTAAAATTTGCAATATTTTCTTTTTTATTTACGTAATGGTTAATAACAATTTAATTGTTTTTTAAATTTATTATTACAAATTTTATTTTGTTCCAAAATAATTCATTGGTTATAAATATGTATGGATGTAATATTAATTCCAGGATAACCGTTTGTTTGTTGTCTAAATGTCTACTCACCCGTCAAATTGAATATGTACAGAAATTATAAAGGACATTTATAAAAATATAATGAAAACCTTCAACTGGAAACAACTAAATAAATATTCCGCAAAATATATATACAACACGATACATCGCATGAATAATTTTGCTTATAAAGTTTTACTATTTTTTCATTTTTTAATTCATCGGTGTTATCGCACCAGTTTAATCTTAAATGCTTTAAATTACCGTTAAAATTATATTATGTGTATATCGCCATTCATCACATAAATATGTACGATTTGACAATTACAATATATGATAGTCACAGAGCTGCAAAAAAAGACGAAAGTTAAATTATTAGCGAGGGGGGTTTTATATAAAGTTCAATTTGTCGTTTATATGTATACATATTCTACATATAATACATACATATTCGATTCAAATTAGGACGTGGTTTCTTGTTCAAATGATATGGCGACCATTTAAAATATATGTATATATGTATATATATATAAATATAGAGTGCGGGTGTGGTGACGCCTTTATATAAAAATAATCCAATTTACAAATATGTGATAACGATATATGTATTTCCAAATGGGTAAATTATTATATACTAATCTAAAAAGTAAACATGAAAGGTCATAAGTATTCTGTATGGTGGAAAATTTACTCATCCAGGTAGTATTGTTTACTCAAAATCGCAGACGTCATTAATCAGTTATTTTTTTTAAAAATATGTTTTTATCAAATTATTGTATTGTGCAAATATTATTTAATAATAAATTCTAAACAAAAATGGCAACGTCTATTATGGAATATTTTTATAAAGATTGTCATAGAATATCGTTATAATAACGATAAAATGGCGGATATATATTTAAATTGTCACGTGACATACATTTTGTATTTGATTTTTTTTTGTAATCTTTATTTATTTTATGAATTAACGGATTAAAATATTTGTATGTGCGCGATGCGATACCAATAATTCTGATCACGTTTTTTGTTTGTTTAATAGAATTATAATACCAAAAAATTATCTGTATTTATTTTTATATACATATAAGTTAGCCATTTTTGTAAGGTGGCAACCCTATTTTTGTTAATATAATTTATCGAATACCAAAAATGTCTATAATGTGTGTGATTATATATAATTCATCCTTGAGTATTTTAGTTTTGGCCTATGCACAATTAGACTCGCGCATTATTATTTATAGTGAAAGTCGCGCGTTTGTGGAATTTATGCACGTATATACGTACGATACAAGTTCGCACAACTTGCTCTTGGATTAACACTTGATTCTTATTTTGTATTATTAAATAAGAAAATTGATTGTGGTTTGTAATTTGCAAAATCCGGTGTGTGTTGTGTAGAAGTATGTGTATATAAATTATTTCGTGACAATCTAAAACTGAAAAAATGACATTTAATGGAAATTTTTTTATTATTATTTTTGTTCATTCGTTAGTTCTGATAAAAAAAATGAGAGACAATAAAATAATAAATAAAAATTATGTTTAACAATGCGAGAGAATGAGAAGTTTTCGGCTATTTGAATTTTAAATTAGAAAAATTAATGTCGACTGGTGTGAGCGAACGCGATATCACAATGAGTGGTGATTTTTTTTACGTGAATAATTGCGGGAAATGTTTTGAGTCATACGGCATACCATACAGTTTATAATTGTTTGATGCATAACTGAAAAGATTTTTGTCAACTATGGTCGTAAAATATTATGAAAATTCCGATCCAAATATTATTTTATTAAACTTGAAATAAAATATTTGATTCATGTGGCTACATAGAATATTTATTTGAATTCATTAGAGTTCGAATAAATCTGCCAAAACTATAGGAGTTTTCTTAAATTATAAAACACTAGAAGTAGTTGAAAGTTAGTTTTTTGAAATTTGATACAAATTTAAGCAATGGTGAAAACTTCCGACTTTGTAATAATACTTTATAATACTTTGGATTAAATTTCAGTAAGTATTCAATAAAGTTTTACATTTCGAATTTTATTTTATATTATGGTTAATTTCAGAGATTTTATTATTTTCAAAGAAGATAAAGTATGTATTTGGTAAAAAAATATTCATTAAACTATTGCCAAATCAGAAGTAATAGGTTGAGAAAAGTTTAAAATTAGAGAAAAATCCAGAGCTTAAAAAAATATTAAAATATAGTACTTGTAGTTTTGTTAAGACTTTAAATTTTAATAAAACCTCAGAAGTAGTTGTGATAAAAAAGTTCGAGACACGTTACATTTACTTTAAAAATGTAGTACTACATAGTTGAAAATTGACAAAAATGTAGATTTAAACTTAATACATTTTTTATATGCACTTCGGTTTAAGTTGATTTTGATAGGATTTCATAGTGTGTGATAAAATTTCAGAATTTGCCAAATAAAAGAAAGTTATTTACAAATTTCTTCATGAAAGTTAAAGGCATTTGAGAGAAATAAAAAGCCCATTCCGTGCATTATGGATTAAATGATTAAAATGTAGGCTTGTTAACTCTCATTCAATCTTGAGAGCTTGTAACGGTACCAATTTCACTCAGACGGCTATTACATGAAGAAGATGAAGATCAATTTAAGATGAATGTAACGCTGGTGAAGTCTCTTTTTTAATCTAATAGCTAAATCTTGAATAAAAATCGAAGAAATCTGTTGGGGCTAAACAAATAAATAGTCTTCTGCTGTAGGCTGTAGCTAAGTACATATTTAGCAGTGTTAGCAATAATTTGCGTTCCGAAATGAGATGAAAATATTGGTAACCAAAATGAAGCAACATGGTGTATATTAACGTGCTTATTTAGTTTACTTTTATTTTAGCGAAAAATCATAATTCATAACGTTTTACTATGACGAAATAACCGTTCATGTAATTTTAACGTACCATGACAGTTAAGGAGTTAATTAAACAACTGAGCGAGTACACAAAGCAACATAGCGGGAGAGAAAATAAAAACAAAAATATTAAATTAAAACGACAAACTTCATATTATACACAAAACACAATACACATAAAGAGTAAACAGTAGAATTTCAAATATCTCTATATAGTTTTTGGTTGAATTCGAATTTGAACGAAGAATTCTTATATGAAAATATTCAGTACGGGACGTATTGTTGTAGCGACTGTGTGGTTATCGATCGCGTTTTATTTTAATTTTATTTTTTTTTATTTAAAAAGACGGTTTAGTTATTTTTACTAATTTTTGCGGTTCGATTGTTTATGTTTCAAAAAGTTTTTTTTTATGATATATATTATGTGATCGATCGAGAGAAAAGTGAAAATTTTAAAAATTTTATAGTGACCAAGATCACATATAAGAAAAGTGTGTGTGTTGTGTATATAGTGTGAGTGATGAAAAATTTATTCGTTTGATCATATTGATAATTGAAATTGATGAGATCACTTTTTGTTTTTTGTTTGGTTAATTAAATTAAATATATGTGTAATTAACGTATAATAATTGAAATTAATTTGGAGAATTTTCATTCGCGATCATCGTTAGTTGAGTTGTGCGATCACGTAATCTTTCTTTTTTTGTGTTCAGTTGAAGATCGTTTTAAAGTTATACATATTATGTATATTCTTGTAATATTCATCGATGAGATATACAAAACAAAAAATACCTGTTTTTCTTATGAGTTTGGAGCGTGTGTGTATGTAAATGTATAAGTGCGTGGTGGAGATCAGAGGGGATCTCTAAATAATATACAGTGACATAGATAAATGTCAAAATATAATTTTTGTGTTGATAATTTTGATGAGATCACAAAACGAGTTCCTCCAATAAAATAATTTACGAAAAATCCCCACCAATTTACTATTTATGTGTTGTGATTGTGATTGATAAATTATGAAATATTTACATACAACAATATACAAATACATATGTATATAGATTATGTATACACGTACATTATATGTATGTTCATATGCATACTTATATAAACTAAGTAGTTTTTGTTTTGGTTTTGAGGTCATACATAGTGTATGAATGATTCATGTTTTAAAAACATTTTTTGTTCATGACGTTTACGTATACGAACTTCTAATTGATTTTTGTGTTTAATTGTAAGGAAATCTAATAATTAAGTTGAGTAATTGTAACTATTTGTTTGTTACTAAAAGTACATACATACATGCAGATACGTATAATGCGATACAAAAGATATAATAAACTATGTATATATAATTCCCATTCAAGACGAATCTTTTATATACATGTTTGTATATTTCTTTAATTTTTGAAGGTTATATCATTTAAACTAATTCTAGATATAATAATATAAGAAATTTTATTCGGTGAAATAAAAAAATCTTGTAAGGGTTTATTCATGTCGTGCAGTGTGTTGGAAACTCGTGCAAAATATTTAGCTGGACTTTCAACCTCGCGTACAATTAATAATCTGATCAACATTCAATATGGCAACTTATTGAGATGAAACAAAAACACGTGAATATAAATTAACTGTGTATATTTATGTATATTCAGTGGCGCCATTTTGTTCAGAGATGTTTTTGTTTACACCAAAAATAGATAACGATTCCCCAAGTGTGTGTTATCATTTTGTGCTGTATGTTTATACATATTTTCCTTATATACTTGTACGTATACGCGAGTTGAAATATTTATAACAATGAACCTCGAAGCCGTATAATTATTCTCTGCTGTTTTTTAATTTGGATGATTGTGTGGAAATTTGATCCGCGAAATGAAAATTTGTATAATGCGATTATTATTATTGTGGTGTTAGTTATGTAAATTATTATTTTTTTCGTATATATAACAATATTTAAATTATATTTCGAGTATTTTAATTATCTTTTATAGAAGTTCCAATATTTACGGCCCATTCCATATTTCCATATTTATCTTCTCTATAAATATTATGTTGTGCGCGCTCTGCTCTCTATATATTCAGCAAATACATTTTTATTGATTGATTACTTTTTCCTTGATTTTTTCATTTTGTATAATATTTATACAATATGTATTTCCAAAGTCATGAAATTCTTGAATTTCAAATTTACATGCAAAATAAAATAAAATTTCTTCAAGTTTTAGAACGCTCTATTACTTTTCTCGGGGCGGTTGTAGTTTCTATACTTAAATTATAAAAAGAGGTTAGACATTTGTTATATTAAGTTATATACATAAATAAATAGAGCTTATTCCTGTTGGGTGGTTTAATCTTATCGAGTATAAATTTGGAATGGTAGATAAGAAAGGTGCATTGCATAAAAATTATCGATTTTATTGTTTATAGGTATATCTATATAAGGAAAGTACCGTCTAATTGATTAATTAATGCTAATTTGATTGTTTTGCGGTATTCATATATTCAATTAAATTTATGTGTGCAAATTAATTGGTAGTTTATGAATTTATCGTTCAGAAATGCATCAGTTGCTTATCATGATAGTAGCCTATTTACCAAACTTGCTGAATGACTTAAATCAGCTGATGACAGTTGTAATTAGTTTAGTTGATATTATTATCTAGTATAATTTATTAAAAATCTTATTGACTGATTTGAGGAAAATATTCGGTGTACGTAAGCTTTCGGAAGAAATGATACAGAAGAAATTGCAAAATGTTGATAATTTTGAGACAAACAAATCAAATTTTAAATAAAAATCGAAGTGGATTTACGTAAGTTAGATTAGAAATTACAGAATATACTTAGTTTGAAATAATTTATGGTTTAAATTTCGAAGTAAATGTTGGATTCAAATTTATATGATCAATATTACTTGATATTTTATATTATACTTAATGAGAATTAGAAGCAATATTAGGTGGAGAATATCGAAATAAATTCCATGAATTGTCGGCTTATTTTCTGAGTAAAATAAGATTTACATGTGTCAGTAATTAGGATTAAAATTGGAAAACGAAATCGATGCTATATTCGGATTAGATTTTCTAACACTTAATGAGTGTAAAATATTGATAATAATTCGAATTAAAATTTAAATAGAATTCAATTGGTGCGGAATTTCGATTTGATTTGGGAACAAATTATAATGGTTTTTGTTGGGGCATTAATTGCACTAAAATTGAGATTAAACTTAAGTTTAAAAAAATGAGATAACATTACTGGAATTTTGGGCCCATTTGGAGTAAAATTTGTAGAAAATTTGAACTAAAATATTTAGTGAAATTTTTTGCTAAAGTGGATTAAACTATAGTAACTATAGAAAAATCCTTCCATTAATTTATTCTATACTTAGCTGCTATATAGAACAAATTAATTGAAGAAACAATTTGAAAGGTTTGAACTTTTTCCATAAGTTTTTTGTTTGTCATCTTTCTGACAATTATGAGGTATTTTTCGTAAGGCCATTTAAAAATAATTTTTCTCCAAAATATCATTGTATTTACTGTTTCCTCGATCGAGGAATAACAATGTTAGTAGAGAGCCAACGATAATTCCCCATGCGCTGCTTGTGCAGGTAAAGCTTTTTATCGTTTAGGTTGGTCGAATCTATAACTTGATTCAGAATTTATGAATGTGTGAAAAAAATATTATTCAATAACGTTTGCGAGTTTGATGTATAGGAATACGATGCACGATATTCAGTATTGTTGTATTTTATGATTAAAATCATTTCTTTATTCTCTTAATTATTAATTACCTTCGACTCAGATAACCTTACCGAATGATCGTGTAATTTTGAACCAAATAATTAAAAATAATATGACCGCTATTATGTTATAATTATACCCACCAAAAATAAATCTATGATTTGCTCTAGATTTGTAGTGCTGCTTTGTGCTATTACGCTTTAAAATTATTGAAATCAAATTAAACATTTAATAAAATTTCACGACATTTGCATCATACGGTTTATTAATGACAACCTGATTTATTTCCAATCTACATATTTTATTCTATGTATTTGGCAGTTTCAATATCAATAGGCTTCGTAATGACATAACGCAATAAATATTTCGTTTAAACTGTCTGTACAAAACATTTTTTGTTGAATGACGGCAAAAACATTACAAAAATTAAAACTGGTTGCGGTTTGGTTTCGGTTTCTTCGTTGTCGTTTTTCGGCAGTACATGAAATTCTTTTGACTTCTTTGTTATGTTATGTCTTAACAATTTCTTATATACGTATGTATATATGTATGTATGTGTAAGTATATACCAGAAAAAAGAGAATATTTTTTAAGTCAGGTTGCCTGAATTGTATATTTAATACACGAAATTATACTCTTGACCTTGACTTTAGAATGGCTTTTTATTTTGGTTGCAACAACAAAAATTATATCGAGCAGATGTTTCCGCGAAAAGCGCGCGACTTATCAATAATATTATCTATCTGCTGCCATTTTGAAATTTTCTTTTGTTTATTTTATTTTTATAAATTATATAATTAATATTCTGCTTTCATAATGAATCGTCGCCTACAAAACGAGTATTTATAGGAATATATTAGTTAGGTGATCGTTGGGTGTGACAAATATAAATATTTATGTATATGCGATCGCGCAACTCAAATATTACGTTAGATATGTTTTTAATTTTAATATCAATATGATCGATCAACTAATTTTATTTAATAAATGTATAGTGGTTTTCTAAAAATGATCGAGTAATAAAATACGAAAAGAATTAAAGATCGAGTAAGTTAAAATACCAAAAAATATATAAATATATATAAAAATGGGCCAAACAGCAAGCCATCGAAATAATAATGGTGATACAAAATATCATCATCATCGACATTCAGCAATCGAACCATCTAGTGGTGGACAAGGTCACATGAAAATGCTAAAATCAAAAATTAGCGACCATCACGATATTCAAATTCGTAGTGATTCAGATCGTAATAAAATTAAATTAAATGATCGTCAACGTCCTGTCACATTGAGCGAAGTAATACCGTACAATAAAGATATTATAAAATCTCCGCCGACAACACAAATATCCGCCGCAATAAAAGATCATCATGGTGCCTTACAACTGCAACAAAATTTAAATAGTGATAATACTAGTGATAATATAAACTGTGATAATATTAAACCTAGTAAAGAATATTATACCGTTGGTGGTATGTATCATAAAACCGATTGTTGTTATTATAAAACTCCGGATGGTGGATATCAAAAATTACCAAATGATTCATATCACAAAATGTCCGAGGGATGTTATACAAAAATGAATGATGGTAGCTTTAGACGATTAGACGAAATAAATAATAGTAATAATTTAAATAGTAACAATATAAACAGTAGTAATACAAGTAATAATAATAGTAGTTCACAATTTCGATTAAAATCGTTGATCATTTCGAAAGTTAAATTGGATCGATCGAAAAGTCATACGCCATCGACAATCAAAGATTTGATTAAGGATAAGGAAAATAAGAAAAAAGAAAAAAAAGAAAAAGTCAGTTCGTTGACACGAGCCGGGACGAATGCAGGTGATCGCAGTTCAGCTCAGCCTGCCGAATCAGGTGGGCAAACACGTAGGATTATGGTGAATATGTTGGAGGGAGGTGGATTACCGGTGGTCGCGACAAGTAAACGGCCGTCCGAGCGGCAATCGGTGAAACCAACGCCCACCAAAGATAAAGACCGTAAAGGCCAAAATTATAGTAATTGGAAGGTAAATTATAGTATTTATTTTATTATATTTTATATCAGTGATTTGAAATTGAAGTTCCACACTCTACTTAATATAATTCCATATATATGGAATTTGTAAATTTTAAACTGCATCCAAATTTTTAAATTATGATCTTAAATATTATCTTAAACAGTGGTGTAAAATTATAATTAATTAGAGTTTGATTTAAAAACCTTATTGCTTTTTTAAATAAAATATGTACATATAATTAAATCCATATTCCAATTGAAATTATGTTTGTTTTTTTTCAACTTAAATTAATTTTGGTATAATTTGTAAAATTCACCTAAAGAGCCATATTTCACCATCGTTATTGGAAATATAACTTTATCGGCGTTGTTCATTAATTACAACAATTTTGAAACCGTTAATTTTGTAATTATGTTCGAATATAATTAAAAATTAAATATTTGTTTAAAAAATAATTAAGATACGAAAAGTAATAATTTAAATAGTAATAAAAGTTAAATAATTTTGTAACTCGATAATCGTATAAAATAAATATTCATATCTATGCGAAATTATTGGATTCATCATAACATAATGGACTAGGTTACAAATTATTATCAATGTTTTATCAAGATCACGTAAAAATTACAATTCGTTTTATTAATCCATTTTTATTGAATAATGTACTCGTTAATACTATATCCAATATAATTTGACCACAATTCGGACTAAACGAAACTTAAATCACACGATCAATAAAACGATTATTGTCATTAGATCATGTGATCCCATGTGTAAACTGTGACTAAACTTAATTCCATACTAATTTTCAAAACTAGATCATTTTCATTAATATACATATGTATATGATTTTCCAGTACACTTATTTCTTTGAAAGAAACACGATATCTATTATATATTGTAACATATGATCGAATCTTTAAATGTAAATATCTTGACTTCTTCTCGATCGTGTAAAGTTAATTTCCAACAGTGACAACATACTAATAATTTTCTTGATAGTATACTTATGTGTTTACGATTGTTAAAATGAAAAATTGTATTAACCTGATTCAATATATCAATTTAAATTGCTAAAATGTGATTTCTCATCGATCTACGCGATTTCAAGGTGATTGATTAACAATCAAATACGATAGATTGATCTGTAATTTTAAATCTTTCTTAATGGTAGACGATATGACGCCATCTTTTGAATCATTAAAAGTATCTAGTGATCCGTCAATTTTGACGTAATTTAAATAACAATAGATAACAAACAATTAAACATCGATGTCATAGAAAAGTTTATTAGATTTCGTTGGAAAATTACGTACAAGCGCGAAACGGTAATAAATTGATGTGTAATATGAATCAAATATGACTAATTCATGAGCTTTAAATTAGCTTCAATTATAGACTGAATATGACTCTTGTTTATCTCAATAAACCCATCGTCAAACCATTCAACCATCGTATACAAATGATCAAATGTTTGTGCTCATGACATTAAAAATAATTTCCCACTACAGCTCATGAAAAATGAAATTGAATTTTTTTTCTAATTTTATAAAATCGTTAATTTAATAACAATTTTTACAAAAATAGATTTTCACTTAACCAAAATATAAATAGTATATTTTTTGACAGAAAATTGAGAAATTTTTCATACATACATATTGTACAAATTCTGTAAGTATGAAATTTTTTACGTGAGTCATATGATTCTTGCAAATGTTAGTTTTCTGGGTCAAACGACAATTATTATTGATTCTTATCAATTAAAATTAATTAAGCGAAAACTTTTATATTACTTATTTATACAACCGATATTGATTTCTATCACAATTTATTTAATTAGTACAGTATATTGTTGCTATACTATACACTAGCTTCATCCTTCATGGTATAGCACAAAGGTTAATGACATTGCGAAAAAAATCAATCAATCGAAACGCGTATATCAAGATATCAATCAATTTTCATTCGCGTTCAATAGTTAATTATGTAAATTTACACTAAAACTATTAGTTTTCATGAATACAACAATACGAACAGAAAAATCAACCTTCATTTTATTCGTGTACATTAATTATCTTTGATTCAGAATTACACTACATATAATAATGCAATGCTGTTTGTAAATTGCATAGTGCATTGTTTCTCCGAATTGGGTTACAACTATGTAGCAAAAAAAAAATTCCGGATGTATGTTTGTACAAAACACCTTGATCGAATAAAGAAGTTTATCCAGAAATCACGTGGATTGTTTTTAATACCTATTAGTATATATGTTTATAAAAAAATTTGTGCTTGGCTGCTTATCTTTAAAATAAACTAATATTGATTAAACAAACTTAAGGATAAAAATAGATTCACAAAAAAACAAAATAATTTTGTATTTAATGTCTATGTACGTACACGAAATATTAATATGTATTTTAATATTATAAAATTATTACCCAACACAGCGTAAAAAACAAAACTGGAAATAAAATGGCGGGAACATTATTAATCAAAAGTCTATCATTTTATCCGTTGCGCGCGCCACCTACATAAGGTTAAACTGATTATTTAATCATCTTCGTTTTATTTGTAGGTCATTCAAAAAAAACGCTGTGTTATGTAGATCAAATCGTGTAACGATCAATTAAAAAGTATAGTTCACTTAGTCTTCAAACTCGATCGTTTATATTGTATATTATATGTATACACAAGTATATTTTAAAGAAGAAATAAATTTTCACATCGGAACAATACAATAAAAATTATCGTTAACAATAAACAAAACTCGCGTCGTATACACTACACTTTAATCTTTTAATCAAAGTCAATAATAGAGAACAATAAAAATTACTAATAAAAACTAAAATGGCTGCCATATTGTCATTGGAGTCGAGTTTTTTTTTTTATTAAATTTAATTTATTTAAGTAAGAATAAATATTTTATAATAAACAATTTCATTAAATTATTGTGTACATATATACAAAACTAAAGATTGTGATAATATAATTTGCACGTAATTTGCATATGATTTTATTGTTATATACTATAGTTATATACAAATATAGGAAGTATGGTCGGCCATTTTGTTCATAAAACATTATGTGTATTTGTTACTTTTTTTTAAACTTGCACGGTGTAAAGATACACTAAAATGCATTTAAAAATTATGAATATCTAAGATTTAGTTTTAACTAAAAATTGTTATTCAATTGATATTTTTGAATGTGTTATAATATATTATGTGCTGATTTTGAAAATTGGGTTCTTTCAAAATATTGATTTTGGAAGCTCAATTTCAATGTTTTAGTTCAATATTGTATACAATTCGGTATTATCGAATCCGATTATAGTTTTAATTGGAAGCAGTCTGAAATTCCGAATTAAAAATCTTATTTTATATAATATTGTAAATTCCGTATGTTTAATTTTATTAACTTTAATTTTATTATTTGTTAAATATTGCAATAATCTGTTTTTTTTGTTATTTAGGAAATCAGACCTCAAATATACTCAAACACCAACAGATCACTTCCAAATTAAATCGCATTTTCTCGATGTTCATTATTTACCGTGCAGATCAAAAATATTTTTACTTGAACAATAAAACCATTTAATTCATTTTGAATTAAAAACTATAATATTTATGAATAAAAATAATTAAGATAAGTTGGGATATCTCTTCGATAATAACGTCAAGTCTTTTCTGCATCGTATCCCCCAACCTAATCAGTTTCCCAATTATTATTTTCTTCCATGGAACAGTTGCGCTTTACTTCCATAATTTTGTATTCTGATACATAGTACGTCCAGCTCGTTGCGCCAATTTTCAAAGGGATTGGGGTCGGGGCTTTAGTTTGGCCAATTCAAATGCAGAATTTTCATATTTTCGAAAAACTATTTTGGTACTGTCGAATGTTGACTTGTTTTATTATCCTACTGATGAAAAACGAACCACGGTGAATTTCCGATTTGGTATGAGGTAGCAATCCTCAGCTATATTATTCACCGAATCTTTAACATTCATTATTATATTATTCTGAATTAATGAGCCATTCATGTCACGGGAGAAACACCCCCATACAGTATCATTATCATCCTATGATTGTTCTTCGGGCGATGAATATATTGTATAGCATTCGAGGAGAACAAATTAAACTTGTCTTTATCGCTCCAAAGAACCTCAGACCATGTCTTTCGAAGATCATAAAATGTGGTACTTGGCAAATTGGAGTTGTATCGTCTGGTTCTTTACATATGTGTTTGGCTTCCTTTCTAAGCCGACGTTTAACTATTGAAGATTGAATCTTAACTGATGCGGTTGAGTTAAATTCGAGCGTTATTGCTGGTCCAGGTGGTTTTTGGTTTCTAATTGACGTTCTATATCTTCCCATTTTGTAATTTTTCGATGACGTCCGTGCTTTTGAGATATTTGCAAAGTTTCCCGCTCTTCAAAAATCCTAACGCAGATTCCACTAGCTGCATTGACATTTTAAATTGACGTGAGGTTTCAGCTTTACTTAAGCCGTCTTTAAATCATGCTCAAATCTATTTCTGATTTTTTCCTGGATAATATGCGATTTCAGACATTTAGGTAAACTGTATAGTAATTAATAAAACAATTACATTTCATAGAAGAAACGAAGTATGTTTACTACTTTTGAACTCAACTCTTCACTAAAAATACCTTAAAATTGAAGATTAATTATAATTTTAATATTTTTTCTATCCCAATGAAGAGAACACGTCAAAACACATACTCGTATAAAACAAAATAGAATCAGTTTGAAATTGTTGAATGAAATTATTTTCAAAAATATATAATATTTTTGGACGCTAGAGTATTAATTATCGAAGTTGAGGTTTAGAAAAACTTAGTTCTTAACTTCTTTTGACGCAATAATTATCGAGTTTAATATTTTTAATCCGAACTTGAAAGTAGATTATCGAAATTAAAGTTTTAATAATACTAATAAATGTATGTATGTACTTCTAGACACACTATCAAGTTTTGGATTAGAGTTGTTATAATTGCATTTTAAGCATCATCTACGACTTATGTTTAAAATATTTGACCTTATTCATAACAGCTAGAAAATAATTAAGCATTAACTAAATTGAAAGTTTTCCAGTTGATAAACTTAACTTTTAGTCAGTCGCGTTCGGATTGGTGAACAAAGAACATAGCGATACTATTACTGCTACACTGTGATAATAATTTTTCATCTTTGATGTTATTTTTCATAGAAACTACTGAAATATTAATTTGAAATCTATTGAACTCTGTGAATGGTTTACTTTTCAAGATGCGGTATCATAAGATTAAGCTGACATGATATTGATACAATTTGTCAATTTATTCACTTCCAGCTAGTCGATAGAATTACAAATGTTTTCAATCAAAAATCGTTCTTATTTTTACCTAACGTAATACAATAACATTATGCCCACCGGTGGACGCCAAAATTAAGAATAATAAATAATTGTTTTTAATTAAAAATAGGTACACAACCAGAGGCAAATTATGCTTATTAAAATTATAGATATCATAGATAATTGTACAATTATTAATTCATGAATAGAAAAAAAATCTGCCGAAATTAATTTTTTTCATACGATAATTTTATTCATTAACTCTATACATGGGATAGCTAACCATAGCTACTAAGCGCGCAATTTTTTATTTACATTATTTATGGTCATTGTTGTGTATTTCAAAGTTAAATTACCTACATCAATTGGAACGACAATTTTAGTTGGTTTTCGTATTCTTCACACTCTCTAGTCATAGATTTTAATACTCGTAAATAATGGTTTTCCTGTCCTTCAGTTATTTTTTTTTTAATTTTGTGTCTTACAACCAAATTATTCTTAATTTTTGTGCAATGTATATTTTTCGGTCAATGAGTATAATATTTACTAAAACTATATTAGGGTTATTAGTTTATTTGTTCAAACCTTTTCTAACATCAAAACTACAAAATTCTGCCAACGAAGGTTGCTTATTGGGCAATTCAGTTTTTCCATTATTTCTTAAATTTATTTTCCTAACCAATAGGGTAGTCAGACCAAGTACAGGTGCACTTTATTTCTTAATAATAAACTGTTTTTCTGTATTACTAAGATTAGATATTAATTACTTAGATTACTAAGTAGTACATCTAAGATGTGCTATAGCTAAGGTTACATTATTATCTTATAAGACGTATATTTCTAGATCTAAGAGCGAAAGTCTTTTAAGGCTACATTTTTACATTCTTAGCATAATGACTTACATGACTTCAAGCATATTCCAGAATAATATAATCGAAGGTACATGCTAAAATTATAACATAAAAGTAAATGAAACTTTGTTTTCGATCAGGAAGAGCGGAGCACTTTAATAGTTACTAAACTGAATAATTTGACTTAAATTAAAACGATAATTAACTTAAGCTAGTGCTCCTATACACAAAATGCTGTAACTTTTCAGAAATTTCTAATAGAAAAAAAGTTACAGTTTAAAGAAATAGCATATGAACAAATTTGAGACGTTTACAAACAACACAATAACATACCCGTCAACATTGAGGGGTTATTATTGAAAAGCAATTAAGTATGTACATCAATTCGATAAGAATTATATAGAAATTAATTTTAATGAATATCTCGAAAACTTCAAATGATTTCAACTTGAATTCTGGCATGTACTTTGATCGACTAGCCCATCTGAAAAAACCATGTCGCGAATTATAATGGTTAATACCCTTGGTGTACAGGTATGTTTCCTTAAAATCAAGATATGAAAGGTTACGTCAAGAAATGTTTCACCGTAAACTTACAGAGCATAAGTTACGTTTATAGAGTACAGTTACATTATGTGAATATTATTTTAACACTAATTGGAAAATTTACGGTTACAGAGCAAATTTATATTTTCTGAATTAAGGACCTTAAACTAAAAATGAAATGACTTAAGCCAGAATTATTTCGAACTGTATCCTATAGAAAATTTATGGAATTTAATTAAAATCATTTTGCATTCAAATTTCAATTATACTTCATTAAACTTATTTTTTGCACGATCAGACTATTTTTTGAGGTTTACCCATAGGGTCTCCAGGGCAGTAGGTTTTGTTTACAATTACTGGGCGGTAAGTGAATTACTTACCGCCTCATAGGCGGTAAGTAATTGTTCGTTGTTATGTTGTCATGGACGTACGAAAACAATAATTATTTATTTATCAAGCTTTGTTCGTTGTTATGTTGTCATGGACGTACGAAAACAATAATTATTTATTTATCAAGAGATTTTTTCTGTCAGTTCTTTGTAAAATAAAGCAAAATAATAGTATTTTATTATTTCTAAATTGTAATTTCGTTATTGCGCCGATCGTGCAAAAAACGTAATAAGCATTGCGGTCAGTAAGTGCCCTACCGGTTTCGGATGTATTGGAGATCTCGACTTCGTCTCGATCTCCAAAATTATCCTCAACCGGTAAAAAGCACTTACTGACCTTGATACTTAAATAACTATAAATGCTCATTAAAAAATAATGCAATACGATGTGTTTCAAAATTTTGCTTACTATGTGACAATTGTATATAAATGTTCGGTGTGTGCCAAAGTATCGCTAAATGTACCGAAATCGATGTATTAAGTATACAGTAGTAGAAAAAGTTAAAACGTAACTATTGATAATGTAAATTAAAATTTGACTCTAATAAGTCATATTGTCACAGTGTATAGCACTTATTTGTGATTATTTTGTAAATTGGGTGGAATTTATTATTTTGATTGAAACTTGAATAGGCTTAAGAAAATTTAAATCGCACAAAATAATTGTGTTTAATGTTGTAATGTTGTATTTAAAATTTCTGCGAAACATAATGACGATAATATGGAAATTCCACAACAATGTAACTTTCAGAAAATTCGCTGACATTCAAACTATACACATTTACATTATAATCTTGAGTAGATTAGAAAAACAAAACAACAAATAAACAAAAATGTTATCGCATGAATTACGTTTATTTTCTGCGGCGTTGATTTGCGCTGACGCATGTAATTTAAATAACTCATTTATGACCATTTTTATTATTATGAATGAACGCCATCTCTTGATTATTTGCACGTACTAAATCATAAATATACAACAATATACATAATCGATATATCCATATAAAATATTGTATAATGAAATTATATTACCAGTTATAGGTTTATAGACGGAGCCATTATTAAATTTTTAATGATCTTTTCCGATTGTTTTTTTTTTTGTATTTTTATTATTAATTGAATTGGATCTGATGAATCATATATTATGTATAAGAAACGATTGTGCAGTGCACATTATTTTGATTTATATTTTTTATACCAATAAATTTTCATAAAGATCGCGTATTATTAGCCTCTCTATCTCTGTACATGTTTACCTTACGATAAAAATAAAATGCTTTAAGTAAATAGATATAGAATTGAATTAGCAGTTAGACGAGTTGTAATTCAGCGGCCATATTGTTAACTCTTTTTTTTTTTTGAGTTGGTGATAATGATAACAAAATTTAGTCTGATCATATAACTAATAATAATATTATTAAAACTGGTGCCTACACATAATTTTGTATTTTATGATCGGGGGCTCAATACTATACTATACACGTAGAGAAAACTGGACTTGATCATGATTTCAAGGCCTTTTAAAGATTTATATTTATATACAGTACGATTGCGATAATTTTGTGTGTACATATACTTACTCGTGGAAACATAATGCCTATTGTTTATTGTTTTTGATGTATTTCCCACCTAAATATAAAAATTTCCCTATTATACGGTGAAATTGTGTTATTCTCTTTCTCTCTTCGTCGATTTAACAGTTTTTCACGTAACGCTAAAGTGATTTTCTATATACTCTGTTGATTTTTGTTGGGTAATGTACAATAAAAAATAGTTTGTTCAACTATTCTCAATCGGATAGATTTACCAAAACGTTTTGACATCATAATTCAAATTTTTTACTGTAGAAAACAAAAATAAAAAAACGCGATCGAATTTGATCGTTCAATAATAGCAGCAATAATAATTGAAATATAAAATAAAGTTAATGGTCTTTAGTCGGATCTTAAACTTAGCGATCATAATATGTTATGTCGTGGCATCGCTAATAATTAATTATTAATAAATGATATTCACGTGTGTATAATGAATTAATTAGTGAAATTTTATTATTTGTATAATTGTTTGTATGTGTAAACAAAATGGTTTCAAATTTTTGTCAAATATGGTTTTTCATTATCATATGATAAATTGTGCTTTATATCTATTCTTTAATCTATTTTTGGTAAATAAATATAAAAAAGTAAAATAATTGCTGCTTTTATGTCTGTTCATAAAAAAAAATATAGCGTCGTATCTATTCATAATAAAAATATATCTATATATATGTATATATATTATACAAAATGTATGTAAATGTCCAGCTTACGGGAGATCTTAAACTCATTTAATTATTATGTTCTTATACATATATATTATAAATTTATAAATGTCAGTTGGGTCCCGTCTCCCGAATACAGATGTATCTGATTGATATGCTTATAATATACATAATTAATGATTTTTTTGTTTTGTCGTCGTCCTTCATTACTCATCTTTATAAATAAAAGAAAAAAAAATTTCATTACAGAACCTTTTTTAATATAAATTAGTGGCATCTATCACCGGATATTTGAATTAATTTTATTTTGTGCTGTTATCTTATCATCGCGCCGATGATTTCATATCAGTACACCATTTTTATTAAATTTTTTTTTATTTTTAACAATTTTATTGATAAGCAGACATTTACTAAATCAAATTTATAATAAAAAAAAGTAAATCGAGAATTTAAAAACTATTTTATTTAATAATAATAAAATTATGTGATAGTGGTATAAAATATTTGATAGTTTTTTGTGTGGATATTTAAAATTATTTAATAAATAATTTATAATTAAAATGAGTTCAAATATGAACGATCAGTTGAAACGTGATGCAATTATACGAAAAAGTTTTCGCGGTGCTAAACGGTTGGCACCGTTGCCACCAATCGCCAAGCAGCAACCGGTTGATATCAATATCGATGACCATCCAAGTGATGAACCACAATCGTTACCAGTCGTATCGACGACTACTGCAAATGCATCTCCAAGGATGTCACCATTATTTACAAAAAGTATGTTTAGATCACCACCACCGACTATAATACCACGAAAATTTATGCCGATTAGTAATCCGACTACAAATAAATTACAACTACAATCCGATAACAACAAAGAAGATATAATAAGGTCGAGCATAAAATATAATCCAACCTATAAAGTGGTTATACAAGACACATTTAACTTAAAATTAAGTGATATCAAGCCCATATCAAGTGATATATCTGGTGCGGGTGAGAAACCAAAACCTTTTATGACACCGCCAATTACACCGCGAACAACAATTAATTACAAACCAATGAAAGGTGAATTTCTGAAATATGATGATTCAACTCAAGAATTGACTAATTTGGAAGCACAAATAAATAATTTGATTCAAAATACAGAGTGTATTAAAAAAAATGAATCGGACCCGCCTAGTTCCACATTGGAAGCGACATTAAGTCCAATATTATACAAAAAGGTCAGTAAACGATATGGTGAGCAAGAAGATTTATTAAACACTGGCATTAGTGATATAGCATCTGGTACTGGATTGGCCACATCATACCTGGAGGATGAGAAACGAAAAAGAATGAATAAAAATAATGGTGTAGTGGATCCGATCGACGAGCCTGGGGAATTTAAACGTGGTATAGATTCACGTAACTCGACTGGGGGAGCTGTGTCAGCATTTACCTCTAAACTAATGTCACGACCAAAAACAACAAAGCGTGTAACCCGAACCACATCCGACTCAAAATCAGTGGAAAATACAGTGCTTCTAATGCGCACCAAAATGAAAGAGATGAAAGAAAAAGAGGCTAACGATATTCCAGCACCTCCAACTTCGGAACCACCATCGAGTAAAGCAAGTATTAGTTCAACCGATAGTAGTATTAGTGGTGGTGTAGTCGGATTAGAAAATCATAAAAATCAACAAGTACATGGCCCGCCACCCAAACAGCCGTCGTCCCAATCGAATAAAGTGCGGTCAAACGACACAATCAAGGTAACATTGATATTTATATAAAATTTTACTAACTAATATACTTTCGTACGAATCGAATTCCACTTAATCTTATCAATTAATGACAAATAAGTTTTATCAATTTTTTATGTATACTAGAGATAACTTGTTTTTGGTTGTTAGCACACACGACAACGACTGGATTGTTTAATGGGCATCGCATTTATGTCTGTACATATATAGAAAATTTCACTTTGCGCTCTAACTTTGGAAGAAAGAAAATGAATCATTTTATTTTTACAATTATTGAAATTAAAAAAAAATCACGCCAAGGTTAAATTTGGTTAAATTCGTTATTCCTCTTACTTTATAATACATATGTATATAAAGCGAGGTGTTCAAGGTTTTCCAATTTTGCATCGATTCATTGATATAAACTAAACGTACGTATGTTTACATATGGAAAAATAAATACATTTTTCTGATATTTTTTGGTGGTTTGATGTGAAATTTATAGGTTTTCTCGTGAAATAAAATGCAATTAATATATTTTTGAGAATTGCTGTTTGCTTATAGATCTGGGGCGCCAATTATTCCCTACAGTTTATATGTATGCGTGGTAATACTAAATATTTCATGTGTATCCATATAATTTTTGGGGCTCGAATTATTATTTTTTCCTTTTTATTTTACGCCTTTTTGGAATTTGTACGGATATTAATCGAATGACGTCATGGATGAAAATTAAAGCTAGATTTTTTTTTGTGTTTTTTTTTATCTTGGTTCTTACTTTGTTGCCCTGAAATTTGGTATTTTTATACCAAATGAACTTATATTTTTTGGGGTGTGGGGTACTAACATTTTAAGACATTTTTTCTTAGATGCTGACTAGTATTTAACTTTTAACTAATCGAATTTTAAAGGGCAATTTTTTGATACGTCCATGGGAACAATTAATTCTTCTTTAGAATCTCAGCGTCAGCATATACACTTTCATCTATCAAAGTAAGTTTGTAGCAAGAATGATCCATAAATCAATAGTTGTATAAAATGTACGAATAAAAAACAATCTATGAACACTTCTAATGCCAGTGCAATACGGGAAACTATGAATGATTTGTAATGGACTATTTGTAATGGTAATAATGTAATCTAGTTTTCATAAATATCTTTGAATTGGAGCAATGATAGATTTTTTTTTAAATTTGCATCGCAATAGCTTGTAATTATTTTTTAGTGCATTGTTAAAGGTGTATTGTGATCGGATAGTAATTTACCCTCGGCTCTGCTTACTACTTTTTTACTACTGAAATATATTTGATAAGTTGCACGCTACTTTTTTGAATTTTAGAGAGCCGTCAAAAATTTGAAGTACATATTCAGTTAAATTTTAAGAACATTATTTAAGTAACAGATTGATGAGAAATAGTTAACGCGTAATTGTAGTATAAGTATAATTGCAATCGGAGTTATGAACAATGGTCATATAATACATGGATTAAGGAAATATTTAAATAAATTGTTAAGAATTAGCTGTGTAATTTTAGAAAGATACTTAGTTAATTCAGTATAAACACAAGAAGAATTTAGCTAAAACTCATTTCCAAAATTAAGGATAAAATTATTGATTGTATTATAGAATTTTAATCAAAATATTGGATGAATTTGTACAGACCAAATTGATTTGAGTTAAATTAATAAGGACATTTTTTTAACTAATTAAAAGTAAATAGTTCGCTTCTTTTTCATTAGAAAACATTCTTAATCCACCATCTATCAATCGAATTGTTTTTTAAAACATAAACACTTCGATTGTTAAGAGATATTCATCTAGCGCTTTAAGAAGTACAATTTTTGTCAGTTAAGTTTCCAAATATAGATTTTTTAATAAATTCTGTCACATATCTGGATAATGCAAAGGTTTTAATGTGATTTGAGGATCTAAAAGTAAACTTTCTTTGTTAACCCACAATTAGTGCAATGATTTATGCCGACCTCATTTATTCAATTGATTACACTATCTATATATAGCTATGTTTTTTTACTAACAGAACTTGAAGCTTTAGATAAATAAATACTGGGAATTTAAAATCGAAACATAATTAAATAATATAATTTATTTAGATTTTATGTATTAAACAATTCATTTTTTGACAATTATAGAAAAATAATATACAGTATATTTAAAATCAGTGAGAAATATTTTTGTTCAACAATATTTACATTTAAAATTTCTCGAGATCAAGTACTATGATTTTATCGAGGGCAAGAAGATAAATGTTATTCTATTGAAAACATTGAAAAATGATTGTAAAAGTTAAATTTTATTTTATTTTGAAAATAGTAAAATAAAGTATGTAAGTAGTTTAACACTAAATGTATTATATTTATTGATAGAAAATTAAATTTATTGGAATTATACTGGAAAAAAGAGGAAGAAAGTTCGTTCCAGAATTATTTTTGGGCTCGAAAAGTTTTGAATAAAATACCTTATGTAATTTGATAATTATGTATTTTTTGAATACAATTTGTTGAATATTTATCTTATAACATTTTTAACCGTATTTCTTGTCGTATGATTCATATAGCAGAATTTCATGAAATCAACATAGAAAGTAGTACAATTTTTTTGTTTTTAAAACAAAATATTGACTCAAAATGCTACTCGTATCAAAATTTTGAGCCGAAAAACAGAAAATAGTACATTTTTTATGTTGTTTTCTATCAGTGGGAACTGTACTGTATTCATTATTTCCATTCAATTTTTTTCTGTCCAAATCAAATTTTTTGTAGTTCAACATTTTTGAAATAATCTCAATATTATTGATATACAATTTATTTGAAAAGCAAAATTATTCCAATATTTCAAATCTTGTAATTTGCCTCAGAACTAGAAGAAAATATAATGTAGATTTGGCTCTTGAATGGAAAATATAAATGTTGCAAGTGGAATGATTAGTCAATTAAAATTTTAGCAAGACATTTTCGTCCAATAATTTGTAAATATGTTTGACAGCGCTACACTGCATATGATTATGGGATTTTTGAAAAATTCAAACTGTCTGAAAATATTTCAAAATATTAACACATTTTGAAAACATTAACATATTTTGAAAATATTAACATATTTAACTCAAATATCCAGTATAAATTCAAATAGTTTATCTGAATAGGCAACCAACCACCTTTTCGTTGTTCATGCAAACAGTCATCCTCCATAATCATAATATTATTTCTTGTTTTTAGATTTAACAATCTTTACGAAATTAAAATATAAATTTTTAGTTATTTTTAACAAGCATTTGTGTTAAGGTTCTCTAGATTCTCAGTAAAATGTAGGTAAACTGATAAAATAGAATGTTCTTAGTGAAATTATTGTATTATGAATGGGGATTTCATAATAACTCTCATTTTATCTGTCAATGATTGATGGATTTTTCAACGATTTTTTTTTCTTAATTAGGGTTACTTTCAATTCTTAATTTTTGTAAATGTGAATATAAATATTCAGCTGTTGAATCTCGAAAATTGTGAGCACATATTGGATTAGATAGTGTTGGGAATTAATGATGTTTGATATGAAAAATTTATTTATTTCTTTGAGTATTGGAAATTAAAATGAATTTTTTATCCAAATCGGCTACCTTCGCTATAATGAGAAAACGGAAAATATATTTTAGGCAATACATGTTTATCGATTATTTATTAATTAAATTTTTTCTTTTGTTTTAATTATTTAGAGTTCACCAAATATGCAGCTGCGAAGTACTAAATGGCGACCAGCTGAAGAACACATTGGCAAATATAAATTATTAAAAACTATTGGTAAAGGTAATTTTGCCAAAGTAAAATTGGCAAAACATTTACCCACCGGTAAAGAAGTTGCAATCAAAATAATCGACAAAACAATGCTAAATCCAGGCTCGCTGGCAAAATTATTTCGCGAGGTGAAAATTATGAAACAACTCGATCATCCAAATATAGTAAAATTATTTCAAGTTATTGAAACGGAGAAAACGCTATATCTAGTGATGGAATATGCATCGGGTGGTGAGGTATTCGATTATTTGGTGATGCACGGGCGAATGAAAGAAAAAGAAGCCCGTGCCAAATTTCGACAGATTGTATCCGCTGTGCAGTATTGTCATCAGAAGCGTATTATTCATCGAGATTTAAAAGCGGAAAATTTATTATTAGACCATGAGATGAATATAAAAATTGCCGATTTTGGTTTTTCGAATGAATTTACTCCTGGATCGAAATTGGATACATTCTGCGGTAGTCCACCGTATGCGGCGCCGGAATTGTTTCAAGGAAAGAAGTATGATGGCCCAGAGGTTGATGTTTGGTCATTAGGGGTTATATTGTATACGCTGGTTAGCGGGTCATTACCATTCGATGGTACAACACTTAGAGAATTAAGAGAACGTGTTTTACGAGGAAAATATAGGTGAAATCCAAGGATTAGTATTTTATATTTACGAAAAATATTAATATTATTGTCTGATATTTTTAGAATTCCATTTTACATGTCAACCGACTGTGAAAATTTATTACGTAAATTTTTGGTATTAAATCCTGGACGACGTGCTAATCTAGAAACAATAATGCGTGATAAATGGATGAACATGGGCTACGAGGATGATGAGCTAAAACCGTATATAGAACCGATACCTGATATGAAGGATCCCAAAAGGATAGGTAAGACGGGTACTGTATTCAATCTGAATCTATCACTAACAAATTGAGTTGTTGTTTAGTTTTTGATTTTAATTTTGAACCAAAAAAAACGAAAAAAGAAAGGAACCAAAATTTTGTGTTTGTATTTTATATTTGTTTAGTTTTAATTTTTTTTTTAATCTATCTAATAAACTATCGAACGAATTTTAAAAGAATGGTACCTAAATTTATTTTGAAATTCGTTCGATTGCTATTTTCAGTTATAACATTTTTTGTGTTGTCTTATCAAATCATATGATCTAGTCAAAAATTGATAAGATTTTTACACATTTTATTGTTTTATAAATGCACTCTGTGATTAGAATTTTGTTATATGTATATCATAATAAAAAGTACACATTTTTATGTCACTGTATAATTTAGTGAGTTTTAATGATATTTTATTGAGAGGGGAGAGCGAATTAAACGCGCGTTGCTGACGTATCATTGTATGTTGATTTGCGTTGATTGGGCAAGAAAACAATTGTCTGCCTCTGTTGTTGTATTGCGTTTAATTCGCGATGACGATTATTATTCGTCGTGACATGATGAATCAGCGCAATAAGATATCATTGAAACAAGCTTTTTTAGTACATACTGCTAAAATTGTTAATTAGTATTTGTATACTGTACAGTGGTGCCCGATAGGGTCGATCGTCTGAAGGTTGTTGATCGCGAATGCAAAAATTAAATTTAGTAGATAATACAATTTTATTTTCGCAAAATCCTAAACAACTAAATATTTATCTCATTAATTTTAGATATTACTAAATGATGCAAGGTCTGAATTTCTTCAGTTCAAAACTCCTGGGCATCTAAATCTTCATTCCTAAATTACCAAACTACTTTCAAATTTTGGTATTCGTCTTGAATCTCTAAATTTTCAATTAGGTATTTATGTTATATCATAAACCTATTTCAAAATTTTAAATTCTAAATGACTTTAATTTTCAAGTCCTAACATTGAATTCCCATTTTATTAAATTTCATAATCTTCAATTCAATTAAAATTCTTAATTCTTAAAATTTTCGAAAATTTCAAAACTTAAAATTATTTTATCTCGTTTTACTAAATATAATTAATTCCCAAATATTCAAATAAAATTCAAACATATCTCTTGTTAAATTTTAAATTAGTAACTTCTAAATCTTTTAACTATAAAGTTCCATAATTTCTAGGACTCAAAGTTCTTAAATTTATAAATGTCTATAATCTTTAATTTCACAAGTGGAAATTCTGAGTTTGTTGATTTAGAATTTCAAAAGTTTCAAATTTAAGGATATATTGGAATGAAGACGATTATTTAGAATTATAATATATTATATTAGTAATGGGTCCTCCATTTTTGGGGATTTTAAATATGGGTATGTTTAGAAATTTTACAATTCACAAGAAATATCAAAATTTTCAATTTTGAATATAGATTTCTTATTCCTAAATTCCGAATTTTTAATTTTGTAATTAGATATTTAGTGATCTGGAAACTTAGCAGTT
The DNA here is from genome assembly GCA_951394425.1 of Tipula unca. Lineage (NCBI taxonomy): Eukaryota > Metazoa > Arthropoda > Insecta > Diptera > Tipulidae > Tipula > Tipula unca. Next base: position 206,694,037 of record OX596380.1, read on the forward strand.
TAAGTTGAGATCAATTGAGAATTTTTTTTTCTGGAAATGATTATCATACAATTTTCTAATGTGGCATCATTCTATTGAATTCTTAAACATAGAATATGAATTTTAAACTTAGAGATATATTTCACAACATTAGCCGGCATCACTGTTATGGAAAAATTAGAGTAATATTTTAAGTATATTTTAATTGGTCGATGTTTGTTTTGTCGTCTATAAATTACACAAATAACTACTTATGAAAGTTACATATAAATCTAATACAGTTTTTTCAATTTTTTTTTTATTTTTATTTCTTTATACCAACTATTATGATTTTATTATGATTTGTTTACAACTCTTTGGTTTGTTTTGTTCTCTTAAATTTTATTGTAGAAGCCTTAGTCGCAATGGGTTACAATAGGCAAGAAATAGAAGAATCATTGGCTACTTCTCGCTATGATGATGTTTTTGCCACATATTTGCTTCTAGGACGAAAGAACACAGATGTAAGTTTAATTTTATGATTTATTTAGTTATTTTTATATTTTTATAATTTAATTAAAATTTTAATTGAGATTGATTACAAAATAAAAATTTGCTAACTAAGAAATAAACATCACACAGACCAGATCACTTTTAAAATTATTGAATTTATTTAAATTTAAATTGCAAACATTTTAAAACTTTATTTTTTTTCAAAAACTTGCACAATTTATAAAAATGTTGAGAAATCTGATATAGTGATAATACTGATACGCCAACTCTCTAGATTAAAATAATGATTACTCTTGATCTCGTCATGCATCTATCCTAGTACACTTTTACCAACCCAATGTAGAGCTTGCTCACATGTAAGCTTGGTAAAAAACTATAAGAACCTTTTAATAAAAGAAAAGTGGATCCATTATTAAATAAGATAGTAAAGTAGCCACATAATTACTTATAGTCACTTCGAAGAGGGAGAGTGAACTTAACAAGACAAAATATAAACATAAAATATTTTTTTGACATTGTTGGTACTTATTGCGAAGGCATTAATAGTGGATTTGTTCATAAAATGCTTTTATACCTTTGAAAATGTAATGTTTAATGGAATTTGCGGTTTGAATCGAACCTGTATAAATGATCGTGAAAAATATTTTTTTAGAGAGTAATTTGAGGCAGCGAATATGTTCGAACTGCTGAGTAAACGCTATACGCTTTATAATCATCTTTTGATTCTTTGAAAACTGGAATTTAAGAACAAACAATTTTGAAATGTTACATTCTAAATGGTTAGTTTTTCTTAATCTTAAATTAAAAATGTCAGATTTTACAACATTTTTAAAAAATTATTTTCGCGAGTCAAATATTTTATGAAACTTTTAAAATTTATATTAGAAATTAATTAAAATTGTTTTGATCTTCCTTTAGCCGGAATCGGACGGATCCCGTTCAGGATCGTCGTTGTCACTCCGAAATGTGTCCGGAAATGATGCATCTGCAACCGGTAATAATTCTGTACAAAGTCCAACACATCGTGTACATCGTAGTATTTCAGCATCGAGTACTAAACCTAATCGGCGCGCATCAAGCGGTGCAGAAACATTACGTAAGTAACCAATATTTATATTCGAGCGAATATTTGTTATCTAATTGCAGCGCTACTAATCCGTAATTAATAATTAATTTAATTAAATTTTCTATTTAATAATAAAATAAATTTTGTTTTTGGCTTGATTTACATTACATTTGGGTGTTTGTTTGGGGCATTATTTTAAGGGGTGTGGCATCGCGCTTTGTGTTGCTGAAGTTTTTTGAGTATTAGAATACGTGAATTGTCTGTCTCATTATTTGGGACGGAGTCAAAATCGACGCAAATGAAATGTAAATCAAAATTAAATTTGGCGGGAATCTAACTGATGAACACTGAACTTGGTTAATTCGTAAATGTAACTTTTTTTTTTATTATTTTTCACACATTTTTCATAGAAATTTCATCTCACTTGTTTATTTTTAATAATTCGTTGATTTTTTACATTTTTTTTGATTTTTTATATATTTTTTCAAACGAAATTTTTTTTATTTTTCATTTTGTTTCATTTGCGTTTTTTCTGTAATGTTCATTTTTCCCCAAAAATTTTTTAAAATATAGAAATTTTCCAACGTTTTATAACAGGCGTTGGTGGGCCGGCTACAGCAGCAGCGGCGGCCGCCGTCACAAGCGGTACTGGTGGCGGAGGCGGTGGTGGTACAACCACAAATCATACATCATCGACGGCAACCGCGAGTAGTGGAAGTGGTACATCATCAGATCGTACATCAGTGTAAGCAATTTGATGAAATTTATCGGTGTAATCAAGAAATGATTTTTTTCTCCTTTTCTCTTTTTTATAATTTATGGTTTTGGAATTTTGATTCCTATTTAGAATGTCTAGTTTTAAAAGACAAAATGGTGGTGGTACAACCACAAATCATACTTCGTCTACAGCAACGGCAAGTAGTGGAAGTGGAACGTCTACCGATCGGACATCAGTGTAAGTTGATTTTTTAAGTTTTCGTCTTTTTGTGTTTCCATTCTATTTATTTGCTATATTCTATTTCTAGTTTTAAGAGACAAAATACAATTGATTCAGCGACGATTAAAGAAAATACTGCACGATTGGCGGCTCAAAATCCGCGGCCGGCATCGGCTCAACCAAAGCCTGTTACATCAGCTGATAGTAGTAAAACAAAAACATGTTTATGAGTAAGATACAATTGCTAATTTTTTTCTCATCCACAGCTGTGTCAAGTCCATCAAAACCGCGTAGCGCAACAAAATACGATCCAACAAATGGTAATCGTACCGTTGGTCCAAGTGGCATGATACCACGACGATCAACCACCTTATACGAAAAAACGTCTTCTACCGAACAAACAAATATCACACCGGAAAGTCAAGCGTAAGTTTTTAAAAATATTCTCTTATAATTTATGTTTTTCTTTTATTGATCCAACAATACAATTAATTTAGAAATTTTCTAAAAGCAATAAAACAAAACATTAGAGAGAAAACAAATCAGCCATAATTTTTTTAAAATGTACTACACACAAAAATTCTCTTTTTTTTATAACCAAATACATATTAAAATTCGATGATTTTTTGCTCTCCTCTCTTTTTCTTAATATACATAAACACACTCTACTCTAATCTTTATACACGTACACATTTATATAAAAGTTTTACAACATCTATAAATGAATTTAATCGTGGTAGTTCGGCCGGCGGAGCAGGTGGGACTGGAACAGGTGCGGCTAGTATTACTAGTAGTAATAATGGTGTCGGCGGTGGTGGTGGTGTTGGTGCTGCGGGTAATATAGGTGGAAGTGTTGGTGGTGGGGTTGGAAGTACAGCTACCACCGGGCCATCTAGTATTGCTATCGTGGGTGGTGTTAGTAGTAATAGTGGTAAGGGTCATGTTAAAAGTGCATCTGTCTCTAGTCCCGGACCATCGGCTGATAATAATGGGGCGGCCGCAGCAGATCCATTGCGACAGAGGTATAATTTGTAAACGATTTTTGTTTTTCAATTTTTTTATGTTTTTTGAGTTTTTTTTTGGAATGATTCATCATTTTTTAGTTCTGATTTTTATTTAAAAGGCGCATCGAGCGCATCTAAATTTTTTGTTGTTTTGATTCATCTGTAGTTAGACACCGATAATGTTGTTTGCTTTTTAATTCAAAAATACACAAATTGGAGAGTGTAGTAACATTTCCTGGCGGCATACTTTTTTTTTGTCATACATTACAGCCCAAAAGGTATGAAGCAAATCATCTATGTTGGTTTCACACTAGAATCTAGGTTTATCGCCACTCAAAATATCTGTTTTATAAATCAAAATAAATTAACAAATAATGGTAATGAAAATATCAATAAGAAAACATCAAGTATAAATATTCGAGTTAGAGATACACATGTATAGCCTTACCAAAGGAAGTTGATCTATTGCTACCTCTTTTTGGGAAATATTCGATAGCTCAGTAATTCGCAAATCGCAAGTCGGTAAAAATTTCACTAAATTCATGATACCATCTACATTTTAATTTCAAATTATATATTTTCTTCCTAATTTTTGTTAATTTTTGCAAAACTCGATAAAAATTGCTAACAATATATTGAGTCCGCAAATAAAAAAGATAATAAATGTTTCAGTTAGGTGCAATTTTTTTTTACATTCAAATCAAAATTAGATTGCAATTTTGATTGCGTATTGAAGCTAATATCGTTTTGGTCAAGTCAATCAAAACCAAATTTTGTTAGGTGCAATTTTTTTTTACATTCAAATCAAAATTAGATTGCAATTTTGAGTATTGAAGCTAATATCGTTTTGGTCAAGTCAATCAAAACCAAATTGATAAACATTGTCTCTACATTGAATCGAAAAATCCAATATTCTACACCTAATCCAGTTTAGAATTACGAAATCATCCGTGTCCGGAAATACAAAATTTACAAATATTAAACTGCTAGTTAGGCCATTCAATTATAAATTACATAGCTTTATTATCGCTACTATCCACCAAGCGTATTATCTACATACATTATTATGAGACGTTGCCATTTTATATAAAATTAATTTAATTAAAATTAAAATAAATTGTTTATTTTGCATGAATAAATCGCCGATAAAAATTCATTTAATTAATTTAAATTATTATTTGCTTAATTATTTTTAATTTTTTATGTTGTAATAAATTAAATTTTTAAAATATAAAATAACTAAAATTCTATTTTTTTTTTATTTCTTTTCTTATTTATTTCTATATATATATAAAAAAATTTGTTAAATTTAAAAAAAATATCAAATTTTGTCAAAATATAAAATAAATAATAAAAATTAATTATTGGTGAGTTAAATAAATTATTATAAATAAATATATGAGATATATATTATATGCTTGTTATATTTTTTATGTATTTAAAAATTAATCGAAAATTTGTGGTTTGCATGCAAAATTTATTTATTTATTTTAATTTTACAATTGATAAATATATATATGTATATATATATATATATATATATATATATATATATATATATATATATATATATATATATATATATATATATATATATATATATATATATATATATATATATATATATATATATATATATATATATATATATATATATATATATATGTATATATGTATATATATATATATATATATATATATATATATATATATATGTATATATATATATATATATATATATATAAATATAAATATAAATATATATAATTATATATATATATATATATATATATATATATATATATATATATATATATATATATATATATATATATACAGTGTTGCGCAAAACTTAAGCAACTTGTGCTCCATTATCATTTAAAATACTTTAATTCTGTTTTACTGTTTTTTATATATTTTTATAAAACATTAGTTTACAGTTATTTATTCCTTTATATATAATGCTCACAAATATAACCTAAAAAATTAAGTAACAGTTAATTTTCATTATAAAAAAAAAAAAAAAATTGAAATATTCATTATAATTGGTTGTGCAAAACCAAAGCAACTTATTAATATTTAGTGTAATAACCTTTATTTCGTATTACTGCCGCACATCTGCGGGACATTGATTCAATGAGGTTTGAAACTATAGTCATTGGTATATTTTCCCACCTTTCGCTTGAAGTTATCATAAGCTCTGCCTTGTTGCGATGGCGTTTACTACCTACTCTTCGTTTTAGAATCCCGAAGAAGTTTTCAATGGGATTCAAGAGTGGTGATTGCGCCGGCCAATCCAGGACATGAATCCCATTAGCTGAAATCCACTCTTTAACCAGTTTCGATGTGTGTTTCGGGTCGTTATCGTGTTGAAACAGCCATCGAAGGGGCATTTCCCATTCCGCATAAGGTACCACCTGTGTTTCTAAAATCTTTTTATAAACGAATCGATCCGTTTTTTCAGTTATCTCGTAAAATGGGCCGATACCTTGGGCCGAAAAACACGTCCACACCATTGAAAATAATTATAATATCACAATAGAAAACAATTTGAAGAGTTTTTCTCCTTGCAAGAAACCAGTTCTTACCAAGAGGCACGTCCTTAAACGGTTTGTAGACATTTGACTCCATTGTAACACATTTTTAATTTATCTTCAGTGGGTTCTAGCAAAGTTTAAGTTAGAATCCGCCTTAATTGGACAATAAATAAATGGAAAACAGAGTTGTTCAGCGATGAGTCTAAGTTTAACTTATTAAATTCGGATGGGAAGTGTCATGTTAGGCGAATGAAAGAACAACGCCTGAATCCTTGCTACTGTAAAGGTACAGTTAAGCACGCAGGCGGCAATGCAATGGTGTGGACGTGTTTTTCGGCTCAAGGTCTCAGCTCAGTTTACGATTTCATCGTAAAAATGGATCGATTCATTTATAAAAGTATTTTGAAAACACAGGTGTTACCTTATGCGGAATGGGAAATGCCCCTTCGATGGGTGTTTCAACACGATAACGACCCGAAACACACATCGAAACTGGTTAAAGAGTGGATTTCAGCTAATGAGATTCATGTCCTGGATTGGCCGGCGCAATCACTACTCTTGAATCCCATTGAAAACTTCTTCGGGATTCTAAAACGAAGAGTAGGTAGTAAACGCCATCGCAACAAGGCAGAGCTTATGATAACTTCAAGCGAAAGGTGGAAAAATATACCAATGACTATAGTTTCAAACCTCATTGAATCAATGTCCCGCAGATGTGCGGCAGTAATACGAAATAAAGGTTATTACACTAAATATTAATAAGTTGCTTTGGTTTTGCACAACCGATTATAATGAATATTTCAATTTTTTTTTTTTTTTTATAATGAAAATTAACTGTTACTTAATTTTTTAGGTTATATTTGTGAGCATTATATATAAAGGAATAAATAACTGTAAACTAATGTTTTATAAAAATATATAAAAAACAGTAAAACAGAATTAAAGTATTTTAAATGATAATGGAGCACAAGTTGCTTAAGTTTTGCGCAACACTGTATATATATATATATATATATATATATATATATATATATATATATATATATATATATATATATATATATATATATATATATATATATATATATATATATATATATATATATATATATATATATATATATAACGTTTGTGAATTTGTTAACTATTTTACAAGATCAGGTCAATTAAAGTAAGCGACTACTGTATTAAAAAAGAGAGAGAGAGAGAGAGCGTTACTAACAACACCTTCCTGATAATTAATTTTTGACCTGGTCTTCCCCATGGATTCATAAATTAAAAGCAAATTTATGGCGTGATTTATTTTTGTTTAAATTAAAAAACTGTGACGTCTCTTATTAATTATTGTGATTAAATTCAAGTTTTTAATTTTATATTCCAGGACATGGGTCTATGACTCTTGGCCAACAAATGAGACTATAAACGTGAACTTTAAGACTTGACTGACGTAAAATAAATTAATTTGCTTTTAATTATGAATCTAAATTTATTAAGGCTTTGTATTAAGTCCTTTTTTATATTTTATTTATCGTATCCTATTAATTTTAATTAATTAAAAAGAAATATGGCTGTTTATTGTTTTTTTTTGTTACAAAATTTAGAAAATTAATTTATTTTATACATATATGTATAGTTACTATTTACTGTTGGTTTAAAATAGTTATTATATAAAATACTATTTATATATAAATATTAGTGTACTAGAGAGAATGCATTTCTGTTACATTTGGTTTTGTTTTTTTTGAAAATCATTTTTTCCAATATTTGTTTTGTTTTTTTTATATATATGATTTATCCTAATTGTTCCTGAAAAGATACTAAATTCTCCCAAAAAATGTGAAAATCTCAAAATTTTCAAATACTGACAATGTTGTTCGACGGACTACACTGTTTGAAATTATAGATTTTTTAGGTTTAAATTTTTGGAGAACGTCATTCCAAATTTTTTAAATTTGATCCAATTCTAACACTAAATTCAATTGCACAAGCAAAAACATAAAGTCAAATTAGAATTTTAAAACAGTTTTACGAAAATGTTTCAAAATTAAAGATTTACTTGAGTTTTACCAATCTGTCATAATAATTCCAAATTTGTAATTTTGCCAAATTGGTTTTCTATAACAACAAAACAATCAATGTTAAAACTGTTTGATATAAATAATATTAATTAGAAATTTAATAATCTCATTTATCAAAATTATTATTTCTCAAAATTTGGGATTTATTAGTCAAAGAGTTCCAGAATTTAAAAAATTAAATATTATTTTTATGAATTTAAAACGGAATTATCAATTCTAGCTTGGAATATAAAATGATAAAATATTTTAATCCGTCTAAATTTTAGCAATGTAATTTTTTCGAATTTCTATGGAAATTTGAATTTCTAGATTACTGTCTTCAAGCTAACTTAAATTAACTAAAGATTTTTTTGAATTGAAACCTTTAAATATTGAAAATTCATTAAACATGCAGCACATCGGCGAATTTTCTGTATTGCGGATAATATATAACTTTCGTTTGATTTTATATTTTTAATTAGTTTTCAATAATCTAGATAAATCATAAACATTTAAAACATTTTAAGTTACACAAAAAAGTTTATATTGTGTGTTTAAATATATCAAAATTGGGATTAAATTTGACTAGAAAATCTATTTATATATTACGAACCTTTTTAACTGAATCCCTGATTCACCCTAATCTGTTTTTTTTTGTTCTCTGTGTATGTTAATGTTTTTTTTTTATGTCAGATCAAACTATAATTTTGATTTTATTTGAATTTATGTTGCAAGAAATTCCGTTCCTGAAACGCCTTGTACTCAATATTCCTAGCTCCACGTATACTTAACATCCTGCTAAATTGTATAAACCACAAGACATAATACTTCAAGAAATAATGAAATAAAATTTTCTAAAACAAACCGATTTTTTTTTGTTTTTGAATTTTTGGCATTAATGCCCAAAATATTAACTAACTCTACATACATAAATAAATAAAAATCTTAACTAGATCTCGAATCCTGGTTCCAAATCCTATCAAAACTCACTGTCTCTATCATGCATTGTGTATTTTTGTTCTCTCAGCTTGCTGAATCGCAACAGTTTGACACCAGCCGTTGCTTCTTCCAGACAACCGGTGGCATTTCCCAGAAACGTTCCGTCACGATCGACTTTCCATTCGGGTAAGTGTTTTATTATGATACAAAAAATTATTTTTATATATGGTGTGCTAATAAATATGTTTAAACAAACTAACATTTTTTTAAAGGCCAAACAAGAACACGTAATAATTCAGCATTAGGAGGCTATGGTACTGGAACAGGTGGTGCAACCGGAGACTCCCCACATTCAGGACGTACAAGTTTTTTCTCAAAAATTTCATCAAGATTTAGTAAACGGTAAGAAAACTATTTTTGTTATACTAATTTTATTAATTTATATTTTTAGTTTCTTATAATTTTATTTAATTATTAATTAATTTTATTAAAATCATAATTTTTTTGCTTTTTTTTACCAAATATATACAAAACCAATTAATTAACAACAATAAATTATTTTTGGTGTGTTTTTTTGATCACAAAAAATTATTAATTTATTTTATTTTTATAATAACTATTACTACTCGATTTTGATTTGATTTGAGAGAGCCATTAAATAAATAATTAAAAATTGCATGCATGAAATAATTAAATCTATTAAATTAAATTAAAAAAATTCGTTGAGAAAACTTTATTGAACACGATTTTCAGCAAATTAATTATTTTAAAAAACAAGATTTTTTTTAAATTAATATATTTTATTTTTTTAATAATCTTTGTTTTTAATTTGTTTACACCTTTAAATATTTGGGTGGTTCATAATTTAATTATTGGTGGAAAGTTTGGCCAAAAATAGTATACTTATGTATTAACTAACTAAGCTTAAGTTTTCTGAAGAAATGTACTATTTTCGATCTGGAACCATTGTCTGACAGCCTCATTATCTCTATTTTATATTCTTATTTAATGTTAGAATTTATTTCGCATCTCAAAGACCATCACTAATATTCGATTTCCAGCAATTAATTCATTCAACAGAATATCAGAACTGATTTACAGAAATATTTACAAATTCATAAGAAAGAATAAAAGAATAATCCTCTTAAAATAAAAAGAATGATCACTTTATATAAATATTGATTGTTACGGAACTTATAAAGTCTCATTGATTATAAATTGTATATTTGATGTCCAATCAAAATTAATCTTAATCTCGGCAAGGAATATTTTCAAAGAACGCAAAAAATACTTTAATTGTTACATTTTAGTAATGGAACATATTTCGATTTTAATTTGAAAGATGCCTGTACGAGTACACTAAATTAGAACACTTAATGGATGCCCGCTCAATTAATAATATATTTCAATTTGATCAAATCTGCTACGCACGTTCGATACAATATTTATTTCTAATGTTGGATCTACATCTAACTATAGTAAAGTTTATAGGTTATAAATATGAACTAATGTTTACGCAGATTGGATTCAATATTTCTAGGGTCATTTTTAAATTTACTACCTTCATTCCTTCGAATAATTGAAACCCTTAAATATTATGATATTGAAAGTATTATAATGAACAAATCGGTACTAGGTTAGCTCAGGTTTCGGTGAAAGTCAAAAAGAGACAGGAATAGAAACTATGTTGAGCTGTTTACAAAGCGTTGAATTCTTCTGACTTCCTTCCTACTGAGGTCCGTCTGGTCAGTTAAACATTTAAGAGGGATGTCCCTAGATAGTTTAGACTTTTTAGAGATAAACGCGGACAGAGGAGATGGAGTACTGTCTCTTCTTCAGCCTCACAGTTGTGACAGTAGTCATGTGAAAAAAGGCATGTCTGCTCGTAGGTGTCTATAAGACAGTGACCTGTGATGGCTACAACAACCGTTTTGGCCTGATGCCGCTGCAGAGAGATCAGCTGTTTAGATATTCCCAAAGTTCGTGATAGTTTTGCCGTGATGAGATGCGATTGAAGCACTTTAAAGGCGGCCTTAACTGTCCGTAAAAATGCGAAATACATTCGCCGATATTACATTATTGGTACTAACTTCAAAATACATTCTTAAGATAACATAACAGGCACCTATTTCTCCCATTGAAAGTATCATCTAAAATACATTTACCAAAATTGTTTAAAAATTAAGATATCGAATATGCAACCTTTATTGAAAAACAAGGCCATGTTTACACTTCTATCGTACAAATTATTTTAAAGAATGTTTAATAAAATAAGAGCATTAAATATATAACAATTAATGCTATTAACAAAAATAACCGTTAAAACCAAAACAGTTCCATGCGTCTTCCTCATAAAATTTTCAGCATAAGCTATTAATCGAGAAAGATTTTTTTTTTTGAAAAAATCAACATTGATTTTTTGGAACTTTATTGTAAAATTTTCTACAAAAGATCCCATCAAATTAAAGTTACAAATACAGTTTTTTAAATAATTTTATTAAACAATCAGCTCATCTAGTAATTTTTCTATCTGAAATTTACATTCTGAAACGTACACGTTAGTTGGGCTGTAACCCTGTGGTTAGTCCCATAATTTTTTTTTAAATTGATCAATCCTTCCATCGAGTTCGTTCGTTGAAGTTTTTTTTAACTATAGGGTTATCAACCAAACCTCGTATCTTAGCGTTTTCTGTTGTCTTGCGTGTTTTAAGCACGCCTATTTATTTCCTTGCTCACATATTCCATTCTTTAATCTCGATGAAGATGATTGAAGAACGTGGTTTTATAATGTGTGAAGTATTTTGATGTTTGTCTTCTTGATACAGCTAGACATCGTACATCCGTATAGTTAGATTCGAAACTTTCCGCAAGAAGAACAGTTTATAGTTAGCTCGATAAGTCAGTACATCTTTCTGAATTTAATGTTAAGTTGTTCCTTTTCTCTTTCTCGTTGTTTTTCCACTTTGGCATATCGCCAAGGCGTCATCTTAATGAAAAATAACAAAATATCTTTTAGCGTTCAAATGAAATATAAAAATGCAGTTTAATTGAATCCTAAATTAAACATTTTCTTAACCAAATTTCCGACTTATCAGTTTTTTAAATAAACATTGAATAGGTAAATTAAAGTTAAAAATTGTGATCGATTCAATTTCAGAAAATTGTTAAATCATAGAATTGAGAAAATAATTAAAATTAAAATTGTTGTTAAAATTCTGCCAAGTTTATTGATAATTTGATCATATACTCGATTTAGTCAAATTTTAACAAGATATTTTATGTTAACTATATCGTTCGAGTTTTCATAACTGGAATCTAGAATTTAATCTATTTCCATTAAGAGTTATCTCTCAACATAAAAAATAATCAACAAAGAGATATTAACGTTAAATTTTACATATTTCCAAGCTCATAGAAGTTTCCTAATCATATACTCGTATTTCGTTAGAATCCCAATACAAGATAATGATAATTTCACATTTCTTACAAATAATTTTCTTACAACATTATATCTTCAGACTTCAACAAAAATTAAATTACATACCTAGTTTTGCATTTTCTAAAGTCCAACTTAAATTTGTTGTGTTAAAATTTCGAATTTTCGGTTAAATGAGATTAATAAGATTCAGATCGAAAAAATCATTTTACGCCGGAACGTTCTTATTTGTACAGTAAGATATTAATAGCATACCGTAATTAAAGTTTATGAACCATTCAAATTTTACTAGATTTGTTTTTTTTAATTTATATGTATTTGTTATAAAATTTGTTTAAAAATACATTTTTCAAAAACTTTAAAAAATCGAACCACATTTTCTTTATTTTATTTTCACAGGTTTAGGGTTTTTACAGCTAAGAATTAATTTAAATTAATTAATTAATTATTTTTTGGTAAAACTATAAAAAAATGTCAAAAGTAAAAATACGAAAGTAAATAAAAAGAAAACAACACAACCGACATATTATACCTAGTATTGTAAATGTAATCGGTCGCCATTTTTATTATTAATTAATGTTTTTTTTTATTTGTTACGCGATTTGTATTTTGTTATTATTATTATTTTTTTTATTTATTGTGTACTTATTTAAAATATTATTTGTTTTCTTAAAAAAAAAATAAAATAATTAATTAATTTTTAATTATCTAGTTTTTATTTATAAATACATATACATAATTTAAAAAATAAAATAATTGGAAAGGGGTTGCACAATATATGGTTGTCTTTCTGTTTTTTAAATGAATTAATTTGCTGTGAATTTTTTTATATTTACATATAATTAATAATGTGTGTATATACATTATTATACAACATTAATAAAATAAATAAATAATATGCTGCTTTTTCATATATACATACAAAAATATTAAAAAATTATTTTATTTATTTATTTTTTAATTTATTAATTAACTTTTGTTGTTTATTTTGCGCGGGACCATTTTTTATTTTTTTTATTATTATTACTACTACTATATTATTTTCAATATAATAAATATACATATATATAAAAATAAAATAATTAATTAATTTTGTTGTTTTTTAAATTATAAATAATTATTAATTAATTAATTATTTTTTATTATTTAATTTGATGTTGATTTCGCATGGTATATATATATATATATATATGTATATATATATATATATATATATATATATATATATATATATATATATATATATATATATATATACATATATAATATATATATATATATATATATATATATATATATATATATATATATATATATATATATATATATATATATATATATAAACTTGTGTTAAGCATGATTTTTGTTTGTTTATATATTTTTTTTTTTAATTAAATAAATTAATTTTTTGTACATAAAATACAATGCCATCTATATATATATGAACATTTTTATTATTTTATTTTTGTTTTTTTTATTATCCTCTATTGTGCACTCTTTCTCTATTTATTTATTTTTTTTATTATTAATTTTTAAGTTATATTTTTTTTTATTTAATTTTTTGATTAATTTGCATTATTTATTTAAAATTAAATACAAAACAAAAATTATTATCTGTCATTAATTTTTATATAAATATATAGAACACGAAAAAACACAAAATTTATATTATTAATTACAGTTAATGAATAAAATGAAATTGCGACGATTTTTTTATTACTTTGTACTTTTTGGTTGGTGTGGAAAAATTAATTAAACATAAAAACAAATTTTAAATTAAATTAAAAAATGGTCACGCTGCAAATTTAATATTATATTCTCTATAAATAAATTAACACATAATTTAATAAGCTTGGGCCTACCGTTTTTGGTGCGCCTGTAAATCGGTCCGTATATTTTTTGTTTCTCAGGTATTTAATTAATATAAAGCGCGCAGCGGTGTTTAACGCCTTTTTTTATATTATAATTAGACCCGTAATTTATATATTTTTATTAAGTAAAATTTGCACACAAATTTATTATTTATGTTTTTAATTAAATTAATTAATTAAAAAATATTATAAAAATAAAATAAATTTTTAATATTTTTCTTTTACTTTTTAAATTAATAATTTTAAATTCTATCAATTTTTTTTTATTATAATTAATTTAATTTATTTTGTTATAGGCTCAATCACATTGATGAAAATAAAAATAAATTTAATTAAAATTTGAAAAATTAATTTTATTATAAAAAATAAAATTAAATTTTTTTTGTTTAATTGTTCGTTGTGTTTTTCGAAACGATATAATTCCCCGGCAGCTGTGACCAATTTAATTAATTTTTAAAAACATTAAAAAAAATTATATAAATTAATTAAAATTTGTTGTATAATTTAAAATATATATTTTTGAATTTAATTAATTATTATTATTATTACAAAAAAATTATATATCTATATATAAATATTATTATTATTATATAATTTGTTGTATTTTTAGACTGGATATTAAAAACAAAAAAAAAGTAAAATAAATATGTACATATATATATGTATATATATATATATATATATATATATATATATATATATATATATATATATATATATATATATATATATATATATATATATATATATATATATATATATATATATATATATATATATATATATATATATATATATATATATATATATATATATATATATATATATATATATATATATATATATATATATATATATATATATATATATATATATATATACAGTGGTGTGCAAAATAATAGGTAATCTTCAAGCAAAAGTTAAATGATAATTTTATCTACAAAAATTATTAATATTGCAAAATGAAACATGTTTATTTTAATGCTTAGTCACTAATGTACAAGAAATTTATTATTATATCGTTTCATTATGATCACAGATAGTTTTATGAATTTTTAATTTTAATTCATTCATTACTATCCGTGCAAATTAATATAGGTAATTTGAAAAAAAAATTCTTAAAAATAATCAACGAAAATATTTAATTTTTCCAGTATAATTTAGTTTTTGGTTGTGTACCCTTTATTTTTAATCACCACATTATATTGCCACCCCATGGAATTAAGAAGTTTATGACATTCATCAACTAGGACCTTCCATCAACCATTTTGTACATTTCCCAAATGGTTTTCCAAAACTTACGTTTATTTTTTTACCTAAGAATCATACTTAGAGCACGGTTTAATCCGCCTCATTATTTTCTATGGGGTTTAGATCAGTGGGTTGTGACAGCCATTTCATAAAATGTATATTGTTCTCGCCAAACCGGTTTGTACCACCCCACGACATGTGCTTCGGGTCATTGCTTTGCTGAAGCACCCACCGAAGAGCAAAGTTTTCTTTGGCAATTCAATGCATGGTATCCCATAGAATATTCTCCAAATATACTAATTTATTTAGGGTGTTACGGTTTCAGCAGTAAGGCCTAACAACTCTATACGAGAAACGTTGTGATCACATGGTGTGGCCTATAACAATATGGCGAAACATATTATCGTCTGATGAAACCAAAATAAGTTTGTTTATATGAGATTATACATTTCAGTATGTCCGACGACCTATAGATAAACAACACGATCAGCGCTATACAGTAAAAACCATTAAACATAACGGAGGAAATATAATAGTTTGGATTTGTTTGTTGTATATGGGTGCTGGGTCTTTATACTGAATAGATAAAACGCTACATAAACAAATTTGTTTGGAGGATATTCTAAGTGATACCATGCATCCATTTGCCAAAGGAAATATGCTCCTCCGCTAGGTGTTTCAGCAGAATAATGACCTAAAGCAAGTGTTGTGGGTGGTAAAAAACCGGTTTGGCAAGAACAGTATTAATTTTGTGAAATGGCCGGCACAAACTCCTGATCTAAACCTCATAGGAAATCTATGGGATGCATTAAAACGTATCCTTAGTATTTTTCCCAGGCCAAAACATAAAATTGAGTTGTGAAAAATGGTCATAACGTTTGGTGAAAGTTCCAAGTTGGAAAATATAAAAAATGTCTAGATTCCATGGGGCGGTGATGTAATTCGGTGATTAAAAATAAAGAATACACAACCAAATGCTAAACTATACTGCAAAAAATAAAAAAATTCGTTCAGTAATCATTTTTAAAAAACATTGTTTAAATTATCTATTGAGAAAAAAATTACCTATTAAGAGAATGATTGAATTAAAATTGAAAATTTGTAAAACTCTCTGATATAATAATACATTTTTTGTTCCTTACGTGTCATTTTTAAATAATGTTGTTTTGTAGAAAAAATGATCATTTATATTTTTTTTGAAGATTACCTATTATTTTGCACACCACTATATATATATATATATATATATATATATATATATATATATATATATATATATATATATATATATATATATATATATATATATATACATATATATATGTATATATATATATACATATGTATATAAATATATAAATATATATATATATATATATATATATATATATATATATATATATATATATATATATATAATATATATATATATATATATATATATATATATATATATATATATATATATATATATATATATATGTATATATATATGTATATATATATATATATATATATATATATATATATATACATATATATATATATATATATATATATATATATATATATATATATATATATATATATATATATATATATATGTAATAAATTATATTTATATAATTAATTAAAATATTACAATTATTAATTTAAAAACAAATTTGACGGTGTTCAGTGCCATTTTTTTATATTTTGGAGTTTACGTTACTTAAAAAAATCTTTTTTATTATAATTTTAAATTTCAGTATTAATTTTAATTAATTTTTGAGATTAAATAATTATTAATTATAATTTTTCCTTCTCTTCGTTAATTAGCGTATACTATACATATTTTATTTACAATGTTCCTGTCGTCGTCATTGTTCGTCGCGTGTCTCAAGTCCCTATATATTTTGACTGAAATAAAAATAATTTTATTTTATGCACAAAAAGTAAAAATTAATGACAGAATTATTATTAATTATTATTGTTATCACTAATATATATATATAAAAATACATATACATATATTAAATAAATAATGCATTTTATTTTATTATACTATTATTAATTATTATTTCTGTAATTTATTTTATATAATTTAAAATAAATAAATCTATTTAAACAATAAAAAACAATCAAATAAATTAATTATACAATATATAAATATATCATACATTTTCACTTCTGCTCGAACATTTGTGCGCACATCATATTCAAGCATAGTTTAATTTTTTTTTCTGAAAAAAAATATCACTGAACACTGTGCGGCTCTTATCAAGAAAAGGATAGGATTTACATACTAGATAAACGACTGAATATTAAAGCGTATAAAGTAGAAGTGAAAAAAATAAAAAAAATATGTGTAAATAGAATTTTTAATAATTATAATTATTATTTCAGTTTTATATAAATATATAATTTAAACTTATTAATTAAACAAACAAACAAAAAAATGAAATAAAAATTTAATTAATTATATAAAACCAATACAAAAAAATGATTAGATAAATAAATAAATTAAATTAAAAAAAAAATCGTAATTTTTTTTACGTATTCTAAATGTTCTATAATAGATGGCAGTGTTTTATATAAAAAAACATTATTGTTTTTGCATGGGAAGCTTACCAAAAAAAATGTATAATTAACCTTGGTGTCGGTTAATTATTTATTAAACTTATATACATATACATACATATATTCATAAACGACAAATTAAAAATTATTTTCATGTATAATTCACACACACACACACACATTTAATTTAATAATTTTGTTTAATTAATTATTAATTTAACTGAGAAAAACAAGAATTCTTTTAATTTACTTGGTTTTTTTTATTTTTTTTTGTTTTGTTTTTTGTTATTAATTTTTTTATTTTAGGGCCCCCGAAGGCCAACCAAATACTTCAGCAACCAATTTTAGGTAATTATTGATGACGATTTTCTTAGAGTTTTTTTTTCAAAATAAGTATGAACAACAAATTCTTTATTATTATTTTTATTTTACTATTTTTTTAAAATTTACAGTCTGAGTCGAAAAAACGTTTTATGATATTTTATTTTATTTTGGGTAAAGTTTGAATGTTAACAGTAAAATGTAGGATTTTTTTTTATGGATATTTAGGCTTCGTCGTCGATCAAATTAGCTGGATGTTTTTTTTTTGGTTTGAAACTGTATTCCATCTTACATTGTAATATGGTCAATTCATATGAGTATGAGATGCTGTACTTACATTTGATCTAACGATATGTTCAATCTTGTTTTCTGTTAATATTATGTTCTAGTATTTTATTATTCTGCAAATAAACTTAAATGTCTTTTAGCTTGTTAAATTGCGTGGGGAGGATATATTTTTTCTTGCGTATTTACTCGTATATTTTTCCTAAATACATATTTCCTCTTTTTTCGAGAAATTGTTTGTCAAGCTTTGTGAAAAGTATCATATGCTTCAGTATCATTAAGGTATGTTCAAACCTAACTAGTAGATAAAAGTTAGTTCTAATATTCTTTGTAATTTTCAACACAATGTATCTTAAATTTTGAAGATTTTTAGTTTCTTTGCAATTTTTATTAAATTTCAAATTTCATTATTAGATTAGAAGTAATTTAGCTGTACTTTTTGAAATTCTAAAGGGTTTTTTGATAAAGTAGGTGGTTTTTGTAATTTCGGAATTATGATTCGAAGTTTTGGACCATGTATGAAGCTTTTTCAAATAAGTGTGAAGAGTATACCTTATAATTCGTTTGTTTGAAATAGATCTCAATGTAAGTTCAATACTAACTAAATTTGTAAAGGGTACAGCAAAGCATCAGTCAATCGTTTTAATTTTGTCAGAATCATAAAGTTTTGAAAAAAATTTAATGCTCAACGTCATCTGATTTTGGTATAAATATTATGTTCAACAATATATATCTAACCATTTTGATAACGGACCTTTAATGTGCGTTTAACAGTGCTAAAAAATGCTCGATTACACTGCATCAACTGAATATTCACTTGACGTAATTCGGATTTTTTAAAAAATTAAATACAAACACAATACAATTATTAGATTGGTCGTCTAGTGGATTTATTAACCTTTGAAAGCTGAACAGTGGCTTTATTTTGTACACGGCTACAGGCCCGTCTTTTAACTGGCCACCTACACACCCATAGGCTGTATTAACTTGAATGATTTAATTATCAGATAATTCAGATCCTCTTTAAATAATTAATTAATTGAAGTGATTTGAGCGTTCGATTGTTTCTATTCAGATAAATGTTAGTTGAAAAATCATTTTATCTTCTATTCGTTTTCGAAACATACATCATCATAAATTAGGTTATTTGACGTTTTTCAAATATGTATATGTTAAATTAAAAACATCTAGGAATACAAATTTATTTATTAATAGACGCAATTCATGACACCAAGTGAGCCGGTTCCCATTACATTTTCCATGCAAACCAAAGACGTATTTTGATCCAAAATTGTTTATACAATTATCAAAATGTGTCTGATCCGGATCACTTGATGTCATGATATGCGACTTATGTTATTTTTAAATATGTACATATTTAATAAATCATAGTATGAGAATTCTATAGAATTACAAGTTTTTGTTTTGTTTTGGAGGGCGCATAGACACTTGAGTATAAACTTTATTTCTAGAACATATGCACGAAATAAACAATTATACAAGAAAACATCAAAAACGAAGCAAATAAATTAGGTAACTACACGAGTCAAACCTCTCATTGAGGTTATTCAGTAGGCCAATATTTTAGGTGAATGACACTCAATCCACTTCAATTGATCCTGATAATTCGGTTGATTCAGTTAATTTAACTGAAATATGAACTTAGAATTAAAGTTCATCGAAATTACTGCCATCTTTCTAATGTTACAGTTATCTTCTGTACATTGTTAATCATACCTATATAGCATGGTTCAAATATTATTTTTCTATTAGACCACTAAATTGTATAAGATATAGTATGATCGCTCTTAAACATCCTTCGCATCAATTTTAATGTACGCATTCAAAATTTTGATACTGCAGTTTCAAATCAAAAATCATCCACAATATATACTTGAATTAAATTAGTCATACGACAATAAGAGAGAGACTTCTTCATTTTTTTTCCCGTGAAGGTTTGGTCTTCGGAGGTTCGTGTGATCTTATGTGTTCATTTGTGTACACCAATACAGAGGTATATCCGCTCGCACGTGTAGGAAGTTAATAAGCAATTATAAAATAGAATTATCATATGATAATGATGTGCAGTATTGATGGTCTTGATTTGCTAGCAATTAGTGAGAGCTAAATTTGAACCGCAAATGGTTTATTATTGTAAAACAGAATCACAAATGGTTTATTTTTCATATAAGTATGGCTTGTTGTTTTTAACTTTCTAGACGTAGGAGCGCATCTATCACTCAAACGGCATCTATCAAATTCTATGTTGTACTTAGTAGTAAAATCCATTTCGACACACATGCAAACATTTACAGTCCTATTCCATACATTTTGTACACCATATTCTGAAATATCAAAAATTTCATATATCCGGAATTCTATTTATTTATTTTTAAAGTGATTCATTATATTAAAACATACACACATACAACACAAAAAATGCGCGCGCTGGCAGTCATTGTAACACAATATCAATCAAGTATGTATATCGCCAACCAAGTATATCGTTAAATTAGTGTTATGTCCCCTCATATTTTGTGTGTTAGCTAGGAAAGGTAAGGTGAATGATCCATTTTATTGTTTCGATTTGTAAAAAAAATGACGGGCGCGTCGGACATTTTGATAAGAAGAGTAAGATTATACAATTTTTATATAATGATCATGTTTACGCATTTTGTTTCATTTGTTTTGATTTTATTTTAAATTAATTATTTATGTTTGTGTACATTTTAGTTATTACACCATTTTGATCATCCTCCCCATTTTGTGTTTTGTTTTTAATTTTTTATGTCGCGCGCCATATTTTATATTATATGGGCGTATTTTATATTTAGGACAGTATTTTAAATATGTCGGACAAAAGTAAAATGGCCAATTGTAACTCCATTTTGTTTTTATACGTATATTTTATTGTTTGTATTTGTGGGTCGAACGTTAAATTTATTTATTTATATAGTAGAAATTGAGATTTTTTTTGTTAAAGTGAATGTTTTTGTTTTAATTTAACTCAACAAATGAAATTTCTATTCAGATCGATAAAATTTATAAAAATAACAGACGTTTTCCATTTTAAAAATGTTTACCTAAGATTTTTTCATCTTAGTGGTTCGAACAACGAGGAGCCAGTAAAACCCCGTGTATTACGTTTTACATGGTCAATGAAAACTACATCACCCCGTTTACCTGATGATATAATGGCCGAGATTCGTACCGTATTGGACAAGAATAATTGTGATTATGAGCAACGTGAACGGTGGGCGAATCATGTTATATCTATATATTATTCTATTATTTTTAATCTAAATTATTTTATTACAGTTTTGTGCTACTCTGCGTTCATGGTGATCCTAATACCGATTCCTTAGTACAATGGGAAATTGAAGTATGTAAATTACCTCGTCTATCATTGAATGGTGTACGTTTTAAGCGAATTTCGGGTACAAGTATTGGTTTTAAGAATATTGCCTCGAAAATAGCTTACGATTTACGTCTGTGACTCGATGATTATAATAAAAATCAATTAAATAATAATAATAAAAGAAATCAATTAAATAATAATAATAAATTACAACATGACCAATCACAAGATCATCAACAGCAACAACGACGACGACGAAACTCTGTATCATCATCAGGTAATCATCATAACCAGACTGCCACTACTGGTGAATCAAATGAATTCGACGATAAAAACGACAAAGATGATGATGATGACGATGACGAATTTGATGATACCATCGATGATGAATTGGAATCGCTCGAGTCAAATAACCATCATCATCCGTCATCATCCTCGGGCGGATCTAAAATAAATCGAAATAAACTAGGTTACAATAATATAATTGCTTCATTACTCCGCACGACTACTTTGTAAATTATATCTAAATTAAACATTTTAAAACAAAAAATAATAGATGGCACTACTTTTGTTTAAAGTATATATGTATACATAAAACATATACAAATTAATTTCGTTTTAATATTTCTTTAATTTTTGTTTTCTTTCTTTTTCTTTCAAAAACACGTTCGTTACAAATCGGCTTAGCATCGATCACATCCGTTCGTGTAAACAATCATTTTATATTTAATTTTTAATTTTTTAAATTAATTAATTATTATTGTTGAATTTTATTTTATTTAATTATATAAGAAATCTGAAATACAAAAAAATAATTAAAATTTGTTTTTTTTTAATTTAATAAATACTTTAAATCAAAGGTTTTAAATTATCTATATATTTAATAAAGGTCAGTATTTTTTTTATAATTTTTTAACAATATTATTTTGAGTAAGTGTTTTATTAATTTTATTATTTAATCAACAATAATAATTAAATATTTAATTAAAATGTAAATCATATAACAAACATCTACATACATACAAAATATCCAGAGCCTTAAATTAAATACATACATTAAATTTAATAAAACAAATAAATAAAAATTTATATATTTTTTTTCGCTTCAGATACATAATTAAAAATTAATTAATAACTGTGTTCTAATTAAAATATAATTATTAATATTAATAATTTATTTGTGATCTGCGCTCGGCGAAATCACAATTCACACATACAATACATAATTAAGTAAATGTTTAATAAAATAAATTAATAATAATTAATTAAATGATATAATCCGTGTGCCACAAACACCCTTCCCACAACTACTACTAGTTTACTACTAAACTACGACTTAGATTTACTAAATTTATTATTCATTATTTGACACACATAAATTGTAGGTGGCAGTATTGTTTCATTTTGAGTTTATTATATTTTGATAGTATTAATACACTGCCACTTTTTGATGCTTTTTTGATTTAGAAAAAAAAAAACGCCAAAATACCAACTTGACTGATTCGTTTTACATACCTACATAATTTAATGAGTTTCCACTGCACATCACATACATTGTAATTTTTTGAATTGAACGCGCTATCCAATCTCAGTATGATGGTAATTAATGTGTAATTTTGGCGGGAAACTGTAGACGGAATTCTACATATTATTTTTTATAAATTAGATGATTCATCGATACTTCTCGAAAATCAGTTAATCCAACGAGATTTGTTTTGTGTATAAGAGGGCCAGAAAAGTAATCAACAAGAAAGACATTTACTCGTATAACGTTTTATTAAATTGAATTTGTTCGATCGTACCCCGGCCTATATTTTTATGAAGCTTATGATACTACTCAATACGATTGATATGTATATTACAAATACGATAAATATATACATGTAAATTGAACTATAGTACGATTTATATTTCTTAAGTGTTACACAATCGGTTGCGAATATTGTAAAACGAGATATTCTAATTAATTTAATTTTCATGCCAGCACGATTAGCGAATAGAATCGACGTCGAAGTATTTATGTTAAAAAAAATTTATGGACAATTATAATTTTGGCAATTGGATTTGGATTTTGTAAAGCGAGTTGATAATCTAATTTACAGATATGTACCTAATTCATATTTGCTCGACTAGGGTACTACGACGTTCAGATAGATAATCGCACATCTATATAACACGAGAATTGCAACTTACTTATTTTATCATTTACAAATTGCTCGATTCCTACGTCTACGAGCATTTAGATGTACCCTTTTGTAATATTTGAGTGAAGTGAAATTTTACTAAATCAACTTGCGCCTAAATGTCGACATGCTTGAAACAATAATTTTATAGAGCACCAAATTAAACAAAACGATAAAAAGAATATAAATTAAAATAATGTTAAATTAAGTTTAAATCATGCATGTACATATGTATTATTTACATATCCAAATATTATGTAGATCACGTTTAAACTTACGAAAATCATATCTTGGCTTGGTCATATTACCAATCGTAATTAACATAATATAAATGCATACAAAAGATGATTGTCGAAAATAGTTAACATTATTGTTAACTATTAAAAAATCGAATTTGTTTGAAACGTTGTTTTTAATACATATGTTTGATTTCAGTGTTATGCTTTAAAATTTAGACGTATAATTTTAAATCTAAAGTTAATTCAAATATCAAGTTTAAAACCCGGAAGTAACCAATTAAATTTAAATCTAAATTAAGCCATCATTTAAATACATAGTTCCGCGATATCGTATCAATTGTTAGGTTTAATTGGGAGTAATCGAATCATTAAAGTTAACCACTAACGCTTATTAGCCATTCAGAATGATTAATTCAAGACGTATTTACAAAACATCTGATTTTAAAACCAAAAATTTAAATTTACTAATATTTTAATTTAATTAATTTTTTTATTTAAATTACTATGTTAAATCAAATGGTTTTATTTTACAATTACAACGAGAACAAAAATTGTAATATCACATATTTTCCCGCCAAATCTATCGTCCATTTTTCTAAACCTCACTTTATACCTATACCTACTCGTATATAGTAGAATCACTGTATATTTTCAGTCTTCCACCGTGTCTGTATTTCTCAAACTAACTCAAATACCAAACTGTATAAATGCACAATTTTACAAAAATACAAAACGAAATTTTCCCAACAAAATGTTAAAAATTAAAGCAATTTCTGGAACAAAAAACTTAACTAACTAGATAAAATTAAATAAATAATCAATTAATTTTTAATTGTAGTGGAACTAAACAAAAAAAAACTATGTATTTATATAATTAAAAATAATAAGAATATTAATAAATAATAATAATAATGTAATATGTACTTAAAACAACAAAGATATTAATTAATAAACAAACAAATAAAAAATATATGTGACCTAATAAAAATGAATGAAATTAATTAATTGTGCTAATGGAATATATATATATATATATATATATATATATATATATATATATATATATATATATATATATATATATATATATATATTATATATATATATATATATATATATATATATATTTATATATATATATATATATATATATATATATATATATATATATATATATATATATATATATATATATATATATATTTATATATATATATATATATATATATATATATATACATATATATATATATATATAAATATTAATTTTTTTTTAGATTCTAATAAAAATATTTATTTTAATTAATTTACTTCTTAATGTTTTATAAATTGTATTTTTATTTTTTATTTTATTTGATTATTATTTTTAAGAACTGATTAAATAATGCATTAATTAAATAACAAACAATTATATATACATTATATTATGTGTAAATAGATAGAAATTTTATGTATTTTTAGAAATATTGTTGCAATAGTTAAGCCTCAAATTTTATGAATTAATTTATTAAATAAAATAAATTATTAAATAAATATATATTTAATACAGCTTCGCCCGCTCCTTGAAACATCTCCAGCTCCTTATTACACACTCACACACACATATACAAGTAGAACCGAATTTTTGACTGAACCATTTCTATATATCTTTAAACTAATTTAATATACACATTTAATTAAAAAAATACTTAAACTGTATAACCAAAAAAATTAATTAATTAATATAAATAAATATAAAACAGGAGCTTGAAATATTTAATATTTATAAAAGAAAATAATTTTTTAAGTTTGTGTACCGATAAAAT
Organism: Tipula unca; assembly: GCA_951394425.1. Taxonomy (NCBI): domain Eukaryota; kingdom Metazoa; phylum Arthropoda; class Insecta; order Diptera; family Tipulidae; genus Tipula; species Tipula unca. The sequence continues at coordinate 206,720,356 of OX596380.1, forward strand.
GATTTCGTTTTTGGTGCACGTACACTTAAACAAAAATGTCATTTAAAAAAATCCTGCTTATTTCTATAAATATATACAAATAAATTATATATAATCAACCATAATAAATAATACAATCATTATTACATCCAATACAAATAAAATAAATAGAATTATATTATACAATATTAAGTTATATTATTATATAATAAATATATTACATGTATTTAATTAAAAATGCACATTTATTATAATTTTATTTTGTAAATAAATTATATTATTATAATTATTATGTTTATATATAATTTTTTTATTATTTTATTATTTAAATAAAAATGTATATTTTTCTTAATTTCGGTGATGGAATTGGCAACAAAAACTTTAAAAAAACTTATGAATTTAATAAAATTAAATAAATAAAAATTAGAAATATATATTTTTTAATTTACTAAACAAAAAAACATATTGATTTCTTAAAAATAAAAAAAAAACGTATATATACATAATAACATACATATAAAATATTTAAAAACAAATATCTATAATATATATTATTATTATTATTATCTATTATTAAACAAAAAAATGAAGAAAAATTATAAAAACTATTATTATTATTAATTAATTATTATAAATTATAATTATGTAGCATAATAACTTCCAAGATGATAAAAAAATGAATTATAAAACAAATGAGAAAAATTAATAAAAAAAATTTATAATAAAATAAAATGGTTTTTAATTGAATGTAATTCGATAAAATATCTACACGCAGATCTGATTCTACCTATTTTCATTTATGAGTACAATAATCACATAGCAATAGTTTGGTTGCCAATTGTTGTTATCTAGATTGGGTTATGTTTTGGTGACAGTCTAAAAGAGACGGGCATAGACAAAAGCAGGTCCATAGCTACAGCACAAGTTTTTATTCTGCACACCAACTAATTGAAATAATTTTGAGCTGTTGACGAAGCATTATTCCTGATATTCATATTACTAGGGTCTGTAAGAAAGGCATCTCTAAAAATTAATGAAAAAAAACAGTCTACTCGCATGGCTGCCTATAAGACAGTGCCAAATCCAACACCGGTTACACCATGCGGTAGTATTTGACCATCCGTCGTATTAACTTGCTTACTGCTTCCTAGAACAGTAGTTTACATGATGCAAGGGGTATTTCAATATTCCATTCTCATTTTTAGATAATGGCCTGTAGTGCTAAGTCAAACGAGCTCGCCGACTTTCATATTCAACCAGTCTCTGGTCAGTTACTTCAATTCGAAAAACGCTGTAGTAATCGGGGAGACAAAATGCGAGGTTAATCCCGCCCCTTTTGAACCATCCGTGAAGAAGTTTACAACTCCTGAATTCGGAACTGCATCCCTCAGCCAGTGATCTCCGGAGACAGAAAATGTTGGATAGTTATTCAGTAGTTTTATAAGTCTCATTATTGTTACACAGCTAGAATGAGTGTAGGTATAGATAGGTCAGTGTACGACGCGGAGCCTTATCCCTTCCCAATAGCAGTTATGCACGAGTACGGCGCTACCGTAGTTTTCTTCACCCTTTCCAGTATATTAGTTATCCAATTAGTTTGCTATCCAGAACCAGACCCCGCGGTACTTCGCTTTATCCGTAAAGTTCATGCTGATACCGTTTTAAGTAAGTTCAGTTTTGTGTGGGTTTACATTTAGTTGTGAGGTATCTAACTTAAACTAGGCAAATTGGGCAGTAACAAAATCATCGTCTACCGTGTGAACAACTCTAACCTAAACTCTATCGATATAAGCTATTTTTTTTTAAACTGCCAATGGCTTTATTCTTGAATCTTTCTTACAATCTAAAAAATATATTATCTAAATGCTTAACCTATGTTAAATACTTATTATTACTGTGCGTTAGTTTAAATATGTAGTTAAATTAAAATTATAGGAATACATTAGATCTAGTGGATCTACTCTGCTAAGCCGTTTATATTCCGGTTGCCTTAATAGTTGCCTTGCTAATTCATTGGGGTGAGTTTCCAGTTTTGAAAGGTACTTCAAACTCTGTGCTTATATCATATCTTTGACCGTATTAATCCCAAGGTCTGTACGGATGTTGCAATTTCGGATATACCACGGAGTATTTGTAATACGCAGCGAAGTATTTTTGATTGCGTTCGTTGTAAGAGAACTATATTTGATGCGCTTGTACAGCCCCATACCTGAAGTCTATATAGGAATTTGGGTCATTTTGTATAATAGAACCTTGCATTCTAGGGAAGGTTTTGATTTTGGTACACTTTTGAAAATTTTATTTTTAAAAGTCTCATCTTAAGATGAAGTCCCTAATATTTGACTTTTGTTTGTTGAGGGATGGTGACATTGCTTAATTTGTAATGTAATCTTATTCAACGTAAATGTTATGTGTGTGGATTTGTTTTCATTCGCTTTTATCCGCCATGTTATTTTCTAATTCTCAATTTTGTATAAGTGATCTTGCAATTCTCTTGATGCAGTTTTGTTTGAGAATTTTTGTGTGAAATGTTGATGTGACATACTTACCCTTTGAAACAAGTAGCTTTCAAAGACTGTATGCCATTTTTTGGCAGTCGAGTTTTAATTTTATATAATATAAGGCCTTACTTTGTCGAAAGCTTACCCAATACTTTGCCATACTTTGTCGAAAGCTTGCCCAATACTTTGCCATACTTTGTCGAAAGCTTGCCCAATGTCTAGGAAAACTGCCGAACAATATTTATTTTCTTCTAATGCAAATTTAACTGTGTTAACAACTCTGTGCACCTGCTCTACAGTACCATGTTAATCTCGAAACCCAAATTGGTGGTCTGGTATAATCTGTCCCTCAGATAATATTGGTTTTAATTTTTTCAAAAAGTTTAGAAATCATCGGAAGTATACTTATTGTCACTTCTGGCCCAATATCCATCTGGTTGCATATTATTGGTGGATTCGATACTGTTGGCCGTGCAATTCCTTTTATTATACAGAAAATCGGTATTTTATTTCTATCTGATAGCCAGTAAGGTGGGTGTCTAGAAGATAAATAATCTAGATTTTTTTCGTTCATTGCTTCACATAGTTGCTTTCCTTTAGGTGTTGTTAATCTCAGCTGATTAGAATAATCGATAAATTGCTGCTCTTTGATTGCGTGTTTCGGTGGACAATAAACAGCTGATTTTGCACAATTTCCAGACCATTTATCTAGCCAGATAATAGTTGCTTGGATATGATCTTTATCATATTTGATGATTTCATAATGCTTTATTCTTCGTTTGATCAAGACCGCAGTGCCGCCGTGTCCTCTTTCATCTGGATGTTTGGTGTCATAAACGGAACATGCGTTAAATTTAAAAAAGGTATTTTTTGTAAAGTGTGTTTCTGATATTAGCATGATGTCTATATTTTGATCGACAAGTAAGGTTTGAGCCTTAGCTTTATGCTGTGAATGACCGTTCCCAATTCATACAGCTATCTTTAGGAGCGTCATATTTGGCTTTTGATAATAATTTGCCAAATGAATCACCATTCCAGAGAAACGAGATATGAACTCCATAATGTATCCAACATAAAGTAGAAGTTATAACGACTTAACGAATCCAAACACTTATTTTAGAAGTAAATATAGCTATATGAAAGATCAAACGAAACTTGTAATCCTAACGTTACGTTATTTTTACGATACCCTTAAAATTAAAAGTTAGTTTGTACTGAAAATTATTACAATGCTATATTTTACAATTTACATTTTTTAGATTTTTTTATAAAAATTAGAATCCAACTCCTAAGCCTCGTGCTTATATTATAGTTAATTCCTCGACTGTACAATAGAGCAATAAATTCTTATTCGCATGGTTCGTGTCTTAACTAAAAATGTATGAATTACCACACATTGCGCAACAAAACAAACCCAAAATGACAGTTCAAACCACAGCTGATCGAAAATGCAAGAGAGAGATAGGGCGAATTTCAAGTGCAAAAGCAAATGAGAATACACATTACATAGTACACACACCAAAAAATGACCAAACAAACAAAACACTACGTATGTTGTATCTGTATGTACAATGAAATTAATTTTATTCGTAGTTAAAGTTTCAAAGCAAGAAGACGTATTTGCTCGAGTGACAAAGAAGAAAAATAAGAATTTTGTTGTCACTGATTTTTATTTTATTTTGTACTGTTGTTTTCATTCTATTGTTTTGTACAGTTTGTAAAGGTTAAATAATCGTACATTATCGATAATGATGTACATATTGGCAAATATTGTTGATTAGCAAAAAATGAAAATGACAAATTCGAGTGAAAAGGATATGAAATGTTGTTTTGTTTTGTAGCAACAAACATGGATGAACTTTTCTCGGCTCTGTGTTAAGAAGACGCAAGTGTATTGGAGAGTTTTCTCATTATTGTGTGCATATCGTGTGTGTTTGTGCATTGTGAAAATTATAGTTTGTTTTTCAAATATATATTGTTATGTTTGCAATAAATACATTTTATTAGTAATTAATAGTGTTTGTATACCATAAAATAGTTAAATTAAATAAATTGTTCATTTAACATTTTGCGAGTAGTTCTATGTGTGTGTAGAGTGGAAAATATCCAAGGAAAATTGTTTTTTTTGTATACACGAATATATCATTATAGAAGAAAATCATTGTGAATGTGGTTGTGTATATTTTTGTTATTCAGCGACAACTAAAAAATGGATTCCTTGAAAGTCCCCAAAGGTAAGTAAAATTGGCTCTAAAAAATAAAATTTGTTCTGAAAATAGATAATTTTCCACTTTAGTGATATGTGATAATGTAACCGAATGAATTAGAGGTGATAACAATCTGGTTGTAAACTCTGCGTTATTTGCAGTCGACATATGGTAACTGTCAAAATTATCATCTAAATAGCGAGTAATTGAGTACCGCTTACTGTACATATTTTCATTGCTGGACTGTTACAAATTCAGTAAATTCAGTCTCGACAACAAGGTTACTCAATCTGGTATGTGCCATTAACTAACGAACACCATTCAACAATTTCTTACTCTTAAAGTCTTAATTCTATTTATTTTCAAAGATGTGTTAAATAAACATCGCTACTTAAATAAACTTGTTCCAAATTAGTCTAGCGCATAATGTTTACATTAACAAATAGAATTAGCCAAAATTCTTGGTAAGTACTTATTGCCGTTGATAATTTTTGCTGCTATTTATAAATTATAAAGAGCTTATTTCTTATCTAATCAATTTTTATAAATTAAATTAGAAAATTCAACAGGGTAATTTCCCGCATCACCCAATAATCCAGACTAATAAGGGACACAATGACTCGATGTTTCCAATGATTCCTTGATAAGTGAAATGGAACAAGTCAACATTTGTGTTAATAAGAATGAGCCCAACTCATGTTTATGATATAAAAATGATACCAGGTCCAAATAGAATGATGGACGGATTCAGGAATCTTCTTGTATTGTTCACTAGGTTCACAAATCTCTTGAAAAAATAACATCGCACTCCAACAATTAGAATTAATAAATTTCATTGCTTTTACTTTAGTTTATTAAAATAACTAAACTTATTAAAGTCTCAAAGTTATTTATTGTAGATTTCATAACATTCGGAGAATAATTCGAATTATGATTAGCTTGAGATTACTTGGAGATATGTAATGTAAACAAGTCGTTTTAATACTACATTCGTCCAACTATTTATTATTTGCATCAAGAACTATTTCATTCGATTCTCATCAGATTGCATCATCATACACAAACTATTTTATTTAGTTTTTTATTTTATATACATATCTATCCCTCGATTTAGTCGGTGAATTAATTATTGCGGTTTAAAACGGGTCTTGCATTTCATGCAAATATTGGACGGTTGTACAATACAAGGGATACAATTTGTAAATAAAGTTTATTTTGATCTTTATTATGATCTTTCAATTTTTATGAAATTTTATAGAATGCGAAACATAAAGATTCCCTCTCCAAACACGTGGATATCTATATCGATACATGTTGCAAGAATGAATATTGCGATACATATCTGAAGATGTATGTGACTGCGTTGGTATCAATGTATCAGTATCAACTGGTATCATTGTCGTGAAACATCAATATCTCAAGCGTGTAACCAGATTTGAATTTTTTTAATTTGGTCCTTTTTATGCGTAGCAAAATCATCGAATCATTCATCGCTTATAAGATTTGTCAAACTGGTAATCTGAGAACATTCTAACTATATGGTAGGAGCTACAACTCTTATTGCATTCTGGAAAGTACGAGTAGTTTAGTCTGATGTATTTTAAACTAAAAACATAATTATAATAGCGATAATATTTTCCTGCATGAGTCAACCGCCTAACTATCAATCGATTTTCTATTTTGGCTGGGATATCAAAAAAAGAGTTTTGGTTTTCGGTGCCAAAGATTAATTATTAAGGAGATATTTACTAATAGCTGAAGAATTTGGCTGGAACCCATTAAGGTTCCCCATTCAATACCACACCACCTTTGTAGACGGAAGAAGCGAGAATGGTGGAAGGCCGAGGTTCTGAAAGTACAACAACTCAGTAATGAGCGCAGTTCGCGTAATTTCTTTAAAGGAATTACTGGACTGAACCATACTTTCAGGCCTACGTCAACCGCCATTCGGGACCGGGATGGAAACCTCTGTGTCAACATCGACGCAGTACTTGACGCATGGAGTGGACACTTTACTGACCTGCTTGATGTCCATCATGCGTCACAGACTGTTGTTGAGCCACCTCTAATACAGACTGCGGAGATTTGCACTGAGGAGCCATCCCATGAGGAATTCACTAAACCCATGCAGAGATTGAAACGAAACCGTGCACCTGGAGTGGACTGCATTAATTCGGAGCTCTTGATATTCGGAGGGGATACTTTGTGGAACTGTCTTTTCGACCTTATTCGATTAGTATGGCGAACCGAAGTTATGCCTGACGAATGGAAAGTGGCCGCGATATGCCCCATCTTCAAGAAGGGAGACCGCTTGAAGTGTGAGAATTATCGCGGTATAGCTCTCCTTTGCACAGCTTACAAGTTACTGTCATACATTGTATTGGATAGAATCACTCCTCTAGCGGAGGGCTTGGTTGGTGACTATCAAGGAGGATTTCGTCCGAATCGATCAGTCACCGATCAGGTCTTTTCGCTGCGGATGATTCTATCTAAATATTATGAGACATCCATCCCCGTACATCAGGTGTTCCTGGATTTCCGGCAGGCCTATGACTCGATCAATCGAGAGAGTTTATGGTCTGCCCTGGAATACCTAGGAATGCCAACAAAACTGGTACGACTATGTAGGATGACAGTGACGCAGTCTCAATGCTGTGTTAAAGTTGAGAACAGGCTATCGACAAGTTTTGTAGTTAACTCGGGTGTTCGGCAGGGAGATGCTCTGTCCCCGATACTCTTTAATCTCATGTTGGATTACATCTTTCGTAAAACTGAAACACCGCAGCGTAACATCTTATATAGCCAGTCCAATCAGGTGCTTGCATATGCAGATGACATATGCGTGATTGGACTGAATAGCAACGGAGTGAAAGAAATACTTGATCCGCTTGTAGAGTTTTCAGCTTCAGTTGGACTTCAGATCAATGAGTCCAAAACGAAATACCTGATCTCTGGTTTTAGGGACAGTGGTACACCAGATTTTAGTAGTGGCCACCACACGTTTGAGGGAGTGAGGAGGTTCAAATATTTGGGTTCTCTTATCACTCACGATAATAGTGTGGGTGAGGATATTAAAGTGCGGCTGGCAGCTGGCAGTCGTTCTTTGTATCCTCTAAGGCCACTGCTAAAATCTAAACACTTATCAAGTACCGTGAAGCTGAAGCTTTACAAAGCGTTGATCAGGCCCGTTGTTATGTTTGGATGTGAAAGTTGGGCGCTGACGGATGAATACGAGAGATGGCTCCTAACATTTGAGAGAAGAGTCATGCGTGTGATCTACGGCCCAAAACGCGAAATAGATGGTACCTACCGAGCTCTGTACAATATCGAGATCAGAGATCTGATGAAGATCCCCGATATTGTACATGAAATAAGATCTCAGCGAGTACGCTGGCTCGGTCACGTTCTGCGTGCTGATCCGGAAAGAATTGTGCAGCGATCTCTGAAAGGAGAGCCACCATATGGTAGGCGCAGAGGTCGTTGCCGGCGACGATGGCTCCACGATGTAGAGAACGACTTGGCCTCTTCAGATTGTCTTAGACAGTATGAAGACCATGCTCAGGATCGAAACCGTTGGAGCCAGGTTGTTGACTCAGTAAGGGGCCAGTAATGGCCTTTAATACTGTTTATTATTATTATTATTCAATACCACAATGGGTCCATGGTGCAAACCTCGGATTCTATCAAATCATGCACACGCGTCAAATCATGCACACGCGTTTTGCATCCTTAGCAAATTGGAGAAGTTTGAACCAAGGCAGAGAGGATAGTAGATGCACAGGAATTGTCCTGGAATTAAACACATTAGACCTAATACAATCGAAAGTAGGGTAGCTGCCGATGAAGTGTATGCTATCATCATCATTTTCAAGGCATTCGTTGCATACGACATTGCCGACTAATCCTAATTCTTAAGTTATCCTTTTTTAATGAATCAGGGTAGTTAGTCAGCTTCAAATTGAGCTAATTAATAAAGTATTTCGCCTTACGGCAGGCGGTGGATAACTACGCTTGCCTTAAGTCAAGTAAAGCAGAATGTTTGATTATTTTTTTACTAATGTAAAGAGGTAACGAATCAGCAGGTTCAGGTCCAACGAAACATGAACGTGAGCCAATTTTTGCCTGCGATTTCACACCTTTAATGTCACAATTCGAAGGCATCAATAAGACCGTAACTTTGTTATTATGGCAGAGAAAATTCAAAAAATTCTTACAATCCTTCACCAGTTTTCAGTTGGTCAAAATATTATTTAAGGAGTTGAGGACACATTTCACACTGTTCAGAAAGCGAGCCATCTGAAAAAAATGCTAGCGATTCAGATATTCGATTGAGAAAGTTTGGTGAGAACCTCTCATGGGTAAACCACTTCGAATGATTTGTAGAAGTTAAATTCAGACAACAGCCTGTTATTAAATATGTCAATTTCCGGGACAGCTGGTTTAAAAACACTAAGAATTAATCTATATATCGGTATAGTACCGAATGCGTTCCACACCCGAACATGTATCAAGCGAAACGCCGCTGAGCAAGCTGTGCTAAGAATGAATGACTGTAGTTGGGGCAGAGATAAAATAGACTCCATAGCTAGAAGCAGAGCCGGAGACATAGCTCCAGTAACAGCCCTACATATACAATATTTTGCAAACTGTTGAGTTTGACAATTGATGATTTAAAGTTGTCTACTGAGATGGCACAGAGAGTGCATCAGTATTCCTACGTCTAGTGAATACAACTAAGTCAGTATTAGAGGGGTTCACATTTTTCAAGTTTTTTTTTTATTAACATTTTCGGAAGATTTAAGTAATCGTTAAATTCAGGATACTAGATTTTATTTGGGATACAATGTTGTGTGAACTTTTATCAGCATGAAATTTTAAGAATTAGAGGAATTTACATTTTTATTTATTTTGGTAAGATTCAATTTGCAATTGATTAATCTAGTTGCTTAATTGAATTAAACCAATTCACAATCTTAGCATAAATCTAGAGGTAAGAGTTAGAATTTACTAAAAATCGTGAAAGAAGAGAAAGCTAATAACTTTTAACGTTAGCAAAAATAGTCAACTAAATCAAAGTTCATGGTTAATCTAATCTACATTATTATTTGGATACAAAATAGGTGTTAATGTGTTTTTTTACGATATATTTTTTAAATACAAACTAGTTATAGGTTAACTAGGTCTAAAGGTCCACCGAAAACGATTAAATTATATTTAAACACTTACGCATTTTACAAAATAATTTAATGTGTTTCAGCTGATCTTTAGACCTAATTATACTATAATAGATTGGTATGTAATTCATCTTCTCTGTTTCATATGCCCGCCACCTATATATACAAAGGTACCTAAACAACGCGCGAAAAGATGCGATAAGCGCGAGAACATGTTTAAACCCCAAATTTGATATGCGATTCACTCTACCGTAGAGCGTAACCGCATAATCCGGAAATAAACTTTTTTATGCTTTTATCAACTGAATAAATAAACTGTAACAATGTATAATTCCTATCTATAGAACTTTAATTCCATATTGGAGATTTATAATATTATGACTGTCTGGAATTCTTTTGAACGTAAAAGAAAATCTCATTAATTAAATTTAGAGAAAAATAATAGATAATTTATTCAAAGATTTCGGTGAAAGTCGTTTTGTTTGTAAATCAAACAACTGTTTTTTTATGTATCGATAGTTTGTAGTATGCCACTATTATACATTTATTATTCGAAATTAGTTAAATATAAGATTTTGATACGTGTGCACGCGTGTATTATTATATTTACTTAGAGTGCAATATAAATAAGTATGAGTAAAACGATTCGAAAATCGGAATTATCTAGATATAGATTACAAGAGCCCTACTGTTTGTTTTAATTTCAATTACTAAACTAAACTATTTAGTGTGACTCAGTTATTTTAGTTTAAATCTAATCACAAATTCTATTTTTATTTGGTGCATTTACAGGGAAATCAAGTAGCAGTATCACAAGTGGCTTACCCATTTCGATACGTTTTAATGCGGGCGAGGAAAGTATTGAAAGTGGCACGAGTAAACCGCCAAGTGAATCATTATCAAATAGTCCACAACAGGTAAGTTTTTTTTAATTATAATTGTAATACTTGTGAGTATTGTGCATAAATTATTTATGTGGAACGGATATTTAATTTAATTATTTAGTTAAGAAAGTATTGTATATGTGTGTTATCTCCATTTTGGTGAATTTTTGTTAAGTATACTTGTACAATGTATATATTGTAACTTTAATATTATATTTTGGTTATCAGCTGTGTGTACTTGTTTGTTTGAATAATTTGTATTTTTTTATTTATTTATGTTGTCTTATCATAGCTAAACTATAAATTCTCGAAATGTGCGCAGATAACGTATTTGACAATCAAACAATGTTGACGTTCGTATTTTTGACATACCTATTTTAAAATTTAATGTGAGTGTCAGCGTGAGTTTTGTGTTATCTATATGTATGTTTTTGACTCTACTGCCCTATTGATATATTTTGCCCAACAAAAACTTCGTGCGAGCATTAAATGCTTGTGGAATATTGTTTTAGAATTCAAATCATTTTTGGGCAAATAAATACTTATTTGATTCGTGCTTGGTTTTCAAGAAGACAAGGTTATTGTAAAGAACCAAATATTTAATTTTTTACTAAGATTGAAGATTAGTTTGTCCGACTGTTTAGAAACACATAGTAACAGTATTACTCTTTAAATTGGTCTGATGAAATTCTGGGTGCAATGAAGTAGTTATGTTCTTTTGTTTAAATATTTTGCAAAACAAATTGGAGAGAAATTTGATTGTTAATTTGGTGTTAAATTTAAGCAATAAGGCAACAACTTGATTAAATACAAATGTTAATATCCCAACACTTTCTTTAAATTTGATATCGATTTCAAATTTTGCCGCATTCAAACGTCAAACTGTACACAGACTCACATACTAAAACTAATAACGATATCATTTACTTAATAGAATACATAAATATGACGAACATATGTTCAAGAAAAATATATAAATCTAGAAGATAAAACCGAAACATGTTTTGTACACATCATACATGTATATTTATGTAATAGATTCAACTCGTAAATAGCCTGCCCTTTAATTAACATTGACCCTCGAACTTTTCGAGCTTGAACGCAAGCAATTACCATCATTTAAAATAATATGTTTATGTAATCTAAATGCATTGCTATATGATTCATCGACATGAAAAAAAAACTATGATCAAACATTCTAATTAACTCAAGAGTGTGTGTCTGTTGTGTGTATGTGAAATAGTTTGAGTACAGTAAACTACAAATGGTAATTTATATAGTTAGGTCATTTACTATTTAGATTTAGTCAGTAATATAAAATTTCCATCATTATTAAATTCCACGTATTTGCGCGATAATTGTATGTCGTGCTCGTATTCCAGTTTAGTGAACCGTTAACTCGTGTTTTCTGACGTCAATTACCTTGGATTTTAATTTATCTTATGTTGATGATATATCAACGGCGGTTGAGTATTGAAAAATGATTGAAAATTGCTATTTATTATAAATTAATTTGTCGAATTTAAAAAAAGTACATTTCTCCAAGGAAATATGAAAACGTTCCGAATTCCTTATTGAATGGGAGTTGGGAAATTATGAATATTTGTGTGCCAAGCAAAAATGTCAGGCTAACAAAATTTTAGAGGACGTTTTGGAAATCACTATAAGTTATTATTATTATTATTAAAATTGGCTGGAACCCACGAGGTTTCCGCACTCAATGCCACAAAGGTCAATGGTACAAACCTAGGATTCTATCTCAATTCGCAATTCGCAAGCGCGCACTGCTGCCTTCGCCATCTGAACAAGTTTAAACCAAGGCAGAGAGGACAACTGATCTAAATTTAACGACCTAAAGTTGAATACCTGAATTCGTATAGAACTGAAAGCAGAACAACTGCTCACGAAGTGAAGGCAGTCATCATCTTTCTCGAGGCAGTCCTGGCAAATAACATCATGAGCTAAACACATACGATGTAGATGATCTTTAAAACGGCCATGTCCCGTAAGAATCGCTACCAAGATTCTTAACTGGTTTCTTTTTAAAGATAAAGCATACCTCTTTGACCTCAAGTTGGGTTCCTTAATGAAGTACTTCGCTTTACGACAACTAAATGTCTCAAGCCAATGAGACCTTAGGTCTTTCAAGGCGTAGTCCTTTATAACTTTCTTCCCGTAGTTGAAAGAAACAGGAACCCCTGATTCAGAACCAACTAAAGTCAATTGGGAGCCAGTACCCAGACGACCGTAAATTTATTGTTAGAAAAAAAAGAACGTTCATGAAATGTTTGCATTCCTTGACGAGTTTAGAAACAGTCAAGAGATTTCTTAAAGATTTAAGTACAGCTTTACTATCTGTACACAGTAGAATACTTTTGTTTTTAACAGCAAAATTCAGAGTTTCAAGACTACCTTAAAGTCTCAGATCCGTCCAAGGACAGTAGATTCCAAAAGCCGCACTGAGGTTGGAATGAGAGCCATCAGAAAAAAAGACTATGGACTCATCTAATTTGTTAGAAAATCCTGCGAACTCCACAAATCTCTCGAAGGATAAGCCACCAAGAAAAAATTTGAGAAATGGAATTCGGTTATTAGTCTGTCATTAAACATATCGATTTCTGGTAAACATTCTGGACATTTCTGGAAAACATCCCATGCCCCAAAGCACCTCCGACGATATGCTGCAGAACAGTGCTGGGATGTTCTACCATCACATTTTCGATAATCGATAGACATTTGTGTCTGTTTTTTCAAGAACAAAATTTTAGTCTATTTCGTAATCAATTACGCAATTTCTATTGTGATCATAGCCTACTCGATTCTATTTCTATAAATTCGTTGTATAACATATCATCAATATTTTTATTTTCGAGGGCAAGGGAAAACAGGATAGAGAACCTTAACAGAAACTAACATAATACCCCATGGATTCAACTATAAGTTAGAGTTAGTTTAGAGTGGCTGCTTCAGCACACTTAGATCTCGCCAGCCCGCTCACTAACACGAACGATTTTTCGGCCATGGACACTAGAACACACGCCTTCAGTGAGATTCCAACCAAATCAAACTGAAAATTTTTTAATATGTTTTCCTGCTCTTTCATACAGTTTTTCTAATTTTATTTGGTGTATTTACTCATGAGAGATACATAGAATCAACCTAAATTTTTTCAGCCCGATATTACATGCACTATTCCTCTCGATCTAAATATCGCAGCTTTATTAACTGTGCTATTTATACTCGGTAAATTATAGTTAAGGGATCCTGGGAATGTTTATGAAATTCATAGAATTTTAAATGTATTTTCTGAATTTTTTTTCCCCGAATTTGCCATAATTATAACATTTCCTCTGATTTTATACAAAGCGAACACAACTTGTAAGAGATATAAAACAAACATAAGTATATAAAATAAATTAAAAAGAATTTCATGAGAATTTAAAATTGATGAAATTCATAATTTCTTATATTAGAAACGTTACTGAAAATACGTTTTACTGTGTGAACGATAAAATACCTTTCTGAAAGTATGTTTTAAATTGAAAACAATCTCGTCTGGTAAACAGATTTTATTTTCTATTGCAACTATGAATAAATAATTTGAATCATGTGTACTTATCGTTTCACTTATCTAAATTTTAATTTATAAATTTTAGGAAATAATTAGAGAGACATTAGTTGAAGAACATCATGAATTTTTGACCATCCACTAAAACAAATGTGTTGAAGCAGCAACTAACAGTACAAAATTTGTACTTTATCAATATTGTCCTTTACTTACATTTTATCACATCGAATCTATAATGCATGGTATCGAGCAATATACTACTCGATTTTGAATCGTTGCAGTACTAAGAGATTAATTTGTAGTTTTATATAAATAATGTACATAAATCTGCTGGGTCTGCTGTTTTAAAAATTGTTATCTAAAAATTGCGATTTGAATATTTTAAAAATTGTTGGTGGTCTTCTGTTTTGTTTATACTTTGTTTACAAAAACATTCCGTACATATAATACAAAGTGCTTGATTGTATATAATACAAAGTGCTAGTAAATATACCGCCTAAATAAACATAACGACAAATTATGTTGAACCCTCGATTTAAATGTTAATGTTTATCATCGGAAATGAAGTTATTATGTTGAGGCAGAGGTGCATTATTTATGTTTAAAAATCACGTTGTAATCGTTTCTCAATAAGATCACTTGTAGCGTTAAATAGGTTATACAAATGAAATTTCAGATGATGAAACACTTTCTCGCGTCAAGTTCATCAATTTGAACAACAATGCGCTCTAATATTCCATATTTCCAAGAGTAATTTAATTGATCGTGTGAATCAAATCACCCGCACAAAATTATGTCTCGCACCATATTTTATTAGTCGTCCATATTCGATTTTCATTTTCTATATTTTATGGTTTTATTATTAGTAGCGATATTGTATAGCCATTTAAGTAACAAAAATATAAATTTAGAGTTTAAAAAAAAAACACAAAGCACAACATATTGGTAGTCGGTGTTGCTTTACATTTTTTTTTCATTACTATTTTAATTAAATTATTTTAATTTTCTATAATTAACATAATTATATGCATGATATTAAATTTATTTTTGAACAAACAATACTTAATTGAATTTTTTAATTTTTGTGTAATATTTTTAGATTTTATTAATAAATAGAGTGAGAATTGAATAAGCCGACAGACGTTATTAATAATAACTAGGAGAAGTTAAACCTATAATTTACATAATTTGAATTCTGTTAGACCGACATATATAGGATTACTCAATTGACTGAAAGGCTTGGTTGGTGACTATCAAGGAAGATCAGTCGTTGATCAATTCTTTTCGCTGCGGATGATTCTATCTAAATATTATGAGACATCCGTTCCCGTACATCATGTGTTTCTGGATTTCAGGCAGGCCTATGACTCAATCAATCGAGAGTGTTTGTCGTCTGTCCTGAAATACATAAGGATGCCAACAAACGCAGTGTGACGCAGTCTCAATAGAGGGTTAAAGTTAAGAACACATATCGAGAATTTTTGCAGTTAACTCGGAGTGAGGAGGTTCAAATATTTTGGCTCTCTTATCACTCATATCAGAGAGTGGCTGCAAGTGATGCTTTGTATTCTCTAAGGCCACTGCTAAAACCTAAACACTTTTCAAGTAGTTCCGTGAAGCTGAAGCTTTACAAAGCGTTGATAAGGCCCATTGTATGGATGCGAAAGTTGGACGCTGACGGACTTTCATTTGAGAGAAGAATCATGAGTGTTGAGAGAAGACCTTACATTTGAGAGAAGAATCATGAGTGTGATTCACGCCCAAAACGCCAATGATATTATACATATCGAGCTCTGTACAATATCGAGATCTGATGAAGATTCCCGATATTGTACATGAAGTAAGATCTCAGGGAGTACGCTGGCTCGATCACATTTTGCGTGCAGATTCGAAACGAATCGTGTAGCGATCTCTGCAATGAAAGCCACCATATGGTAGGCGCAGAGGTCGTTGTATTCGACGATGGCACCACAGCGTAGAGAACGACTCGGCTTCTTAGTGTTTGTAAGATTGTCTTAACCAGCATGAACACGGATTCTTGACTCAGTGAGAGGCCAGTAATGGTATTTAATAAACTGTAATAATAATAATTAACCGAAGTTTTTTTTTATTTAATATTTTAAATAAACAATTATTACAATCTAGTCACCTGGACTAATGATCAATTTTATTCTAATATAATTTACTATGTTGTATTAATGTATGGCTTCTTCCCACTGGTGTTCCATAGTGTCTGATAAATTGAAGTAAACCACATCGTTATTGTGGATTTTAGATCAGCATTACGCTGTTTACACTAGAAATTATACCAGCTCAAAAGGTTTAGTTCGTTTGAGCCTGCGTACAATATCTGTGTTCTTTAACAGCTTAGTTGCCTCAGTGTTAATATGTTGTTCGAGCCTTTGCCTATGTCTCAGTGCATTTTGTTGGAATTCCTTAGAAACAGTGTCCACTTTAAGGTTAGTTTATTAGGTTAGGTTTAGTTATTCTGTGTACTTGATCTAATGTTGAGTGTTGGTTACGTAAACCGAGCTGATGATTTGGAATCAGGTATTTCCTCCCAATTATCGGATTTAGCCTTTTTACTCATAACTTCTCAAAGAGTTTGGACATAACTGGTAATAACGACATTGGCCTGTAAGATCCAGTTTTATGTGGTGTTTTCCCAGGTTTAGGAATCATAATTATTTCTGCAATTTTCCACAGGCTGGGTAAATATTTCAATCGAAAGGCGGCATTTATAATATTGGTGAGCTTTAATAAAGCTTTCCTTGGTAGTTCTTTTAAAAATTCTGCTGTGATAAGGTAATCCGGCGGTTTTTTCGGATTCATATTTGTTATTATCTCATACATGACTTCTTTTGGTGTTGTCCGTAGGATTTCTTCACTTTCCTGTACAATCTCTCCAGTTATTATTTCGGCTTCCAATGATTGGTCATCATGTGGTTCGAATATTTTTTCCAGGTATTCAGCAAAAGTTCGTACTTTATCTTCGTTATTTCTGGCCCTTTTTTTATCTTCTGTTCTGATTGGAGGAATCTGCATTATTGGCCTTTTAATTCTTCTGGTTGTTCTCCAGAGAGAATAATCAGTACTAGTATCATTAGATAATTTTCTGAGGTAATTACTGATAGATTCGTCTTTCAGATCTTTGATTTCCCTTTTAAGTAGCTGAGTGAAATTGTTTAGCTTAGTTTTATCTTGCGGGGCTCTAGTTTGTTGCCATATTTTCCTTGCCCTTCTTTTTTCTGCCAAGAGCTCTCTAATTTCTCTAGGGTAGTTGTTTCCCTTAATTTTCTTTTTAACTTCAGGGGTGTTTTCCCAAGCTGACTGCTGTATGTCCTTGTGAACATATGAGCTTTTGAACTTCTTTTTCTACTTGCTCACACTCCTTAGCGGAACCATTAAGTTAATTTTTCTTTCTAAAGACAGTCTAAAGTATTCCCAATTTGTGTGCTTATATACTAAATTAGGATAGCTTTCTTTTTTAATGATCCTTTCACTTAATGTCAAAAGTATTGAGGAGTGATCTGAGCTTAAGTCAAGACTTTCATCTATATGTATATAATTTACAGATATATTCTTCCCTATAAAGAAATCAATTAGATCTGGTATTTTATTTGGATCAGTTGGCGAGTAGGTCGGTTTACCATTTGATAAGGCTTGACAACCGTATTTTCTGATAGCTATGACGAGTTTTTTACCTTTAGTTGTTGTTAGTCTAGAACCCCAGTGGATATTTTGTGCATTAATATCTCCTCCAATTACAAATCTTTTCCCTAGTTACTGAAAAATGCAAGATAATCTTTTTCTTTTAGAGAGAATTTCGGTGGGCAGTAAATTCCAATAACACTAATAGAGTTATTTTTGGTCTTGATATTAACAGCTGTTGTTTGTATTTGTTCTGTTTCATATTTTAATTCCTCGAGGTGATTAATACTATTTCTAATTATTACAACACTACCTCCCTTAGCAGTATTTTCCTGGTGAATAGTGCAGATATGTTTTATACCTTCTAAATTTAATAATTGATTGTCTAGTGAAGAGAGTTTCAGAGATGAGACAGACATCGATTTTCTCTGCGTCCAGAACAATTTGCAATTCCTGTTGGTGTTGCTAGCGTACATTGGCATTCCAGCATAAAATTCTTAAGTTGTTAGACATGGTTTTGTTTAGGGATGGCTTCCTTAGTGCTGTATTCTAGTAGATCAAAAATATTAAGTTTGCTTAACATCAGCTTAAGCGTTTGATTTATGTCGTCTGTTTGACGTCTGTGTAACCGAAGCGTAAAAATAATTAATTCAGTAAATGAGAACATCGAGAATCCGGTAATGTTCGAATACTTTTAATTTTCATTTATGGTTTAAAAAATAAAATATTTTAACACGAGAAGAGATATAGGAGCGTTTTATTTGTCAAAAGGAAACGAAGACTTGTTTTTATGCCAACATTTGATCATGAGAGCAAATACCCTTTCAATTAACGTGGATTGTGAATTCCTAAAACACCTAGTCTATATTTTTGTTGTTATAGTTTCTGTGCTCACGTAGATTGATAATTGGATCTTGTTTGAACTGTAGATATTGTTATCTCAATCTGTCATTTAAATTTGAAAATAATTCTTGAGCTTTTATATTATTCAAACATGTTATGAATATATGCGTGCTATATTTGCAAAGCCCAAATTACTCATAGCAATATTCGTCAATTTGTTGGTGTAATTATTCAGCCAAATAAATTTTTACCAGTTGACAACACCAATTTTAAATCGTTCGCAAGATAAGGGCATATTTTGTGGCCAAAATTGAATCATATTGATATGTCTGATCACTATTACATGTCTTACAAATCGAGAAAAAAATCACGTATTTGTCAAAATTAAGTCAACAATTAAGGACCTAAAAAACAATATTTGAGTTGCAAATCGTGAAATAACTCCTGTTATTGAAAATGTCAATATTTAAATTGATATCTGAAGACGGGTTTCGATTATATAAGTCTTCAGTACATAATTCTACAAATTAATCGAAAATGTGAGGGTTTTCACTTGGTTGGAGAGATAATTATGTTTTTATAAACTATGGAATTTTGTATGAATTATTATGTTTCATGACAATATCATAATTATCATAATTCCTAATGAACATGAAATAATCAGTAATAATGTCTATGATTTAATGTAACATACGCTATACATAATTGCAAAGAGTCAATAAATAGTTTTAGTCATAAGTACTTACATATATTAAAGTTGAAAATTTCCGATCAAGATTATCTTTATTGAGATCATTTGCTCATCATAAATATGAATAATTGAACAGTTAGTATACATTTTGAAATAGCTTCCCAAAAAAGGTTCTGGATTTAGTTAAATTTGATATTTGTTTCCTGGGCCAATATTAAATCTAGATGATTTTTTCTCTATTTCCAGACCGACGATATTAGCTGGCACAAAGAATTTTTACAAAGTAGTTTCTTTGGTCGAAAACGTTCCGGAAGCATAGAAGAAAAATTATCACAATCGTCGGTATCGTCGAATGGATCAAAGGAAAATGATAAAATAAATTTAATTGGGAATAATGTGAATACAGGGAAAACATGGAAATTAATTAAGGGCAAGGTGACACAAGCAATGGAGGATATAAAATCATCAAAAGGGCAGGATATTATTAATAAAAGTATGTATAATAAATATATTGTTTGTAAATAGATTTTTTTTATTTTTATAAAATCTCCCAACCATCATTCGCATCCAGGGTGTTCTTCACCGCACCGCATTAAATTTTTCTATATTTATTATGTTTATATAATGGAAAATATGTCAATTTTTCTTCTCTACACACAGTTTTTCAATTCTAAAATTGTAAAAAATAATAAATCGATTTTGTTTGTATTTGTTTTTTAGGTTTTTGAAAAGCTATTAACGTCTATACTGTATTGTGTTGTTTAGTGTAATGTATATAAAGGATATGGATATATAGAAGGTTAAGAAGATTGTTATTTGACGAGGTCATGACAACTATGTTCAATATTATGTCGATTCGATTCGATTGTTCGATAAGAGTTATTGCAAGTAGGTATATTGATATATTAGATTGGGATTACTTTTTTAATTTTATGCTGCCCATAAATTCCGTCTCAAAAACAGTAATCATATAAGTTTCAAATTTTCATTCAAATTGGAATCTGTTAACTAAATTAAGATAGTCGACGGATCATCAAAATTATTTTACTCGTAATTCGGTTTGCAAGCATATTTTAGCTGCAATATGGTCAATTATAATGTATAACTTGTCGGACAATTGAAACGATCCCTCTATACCTTTTCCTTAAACTATTATACTAGTATGACTGATTAGTTTGCACAAGTTTATCGGTACAAAAACGTGTTTATACACTAATCGCAGTATTATATGTTTGTATAATTTGTTTACGCAAACATAATCAGTCTATCGGATTTATAAAAATGTTTAAATTTTATTTATATGTATTTATATGTTTTTATTTATTTATATGTGATTAAGTAGTTTACATAAAGTAATTTAATAAAACAAAATTAAAATGAGTCACATTAGATGACTTAGAGACTTTCGCTTACGTTCAACTACATCAACCACCGTGGATTCATAGTTAGGGTTTATAACCGCCATTATTGCTATACTAAAAATCCATAATAGTTACTAATAATAACTTTCACTAAGGTTGGAGATATTTTGATATGTTTCTTATTTATAATGTTTCACATCAAAGGGGAAAATACCATGGTCACATCATCTCTTTCTAATCGAAGCCATTCAAATTCAGATTTTGGAAACTGAAATATAATTAAAACTGACCAAACATCATAGGCAAATGCTTTAATAACATGTATTACCTTTTTGACTTTTGTGTAATTAGAGATAGCTTTAAACGTAGTTTAAAGCATCATTTTGCTCCAACTTGATCTTATTATAGTTTCAGTTTTATATTTACAATTGTAACTTATTAAAATATCTTATTTGCATATTTTTTTTGTATACAGTTTACACTGATATTTGGATAAACAATTTTTGAGTTATAGAATCGTACAGAAATCTTGTTCATTCAGTCAACATTGATATTTAGATGCAGGCGAAACTTTTAATATATTCTTACAATTTAAATTTTTAAAATTCTTTACCTAAAATCATTTTATTCTCTCTATAACAATGTACATAAATTGCAATATATTGCAATATATATATAAATTGCAAACCAATATTCTAATATTAATTGCTGAAAAACTAATATTCAAACTTACCAATATATTTAGTAACTTATTTTCGATAATCAGGTTACTTGACTAAGTGGAGCAATCTTAGATTAAAATCAAACATATTATCAAGATATTAGATCGACGCCCTTAGATCACGAAAATTACGCTTATGCCCGGTTGCACGATCGAGTGTATTTTAGTGGATTTGTCCTTAACGGCAAGTAATATTTTATCTGAATGCTACGATATGCTAATATAGTAAATGAAGTTCTAATTCAAATCACTAAACTCTTCCTCAAGGACTCTATATCATTATAAATATTGTTAAGGCTATTGCAATTGTGAAAGTGACATTAACCGGTTTTTATAAAAACCGGTATTTTCTTCGTAAACCATTAAGTAATATACTTTAGTTGCGATCAATTGAACCTTAATTAGGAATAGTTAATAAAGTTTCTGGCGGTTGTTGATATGTGTGAAAGTGAATGTATTTGGTTTAAAATAGATTTTGACTCACTCTTTTATAAAAAAAAATGGACTATCATTGATGCAAAATCTAATCATATTCATTTTCTATCGTTTTCTACTTAAAAACTTTAAAAAAAACTTAAAACTCTATAGATATACGATATACATACACCGAGAGCAAAACATAAATCTATTAAATAAAACAGAGAACAAATATGAAAAAAAGTTGAAGGTTTTATCTTTGCGAGATAAGAACACGGGAGAATGAATAATGTTTGTTTGGCCGCGCATATATTAATGAGTTAATTTTATTGATTAAAATTGAGTTATTGAATCATTCCAGTTTCGGTGCAAATTACAATATATACACTCCGTTCCGCTCGAAATCTTATATACATATATGGATTATGTTCTATATATGATAAGCGCGCTGGGGTCAAATATATGCGATAATTTTTAGACGAATCATAAAATCAATACCGCATCTAATTGTACTAAATTAGTCATCGCGCGATTTTGATTTTTTATATTATTTATTCAACTATGATTATGCATCATGGCGCGTGTAACAAGTGACTGCGATGTTCAACCAATCAATTTGTTTAACAAAACTGATTTTATGGTTTAGTAAATATATGTTTATTCATAAAAGGGTGGCTGGGTCCAGTGTGCATAGATAGATTATGTATGTGTGCGAATCCACATATCGGGAATGGGCAAATAAATATTCATTCGGCTATCGATTTTTAGTATACTGTATACATATGAGAACGAGTGATTGTGGAGATGTTTTAGAGAAATTTGGAATCATTTTTTGTGGATCGCTAAAAATAGACGACCATAAGCCTAAAATCAATAGATAAGCTAAATAGTAAACTACATATTATATATATTTGGATTATGATGATGTTTAGGCTGGCGACTCGAATCAAATATTAATGAGATACGAAAACTTTTCATATTATGTTAGAGTTTAGGGCATGTTTCAATTTCTATTCTCAGGTGGGAAATGAAAATATTTCTAAAAATATTTTTAATATTTAATATTTTTGCTCTATGTATAGGAATTAGGCAAACAAATAAAAAAAACATTGAAATTATATGAAAATATTTTTTTATGGTTTCACTTCATAGATATTGTCAAGACATTGATATTTTAAATTAACATATTCGATTTCATATGTCTGACATTCATTCATTAGGTTGGTAAATAAATTTTTGTGATCGTGCTAATTTTTAAAATTTCCTTTCCCATTTTTGTTTTAGTTTTTCTCAGCTCATTGTTTTACTCACAGTCCGGTTATTTTATAAGTTCCTAATTTTCATCCAGTGTCAGTCAGAAATGTCAATTTTAAATTTTTAAGAAAAAAATTTCTAATGCCATAATTTTATAAACTCCGATCGGTTCAATATTTTATAAACCCATGTTTTGCAATGATAAAGGAAGGCTCAAAATACTTGCTATGAACAAATTCTCAAAAATATGAAAATCCTTAATTTTCGCAGATTAATTATTCCAACTCAAAATTTCATATTGGGTCATAATAATTGAGAGTGTCTAAACTGTAAAATGTAAGCTCAAGTTTTTTATTTAGGAATTTAGTATTCTCTAGAATTGGCTGATAAAAAATGCCAGTAATATTCACAAACACAATTTAAGAAGCATGAATTCTGAACTTCTTCCAGAAATAAGATCTTATAGATCATATTTCAATATGGAACTCAATTTTTAAAATATTAAAAATTGAGACACTAATCCTGCTCTAATATTTTAGATCATCACTTATTGTAGTTTGTCAGAATAAGAAATTAGAAGTTACAATTTATTTTTTTTAGTTGTTGACAGCATCGTAATCGGCTGATGATTCAGATAATAAGAATAAACCCCAAAAATGTATTCTATTTATTGTGAACTTATGTAACCGATCTACTATATTATGGAGTTATGCAATGCCCAGATCATTATAAAAGATTGGCCTACTCGATTTGGTTAAGAAAATAGTTAGGAAATAGTGAACACAAATTTCAATTTTTATTTCTTCTTTTTTTTCAGCTGACGACTCCGACATAGAATCCGGACCATTAAACAGTTCAATGAGTGACGACATCACAAATTCATCAATTCGTAACACGACAGATTCTGATTCAGATTTCGATATCGATTCAGATCTGACAATACCTGCCGACAATAGTCCCAGTATTAAACCAACACTATCATCAAGTCTGGGTACTAAATCATCAATATTAAAGAAAAGTTTGGCAAATTTAAAAAATAGTAACAGTAGTGATTTATCAAATACAACCAGCTCATCAACATCTATGATAGAAAATACATTTTTACGCCGACGTAAAAAGAGTCCGGCCCAAAATAAAAGTAAACCGGTCGCAAGTAAAGAAGGTAGTGGTGGTGATGGTAAATCGTTACGGAAAATTAATGAGAATTCTAATATAGAAATTGAATCGGCCGTGGAAATGTGCGAGGATATGGTGATACCGAGTATGGGCGATGAATTTAAAGATGCGATTGAAGATAAAATGCTGGGCAAAAACGATGTCCGGAGTAATAGTGAACCCAGCAGTCCGTCGAAAAAGTTTAATAATCTCACAAATTTACTAATAGATACGACGAGTAGACCGCCGAATACGGTGACGTTGATACAAGATCCACCACCCACGATCACCTTCTATGAACATCTGGTCACATTTCAATTCTGGTTTCGATTAATATACAACTTTAACATAATTTTCATTGGACTACTGCTAATCATAATTTTCTACTCATTCAATATACCACAATTTTTACAAGGTGTTTTCACCTGCCTCTACTGTTTTCTATTATTCAACCATTTATATGAATTTCTACAAAATCTAATAAATAAAATAGTCTTAAATAATGATGGCGGTAGTGGCGGTAATATACTAGGATTTCTATTGAATTGGAATAATCTAAAAAATAGTGCTAATAGTAATAGTGGTAGTAGTGATAATTGTGATATAAATAATATTTACGGTGGGGGCCATGGTGTTGAAAAAGGGAAATTTAATATTCCTGATTATACAAAAATTGCGGTGTGCGAAATCCAGCCGATTGATGAGTTTAAAGTGGTTAAATCGTATACGGTAAGTGGATTCTTGATATTTGTTGTCGTAGGGAAAACAACATTGTACGGCTTCTAAGATTAGCAGTATATATATAGTTAAATTAAATTTGAATGGGAAATCATGCATTTATCACGAACTGAGTTTAGTTTTAATAAGTATGTCAAGTTTATAATTAAATTCTATTAATTTTCACTTCTAGGGTTGGATGAACGAGATTCACAATTACGATCCATCAAATTTCCACATTTCTATGACACGTACTGTCTACATTAAACTCGATGGCACCATACTTCACATTTACAATACAAACACACGTGTTCCCAAGCGTTCGATGTGGAACGAAAAGAAAATTGAGAAAAAAGATGTCCAGTTCACAAAGCACAGCATTTATAATATACTCGATTGTCGCATTGAAATGTGTCCGCGCGGTTTAGCACGAAAGCGTCATTTCTCGCGTAAATATCCAATTCAGCTGACGATAAAAAATATGGCGAATGAAAACTCGGATCGCACACATCCAAGCGACGATAAAGACATGAATAATGCGACGAAAAATGATGAAAGCACGTCGAGTAGTACCACTAGTAGTGATCAATCAAGAGAACCACATCGTATGGATAGCGAGAATAGTGACACAAATGAATTTGATCTTGATATTGGCGCGACAATAATGAATTCGGATGTAACGCTACTACAAAAAATTTCCGAGACTCAGGAACTTAATAAAAATAACAAATCTAATGTGGTGCCGTGTGGTGAAGAATCGCGTGTGTTGTTATTTGCGCGTAACGATCGCGAAAAGGAAGATTGGTATCGACGTTTTTTAGCCGCGAGCAAAGGACTTATAAATGATCAGGAACCACCGAATTCTAGTGATTTTGTGAGCTTAACTGACGAAGAAATGTTTGCATATTTCGAAAATAATGAATCGGGCTCGGGGAAAGAGGAGACGGTTACGATACAACAGAATAGTGGCGCATCGAAAAAAGACGATAGCAGTAATGATGAAAAATCGAAAGATAATTCACCGAATAAAATGAGCACGAGTAGTAGTAGTGAGGTGACAAAACGAGAGAATATTAAAGAATCAACTTTTAAAGGACTTATGATGACGACGGGGTCGGCTCGTGGCCCAACTGATTATATAAAATTTATGTCGAGATATCAGGTTTGATATATTTTTGTGTTATGTCTGGGCTACTTAAGTTTGTGTTTTGTAATTTTGTTCTTGCTTGCTTTTTTAATCTGATCAACTTATTTGGTGCACATTTTATGATTTTTTATTTTATTGACAGAAAGCATGTTTAAATTTAAAAACTCCTGTTGTTAAGAATATTTCACCTAAACTGAAATCAAAACGGAAAGTATGTGCTAACTTTATTTTAGTTTGTTTTTCATGATAAACACATATTTATGAGGGTCAGTCGGCTGATTCGTTGAAAACACAATTTGTAAACTGTCAGTTCAATTTGAAAATTTTAAAGTTTTATAATTCTATAAATTTTGTTCGGCGAATCAGTCTAGTCCCTTTAAACAGCCGTGTTTCACTATTATCAGTTCCCATTAATATCTGATCCGAATATGTATATTAACCATATTTTTATTTTATTTTTGGGCAACAGCAACGTCGTGAAAAGAAAACGGAAGATGAACTGTGGAAAGGAATTGATCAGTCATTATATTTAGGCCCATCGGGGAGCATCGTGTGGGCTAACGTGCTATTCGGTCGAATCCTCTATAGTTGCTTAAACGATGCGAATTTATTAAAGTTTTTGCAAGATTTTCTGGAGAAAAAATTAACTGCGATAAGAGTAAGTACTGTGCTCAACTATATCCTGGGCCTATTGTTAAATTTATATAATATTTTATAGCTGCCCAGTTTTATGGAAGATGTGCACGTAGCTGAAATTAAACTTGGCGACACACCACCATTAATCCACCGTATATCACAGCCCGTTCTAGACGAGCGAGGTGTCTGGATTGAATCGGATATCACGTACGAAGGTCTACTTCATATGACGATTACGACAAAATTAAATTTAATGCGGCTGCGGAAACAAGAACACACGCATTCGGCCGCTGGCGAATCTACTGTGCCGCTACCAAATGAACTCGCCATGAAAATTATATGTGATAGTGATGCTGAGAGTTCGGGTGCATCGAGTTCTGATTCAGAAAGTTCTACGCAAAATAATTCCGATTGTAATACGACTGAGCAACAGGCGTTCTATTCACCGCCCGGAAATAGTCGTAAAATATTTCGAATTGTTGATCGAATAGCAGCTTCGAATTTATTTCAATCAGCTACCGAAATTTCTTATATTCAACGGGCCATGGAAAATATGAGCACTAACATTAAGCTGCGTGTTGAGTTAAAAGGTCTTGTGGCTAGAGTTATAATAAATTTACCACCACCACCATCGGATCGCCTGTGGATTGGGTAGCTCACCTAATCCTTAATATTTTATATTTTGCTAACCCCAAATATTTTAATTTTTTTTTTAGATTCCGAGGACCACCACGACTATGGCTAACGGCAAAACCGGCCGTCGGTGACCACACATTCGACTGGAGTATCGTAACGAATGTGATCGAAAACAAATTATGTGATGAGGTTTATAAATATCTAGTATATCCCAATATGGTCGATATCATTCTACCATTTCTAGGACAGCCAACGTATAATACAACAAAAGATGAATAAATTTGATTTGTGATAATTACATACACATACCCATACACATGATATTGTCTCACTTATCATTTATTAAATATACATTTAGTAATAATAAATTCATCTCCGTGCACCGAGTTCAATGTTGCGCTTCCTTTATCAAAAGAAAATTAAATATTTCTTTTTTAAATAAAATCAACCTATGGCTGTTCTAGTTGTTATAAATGTGAAAAACCAAAAAAAACTAATAATGTAAAAAATGAAATTCTAGAAAATATTTGTATGTTATGTTGTGACTGATATTAGTAAAATAATCATAAACAAATATCTCACCTAAGTAAGTATACAAATTAGTAAATGCAGGGCTTGTTGCTGTTTCAATTTTTTTTTCGATAAATTACATAAATGTAATATTTTCTACTCAATATATTCGCGAACATTGTGCATTTTGAAGAAAAGTATGTATCTGCCGAAAAAAGTACAGCTTTTGAACAAAATCCAAAATCTTTCACCAATAATAGCCATAAACAATAATCATTTTTTTCGTTTTGTAATCCATTTTCCTACTTCTGATCATCAAGAAAATTATAAAAGTCTTATGCCGTAATATATAATTAATAAACAATACCTTTAATTATAATTAAGTAATTTAACGTTTAAAAAAATATTTGTACTTCAAAAATGTTGAAAACTATTTTATAAAAACATGTACATATATACGAGTACATACAATTTTTTTTATTTGTTTGTTAAAGCAAAAAATATTGAAAATTCATAAAAAGTTAGCAAAAATGAAAATTTGGTAATTTTTTTTTGGATAAATTAGAATTATTTATAAATCATATTATTTATGTAGGTTAAGTAAAGTTCAGTAAAGTTAATGTTAAATTCTATTCCAAAACAAATTCAAATTTTTTTAAAAATTAATTTCATAAATATTAATTTTTAATGTGTGCGAGAATAAATTCTGTAGCGAACTAAATTAAAAATTTCTTTAGTTCCGTGAATTTTTCAAATTAATTTACGATATCCGATTCAGCAAATGACAAGTATCAAGCATTGAGTTTAGGCGAACTCTTTTTACCATTTTAATGTATATTTTGAACTCGATAAAAACTTTACTTAATCTGCAAAAATACCAAATATAAAATAAAACCAAAAAACTTACAATAAACTACACACACTAAATATGGAGCGAGAAAAAGAAGGCGATCATTTATAATTACAATTTTTAATGTTGATTAACATTTCCATATAATTTAAATAAATCACGAATGTTTTATTGGGAAAATATATATAATAATAAAAGAAATTGAAGAATTTAGATAAGAAAATAATGATCTAAACAATTTTCTAATAAAATTGAATTTTTACTGCCCTTAACCGATTCAATCACGTTTCAATGAGATTCAACTATTCACCGTTCATGTATAATGTGTCGCTAGAATATATGTTAATTAGAGGCATTCGTATTAAAATAACAAAGTACCATATGTCAAAATATGTATGTTTCTACTTTTTAAGTCAATTCCGAAAATCGAGCGATGCAAGTAAAATATTTCCGACCACTATTTAGCCGCAGCGAATTTAAATTATGTAATTATGTACGATATTCGGTAAATTATGTGCAAGGGCAATCCCCAGAACCAAAAATACGAGAATATTTCTATTATATCGATCATGAAGGAATGGTGAGTAAATGATGGACCTTAGATAGTTCGGTCCAATAAATACAAGTACAGTTATTTCTAGATGATGCCCGAATTAAAAATTTCACGTCGTGCTTTAAGGAGAAAAAATTTCTCGAATTTTTCTTTACTAGACTTCGATTGAACGATACAGGCCGTTTTGC
Organism: Tipula unca; assembly: GCA_951394425.1. Lineage (NCBI taxonomy): Eukaryota > Metazoa > Arthropoda > Insecta > Diptera > Tipulidae > Tipula > Tipula unca. The sequence continues at coordinate 206,749,999 of OX596380.1, forward strand.
CACGGAATTCCCATTTTTGAGTTTGTGCGGCCGAGAGCGTAATTTTATCCGGTGTGATGATCTTCCAATAGTTTATACGCATATTGTAACCAAGCCGGATGGAGAGCAGATGTTGTCGTATGGACATACTGGGGATTTAATGCTGTATAAATTCCAGCCGGATCGAATCTATATGTCCCCCAAAACCGGACGGGTTTATCACCCGGCCGATGAAAAATATGGATCGATTGGATTGGTTCGCTCAAAACTCGCGATCGAGATTAGTAAGTATTTCATATTCCATGAGGGGGAGGAGCGGGCGCCCACAAATTTTGTATGGCATGACCAGAATTACGAGCTGAATCGGGATTGGATTCAAAAGACAATAAAGTCACGTGATAACTGAATTTTATTCGTTTAATTTATACACTCGATTCCTCCAGAGAATCGATGGCCAATCACCTTTGAAATTAATCTTAGATGCTAGAAAATGTGTTAGTTCCGGTGAAAATATTCCCATTGAACCTTGCGAATGTTTGACTGGATAGTATATCAACCCTGTCAAATCGGAGTAGTAAAGCTTATTCGGGAAAAATGGGACTGTTAATAGACGGCCCGTTCGATTGATACTCAGCTGGGACTCACGATGTTTTAGGTTGTAAATGTTCGTGAACACAATTGGAAGGATTTGGAACTTTAAAAAGTTCACGTCTTTTAAACCAGGTAGCCGTGCGATATATGGAAAGTCGGTTGAATACTGTTGGTCATTACATTCTAAATTTTCAAAAAAACGCTTCAAAAAGTTTCGGTCTCGTACGGATGCTCCATAATTTTTTCTCCCTTCGTTGTCCAAATACAGCTGGAATTTAAATCGAATTTAGATTAAAAGCAACAGATTATTCTCTCAAGCCACTTACCATGCCCCGCTTATCGACATAGTAGAAATACTCTCGGATTTTCTTATCGTACGTGCTTTTCTGGCCTTGAATATATTGATTTATTTCTGGGAATTTGCTTGGTATTTGGGTTATCGTTGAAACAGTTCGAAAGAAACGTATGGGTTTAGCTAGTTTTAACAGAAAATTTGAAAGCATTTCTTCGATACAAAAACAAAAAAAAATAAATTCAAAGCACCCTGCCACTTGAAATTTCGAATTAGAATGCGGCCAAAACAAGAATATTGCTACGATTAATTAAAACGGAATTCATTCGTAAACTTCCTTAGATCTATAATTTTATTACAACATAATTTTGAGTAGTGTACGATGTGCCGTAATTAGTTCGTCTACTCACCGCACTAAATTTCACGCGTAATCCAAACGTTATATAAATTATTTATTTTACAATTTTACAGTCTTAAGTTTTAACCAAAACTAATTAATTTTCTTTCCTGTACATCAATATATGAATTTAAAGCATATCAAATAGCTCAAATATTTGAATTTTTATATAAGCCTAACTTTACTTAAAAAAACCTGTTCACATTTCATCACATTAATTATGTGATTTATGACTGTCAAATGTTTGACATTTGAAAATCTTCTAGTACAACAAAATTCATACACACAACACAGCATCAGCAATTGAGCGCCGAACAGAAGAAAGGCTAGAATTTACTTGTAATCAGTCCAACAGTTAATTTATATTATAGTTTTAATACTTCGAAAGTGTATTATTAAGTAATATTCTTACAAAATGTTGCTCAACAAGCCACTCTCGTTGCAGTAAGTACTGGGACGCCAAACTATTTAAATTTTCCGCTTCATGTATTTCCTTTTGTTTTGTAGTGAACTTCTTGGCAGTGGGTCGCAATTCGAACTAAATTCAGAGTTCAATAAATTTCACGATGATATGATCGATAGTGATGAAGAAGAATTCTCATTATTCTCGAATGATCCGATTGATGAGCTGGAACGAGATCCACGCCGCTTAGCACAGAAATCTCCATGGGAGAAACCATTCGACGAGCTCAAACCACAAATGGAACTTTTGTCGAGCGGAATTTACAAACAACTCGTCAAACCCGGTTTTGGTAAACCCGTTGTGACGAACACTCGAACGGTGATCCATTATAATGGATTCTGGGAAAATGAAATCGACCCGTTTGATTCAACTTATCTGCGAAATAAACCGCACACTTTTAAAATAGGCCAAGGCGAAGTTTTGCAAGGCATTGAAGTCGCCGTGCTCACAATGAAAGTTGGGGAAGAGGCACAGTATATCATGCCATATACGTTACTTTATGGACGACTTGGGTGTCCACCTCGTATCAAACCACTAGCTGATGGACTATTCGTAATCACCGTTATCAATTCGACTGACTTGGGTAATGAGCAAGCGACTGAAAATTTAGACCCGGAGGAGAAAAAAAAATTCCAGTACGTAATCGAACCTGTTCACCAAGTTCGAATCAGCGGTGTGGACGCATTTCGACGCGGTCAATATCAAAACGCAATCAAATTATTTTTGAAAGCGGTCAAAACGTTAGAAGGTTGTAACCTAATGGATAAAAACGATGAAACCCAACAGCGCGAAGTACTCATCAAGCTGTATACAAATTTGGCCGTGTCTTACAATAAAATCAACCAACCGCGGAAAGCATGTTTAGCCTGTAACCGAATTAGTGTCTTCACTAATATAAATCTCAATTGTAAAGCTGTATTCCAAGAAGGTCGTGCCTTACTTAAAATGGGAGAATATGGGCGGGCGCGTACCAAACTCCGTACCGCTCTAAAACTCGAACCAAATAACGATGAAATCAAACAGGAACTTCAGGAGCTGGCCGAAAAGTATAAACAATACGATCAAGATGAAAAGGAGATATGCCGGCGAGCGTTTGGTTTAATGGCGGTCAAAGAATCGCGAGATGCGTCCGAAACACAAAACAGTACCCTAACGGATGATTTAAAAGAGACCATTTCCGGTATGATACAAGAGTTTCTGGCTCAACCGAATCAGTTCTTCACCATGCCAGACGGATTTAATGAGCATGAGACTGCGTACATTGAACAGGAGGCAATCAAATGTGGCTTAGAGTTTCAACGTGCACAGAAACATGATGGTGTAGAACTTGTTTTGAAGAAGAAGGCGACGAAGTAATGGAATTGGGGAGGATTACGTTCGTCCTGTTGTTTCACGACCTTAATTTTATTTTTAATAAATTAAATATTCTACAGTGTAGTTATATATATTTAAATTGAATTTGTTTTCGTTATAAGCGTAGAATAATTAGGTTTACTGATATAATTTACCAGTCTTACAACTAATAATTTGTATACATACCGTTATTCAGACGAATTCACTAAAGTTCCAAATATCAGTTCGCAGGGCGACGCTGGTAAGGCTGATTAATAAATATCTGAGCGCTTTCCACATACTTCCATGATTCCTCTGGTTTATTTCTCGTTAGCTTCGCCAATACAGAATTAACTACCCCGGTTGACTCGTTTTTCTGTGCGTTTCCGAACCGTCGTAATAATGTGATTGATTGATCAAATTTTGTTGGGTAGAGCCGTTTCGTTCTGTTCCTCTATTTTCTGTTGATATGGATACGTTGAACAAAATCGGTCAATGCTGCAACTCGTACTCGAACTCCATAAGCTTACCGCCCATTTTGTGATATTCCATTTGTGATGTATAATTCGTAGCAATTCTGAAGTTTAATAACTTCAGTAGTATACTCGGAAAGTTTTTATTGTTGTGACGTACGCCAGTACTTCTAACGAGTATAGCTCCTATAACGTTCCACAGATGGCAATTTCTTACAGCTCTATCCTCTATGTAATTGAATACAGGTCCTACGAAAATAAATAATAATAATAAAAAACAGTTTTTAAAGGCCATTACTGGCCCCTTACTGAGTCAACAATTTGGCTCCAACAGTTTCGATCCTGAACATGGTCTTTATACTGTCTAAGACAATCTGAACAGGCCAAGTCGTTCTCTACATCATGGAGCCATCGTCGCCTGCAACGACCTCTGCGCCTACCATATGGTGGCTCTCCTTTCAGAGATTGCTGCACAATTCGTTCCGGATCAGCACGCAGAACCTGACCGAGCCAGTGTACTCGCTGAGATCTTACTTCATGTACAATATCGGGGATCTTTATCAGATCTCTGATCTCGATATTGTACCATCTATTTCGCGTTTTGGGCCGTAAATCACACGCATGAGCCATCTCTCGTACTCATCCGTCAGCGCCCAACTCTCACATCCTGCGAAAATACTGTGGATAAATTGAATTTCATGATTTTGCTTGTATTTTGACTATTTTAATCTGTGATTCGATATTCTTTCATAAATTAAATCAAACATTCAAAATGTTCTGTCCATTTGATATCATTGTTTACGGGTCATACGAGTACATATAAGAAGCCATGTATACAAATAATTCCAAACACACAGTCCATCAACATGAAATAGAATCCAACAAAACCTTCCAACCAAATTTAGAATGACTTGCATATCAATATATATATTCGTCTGTACACACATATAACAGATATCAGTTGATTTTCGGCCACAAAATTCCACATCATGTTTTATTAATTCCAAACAGTATAGTGTATCTAGCTACATATATGTAAATATATATCTGAAGTGCGACAAACTTAGTTCCCAGAACTTTTTTGTCGTTTGCATATTTTCCGAACATTTTACCATAATTCCATTTGTGCGAAATTTGTGCTAACTCAGTTAAAATTTAGTTTTTGTGTTGCCTCGTCATTTCCACAATAGTATTATATTTCAGATATCACTGTTGGTGTTTGTTGTGTGCAAATCAATAAAGTTATTTTTTTTATAGTTTTTCAAATTCCGATTATTTATGTCAACAAAAAAAAAAATGTCGAGGAAAAATTGGAAAAAAGTTGTGTGACCATGATGTTTGACTTCGTCGTTGCTCATATGTATATGTTGTTGGTACAAGTCATCTAACGAAAATTCAAACGGAAATGACATAATTTGAGAAGTAGTGTCGTTTTGGAATAACTTTATGTATATAATATGTATTATACGGTACGATGCTGTGCTGTGTGTCACAAAACTATAAAATAGTAGTTTTCTTTTTTTGAAATTTATTTTATGTTGATTCAGGGAATACATAATAATATCTTCAGTTATGTAGTATATGCGGATTAGCTGTATAGTTGAATAAAACTTATACTTTGTACGCTTATATATCATTGTGGCAGAGAATTGTTACACAGAGGCATAAAGCAATCTTTACGAATAAATAAGTGGATATTTGAATGAAGTCGCGCGATGTTAAAGAAAATCTTTAGTCCATATCGAAAGATATCAGCAACAACATGGATAAAGTAATTTCCTTTATTCTTCTATGTGTGTATAATTTAGAAGGAAAATTGTGAAAACAGCAGACGAGTTGAGACTATATAGATATAGCGAGGTTAAGTAGAATAAAGAATAAACTATGTAAATATCTGTTACATAGAATTTAATCAGCGTTGTACAACTTCTATGTGACTGCGGACCATGCTTTAGTTTATATTTGAAACGGTTGATCCAAGTTTTGTGGAGTGATGCGAAATTATCTCAGTTTACAAAAGTATAATCTTCACAATAATGAAACCTAAATAAAATTTAAATTACTAATTTGCTTAAGGGATTATTGTTATTAAAATTGGTTGGATCCCACAAGGATTTCGCACACATTGCCACAAAGAACCATGGCGCAAACCCAGGATTCAATCCCGTAGTTCTCGCATATAACATCATGAGCTAAGCCAATACGATGTAGAAGATCTTTAAAACGGTCATGCCCCATAAGAATTGCTAATGGCCCTTTTTAAGATTAAAGATAAAGCATACTTCGGTGTTTCTAAATAGAGCTCATTATTGAAATACTTCGCCTTACGACAGCTAGAAGTCTTAAGCCACTGAAACCTTAGGTCTTCAAGAGCGTATAGCCTTTATAGTTTTCTTCTCGTAGTTGAAAGATAAAGGAACCGCTAGTTCAGGACCAATTAAAGCTAATTGGGAACCGGCTTTGGCTAAATAGTCGGCGGTCTCATTGCCTACGATGAAGCACCCACAAGACCTTAACTTTATTATTAGAACAAAGAAGGTTCAAATGTTCGCAATCCTTGACGAAAGCCACCGAGAAAAAATTGGAGAAGTGGAATTCGGACGGTTATCTGTCATTAACCATATCGATTTCTGGTAAATATGAAGAATAATTTTTAAGAATTTGTCTATGTCCCACGGTAGAACCAAAAACATTCCACGACCAAGGCTGTGCCTAATACAAAGATACGTAACTGAGGCAAGGAAAAAATGGATTCTATAGCAAGAACTGGAGTCGAGGACATTGCCCCAGTAATGGTTATACAAGCAAGGTTTTGTAGACTATTAATTAAGCTTGGCTAAAGAAGTATTCAGGCCAAAAGAAGCCTTCGGGCTTAAACCCCAGGATTTCCCGAAAGCTTATCAAAATACGGAGAGAGGGAACAGATAGGACAAGGATGTCCCTACGCCCAGTAAACAATTAAATAAGTTTTAGACGGATTCACGTGCAGATCCTTCTCAACACACCATGCCTCCACAACAGTTAAATCATATTGAGTTAAGTCGATCAGACTTACTAGCTTTCGGGATAAAAACAAATTTAAATTTAAAATTGGGCGAATTTGACTACTTCAGCACTCAATGCCACTAATGGGCCCACGGTGCAATACCCACATTTACACTAACATTCATTTAACCCATTCATCCCATTCACACAAGTACAGTATACCACCAGCGCATTGCATAGCTCCATGCCACCCTGTACAGTGACATGGAAGAAGGATAAAAACAACTCTACTCTTGTTCTAAGATTTTAGAACAGTGCTAAACGCAATGTATGCTTAAAAAATGTGGACGAAATGATCCTGAATGTGAATAAAGTCATGCTGTAATTCAGCGTGGTAAATAAGATTAGGGCCACCAGCCTTATAAGATGCAAAGGGAAAGAGACTCAAGTCGGGATTTCGCAACAAAAGTTCCGCAGCAACATCATTCGAGTTGACGATATCACAATCAGGAAAATGAACAGAAAGAATATTTAAAAATTTCCTTTGTTGAAAGAGGTAAGCTGACCGTCCGGTACGCGAGCAGAATCAAATCTACTGCACACATTATTCTTAGCCAAAGCCTTTTAGAAGCCAGCGACAGCGGACATAGGCTGTTAATTTCCTCGCCTTCTGCAACCCAACCATGAGGATGTCTGAGTGGACCTAAAACTTCTTTTATATTCCTTTTGTGTTAACAAGAAATCATCCCAATCAATTTATCGCGTAGATTTTGTTCCTCTGTTCTTTAGTTTCTTAGCATATTCCCTTAATTTTTCAAGGTCAGAATTCCGAGTCTTTTGATTAGTGATAAATGGACACGAGTTTTCGAAGGGTATCGTTTAAGGTAAACATTAAAGGAGATACACCGGTGATCAGACATGAGAATATCATCCGTCACCCTCCAGTCTAAAATTAAATCAACGATGTACTTTGAGCATAAACTAATGTAAATCACCTCCTGCCGAAAAGAGTTTACTCCTGGAGATCCTCTCCAGAACGTACTAAAACAACAAATTGGAATGAGAACTATTGATTGGCGATTCGCCTCACGTTGGACAACCTTCCCACCAGGGATGGATCAATTATTATTTTCTACACGTGACCCGTAAATAACGTCAACAACGTAGACAATGTCGATAATGTAGACAATTCCTAGGGTGGTTTTGTCAATTAGTTCTAAACTAAAGGGTTACCAAATTTCTTTAGGAATAATGCGTTATTGGTGATAGTTTTATATAATCGTGCTCAAATACCATGAATCTATTTCAGCGTCATGTTTATCCATTACAAAATTATTAAATTGACCCAAAACAACGATATATAGCGTTATATAGAGTGGGGCCCTCTTGATGGGCACAGATTTTCAGGAATATTATTTGTCAGATTTTTAATTTCTTCGAAATACACTGCTTGGAATGTCATCTCATTAAATGTTACTATGCAGTTCAGTTAAGTTTCAAAGGATATTAATGTTGAGACATTTTTGGTTCAACTTAGCTTCTGTTAAGAAATGTTCCAGTTTCTCAATTCAATTGGGAAGTATAAAAGATTTGCATAACATTAAATACATACGGTGGTGGGCGAGGTAGTAGAGTGATTGACTTTGGATTCGTGGACCAAGGTTCGAGTCCTATTAGCGACGGTATTATTTTATTTTAATTTCTTCTGTATTCAAATAGGTTCAACACACAGCTTCTGTGTTAAACATTTTCATATTTTTCAAGTAATGGCATGTATAAGATGGGTGAAATAAACGCCCAGTCCATTGCCTTTGCTAAACTTTTCAATATTTTCTATTCAAGACAGATATAAAAGATTTGTATAGCATGAAATATATATGCGGTGGTGGTCCAGTAAGCAAAGTCAGTGACTTTGAATTTATGGATCTAAGTTCGATTCTCGATCGAGCCAAACATTTTTTGATTTAATTTTTCCTGTCAAATTGGTTATGGTGAAATAAAATTACTCAAATCCAACTCAGCTTCTGTTCAAAACTTCAATATTCTCCATGTAAAAGTGGCAAGTATAAAAGATGGGTATATGGGTACAGAGCGGTAATGAAATTGTATGGCGATGGTCAAATAAGCAGTGTGCATTGCCGTTGCTAAAATTTTCAATTTTTTTATTCATTATAATATAGCTATAAACGATAGGAATATCACTATTTATATGTATGGCGGTGGCTCGGTGGTAAAAGAAGCTGTGTGATTGGTACTGAATCGAGACGAGTTCAACCCTCAGTTTAGATATATATTTTTAAATTAATTGCAAATTGGTTATTTTTAAATAAAAAAGCGATTTTATTTTAGTTTAATGAGAAATGTGTGGATGTCCCGGCTAAATTTTTTTTACCCTTAATCAAGGTTCGAACACTGCACAAAATCCACGATTCCAGATCCTATGACACCGTTTACTTTACCACCTCACCATCTCCGTATTTTGATTTGCCGCTACCCTCATGCTTTATATTTGCCAATTGAAGGGTGAAATTAAATAAATTAAATTAAAAATTATTTAATGCCAAACCGAGGCTTGAACTCAAGTTCACAATTCCAAATGCCACGACTCTGTTTACTGGACCACCGGCGTATATAAAGTTGGTGCTATACAAATCTTTTATGTTTGCCAATTCAATAGAGAATATTGAAAATTTGAGCAACAGGAATGGACAACTCATTACGATCATACACAACAGATGGTTCTTACATTGTCATTACGGTTATACACAAGAGATGGCTCTTATAGTTGTAGAAATTGAATGTAGATTTCAACAGAAGCTGTGTTGAATCAATTTTACAGCAAGATTTAATTAATTTTAAGAAATTAAATTAAAAAAGTGTTGGCGCTGACGAGTCTTGAACTCGAATCCACGATTTCAAGAGCATTGATTCTGCTTACTCGACCATCGGCGTATTAAAAATTGGTGCTGAACAACGATAGAAATCTTTACAAAAAGGTTATATTCTTCTTTAAGAATAATCCGGGGAAATTTAACACACCCCACTCCTTGAGGTTCTTAAAATTTCACAGTACTGCGACTCACACTGTGTGTGTATCGAGGTGAGATCTAATATAGGAAAATTTTACTTGGTCAGTATCTATTTTCAATATTCAGACGATCCAGTGGAATATATTAACAAACTTGACAAAATCATGGATGGTCTAAAAGACTATCCTATTATAATTACTGGCGACTTCAATGCATAAGTCTAAACTTTGGCACAATAAGGACGCAAACGAAAGAGGAGTCCTCGTCGAAGAATTCATTGCAAGAAGTAACCTATTCGTTATAAACGAAGAAGGGCAGCCAAGTACATATTCCCACAATGGAGAGTCAAATATTGATCTCACTCTCATGACGGGTGGTCTGTTAAGAAAAATTAGAAGTTGGTCCGTCCATAAAAATTGGACATCAAGTGACCACCGAGTAATTGTCACGATCTTGGGCTCGGAGGACACACATAATGAATCCGCACCATCTAAGATAGCTCCTCGGTATGCCTTAAGGCATGCCAATTGGGAGGGTTTCTACAGCCAGCTAAGTAGCATCTGGCTAAGCCTGGCAAAAGACCTGGAGGTGACGATCGAAAGCGATATCGATCGAGTTGAACAAACAATAACCAGTTCAATAATCAAAGTCTGTAGCGCTACTATTCCACGTAAACGTGCTCGCAAGTCAAAATTGTCTTGGTGGTCTCCTGACCTAAGTGAAAGTAGAAAATTGGTTCGTAAGTTGCGCAAGTTATATCAAAAAGATAAAAACCCCGACTCTCGGGAAAGCAAAAGGCTTAACTATGTGGCACACCGAAGGGCGTACTTCAAAAATATTAAAGACAAAAGCCAAATGAGCCTTAGAGAGTTCATAACGGAGCATGGAAATGCGGAACCGTGGGGCTTTGTCTACAAATTTAACACAGGCAAATTGAAGACGAATGAGGTACTAAGTACCCTGGTGAGCGGTAGCGGACTAACAACAATCTGTTGGGAGGACACTACCAAATGCTTGCTTAACACCTTACTGCCCGACGACTACGAGGAAAATGACTCCGAGAGGCAAAAAGAAATCCGCGCCGATCGTAGCACTGCACCAACCACACCAAACGTGAGCCACTTCAGTGATGAAGAGGCCACTTTGGCTATCATGTCTATGAAAACCGGTAAAGCGCCAGGCCTAGACAACATCGAGGTCGAAGTGATACAACGTGCATGGCCTATTGTAGGGCCCTGTATCACGAACTTTATGAATACTTGTCTTAGTAAAGGAATATTCCCCAAAGCATGGAAAAATGGCAAACTAGTAATCATTAGAAAAACTGGAGATAGGTGTCAAACCGATCCCAAATCTTATCGACCAATCATGCTGTTGCCTGTCCTTGGCAAACTATTTGAAAAGTTAATTGCCGGAAGGTTAATGGACATATTCCAAGGAAGTGGTACCTATAGTGACAAACAGTTTGGCTTCAGAGAAAATAAATCCACAGAGGACGCAATGATCGTATTTGGCGAATGACACGAGTAACGTTGGCTTCCAGTACCTCAAATCTAGCTTGTTTATTCACATAGACTTTGGACTTTGCGCAGCCCCAAAGAAACGAGTCTAGAGGTATCATACGATAATCCAATTCAACGATCCGAACCGTGAAATTAATTGCTCGCTAGCATGATTTTTCAATAAGTACATTGCTTCGCGCGAGTTACGTTCTGTACCTATTAATACCGCCATATCGGTACAGCCCTACACTTCACCGTTGTACAAGACATTACAACAACAAGGCGACAAAGCAACATAACACCGGCATATGCAGTATAGGTCAACGAACAAGAAAATATTCAGGTATATCATTTTTATATACTTTTCACACGTTTTACGCAAATGCTGAATCTACAAAATTATTATATTACATTTCAATTAAATAAAAAAATAAATGTTTTTGCTTAACAGACAATAAATATTATTATATAGAGAAATATTAGATATATACATTTTAGAGTATTTTTTGAGTCCGAACCGTTAACAATAAATAAATATGTTATAAAATAAAAGTTTGAATAAAATAAATAAAATAAAAAGAAAAAATTAATTTAAAAAGTAATTTTTTTTAACACGACTGCTCAAACGAAACTATAACTCGCGGTATATGGCAAATAGCGCCGCCTTCTTGGAACCAAATGTCGTTGAGGTCTGGCTTCAACCTCAGGCAGCAAATATTCCGTTATCATGGCGCAATAACGAGCACTATTCACAGGTACGCCCCGGACGTTTTCTTTTTTGAAGAAATATGTACGAATGATTTGACAGGCGCATAAACCACACCAAACCGACTATTTCGTCGCGTATCATCTAATACGGTAAACTGGGATTCAAACTTTTCGATGGTATTCCAAATAGTGATCTCGACAGGCCGATTATGTATGTCAACCGTAACTTGGTCTAAGTGCACGAAACACGTTGCACTATTCTTGCGTCAAAAAGGAACAAATGAAAAAATCACCTCTATAGATGAACGGTTTTACAAAATACTCCCGCGAACTGGCGCATTCGATTTCAAATCGCTAAAATATCGTAGGTTGTTGACATTATTTTAATTGTCGACATTGACCAAAAACACTGCCAAGTAATCTACGTTATATTTTACGTGTCGTCGACAACCGCGTAGATTACATGGCGTAATAAAGACAATTTTATAAGTTTTAGACGGATTCACGTGCAGATCCTTCTCAACACACCATGCCGACACGAGAGTTAAGTCATATTGAGTTAAGTCGGACACGATACATGTTTATGAGAGGGGACATGATTAGAAAATGAATCTCTATAATAAATCTGTCGATCATTCTTTCCAGAGTATTCAGCAGGGTAAATCCCATTAGGGCCACCAGACTCGTCTGGTAGACGAGGCGAATCAACACATCTACACACATTATTCTTAGCCAAAGCCTTTTTTTGAGTCCAGCGACAGCCGATATAGGCTGTTAATTTCCTCGCAAAAGTTCAACCACGAGAATGTCTGAGCGGATCTCAAACTTCTTTTATATTTCTTGTGTTAACAAGAAATTATCCCAATCAACCTATCGCTTAGATTTTTTTGATCTATTCTTTAGTTTTTTAGCAGATTGCCTTAATTTTTTAAGGTCAAAATTCCAGAAAGGTTTGAGCGAGATGAGATGAGAATATCATCCGTCACCCTCGAGGCTAAAATCAACGGTGGACTTTGAGCATAAACTAATGTAAATCACCTCCTGCCGAAAAGAGTTTACAAACGTAGGCTCGCATCCTGTATTGAGAAATTAAAGCTCGAAGAGCTTACTATATAGTTAAACAGAGAAGAACTCTCGTGGTTAATGTTCGTACTAAGCAAAGTCGAAAGATCAGCTGAGCTACGCTCGTGGATAATAGCTCGAGTTTATTGAAAGAATTTTTGCAGAAGGCCATTGCTTAAACTCAATCCAGTGACAGCAGCATCAAGAAGGTATATAGTTCTTGAATTAGACAAATATCAGTATGCTTTACAGAAAACTTCCAATTTATTTAAATAATTTACTATGTTGCAAGTTGATCTGCTTTTTTCTAAGCATGGTCGACATTGGATAGTCGAGTAAGACGAGGAATAATAGTTGAAAGAGATCCTCTCCAGAACGTACTACAACGACAAACCGGAATCAGAAATATTGATTGCCGATTCGCCTCACGTTTGACAACCTTCCCATCGTCAATTGAAATAGGCTGGATTAGTCAGCTTAATGTTGGTAGTTACTACTACTGGGCTGTTCAAACCCAGTTTCTCAGAACACAAAAATTCTTGACCGTTGATTCAACGGCGGTCTGTGCATACGAACGCGGTTTTTTCGACGCCACTTCAGGATTGTCACCAGTTATGGTGTGAACTCAATTGGGAGTGCCAGCGGGGCTAGGCTGCTCCGTGATCGTAAAATACATAAAATAAAATATTATTAAGGGATAATAAAGTTGAAGAGTCCGCTTGATATTTTTACCATTTCGTCTACCAGTTTTCTACATATCTATACTTAAATCCTACCACGGTTGAATTGGAACTACATATTTACTTTTTGCTGGTTCTGGAGGATTATCGGTCTCGATGTGGTTAAACAGACACGATCATTATTTTTATGATTTTTCCATTTCGGCATCCATTTTAGGTCACCAGCTCTCGTATATGTTTCTTAGTGCAGTGCCCCTTGGATGCCCAATGTATATCAATTCCAACGGTTTGAGCCTCGCAATAAAATATTTTTCGAAAAACATATTTAGTTCATTTCCAAACAGTATTTTTAGATTTTTATACATTCGGTTCACTTACCAGAATATAATCCAATCTTGAAGTTTTCTATATCGATATCTTTTGCCGATACTTCGGTCAATTTCCAATGGTTTAATTGCAACTGGTATAATGGATCATATTCCTTGAGTTTGTAAATTCCAGTATACTGTGGGCATTATCTATTGTTCAATCCATGCAGAAGCTTTACCGTGAAATATTTTCAATGGTTTGTGATCGGTGATTAAAATAATTTTTTTACGAATTTTATACGAATTCATCAAATGCTTAGCAAAAACTGGTAACGAGTGTGGTTTTCTCTTTTAATGGCCTTGTTAACATGTTTCATATCGATACAAATTTTTATCTGGCGATAATGGTGTAATCCATGCCGGTGCAATTGTTCAGGCAATTTTACTGTGTTGATAATTTTAACATTCGTTTGCTTCAACATATCCCACCTATTTCAACCAATAATGTTTTGCTTTGTTCCAGAATCCGTAGCCAGTTCCACTATCTTTGTCGTAAATGATATTTTTGTTTTTTATCGCCAGTTTTAACGAAAAACTTTTTTATTAGCTTCTTTATGGTCATCAAAACCATGGTCATCGAATCTAACAATCCATACGGGCGCTGACAATTGTACGGACCATCGCTTAAACAGCGCTGGTATATGTATGTACCATGACCATATCGCATCAGACTTATTCATTTCTCTTTATATACGAGTACGTATGTATACATATAATAAAGCAGCCACCAGCATGCGGAAAAATCTCTATTTAGGAAAAATATATTCTCAAGTGTAGTTGTTGTTTTTGGCGGATGTTGTTGTTCTTGTCGTTGATCTATCCGTATATATAGTTAATTTGTAATTAATTACATTTATCTTTTTTTAATCTTGTGTGTTTTAAATAAAACAAAAAATCGTTTTAAGTAGTTTTTCTACACAAAAAACAAAAACAAAAAATTAACTTGATGTATCTTTATGGAAGGGTTAAGGGTTAATTTAATTTTAGGATGTTATTTATAGTTGTATTTTATTGCCTAAAGTAGACATTAGATTTATGATTCCTTCCATTTACATATACATATACATTATGAGGTTGTGAAAAATGTGTGAACCTAATTGGTAATTACCGTGTCTAAGTACTTAGTAATAATGGGGATATAATATACTCGTATGCACGTACCAACTATACTATACGTACTATAAAATTTCCGAAATGACTTAATTTTAGCTACACACCATGGTACATTAGAAACGACAACCTTCATAACGATCTAAAGATGGAGTACGTTACCGAAGAAATCAAGAACCATGCAAAGAAACATGTACAGCAACTCGGTCAAACTCTCTACTAGATGAATTGTAATTCAGTTGTAATACTCGTAGATACTAAATAAAAAAAAAATCCTTTAAAAGCCATAACTCATTAACAATATTTCCAAATCAATTTTCTAAAACATTAAAACATGTTGACAGACTGGCGTTTTGGTGTGAAACTGTCTTGGGGGAATCAAGTTGGTACTTGTTGCCAGTTCCGTATCTTGCAGCTTCCACAAGTGTGCGTGTTACCTCCCCGTGGTGACCACCGGGCAACTAATATACCATATTTATATGTGGTGTACTAGGCGGAAACACAGGCTGGCCCCTCGAATCCAAAGGGTAAAGGCACGAATGCTGGCCCTCCAGCGTCAGTGAACTACCAGACCAGGAAGAGAGCCTGGCGCATGATCTGCAAGATCAACAACATTCCGTTGGAGCAGAGAACGGATAGGGACAGGGATACGCTTGCGGTGGGCAATGCGTATCATTGAGCCATAGCAGGACGGTTCCGAGATCTCACAGCCAAAAAGGCAGAGATCTGATGATGAACCGCCTACGGTGGCTAAAAAAAAGCGGGTTCCAGATAATGTTACCAGGCCCTTCAACGAGGTGCTAAAGGAGTGGCATCTGATGCAGTCGTTGGCAGGGCTCAAGAAGATGGGAGAATTACGGCCCTTAACTGGAGGAAGGTGTAGAAGGCCTTAGTCGCCATCTTCACGGTAAAAAATATAATACTATTTTTTAAACCACAATAAAGATTACAGACATTTTGGCAATATATCCAACTGATTAAAAATTTTATATTCTTTTTTTCGGTTACAATTTAACTATTATGTATTAAAATCAAATATAAAATGTTATTTTTCAATAATTTTGGATTGAAATATACTAAAAATGCAATCGTTATGCAAAGAAATTGATGTGTATTTTTCGGCGAAAATCGGTGGATTTTGTTTTTTATTTTATTTACGATCACGCATTTTTCCTTTCGTTTTAATTCTCAATGAGTTGTCTATGAGTGAGTAATCAAGATATAAAAATTTGGTTTTCTCTTTCAGTAAATATAATAAAAAAATTAATTGTACCGTTTTTGGTTTTATATTTTTTTGTAATTTATACAGACATGTTAGAACAGGAAACTGTTATTTAATTATAATATATTACAAATTAAACTAAGTGAAATTATAATATTTGTTAATCCAGGTAATATTTTAGTTGATGCGCAAATTTCGATTACTACATGTCGATCATGTCGAATATTAAAATTTTAAAAATAAAGTATACTTGTGGTTTACAAAATACTAAAAAAATAATTATATTCAATGGTTTTAGTGATGTTTTAGAAAAAAGTAAGTTATATAAATATATATATACATATACACATTGTATTATTGATTTAAAATATATGATTTTTTAGTAATCAACAGCAGTCCCTACGACTTAAGTGAAAATACATTCACAATACAATTTGATAAAATTCAAATTAACAAAGAAAACTTGGAGGACATTATTATACAATTTGGTAATTGTGCTTGTTTTGAGATTGAGGTCGTAGTTTCCGGTACAAATACAACGCCAGTTAGTAGAGCAAATGCTGTAATTGGCCCTGAATTATTGATTAACGCTGAGGTAAGTTCCAGCATGTGCTGTTAATAATTTGAAGTGTAATAATTAAGTGAGGTTAAAATTATTTAAATTAAATTTACTAAGCGATCGCCAATGTTAAAATAAATAATTTTAAAATTTTTATGTTTTCATATTAATTTTGCCTGTTCTCAACTTTAACACAGCATTGAGACTGCGTCACTGTCATCCTACATAGTCGTACCAGTTTTGTTGGCATTCCTAGGTATTCCAGGGCAGACCATAAACTCTCTCGATTGATCGAGTCATAGGCCTGCCGGAAATCCAGGAACACCTGATGTACGGGGATGGATGTCTCATAATATTTAGATAGAATCATCCGCAGCGAAAAGACCTGATCGGTGACTGATCGATTCGGACGAAATCCTCCTTGATAGTCACCAACCAAGCCCTCCGCTAGAGGAGTGATTCTATCCAATACAATGTATGACAGTAACTTGTAAGCTGTGCAAAGGAGAGCTATACCGCGATAATTCTCACACTTCAAGCGGTCTCCCTTCTTGAAGATGGGGCATATCGCGGCCACTTTCCATTCGTCAGGCATAACTTCGGTTCGCCATACTAATCGAATAAGGTCGAAAAGACAATTCCACAAAGTATCCCCTCCGAATATCAAGAGCTCCGAATTAATGCAGTCCACTCCAGGTGCACGGTTTCGTTTCAATCTCTGCATGGCTTTAGTGAATTCCTCATGGGATGGCTCCTCAGTGCAAATCTCCGCAGTCTGTATTAGAGGTGGCTCAACAACAAGTTTTTGCTATCGACAAGTTTTGTAGTTAACTCGGGTGTTCGGCAGGGAGATGCTCTGTCCCCGATACTCTTTAATCTCATGTTGGAGTACATCTTTCGTAAAACTGAAACACCGCAGCGTAACATCTTATATAGCCAGTCCAATCAGGTGCTTGCATATGCAGATGACATATGCGTGATTGGACTGAATAGCAACGGAGTGAAAGAAATACTTGATCCGCTTGTAGAGTTTTCAGCTTCAGTTGGACTTCAGATCAATGAGTCCAAAACGAAATACCTGATCTCTGGTTTTAGGGACAGTGGTACACCAGATTTTAGTAGTGGCCACCACACGTTTGAGGGAGTGAGGAGGTTCAAATATTTGGGTTCTCTTATCACTCACGATAATAGTGTGGGTGAGGATATTAAAGTGCGGCTGGCAGCTGGCAGTCGTTCTTTGTATCCTCTAAGGCCACTGCTAAAATCTAAACACTTATCAAGTACCGTGAAGCTGAAGCTTTACAAAGCGTTGATCAGGCCCGTTGTTATGTTTGGATGTGAAAGTTGGGCGCTGACGGATGAATACGAGAGATGGCTCCTAACATTTGAGAGAAGAGTCATGCGTGTGATCTACGGCCCAAAACGCGAAATAGATGGTACCTACCGAGCTCTGTACAATATCGAGATCAGAGATCTGATGAAGATCCCCGATATTGTACATGAAATAAGATCTCAGCGAGTACGCTGGCTCGGTCACGTTCTGCGTGCTGATCCGGAACGAATTGTGCAGCGATCTCTGAAAGGAGAGCCACCATATGGTAGGCGCAGAGGTCGTTGCCGGCGACGATGGCTCCACGATGTAGAGAACGACTTGGCCTCTTCAGAGTGTCTTAGACAGTATGAAGACCATGCTCAGGATCGAAACCGTTGGAGCCAGGTTGTTGACTCAGTAAGGGGCCAGTAATGGCCTTTAATACTGTTTATTATTATTATTATTAATTTTGCATCATATAAAAACGAGTGAAACTATCGTGTTTGTCATTTTATTTTTAAAATTCATTACGGTTGTGTATTTCTAGTTATTAATTACCTAAAATAACCGCTCATTATATTATTTTTATAATGGTACCAATTGGAAATCGGAAATACCATATTGTTTGTGTAAATTACAGATTAAAATGACGTAATAAAAGTTATAGGTTAAGTTATTTTTCGATGTCAATTTTAATTTCGATGTAATTACCATAATTGATGAATAAGGAAAATCATATTTACATACACATATTTAATTCAAAATAATAATTTATTTATTTTTAGGTTTCTTTAATATATTCTTGGATTTATCGATTTTTTAAAATTTAATATATTAAATATTTTTCCACAGAGTCTTAAAATATTTTTACAAGAGGATACGGATGGATTGGAGATTCTCAAGGAATATGACGAAAAGAACACTTTGTGCAAATCTAGCAGGAGAACTTTTGTTAAAATTTTGACCAATTATTTAAGAAAATATTTTGGTAATTATCCTAAAAAGGAAGCTAAAATTGCAATTGCAAAAGCAGCAATTACATTATTCCCATCATTTAAGGTTGCTAACAGTAAATTTGAAGGAATTGTAAGTTAATTACAATGTAATAATTATTTGAAAATGTTTGTTATTTTTATATTTTATGGCTGTAGGAAATATTTTACAATCCAGAGGATAATAGTGGCTTTTTGGTATCAAAATTATAAAATATTAATAACAAACGACATAAAGTGGAAGGTACATTCGGCAATATAAGAAAAAAACAAAAACTAGGAAATATAGAGGAGACCACTGTGACATCAAAACTAAAAATTGAAGATAAAGAGTTTTTTAAAACCTGTGTAGTAGAAACGCAATTAGAGCTTTTAAAATTAAAGCTTAAAAATACAATAGATGAGAGAATTGAATTTATAAAGGAAAACATAAATATAAAGCAACATTTTCCTTTATTTTTTTATAAACCTGAACTGGTATACATACTTACTTACCTTTTATCAGTGATAATTATTTAATTAATTTTAACTATCATTTTTAGATACTGTATGATTTTGAACTTCGGCATCCAAATATTTCGAATAATTTACTTAGCCGCTGGGAAGAATACAGCAATAAAATTGAATCGGTACTGCAAGTTACCATTGGGGAAACCTTTGAAAAGTTAGGAAGTAAGTATCATACAATTATTAAAATCATTTCACAATTACATCCGATATGTAATATTAATCGTTATTGATTTAATGTTAATTTTTATGTTTACAGGTTGGAGTCACAATATTAAAACATTTTTGGGACTATTAAAACTTTTACCGGCTACAACTTTCGGGAAAAAATCAAAATTCACCAAACGATTGAACTTTGAAGAAGCTTGTAATTTGTTAGTGCAGTTTGAGGATTTAAGTTATGAAATATATTTAAAAACTTATTTATTACATTGAATTTTTTTTTACAGTTAAATACACCGCCAAATAACTTTGCAACGAATGTAAAAGAACCACATATAGTGGCTGTTGGGCCAAATAGAACTGCAATATCTCAATTTTATCTTCAAATTGATGGAGAAGTAATTCCTTTACCGTTCCATTATAACTTTTTGGACTCGTTTGACATAGTATTTAAGTCTTATTATATTTTTAATATTAATTTTAATCTTAATTTACTACATTTTTTTAATTTTTTTGCTATATATATTTATAATATTAGCAGTGTGAAGCCTTCTAGTAATTTAGTAGACATTTTTTCCCGGTTCAATTAACAAACCAGTATACAAAATGTTTTTCTGTTTCAAGTGCAATATGCAAAATTTTAAATCAGTAAATCATGTTATTTTTCATTTAAAGTATGATCATTTTATAACTGAAACTAAAAGTAGCAGTTTAAAATGTATATTAAGTACAACTTGCACAAATGAATTTATTACATTTAGTGGTTTAAGGCGACACGTTATAACTTGTAAATCAGTTACACAAACTCTTCCATTAAAGCAAACTGAAGAAATAATTAATGTTAGTAAGATAACGAATAGTACACCTCAAACTTCTTCACAGTCCAACATAAGTGATGATATTTCTGAACAAACTATTGAACAAACTAATTATGATGCAAATTTAGGTTTAAACTTTCATAATATTAAATCAAACATTCAAGTGCTTGTTAATGAACTAATGTCTATGAATATTTGCCAAGATAATATTACCATCATTTTAAAAAGCATTACTAGTTTGTTCAACAAAAATTGTGAATCAATGATTGATTATATAAAGCATATAAATAGTATTCTCAAATTCTTGAATTTATTTCTAATTTTAATTCATCAGTCTTAAATGAGATTAAAAATCTTTCAACATATTATAAAAGAAAGCAAGCTAAAAGAGATTGTGAATATTATACAGATTTATTAGAAACAAGTTTGGGTGATAGATGGGATAAAAAATTTGATGTAAATCAAAATATTTATAAAAATGTTTTAATACAATGCACCTTTCAATACATACCAATAAAACAAACTATATATTCCCTATTTAAAAATAATAATTTTTGCAATATGTACTTCAAAAGTGACCATGTTTGTGATAACAATCTATTACAAAATTTTTGTTGTGCTTCAATTTTTAAGGAGAGCAGTTTTTTCACCGAAAACACATTTCCACTTCAAATTCAACTTTTTTTTGATGAGTTTGAAGTTGCAAATCCGTTAGGTAGTAAAAAGGGAGTTCATAAAATAGGTGCTATTTATTTTTCATTGCGAAATGTCCCTTATCCATTTAGTTCAAAATTAGAGAATATATATTTAGTCAGCTTATTTTTTAGTAATGACTTAAAAAATGAAAACATTAATTTTAATAGAGTACTTGAACCTATAGTTTCAGATATAAAAAATTTAGAATCGGACGGAATAAATATAAATTTTGAAACGAAAAATTATAATATAAAAGGAACTTTAGTAGCATTAAGTCACGACAATTTAGGTGCAAATTGTGCATTAGGATTCGTTGAATCATTTCAGGCAAATTTTTTTTGTAGGATATGTACTGCACATAAAGATCAAACACAAATTTTAGCATCGGAAAATGTAGCTGAATTAAGAAATTTTACAGATTACAAAAATATTTTCACAACTACAGAGGTAAATATTAATTATAACACATCTAAAGGTATCAAGCATTATTGTATTTTAAATGATATACTTCATTACAACATATTTGAAAATAGTAATGTAGATATAATGCATGATATTTTAGAAGGTGCCATTCCGTTTATAATTAAACACTTCTTGCAAGTTGCAATTTCTTCAAAACTCATTAAATTAGAAGAAGTCAATGAAAAAATTAAATGGTTTAAATTTGGGTACACGTTCAGAAAGAATTTACCATCAACTATTTATACAGACAAACAGACATTAACATCTATAGGTCTAACAGCTTCGCAAAATTTGTGTTTATTTTTGCATTTTCCTTTTATCTTTTATGAATTAAGTCTGAAGCTTCCAAAGCTTTGGAATGGAATTACTACACTATTCAAAATTGTTTATCTTATTTTATCACCATCTATACCTTTACTTGATAAAGAAATCGCGCAATTAGAAAATAATATTACTCAGCACCTCAACTGTATTTTGCAAGATTATAAATTAAAGCTATTGCCAAAGCACCATATACTAACACATTATCCTAGAATAATTAGAAAAATAGGTCCTTTATTGCATACGTGGTGTATGAGGTATGAAGCCAAACATCGTTACTTCACCAAAATTAATTCAGCTATAAATAATTATAAAAATATTTGTAAAACATTAGCATTCCGTCATCAATGTTTTATTTCACAATCTATAAACAATCAGACTTTTACTGAAAAGAAACTTTTAGGCAAAACGAAAGAAACATTTTGTTTTTTTTCTTTACCTTTCGAGATGCAAACTAATTATTTAATAAAATTTCCTCAATATCAAAATAGTATTCATTTGATAGAATGCTTTAGTACAAACTGGTTTGAAGTAGATCCGGGATTTCACTATCGAATAGGTTTATTTTTGTATTTAAATAACCAAAATAAATTTGGTAAAATTACTAATATATACCATGTAAATCAAGATTCTTATTTTCAAATTAAACTATTTGATCTAGTTATTTTCAATGAAAATTTTAACAGTTATCATATTAAAGAAACAGATCATGAACTTTGTATTAACTATGCTGATTTAAATAACAAAAAATCGTTTGAATCTTATACAATTATGGAAAATCAATTTATTTTAGTTCCATATTTATTATAATAATTTTTATTTTTTATTTTTAACTATTATACCAAAAAAGTGTTTGAATTAATAATGAATTTTTAATAATAAATGTATGAAATATTTGAATATATTATTTGAAATAAATAATAGATTAAAATGAAGTCTTTTTGTTATTAAAATACTTTAAATCCCGCCAGGTTTACTTGTAATCCGGAGTTATTCAATCAACTGTAATTAATGATACTAAAGTTAAATACATATTACTTATAATTTTTTTAATAATCAATTATTACAATATAATAATTTTCTTATTAAACTTGTTTTAATCTTTGGTGAGGTTTAGTTTTAATCCTGAGTTACTTAAATCGACTATAAGTAAATGGTCCTAAATTTAAATACATGTAACTTATAATTTTTTTAATAGTGAAATATTACATTATAAGTTTTTTCCTGATTAAACATTTTTTTTAATCTTTGGTGAGGATTATAATGTAATCTGAAATTAGTTTGGACTATTATGTAACCTCAAATAGATTATAAATTAGTACAATTTTTTTTGTCGTGTTCCTAATCATTATGAGGGAGAACCCAGGACCTGCTCCGTCCTGCCGAGATGGAGGGTGGCACTTGGGGTCACGTCAAACTGACTGTGACCCTCTATAAAAAGGCGATCGGCAGCCTGGGCGAAGTCCATGCAGGCCAAGGGCGCGAGCCTGGATACCTGCGGGGCCTAGTGATCCAAGGGAGATCTTGGAAATGTTGAAAATCAGCAATCCAGATCTGCCAACGGCCACCTGGAAGATTGCCAGGTTAGAAGAGGTAAAGGCGGAAGCAGATCACAGATCGGCCGTCATTATCATCGACGGAGAATCCGTGGGTGCTTTGGCAAAATCTGGAGGTCTGATCAGCTATGGATTTGGAGCGATTACGCTCAAATTCTATAAGCGCGATGAGGCTGACAGAGCTGGGGCACCTGCAGCAGGGGGGAAACCACTTGTGGTGTCCCGCCTGGTGTTGGTAACCCAGAAACCCGCAGCATCCCGGAGGACACTCAGGAGACACTATCCCTGGACTCGGAGATTTCGAGATCATTGGGACGAAGCTGTGCGCTCCTAACGGACGAGTCAACGTCAGAGGAGTCTGACTCAACAGTGGTGGCGGGAAGCAATATCTAATGCTTAAGATCCTTCAGGTCAACCTCCATTACTGTAAAGCCGCCTCGGCGGCCCTTCTGCTAAAAATGGAATCTGAGTCCATATTGATGTGGTTCTGGTCCAGGAACCTTGGGTCAATGGTGACCGGGTGCTGGGCCTCAGAACTCCCAAATATAAAATACTACATGCGAAAAATGAAGGTAAGATACGTTCCTGCATTCTCGCTATAAATAATTTGAATATTTTTATACTACTAAATTACAGCAACGCTGATGTAGTGGTGGCTAGTATCGAGACGGATGGGCAAAATCTCTGGCTAATATCGGCCTACCTACCATACGAGGAGGAAAATATATCACCAGGTAGGTTAAGTTAAGTTAAGTTAAGTACTAACCTAAATAAATGTAATATCGGGTGTAAGCCAACCTTTATTACTAAAAATAGACAGGAAGTGTTGGACATCATACTTGTCTCGGATTTTAGTAAGGAGAGGGTATTGAACTGGAAAGTGTCCGAAGACCATTCCTTTTCTGACCATTGTTATCTCCAGTACGAAGTAGATACAAAACCCACTAGCAAACCACCCTTCAGAAATAGGAGGAAAACTGATTGGGATTGTTTCGGGACCATTCTGGGTAACTTATTACCGGTATCAGTTCCAAACCCTCCTGCATCTACACAGGAGCTTGATGTTCTAGTAACCAAGCTATCTGATGCTTTTAGCAAGCCCATGTTAGGTGCATGTCCTATCAGTAGGCCCTTGGGTAAATCTCGGCCACCCTGGTGATAGAACAAAATACCTCGGACTGCTTTTGGACAGCAAGTTAAACTGGAAACCAAACATCGTAGAGAGAGGGAGAGAAAGTAAAGAAAGCTACTATAGCGCTCTACTCTGCAAAAATGCCATTGGAAAGAGCCCCACATATGGAGCCCCACATAGTACACTGGTTCTACGTCTCAGTGGTCAAACCTATACTGCTGTATGGGGTTGTCGTCTGGTGGCCAGCGTTAAAAATTATGGCCAACCGTAAACTATTGATGAAAGTCCAAAGAACGGCCTGCTTGTGTATAAGTGGTGCTCTCAGGAGCACACATACTCAAGCTCTGGAGATTCTCATTCATCTTGCTCCCTTGTATTTTGCGGCCAAGCAGATTGCATCTTGCACAGCCATTCTGCTCAAATCCATATCTATGTGGACCTGTAACGATGCAGGGCACTCATCTATCCTATGCAACAGGGGTATTCCGGAAGCTACCGACTACGCTATTCCTTTGCCATCTGTTGAGATGAAATTCCAAACTGAGTTTCCCACCAGAGAGGACTGGGTGAACGAAACGGTCATGGAAAATGAGGCGCTAAGCTTCTTCACGGATGGTTCATAAAGGGATAGAGGGGTTGGCTGCGGGGTTTTCTGTGAGGCGCTAGGGGTTAACCTCTCTTTTCATCTTCCCGACTTTTGCAGCGTTTTTCAAGCTGAACTAATCGCGATAATGGAAGTCATGGACTGGTTGAAGTATTATGTAATATCTACGAGGGATATTCGCATTTTTACGGACAGCCTGGCTTCTATTAAAACGCTACAATCATACTTCCTGACGTCGAAGGTAGCCCAGAACTGTCTGGCATCGTTAAATGAGATGGCTAATCAGTTCAACATCCGCTTGACGTGGGTGCCAGAGCATTTCAATATCGCAGGGAATGTAATGGCAGAAAGAAAAAGCTTCAGGAAGAAGCCATAAAAGAAGCGAACGGCAGATTGGGAAACATGCGAGCAGATGGGTATCCCAGCCCACGATTTCTGCCGCAGCTGTGGTGATGAGGAGGAGGAGGAAAATGTACTCCATCTGCTCTGCACATGTCCTAGTCTAGCGTACAGCAGAACAAAATTTATGGGAACTTCCCCTTTGAACGATCTCACGGATCTTAGTAAGATCGAGATCCGGGACTTTAAACGCTTCTTGGTAAGCTCAGGATGGTTTAGCGAGTGAAGAGGAGGAAACTCGAATGTGGTACAGCTATGGACCAATTTTGTGTCTATGCTAGTCCTTTAGGACGGCCACCCTTACCTAACCTATAACATGTTGACACTCTAATATATAATGTACTTGCTGTACAAAATGACAAAAATGAATTTTCGATAACTACATGCAGTGACATCTATTTACAATAAATCGAGAGGTAATACAAAACAAAAGGTTAAGTTAGGGCCAGCAAGGCACACCGAGCTCAGCTATTTAATAACGCAAATTCACGATTTCAACACTTTATTAAATAAATCGGCGTCTCGCCGCATAGCGGGGGTAGCGGGCTAGTAAATAAATAAAAATAAAAAAAATAAAATACCGAAGAGGCGAGTATAGTGAAGGTGTCAGCTCTTCGACTCAATACCGCATTATTAAATATTACAAGAAAGTTAGTAATCAATCATATTTTGCTACTAAAACAAAATAGTATGTGAAGTTTTCGAACTGATACATAATGAACTCCCGAAGACCTAAAATGTATAGGCCAAGATTATGCAACTTGGAAAATAGTGTCGCCATTTTTTATAATTTAAGATCTTTAACTAAGATATGTTGGCCATATTAGTAACTCGTGATATAAAGTTATTCAAATACAACTTTAATTTTGTAAACACGCGAGATTCAAATGAAAATAATCGAATTTTTTAAAGTCATTCGCCCGACCCTTATCTATTTTTGTATATCTACCGACGCCGCCCCCGGAAAACACAAAACCAACTTATTTTAAGAACATTTTTTTGTCGGTTCTATTGTTTTTATTCTAATTAAATCTAAATTAATATTTATTTTTCGTGCAACCTCATCATCATCATCATCATCAATACTGCCATTATATACACCACCATTATCCACAAAAAAAAAAAAAAACTCTTAATTGTAAAAAATTGTAGTTTATCCATAGAAGCAATCAATGACAATGATAATGAAAATTTTCATTAAAAACAGTTTCCGATCCGTACATTTTATGTATTTTTGCCTTTTGTCGTTCCGCCATATATAATCTTTGTTCGAACCAACGATAACAATTAAAAAAGGATTTTCCGCAACCTATAATGGTGTGTTCTGTATATACTAATATCGGTTTATAGTAAATACAGAAGAGCCATTATTGCCATTCTAGGGTATATACTCGTATACAGAGATTTATGAATATGAGACTTAAATTGAGATTTATTTAACAACTTCGGGTATATGCAATCAAATAAATTAAAAATCAAAAACCTTCCCAGAATATCACATCACAAGTGGAAATTATTGACCTAACTAATAACTGTATACTCGTATATAAGATATATCACAGGCATCTTCAAATTAACTTTCAACCCTAAACACTTTTTTATTTTTTTGTTGTTGTTGGGATTAATGCTTTGTATTTCGAGGGGTGTAACAAGTCTAAATGCGATATCCGGATATACGAGTATACCATACATATATACGGAAATAACACCAAATCCCAGAACAATAAAATTTTGTTTAGGTTCGATTTGATTCATCTTCGGAAAAATGTAATAAAATTATTTGCCATCATTCCTCTCGCATCCTCCAATTATAACGAAAAATTTCTGAAAAAAATTTGTTCCAAAGTGTTTTTTCATTTTTCACATGATATGGGTATTAGGGGTGCTTTCTTATATATATAACCATAACAATAAAATAAAATATTGGGAAAAAACGATTTTTGGGTTACCATAATGTGTAACATTATTGATGAATTTGACATTTCTTTATCTGTGATATCTATATATGTCATACTAACCGTAAATTTCCTCGTAAATACTAAATACAGAAAAGCTTAAGGCGAGAACAGTTTATGCGATTTATCGAAAATTAGGTCGATGTCGAGGTTTACAGTGTAAGGTATATACACAAACTTTGGGTGACATTATATGATGGTTTTAATTTATGTATTGGTATTTTTGACTCATAGGTTAGGTTAGGTAAGGGTAACCGTCCTAATGGACTAGCATAGAACACAGATTTGATCCGTAGCTTTACCACATTTGAGTTACCTACTCTTCAATCGTTAAACCATCCTGAGCTTATACCAAGAAGCGTTGAAACCCCTGACAATCTCGATCTTACCCCTCGATCTTACTAAGATCCGTTAGGTTGACTAGGAGAGGTGCAGAACAGATGTAGTACAGTTTCCTTCTCCTCCTCATCACCGCAGCTACGGCAGAAATCATGGGCGGCAGCACCCAGTCTGGTCGCATGTACCTCAATGAGACAGTGTCCCGTTATAGCTCCCACATTATTCCAATATGGTGCCGTCGGAGCGATATCAGTTGGCCGGATCTAGACCGGTCAATACTAGGCTAGATGTGCCTAGTTATTACACACGAACAAGCGTTAGACCATCTGACGTTCGTTTCGGAAGCAAGCGGTATCTTTATAACCAGCCTGCTTTGTGACATAAGGCGTTCTGTGTCATCTGCCTTTACATTCTTTGCGATATTGAAGTGCTCTGGCACCCACGTCAAGCGGATGTTGAACTGATCAGACATCTCATTCAAAGGTGCCAGACAGACCAGGGTGGCTGAGCACTTACTCAAGGGCCTATTGATAGGACATGCACCTAACATAGCTTTGTTAAAAGCATCAGATAACTTGGTTACGAGAACATCAAGCTTCTATGTAAATGTATAGGTGGGTTTGGAACCTATATCGGTAATGAGTTACCAAGAGTGGTTCTAGAGCAATCCCAGTCAGTTTTCTTCCTATCCTTGAACGATGGTTTACTACTGGGTTTTGTATCAACTTCACACTGGAGTTAACAATGGTCAGAAAAGGCAGCCGGGGCAGCTTTACAGTGATGGATGTTGATCTGAAGGATCTTAAGCATTAGACAGTGCTTATCTCCACCACTGTTGAGTCAGACTCTGCCTCTAATAGCGATTCGTCCATTCGGAGCGCACAATGCAGCTCCAACGAACTAGACATCTCCGAGTCAACGGATAATATCTTCTAAGCGACTTCCAGGATTCTCTGGACTTCTGGGTCACCAACAACAGGTGCGACTCCACAAGTGGTATCCACACCTGCTGCAGATACCCCAGATCTGTCGGCTTAAATAAATACCAACACATACATAGATTATTTAGAGACTGTTCGGCTAGTGAATTTATTGTCCTTTGAAAGCTGAACAGTATCCCTATTTGTACACGGCTACAGGTCCGTCTTTTAATTGGCCATCGGCACACTGCATAGCTCCATGCTAGCCTGTACTAACATGAACGATGGGTCGACCCATGAGTTCAATTCCAACAGAGGGTCATAGATGTTTTCAATTTAATCACCGATCGTAATCGGGAGATGAAAAATCCCTTTTGCATCCCGCCTCTGTTGGGATTATAACCCGGTACCTCCCGATCCAAACATCTCAGCTTTAACCACTGCGCTATTTGCTCGGCTTCATCGCACTTGTAAACCTTGAGCGTCTATAATCGTCCCAAATCCGTAGCTGATCAAGCCGCCAGACTTTGCCAGAGCATCCAAGGAGTCCGATCTGTGATCTGCTTCGGCTTTCACCTCCTCTAACTTGGCAATCCTCCAAGTGGCTGTTGGCAGATCCGGATTTGCTGATTTCCAGCATTTCCAGGATCTCCTTCGGGTCACTTGGCTCGTGCCCTAGGCCCGCTGGAAATTTCTTCCCTCGTAACTACTTCTAATTTGGTCCCAGGCCAGACTTCACCCAGGCTGCATATCGCATTTTTGTAGCGGGTCACCGAGCTTTCGTCGGCACAGGTAGTCAGTTTTACGTGACCCCGGTGCCACCCTCCATCTCGGCAGGCCGGAGCAGGTCCTGGAGACTGCCTCATGATTTTTAGGAAGGTGGCGGTAAAGCTTTCTCCACCTTCCTCCAGTTAAGGGCCCAGTTTCCAGAACCGACTGTGAGATCTCAGCGGAACCATGCTGCTTCGGCTCCGTGATACGTCTTGTCCACGCAAGCGCAGAACGGAGGTCCACCTGTGCAGAGATCCGAAATACACAGGTAAGGCTACATGATCCGGAGGGCGCCAAGTATCCGGATAAACCGTTAGATACTGGGCTAAATTTTAGATTGGGCCCTCAGCCTGGCCGGTTATCAGCATGGTACTCGGTTAACACCTTAACCCGGCCCAGTTTTTTAACGCCGTTTTTTCGCCTAGTGCCCTACATAAACTAGTTGCCCGGTGGTCGCCACGGTGAGGTAACACACACGCTCGTGGAACCTGCAAGATACGGAACTGGCAACAAGTACCAACTTGGTCACACCAGACCACCTAATCATAAGCGATAGGATATAAACCACCCTCGGAGCAACAGTTTTTATGTCGTCTTATTATCGTCGTTTAGGAAACATTAAGGCAGGGGTCTGCTTGAATACTGTGATCAAATATTTTAATTCGACTAATTGTGAAAATTCTGCATAGACACACGCTAATTATCAGACTTTGTCACCTATTCGCTTCAATTAATTATTGTCGTGAATAAACTATCAAATACTATGGCGAGAAAAGAGTTGTCTTACACCAAATAGATATATGCAGTAGAATAAAACTTCATGGCTGAGTATAATAGCTGAAATAAGCTATTCTAGCGTTAGCAAGTATGATTCCATAAGGTAGCATCTGGTGTTTCGAATCAGCCATTTAGCTCGCGTGATTTCAAGGCTTTTACTATAATGATTATCGAGCCAATAATTGTCTCGGCAATCCTCTCGCTTATATACAGTTTGTCATTGTTTATGTGTATTGGATTAAGGCTGCTCCGCCGATCTTCTTTGCTTATCTTATAATAGTAATTCTATAGTAACGAATCAAGTGAACTTAATTCATTTTTTGCTATGGTAGTGAAAAGCCGTTATTAAGATTTGCTAATTCGTAGATGAAAGATCTTGATTAATCTCGGACGGAGTATCGAGTTGTTGTGACTTTCATTGCTTCTTCGTTTATTTCGACCAAATCTTAATTCAAAAACCATTATTTTTCGAATTTTAAACCGTAGGAAGAAAATTTTGTTAATAGATTGAGACCAATGTTATGTTTTTCACTATTGGATGTTGTTAGCACGTTGAGATATCTGGACCATCTGGATTTTCTTCTAGGTGTGTATCATCCGCTTTTATTTATGTCAATTTAGGAGCTGGCCAATTACAATGACTTTCTCTCAACTATTGTGGACCATGCCACCAATGCTGGGATTTGGATAACGCTTGTGGTTTTAGTCGTCTAGATATGATATCGGCATGTGACATGCTATTAGCCCGATGTTTTCATATGCAAGAGAATCGAAACAACATGTAACAGAATTTCAGAGAAGAACAGCCCCTCATAATTCCAATCGTTGCAAAGAAATTTGTATAACTGGCGCATCCTTACTTTTTGCATATATAATTTTGCTGTGATTTCACCAATCTCATTGATAACTCGTAAA
The DNA here is from genome assembly GCA_951394425.1 of Tipula unca. Taxonomy (NCBI): domain Eukaryota; kingdom Metazoa; phylum Arthropoda; class Insecta; order Diptera; family Tipulidae; genus Tipula; species Tipula unca. The sequence goes on from OX596380.1 coordinate 206,781,389, forward strand.
TATATGTATAACACAACCATATGCCACTTCCGAAGTATCGAAGTATCAAAATGCGTGTAATTGAAGATATGTTGCATTTCGAATCGTTGTCATACTTCGGGGAATCCGATTTACCATGTATTATTGATGATGTTAGGTGGTGTTGGCATCCCACTACATTTTTTATTTGAAAATTAGTCCTAAAGAATCATAGACCTTCGATGCGGCTGAGAGAATCTTACGCTTAGTCCAGTTTATTTTATTATCAGTTGGTTGCACTTTAAATGAACATGTGTCACATTCCACATTCCATATTATTCCCAACGTTTTAGTTGACGAGTTATGTTCAGTTAGTTTCGGAAATTGAGCACATTTCCTACTGTGAAAATGATCTCATTAATTCTAGCAAATTGGATTTCCATTTTCGTAACTGGAATCCACTATTATTCAAAACTTGATTGGTCTGTTCCTTCAATAATACGGCCTATGCTACGATCTCACATCCCGTCAGCAGATCATTGATTTAAAAATCATGTTGAATTACATGTGCAGCTTTAGGGAATAATTGTTTGATGTCGTCGGCTGCAGTTTGAAGAGTTTTGACAGCTAGATATGGTCCACAAGCTGTACCAAATATATGACGGTGTTAAGTGCATACGAAATATGGCTGTTCATATGAAATTTTTCGCCAGAGAATTAGTTGTGTATTGGAGTTGTAAGATTTGTATCCTATCTTAATATTTTATCCGGTGCGGATTTTGTAAATGAATGATATACAATTACACAATAAATTTTTACTGTTAACAATCCATTTATTTATTTCACAAATTTTTATTATTTATTCATAAATGTATATAATTGTTATTTAGTTTTAAGTTTTTATATTTTGTATCACATTTTATATTTATTTAATTAATTTTATTTATTATCAACAAAATTATAATTATTAATTAATTTTATTTATTTATTTTCAACACCACCATTGATCACCAAGATTGATACAAACAACTTTTTTACTTGAACGTTAGAGATGGAATGTAAGAGTGACGTCGCCTTCGTTTTCCAAAATACGTGTCGTATTTTGTGTTGAAGGAACACATGCGCCGGCGACGGTGAATATTGCACTTACGCATTAGTGTTGCATCACCGAACATTGTTGTTCGTGGTGATGTTGTTAGATGGCGATGTGTTTTTACTATAAATGTTTTATAGTAATGGTTCGGTTATTAGATAGTGGTGGTTGGATAGATGGATATGTGATGGGGTTAGTGAACGCTTAATTCAAATAAGTTGGTTTATATTTGAATTTCACTAATTGTTTTGTTTGTGGCAGAATCGAATATCGGTGAGTCGAATATTCGAGCTGCTACAGAGTTTTGTCAGGGTTTACGAGAATTTGGCGGAAGATTTTCTCAATATCTGACACTAAGGCAATTGCATGTTTTCGAAATCGTATATAGTATAATGATTACAATTTTGATTTTTTGGAGCTATTTGAAGGATATCATTCAAGGACACCTGTGTAATTGTTTTGTTTGACACATCGAAAACGACTCTTAAATTGGTGTTACTACTGGTCTTGCTCACAGCGTGGTGTGATAGAAAATACTTCACATCATCTTCAACACGAATCATTATGCCATGGTAGATACGTCATTAGACCGAGCTCAATATATATAAAACCCATGCCACTATGTCATAACCCATGACACAAAAGTAAGTAAAATTTATCTGAGAAGAGCTTGAGATAGTTATAAATTCAACTTTTTTCTAAACAGTTTGTTTTCGTTTTGTTTATAAAAAATCGTGTTCCGAGGCCGACTGCCGATCTGGTGCGGACCATTTAAACGAGCATTTCATTTTTTTATGTAATGATTTGTTTTCTTTTTGTTGTGACACAGGGTGAACATTTTTATTTTATTTCGTGTTGATGAAATTTTCAGTTTCTTATTGTTTTGAAGATTGCATTGAAAGCATTTAAATGGCGGATTTTGTTGTAAATATAAATTTAAAATCAACATAATGGAGGGATAATTTAAGATAAGTACCAATATACAAATATTAACTGCATAATTTATGTATTATCTTAATTAAAATTTACTTTCTATTTTGTACAGTACGCAATTGACGTTCTTACAGATTTTTGAAACACTCCTAGCATGTCTCATCAAAATGAAAGTTTTCAAGCATATCATTCACTTCTGTAATTATGGACAGCCGCGTGGACCGTGGTATTATGGAAGTATATTAAATGTGGCATATCGATGATTCGCCGTCACATAATCTGGTAAACCACGGGGTTTTGATCGGGAAACCGATAAAGAGCTTCACACAAGAGAATATAGGCACAACCTACTTCTATTACTAGTTTTGTCGCCATTCACACATCGATATACAAAATTCGATGAAAATAATTTCTTCAAAAAGATTTCGTATACTCTACGATCGGATGACTCTAGCTATGAGCTTAGCTTAAGGTTTATGTCCATTGAGAAATTTCAGTAAATTCTGCTTACGTCCAATTTCAATAGTTGTTGTGCGGGGTCATATATTTCGAAATTAAAGAAAAGTATTATTTTAAATGAGTTGAGAACAGGCTATCGACAATTTTTGCAGTTAACTCTTTGTCCCCGTTACTCTTTAATCTCATGTTGGAGTACATCTTTCGTAAAACTGAAACACCTGCGTGCGCAACATCTTATATCGCCAGTGCAGTCAGGTGCTTGCATATGCATATGACATATGCGTGATTGAACTGAATAGCAACGGAGTGAAACAAATACTTGATCCGCTTGTAGAGTTTTCAGCTTCATATGGACTCCAGATCAATGAGTCCAAAACGAAATGCTTGATCTCTGGTTATAGCGATAAGGCACAACAGTTTTTAGTAGCGGTCAGTACACATTTGAGGGAGTGACTAGTTTCAAATATTTGAATTCTCTTATCACTCACGATAACAGTGTGGGTGAGAATATTAAAATGCGGTTATAGCTGGCAGTCGTCCTTGTATCCTCTAAGGCCATTGCTAAAATCTAAACATTTATCAAGTGCCGTGAAACTGAAACAGAACAAAGCTTTGATCAGGCCCGTTGTTATGTTTGGATGTGAAAGTTGTGCGCTGACGGATGAGTACGAGAGATCGCTCCTTACATTTCAGAGAAGAATCATGCGTGTGATTAACGGCCCAAAACGCTAAATAGATGGTATATACCGAGCGAAGACCATGCTCAGGATCGAAACCGTTGGACCCTAATAGTTGACTCAGTAAGGGGCCAGTAATGGCCTTAAAAACTGTTCATTATTTAATAATATTTGAGAATTAGACGAATATTTATGTGGAACTGTCAATGACGCATAATTTTGTGAATTTGCGACAGAATCATTCGAGAATTGTTTCGAAGAAGTTGAGATGAAATGACATTTGATGGATTTTGTGGTGAATTTATTTGAGTTGAATTGGCTTGAACAGCCAAAATGAAGTAACAAATGTTGGTTTTGTAAATTCCAGTGTACGATGAGTTGCGATGAGACAATTTGTACATAAATTGTGTTGTTTTACGAAATTATAACGATCCTGCGGAGTTACCTTGTGGTCCATAAACCTCATACAATAGTCAAGCGAATGATTTCCTTTGCAGTAAAGGCAACTAAGGTTTTGTGCAACCATTACTTTCGACGATTAATTGACTCGATCGGTAGAAAACGAAAGTGTATGATATCGATCATTAGATAATGATAATTTATTTTTATATTGGTCAATGGAGCCATTGTTATATAATAAGGCAGATCGGTTTGCTTCTAGAATTTTACAGCGATTCTGCAGAATTGCAATGTTTGAAGAGTTAACATGTACATGGGCCCACGGTGCAATACCCGGACAAATACATATACTTACACATTAAAAACACCGAACCGTGATTTTTGGTCACCACCGGGAATCGAACCCGAGACCCTCGAATAACAAAGCAAGGACGCTACTTACTATGCTAAGGAGGGCGGCTAACGTCATTATATCGGTATGAGACGATTTATTAATAATTTCGATGCGAGAATCATCATCAAGACCATCGTTTAAATATGGTGAACGAGAAATAGATTCCATTGGAACTTCCAACGATTTAAGTGATTCATATAGTTTAACTCCTGTGTCAATAAATGATTACAAAGACGATGAGGAACTCTCCAGGGGTTTTTTAATTTCATACAGATGTTTAACATGTGTTTTTTGAATTAAAATTTCGTTGTTATAATGATCTGATAATTTTTTCCAATTTGGCTAGTTTTCCATGACAGTAAGAGGGATTGGATAAATAAGAATGCCTTATACCGTCGCGAATGTAAGAAGTTAAATAATGGTATTTTGCTATGTTGTTTATATTTGAATTTAAATGAATGAGATCGGTGAAAACAGTTCGAAAATCAAGCCAATTCGGTTACGATCCGTCAAACTTTGGAAGTTCAATCTCAGGTAATTTGATAGCTACCGCAGTCTGAAGGTTATCTGTTAATTTGTTTTCATATTGTTTGTTAGTTTTGTCACATTTTTTGCATCGCAAATTCTGTCCAATATTGTAGACTCAACAAACCCGAAATCGTCTTCGAAATTATTTCTTTGAATATATGGATTTGTGTCTAGTATTTCTACCTGGGTTTGAGTTTCATCAAAAAATTAAATTAATTTTGGGTACATTTAGCATTTTTGCTATACATTATGTTTTCGTCAACGTAGTTATCTGATGCTTACATCAGGGGCTCAATCAAGGCGGGCGAGTTGTCGGGATCTCAACACGCATACTGTAAGGGATGATCGTTGGAGACAAATCCTCCATTCTCTTATTGGCCCGATTGACAAATCACTTGAATATAAGGAGTATTCAATGGGCCTTCAGAGGGCCTTTAGCAACGTCAGACCGGGAATACTCAATCAGGCCCTTACGTGTCTGGGGGTACACGAGTCACTCATAGGCTGGATAGATCAAATGCTTATAGAGGCAGGATCGTGGTAAGGTGGGGTTTATACCACTTCTTTCAATCTTGGTCATTAATGACCTGTTACTAAACCTGGAAAGGCAAGGCTTTAAGGTGGTTACCTTCGCAGATGATGTTGCTATTGCGGTCTGCGCTAAATCCTTGCACGCTGAGTGAGCGCATGCAGTGCATATTCGGCTACCTCTCTGAGTGGGCAAGCAGTTGCGGACTGAACGCAAACCCACAGAAAACGGAGCTGGTCCTCTTTACCAGGAAGCAGAAACTTCCTCAGTGCGACCCGCCAATATTAAATGGTACTCCCTTGATCTTTACGGATAGAGCGAAACACCTCGGGCTACTTTTTGACAGCAAGCTAAGCTGGAAACCAAACATCTTAGAAAGAGTACAGTAAGCTGCTGTAGCGCTCGACTCCTGCAAAAATGCCTTTGGAAAGGAGATAGGGTATGGGTCCCACATAGTACACTGGCTCTACGTCTCAGTGGTCAATCTTATACTGCTGTATGGGGTTGTCGTTTGGTGGCCAGCGTTAAAATTTATTAATTAGAACGGCCTGCTTGTGTATAAGTGGGGTCCTCAGGGCCACACCTACCCGAGCACCTCTTTCATCTCACTCCCTTGGATCTTGCGGCCAAACAGTTTGCATCTTTTACATAGCAATTCGGCTCAAATCCATATCTATGTGGACCTGTAGAATATACGGTATTTTTTCATCCTATGCAACAGGGGTATTCATGAAACTACCGACCACGCTATCTATTCGCCCTCTGTAGAGGGAAGCTTCCAAACTGAGCTTCCCACCAGAATAAGCTTCTTCACGGATGGCTCAAAAAAGGTTGGAGGGGTTGTCTGTGGGGTGTTCTGTGAGGCACTAGACTTCAACCTCTCTTTTTGTCTTCCCGACTTTTGAGGTGTTAATCAAGCTGAGCTTATCTCGATAATAGAAGTCATGTACTGGTTCAAGTATAATGTAATATCTACGAGGGATATTAGCATTTTTACGGACAGCCAGGCTGCTGTTAAAACGCTACAATCATATACTCCCAGTCATCGAAAGTAGCCCAGAACTGTTTGGCATCTTTGAATGAGATGGCTGATCAGTTCAACATCCGCTTGACGTGGATGCCAGAGCATTTCAATATCGCAGAGAATGTAAAAGCAGATGAGCTGGCCCGCAAGGGCACAGCACGCCTTACATCACAAAGCAGGCTGGATTTAAAGATACCACTTGCTTTCTGTATGTAAACTGCTTCAGGAAGAAGCCATAAAAGAAACGAAGTCAGAGGGTCTAACGCTTGTTCGTGTGTAATAGCCAAGCAGATCTAGCCTAGTCTTGACCGGTTCAGATCCGGCCAACTGATATCGCTTCGACGGCAACATACTGGGATACTGTCTCATCGGGGTATACATTCGAGCAGACTGGGTCACCCTCGCCCATGATTTCTGTGGTAGTTGCGGTGACTTAAAGGAGGATGAAACTGTGCTCCATCTGCTCTGCACCTGCCCTATAGTCTAGCGCTAATTTCTAAAATGAAGCGAGCTATTATGCAACTTTCGACGGTCTAACATGGAAATGATCCAAATGATCGAATATTCCTGAGACATCGACCACCTTCGTAAAAATAAAATGGTTTCTCAAGGTAGCAATCTGCGATCCTTAAGTTCAATCTTAGATGAAAGCGGATTAATTCGAGTCGGCAGAAGATTAAATCACGCTAATATCCCATATAATTATAAACATCAGTTTTTATTGCCTGGATCGATAACTTCACTAAATTACTAGCACGTAATGAGCATCATCGTTTACTTCACGCCGGTCCTCAATCGACAGTGATTTTGGATAATCGGTGGTAGAAACCTATATCGTCGGGTCCTTGCTCAATGCATCATCATACCTGAACACCGAATCAGTCTGTCAAGACCATTTTAACACGTAGGAGTTAATTTCTGTGGACCGTTTTTAACATCGACAAAAATACCCTCCAAAACGCAGTTCATAGCATACATAGCAGTTTCTCGTCGAGGGTTTATAGCTGACCCTATATACATGCAACTAAAAATCTGAGAGATTTATTTTCGATTAATTCCTGATGGCAATGAAGTGACAGTAAATAAGGCCATGCCATACAAAGACTGGTGACTAAAGTTTTCATTTTCAAGAATATTTAAGTCATCCTAAGAAAAGTAAAACTAATTATATAGAACCTTCAACTCATGATGGATTAATTAGGGACAACCTTTATCTGTCTTTCTATATATCTATACTATATACCTATACCTGTATACACCGCATCGAGATATAGAAGACAAGTAAATTTTGGTAAATTACATTCTAGACATTTTCTTATGTTATCTCCTGTTGCTAATTAATTAAGCGCGGGAGTCTGATTAAATCGATTCCTACGCCGTTTGTTTACCAAGACAATGTCTTTATAACAAAAACCTTGAATCATTTCTTATCAATTCATTTCCACAGTGGTATAGTATGTATACAGTATAGCTGTACCTAATTTTTTTTTGTTGTATATTTTCGAAGATTACACAACAAGAGACGAGCACAAAATTGATGTAATTGTTTCATTATATCGTATATAGAGGGACATACAATTTGTTCTATATTTTTTTTTTGCCTAGACGTCCATGATCTAGAATTTAGATAAATCGAAAGACCGGTCGCAATTCTTTTGAGTATCCGAATCTTAATTTTATCGCATTTCCAGCATCCGGATCAAAATTACATATACAGAAACAACAAAAAAGGCAAAATCAAATCAAAATTAATGAAAATGTAACGACGAGGAAAACCAAATGAATTTTCATTATCATTGTGGCGCAAAAATTAAGGCATTATCATGGTACGAGTATATATGTATGTATACGTTAAACACATAGAGAGGAGGCGTATAATGGTTTTGTATAATTGTTATGTGCGAAGCGATATAACGATACTGATTTTTTGATGTATACAAAATACCACAGCCGCACAGTATATGGTACACGAGGATGTTTTGACGTTAATTAATTAATGGAAATACGAGATGAAGCAGGGATAGCGTACGTATATACCGATATCCGCATGTACATATTTTTGTAAACGAGATGACGAACAGAGGAGAGAAACATGAAATCGTGGTTTCCAGTTGGTTTTGCATCTTTTTATTTTTTTATATTTTTTTTTGTAATGGGCCAGGATGATAATTGGAAAATCTTAATTTTCATTCTCATTTTTTATGTGCGCGATTTCAAACACGATTCTAAGGCATCAAATTTTTGTAATACAAATAATAATCATTTATCGTGGATAATGATGGCTTTTTGTTGTTGTGCTATACATAATATGTATATGTATCCAAGATTCAAGTTGCTGGCGGCTTATGAATTAATATATCCACATAATTTAATACCCGAATTACTTTTATGTATATGATGCCAACAAAATTATGTTTTGAAAATACATAATTTGATTATAATCCGATCAACATTTTTGTTTTTGAATTCATCGTAAAATACTGATGGCTATTAATCATGTGCACGCTGGATATCGATCTCATTAATCCGCAGCAAAACAAAAAATTTTCGAATTTTTTATAAATTTAAATTAAATTACGACTTTTGTTGGTATAATTTTTGTATTTTAATTTTAATTTGGATTTACATTTTAAATTTGCGTTTGGGGAAATTATATTATGCCGCAGCTCTGTAAAACACAATGACTGGCTTTAAAATGATGTTTACCGTTTGATGACAATTACTTTAACAGGGTTCCCGTTCCTGATTGTAGCAATAAGTGAAGCTGATTTTGTTAGGTTCTTGCTGATTTTAACGGTTCTGCGCTCGAGTAATTAAGTCGTCTTCATAAAAATATTTTAATGCTCTCTCGGATGCTTGAGTGAAGCTGTGCTTCTCAACCGTATAGCTAGTATAGTTTCAACCTTAACCGAAGCTAATCTAGTTCCATAAGTTATACTGTACGAAGCGCGTAATTCTTTATCGGTTGATCCGGTGCTTCTCGCTAGCAGTTACGATGCAAATGTTGATCCTTTCCGCTTATGAATGCATGTACATTTCCGCCACCTAAGCGTCAAATTTTGCATTTACGTTTATGCGGGATTAAACATTTTGAATAGTATTGTCTGCCTTTTATAAATTCACCACGTTCCTTGGGGTTCATGACGTTAAATTTTTGATAATCTGAAATTGCATGATTGCCTGAGCAATTCTAACAGACCTTAGGTTTGCTATCCTTCTTCAATGTTGGCTGGTTAACGTTTCTCAAACTTTCTTCCATCGTTAATTTTTTGGACTGGATAGTGCCTGTTGAAATAAACTCTGTCTTTCTGTATCCCGTTTTTTGAAGAGTGTTGAAAACTTCAAAACCTGTCAATATTAGTACCCAGATTTTCAATGGTATATAAGTATTCTTTGTTGTAATCATTTCTTTGCCTATAGTTTGTAACTGAGTATTCAGTAATTTTCTTTTGTTGTGGTATCTTTCTCTAATTAGGTTCTAGGCTGTTTGGTAATAAAACTCCAGAATTTCCAAACGCCGCAATAGTTGAGCTGCAGGAAATTAAAAAATAAATAAATTTAGAAGCTTAAATGGCTTATAAAACAAGCTTAAGATACAATCACAGGTACTGTATCAACCATTTGGCTCTAATGGTTTCAATTCTGAGCATGCGGTCTTCATACTGTCTTAGACAATCTGAAGAAGCCAAGTCATTCTATACACCTTTGTGAATGAATAATCGAAAGGTTGCCAGCAAATGAATTAATTCAAAAACGTGGTCGCATTTTAGGTGATTTGACCAAACTAAACTCATTTGCTGTTGCAATTAATAATGATGCGCCACTCGAAGACATTGAAGTTCGCTTATCGAGGCTAGAAGAATATTTCAAAGAATTTACAGCAATAGAAAACAGCTTGCTCTTAATTCCCGATCAAATCTCAAAATACGGTGAATTTGAATTAAAATATTTTCAGGACAAGGCAATTTTTATTCGAGAAATTCGTCAACGTGAAATAGTTGAGACTGCTCAGCACTCCAACACTGATTTTCTCAATAAAACCATAGATAATTTATGTGCTCAGCAACGCCAACGTTTTTTATAGGGTCTCAAGGAAAACACGTTGACTCAAACGAATCAAGATGTTAAATTGCCACGTGTTGTTATCGAACCATTCTCGGGAATTTATAGTCAATGGCCATCTTTCAAGGATCTTTACAAATCCTCCGTTCACTTAAATGAAGCATTATCGGATACTCACAAACTTCAATTGCTGAAAGGATTTCTACGAGGAGAAGCTGGTCCGTTACATTCCGATCACTGATCTTAACTACGAAGAAGCTTGGGAGAAGCTACAGGCTAGATACGATAAAATGAAAGCTGTTGTGAATTCTTTAATAGATAAATTCATGAAACAAAAATCAATGCAGCAGTTCAACGTGATGGAGCTTCGTAAAATAGCAGATGAGTCTGATGGCAAGGTTCGTGAGTTAAAGTGCCTAGTGATTTATTTAATCATGGACAAACTTGATGTGCAGTCTAAGGAGGCGTGGGCAAAATATTCAGTAGAGATGGAATCACCTTCCTTCGAAGAATTTTTAAAATTCTTGGATAAAAGATGTGATGTGGTTGAATCTTGTTTATCTTGTTGCATACAACCACCGAAAAGTGTCCATGTTGTAATAAAAATAATCATCCACTCTACAAATCTTTCAAGTATAAAAAATTAACTGTCTCAAACCGCATTAAGATCGCAAATGACTTTCAACTTTGCTTAAATTGTTTGACACGAAATCATTCAGCGTCTAAATGTTCATCCAGTTTCTCTTGTCAAAGTTGTGGTCAACGACACAACTCACTGCTCGATGAAAATTCATCACACGCTACTAACCCAGCTAACATCAATACTCTTCATTCAACGGTCGATTCTCAATTACCAATTGTCGAAAGTCTTAAGGCCCTCATCAACAATGCTGGAGAGGCCAAATGACAATTAATCATCCAATCAGCATCTTCAATTAATAACATGGACAATCGTCCAATTCCAACTTCAGTTTCGAATAACACTTCACAACAAATTACACCAAAACCAGATTTTGTCTCAATCAATGCAATTGTGTCATCTGATCCTACTATTAACGTTTCGAACTCCTATCCGTCTGAGGTCATGGCTTTCAGAGTTTCTAACCCTTCTCTGACCTTCCTACCAACGGCCTTAATCATGGTTCAGGACTCCAGAAGATCTTATCAGAAGTTCCGTGCGTTATTAGACTCAGCTGCAGAATCTAGTTTAATTACCGAAAAATGTGTCCAATCCCTAAACCTACCGCGTAACCGCATGCTTATGTAAATATCAAGGGCTTAGGTTCTATAAGCGCCGGTAGAACAAAAGGGTTAGTTTCATTGGATATTTTATCATTACAACTTGCTGATCAAAATTTTAATCAACCAAGTCCCGTAGATATACTTCTAGGTGGGACATTTTTTTGAAATTATTGCGTCCCGCAAAAATATCAACTTGATGACGATCTTTTCGCACAAAACACATGTTTTGTCACGTCATCTCCGGTAAGGCATCCCTCAAAACTGATCATGACTCCGTTTCTTCTTTTGGTTACTTTATGGATTGCCATGTGGAGCTACATGAAATAATTCAGAAATTCTAGGAAGTGGAGGATATCGGTCCACAGCAGATCCAAACGGAGCACTGGTGTGAGTCTCATTTCAGGGAGAATACACCTAAGGACCAAACATCAGGTAAATACATTGTGCGGTTACCATTTAAACCAGATTCTCCTGATCTTGGAGATTCGTTACCTATGGCAACCCAGCGACTTTTTGCCATGGAGCGTCGATTCCAAAAGTTCCCAGAACTAAAGAAGGAATATGTAAAATTTATGAAGGAATACATAGATTTGGGCCACATGTCTCTAATCCCTCAACCGCGAAATTAATAGCTGTAATGGCACAGCGAGTAACCGCGATTAATTCCGTTTGAGACCTAGTACAGTAAGTGTCCAAACTGTCAGAAGTTCTCAGACGCAGCGAGGGCAGTAGATACCGAAGCCAGCACCCAGTTCAGAGAGCGGGTCATCTGAAAAAAATGCTAGAGATTCAGATATTCGATTGAGACAGTTTGGTGAGAACCACATATCTCTTGATGGGTAAACCACATCGAATAATTTGTAAAAGTTAAATTCAGGTAACAGCATGTCATTAAACATGTCAATTTCCGGCACAGCTGGTTTTAAAACACTAAGAATTAGATAGAGAGATAAAATAGACTACATAGCTAGAAGCGGAGCGGAAGATATGGCTACAGTAACAGCCCTACATACGATATTTTGCAAACTGTTGTAGCGTTGTTATTTTGTTTACATCGATTCTAGCTATACATACTCTTCGACGAGATGGCTTATCTCGTTCGTGTTTTTATTATGCCATTGTTTGGATTTAACATTGAAGTCGCCAGTGATGGTAATCGAATGATTTTTAAGACCATCTAAATATAATCTTATCAAGCCTATTTATATAATCCACAAGATCATCAGAATATTGGAAGTAGATGGTGACTAGAAAAAATGTACCTATATTACTGATCTTACTTCTACGCACACACATCATTGTCGAGGGTTCCTATGGCTAGACACTCTTTTGGTCCATAGCCTTACCTTATACATTCACACAACATTCATTCAATCCATTCATTCATCCCATTAACTCAAGTACAGTATACCATCTGCGCATTGCATAGCTCCATGTCACCCTGTACAGTGACATGAAAGATGGGTCGGCCCATGAGTTCTACATTCCACCAGAGGGTCATAGATGTTTTCAATTTAATCACCGATCGTAATCGGGAGATGAAAAATCCCTTTTGCTTCCCGCTCTGTTGGGAAGAAATTTGCGAGGCGGTGTGTAAAATGGCATAATAATTTGGGGGTTAGGGTTTTGTCGGTAAGAATTCGACACTCTCACATGTTTATGGATTAGGACCACATGTGAGGTTTTATGAAGATGCCCTCCTCCACCACAAAAAAAAAGAAATAAACGTCCCAAAGCCCATTTTCCTCACTACCTTATCTACTGATTATCCCTGCTCCGTGTTTAACCGTATACTCAACCTCGTAGAGGGACACAGCTGAGGTTGACAGAGAAGTCGACCTAAAGTTTTGTTTCGTCAATGACAATGACTATCTCGATAATTTTGTCTTGTACATAAGACGTGGTACAGTAAAATTTGCACACAATGTCGATTTTTTTTGACGAACGCACCAAATCAAATAAAAAAAAACAAAATGTCATCAAATCAAGAGATAGTTCGCAAAAAAATTGTGCAATTTTATTTGGAAAATCAAAGTCTCACATACAAATCCATCGCAAGCTAATTCTACCGTTAGAAGGACTATAATTCGGTTTATGGAGACTCAGAGCGTCAATAGAAAATTTGGAACAGGCATATCGAGCCATATTGATAAAAAATTGGAAACTAAAGTGGTGCGCGCTCTGAAAAACAATCCAAACCTATCTCTGAGGGATTTAGCGAAAAAAAATAACACAAATCATGTGCGAATTCTTCGAATTAAAAAGAGGTCTGATTTTCGATCGTTCAGTAAATTCAAACCACGGCATGAAGATAAACAACAAGCTACGGCAATCCGACGAAGCCGAATGCTGTACAAACTTTTGGTGGACAAAAAAGATGATTGTTTGGTATAATCGATGACGAAACCTACGTTAAAGCTGATTGCAAATCTCTGCCAGTAGCCTAATTCTATAACGAATAAAATAACGTGAAAACGCGAAAACGAGTACTTTACACGTTTTCATACCAAAATGGTATTCTATAACTTTACACCAAGATAATTTAAAAAATTGGTAAGATATTAAACGTCAACAAATTACACATACAACTTATCTTGTGTAGTTCGTTTTCACGGATAAAAATTTAAAATTTAAAACTAAAATTTCACGAAGAAGGCGGGCTAGTATCGAACAAAAAAACCATGTTTGTCCTTGTTACTCTTTATATTATGAAACGAAACACTAACAAAACGTCAAAGTGGTTTTAGACACGATAAAATTATTCAGCAAGAAAAAATTTACACGCTGACTACTTTGATTTATAGAATACCATTTAACCTAAATAACATAGAAATGTGTAAATTTTTTTTGTGTAAAGTTTTTCAATGTTTCGGTTTTTCGAATTATCTTGTTTTTACAGAATTAGACCACAGGTAACCAATATTATTCTGGAATGGATAAACTGAGTGTCGACATGAAATTTAAAATTATCCAACATGAAAAGTTTCTTGGTTTGGCAGGCTATTTGCCAATGTGACTCTAGAAGTGCTCCGTACATCACGCAAGGGACAATATCTTCGGAAAATTACCTTAAGGAGTGCCTCCAAAAGCGACTCCTGCCTTTTTTACGTGGGCACCAAGTTGGTACTTTGTTTTTGCCTGATCTAGCGTCATGTCATTACTCTAAAAAAACATTAGAATGGTACGAATCTAACAACGTGTGTGTTGTTCCCAAATTTTTCAATCCGCCCAACTGTCCTGAACTTCGTCCAATCGAACGATATTGGGCAATAATGAAAACTAAATTGAGAAAGACCCACAAGGCAGCAAAGAATATGGAAGATTTAAAAAAAAAATGGATAAAATGTACGAATTTGGTTCCAAATTCATTTGTGCGTTCCTTAAAGGTGGCCGTCCGCTCCAAAGTTCGACTTTCAGCCGGCAATTAATTAATAAATAGTTTAGATGATTTTTCATTAATAACAAATATGTAGGAACATAATAATGGAATAAAGAAATTAAAAAATTCGTTGTTTATGAAATACTTAATGCCGTTTTAGAATTTGCAAATTTTACTGTACCACGTCTTATATGTTCGTTCGTTTTCGTTATAATGTGCAACTCAAACACCAAATCTTAATCCGTAAATTTTGAGTTGACCGTTCCTTTTGATGGTGCCCAAACCAAGTAACAATATTAATGTGTAGGCATACAGGTCTTCGATAAGATTAGAGGTTTCTCTATCTATATACGTGATTGGGACGTAAAAGTTTGAGAGTTATATATTGAAGTAGTATAAGAGAGCGCTCAAGATGCTGCAGATGACACAGTCTAATTAAACTTGGAATGTAAAATCTCAAACATGGTAAATGCTGAAAATTGTTTCGTTGATTAAATTCAGGTCAACACACGCAGTCACATTAGATTAAAATTATCACTATATATTCGTATTATGAAATGCCATAAAAAACATAAATAATTTCCATATCCTATATATACGAGTATACGTACCATAAACAGATTTAGCGGAATTTATTCACCCTCACCATTAAATCAAAATCTAAAAAAATAAAAAATTTCCGGAATTGATTATCACCAAATTTTTAGAAGAGAAATCAATCAAAACCGAAAATTTGATCATGAATAATAAATCATAAATTTGAATCATTTTCAATCAAAAAAAATCGAACAAAATATTATTGTTGTGCGGAATAATAATCTAAATTCTAAATCATCTCTCGTAATATTGTTGGCCATAAAATTTATGTGTACGATGGCTGTATAATATTTGAATGCGGCAACACCAATTCCACAACAATTTTTTTTCTGTAATAACCATTTCCGATTCAAAGATATAGAAGAACACTTTTATCGGTATTTTATGACTATCAGTATGTGCTGGAAATGGATATGTCTCTGCTGTATATTTGGAAACGAATATGTATCTATGTATATGTAACGGACGGTTTCCTAATTTATGTGGACCGAGTATTATTGGTTTGAATGGCAAATTTTATTTACTTATTTCTCGTTATGTTGGCAATCTTATATCCGGGAATCATATTTTTTTTCGGAAGGAAGAAACAAATTTTGTATGATGAACAAACTGGACAATTGGTTTATTATTGACTGTCAACATTGTTTTGTTTGTATTGTATGATGAGCATAAATATATCCACCCATCATTCGAATTTATGTATATTCGTACGTACATAATATACATATACGGAAGAAACAAGAAGACGCTTTTTTTTATGCTACGAGACAATAAAAATATGATTTGCATGAATAACATGCAAATCATTGAATCTTAATACACAATTTTATGTGATTTGAATAACAATAATAAAAAAAACTTATGATGAGTTTATCACGAAATTGAATGTTGTGTTTCTGCGTTGTACCATAACCGCCTTGATCCACAGTCAGTTAAAAATTACAAATCAATTTGGATTTATTTTATAATTTCCAACTACGTTTTAACCTTTTGCACCGAATAATCCACTAATAATAAACTGCAGTATTAAAGGTCATACTTACCCCATCGGTTTCGATCCTGAGCATGGTCTTCATACTGTCTAAGACAATCTGAAGAGGCCAAGTCGATAGCCTGTTCTCAACTTTAGCACAGCATTGAAACTGCGTCACTGTCATCCTGCACAGTCGTACCAATTTTGATGGCATTCCTAGGTATTCCAGGGCAGACCATAAACTCTCTCGTTTGATCGAGTTATAGGCCTGCCGGAAATTAAGGAACACCTGATGTACGTAGATGGAAGTCTCATAATATTTAGATAGAATCATCCGAAGCATTCTCCCTTCTTAAAGATGGGGCATATCGCGGCCACTTTCCATTCGTCAGGCATAACTTCGGTTCGCCGTACTAATCGAATAAGGTCGAAAAGACAGTTCCACAAAGTATCCCTTCCCAATATCAAGAGCTCCGAATTAATGCAGCCCACTCCAGGTGAACGGTTTCGTTCCAATCTCTGCATGGCCTTAGTGAATTCCTCTTGGGATGGCTCCTCAATGCACATCTCCGCAGTCTGTATTTGAGGTGACTCAACTACAGTCTGTGACGCATGATGAACACCAAGCCAGGTCAGTAAAGTGTCCATTCCATGTGTCAAGTACTGCGTCGATGTTGACACAGAGGTTTTGAAAGCATGGTGCAATTCAGAAATTCCTTTAAAGAAATTACGTGAACACCGCTCATTGCTGAGTTCTTGTACTTTCAGAAGCACGGCCTTCCACCATCCTCGCTTTTTCCGTCTACAAATCCGCTTAGCTGCCCTCCTAGTAAGAGCAGCCTTGTTTTTCCTCGCGATTGTGAGACGTTGTTGCACTTCACTATGGGCTATATTTTGCTGCTCAACTGCAAGACGACACTCGTCATCAAACCAATCATTCTTGGGTCTGACTTTCACTATACCTAAAGTTTGTTGAGCAGCACTGACAACCGAAGTTTTCAGTGCCTCCCAGACCGAGTTCACACAGTCAGACTGGGAATTAGCTCCCTCAATGTTGCCGCTGACAAGATCCTGATATCGTTTCTTTTGATCTTCATTTATCAGACCTTCACAGTCGAAACGTTCCATGCGTTTCGCTGTATTCCCAGACTTGTATACGAAAACTTCCACAATAGCTTTGCAGCGACCAAATAATGATCGCTGCCTACGTATTTGGTTGCTTTTGAAATTAACACGTGGTCAATTTGGCTGCGGGAAGTTTTGCGAGGATGGATCCATGTTTCCAAATGTATCTGATTGTGAGGGGAAAATATGCTTGCTACTCTAAGATCGTGAGCAATTGCAAAGTACATCATGCTCTCACCATTATCGGTCGCAGTTTCGTGTCGGGAGTACGGACCTATGTTTTCACACAAGCTCTATAGCATTAAAGTCCCCAATTACCATTCTAACATCGTATTCGGGTATAGATCCCATCAAATCATTCAAGGGATTGTAAAATGAGTCTTTTTCTTGGGGCTGGCTGACTTTTGTGTGCGCATGTACACAAATTATCAACAGGTTAGCTAACTTCATGCGCAAGCGAAGCTTGCTTACACAATCGGTTATTGGCTGCTTGGAATTCCGAAACAGCCTTCTCTACCTGCGGCCCAAGAATAAATCCAGCTCCAAGATTCCCGAGGTCATTTCCACTGTAAAACAACGTATAGCCTTGGGACACATGGTCCCCACTTTTAGGCCAGCGAGTTTCTTGAAGAGCATCGAGTTCCAGTCATTATTCCTTCATGCATGTGATGAGGCCCTCTGACGCTCCTGGTTTCTTAAGTGACTGCACGTTCCACGTACCGATTCTAAATCTCGTGTCCGGGTACTTGAGCGGGAGTCCGGTTTTGTTTTGGCGGTATCCATTTTTGTTTTTGTTGACTTTATAAACAAATTGCTTTTTTGCGGATGCGGGTCGTCAGCCCAGCGATCCAACCGTTTAGAATAATTCACTAATAATGTTGAATTGGTAGAGAAAATCCTAATTTTCTATATCGTATAGGATGGTGGAAAGATTTTGCAAATAAAATTGTTGGTAGGAAGGTTAGCAAAATATCGACGCGACCTATAACAAATTTGAACGACTATATATTTGCATGCAGTAAAAACGTACGGGATTGTAAATCGCAAAAACTCCAGGTTGTTCTTATCAGGATCATGTTCATTACCAAATTATTATAAACGAATGCATAACGTAGACGTATAGTTGTAGTTGCGTGAAACTGAAATTTGAAAATTCTGTCCTATGATTGAAAAAATATTAAACTTTATAAACTGATTTAGTCCAACACGGAACTATACTGAATTTCTGTGTGGACCCCCAAACAGAGTTTAACATATCTAAATATAATGAAGTTTTTTCAAAATAAAAGTTTTCTAAATTCAATATTTCAAGCTGAAATTGATCTATCAGATTTAAATTTTTCCGACTTTTCTGAAATCATGTTTAGTTATGGTTTTAAGTTTAACCAATAGGCGGCTACCAATTGGCTAATTAATATAGCCTTCTCTTGAGGTTTCTTTTCGCGATCCATCATATATATGTATTCGGCAAGGCGGGCACACTATTCATTTAGAGCTCAGACCGTTTATTAAAAATTTTCGATAAAACATTTTAGTCGATCTATATGTGGTTGGAAAGGTTGTCCAAAATTTGTGAAATTTTAATATTTTTTAAATACTTCAAGGAGAGCCGCTTATGATTTGTCAGGGTGTTTTTTAAGCCTGATAGAACTTGAAGTTGTAAAAAATAAAACAAAAAATTAAATTTTTATGAAAAATATACTCTATAGCAGATCTCAGAAATCTCTGGCAAATCATCATGAATTATAGTCTTACGCTTGAACAACGCTATGAAATTATTAAAATTCGCGCAACTTATAGGCGACTTTTATCGTCAAATTGTGTTCAGCGATGAGGCTAAATTTTGGCTTAATGGATTTGTTAATAAACAAAATTTCCTCATATGTATATAGTGAGCTCAATCCACAAGTGTGCGGTTTACACGCTGGTAGCATCATCGGACCTTATTTCTTCAGCAATGAGGTCGTGGATCGCGTTATGGTGAATGGAGATCGTTACCGCACCATGATCAATGTTTTACTAAACATGGCACACTTCAAACGAAAAGACGTGAGCTGTACGGCAACTTTCAAATTTTAGTCAATCAGATTAGCCAAAATCTAAGCTCAGCCGGCAGGACAACTTTTAGTTGTTTCCAAGTATTGGGGAAAGATTGGAGAAAAAGCTATAGCCTTAAGTGAACCGTTAACACAGATGTTGACTATGGCCACGGCAAGTTAGCCTCCTAGTTTTAAGTAGACGCTATATGACTGTGCACTAGCCAATGAGACAAAGGCACAGTTATAATTGGAACTGCTGGCAACTAAACTGGTTTTAATATTGCCACACCATACGTACACATTTAAAAGATTCTATGACTCCGTTACAAGCGGATGATAGACGTTTTTATCTATATAACCTATACAGCTACTTTTAAGATTTTAAGCAGTTTTATAGATTTTACACGCAGAACGCAATATTTTAAGACTTAATCTGCAGATATAAAATTGTAACCATCCTATTAAGAGTTTGCGGGTCTAACCAGTTTGGGTCAAATCCAAGAGAGCTTTTAAGAATACAAGATAGTAGACGAGTATGCGGCCAAGCATACCGACAACGGAGACTTAACAACAGAAATGAACGACAATAATCGTCTGAGCGCTTTTCGTCCCCGCTCTACTTATTTAAATGATCACTTATTAGATACACATGAAAAAATTCGGAGAAATCGATGTATTTTAGGTTGGTTACTTAGAGAAAAAATGTTCAGTCCCACTAAGTATCTGAAATTATGTATTTCGGAAAATCCAAATGATGTTCTGTTAGACTAGATTCACACCTACTCGAACATTTTACGGCTATGATGTCCGCTTATTTTAGAAACTCAAAATAATCGCATTCAGGTTTAGGATGATTGGCCATTTTTGATTCAGTAACAAATCTCAAATACATATATCGGAGGGTCCAAATTTATTTGTGTGTTTCTAATAAGCGGACGTCATTGTCGTATAATGTTCGAGTACGTCTAAATCTAGCCTATAACAGAACACCACTTATATTTTCCAAAATATATAGGCTTTCAGGTACCTATAGGACTGGACATTTTTGTCTCTACGGGACGATCTCATGACTTTTACGTATTATACATGTACGCTCAGACACACACACATGCTTAATAAATTGTTGTTCTTGCTTTTAGGACTGATTTAGGTTCAATTTCACATACGTTAAGAATTGGTTTTTGTTTTATGGTTTTTGGTAGTACATTTTTAAAAGGTAGTAGTTTAGGGGACTGGAAATCGTTCTCAAAAACGAATGCCTGGCTAAACATTTTATTATTATTGTCAAGCCATGCTGAACTTGATTCGATGTTTTACATCAACAAATTTTCAATCTTTACCCTATAATAGTGGACTGACTTAGTATACCCAATGTCAAGAAGCTCCATACATTTTTAAGTGAATTTGCTAGTAACCAACAATAGCACGCTTAACCGGCCCAATCGTTGGTTCAACAGCAGCTAAGAAATATGGCCGAAATCCGTAAGATGGGCAATAAACCATACATGATCAATAAAATAAAATTTATTAAATTAATTAAAATTTTATTTATATGTACATTTATATTTTTATTTCGATATGTTCTAAGGTCGTTTGGTTTTCTAATATAGTCTTAATTCTTGATTATTATAACCTTCTTCTGGTGCATCCTTACAATGTACGCACATACATACAATGATTCAGTATTTAGAGTGGGTTTGTTTGTGAAATTACAGTGTGTACAATTCCCTCTCGAAAGATTTCAAGAATCAAAGTTTTATGCAAAGAAATTACCAACAGTAGTATTTTATGTAATATATTATCATCATACTTGCTTTGCAAATAACATCAATTTATTTACATTATGTCAAAATTATGTCAATATTATGTCAAAATTACGTCAAACTGACATAATTTTTGACAACCGCAAATTGAGCAAAAAGCCATGTACCAACATACTAGAATAAAAAGTGGCTAACTTCACCCCGCTTTGCAGACAATTTTGCAGTAAGATACAAATGCATAAACTCGTTTTGAACTTTAAAAGCCTGATGGCGAGTTTATGCATTTCTATCTTGCTGCAAAATTGTCTGCAAAGCGGGGTGAAGTTAGCCTCTTTTTATTCTAGTATGTTGGTACATGGCTTTTAGCTCAATTTGCGGTTCTCAAAAATTATGTCAGTTTGACATAATTTTGACATAATGTAAATAAATTGATGTTATTTACAAAGCAAGTATGATGATAATATATCACACAAAATACTACTGTTGGTAGTTTCTTTGCATAAAACTTTCGAGAGGGAAATCAAACTCGTAAGGCCACCACCAAATGTTACTAACTCATCCGATTTTAATACTGGATACACACTATAATTTCAAAACCAACCCCACTGTAAATACTGAATCATTGTATGTATGTGCGTACCTTGTAAGGATGCACCAGAAGAAGGTTATAATAATCACGAATTAAGACTATCAGAAAACCAAACGATCTCAGAACATATCGAAATAAAAGTATAAATGCACATATAAATAAAAATTTAATTAATTTAATAAATTTGATTAGTGTGTAAAGTACATAAAATATAAGTATTTTAAAAATTAAAACAAAAAAATCGATTGGCGGCTTTTTGTACGCGGTCGGTCCATCCGTGAAAACATTTTGAAAATTTCCGAGAACGAACCGATTGTTTATTGTTCATGTGCTGTATATTGCGCCGATTTATTTTAACTTCACTGCAACGTGGTCCAAGCCAGAGGAACATTTGTTTCCCATTTTCTAGTATTATACTATATCATCATCGGCCAAATCGTCTTGACAATAATCAGAACATTTCTCTTTTAGACGATCGTTACGCCCTGTGTGGATTATAAATTTTCGTTTGAAGCATTCAATCATATTGAAACAATTAAAAAATTAATTAAGCCTACCTTCAATATGCAACACTTCAACTGGTGTACCATTGACATGTCAACCAAACGAATAAATAAGATAGAAGTCCAAGATGTAAACATTCTACTGTTGCGTAGCTTATATTCCAATTTGGTGTGGCACCTCGACTTACCTAATTGAAGTTGATATAGAGCCGTGTCACGATTTGAGTAAAATTACGGTCTAAAATGTTTGGCGAAATGCTTTCGAACAATACTCGCAGGGACAGAATTGCTCGCCAGTATAGATTCTTATATGATTTTGTAGTGCGTCTGCTCGATAGAATAGTTTACCACACAGTTCGCATCCATCTCGACGTTCTCCGCACGGTGTATAAGTCTCTGTTGTTAAAATACTGATCCGTCCATTCATATAAGGGCGAATTGTAAATTTCCGGGTACATCCTTTGACGTTGCAAGCAAATGGCTTAACGACTCGGTGAAATCTTAAATTATAATTAAATTATAATTAAATTATAAAAACACAAAGTTTGATTTTGCACCGATCGCAAAAAGTTGTCTAGCCATTTTTACGGGAATGGCGCAGGCAGTACACATTTTCTCATGGAACAAATGAAAACAGAATATAATTATTGATTACAAATTAAAATTAACATTAATCTTACCATTAAAATACATAAAATACATGCATATAGTTGCAGCAATTTCATGTCACTGTTTTGACAACGTCAAGACGACAATGACATTTCGGTTTTGCCAAGATAAGCAACAAAAACAAAAAAAATTAATTGAAAAAGAGCTAAAATTGACATAATGAGTGAAAATTTGAGCATATTTTTAATTTGTAGCAGTTGCCAGCCTGCTGCACATTTTGCATCGATTTGAAATTATTTTAATTTGGAAGGGGAAATTTGTCTACGAAATGGCTTGTTTTGATTGGCTTATATATGGTCGGTGAACATTTTGCAACTAGATAGAAATGCATAAACTCGCCATGATGTGCCATTTTTCTTGTCAAATGTCAAAATATGACAGCTTCAAAATTGACAGCTGCCTAAATAGCAGACTATTCAAAATGAAACCTCTTATTGGAAAACCCTTTATATACACTTATATATGTGGAGTCTACGAATTATTGGTACCGATTCTATACGCACGCGCTAAATGGGCCTACCCATTATTAACTTGATGCACTTGAAAAATAAGTTCGGCATATTTGAGAACCAACACAAATGTTGAAATGATGAAATGTTTTTGTCAGATTTTGTTCTCAAAAATTCATTTTGTAATAAACATATGACAGACTCCCAAGCAGAATCTTAATCACTTAGGTATTTAATGTAGTCGAGGGTAATTCTTGGAATTTAGCATGAAAAACATGGGTTTATATGGAGAAGAGAAATTAAAGAATCTAACAGTGTAATAGAGTATGTTGAAAATATAATAAAATGAAAAGTTAAAAGTGACGTACCTAGAACAATTAGCAGTGCAGAGAATAAACGGGGATTTTACCTATTGAAGGTAATTAATGAAAAGAAAATGGCTAATCTCACATAAATCCCATTCAATTCTCCAAAAAGTTCCAGACCACTCGCATTATTTTACTCTATTTGGCGCCATATAATATTGACAATACAATCTTACTGATTGGGCTAAGTATGAGAACATATATGTTTTCACTAATTGTTGCCAAACGATATAAAAGTGTTCGATGATAGTCGTAAATTTAAGTTTCAAACCATCGCATGTGCGTATACATACGAAGAGGAATAAATTGATTTATAAGAAATTAAAATCCAATAAGATAATTTTGCTTTTATCGAAAATCTAATTTATCATGAATGGATCCGTATATCCATTTATGTATGTAGCTACATAAATGATGCAAACTTTTAAAAATCAGAACACGCGTGCAAACAATCTATTTTCTGCGTGCGTATATCAAAGGCCCACCTCATCTTAGTTATTTTTATTATTTTTCTGTTGCCTTTTACAGTCTATAAAGTTTTAAATTTGGTCCAAAAATAAAATTAAAGTGGCTCGCAAATATGTATTTGCCAATCTGTTGGGTTTTCTCGTATACGGATTTTAATCCCAGGCCAACCCAGATCGAACCAATTATTAAAATTTGCAACAAAATTTTGTTTGTATGGCGAAGAAAACTCTAATTTTGGAATTACCAGCCATAAACCAAAATGACCTTGATACATTTATGTATTATGTTATGTAATAAATTTATAGGATGTATACTAAAGGATGTGGAAAATTTCCAGAAATAGGAACATAATACTAAACGCTTTAATATTATAAATAAACTTAATAAAAAGCTTTACGTGTATAAAAGCTTTTTTAATAAAACTTTTTAACAAACAACAATATTAATGTGTTAATAAAAATATCAAGAAAAATTCATTCTAATCCATCATCGTCATCACAATCATCTTATATAATATTTACTGTATATACATACTTTACGTGAAATATCTTCAAGCTGTGTGTAGTAAGCTTGCGTATATATATGGATATGCGATATTTTGAAATCTAAAGACAACCTAATCCGTGAGTACTGTGCGTATATATGTATATAGATGAGAAAAGAAAATTGTTACGGTTATTTTCCATCTTATCCGTTTAATTTACGGTCGTCGTTATATACATTATGTGGATATATATATATAAATAGGTATGTTGTTAGAATTGGATTTTCGGCTAGATATTTTATAGAAATTCGTACGTCGGATATATGGAGAATAATGAAGACAGTAGAAAATGGTTGAAAAATATGTGTCTATATGTAATCACTGACGGATTCAAATGATTTGATTAACATGGTATCGAGGTCAATATTTTACTTTGGAAGATCGCAGAAGAAAAGTTTTCATGTAATCAGATATCATTGGGCTGATAAAACTTGTTTCATTATCCATCACTATTATTTTTGGTGCAGTGAAATAGTGCAGAATTTTAATGATCTTGCTATGTACAGCTGATCTATCCTTAATATGAAAAAGTTTCGTAAACTTGGTGAATTTGTCTATACACGTAATGAATTTTACCTTCTGTATATATCGACTATATCGATGTGAGTGATCTTTGATGGATATGTCGGGATTGGTGTTTGTTGTCATTTAACCTTATCAGGATGACGGTCGTATTTTTTCGTATGACAGGTTTCGCAGTTTTGTATACATATATTTCCTTATCAGACTTTTCCATTTTCGGGAAATAATATTTTTTCATAATCTGTTCTCTGTCTTCCTGACAGTTTACATTTGCTCTCCTATTTTCTGGCTTGAATGATATTGAATTTACTCTCTTTGTTTTTTATGTCTTGTACAATCCTTTTTGTTAATCGAATTTTATATCCGCTGAGATGCTCCATGAATATTTCTTGTAATTATTGGTGGTGTTCTTCCGAAATTTTGATTCCATTAATTACGGTTGTCATTGTTTCTTTGTTTATCTGGCTAAGGCAGATGAAATGTTTCCAATAATTGGGGTTAGGTTCCTCCTAGGCGTAGATGTCTTGGTTTTCCGTGATGATGAGTTGACTTTTGAATACGTATGGTATTAAGTTAGGGAAGTTAGGGAAGATAAGTATATCTGTTGACGATAATAAGTCTTTGAGTTGTTGAAATGCGTTGATCTCTTTCTCCGAAAGGTTGATTTTGACTTTTTTTGATGCGATGGCCTTGATTTGCGCGTTCTCATCCCTGATGAGATTTGTAAGCGGTTTGGCTATAATTTAACGAAATCCCTTATGAAGTGTCTGTAGTAGGACGTGAGGCCGAGAAATGATTTCAAATCTTTCAAGTTCTCCGGGATCTTTATTTTCTGTATTTACCCGTATAGATTTGCCTTGTCCAATTTTGAAAATATATTCCTTACGTTGTCCAAGTGTTCTTTTTCTGTATTTTCTCCGAAAATTGTTATGTCATCTATATATACATAAAGAGAATGGTGGAAGGCCGAGGATCTGAAAGCACAAGAACTCAGCAATGAGCGCAGTTCGCGTAATTTCTTTAAAGGAATTACAGGACTGCACCATACTTTCAGGCCTACGTCAACCGCCATTCGGGACCGGGATTGAAACCTCTGTGTCAACAGCGACGCAGTACTTGACGCATGGAGTGGACACTTTATTGACCTGTTTGATGTCCATCATGCGTCACAGACTGTTGTTGAGCCACCTCTAATACAGAATTCACTAAAGCCATGCAGAGATTGAAACGAAACCGTGCACCTGGAGTGGACTACATTAATTCGGAGCTCTTGATATTCGGAGGGGATACTTTGAAGAACTGTCTTCTCGACCATATTCGATTAGTATGGCGAACCGAAGTTATGCCTGACGAATGGAAAGTGGCCGCGATATGCCCCATCTTCAAGAAGGGAGACCGCTTGAAGTGTGAGAATTATCGCGGTATAGCTCTCCTTTGCACAGCATACATTGTATTGGACATCCATCCCCGTACATCAGGTTTTCCTGGATTTCCGGCAGGCCTATGACTCGATCAATCGAGAGAGTTTGTGGTCTGCCCTGGAATACCTAGGAATGCCAACAAAACTGGTACGACTATGAAGGATGACTGTGACGCAGGCTCAATGCTGTGTTAAAGTTGAGAACAGGCTATCGACAATTTTTGTAGTTAACTCGGGTGTTCGGCAGGGAGATGCTCTGTCCCCGATACTCTTTAATCTCATGTTGGAATACATCTTTCGTAAAACTGAAACACCGCAGCGTAACATCTTATATCGCCAGTCCAATCAGGAGCTTCCATATGCAGATGACATATGCGTGATTGAACTGAATAGCAACGGAGTGAAAGAAATACTTGATCCGCTTGTAGAGTTTTCAGCTTCAGTTGGACTTCAGATCAATGAGTCCAAAACGAAATACATGATCTCTGGTTTTAGGGATAATGGCACACCAGATTTTAGTAGTGGCCACCACACGTTTGAGGGAGTGAGGAGGTTCAAATATTTGGGTTCTCTTATCACTCACGATAACAGTGTGGGTGAGGATATTAAAGTGCGGTTGGCAGCTGGCAGTTGTTCTTTGTATCCTCTAAGGCCACTGCTAAAATCTAAACACTTATCAAGGGCCGTGAAGCTGAAGCTTTACAAAGCGTTGATCAGGCCCGTTGTTACGTTTGGAAATGAAAGTTGGGCGCTGACGGATGAGTACGAGAGGTGGCTCCTAACATTTGAGAGAAGAGTCATGCGTGTGATTTACGGCCCAAAACGCGAAATAGATGGTACCTACCGAGCTCTGTACAATATCGAGATCAGAGATCTGATGAAGATCCCCGATAGTGTACATGAATTAAGATCTCAGCGAGTACGCTGGCTCGGGCACGTTCTGCGTGCTGATCCGGAACGAATTGTGCAGCGATCTCTGAAAGGAGAGCCACTAAATGGTAGGCGCAGAGGTCGTTGCAGGCGACGATGGCTCCACGGTGTAGAGAACGACTTGGCCTCTTCAGATTGTCTTAGACAGTATGAAGACCATGCTCGGGATCGAAACCGCTGTAGCCAAATTGTTGACTCAGTAAAGGGCCAGTAATGGCCTTTAAAACTGATTTAATTAATATACATAACAAATTTTTCTAATGTATTCCTTTAGCACATTGTCTATCATCCTCTGGAAGATAGCTGGTGCATTTTTTAACCCGACGGGAAACCTTATGTAATCGTACTTCCCGTGCATTGTTGAAAATGATGTATTTTTTGTATCTGTCTCCTTCATTTTGATTTGGTGGATGCCGGAGGTGAGGTCTATTGTAGTAAAAAATTGTGAGTTTCCCAGATTCGCTAGTGTATTGGATATATCTGAAATCGGGTAAGCATCGGATGTACAGCATTGACTCTTTTAAAGTTAATAACCATCCGGTATTTTCTTATACCGGAAGCATCTAGCTTTTTTTCCACTACCCATATTGGAGAATTATATGGGCTCTTGGAAGGTTTTATGATCTTGTCATCATAAGTAGTTGTTCGATTCACCTTTCATTAGTTGTTCGATATGGTTTTTTACTTCGCTTCTCATGCTTACCGAATATGGGTAAGATTTGGAATAAATAGGTTCTTCTGTGGTGGTGATTTTGATTTCCGCTTCTATGTCGTTTTGTTTAGATTCCTGTGGGAGATGATTGTCTCGAACTTCTAAATTATTTACTTGAACTGAGTGTTTTTACTTGAGTGGAATTTTTATATTTGGAGTTATGGTCAAAATATAATTTTTTTGGTCGATAATTGCTCCAAGTTTTTTTTAGAGTGTCGTCTCCTATTATTTCGTCGAATGTTTTTAACCAGGTAGAATGAAAAAATCTATTAATGCATTTGAAAAATTGTCCGGATATTTTTTTTATTTACATTTATGTTACCTTCCGCTGATTTTATGGTAAACGGGACGTCTGTCGGGATTGCTCCTTCAGCTAGTTCAGGTTTGATGAAATTCTTATTGGCTCCCGTGTCGATCAAAAATTTGAAGATGCTATTTTATGCTCGTTTGTACTCTAGGTATGGTATGCTAGAGAGGCTTTCTACATAAAATTTACCTCTTAGTTTATTTCTTCAGATTCATCTTCGAATGTGTCGATATTCGTGTTTTCGTTGATTAGATGATTAAAGTCCTCTTCTTCCTGTGTCTCCAAATAATAAATTCTTTGCTGCCTTTGGGATTCCCCGTTGCTGGAATGTTCTACTTTTGGTGACTTGTTATTTTGATATGCTGTCTATCCATGTAATTTACCCGTTTGGTTTGAATTGACTGATCAATTTCCATTGGTGTTGCAGGTTTAGGATAATTTGGCCTAGGTGGTATTTGGTGATTCGGGTTTCGATTGTTGTATGATTTTTGGTTGCTATAGTGTTGATTATTGAAAAATATTTTCCGTTGCGGTTCTATTGAATTGTGGGTTACTTGTGGATTGGTATAATAATAATAATAATAACAGTGGCCATTACTGGCCCCTTACTGAATCAACAATCTGGCTCCAACGGTTTCGATCCTGAGCTTGGTCTTCATACTGTCTTAGACAATCTGAAGAGGCCAAGTCGTTCTCTACATCGTGGAGCCATCGTCGCCTGCAACGACCTCTGCGCCTACCATATGGTGGCTCTCCTTTCGCAGAGATCGCTGCACAATTCGTTCCGGATCAGCACGCACAACGTGACCGAGCCAGCGTACTCGCTGAGATCTAACTTCATGTACAATATCGGGGATCTTCATCAGATCTCTGATCTCGAAATTGTACAGAGCTTGGTATGTACCATCTATTTCGCGTTTAGGGCCGTAAATCACACGCATGATTCTTCTCTCAAATGTAAGGAGCCATCTCTCGTACTCATCCGTCAGCGCCCAAATTTCACATCCAAACATAACAACGGGCCTGATCAACGCTTTGTAAAGCTTCAGCTTCACGGCACTTGATAAGTGTTTAGATTTTAGAGTGGCCTTAGAGGATATAAAGAACGACTGCCAGCTGCCAGCCGCACTTTAATATCCTCACCCACACTGTTATCGTGAGTGATAAGAGAGCCCAAATATTTGAACCTCCTCACTCCCTCAAACGTGTGGTGGCCACTACTAAAATCTGGTGTGCCATTGTCTCTAAAACCAGAGATCAGGTATTTCGTTTTGGACTCATTGATCTGGAGTCCAACTGAAGCTGAAAACTCTACAAGCGGATCAAGTATTTCTTTCACTCCGTTGCTATTCAGTTCAATCACGCATATGTCATCTGCATATGGAAGCTCCTGATTGGACTGGCGATATAAGATGTTACGCTGCGGTGTTTCAGTTTTACGAAAGATGTATTCCAACATGAGATTAAAGAGTATCGGGGACAGAGCATCTCCCTGCCGAACACCCGAGTTAACTACAAAAATTGTCGATAGCCTGTTCTCAACTTTAACACAGCATTGAGCCTGCGTCACTGTCATCCTACACAGTCGTACCAATTTTGTTGGCTTTCCTAGGTATTCCAGGGCAGACCACAAACTCTCTCGATTGATCGAGTCGTAGGCCTGCCGGAAATCCATGAAAACCTGATGTACGGAGATGGATGTCTCATAATATTTAGATAGAATCATCCGCAGCGAAAAGACCTGATCAGTGACTGATCGATTCGGACGAAATCCTCCCTGATAGTCACCAACCAAGCCCTCCGCCAGAGGAGTGATTCCATCCAATAAAATGTATGACAGTAACTTGTATGCTGTGCAAAGGAGAGCTATACCGCGATAATTCTCACACTTCAAGCTGTCTCCCTTCTTGAAGATGGGGCATATCGCGGCCACTTTCCATTCATCAGGCATAACTTCGGTTCGCCATACTAATCGAATAAGGTCGAAAAGACAGTTCCACAAAGTATCCCCTCCGAATATCAAGAGCTCCGAATTAATGCAGTCCACTCCAGGTGAGCGGTTTCGTTTCATTCTCTGCATGGCCTTAGTGAATTCCTCATGGGATGGCTCCTCAGTGCAAATCTCCGCAGACTGTTTTAGAGGTGGCTCAACAATAGTCTGTGACGCATGATGAACATCAAGCAGCTCAGTAAAGTGTCCACTCCATGCGTCAAGTACTGCGTCGATGTTGACACAGAGGTTTCCATCCCGGTCCCGAATGGCGGTTAGTAGATAAGCTATGAGAGTTCCAGCCCAAAATCGCATGTATTTTACTATGGAGGTCCGAAAACGTAAAAATCCGCCATCTTGGATTTGTTGCTGCATAGAAAGTAGATCGCTCTAGCGGTAAGTATAACCAACTATCACAATCGGTTTGCGCCATTGCTGTACTAAATTGGTTTGCGTCTGCGGTGTACTAAAGTGTCTACACTACTGTTATAAGATTTATTTAGTTTTAAATTGAGCCACCACGGATTTTGATCAAACTAAAGTAATAAAAATCTTTTTGACTTGGATGAGAATCGAACTCGAGACCACAAAAGCATGATAAGCAACGTACTTAACCTCCATGCTACTGACGATTTCACTTATTATGCTTAACTAAGACTTTATAAAAAAAATATTTATCAAACGTATATGTGTTTATAAAGAAAACAAAATAATTTTTATATAAATAGATTATTGAATTTACTGTACAACGTATGACTAATTCATATGCAAAATACAACATTTAAAAAGCATCACAAAAATATGAAAACTGAACATAACCAATGGCCGCCCGCAAAAACAATAATCAGCTGTGCGGATATTGTTAGAATATTGCACAATTTATTATTTACAAGCTGAATGATCTTATGATGAATTTTATTGATCTCTTGTTATATAGAAATGATGATCGTTTGTCGTATTATTGTAATTAGAAATAAGAATATATTCGTTGATTATTTGATTAAAATCATAAAAATATGAGTATGTAGACATATCAACAAAAAAATATCAACAAAAATCTGAATTTAATAGCCAAGACCACAAATTTTCAGTGTATTAAGAGTAAATTGTG
Source organism: Tipula unca (assembly GCA_951394425.1). Taxonomy (NCBI): domain Eukaryota; kingdom Metazoa; phylum Arthropoda; class Insecta; order Diptera; family Tipulidae; genus Tipula; species Tipula unca. The sequence continues at coordinate 206,813,142 of OX596380.1, forward strand.
GTTCATTGTACAACTTTAATGAATTAATAGTTCATAAAGTTTTAAAAATCGAGCGTTGGATGCTTGAACACGATGGTATCCAACAACTTTTTATTAATTACCCATTTGGAATTGGGATCCGTGACGTCATGACGTCATCACCATTCGAAAGTAAACATGAATGAACACGATCACACGCGTAATTGTTGCCATATATGTATAAAACAGGTGTAAATAATTTTTTCATATAAATCTTTAAATCTGAATTTAATAGACAAGACCACAAATTTTCAGTGTATTAAGAGTAAATTGTGGTTCATTGTACAACTTTAATGAATTAATAGTTCATAAAGTTTTAAAAATCGAGCTTTGGATGCTTGAACACGATGGTATCCAACAACTTTTTATTAATTACCCATTTGGAATTGGGATCCGTGACGTCATGACGTCATCACCATTCGAAAGTAAACATGAATGAACACGATCAAATCTAATAATCATAATGATAATCATGTATGATGTGATAATCTTGCTCTTCTTTATGATGGCTCTATATATTAGAGAGAAGAGGAAATAATAACAAAATCGGTTGTTAAATTATTGGTATATGGGCATTGATCCGTAACAAATTTCTTTCGTGCGATCGATGATATTCATTTTATAAAAGCGTAAATGTGTGAAATATATTCATATACATGCATATGAGAGTTGTACTTAACATATTTTATTTGTTGTTGCCATATACCTATGTATAAAACAGGTGTATATTGGAACATTTCGATTACTTTCCTCGTATATGACGTATTTAAGTCGTGGTTGTTCATTGATCTACTGATCTACGTTTTTATATTCTATTCGGTCACATTTTTATTTATAGAATAAACTTATTTACTATTTTTCATATTCTTATTCTAACTTACATATTTTTTGTTTATATTGTTTTAGTATACTAAGCAGCTATTCTAAAATTATTAGTATAATTCTATTTAATTCATTTAGTTTAATTGATATAATTCAAAAACATAGATGGCCACTATAACAAAAATAAAATATCAAGAGCTACTACATTATTTTTGGGATTTTATATCCGTATGGTAATGAATCATGATTATCTAGGAACCTTCGTTTCACGGCATTTGGTTTATATTTTTTAACTTCTGACACAGTAACCACCTCGTAGTTTTCGGTACGACTAATGTTAGTTGAAAAAACTGGAATGTTATTGTTTTCATCAAATTTTATAATCATATCTTTCATCGATTCAAAATAAAATTAGGTTATCCTCTTATAGAAAAACTGCTAGGGCAGAAACAGTCAAATATTTAGCCAAACAAGTTAGTACAAAATGCCTTCAATGTAAGAAACCATTTTGCTTAAAAAGTTAAAAAATTAAGAAGTTAAAAAGTTAAAAAGTTAAAAAGTTAAAAAGTCAAAAAGTTAAAAAGTCAAAAAGTTAAAAAGTTAAAAAATTAAAAAGTTAAAAAGTTAAAAATTAAAAAGTTAAAAAGTTAAAAAGTTAAAAAGTTAAAAAGTTAAAAAGTTAAAAAGTTAAAAAGTTAAAAAGTTAAAAAGTTAAAAAGTTAAAAAGTTAAAAAGTTAAAAAGTTAAAAAGTTAAAAAGTTAAAAAGTTAAAAAGTTAAAAAGTTAAAAAGTTAAAAAGTTAAAAAGTTAAAAAGTTAAAAAGTTAAAAAGTTAAAAAGTTAAAAAGTTAAAAAGTTAAAAAGTTAAAAAGTTAAAAAGTTAAAAAGTTAAAAGTTAAAAACTTAAAAAGTTAAAACTTAAAAAGTTAAAAAGTTATTTTGCTGGATTGTACCACTCAAAAATAAAACGGCGGAAGAAATTTGATAAATACATATAAAGCTCTTGCCGTAACCAAAACACTCGAACCAACGTTTTTTTATATAAGAACCTTACCTCTGCATGTAAAAGAAGGGTTGTGTTTTACATTTGTATGTATGATGCATGCATGGTACAGGTGCACATTTAGCACGAATAAAAATGTATCTATAGAAATAGAATGTACATGTATCTATGTATACAAATATTAGTGTATATGTATGTACTCATATATGGTTTAAAAGATTTAATAATTTGCAAATAAGATTAATCAAAGACATAAAAATACATATGTATTAATATTTGTTTTTCTATACCATCTTTGTTACACATACTATGCAGTGAGTGTAAGAGAAAGTGATGTGATTCAACACAACAATATAAGAAGTTAATTTATTTATGTCAGCAATTCTTTTTAAATAATATGCGATTCAGGCGTAAATCGATAATATGCTGAATTTAGAAGAATTAGGGAAAATTTCTATATAAAAAAAACGTAGTTACCAAAACTCATACATTTTGTTGTGTACCAATCAGTGAAATTGTTTAATAACATCCTCAAACCAGATCAAAGTACGTATCAACAAAATTTATATATGTTTTACACAAATTAATTGAAAATGACCTACGCAAGCTGTTCGACACTACAACAAGTTTTGGAGGCTTGGATTACCATAATGCCATATGAATAGCTCAAACTTCCTCTGATGAGGAAAACACACTTCAATTAATTTATTGTAAAACATGAGTTAATATAACCCGTTTTTAAAATACTTTTTTATTATAAACAATCAATACTTACCATTATACTGTATTCTAGAATTAATATTGGAGCTTCGAGCGAAGCTGTATTTCGTAGACACCGCTATTTAAAATAAAACTGTCATTTTAAACTATTATTAAATAAAACAATCGCACAATCAAATTAAAAATAACACTGTCATTTTAAAACTATTATTAAATTAAATAATCGCACAATTACATAAAAAATAAAAATAAAAAATAAAAATGGGTTACATATTTTAAAAATATAAAACAAAAAGAAAAAAGACTACCACAACTGATTATCACAAGCTGTAAATCACGAATGAATACTACTCTAATACTGCCTAACTTACCCATGTCTAATATAATATGTCTTAACATTACTATATTCCCGCACAGTATCAATGAATACACTATAGTAAACACTATGTAATATTTGTTGTACGAAAAAAAAACGAGTCGACCAACACAACTCGCGTATCTTCTCACTAATTCAATTGATTGAGGTCATTTAATAAGATAATACATAAAATGCAATTAAACGTTTTTAGCATACTTATTACATATGTTCCGACATGATCATTCATGATTAAAATAAAATATGAAGAGCATATAAAACGACAGCGTTTTTACTATTTCATATTGCTGTTTACATAACCATACATGGAAAGCAAATGCATGCATACACTGTTCGAAACTTATTCCAGAGAAATTATATAGTATGTTTCTTTTTCTAAAATCTGCATACATGTGATGACTGATGAGTATATTCATAAACATGATTAAACATGATCGATAAAATTCGCGTAAACAAAACAGCAAAACTGTAATAGTATTATATAGGTATGAATATTGTTTTAGATATAAGATTTATTGTTGTTTGTGTTTTCGTGCATAAGCAAAAAAATAAAAAATAAAAAAATTAAATATGTGGATAAGAAGAAAGAAGAGATGAAAGAAACTCAGTAAAATATATAGGTCAAAAAATAGAAATGATTTTTTTTGTTAGCTTTGCATAATTTTAATGACCAGGTACTAACCTATGTTTATTAAAAATGATATACATACGTATGTAAACGTCTATGATTTACATAAAAACCGTTGGAAACGTCTGTAATTTAAATAAAAATTGTCAGGTAGGTGAGGATGACCATATTTATTGTAGAGGAATTTTGTAGTGAAATACGTACCATATCCACTGTGACAAAGCAATGGGTGAATTTTTAGTGGAACTGTACCATTTTCCGACAGATGTGGAATTTCGTTCCAGGCGTTCTTTTTTAAAATCTGCATGCATGTGATGACTGATGGCACAATCAGAAACACAATTAAACATGATCGATTAACACTTCATTTCAAATGATATGTAATTTTATTGTTGTCGATGTATTTAATATGTTTTATTATACTATACATTTGTTTTAAGGTTTCACAGAGCAAAGCATATGTGTTATTGCATTTAACTATGCATACATACATAGTTTAAATACAGATGTGTTTTACTTTTTTTAAAATACATGTATTTACATGTTTGTAAAATAAAAAACAAGATCAAACATGATTTGCGAACGTCGTTTTACCTCCTGCATATTTTCATCGGCCAGGTCGAACAGATAGTAACCTATGTTTATTAAAAATGATATAAGTATACATATGTACATGTATATGTATTGCGGTGTTGTTTTAAAATTAATCATGTAAGATTGCGAGTCTCATAGTAAATCAAGAACGATGACGTTTTTAAAAATAATTTCTATTTTCAAAGCGATACAGCAATAGTTTTGATCAACATGTCAATCGAAGTGATGCTGATTCGTTACACAAACTATCAAAATTAATAAAAATCACAACCTTTATTGCCTCGTGTCAAGCATTGAATATGAAATGTGGGTGATTTTTACACAAATTGTATCTGCAGGTCCGAAAAAACTAAGCTTTCAAGATATTTTGTACAAACAACAACACAATAGAGATCGTATGTAAGCTTCTACAAAGATATAAAGCCTGATGTAAATATAAAATTTGATACTTCAGTTTATTCTATCGAAAACAAATTGTATATCGTTAACCACTGGTAAATAAAAAAGTTTTAGGCATGTTCAAAGATGAATCTTCTGAAAAATTATTTTCTGTTAATTAGTTTAAAAGCAAAATCTTATGGCTAATTACTTGCGGAGGATAATGTAGTTATAAAAAATTAAAAGGTGTTAAATGATTTTTAAAAATTGCTTAAATAAAAATGAAAACATTAAAAAATACATTCCGCTAGCACACTTTAACTTCTTTATATGATTGGAGGCATGCTGGTTCATACGTACAATAGATCATACATTAAGTTGTATTGGTATATAATTATCAAACTGTCTGACCCAATCGTTCCATGATAAAATTTGATGTAAACGGTTATGATTTATAATGCAAATGCGGTCACCGCTGTTGACCAAGGGTACCGTACCTACGCTCTGCAGTTGCATTGCACCATCTTTGCATTATAAATCATAGACATTTACATCAATTCATAAACTTAAATTTTAAACTTAAAATTAATGTAAACGTCTATGATATTTTTGAATTGTTAAACTTGAAAATTGAGATTGGAAAATTTTTATATCATAATCAATTACAACTAAATTTGTCAATAACTATAAATTTGCTAAATTTTGCTTTTGAACATGTTTGATCGATAAAAAATTGTTGTAAACGTCTATGATTTAGATAAAACCGACGTAAACGTCTATGATTTATATAAAAGTTCATGTAAACGTCTCTGATTTATAATGCAAATGTGGTGGATACCGTACCAGTTTACTATCATCCTCAGCATGAAGTGGTTAGAGAATCCATGTTTACAACACAATTATAGGTGAGGTATCATTTAATTCATTTTAAGGAACGTTGATGTATGTTAATTATCGAATAGGAACGAACTACCATTGAATTCTTTGGCGATCATATTTAGCGAAAAATTTGAAAGTACTCGGAAATTGTATAATGAATATCGAACCGATAGATTATATGATTTTTATGACGAAGTGGAACAAGCTTACTAGCTACAGCCGAATAATAGGTGAAGAAACTTGAATTAAGCCAAGTTAATTTTATATGTATAATTAATGTTTAGCTAAGATTTGCACCTATCCAATGTTTGATTATTTAAAATTATTACCTTAAGTGCATGTCGTGACATCTATGTATCACTAGATTGGAACGATCAAAAATTCTCAAAATTACCGAGCGCTTAGCATATATAGATTCACAATATTTTCTTACTATTTATTTTATTATATTGGTAGCACCCTTTCATTTTTGTGTGCAATTATTAACATGATAATAAATAAATCAATTGCAATTTAAAAGCGGTATCGCAAACATTAAAATAGTACTGTACAATAAAAAAGATAACATGAACAAAATTATTGTGTTTAATAAAGTACAGCGAAATTGAACCGGGGTTTTCATTGAGTGAACTGTGGTGTTTGCGTGTCATAATTGTAATTCCTCTTCACAAATTTGTATCAAACAAAAACGGTTTGCGAAAATATTGATGCAATTTTGTTCAATAGGATTAATAATTCCTTGGATGTAGAAGATAATCAATGTTATTTTAAGCTGTTTGGTATACAAAGGAACCGTGTCATACATAGGTGAGTTTCAGTTGAAGATGAAATATTTAAGGAGAAATCAAATGGGATGACTAGGGCCACTCGCCAGCCATCATATATCAACACTTTGTTTTGAACTTTATGGTGAATAAAAAGGCAAAGTTGAACTGGAGTGCAAATTTAGAAATGAAGCAAAGGTATATGGTGAAATGTCAGGCAAATTCTAATACTAATCTGCCTTAAGTAACATGATGTGATTTTGAAGACAATTTTAAAGGGCACAAAATATCTTTAACCATAACACATAAATCCAATAAATATCATCTTTTAACTCTATTAAATAGTCTAAAGATTCATTGTAAAACTCACAAACTTGTAAAACGTGAAACCCTATGAACGACATCATAAATAAATTCTGTAAAAATTAATGGTCCAGAGGGGCGTCTTGTCGAACACCAAAAGTGCAATTCCGTGATGTTAAGTAAGATGCAATCTATTTGATTTGAAATTGTTTCCGAAGATAAAAGTTCTTCACTTTGTAAATCAATCTATTGTACGGTTTCAAATAATTTTGTGTGCATAACGGTACAGAAATAATAAACGATTTCTTCCAAATATCAAGCAATATACTTGTCATTTACGGCGCGATTGAACCAAGTTGGCTCACACACATATATCATCGGAACAAATAATTCAAAACCAAAAAAAACCGATGTCTGTGGAATTATTGAAAACTATGTTAAATTGTCGGGTTATCTATACAGTTGAACCGATAAACTCGTCGCCTATCCACAGCACCACATAGGATGAAATCAGTGGTACATCCATAAGGTATATGTAAACTGCCACAATAAACAACCAAGTAGATCGTTATTCATCGCAAAAATTATACCGCACAGCCAAATCAAATTATTACTTACATGAAATAATCCATCTCAGTGATGAGTTCGGTTTGTAATTTCAAATTCCTACAGCCCATAACTTAGATGGATGAATGTTACGTGTAAGTAGGTAGACCGCTCAAAAAACGACTAAAAAGTCTAAAAGCTTCAATTCAACATTTGCTTTATACATCAACATATACATACATATACGTATATCTGCTATACCTAAGCAATCAAAATTTGTTGAAAAATTGTATATTTAAGCATTATCCGAGACGAGATTTATATGCATGCGGCGTATATACAAATATATACGAAATACGATTTAATAGGTTGTTTGCAATATTAAATAAACCTAAGCACATAAATTTTGGTATATTTATAATGCTTTGAACATCGAAATATTTTATGACTTTGAACACCCACCGCATATATGTACATAATATGTTTGGCTGTAATGTATTGTGCTGAGCTTTTTAAAATACGTATACGTACATAAATATTAAAGCAAAAATAAAATATCTAATTGCACAGCTAAAAAATCAGTGGTCTTCGATAACATTAAATTCATAAAAAAAATAATCAGCTTAACTTTAAGTTTTCGTATGACATCGATGGAAATACACGTATATGACCGATTGTGCATTTGTAACTTTATGTATATACCAAACAGCGCCATAAATGCTCTTATTTATAAGATTTTTGGGAAATAGGACTTAAAAATTTAAAGCTTCTTGAATATTTTCTCTGTCATTTTTAAACATGTATGTACGTATTAAATCGTTGGTCTTGTTTAGTATATGTACTGTACTTTTGTGTACATATTCATATGTGTACATATAGGAGAGTATTTAGTTGGTAAATAAAAAATAAGCTTGGGTTTGGTCATTTTTACACTCAAAATTCATATAAAATATTAATAACTTTTTTAACTTTATTCCTGTTTTTTGAAGTAGCACAAACTTTGCTTTCAACTGATGCTGCTATTATATTATGTATTATCACATCTACAGTTCACAGTTATTCTATAATATGTGTATGGTTAAATATAGTATCTTGGTTATAAAAATATAATTAAGTTATTATAAAAATAAAAAGAGCTTTTGAAATTATAATGTGTTTTAGTTGTTGTATATACATATGTACGTACATATTTAAGTTTCCAAATAAGTTAAATTGACGAAAGAAATTTAGATATGCTTTAAATAAATATTGATCTACTATATATGATTTAGCATCTACGATCTTGTTACTATGATCCCCAATCTCCGATCTAACATATCCGATCTAATATCAACGGTCGCGTATCTTTGATCTATTACCTACGATCTAGTATCTACGATCTAGTATTTATGATCTACTATATACGATTTAGCATCTACGATCAAGTTTCTACGATATTGTTACTATGATTCTGCAACCTAACATATACGATCTATATCTACGATCTGATATATACGATCTAATCCCTACGACCTAATATCTACGTTTTAATATCTACAATTTAATATCTACAATCAAGTATCTAGGATCTAGTATCTACGGTCTAATATCTACGATCGCGTATCTGTGATCTATTACCTACGATCTAGTACCTACGATCTAATATCTACGATTTTGTTACTATGATCTAGGTCCAACGATCTAGTATCTACAATCTAGTATTTATGATCTAGCAACCACGATCGTATTTACGATCTAGTGTTTCCGATTTTATGTTTACGATAAAGAATCTACAATCTATTGTAGTATCTACCATCTAGTATCTATGATCTACTATCTACGATCTACAATCTCCGATATAGTATCTACGATCTAGTATCTACGTTCTAGTATTTACGATCTACTATATACGATTTAGCGTCTGCGATCAAGTATTTACGATATTGTTACTATGATGCCTATTCTCCGATCTAACATATACGATCTAATATATACGATTTCATTCCTACGATCTAATATCTACGTTTTAATATCTACGATTTAGTATCTACAATCAAGTATCTACGAACTAGTATCTACGATCTAATATCTACGATCGCGTATCTATGATCTATTACCTACGATCTAGTACCAACGATCTAATATCTAGATCGTAGATCTAGTTTTCTACGATCTAGTATCTACGATCTAGTATCTACGATTTTGTTCCTAAGATCTGCTATCTACGATCTAGTATTTACGATCTGGTATCTACGATCCAGTATCTACGATATAGTATTAACGTTCTATTATCTACGATCTAGGATCTAACATGTAGGATTTCAATGCTACTTAGGACCTAGTAACTAGGTTGTAGCATCTCATAAATTTTTGATACTAAATTAATTAGAGTTCACATTTAAGAGAACTAATATCTACGATATGTTATCTACAATCTATTATCTACGATACAGTATCTACAATCTACCATCTATGATTTATTATCTACGATCTAGTACCTACGATCATATGTTTACGATAAAGTATCTACAATGTAGTATCTGCCATCTAGTATCTACGATCTAGTATCTACGTTCTAGTGTTTACGATCTACTATATACGATTTAGCAACTCCGATCAAGTATCTACGATATGTGATCTTCATTCTGCTATCTAACTGTGATCTATACTGTGATCTTCATTCTGCTATCTAACATATACGATCTAATATCTACGAACTAATATATACGATCTAATTCCTACGATCTATCATATCTACGAATTAGTATCTACAATGAAATGTCTACGATCTAGTATCTATTATATAATATCTACGATCTAGTATCTACGATTTTTTTAATACGATTTAGTATTTATGATACAGCATCTACGATCTATTATCTACGATTTAGTATTTACGATCCAGTTACTATGATTTAGTATTAACGTTCTGGTATTTGCGACCTAGGATCTTGCATGTAGGATTTAAAGACCTAGGTTGTAGCAACTCAGAATGTTAGGTTTCACATATACAAGATCTAGGATTTACGATCTTTTATCTACGATTTATTATCTACGATATAATATCTACGATTGTCTATTATAATATCTAAAATTATCTATTATCTACGATCAATTATCTACGATCTACTATCTACGATTTACTATCTACGATCTACTATCTACGATCTAGTATCTACGATGTTTTGCAGTAAGGACTTGATAACTTGTTTTTTTTAATAAACCGCAAACTATTTGAGTTATTTCGACAATTTTATTATTGGCTTGAAGTGCAATCAAAACATTTATGAATGTAATTCGATAACGTTCATATGTCCACCATGAGCACGTTTGCAGGTGTCAATTCGTTGAACCCAATTTTTCATGACTCGACTACACATTGCAACGGAAACGGCCGCTATCTCTCGTTCAATATTGGTTCTGAGCTCCTCTAACAACGACGGCTTGTTGTCATAGACCAATGATTTAACGTAGCCCCATAAAAAATGTTTAGAGGTCTTAAATCACACAATCTTGGCGGCCAAAAATGCGCTTCGATAATTACGACCAAAAATTGGAATTAGCGCTCTTGAAGTTACAGTCACAGTGTTCGTTCGTGTACTTCACAATGATGAAAATGTTGTCTTTACAACATGTAACGTTTTAACACTGACAGATTGGTTATTTGTTTAAAGGTGCATTCACAGTGAAAGTTCAAAGTTGTCAAGTCCCAAATGGAAAACCCGATAGTATGTACGATCTATTATCTACTATCTACGATCTACTATTTACAATCCAGTAGCTACAATACAGTATTAACGATCTAGTATCTACAATCTAGTATCTAGGGTTTAGGAAGTATAATGTAGGCCCTAGGATCTAGGTTATATCATTTAAGGAATGTTTGCTACTAAATTGATTAGGTTTCACATCTACAGTTCGCCTTTAGAACGAGGCATACAAGTTACAATATTGTCAATTAATTCCTATTAATTCAAAGAAAATGTAGACGATTATTGAAAATAGAATCGGAATACACGCAAAAATAATTTTATGGGGCAGTTTATTGGAAAATAATATATTTCACCTTATTGTACCTAACGTTCGTCATAGATACTGACATGAAATCGTTTTATATAAAATTTCTTTCTCCAGAGTTATCTCCAGTTAAACAAGTATAATTTTTGGAAGAATTAGTCAGTTTAGTGGTTCACATCAATAACGAGCGATAGAGTGATGGCCACTAACTACGGTACGGGGTTTTTATATGCTCATTCATTTATCTGCAAAAAGGCCATGGCACTCATACCTGGTGAGCTTAAAATACAGGCATCTTGGTAGTTCCAATTACATCGATGACAAAGGTTGTTCCAATAAAACAAGTAAGCCTGACAAGATCGGAACTATGTCAAGCTCATCAGTAACCAAATTATATATACATAACCAGGTTAAGCGTTAGGTCTAGCATGATTGTCATATAATCCCATCAAACGGAAAATTATCAACAACTGCGGAAATATTAAATTTATTGTACCAACACAACACTGAAACTTCTAAATTTGCAACTCTCCTGGAAAGGTCTTGCTTTGTTAGATTTGCATAGTATACTCTGGCCGGTCTGCGCTGAAGTTTTATAGCTATACAAAAGAACAAAGGTATGAAACCCAAAATCAGCTTCAACTCCAGCTGCTTTCATTCGACTGATAATAAAACATAATAAAGTTAAATTATTTCCATCTGATGAGAAATAATTTTATAATTTCTATTTGTGATGTTGTTTTAGTCATGAGCTCGGATCGAACTGGTAAAGTTCAGACCACATATCTGCGAAACTAATTGACTGATCATTTCCATTCTATAAATTAATGAGAATTCTAAATTGTGGACTCGAGTTCACGACTCGTGAACGCCAATACCTTTTTAATTTAATTTCTGCTGTAAAATTTGTTCAACATAGCTTCTGTTGAAATTCACATTCAATTTCTGCAAGTATAAGAGCCATCTCTTGTATATGACCGTAATGAAAATATACGGTAATGGTCACATAAGCATAGTCCATTCCTGTTGCTAAAATATTCAATTTTTTCTATTATAGAATTAGCAAACATAAAAGATTTGTATAGCACCAAATTTATACAGGCCGGTGGTCCAGTAAGCAGAGTCGTTACATTTGGAATTATGAACTTGTGTCAAGCCTCAAGCCTCGGTTTGGTATTAAATAATTTTTAATTTAATTTATTAATTTCTCCCTTCAATTGGCAAATATAAAGGATGAGTATAGCGCCAAATCTATATATGGAAATAGTGAGGTGGTATCATAGGAAAGTATCATCGGATTTAGAACCGTGGATGTGTTGTGCAGTGTTCGAACCTCGATTAAGGGTAATCAAATTTAGCAGGCATCCACAAATTTCTCATTAAATTTAAAAATAATCGATTTATGATTTAAAAAAGACCAATTAGCAATTAAATTAAAAATATATATTGAGGCTAGCTTCTTTTACCACCGAGTGATATTCATATCGTTTATAGATGCCATTAGAATAAAAAAATTGAAAAATTTAGCAACGGCAATGGACTCTGCTTATTTGACCTTCGCCGTACAATTACATTAGAGCTCTATATACCCATACCCGCATCTTTTATACTTGTCACTTTTACATGGAGAATATTGAAGATTTGAACAATGCTGAGTTTTTAGTTCACCCATCTCCAATTTGACAGGAGAAATTAAATCAACAAATTTTTGGCTCGATCGAGAATCGAACTTAGATCCATAAATTCAAAGTCACTGACGTTGCTTACTGGACCACCGCCGCATATATATTTCAGGCTATACAAATCTTTTATATCTGTCATTTGAATAGAAAATATTGAAAAGTTTAGCAAAGGCAATGGACTCTGCGTTTATTTCTTCATCGCTATATACCCATCATATATACACCCATTCTATACATGCCACTACTTGAAAACTGTGAAAATGTTTAACAGAAGGCTGTGTAGTTGTGTGTTGAACCAATTTGAATACAGAAGAAATTAAATTAAAAACAATACCGTCGCTAATGGGACTCGAACCTAGGTCCACCAATCCAAATTCAATCACTCTACTACCTCGCCCACCACCGTATATGTATATATGACGTTATGCAAATCTTTTATACTTTCCAATTGAATTGAGAAACTTGAGGGAAATTTTTTAACAGAAGCTGAGTTTATCATTAATATCGTTTGAAACTTAACTGAACTGCATAGTGTCAGGTGCAACATTTAATGCGATGACATTCCAAAAATCTGACAAGCTATTCTTCATTATGTTCTTAAAAATTATAAAACTTCCGTTCCAGTCAATGATGCTTGACGCGATTTTCTATAGGCGTGTCACAATATTGACCACTGACCATACAAGGTATAGATATGAGTTTAAGTTTCGATTAAAACTAAAAACAAATTTAATTTAATTTCTTACAAATTAATTCTATTCAGATTCTATTAAATTTTCATTTTTCTCTATTCAAATGGTGGCAGTGGTCAAGCAAGCAAAGTAATGGACGTTTGATTAGTGGACGTGAGTTCAAGCGGCATTCGGGCTAACGTTTTTTGAATTTAATTTCATCTTACAAATTGGTTCAACTCAGTTTCTACTAAAATTTTCAAATTTTTCCAATTAATTGCCAAGTATAAAAGAGGGATGTAGCAGCAATGAAAATGTGCGACGATGGTTATATAAGCAGAGTCCAGAAATAATTTTGGTTATAAAAAAATTGATCAGGTCAGGTATTTCTCCTAGGTACATAATATGTTGGTTTTCCAGTTGAAATGGATTCATATCCATTTTTTTTTAAAATGTAATCAGTAATTTAGTAAATCAGTGAGTATTCTTCGCATTGAAGTCAACACTTATTATGAATCTTTTTCCCAGACGCTTGAAGAACTCTTATTTATTTTTATTTTTAAAAGAATGTCTTGGTGGACGGTACAATCCTGCCGCAATACTAGGAAAGATGTTGGTTTTTATATACATGAACAAGTGTTGGTTATCTGAACGATTTGGCTTTTTTATAATTCGGTAGCACTTATAGCCCTCCTGAATAATGTCGAAAAGAAATCGTTTTACCATGGAGTGCGGGTTGTGTTAAATTTTATGGCACGGTCATAGTTAAGTTCCCCGGATTATTTTTAATGAAAATCATACATGATGCTTCACGACATCGCCTCTTTATTATAGAAAAATACTTTTCTATATGACTATTACTTAACCTTTTCTATATGACTATTATAATTAAAAAAAAATTGGCTGGAACCCACGAGGATTCCGCACTCAATGCCACAAAGGCCCATGGTGCAATATGACTATTACTTATCAAACCATCCACTATCACATGCCTTACTCATCTGAGCTGGCAATAAACTCTATCGTGACTTTGTGGGACCGTTTTGTCTGTTCCACAGTTATAAAGAGGGCCCCACTCTATATAACGCTATATATCGTTGTTTTGGGTCAATTTAATAATTTTGTAATGGATAAAAATGACGCTGACGTAAATTCATGGTATTTGAGCACGATTAGTTTTAAATTCCGCTCTTCTTGAAAAGAGATTTAAATGCATTAACGGAAATTCTATAAAACTATCACCAATAACATATTGTTCCTAAAGAAATTTGGTCATCCTTTAGTTTAGAACTAATTGACAAAACCACTCTAGGGATTGTCTACATTATCGACGTTGTCTACGTTGTTGACGTTATATACGGGTTGTCGACACGTCAATGTAGAAAATAATAGATGACGCGTATATCCCATCCCTGGCGAACGGGCGTTTTCATCATCATGAAATGTTTGTACTAAAAAACGATCGTTGCTTTCGGATCGATCGTTGTGTTCTTAAAAAAATATCCCGGGAATACCCGGGATCCTGGGAATAAAATTTCAAAATTACCGTTTCCCGGGTATCAAATTATCCCGCGAATAGTGACCCTCTAATTCAAACTAACGCAAACAATATATGTATGATAGATCACACACTTTTATGAATGGAAATAAGATTCAGTAATTTAAGCTTTGTGATAAATCTTTTTGAGAGAATGAATTATAGATGTCCACACCCAGATGAAAATTTTATTTTATTCAGAAATTTATTGAAAATACGTATATTCGATTGAATCAAAGTGGATCAAACTATACTGTAGATTCATAATCCGTACTCGTATAGTATAGTTTATCGATCTGCACATTAAAGATTCAACCATAAGACCAACTGTCGTCTGCTATTAAACTGATCCAGTCAATCTTGTATGAAAAGCTCAGTCGTTCTCGATGCATTTTGTTTTGTATTCAATTACATCAATTCGAAAATAATCGATAGAATTTTCTTTTGTATACTATTGCTAACATGTCCATGTCCATATATTATATAGAGAGTTCACGTATAAGCTGGTTAAAATTCATAACATTATACCATCATCAGTTTATTGATTTTCCAACATATAAAAAAAAAACAGAGACAGTGTCAGTTTTTTTTTGTCGATGGAATAAAATATTAAAAGAACACAAATCTGAATCGTATATTATACAGAGACGGAAGAGATGGTTGGTATATAAAATTCAAATCTAAAAAAAAATATAAAAACATTTTTAAGACATCAGCAAAAAAAGTCTATCACCCAAAGTATAAACCTTTGAAAGCTATGTATGTATGTAGATAAAAAAAAAACGAAATTGGATCAGATCCATTACGCGCGCGATACACCTGTTTTTATGGATGCCGCGGATTTACGCGGAATTGTCTTCCCATTTCTTTTTGTTTTACTTTTCGATTTCCCATTTATTTTTGGTGGTTTATTTATATATATATACGACGACTCCATCGAACATTGGTGTGGTTGGGAGAATTTTTGGCAAGATCACGTACGCACATATACATATATGTACGTATACGCCGTTGACATCTCGCGCCTATACATATATAGATGTGTGCAAATTCGTTATAATCAAATTTTTTATGAATTAATCGTCTGTTGATAATAAGATTACTTATTATTAATGCGTATATTTTTCACGACGATGGAATCATGTGCCGAAAATAACGAACAAAAAAAAAAAAACATCATCTTTATAGATATGTACCGCAGCCGCAAAATCAAACATTAATTTGATTATTAAGCATATTTTCCACCTTAATGAAAATCTTATACATAACACATTTGCGTTTTGAAGTTGCTCTATCTCATCAATCATCGAATTTTGGTTTTTCCGCGCGCCTCCAAAATTTCAACCAAAAAAAATGAAAATCAAAATCAATAACATAAATAACAAAAACTCACTGTACGAGTAAAATGTTGAGAACATGCGATGACAAAGACGACGAAGAACCAAAATTCCATTTCAATATGATATGCGGATTATCTCTTGCGACTTGTGTTCTTCGTTCCCGTTTGTTGTTATTGTGTGGTTGTGATAAAAAAAAAAAAAAAAAAAAAAAATTTTGAAATTCAAATCATGGTTTTCGAGGCAGGGCGAAATGGGTTTGAGATCTTTGATGGATTTTGTGCTTTTATTTTATTTCGCGTTTTTCGCTTCTTTATATAAAATATATACGAGTTTGTATTTACATGCAATATAAATAATAAGACAAGAATGGAATGTCTTGTTGTAATATTGAAAAGAAGAAAACGACGACGAAGATTCATGTACGAGTATGTGCTATATACAAGAAGAGTATTTTCAACATCAATTTTTGTGGTAAAGACAACATTTTCATTTATGAATGATGGATAAATTTGTAAATATGTATGTGCGGTATATACATTTTCTTCGTGTGATGCGGGATTTATTGCGACGTATATATATATATATGGGTGCGGGGGTGTTTTTATTATATCTACTTGAAAACATGATTATCTTGTGAATCTCGCGCGGAGAAAATCTCTTGTGGCAGTTTTACGACTTGTATTAGGTAAAAGTGGTTTCAATTTCGATGACAATGTGAATAAGGCAATCTAATTATTGAGATGTTATACAATTTTCGGGAATTGTTAAAGCTGTGGGGTATAAATTGTGAAGAATATGATGAGAGCTATTGTAAAGGTGACCATAGGTAGTGTTCTGCTCAACGTGTTATTTATTATTACCTACAGTACAAATAGATACAATCGAAAAAAAAAGAAAAAAAAGTGACATCTAAAATATAAAAGAAGTCAAGACGCAAGTGAAGTAGGTCTAAGAAATTTATCAAACTCGACTTTGAATGAATTTCTAGACATATTAAAATCAAAAAAATCAAAAGCGCAATTGAAACAACGCGACGTGTTCAAGACAGGTTCCGATTGACTGAGGTTCGTAGATACACTATCGATGTATACAAACCAGTCACAACGACGCAAGCGGCGCTCGGGAGCATACAAATTTATACGAGCAAGTAACTCGGAGCAATTAATACGCGACATTAAAAGATCACGAACGAAGAGCGCTGCCACAGCTACTTCTCGTCGATGATTGAGTTGTGGCAATCCCAATAAAGTGCAGCGATGGCGATATGATGGGAGTTCGTATACGTTAGTACGTGTGGCTGGTAGACGTCGGAGAGCAACAGGATAAACTGCTTTTGAATGGACTCGATCCTGGCCTAGTGGCACAGATATGAACCAAAACCTGAGAGGCGTATTCCCGAACAGGACGAAAAAATGACACATACAAAGATTTTAATGTTAGCGGATCGGGAAATTCGTAACAATTTCGCTTGATAAAACCCAGCATTAGATAACCTTTAAAAATAGCAGAGTCAATGTGCCTGGTAAATGTAATGGACATCGGATTCTATAAAACGAAAGATTCTTACATTTGGTTACATTTAACCGTAAGTTGTTGCTGATAGTCCAACAACAAAAGTTCTTTAAATCACTTTGTAACATCAAACAGATTTAAAGAGCTTTGGAATGATAGAAAGTACATATGGCAATCCCGAGATAGTTGATGATCTCGCTTCGTTTATCCTATTTGAATATGGGACGTATCAAGAATATATTTTCCACGGATCTGGAAAAACTTGCGTTCGAAAACTTTCATCAAAGAGAACAGTATGATGTGAATCACACAGGCTCTCCGCGCAATTTTTAATCAGGATGGGAGGAAAACCATCATGACCTGCACCCTTATTGATCTCAATGTTGGATATACAATCAAAGACTTCTTCTGAGCTACAAACGATAGTTGTGTGAATTCCGGATTATTTTCAAGCTCAAAAGGTTTGACATTTGGCGTATGATACGGTTCATCAACTGATTCGAAGAAATTAGCATATAAATTGCAAATATCAACGGGAAGCCTAGCAGAGCAGCTCTGAATGGTCAATGAGAAGGGACTCCGACAAACTTCCTTCTATAGTGTTGATGAACTGCCAAAAACCTCGTGGGTTGGAAGACAAGTCCACTTCAATCTGCAGAACGTATAATTATGATATATAGGAAACTGTTTAACATTTTAAATTCCTTACGAGCTTTAGTGAGAGCAGGATAATACTGATTGCCATGCAACCTGTATAGCGTGTGGAGCTTATTACAACGATTCTCAAGGGTTCTCGAAATCGCGGTTTAGTAGCCCTCGATGGAACATACCTTTCGATACTTGTCTTGAGTCGTTCATTGAATTGTGAAACTATGTCATTGAAATCTTGATCAGCTTGAAGAAAATTCGAATCCGAACTGTAGAAATATTCATTCAGACCAGAGTAGTCAGCATTTCTAAAGTAAAAAAACAGACTATTCCTATGGAAGGAATGACGCATTCTTCGTGAAATATATTTATCATTATTGGAGTGTAGTAGATGCTCGAGCAGCCGGTAAAAACCTCGCATGCCAAAATTTCTGAGAACCTATGGTCAGTTGTGAATACAAAATCCAGAAATTTACTTCGACTGTTACACGTACGGGTAACTTGTGTTGCAGAAATGCTTGCGAAGTAACCCATCGTAGCCAAGGCATTGTCTTCATCAGAAAATGCCGTAAAAGCACCATCGATATCCAGCAAGTAGTACTCGGATGATTGAAATCGCCAATAATCAGTAATTGTTCATCATCACGTATTGCTGGCAGCACCTCCAAATCGATGAACTTGAAGATCTCGATGTAGAGGTTCAGATTTGAGCCAAAAGGAAGACGATGAGAATGGAGGACACAATTACTTGGCCAGAAGAAATGATTTGGACTTACCGCGGATGCTTGACGCGTTGTGGTATAGTAGAGCGATGTGAAGGCTGTTCGGTCGAGGTTTTTCGGTAGAGCTAGAACAGATTCCAAATTCGTTCCATCAGAGCTGAGCGTAACACTAAACAATTTGTCGAAAAAAATCGGTCGATAATGGTTAACAAATAGCGAAATCCGTGAGAAGGTGGGAGTGGTCCGAACAAGTCCATATGAATTTTGCCGAACCTGCTATTTGGAAGTTCGATTAACGTGCCTGTATGTTTTTGTTTTTTGACAATTCAAACAAGATCTAGCCCACGTTCCCACGTCCTTATTGATATTAGGCGAGAAGAATTGCGCGTTCATTACCTTTCAAGCTGCTCTTATTCTAATGTGAGATAAATTGTGAATGTCGTCAAAGATTTCATTACGCATAGGTATAGGTATAGACTTTCTTGATCTTTGGAGTATTAATTTTAATTCGTCATCATCTTTTTGAAGTAGAATTAATTTTTTGAGTAGCCCGTCTTAGTGGGCTGTAACTTTTTGGAGTAATGGAGCTAATGGCTTCCAACCATCTTGTTTATGATCATATTGTTGTAATACAGACACAATGGCAATATTAGAGCTATCCGTCGCTATGCAATATTTAGTATTTGCGCTTGGAAATGATAGTAAAGTCTTCGATGCTAGTTTGGATTTCATTTCATCAACATGGAGAGGTGACTATAAATTGGAGCAAGAACTCCGAATTAAATCAATCTTTGAAAAATATACGCAACCTTCTAAATTCCTAGTAAAATCATGTAAGTGTGGCAAAGGATACCTGTCAGGAATTGTACACGTATTTAATAGGCAGTAATCACCGCCGGGCCTCTAGTCGTTACTATCCTTTTTCTTGACTAAATGGAGGGGTGAACAAACCGATGAACTTGAAGGGTGACAAATTCTCAAATCGATCATGTGCTGGAATTCTGACTTAGCAACACTAAATTTAACTTGGTCTAACCGACGAGGTCGTGAATAGCGTAACTGCTCTGTTGTGTGAACATTATGGACGACATTGTGTTTAATTTCTAAATTGATATTTGGAAGCGACATGATTGCAGGGAATTCATCAAAAATTTCACCAAATTCATCAGAATACGAAAATAATCTGGGCGATATTGAATTAATTTGTGTAACGAAACCATTGACCGATAAAGTTGTATTTCCATTTAAAACTCTTTTACCTTTTAAATCGAATGTTAAATTAAAATGAGTTAAAAAATTATGGCACCAATTATGGGATGACTTACTTCGGCAACAGTAAACGCGTGTAAAAAACTACGACGCAACCCTAAAAAGCAAGCCGATAAGTTTCCTTTCTGCTACTATCACTTTAGATTCAAAGATAATGCTAAACGTTGCGTAAAACCATGCAAATATGCAACAAAAAAATAATTTCGATTACTCAGAACACTGGTGACCCCGACGTGTTCAAATCACGTCGGGGTCACCAGTGTAAGGTTCTGCTCAACGTGTTATTTAAGTTAGTTAGTTAATATAGTTTAAAATGTCAAAAAAAATATTTCTCGGCGGCTTTGATTTTAATATTGGCAACTGAGTCTCCCAAAAAAAGGAAAAAACCAAGAAAAATGTGGCTGAAAAAACGACCTAGGTTTTCGCACGAAAACCTCCTGAAGGAGATTACCAAAATTTTCTGCGTATGGATTATATAACATTTTCATTAACTCTTACAAATGGTTATACCCCAATAAAAGTGAAGGAAAGCTGAAAGGTTATCTAGTATATCACGATATCTTGCAACAGAACAGAGTTTTGATAATCTCATGTTCAGTACGGCTATATCCCCTCAATGCCTCGGTAAAATAGTTATAGAGACATCTGATGCTTTGATGTCAGTGCTTCGAGAAAATGTTAATCTAAAAATGTTAAATTTGAACTATGATCATTTTCATCATTTTCCGGTGAACGAATAAGTTCATAACGTGGCATTGACGTATAAGACAAACATGAATTTGGGGTTGAATTTGACCTCGAGGATCACCAATCTGGCTCATTTATTTTACGCTATTTCTATGTAAGGTGCCTATAAGCTTGCTTCAAACAAGATATCGTTAATCGATTTTCGTTTTAGCACCGGTTCAAAATTAAGCGTTGATTATTTATATATATTTTCATCACCAATACTTGATTACTGAAATAAAAAGCATTTATATACCAGAGTAATATTTTCATCATATTATAGGTACCAAATAGTGAGAAGGAATGGAGAAATGTCGCAGACGTGTTTGAAAGGAACTGGAACTTCTTGCACTGTATCGGTACAATAGACGGTAAACACGTCGAAATACGTAACCCAAGTGACACAAGATCTTATTATTTCAACTATAACTACACCTTCAGTATAGTCCTGATGAAACGTAGAAAGAAAGGCGCATATTTGGAACAAGGTTTAGATGTGGATGATTGTGAGAACACAACTTTTTGGTTTGGAATGTTCAACAAATCGAAATTGTTCATCTTCTGCTAAATCAGCGAGGGATAGATTTTCTCCAGTTTCAAGGCAAATGTACAATTTTATTAATAAATATTTTTAAGAATACACTTAATGAGTTTGTTTTAAGCTAGATAAATGATGGATAGGTGACTTAAATGACTTAAACGAAAAAAATTTACATGTAACCACGCTTATTATCCAACAGAAAGCAACCAGTTTATTTAATCATTTAAAAAAAATGGATACTGAGTGTGATCAGAACCTCAGCTTTAGCGCTACTTCCGGATGGTTCTGCAGGTGCTGATCTGAAAGCAGCTAAAGAATTTCCTAACAAATTTAAAGAAATGTAGTAACTGAAAGAGGATATACTCCTCAACAAATTTTTAACGTTGATGAGACAGGGCTACTTTGGTAACGTATGCCGATAAGAACTTTTATTTCCAAAGAAGAAAATGCTGTTCCTGGACAGAAAACGGGTGGTATTTTTTCCGAATGGTTTAACAAATATTTTTGCCCGGCAGGCAAATCATATTGTAAAAAACATAATTTGGCACATAAAGCGTTGCAACTCATCGATAATGCCCCTGGTAACCCAGCTAATTTGGATGAAGCGAACAATCAAATTAAAGTAATATTTTTACCACCAAATACTACTTCTGTCCTTCAACCCATGGACCAAGGAGCTATTGCAGCATTTAAGAGATATTATTTACGTGGAAAATTTAAAAATTTAATCGATACACTGGACAACGAGTTAGAACAAGCAAATGGTAATGATATCATTCCAGTATTATGCAAGCAATAAACAACATAAATAGACCCTGGCAAGAAGTTTCTGTGCCAACAATGAACAAGGTATGGAGAAAAGTATGGCCTGAGTCTATATCTGAGTCTGAGGACGGTAACATAGATAATTCTGATCAACTAAACACAGAAATTGTAGTGTTGGCTCATCAAGTTGGGTTTACAGACCTCGATGAATCGGATGTATCAGATATATTATGGTCATGAGGAACCATTAACTGATGACAAGCTAATGGAACTTTTAGCACAATGTCCCACTCAAAACGTTGATGCCGAACGAAATAATACACCGCCTGAAAGTGATTTATATAATCCCACACCAAACACTAACGCGGTCAAAGGGCGTTGTTTTTCAATTTGTCGTAGCCACCATAAATTTACTTCTAAAAATTCGGTTGAATCGTAATTGCTCACGATCCCATTGGCAAAATACCATTCGATTTTCGTTCCTGTAATATACCGGGTGTGTTTTTTAAACTGAGACGATCAAATATCTCGAAAAATAGCCACTCTACGGAAAAAATGTCCATAATCAAAATTTAATCATACCGCGGGGGAAATACATTAGTGCAAAAAAAAAAGTCCCCCCACCCCCGCTTTGTAGGTGGGGCGGGGGTAACTTTTAAACTAAGATAGGAAGCCATATTTTTTATTGCAGATACGGATTCTACGACTAAAAGTACGTATGATTTGAATAAAATATTTTGTTCGGTTCATGATAGATGGCGTTGCAATCGACGAAATTCAATTTTTTCAATTTCTCCTCTTAGAACACACGCATTCGATTCTGCAATACGTTTGAAATAAAAAACATCACGTTTTCATTGGAAATACTCGAAATTCGTCATCAAAACAATTTATTCAGTGCTGGGATGTTCTATCATCACTTCGATTCGCTTCGATAGACATTTGTGTCTCTTTTTTTACGAACAAAATTGTATTCTATTTCGCAATTTATATTGTAATCATAGCCTACTCGATTCTATTTCTATAAATTTATTCGATAAAATATCACCAATATTTTTATTTTCGATGGCAAGTGAAAAGAGGAAAAAGAGATAGTTTGCAAATTTATTCTAACAGGCTGAGATCGCAATAGACAAAACGTAATTCAAAAAACGTAATGGAGCACAATTTTGTTCGTGAAAAAAGAGACACAAATGTCTATCGAAGCGAATCGAAGTGATGATAGAACATCCCAGCACAGTTTTGTAAATCTAAATAAGTGTTCAAAATTAATTTCAAGTTTTATTATTAAATTTCAAAAATACAAAATTCAGGCCATCATTTTGAACACTTATTTAGATTTACAAAACTGAATAAATTGTTTTGATGACGAACTTCGAGTATTTCCAATGAAAACGTGATGTTTTTTATTTCAAACGTATTGCAGAATCGAATGCGTGTGTTCTAAGAAGGAGAAATTGAAAAAATTGAATTTCGTCGATTGCAACGCCATCTATCATGAACCGAACAAAATATTTTATTCAAATCATACGTACTTTTAGTCGTAGAATCCGTATCTGCAATAAAAAATATGGCTTCCTATCTTAGTTTAAAAGTTACCCCCGCCCCACCTACAAAGCGGGGGTGGGGGGACTTTTTTTTTTGCACTAATGTATTTCCCCCGCGGTATGATTAAATTTTGATTATGGACATTTTTTCCGTAGAGTGGCTATTTTTCGAGATATTTGATCGTCTCAGTTTAAAAAAAACACCCGGTATAGAGATAAACCAACCACATTATAGTTTCAAATCGACGGTATTAACCATGATAGCCCTGTTGACATGCTCGTTGTGAGCAGATCATCGAAGAGAAGCCACTTTGAAGCGGTAACTGTTCGAAATTGTATATAATATGCAGATTTAGTTCACGTCACGCGTCAAACCGTTATTTCCCATTATAAGCATTATATAGCAGGTGTTCTTTTAAACTGAGACGATCAAATATCTCTAAAAATAGACACTCTACGGAAAAAATGTCCACAATCAAAATTTAATCATACCGCGGGGGAAATACATTAGTGTAAAAAAAATAGTCCCCCACCCCCGCTTTGTAGGTGGGGCGGAGGTAACTTTTCACCTCAGATAGGAAGCCATATTTTTTATTGCAGATACGGATTCTACGACTAAAAGTACGTATGATTTGAATGAAATATTTTGTTCGGTTCATGATAGATGGCGTTGTAATCGACAAAATTCAATTTTTTCAATTTCTCCTTCTTAGAACACTCGCATTCGATTATGCAATACGTTTGAAATAAAAAATCACGTTTTCATTGGAAATACTCGAAATTCGTAATCAAAACAATTTATTCAGTTTTGTAAATCTAAAATAAGTGTTCAAACTGATGGCCTGCGACTTCAATGCACTTATTAATCCGCATTTCAAATGATTGCAGACAACTGAGAAGTGTGTCTGGTTGAATTTCAGCACACGCATTTCTGATTCGCTCAATCATGTTCTCACGTGTTGTGGATTTTTGTGTGTAAACTTTGTTTTTGAGGTAGCCCCACAAAAAAAAATGTGGCGCAGTAAGATCTGGTGATCTGGCGGGCCAATTTATCGGACCAGCTCTACCGATCCAGCGACCATTGAAATCACGATGAAGTATTTCACGTGCCATCAACGAATAGTGTGCAGGACAACCATCATGTTGAAACCACATGTTCCATCTCACTTCTAAGCTCAAATTTTCAAGTAATATTGACAGTTCATTTTCCAAAATGTTTCGATACATTTGACCATTAAAGTTGCCTTCAATAATGTGGGGGCCTATGAGTTTGTTGCCAATTATTCCACACCACACGTTGACAGTCCAAGGACGCTGATGTTCAATTTGACGAAGCCAGTGCGGATTTGTAACACTCCAATAGTGCATGTTGTGTCGATTAACCGTTCCATGGTTTGTAAAAGACGATTCGTCGGAGAACATTACGCAACGAAAAAAATTGGGGTTTTGTTGTATTTGTTCACGTGGCCATTGACAAAAAGTTACCCGATTTTGGAAATCAACGCCATGAAGATCTTGGTGTAAAGACACATGATATGGATGATACTTGTGCCGTTTTCAAATTCTCCAAACACTGGTGAGGGGCAATGAGCCACTGCTGCCAATACAGCAATTTCATTATTTTCTCCAGTGACTGTTGCTCTACGGGTCCTCTTTTTCGGTTGAACATTTCCATCAGTAATAAATTATTTGATAGTACGGCCAAATGAAGCACGTGAACGAATCCTATCCGGAAAACGTTGAGCGTAAATAGCAACAGTATTTTCAAGATTTATGCCAGCTTCTCCATAAACCAGAACCATTTCAATTTTCTCTGGCACAGTTAAACGATCAATTCTAAAGTTGTTTGTCGTTTATTTTGCAATTACGAAAAACATGAAGATAAGAAATAACACAAACGTTAAGTGTGATTTTCAAAACTGAATAAATTGTTTTGATGACGAATTTCGAGTTTTTCCAATGAAAACGTGATGTTTTTTATTTCAAACGTATTGCAGAATCGAATGCGTGTGTAAGAAGGAGAAATTGAAAAAATTGAATTTCGTCGATTACAACGTCATCTATCATGAAC
Source organism: Tipula unca (assembly GCA_951394425.1). Lineage (NCBI taxonomy): Eukaryota > Metazoa > Arthropoda > Insecta > Diptera > Tipulidae > Tipula > Tipula unca. The sequence continues at coordinate 206,839,199 of OX596380.1, forward strand.
CGAACAAAATACTTCATTCAAATCATACGTACTTTTAGTCGTAGAATCCGTATCTGCAATAAAAAATATGGTTTCCTATCTCAGTTTAAAAGAAACACCCGATATATAAGTTGAATGCTCATACGGGAGACATTTTCGACACCGCTATGGAAACCAAAGTATTTATACTCTAATTAAACTCATTGCTTATGTTAAAATATAAATTCTAATTTTTTCGAACTTTGCTTAAGTTGGGAACTTGATTATTTTTCCTGCAGGATTTAGTTGAAATTTTAAGTACTTTACCTTGGAACTATGAGTGGACTACCAAAATTGAGAGGCTCCAAAAAAGAAAAGTGAAACGTCTTTTTTATACAAGTGAGCATCTGGCAGCCTTGCTTACGCTGTAATGCTGGGTTAATAAAGCCTTCATTTTTTATAAATAGCTAATTTTTAAAAATTAGATAGCAATTGTGATGATTAAAGATAGTACATATCCAAACTTTTTGGATTCATTTGGATGAAGAACGATGAAAGAGCCTTGTGGAACACCGTTCTTCAATCTTACAGAGTGTCTCACTAATCTGATATCGCCATGATATAATTTCAAATTTTGTTGCACAAGATTAAAAATAACAATCTGTTACTCTTTACTCAACGCCGTGTTTGTAACTGAGTAAAAAAACAAAAAACAAAATGTCAGATCGACAAATATTGAATACTACCCTCCCAACAAAAAAATGTATACTCTAAATTCCATGCAGAAACGTAAACTTTACGAACGCTTTTTTCAATCGAACACCAACACACATACAACTTTTGTCATGCTACTGTCATGCTTTTGTCATATGTACTCTTTTAAAACAAAAGCAAAATAATTTTATGAATAGAAGCAATATTTGAATGCGAACGCCATTTTACTGTTTTAATAAAAAGAAAATAATATTTTACGCTTTAATATTTATATTGAATAATTTTAAAAGCGTTATTGTGTTTTAAAGGAATTTAAATTAACAATTACATTTAATTGCATCGGTGTAATTTTGTCTGAGGTAATTATACTTTTTTTTAAATATGTCACAACAAAAGCTGTACCGGTCAGTACGGAACGAAATTAAAATGATTTGCGAGACATCGAAAGTAAATGTTGACAATCCTTCGGGAAGTAATGTAGCTCATAAATGTGATATATAAATATCATAACATAACATAACATAAATTGATTTTAATCTACCCTCTTTGGAAAATATTTGTGATGACAGTGAGTCTGAAATAAACAATAGCGAATTTGAGAGCGATGAGGATTTTATTGAATATATACGAAGAAATTGAAACGTATCGTATTGAACCTGATATTTTGCAATGGAGTGTAACAGAAAACGTTTTAAATCGGAGTACGAAGGCTCTGCTGAAGATTTTAAGAAAGTATCATCCAAATTTACCAAAAGATTAGAACTTTAAAAAAAACAGCTACTACGAATAAAAATATTGAACCGATGGGTAGTGGTTCATACTCTCATATTGGATTACAGAAACAATTGAAATTGTTCCTGGATAATACTGAATATGAGGGAAACATATTGAATATGGACATTGGTATAGATGGTATTCCTCTTACCAAAAGTTCTACGAACCAACTATGGCCCATTCTTGTAAATATTGTTTCACACAGAGCAGTCTTTCTTGTTGGAGTTTACCACGGATATAAGAAACCACATTGTGCAGATGTGTTTTTGCAACCATTTGTTGATGAAACAAAGCCATTATTGGAAAACGGATTTCCATATCATGATAAACATATGACAATTATACAATTAGTGCTTTTATATGCGATGCACCAGCAAGAGCGTTTCTATAGTAGGTACATATTTTCAACATTATTTTCTAAAATATAAATATAATAATAATAAATTAAATGTAATAACATTTAAAATTTTCAGGAGTAAAATCTCATTCGGGATGTGCAAGTTGCACTAAGTGCACTATAAAAGGTGTTTATATTGCTCACAAAATTTGTTTTCCTGATGGTAATGAAGAAATACTTAGAGAAAGAACAGATTATGGTTTTCGACATAAAACAGATTTAGAACACCATATTAGATTTAAAATTACATTGGACGATTTGCCTGTTGGTTGCGTCAGTCAGTTTCCGATAGATTACATGCACTGCATGTTATTGGGCGTGATGAGACAAATAATGACTTTATTGATTAAAGTTAGAAAACAACATTTCTCGTTGAAAAAGAATGCAATTGATCAGATAAATGAAAATCTAATAAAACTTCGAAAGTGCATACCGAGTGAGTTTCAGCGAAAACAGCATACGTTTAACGAAATAGAGCACTCACTGGAAAGCTTCTGAGTTTAGAACTTTACTTTGTTACTCAGGTATGGTCGCATTCAAAAATATCCTGGAACAAAAGTACTACGTAAATTTTTTACATTTAGTTTGTGCTACGAGAATTTTAGCGCACCCGAAGGACTGTTTTGAAAATAATAAGTGTGCAGCAGAACTACTTAAATCATTTTGTGAATCATTTGGTGAATTATATGGACACCAAAATATGTCTTGCAACGTTCACTGCTTACTTCACGTTGCACAAGACGTTGTAAAATTTAGGCACTTGGATAAAAATAAAAAAAACTTATTAAGAAAGCAGGACAGCCTCTCCAACAAATAAACAACAGAATAAGCGAACAGGCAAATATTCAAAGAAGTTCCGAAAAATATTTTATTAAACCTGTCTTTACGTTAGATTCGCGCTTTCCAAACAATTATTGTTCCATAAACAATGAACTTTTCAAAATAGAAGAACACGACAACTGTACCATTAAATGCAGATCTGTTATTAATTTAGAAAACTTTTTTGAATATCCTTTAGAATCGAAACATTTTGGAATTTACTCTACGAATCTTGAGGAGTTGAGTCTTGAGACTTATACTTTTAAAACTCAACAAATATCAAATAAAATATTAAAACTAAACACATGCAGCATTTGTGTGTATATATTCCAATACTGGGGCACCAGAAACAACAACAACAATATAACAAACAATTTAAAACCAGTAATTATAGCTGCTTCATCAAACGCCAGTATAAACTATTATTCCAGAAAACGTTTCTAATGTAACTAATTCTAAAAAGTTCACTTATAAATTACCAACCGATAACAATATATCAACCAATTTAGAACCAGTAATAATATCAGCTCAATCAACGCCAGAAACAACTTTTATTCCAGAAACTGTTTCTAATATAAACTATGAACCAATATCAATGACAAATGTAGTCACAGGAAGCCCACAAACAGGAATATCCAACGCCGAATTACATGCCATTATGAAGGCCACTTTACGCGAGATTAAACTCCTTAGAAGAGAGTTCAATACGCACAGAAATCATTGTACATGTCAAAATAATAGGTCGATTGCACTACATGACAAAACTATATTAAAACTTCCTTCAAACACTGCAGAAGAGTTTAGTGCCCTTGAAAATGATGTTAAAAATGATTCTGAAAAGGAAAATGTTTTGGTAAGCAAATATAATTTATTTTATTAACTAACAGGTTTATAATTATTGAATTTAAATTACAGATCCGGTGCTTTAAAATTGTTACACAAAAATATGTAAAAGAATGTTTAAGGGCAATAATTACAGACGAAGCAGCTCGTGTGTTTTCATGGCATGGTCAGCATAGAAATATTGCTGTTAAGGGATATTTCGTAATGGAGGTTTTAAAAGGTATTATTATTATTAACTGGCGACTCATTTTTAAGAAACTTACTACTAAATAATTTATTCATTGTAGAAGAAGCCATGCAAAAATATGATACTGCAAGACCATCAGACATCGAAAATGAAATCAAGAAATGGTTTCAGTACGCAAGAGACCGATACCGTAAAAAAACTCGTCGAAATTAATTTTATTTACTTTTATGTAAATTTAAATTTTTTATTTGAATTATGATTATTTTTTATTAATTAATTTTGTTTTACATTTTTTTGTATTTTAAAATGAATTGGGTTAAGGAAAATGAATTCCAGAAAAAAATTTCAAAATTAATAATATTTTCAATAAATATTTTAAAAAAATCTACTTTTTCGTCTTTTAAATTCAAAGCAAGCGTGTACAAATTAGCCGTTCGTTAACATTACGCTAAAGTGAGGTACAATCGAAAACATGTTTGTTTTACTAATACATACACAAGTCTACGCAAAATAGTTTCACTTCTCTTGTGACGATCTGTTCGTTTTCACAACTTTTTCATTTCGTAAAAACTTTTCGTTAGCGAAGACTTTAGTATACCATGAAGTCCTCGAAAACTGTGTGATTACTTTACGCTATGTTTGAAGGGTAGATCAAGAAAAATGTGATTTTTTTGGAAAGGTTTATAGAGAAATTTGTATTTAAATTCGTTTAGTTTTTTAAGCATTTCTTTGGTGCATAAAATTTACACGAAAAGTTCAACGTTTATCTGGCAACATTCGAGTATTCCATATAGAAACGAATTTTAAGTTGTGTAGCTTTGATACTTTAGTGTCATCTAGAACAGACGTGTTGGAAGTTTGAATTTTTTCGTCAACATAAATATACATAATTATGCATTCAAAACAGGTCGATCCTCTAAACGTGCTATCTATTTTCTTAACCTCCCGCACACATTGTTTTTTTCAATTAAAACACATAAATTGGAAAAAGGAGGACCCACCTGTTTTGAATGAATAATTATGTATTTGTTTTGACGAGAAATACAAAATGTACAAAAATATAAATCTATCAATTTAACCAGGTTTGATGAGTTTCAATTCTTATTAATTTTGATGTCCAACATTTTGTAAATTTAAACTAATTAAGGTTTGTAGAATGAAAACAATTAAAACTGTCACGATAGTTAAAGTCAAATGGCTTATATATTATCGTAATCAAGCCATACTATCTAGATACATATCATTCATCAACCAATTACTGTCAAGAAATTAAAGAAATTAATAATTTATAACTCATTGAAACTATTGGCTGTGTCGTGATAGGAAATATGTCACGATAGCAATATTTATTGTCATGACATTAAATACTTTAATCACTGAGCAAACCTAGTATACAATATTCCTAATAATGTAAGCCACTAGGCCAATGACATTAAGTGCATATAAGTTTGACATATATAGATTTAAAGCAATCCGAGTTGAATAAATTTTTAAACATCTATGTAATTTGGTTCAAACGTGTTAGATGTTCCGTATTGAATTCTATCACAAACAATTTCTATTTTAAAATACGATTTGATTCATTTGGTGCGTGTATATATACATATTTTGGCGAACAAGCTTTGAAAGATATACATATTTTTGCTCCTCATTGATAACAGCAGCATTATTGGATTTATCATTGGCATAAAAATAGAAAAATTGGGTTTTCCGTTTATATAGATTGCGTTTTCATAAAATATATTTTCCAATTTATTATTATGTGTGTGTGTGTGTGTGTATGGTTTTGTTCGTAAAAATGTTTAGAGCAAATATCGGTCATGTATATACATATCCATGTATCTATGTATACATATGTACATATATATCGAGATGTGCTTGATGTTGGCGAACATGTCAGCACGATATATGTAAAAGAAATAAAAACTAAAAGTATTAGGATCCCTATGGTGCTAGAGAACCAATCTTATTTTATTTAGATTTTCTATCATGCGGGGGTACATATTGAATATGACATATTTGACTATTTTTGAATATTGATTTTTTTTTTGGTTTATTCCGTCTCTAGCTATGTACAAATATGGAAGAGTTAGGGTGTACGAATTTATACCAAATGATACTGTTTTTCAATAATGTGTTATTATATATTGTTCTGTTTGAATGGATCCATTTTGAACTAGAATTTAATATAATGGTACCTGCACTCGATAATGCGTCACCCATATTTCCTTATTGGTCCTCATGTGCAGAAAGAATTTGTTAGACACATTAAAATCATACAACCCGAAATTACAACTAGCTAAGTTTTACTAATAAAACTGAAATTTTTAAATCACATCGGAATGAATTAAAGTTTTCCAGAAATTACAGTTTTTCTTATTATAGAACTGATTTTTAACCGGATCTACCGTACCCTAAGTTAAGGTTGGGTGCAAACTAAGAATTTGTCAAGAAGTGTCAGTTCGTAAAACAAATAAATTTAAAATCATTTATGGTTTCATTTAAGGAACGTCTCATTCGAACTATCCAGTAGCTATGGCTTCAAATTTAATTGAAAATTTAAACTAATTTGTCCTAGGTTTTGTCTGACTGGCATTCATCTTAGTCTTGGGAGCATTCTATGAAGCGTATAAATTCTCAATTAATATATTTGTTCCTAGCAAATCGTTGTCAAAATTGTTGAAAGATTGAAATTTCTTAAGCATTTCCCAGTAAATTTAATGAAATTTTTAAAAAACACTGAAAATATAAAATTTATTAAACTTTATAAAAATGGTTTGCTTTACATAATCTTAAATCAGAAATTAAACAAAAATTGTACAATTTTAATAAATTTATTTTGAATTCAGGAGCTTAGTAGGTACGATTTAAAAATGTACCCATCTTACTAGTAAATATGTAAAATATTTCAAAATAAAATAAACTAATCCTAGAACATTAAAGTTATACAATTTTTAGAACTTCCTATTTGTAAAATATTTCATATTCTCAAAATTTATAATTCTTGAAATTCCTATTGAATGTTTACTATTTTAAATTCTTGTCATCAAATTATTAAAATTAATTAAATCAATAATATTCTTAAATTTATCTTAAAAATCATTATAATGCTATTAATAATTTCTTTCTAATTAAATAATGTAAAATTCTTTAAATTCTTAAAATACTTTTCCAATTTTTCCAATTTTTAAGATATTTTAACTTAAAATAGATATTTCAAAATAAATTCAAGCTAAACCTAACAATGTTTTAAAAAATCGTTTATTTTTTAAAATACATACTTTAAATCCGTAAAATTCTAAAAATTCATAAATTCATTATAATTATTGTACCATTAGTAATATTTTTTTAAAATTCTAAAATTATTAAAAATTTCTCTAATCCTTAAAAATATTTAGAAATATTCTAAAATTGTTGAAATTGATAAAACCTTAAAATTGTTAAAATTATTAAAGAATAAGGAATCATAAAATTCCTAAAATTCTTAATACTTTAAATTTAATTAAAATCCTTCACCATTTTCAAAAATGTATAATTCTTTAAAATTAAAAAAAACAAAAAAAATTTATTTACAATTTTCAAAATTATTTAAATTCGTAAATACCTAACTAATTAAAATGGTTGTATATTCGTAATATTAATAAAATTCCTGAAACTATTAAGAATGTCTTAATTTCTTAATCTCTTTTCTTCAAAAACTTAAAATTTATAAAAATATTCAAAAATTGCTAAAATCTTAAAATTGTTAAAATTATTAAACATTTTCAAGATTACAAAATTGTTTAAATTAATTTTTATTTAATTATAATTTTTAAAATTCGTAAAAAACTTAAAATTATTAAAGTTTTTGAATTATCTAAAATTTTTAAAATTTTATTAATTTATATGGTTTTATACTTATAATCCTGTAATTTCGTATAATTATTAAGAATCAATTAAATACTTAAAATTATTATTTTCATTGTAATTTCTAAGATTCTTAAAATTATTAATAACGTTCAAATTCGTGAAAATATGTCAAATTCGTAAACACGATAATATTAAATTATTGAAATAATTCAGAAATTATTCAAAATTATCTAAATTGCTAAATTATTAAATTATTAAAATTCTTAAACATTTTAAAATTTTTCAAGTACTTTAAAATATTAAACTTTTTCACAAATATAAATTTTTTAAGTTCTCTAAACACTCTTGTAATTTATAAAATACTTCAAATTAAAATTAATTAATGCTAAAACTAATAAAGCTTTAAAATTCGAATAATTAATAATACTTAAAATTATTGATCAAAATGGTTACGTTTTTGAAATTCGTAAAATTATTAAAATTCATAAAATTATTAAAGTTGTTGAATTACTTAAAATTCTTAAAATTATTTAAATTACTAAACATTTAAAATATTTTTGAAACCTTAAATCATTGAACAATTTTAGATTACTTAAAACATTCGTAGTTCTGAAAATATACTTTAAAATTTCCACTTTAAATGAATTAATCCTAAAACTATTAAGATTTTAAGAAACCGTCTAATTATAAAAATTTATTAAAAGTTTTTAAAATTTCGAAACTTATTAAAATTTGTCAAATTCAAAAAATTCCTGAAATTATTAAAATTTTTAAATATATTAAAATTATTAATATACTTCAAATATTTATAGTTTAACATTTCACTATCAACATGTAAAATATTTCAAATTAAAACTAACTAATCCAATAACTGTAAAATTTATAAAATTCTTAAAATTTTTAATACTACTGAATTTCTTCAAATTATTAAAATTTCGAAAATTCTAAAAATTATAAAAATACTTGAAACACTTAATATACTTCAAATATTTCCAATTTTTAAAACTCTTCGTATTTGAAAAATATTAAATTCTTGCCACCAAATTACTAAAATTAATTAAATTAAAATCATTATAATTCTTAATTTTAATAAAGTGATTAAAATTTCGAAAATTGTTAAAAATATTAACGTCAAATTCGTAAAATTTCTTCAAATTCTAAAACTTGTTAATATTAAATTCTTGATTATTAAAACTGTTATAATCTTAAAGTTCTTAAATTTTTTAAACATTTTAAAATTCTGAAGTACTTTAAATTACTAGCTTTTTCAAAAATGTATAAAACTAAAAATTCTTTATATTCTTAAAACATGTAATTCTTAAGATACTTCAACTTAAGGCTCTACTTTACGCAATCGTTTTTTGGACACATAATTTAGGTATTGACTTAATTGAAAAGTTAATTATATTTGCAAGCGAGTAATACACGTTTTTTTTAAATTCGCTAATTACATCTCAAAGTTGATGAATTTTTGACAAAAACCATTTACTCACAAACCAAATTTATCAATATTTTCCCACTAATCTGTAAAATTTTTATATATGGGTACGTTCAGGAAGATATTATCTAGCGATTAATACACGTTTTTATAAAAATTCGTTCTAATAAGAGAGAAAATTGAAAATTTAATTGAAAGCTATTTTATATCGATAAGTTGACAAATCAATTTGTAAAGTTGTAGCCTCTGCTAAAACTTGGTTGAAGCGATTGTTAAGATTACTGCGGGTGAGGTCTTAATAATCGCGAGAATTGAAACAATTAATTTGAATAATAATTTTAATTCTAATTTATTAAATACATTTTTTCGGTTTATATAGCAAAATTAAATTAATTTGTGTACATTCAGCATTTTGGCTATACATTGTGTTTTTTTATATAAAATCAAAACGTGTATGAAATGAATGTAATATGATATGTACAATATTATTATTTATAAACCTGTATGACCTGTTTAGTGAACTAAACATACTCCCGGGCGGTTGTGTAATTTTCAGGTATTAGAGGGGTTAGTTGTTGGTTTTGACTCACCGGCTTGGTTGTCGTCTAGGAGTGTCACTAAGATTCGGACCGGAGCTAGATTCATCATTTTTGAGTGTTTTATTTGTAATCAGGGGAATTTTTTGTGTTGGTGGTGGTTCCTCTGATGGCTCTTCAATAGGTAATTTGCATAATTTGATTATTGGCCGCTTGTATGTTGCGTCCTTACATTTAACTGTGGCTGTTCGTACTAAATTATCTGAACCAATATGGGTGTCTAGAACCCGTCCCAATTTCCATCGAGTGGCCGGTTGTTGTTCATCCTTTAATAGAACAAGATCATTTACCATTAAATTTGGTTGAATAGTAGTCCACTTGTTCCTCTGATGTAGTTGATGTAAATATTCTGATGACCACCTCTTCCAGAAATCTTTCACCATTTTCTCTACTAGATGCCACCTTGTTCTTAGACTTTTCTCCTCGATGTCAGTGGTTGGTAATGCTTTGAGAGAGTCTCCGATTAAAAAATGACCTGGTGTCAATGCTGCTAAATCCGAAGCGTCGTTGGTGAGTGGAGTTAGAGGTCGAGAATTGAGCACCGCCTCGACTTGAGTGAGTACCGTATATAGTTCCTCAAAGGTTAGAGTTGTTTCTCCAATCACTCTTTTGAGGTGAAATTTCACTGATTTTATTCCCGCCTCCCATAGGCCTCCAAAGTGTGGGGTATGAGGTGGTATAAAATGCCAGTTTGTTCCTTCTTCGGCCAATATAGCTGCTATGTCGCCTGATAGTGATTTCATTGTAGTCTGATGGAATTTTTTGATTTTGGCGTTAGCTCCGATAAAATATGTTCCATTATCGGAGTATATATCTGTACATAATCCTCGTCTGGATATAAAACGTTTATATGCAGCGATGAATCCTTCTGTTGTTAAATTGCTCACTAACTCGATATGAATGGCCTTTGTAACCATGCACACAAAAAGTGCGATGTATCCCTTATATGACTTGTGGCCTCAGCCCTGGGTAGTTCTTAGTTGGATAGGACCCGCATAATCAATTCCCGTTTTTCCAAACGGTCTTCCCGGCCTTACTCTTGATGGTGGTAATCTGCCCATTAATTGCTCCATATTGGTTTGTTTGTGCCGGAAACATGTTACACATTTATTAATAATTTGTCTCACAGCGCGTCTGCCGTCAATGATCCAATACTTATTCCTCAGGAGAGCTAAAGTTGATTGTATGCCACCATGCAATGTCTTTTGGTGGGCTTCCTCGATAATTCTTTGCGTGATTACGTTGTTTTTATTGAGAATTATAGGTTGCTTGCTGTCAATGGGCAAATTGGAATTTTGTAAACGTCCCATCGCGCGTAACAGCCCTTTGTCATCGAATCCTGGGTGTAATGATGCTAATTTGCTGCCCTTGTGTGGCTTTTTTGATTTTTTTATGCATTCAATATCCTGGCTGAAATCTTGCCTTTGGGTTAACCTTAATATTAATGCTTCCGCACGCTGTAATTCTTGTACTGTTAGTGACTCCTTGTTGATATTTTTGTGCCTGCTGTTATCGGTAAATCGCAAACAGTATACAACTATGCGTCTTATCTTGTTGTATGATGAGATCTTGTTAAATACATCTGAGAGAAAATGAGATTCTTTTATCATGGTTGCAATCACTACTTTCTCTTCAAGTTCCGGTAGCAGTAGTTTCTGTTGTTCTTGTAGATCGTCATCTGAGTTGCTAGCCAAGATTGTCTCCCAGTGCAATGATGTTGTTGTTAGGAACTGCGGCCCGTGCCACCATAAAGTGTTATTGATAAGTTCGCTTGGTGTTATACCACGTGAAGCTATGTCCGCTGGGTTATCTTCCGATTTAATGTGTTGCCATGTTGTCGATGGTAATGTCTCCTTGATGACCGAGATTCTGTTTGCTACGAATGTTTTAAAACGGTTTGGGTCGCCTTTGATCCAGCACAGAGTGATAGTGGAATCGGACCATGCGTATGTTTTAACGTTCTGAAGTTGCATGCTATTTTGGACGTGTTTTAATAATTTTGCTAACAATACAGCTGCCTTCAGTTCGAGATGAGGGATCGATAGCCTTGTTTTGATTGGAGGACCCGTGTTTTCGCAGTTACCAACTGGGTTGTTACTTTGCCGCAGGTATCAATGTTGCGGCAATACACAGTTGCTGCGTACGCCTGTTCTGAAGCATCAGCAAATCCGTGCAATTCCTTTTGTTCTTCTGTTCTGGTGTTCAGCCATCTCGGTATTTTTATGTTAGAAATTTCGTTTAGCTCGTCCTTATAGCTAAGCCATTTGGTTCGTATTTTTTCTAGTAACTGGTCATCCCAATTTATTCCGGTCATCCATACTTCCTGCATCATAATTTTGGCCATGATTGTTGTTGGTGACAGCCATCCTACAGGGTCAAATAACTTTGATGAATCGGACAGCAATGATCGTTTTGTGGGCTGGTTGGTAGTTAACTGCAATTGGGCTATATCAAACTCAAAACAGTCTGTTTGAGGGCTATATAAAATTCCTAGAGTTTTGATGCAGTCGTTTAGTTTGATATGAATGTTTCCATCGGCCAGTTGCTCGTGAGGAATATGTTTTGTTATTTCGATTTTGTTGGATGCCCATTTTCTTAACGGGAATCCACCTTGGGCTGTGAGCTCTCGTAATTCGTTTAGTGCTATTAGTGCCTCCTCCACACTGTCTGTGCCAGTGAGTAGGTCATCGACGTAAAAGTCTGTTAAGATGATGTTAGCTGCTGTGGGATGGGTACTGGCTCCTTCTTGAGCTAGTTGTAATAGTGCTCTTACTGCCAAATAGCTGCCTGCGGAAGTTCCATACGTTACTGTGTTTAATCTGTATGCGTTGATTGGCTGAGAAGGATCGCTTCTCCATAATATTCGTTGGTAGTCTCGGTCCCTTTTGTTTATCCATACTTGACGATATATTTTTTCTATGTCGGCGGTCATAACAATTTTATGTTTTCGCCAACGTAGTAATATATCGGAAAGCTCTTCTTGAAGTTTGGGCCCGGTCATCATAATATTATTTAGGGATACCCCACTCGTTGTTTTGGAGGATGCGTCAAACACTACTCGAAGTTTGGTTGTTGTGCTGCCTCCCTTGATCACACCATGATGAGGTATGTAATATGTGTTTTCAGCTTGTTCGTCGTTCCGTCTTTCCTGGATCAACTCCATGTGGTTTAAATCGATGTATTCCTGTATGAATTTATGATAAAGTTTCTTGTAGGTTGGATCCTTCATGAATCTTCTTTCGATTTGTAATAACCTTGCAACAGCTCTTTTTCGCGATTCCCCTAGCGTGTTAGGGTTGTTGTTGAATGGAATCCTTACTATAAATTTTCCATCTGCACCCCTTACTACGTTGGCTTTAAAATGTTCTTCTACTTGGGTTTCTTCCTCGGTGTGGCTTCGCTTTTCAGGAATGTTGTCGTTCTCCACGAGCAACTTCAATTGCTCCTCGATTGCCTTAGTGGTCACCATTGTTGTTCTATTACTATCATCCGTGTTGCCCATACTGCCAATTATTATCCAGCCAAATTCCGTGTTTTGTGCCATAGGCTCCTGGTACCCGCCTTTGATGATGCTGCTGGTTACAATCGACGGGTAATGATCTGCCCCGAGTACCAGGTCAATTGGTTGAGGTTGGTTATATTGTGGATCTGCAAGTTCTAGATTTTGAAGATGGGACCACTTGGTTGTATCAATGGAAACTGCGGGTAGTTGTTGAGTTAAGTTGTTGAGTACTAAGGCTTCAATGTCTAAGCTAAAGTTCTCATTGAATCTTGGCATTAATTTTATGTTGATGGTATGTCTGCAGATTCCTGCTTCGGTACCACCAATGCCTGAAATGTTGATATGTGCTTTTTTCTTCTTAATGTTTAATAGATTGGCAGCCTTTGATGATATTAAAGTTGCTTGTGACCCAGAATTAATTAGTACCCTTATTGTATTGAGTTTTCCAGTGCCTGTTGCTACTCTGACCACTGCTGTTGATAGCAGTACGGGGCCTTGTTGTTTGACTATGAGAGTTTGCGCTATCCCCTTGTTGGTTGATGCCATATTATTGCCATGCAGAAGAGTGTGGTGTTGACCTTGGCACACAATACATCGTATTGTGGATGTGCACGATATGCCCCTTGGATGTTGCGTTAAACAACGTACGCAAGTGGATGTATCGCTGACCAGTTTGTTTCTATCTAGTGTTGGCATTAGTTTAAATTGATTGCAGTCTTGCAATTGATGCCTCCCTTGGAATCTCTTTACTAGACACTGGCTGTTTACCGTTGTTGCATGCACTCGTTTCAGTGGTGCCATTGGTTGTGGTGATGTGTTTGCTACCTTGATGACACCCATAGCCTCTAGGGATTGAAATCTTCTTTCTAAAAAGTTGAAGAAATGACTGATCTGTTTAATTTCCCTCGGATTTTCTAATGTGGTTTCGTATAGTCTAATTGATTCAGGGTCTAGTTTCTTGCCTAGAATGAACATTACCAGCGCTTCAAAGGGAGAGGTTATCTGTAGCTTGCTGATGTTGTGCAGTATTTCGATTACAGTATCATGCAAGGTTTGAATTGTTACCGCCGTATAGTTGGTAAGGACATCAATGATGTATAGTTGGTAAGGACATCAATGAGTTGAAATACTTATTTGCTAGCAACTTGGTGTTGTTATACCTTGCTTGCAGTATTTCCCAGGCCTTGTCATAATTGTCACCCGTTGTTGTGAGATGACTAATTAACTGTTCTGCTCCCTTTTGCACATTTGACTTCAGGTAAGTTATTTTTATAGTGTTCGATAGCTGCTTGTTGTTGTGAATGAGCTCGGTGAATATGTCGTTGAACGCGCTCCATTGCTCATAATCGCCGTAAAACGTTGGTAATTGTATTTTGGGTAATTGTACCTTAGCTTCTTGAGAAAGGCTCGTTGTATCTTTCTGCTGCTTGCGCTGTAAACGAATTATTAATGTGTCCACTTTCTCCTTAAGGGTTTCATAATAATTTTCTTGCACGTATTTATTTGTTTGTTCTTCATCTATTTCCACTAGGATCTCTATGTGTTGTTGATCAATTACCTCAATTTCCTTAGATAGTTGATCTATTTTTAATTTCAAGTATTCTATTGGACTGTTTGTTGGTGTTATCCAATGTTTGTTCGATAGAGTCCATTTTCCGGTACATATTCCTCATCAGCACATCTTGCCTCTTTAGCAGTTTTTGGTTGGTGCTTGACAATTCCTTGCTTACGTCGTCATGGTGTTGACGTCTATCCGAACGAGATGATGGTGGCGGTGTTGTTGCTTGCTCTTTGTTCATCATTTCTTTGCTAGGAAAGTCAAAATGCTTCTGTTTGTCTGTACTGGACAATGATACTAATGGCACTGTTGGTGTTAGTGGTGGACCGTTGTTCAGGCGCTGACGCATCTCAGTAAGTAGATCCTTATTTATTTCGGCAATTGTATTCCTCATTGCTCTGTATGGATGATCCTCTTTGATTGGAGGATCCATCGATATTATCTGGTCATCTGTGGCCAGAAATTCGACGTAGAGCTTTTTTAACTCTTCTATCTTTCTTTCGAGATACGATTTAGTCTTTCGTATATCTCCATCCTTGTGGTAGTTTCTGGCTAAAGTTGTTATTTTTGCGCCAGTCTCATCATTCTTCTGCAGTAGTTTATCCATTTGATTGATGAGTTAATGTGAAGACTCGAATAATTGTAGCTTATGTTGTTAAATTCAGCTTATGTTGTTAAATCCGGCTTATGTTGTTGCATCCGGCTCGAAGGACCATGTAAAGTTAAATCCGGCTTATGTTGTTGTATCCGGCTCGAAGGACCATGTAAAGTTAAATCCGGCTTATGTTGTTGAATCAGGCTCGAAGGACCATGTAAAGTTTTAGCCTCTGCTAATACTTGGTTGAAGCGATTGTTAAGATTACTGCGGGTGAGGTCTTAATAATCGCGAGAATTGAAACAATTAATTTGAATAATAATTTTAATTCTAATTTATTAAATACATTTTTTCGGTTTATATAGCAAAATTAAATTAATTTGTGTACATTCAGCATTTTGGCTATACATTGTGTTTTTTTATATAAAATCAAAACGTGTATGAAATGAATGTAATATGATATGTACAATATTATTATTTATAAACCTGTATGACCTGTTTAGTGAACTAAACACAATTTATTGACAAAAATGTGTCTTCGATGTAAAAATGGTTTAGGATTCAACTAAATATCGTGTATTTTTTAGTTCACCCCTTTTTAATTAGATGTCATAAGTGGCAAAAAAATAATTTTTTCATGGAATATTTCGTAATTTTCGATAGCGGAGATTTACACTATTTGAAATTTAATTTTAGACGCATTTTTTGGCATTTAAATATCGACATCAATTTTGATTTTTGTTCTCGGTAAAGTAGAGCCTTAAACTTGATTGATGTTAAATCTAATAAAGTTTTGTAGAAAGGTTTAATTTAAAAAAAATTTAATTTTTTAAGCTTCTTAAAAAACCCATAAAATAATTAAATTTATTAAAATGTTTGTGGCATCAATTATAATTTTTTTTAAATTATTAAAATTATTAAAAATTTATTATTTATGACAAGCATTTTATCAAATCCTTAAAAACTTCTAGGAATATTTAAAATTGTTAAAACCTTAAAGTTCCCAAAATTATTAAAGCTTTTAAATCCTTAAAAATACTTGTAATTTTTGAAATTTTTAAAATTCTTCAACTTACAATTAATTGATGCTAAATCTAATAAGATTTTTAAAAATAAAAATAAATAAAATAATTAAATTTATTAAAATGTTTGTATCATTCTTAAAATCATTTAAATTATTAAACATGTTAACACTTCAAACCTTAAAAGCATTGATTTAAAAATTATAATTTTTTTTTAATAGTATTAAGATTCTTACAAACATAGTCAAAAATTTAAAATTGTTTAAATTCTTAAAACATTTAAAAATTTCAACTAAAAATTAGTTCATGCTAAAACTAATAAAGTTTTAAAAATTCGTATATTTTTTAAAATTCTTCAAATCAGTAAAATTCTAAAAATTCTAGAAACATAATTTTTTAATAATGGTTGCACCATTCACAACATTTTTTAAAATTCGTTCTAATCCCATAACATTTCTACAAATATTCTGAAATTGTTCAAATCATAAATTTGTTAAAATTGTGAAAACTTTCAAGATTCCCAAAATTTATAAAATTATTTAAATTATTAAACGTTTAAAATACTTTCAAGTATTTTAAATTGTAAAACATTTTCAAGAAAGATTGCAAAATTGTTTAAATTCTTAAAATACTTGTAGGTCGAATTTTTAATACTTCAATTTAATATTAGTTAATGCTAAAATTAAAATTAATAAAATTCATAAAATACTTAAATTTATAGCTTGAAATGGTTGTAACATTTTTTAAATTCCTGAAATGATTAAAATTCCTGAAATGATTAAAAAATTTATAATTTCTAGAAGTTTTCAGTAATATTCAAAAATTGCAATAAATTTAAAATTATTAGAGTTTTTGAGTTATCTAAATTTCTAAAAATTATTTAAATTATTAAACATTTGAATTTATCAAATCCTTAAAATCATTGATTTAAAAATTATAATGTTTAAATGTTGAAACATCTCTTTAAATAACAAGAATTCCAAGGACTATTAAAATTATTGTAACTGTTTATATTTGTACTTAAAATACTTCAAATTTTTAAAATTTTATAATTTCATATAATTTTTTAAATTCGTATATTTATTATTATATTTTTTATTATATTCAATTTTCCCCATCAAATTATTATAATCAATTAAATTCTAAAAATTATTAAAGTTTTTGTAATTTCTAAGATTATTAAAATTATTAAAAGCGTTCAAATTCGTAAAAAATGACAAAACGTTGAAATATTCAAAATTATTAAAGTTGTCGGAAACTTAAAATTCTTAAAACTATTACAGGTTTTAAGATTCCTAAAATTCTTAAATATTTTAAAATTCTTCAAGAACTTTAAATCATGCGACATTTACAAAAATGTAAAATTTTTAAGTTCTTTAAATACTCTTAAGTAATTTTTCGAGTTTTTAAATACTTCAAATTAAAATGAATTAATGCTAAAACTAATAATGCTTTATAGTTAATAAAATACTTAAAATTATTGATTAAAATGGTAACGTTTTTAAATTTCTAAAATTATTAAAATACATAAAACTATTAAAGTTTTTGAATTATCTAGGGTTTTTAAAATTATTTAAATTACTAACATTTTAAAATTCCTCAAATCCTTAATCCATTGAACATTTTCCAAAATTTCATATTTATTAAGTTCTTAAAACATTCGTAATTCTGAAAATACCGTTTAAAATTTCAACTTTAAATGAATTAATCCGTAAACTATTATAGTTTTAAGAAACCGTCTAATTGTTAATAATATTAAATGTTTTTAAATTCCTAAACTTATTAAAAATTTTCAAATTCATAAAATTCTTGAAACTATTAAAATTCTTAAGATTATTAAAATTTTTAAAATTATTAAAGCTATGCTTAGAATATTTAAAATTTACCATCCCACTATCAACTGTGTAAAATATTTCAAATTAAAATTAATCAATCCTAGAACATTGTATAATTCTTAAAAGGTTTTAAATTCTTAAAATTTGTAAAACTTCTGAAATTCTTTAAATAATTAAAATTCTAAAAACTATTAAAACACTTAAAACACATAATTTACTTCAAATATTTCAAATTTTTAATACTTCAATAATTAAAATCATAGATTTAAAAATTATATTTTTTTTTTTAGTTTTAAGATTTTTACAAACATTGTCAAAAATTTAAAATTGTTTAAATTCTTAAACACTAATTTTAATTTTTTTAAATACTTCAACTTAAAATTAATTCAGGATAAAATTAATAACGTTTTAAAAAAACCATACATTTTTTAAAATTCTTCTGATTTGTAAAATTCGAGTAACACATAAATTTTTTATAATTGGACTTATAATAATTATTTTTTAAAATTAAAATTTAAACATTTCTAAAAATATTGAAAAATTGTTAAAATCATAATGTTGTTAAAATTATTAAAGCTTTCAAGATTCCCAAAATTCATAAAATTATTTAAATTATTAAACATTTAAAATTTCAAGATTGCAAAATTGTTTAAGTTCTTAAAACACTTGTAATTGTTCATATTTTTAAAAATATTTCAATTTAATATTATAGTTAATGCTAAACCTAATAAAGTTAGTTTTAACTACGTATAATTTTTAAAATTCATAAAATACTTAAATTAAAAATCATTGATTTAAAAATTATAAAATTTAAGTTGTTTAAATGTTAAAACATTCTCCTTAAATTACTAAATTCTTTAGATTATTACAATTATTATTGCTAATTTAAATACTTCAAATTTTTAAAATATTATAATTTTGTATGGTTTTATTTAGATTTTTTATTATATTCAATTTACCTCATGAATTTATTAAAATCAATTAAATTCTTAAAACTATTAAAATCATCATAATTTATAAGATTCTTAATATAATTAAAAGCGTTCAAATTCGTAAAAAATCAAATCCTTAAATATATTCAAAATTATGAAAATTGCGAAAAACTTAAAGTAAAATTCATTAAATTCTTAAAACACTTATAATTTTCAAAATTTTAAAATACTGCAATTAATTTTAAATTGATGTTAAATCTAATAATGTTTTAAAAAGGTATAATTTAAAAAAAATCTAAATTAGTAAATTTATTAAAAAATCTATAAAATAATTAAATTTATTAAAATAATTGTTGATCATTTATAAAATTAAAAAAAATTTAAAATTATTAATATTATTAAAAATTTATAATTTTCTATCAACTTGTTATCAAATTCTTAAAAACTTCTAGAAATATTTAAAATTTTTAAAACCTTAAAGTTCTTAAAATTATTAAAGCTTATAAGATTCTTACAAACATTGTCAGAAATTTGAAATTGCTTAAATCCTTAAAACACTTATAATTTTTCAAATTTTTAAAATACTTCAACTTAAAATTAATTCATTCTAAAACTAACAAAGATTAATAATTTATAGAATCCCTTGCTTTTAATCCTAAACAATTTCTAGAAATATCCAAAGATTGTTAAAATCATTTATTTTATAAAAATTGATAAAATCTTAAAGTTGTTAAAATTATTAAAGCTTTAAGGATTCTTAATATTCTTAAATTACTTTAAATCCTTACCCATTTTCAAACATGTATAATTCTATATATTCTTCAAAACCTGTTAATTTTACATATTTATGAAATTATTAAAATTTACATTTAATAATGCTAACTCTAATACAGTATAAAAAATCGTATAATTTGCAAAATCATTTAAATTCAATTATCTTCAAATATTAAACAATTTAAAATTGTGAAACTCTTTAAGTTGTTAAAATTATTATAGCCTTCAAGATTTTTTGCAAATTCATAAAGTTATTTGAATAATTAATTACACATTTTCAAGATTGCAAAATTGTTTGAATTCATAAAACAGTTAATTCACTTCAAATATATGAAATTTTTAAAATTCTTCATATTTGTAAATTATTCCATATCAACATTTTTATTATATTAAATTCTTATCATCAAATTATTAAGATTAATTAAATCATTAAAATTTTTAAATTTATTTTTAAATAAATGTTAGTTAAAATTTAAAAAAAAACTCCAATTTAAGTGATTAATGCGAAAACTAATGGAGTTAATTTTAACTTCGTTTAACTGTAAAATTCATAAAACTATTATAATTAATAAAATTCGTAAAACATTTTAATTTATTGATTAAAATGGTTTTATCATTCGAAAAAATTATTAAAAAATTTATAATTTCTTGAATTATTTTCTTTTCAGAAATATTCAAAAATGGTAAAAAATTTAAGTTTTTGAATTATTTAAAATTATTAAAATTATTTATGTATTAAACATTTTAGAAATCTTCAAATTTTTAAAAACATTTTAAATTCATTCAATTTTTGATTTTCTTCAACTTTAAATTATTTAATGTTAATACTAATAAAGATTTATAAAACGTAATAATTTAAAAAATTTTTGAAATTCGTAAAGTACTTAATTTTATTATTATTTTATTATAACTATTGATTTTATAATAAAAACTGATAAAAGTTGTTTAAATTGTTAAAGTTCCTAAATTCCTTAATTTTGAAAAATGTTTAATTCTTTAAATTAAATAGTGTTTTATTAACTATACAAATTTTTGAAATTTTTTCAAACTGTAAAAATCTTAAAGTTCATAAAACTATTAAAGTTTTTGAGTTAAATAAAATCCTTAAAATAATATTTAAATTATTAAACATTTTTAAATTTCTTCAAATCCTTTAAACAATTGTTTAAATTGTTAAAACATAAATTTTAAATCATAATTAAATTAAACCTAAACTAATAAAATTCTTTAAGTTCGTAAAACTATTAAAACTTTTCAAATTCATAAAATTCTTCGAATTCTTCAATTTTTTAAATTGGCTGTATAGTCTATACATTTAAAACTGCAATTGTTTTGTAATCGGCAAAATTCGATGGAATTTTTGAATTAATTTATTAATAAAATAGAAAAATAGAAATTTATTTGATTCACAAGAAAATTAAAATAAATTCGTTAAATTTTTTGAACGGAAACTCATATATTCTGTTACAAATGATGTTGTATACAAGCATGAACAATTTTTTACCCATCTTAAGCCATTGGAATAAAAATTATTTTTCTAGAATTTTGCCCGGATACACGATTCAAAATTTATTAAACTCGTATTTCACATTATAATATGGATGACAAAAAATATCAAGATCTCGTATTTGCTTGTGTGAGACATGCGCTAATAAAAAATTTTTCACCAAAAGACATTTTCGCATTCATTATTAAAAATAATTTTCCGCGTACATCAGAAAATTTACAACAACAACAACAACAAAAAGTAACTTTTCCCATTATCGTTATCGGGTCCCATCAGTTTTGGCTATATATAAAATCCCCTAAAATGTAATGAAGGATATTCAATGAGTTTAGTGATGGGTATGTTGTGCGACACAACAATGGAAAATTGGATTTTGTTATCATTTTCCATAATATATAAGTTTTTCAATAAATCTATCTCAATTTTCTTAACACTCAGCTTTGTTATGTTTATATAGGGTTTTCGGTATATCAAATATACAGCAGCGGGTTGATGCGTATACCTAAATTATTGGTACGATCACAAAGCAATCATCGCAGGATATTATTTCGTCTATATACAAACACCATACAGTATATGTGTACGTATGATACATACACATGTACATACATGTATATAAGAGATGATTGAAATTCATTTTTGTGTGTTGGATGTGTATCGTTTACGATGGGATAACATTCATCATGTGATGTATCATAAATTCATAGCATGTAATCTTATCATTTTCTTAAAAAAATTCTTTTCATTTTTTTGGTATTGAATACATCACATACACCCCATAATTTAACACCCTAACCGTGACATATTTGCATACATACCTATATATGTATGTATATATTCATCATTATATTATGAAATTGAGTACGCGCGCGAGAGTATATAAATATGTAGTGGTGATGATAGAGATGCAGTGACACCGTCTCGGTTGAATAATGGATCAGTTGAAATGCTAACAAGTACAGTGAAATTTGTCCTCGTTTTCATTGTATATGTATACATATATACAATTAGCTTAAATGGATGTTCATGTATGAGCAAAAAAAAGGAATGTATCCTCATTTTTATATATCCATATTTTTATAATGCTTTCAAAGCTTTAAGCTTGAGTAAAACAAAACAGAAACAAACAGACAATACAAGTCACTTAAGATAATTGAAAGAAATCAAAATATTTATTTTATTATTGCTAAGCATACAAGATAACATACCAAAAATTATATACATATACAGCGACGTAACCTCCTTTCTTGTAGTTGTATAGTTGATGGATATTGGCATAGTACTTTAGAATTTGTCGTAATGTAAATTAGGGCGGCGGAGAAGTAGATGTAAATATTTACACAGAACACAACTTTAATTTTGTGTTTTTTGGTAAGGGATTCTCCATTCTATACACATTAATTAGATCGATAATACTCCCACAATCCATAAATTTAACATTTTGTATAGAACATCATTGTTATAGCAGCTGATGGTTCTGTTTAACATTTTTATTCATATTTACATGAATTTCAATGAGTATACATATACACATCTATAGATCAATGCCAACATCATGTGCATTTCGGTGTACATATGTACACACATTAAAATATAAAATAAATATTTGTTTGACAGTTAAAAAAATGTATTTTCCAAAAGCAAACTACATTCTCGCCAAATAAATTAATTTTATTAATGTTTATTTAAAAAAATTGATTCAATAAATTTCTTTTACAAAACTCCATTGAACTATGTTTACAGGCTGATAAAAGTTCAATCACACTTATCTAAAACTACACAAATAGAAACTAAATTTTCATCTGCTCTGATATGTGTGGTGTGGTGTCAAAATATTCTTGAATGTTGAAAATTTTTGCCCTGCTTTTTTGCAGGTTAACGAGGATCACCGAACCTTACTATTCGTTTGTTCTAGACATATTCTAAAACGAAGCACTTTAGAATAAAGCGAGCATGTTAAAAATGAGCTTTAATAAAGGACCAAAAAAGATCAAAGGAACAAATTGTATTTTCATTTATTTTTTATAAAAATAGTTTCAATTTCAATTGTTGATAAAACATGAATTAAAACATGAATTAAAAGTTATTTGAATTCAAACAAAAATTAAAAGGAAGTCACAAAAAATCTATCCAATAAAAGAATGAAACACAACTCACCATACAATGATAGAGAAGAAGACAAAAAAGCTCATTAAAAGAGAGGAATAGTTTATTATATTGTTACGTTTTTGCCTTGTCTTATTCAAGGTTCGATCACTGGATTGTGAATAAAACAAACGATCACACTAAATTTATTTATTTCGATTATTTACACTAAACACTAATTTAATTATTTCACTTATTTAACTTAATTATTTAACTTCACAATAATTATTTTACTACACTTTAACAACACTATAGTATTACACTTTAATAACACTTTATTTTACTTTATAAACACTTCACTTTTTCCTTTTAATTACTATTAGCACTCTCACGGTTAAACTGATTTAACCTCAAATGTTTGTCGCGTATTTATACCAAATATTCTAATCATTCTAGAAATCTCTACAATATTCGATTAGTGTAGACTAGTCTAGACACATCTAACTATTTTCTGTACTTTATAACAATTTTACATTAACGATACTGTCGCTACTCAAACAGAGATGTCGCCACGATCGTAACAATATGTTGTGCATAAGTGCTACTCTAAAGTCGTGATCAATTGTAAAATACATCATTCTCTCACCATTATCGGTCGCAGTTTTGTGTCGGGAGTACGGACATATGAATTGTGTGAAGTTATCCCAGGATTCCATCCCAGAAAAAATAAAAAATGTTCATCAGACAATACTATTCCATTGACATTACTCATCCCATTCCAGGATTTTCAAAATCATCCCAAAATTTGATATCATCATTTTAAAATTTGCAAACGACGTGCTTATACATTCGTAATACGACGTCGTAAGAAGTAATTGGCACAATAGGCTCTCAAATTCGTATGAATATGGCCCCATACATAAAATTAGGAGTTTAATGTTAAGAACCATGATCGCCGGAAAAAGTTTCTTTTATTTTCGACTTGGCATGATGTCCACTTGCTGTGATAAATCGTTGAACACCAGCTGTATGTTGTAATTGGCGCAATGGGCTCATATTTGTATGGCCCCATATAAGATATATGGATTTTAATTAATGGTTGACAGCGAGTGGACATCAAGTGGAAGTCGAAAACAAAGGAAAATTTTTCCGGCGCTCATGATTCTCGTGAACTATTAATTAAAATCTAAAAGGAAACTTTTTCGGGCGATCATGGTTTTTGAGAACCAGTAGTTAAACTCCTAATTTTATGTATTATCCATATTCATACGAATTACTGAGCCGACTGTGACAATTACTTCTTACGACAAGAATGTATAAGCTAACACGTCAAATTTTTAAAATGATGATATCAAATTTTGGGATGATTTTTAAAATCCTGGGATGGGATGAGAATAGTATTCCTGGATGGAATCCTGGGATAACTTCACACATTTGGACCTATGTGTGTTTAAATCCCAAACAGCCTCCTTTACCTGCGGCCCAAGAAGAAATCCTACTCCAAGATTCCCGTGGTCTTTTCTACTGTTGAGCAACGAATAGCCATGGTCTCCACTAATAGGCCAGCGAGTTTCTTGTAGAGCAACGAGTTCCAGCCGATACTTCTTCATGCAATTGATTAGGCTCAACGCTCCTGGTTTTCTAAGTTACTGCACGTCAAGGAAAGGTTACTGTGGTGGTATTTTATAGGAAAACATGTTCGTGCGATTTAGGTTTACGAGACATGTGAATGCCTCCGATCACAGGGGCCAACATATACCAGTTAATCAGCATATACAGGTTCGATTTAACTAGCACATTGTATAGTTCCATCCTAGTCTGTACCGACATAAGTGATGGTTCGACCCATGAATTCTATACTCCTAACAGAACGTCATAGATATGTTTATCATCATCCGGATCGAAATCAAGGCTGAAGAATACCTGTTGCATCCTACCTCTATTGGGACTAGTACCTCTCCTCCAAACATTATTTTATATTTGTTCGTTATAACTCCAATAATATTCCGAGATTCTATAAATACCGAGATTTTATAAATTTTGTAGGGAGTGCACTGGTGAGTAACGTAATGAGAACCATATGGAATGCTTTTCGAAAACTTAAATTAACCGACCTCGAACGTACATTTTGGACATTTTTCCATTGGTTCCATTGTAAAATCAAAATTAATTTTTAGTGTAATTCCTGCATTTTGGTGTAAGCCCACGAGTCATTTTCACTTGGTGGACGGACATACATACACTAATCTTCCCCGAAAATGATTTTATATTTTCGAATTATTCATAGAAAATTCACGTCTTGTTCGAGCCGTCTGGACTAATTGAAAATAGGATATTTCCACAACTTTTTTAAAATCTACTGATTTGCATAATAATCGCAGCTAATTTGGTTTTTCGTTGTTAGACCAAGTAGATTATTCTAACTATTTGTAATGCACTTAAAAGCCAATCAAGCCAAGAATTCCTAGAATCCAAAAACACGACTTCGGCAAACGAAACTTCAGTTTCATTTTTTCGATCATTTTTAGCGAAAAAATTTGAATACATTAGTATAAGAATAATGAATGCTTCACATCTAAAAATACGACAGAATGAAGCAAAGAACATTATTAAAGAATAACTTTTCACACGTATTCGGTACAGAAAGCAGTTGCTAAACTTAATAAAACAGTTTCTTAAATTAAGAATTTTTTTCTATAATCGAATTAAAGAAAATTCTAAATAAACCAAGAAAAGTTGATTTAGGCAAGACGGTAATTTCTATAAATAACATTTCATACGTATTCAGTACAGTTAGCAGTTGCTAAACTTAAGAACACATTTTCTTAAATCTAGAATTAATTTTTTTAAATCGTACGAGAATTCTTTTAAATTAATAAAACAAACTCATTTGTATTTAGCGCAACAATTGCTAAATTTAAGAATCACAGAAAGTTAAGTTTAAGTTGCGACGTATTAAATTTATTAATATAATTGATTAACTGAAGCAAGCTACTTGTATAATACTTTCTACGATTAAAAAATGATTTCTTAAATGAAAGAAATCCAAATTCATTTGTATAATTCAAGCCAATTCTGATTCAAGAAAACGGGTTGATGGGTTGGATAGCAATGCATAATAATTATTGAATGATGCAAGGTTTATTTCTTAAAAGCAAACCTTTTCTTTCTGTGATAAAGTTACGTTTCATTTGATATATCACATGATGAGATAACTCAAATTAAAAATGTTCATGAATCATACAGCATCAGCTGAGGTGCAGGTGATTTTTTACAAAATATTTTATGATCCAATCCTTTTCTACAAATCTCCACGAATACTTGTAAACAAAAATTGGAAATTATATTTTTTTTGTATTCAGATTTATGTTGATACCTGAATATCTCCGAGATTTCTTTGGTAGATTTCTTCCAAGACATATAAAGTAGATTTCAAATTTTAGTTGATAAAACAATCAATTACATACACACAGCCACACATACAGACATTTTTCAAAAATGGTCATTTTGGATTCAGAGGACATATGAAAAAAACAAAATCTGAAAAACAATTTTTTTCGATTACAATACTTTATCACTATGTAGGTGAAGATGAGCTTTTACGTTTTAAATTAATTATTCACTGATTTAAAGTTTTTACGTGTTGATACCCCCGAAAATGTTTGAAAACTATTAATGGGGAAATATTTTCCAAAAAAGCTTCAAGTAGAACGTTAATAACGAATATCTATATACAAATAATTTTTTTTTCTATTTTCCGAAAGTTTAAGATATTTGTATCTGTATATTACTTACATTCAATTCAAATACTAAAGTTCTAAACTAATTAAAAATTATTTTCATTAGTAGTTCAATAACAAAACGGTCATTGCGACTAATTAAATACAGTTTAAATGTTATTATTGTAAAAAGTTTCATAAGCTTATGGCAATGTAAAAAAATATTGTTATTGCACCAGACCGACAACACATCTCTTCCATTGTGATTCGAATCGAATATGGTAGTTAACTAACGATATAATATTATTTAAAATTTATATTCATTAAAATGAACAACTTACATGTAAGCTCTATTAAACTTGAAATTCGTGAACAGCGAAGAATACGAGCCAACAAAAATTTATTCATTTTTGAATGATGAATTCAAGCTATGTCGTGCCCTACTGTATTCAGCGTCATTGATCTCATTTATTACTGACGCTTGTGTGTAATGGTTGGGTCTAAGGACAAAACGAGTGGACGGATGATGGTGAGTGGTTTGAAACAATGTAATTTGGGAGGGTACAAGTGGGATCGCACAATTAGATATCATACCAAGAACACAGGTGGAATTTCAAGGTTATGTGGTCGCAAAAATCACAAAGTTACAACCGCAACATCAAGAATAACCACGCTGTATACTGAGTTTGAAAAACCTTAATTCGTGAAATCCGCAATTTATTGAAATAT
Source organism: Tipula unca (assembly GCA_951394425.1). Taxonomy (NCBI): domain Eukaryota; kingdom Metazoa; phylum Arthropoda; class Insecta; order Diptera; family Tipulidae; genus Tipula; species Tipula unca. The sequence goes on from OX596380.1 coordinate 206,867,032, forward strand.
TGACTTGCTATTGGATGTTGAGTTATTGTTTACGGTGATAGAGAGCAAACAATTAAGGTGGTCCCCACTCTTAGAGACAAAGTTTTGCTGGATAGTTGGAGGACATTTTACTAAAAAACAGAATCCGAATACCACTACATTCAACGTAACGATGGAAATAGACAGCACCGGGGCTGCATCATTTATAGCTAGTGAGTTAATAGTTGAGATTAGTGATTTAATGACTGGAGCCAATTACATGAGAGTCAATTAATATAATTGAAAGCAGATATTGTTGATATACTTACTGCATATACGAATTCAATCTAAGAAAGTGTTCTACCAACAGTTCCATGATGTAAAACTTGCTAACTGATTAAAAAGTTAATTTTGAAAAACCCATAATGGAAGATGAGACAATGAAACGCATCTCCATCGGCCTGGTTGCAGGAAAAACGAAATTATCACAAAATTGATGGGGTGATATGATCAGACTGGTTATTCTTGAAGGAATAATAGTGGCCAGAGCAAAAGCAGTCTTATCAACCAAGTTGAGATGAAACCCAAATATCTGGAAGTAATGGCCAATACAACTAATCATTTTAGCAGCAACCTCATCAAAAGTATCAAAGGTTCTCGTTTGAAAAACTCAAGATGGTGCTAGCAGAGGAAGCTTCCCGAAATAATGTGTCCAAAAAAAAATGCTAATCCCAAATCAAAATTGCTAACCCTAAAAGAATTATTGATTGCTGACGGAACAATTTTAAGGTATAAGTTCAAAATCAACATTTCGTCACAGAGTAAAAATGTTTGCAGAACAATGAAGAGGCTCCAAAGAAGTGTACATTAAGTTATGGCCAACATCTTGTAAGTTTACCATGTAGCGATTTCCAAGGCAATAATGTTAGATTTGCTAATTTACTTACTGCCAAACTATACACTGACTTTCAGTCTTGCTTGAGATACCCAATTAGCTATGTTTTTACCACTGGCTAGCTCAGTCAAGAGTAATTATCTCAGGTGCGCCTCGCTCCAGACATATTATCCACCATGAGGCCTTACTTATCTCAGGGTTTGGGTCTTCCTTACGTTTGTAACGATCACTTTTCATACACGAGTTGTCACAAGATTTACTTTGATACACTTCAGGTTGTGAGTAGAACCGTTTTCTGGTTGAGTCAATGTAAGTAACAATTTGTGTGGTGATTGTTTAAATTATATTGTATGTGTGCTGACTTCCTAGCTATGTCCGGCTATTTGGGCTTTAGTCCGATTACGCTGACGAATCGCATGCTCCGCAAAGTTGTAAGTCCTCCGATCCCTCTATCTCTTAGTAGATAAAGTAGGTTTCTTTTTCCTTCGTCGGTACAGATGAAGTGCAATACTGAATTCGATATATGTGCCTTCACCTAGGTCCTACATACCCTGTCCAAAAGTACACGACCACTTTAATTCTTCTTCCTGGCTGAGCTACGAGAATAAGCCGCACAGGACAGTGAGTAATTGGTATAGGACACATTTCTTTAAACGGGAGCGCTGAGTTGGAGCCTCGGTTCATGTCTAGACCCGTTTCTCGTTTTGTGCTTTTTGTATTTTTTGCACCTCTTGTGTTAGGATGTGAAATGGTTGTTATAGTTGACTGTGCATTATTCTTCATGTGAGCTTTTTCGTTAGCTTGCCATGCTGCATATACTCGTTTGTTACTCTTGTTCTATCTCAGACTTAGGTTGTTTTTTTTTTGTTCCCAGGTGGTCGTGCCTTTAACATATCCAACGCGGACTTACAATTCTTAGAATATTACTACTATATCGGTATGCTTAGCCAGGTTACCCTGTCACCGTCCTGGCTTCCAGGAGGCACATCCTCGTCTACTATTTATTAACTTGTAAAATTTACTTAAGATAAAAATCTTGTGTACTAATACTTATGCCTACGTATCGCTCAAGACGGTATCACAAAATTTCTTGAAAGAGTAGAGGTTGTTTGGCAGCATTAAAGTTAGTTTACTTGCTGGCCACTCAACTCTGTCCACATTCACTTGAGTCCGCTAGACTTAGTCGGTACATATAGGAGGCTATAAGGAGGTAAACCATACACTTAGAAGAATCTTGGTCTTTAATCTTGTTTCAAAGTTTGGCAGATAACTATATGTTATTCTGCCATGCATTGAATGCGACCATCTATCTTGCCATATTGATACAGACACTTTTGTTGTTTTCCTCTTGAGCGAGCCCATGAGGTTGGCCGAATTTGATCGCCTTCTACTATCACGTTTCCGTAGCTCACGTATTGTCTTTTTCATATATCTTGTAGTTGGTAATTTTCTCATTTAAGATTATATCAATAGGAATTGTGCCGCCCCAGACCGGAATAGCGTCAGTTGACACTGTCCTGTATGCCTTGGTAATTAAGAGCAAGATACTTCTTTGGGCACTAACTGGTGTACGCCGATGGTAACAGTCCAGTCCGTCTTCGCATGCTGCGCACGCGTATGTCAATGAAGAGACCACATAAGGCACTCATATATTATTGACAAAGTACGTTGATTGAGACCCCAGTTCTCTTTGGCAACTCGTTTCAGCACAGCGAGAACCTTCTCACTCTTTTCCGCAACCCTTTTGACATGTGAAGTTACTCCAAGTCGTTCATCGAAGTTAACTCCCAGCCATTTAACAGTTTTCACCATCTTAATTCTTCGGCCTTTTATGGAAACCAATGGTGGTCTCCTAATGTCCAGTGAACCTTTAAGTTGGATCATAACTGTCTTTGTAGACGATAGCTCCATTTTGTAACTTCTGCACCAGTTTACGATCCTGTCTAAGGCTAATTGCGTTTTTTCTTGAATACTTTGCCTTGAATTCCCAGCAAAGAGCATTACCTAATCGTCCGCGAATGCTACTTCTTGAACTTCTTGGTTCATGCTTCCATTGAAGACAATGGATGGAGCCTTGCAGACATCTTTTATTGACAATTTTTTCAAGTGTGCCATGACTTAAAATAACAGTGGCTTTTCTTTCCAAGAAATAGTTGTTAATGGTGTTACAGAGATTGCATGGGCACAGGTTGTCGATCACGCCAGATACATCTATTGGAAAACTCCAAGATTGTACTTTTGCGTCCTCTGTGGATCTACTGTTTGTCACTATAGGCGCCACTTTTCTGGAATATGCGTCTATTAACCTGACGGCAATTAATTTATCAAATAATTTACCTATAGCTTTGGGAAATACTCCTTTGCTAAAACAAGAATTCATAAAGTTGGTGATACTGGACTACTCTACTAACCTCGACCTCGATATTGTATAGGCCTGGCGCTTTACCAGTTTTCATAGACATGATAGCCAAAGTGGCCTCTTCATCACTGAAGTGGCTCACGTTTGGTGTAGTTGGTACAGAGTTACGATCGGCGCGGATTTCCCTTTGCCTCTCAGAGTCATTTTCCTTAGAATCGTCGAGTAGCAAGGTATTGAGCATGCATTTTGTAGTGTCCTCCCAACAAATTGTTATTTGTCCACCACTGCGTACCTCGTTCGTTTTGAACTTACCTGTGCTGAACTTGTAGACAAAGCCCCACGGTTCAGCATAACCATGCTCCGTGATGAACGCGTTTAAGCTCATTTGGCTTTTGTCTCTAATACTTTTAAAATACGCTTTGCGGTGTACCACATAGTTAAGCCTTTTACTACCCCCAGTTTTGGGATTTTTATCTCTTTGATATAACTTGTGCACCTTACGAACCAATTTTCTTGATTCGGTTAAGTCCGGAGACCACCAAGACAATTTCAGATCTTTAGCCAGGCTTTGCCAGATGTGACTTAGTTGGCTGTAGAAACACTCCCATTTGGCATGCCTAAAGGCATACCGAAGAACTTTCTTTACTGCTTGGGCATCAGTATGTGTGTTCTCCGAGCCCAAGATCAAGACAATGGTTTGGGATCACTTGATGCCCACTTTTTAAATAACAGACCGATCGTCATGAGAGTGAGATCAATATTCGACTCCCCGTTAGGAGAATATGTAATTGGCTGCCCTACTTTGTTGATGACGAATATATAGGTTACTTCTTGCAATAAAATCTTCAACAGGGACTCCTCTCTCGTTTGTGTCCTAATTGTGCCAAAGTTTAGACTTAGCATTGAAGTCGCCAGTAATGATAATAGGATCTTTAAGGCCATCCATGATTTTATCAAGTTTACTTACATCGCCTGAATATTGAAGGTAAATACTGGCCACATAGAAACTTCCTAAGTGTTAGATCTCATCTCTACCCACACACAGTGTGTGTCGTAGAAGTGTGAAATTTTAAGAACCTCAAGATCGTTGTTGAGGATGTGCGTATCCTTTAACCGCGTATGCTTCCGGCATGACGAGTATGTTAATCGCTTCTTTTTCAATAGATTGTTTGATTGTTTCATGCCCAACTGCTTTAGCATTTTGCATATTTAGTTGGGCGATCTTCAATCGACAATTATTTTTAATTTCTTCATCATTAGGTTCAAAGCCGTTTTGTATGAGGTACAAACCTTACTGCGTGACGAACGTTCAAAAACCCTGTTTACCTTGCGGCAAACTCCGTCTTTTTTGTGCATGATGTTTGGTTATGCCCATTGTCGCCGCAGTGACCACAATGTGGTGTCGTTCCTTACAAAACTTGGCAATCCGCCCAAATACCTGGCATATACACGACGGTTTTTAATGAGGATATTTCTGGCAGCTAGGGATACCTCTATCACCCAATGAACTGACTTGACCTTTTTTGGCCCAGTCATAACGTCGTTTCAAGTCCCAAATCTTAATAAATTCAGAGCTTTGTTTTATTAAGGCTTCTTTAATTGCCTCGATCTGTTCGGCCCTGTCCACATCATAAATGATTATCCTGGGCAGACGCTTTTCCGGTAGCGATGCTACTAGCCAAGCGTTCGAAAGCTCCTTGCTGGCTAGGAAGAAATCCATATTTTTCTTTCTTCATGTTTCGATTAGAACGCCATCAAACGTTAGCCACTGCCGGATTTGTAATTGCTACCAGTTTATTTTAAACCTCCTCACTATTTGTGAAGGAAGTTTCTCTATTAGGTATTTCTTTATGTTCCTGTTACTAGGACAGGGGCCTGAGATACCGCATTTTTCAAAGTCTGCGCGTACCAGACTTTTGACTCAGTTTTAAGAGTTCCCATACTGTGTCTGATCTTTCAAGAAGTCGACCTTTAATACCGGCTATCTCAAGGCTCATCATCACCTTCGTCTACAATGGCACTTATTCAATTTTGAAATTTTGCCCTTTCCCCATTGATAATCTTAGAGATTTGTCTGATCTCTAGTTCCAATGCCTTCACAACCTCCTTTAGTGCACCGACCGAGTCAGCGCCTACAGACTGTGTGATGGATTGCTGAGATCCAATCTCCACAGCCTTGTTGTCATCAGCTCGAACTCGCTTGTTGCGGTTCGAAGCTGATGCAATATAGGATTTCTCGACCCTCATTTTTCTCATCACCCTATCTACACTGAGTTCGTCTGTGTTGTGCCGTACCGTGGATTTTTATTGCACAAATTGGTAATTGTCAATGTTTTATTTATTTTTATTTTGATTTTGGATTTATTAAGTTTAACGCTTTATAAGTAAATAGACGACAATAGATACTTATCCCATGAGGGGCGTACATGATGGAGCTAACAGTAATAACCAGAGTAACCATATCATTGCATGATATTGATCTTGTTGGTGTTATCCAGTGAGTTTTCCTCTATCCGCCACCTGCGGGGACGCGCCCCATGGATAAGTTACAAGTTCCCCTCGCGGGATTTATTCTATTGTATCGTACCAAATTGTTCGACCAAGTGCTAAAATGACTAAAATGAGATTCACACATAATAAAAACGATTTATTAGCCATAGCTATATATACAAAATGTGCCAACTAGCTGAAAGCATAACTCAAATTAAAGTTTAATCTATATAAATTGATCCATTTACCACATTATTGTCGTTATTCGGTCGAAACAAAAATTACATCATACGTATGTACATATATTAAATCGGCTTAAAGCTTATCGAAAAAAAACAAAAACAAAAATCCTAATTAATTCAATTCGTACATATAAAATAAATTATTTGGGGCCATCGCACCCATTTAACAAACGAATATAGGACTATTCTCACACTTAACGTCTTAATTTATGTTCAAAAAAATTTTCTTGCTTCATCTATACGTATGTATACGAACAAGACAATAAATAATCTGTTGAATGGTTTCAATTCTATATGTATGTATGTGTATACACGTACACATAAGTATAAATCCAATTATAAACGGATATTGTCTACTCGTGCCTATATCCACATAAGTAAAATAAATATTGAAACATTGCCTGTTATGGTGTTAAATTAATGTTTCAATAAAATCACTCGCTAACACATAATATAAATCAATCTGATTCCTGCGAGATTTCCATAACTCACATTAAACCTCGTGGTAGACAATTTGCGCGATAAATCATTGATTGGTTTATATTTATAAGAAAATGCAGCAGCATAGAGCAATAAATCTGTTTGTAATGTTTTTCGAGTGATGGGTGTGAACCGCTCGGGGATATGAGATGAACAATAATATCGAAATCACGTGCTTATATATGTATTTATATATATCGAAATCTACGTCAAATTCATTCGATCCCCTTAAATTTCCATGTGGTGGTGAATATTTTATAGTGGTGTTAGTACAACGTTTCTCCTCCGCAGGAGAAAATCCATATAAATAGAAATCGGGAAAACCGAGATAAGGGGAAAAATAGCACGTGGCTAAAAATTCACCATCCGCAATCGTTATTCATAAGGATTGAGTGAAAATTAATTGTATGGAAAATTAATTTTTTTTTTGTCTCTTCAATATTTGGACACGATGTCCATGGTCGCCGTCTATTTATAAACACAGCCCAGTGGATGGATGAGAAAAAATATTTGTATAGCACTTCAACATTTCGCGCACCGTCACCGCATATTTTCCTATACTAAAACCGATATATTTATATAAACTCAACATGATCCAAATGTTATACCGTACATATATGTGAAGTTAGCAACAGAGTAAATAGTGTTGGTACCAAAAAAAAAATATAAAATTGCAGCAATATATCATTTTTAGTGTATAGGGCATTGATTTTTTTTTTGTTGCCGTCCGGAGACGAAGATGTAAAGACTAAACTCATTCCGCGATACAAGTAAATCCGTACAGTTTAGTTTACCACCCCCGTTTATATTTTTGTTGTTGTTGTGAAGAACATATAAATAAAGTACTATAGTTTATGTGTTAAATGAAAATGATTTATGAACCAAGTTCGGGACAACGAACAACAATATACAAAGGTAGGATATAGGATTTTCCATTTTTCTATACAAAATTCAATCTTCTGGACTTTGCCGACAGATTAATTTGTCGAATCTATATATATAAAAACGAAGCAGAAGTTTTGTTGGCTTTTGTTGTTTTTTTTTTTTTGGTTGTTTTTCCGGTTGTCTCCGTTCCATAATACTTAATACCATTTAATTCCTATGATTGTTCTCGTATAGCAGAGATTAGTGGTAACAAATATATGTAGAGGGGTACTGGTTGTTGGCGGAGGCCTAACAATGTTTTCGGCTTTGTTTTTGTTTATTGCCTCGTGTTGGTATATATAAGGTTATGTAAGTTTTATTGGATTTCGTCAAATTCATATTCGCTTTCTTTTGTTTCGAATGATTAATGGTCATTGGCGACTTGTGCTGTGTTATTGTTGTACATTTTTTTTATATACATTTTTTGATTTTGACTTTGGAATCATAACTAAACTATATATGTATGTATGTAAAATTGGCTTGCAGAATATTTTTAAAGCTTGTGCTTGATCGATACAAAGGTATCTCAAATTAACTTCTTTCGAGTTTCTTTCTCGAGGAGTAGTAGACATATTTCACTATATATTGAGCATTATGGGGTATAGTACAAAAGCTTCTTACATTTTGCATGAATCATTTACACAAGCGAGACATGTGAGGAGTGGCACTGACATGTCTCGTAAATCTAAATTGCACGAACCTGTTTCCCAAGAATACCACCACAGTATACTTTGCTTGTCGTAGGCGACTAAAATGTTGGATCGCTGGGCTGACGACCCGCTGAAGTACCCGGATACGAGATTTACGATCGGCATGTGAAACGTGCAATCACTTAGAAAACCAGGAGCGTTAGAGGGCCTAATCACGTGCATGAAGACCATGTGTCCCAGGGCTATATGTTGCTCTACAGTGGAGATGACCTCGGAAATCTTGGAGCTGGATTTCTTCTTGGGCCGCAGGTAAAGAACGCTGTTTTGGATTTCCAAGCAGTCAATAACCGATTGTGTAAGCTTCGCTTGCGCTTCAAGTTAGCCAACCTGTCGATAATTTGTGTACATGCGCCCACCGAAGTCAGCCAGCCCCAAGATAAAGACTCGTTTTACAATGACTTGGACGATCTGATGGGATCTATACCCGAACACGATGTTAGAATGGTAATTGGGGACATTAATGCTAGAACTGGCAGAAAACATAGGTCCGTACTCCCGACACGAAACTGCGACCGATAATGGTGAAGAGAATGATGTACTTTGCGGTTGCTCATGGTCTTAGAGTAGCAAGCACATTCTTCCCTCACAAACACATACATCTAGAGACATGGACACATCCTCGCGGAACTTCCCACAGCCAAATTGACCATGTGTTAGTTTCTAAAGGACGGGCTCAGGTTGTGCAGGATGTGAGATTTTATCGGTCAGCAACCATTTGGGACCGTGATGGAAACCTCTGTGTCAACATCGACGCAGTACTTGACGCATGGAGTGTGGACACTTTACTGACCTGCTTGATGTCCATCGTGCGTCACAGACTGTTGTTGAGCCACCTCTAATACAGAATGCGGAGATTTGCACTGAGGAGCCAACCCATGAGGAATTCACTAAAGCCATGCAGAGATTGAAACGACACCGCTCACCTGGAGTGGACTGCATTAATTCGGAGCTCTTGATATTCGGAGGTCTTGATACTTTGTGGAACTGTCTTTTAGACCTTATTCGATTAGTATGGCGAACCGAAGTTATGCCTGACGAATGGAAAGTGGCCGCGATATGCCCCATCTTCAAGAAGGGAGACCGCTTGGAGTGTGAGAATTATCGCGGTATAGCTCTCCTTTGTACAGCAAACAGGTTACTGCCATACATTGTATTGGATAAAATCACTCCTCTAGCGGAGGGCCTGGTTGGTGACTATCAAGGAGGATTTCGTCCGAATCGATCAGTCACCGATCAGGTGTTTTCGTTGCGTATGATTCTATCTAAATATTATGAGACATCCATCCCCGTACATCAGGAATACCTAGGAATGCCAACAAAACTGGTACGACTATGTAGAATGACAGTGACGCAGTCTCAATGCTGTGTTAAAGTTGAGAACAGGCTATCGACAATTTTTGTAGTTAACTCGGGTGTTCGGCAGGGAGATGCTCTGTCCCCGATACTCTTTAATCTCATATTGAAGTACAGCTTTCGTAAAACTAAAACAACGCAGCGTAACATCTTATATCGCCAGTCCAATCAGGTGCTTGCATATGCAGATGACATATGCGTGATTGGACTGAATAGCAACGGAGTGAAAGAAATACTTAATCCACTAATAGAGTTTTCAGCTTCAGTTGGACTCCAGATCAATGAGTCCAAAACGAAATACCTGATCTCTGGTTTTAGGGATAATGGCACACCAGATTTTAGTAGTGGCCACCACACGTTTGAGGGAGTGAGGAGGTTCAAATATTTGGGTTCTCTTATCACTCACGATAACAGTGTGGGTGAGGATATTAAAGTGCGGCTGGCAGCTAGCAGTCGTTCTTTGTATCCTCTAAGGCCACTGCTAAAATCTAAACACTTATCAAGTGCCGTGAAGCTGAAGCTTTACAAAGCGTTGATCAGGCCCGTTGTTATGTTTGGATGTGAAAGTTGGGCGCTGACGGATGAGTACGAGAGATGGCTCCCAACATTTGAGATAAGAGTCATTCGTGTGATTTACGGCCCAAAACGCGAAATAGATGGTACCTACCGAGCTTTGTACAGTATCGAGATCAGAGATCTGATTTAGATCCCCGATATTGCACATGAAGTAAGATCTCAGCGAGTACGCTGGCTCGGGCACGTTCTGAGTGCTGATCCGGAACGAATTGTGCAGCGATCTCTGAAAGGAGAGCCACCATATGGTAGGCGCAGAGGTCGTTGCAGGCGAAGAGGCCCAACGGTGTAGAGAACTACTTGGCCTCTTCAGATTGTTTTAGACAGTATGAAGACCATGCTCGGGATCGAAACCGTTGGAGCCAAATTGTTGATTCAATAAGGAGCCAGTAATGGCCTTTAAAACTGTTAAAAAAAAAAAAAATTTTACACAAGCAACGGCACGGAAAAACTATCCAAATCGAACTATTATGTTTGATCGACAAGCTTTGAACTATAGAGAATTTACAAATTTAGCCACTATGATTTTCATTGTGTTGTACTCGTCGGTTGTATATGACTTTCTCTATAGAGACTATAGCACTTTGCCAGCCGTATCTGGCATGCATAATGGTCGGTAGGAGGATGGTTCACCCGGTTGGTTCCTTTTTTGAGACAGCAACTATATAGTTCCTTTAACTCATCCAGTCTGGCTTGTATTGCAACCTTTAGTGCAATATTAGGGATGTTCTCAGGCCCAGGAGCCTTTGAATTCCCATAACGTTGCCACGCATTGGTTAGCTCTTCTGTTGATACCGGCGGTATTTCTTCCATGCCAGGTACTCAAATCACGTCAGGGATTACATCATCTTGCTGGGGAAACAGAGCAGAGACAATACTACGTAATATCACTGAGCAGGCGGGTGGCGATTCATTTGCCTTTTTAAGCCTTTTGATGACGATTCTGTAGGGTCTTCCCCATGGGTCACGATCCACTACTTTGCATAGCTATTTCCAACATTGATGATTTCTTACTTTAATGGCCTGCTTAAATTTTTTCCGGCCATCCAGATAATTTTGGTGCAGGCTAGAATAGGTCTCTGTACCCCAAGCATGTTGATGTCTCCTCCTTGCATTAAGGCATTTCCGTTGCAATTGTGCAATATGCTCAGTCCACCAGCATACGGCTTGTGGAAGATGGTTGTCTAGCAGCCGTTCTACTTTAGATGCACTGCAGGCGTTGCTGATCGTATTCATAATCTCGGCCGCTTTTGCATTGGCACACCCCGAGAGGATCGGTTTCTCCAATAATAGCATAAATAGGGCCTCCTCAAACGTATTTGCCTACCAGCCCGTCGATTTCCTTGTATGATTTTTCCATTTACTTTCCGTAGCCAAATTTATTCCGAAGAGTATGGCTTTGTGGTCACTATGCGTATATTGCTCACTGACTTCCCATTTGATCAACACCTTTACGAAAGGTTGGTATCACCAGTGTTCAACAACACAGCGTCTATGGAAGAAAATGCTTCGAGCAGTGCTATTCTTCTTCTTTTCGTTTCTTTGCTGCCCCATTCAGTTGCCCAGGCATTAAAATCACCAGCAATGATAACAGGGCTTCGCGTTTGGACATCAGCCACCAGTTGGTACAGGAAGAATTCAAATTCAATTGTAGCGGTAGGTGGTGCGTGGCAGCTATAGATATGTAAGCCGTCAACTTCTCCTCGTACTCCTCCTGCATGGTCCGTCAGCTACAGATCCATATGGCAGTTTTACTAGTTTGATCGATTGCCCAATTGTATCCCTCCATATTTCTGTGTTGTTCGCCAAAATGGCGACTATACTCTTCATGCACAGTTTGGACTAATACTTCACGTGCAACTTCACAGTGGTTTAGGTTGAGCTGGATAAACTTCATTGTCAACGAGCTCTTCTAACTGCCAACATGTAGGCCGTGCACCGGCCACTCTCTGTTATGTGATTATGGTCCGTCCTTCGCCGGCAAAGCATACAACTCACCGCTTTTGCATTCTTTTACTTTGTGACCATTTCCTCAGCATTTGTAGCAGAGACCACATCACATGTCCATACTGCCAGCATTTAAAACATCTTAAGGGCAACGTTTAAGGGCATTCCCTTCATTTTTCATTACTTTGGCTTGGTACCAACCACCACTGCTGTTTGATTGCCTCTATAAGCAGCTCTCAGTGATTTGATACATTTTACCGGGAAGTCTTTCGCGCTCTCAAACTTGGATGTAATCGCCTCATGTACCTCTTCCTTTGTTGTGGCCTCATCAATCTCTTTAATTTCGACTACAACCTCGTCAATCTGCGCTAGTGAGCGTCATCTTTCTCTAACTCTAGAAGGCGATCGCCTTTTTCGGTTCTACGAATCCGAGCTACCTTACAAGAGAAGTTATTAAGATTTGGGTCCTCATTAATTTTTTTAAACATATCCGCATACTACAGTGCTCCAGTTTGGGTTATTTTAATAGCATCAGGACAATAACGCGGAATTCTTTCACGTGGTTTCCTCTTTTTTTTTTCCCCCATCACCTGCCAGCGAAGGTCCTTTATAATGTCAGGCTTCCTGGATTCATCTATACCATGGGTTTGGTTTTAGACTCGTATAGCCCCCAGAGTTTGGGTTTCGCCAGTTCTCAAAGGGACTCATTTCTTTTAGGCATGACTATTGGGTGAGTCTTGTTTCGACCTCCTCCTCCTTTTGCTATTGGTGGCGGTCGTCATTTCACTATCCAGCAGGACAGTTTCCTTCCTCTGAGATGTACTCACTTGGACGGAACGTCGAAGGCGATCGAGGAAGCCTACTACTTTTTTGGGATGGCCTCGTTAATGTGTTTTCCTCTGGCCCTGCAAGATCAGAAAACGAGAAAGACATGTTCCTTTGGATATTTGGAGGCCATCTCTGGAACATATGGCTTTTCTTAAATGGGTCTATGTTCCCGCTACCTGCCACATACGTAGATGCTTCTCGTTTTGAAAGTACAAACTGATTTATAGCTCCCGTTTATTCTTCGAAAAACCTTCCTACACTTGTAGTTCTATGAGCTTCAGTAGCCAAGTTCCCAACTACTGAAGTACAGCGGTCGTTTGATAATGACGGCTGGGAGCCCGCTCGCACACTCTCCGAAGCCGCCGGCACTAAGGTAATCACTTTGTGCCGTAAAAGTTTTCATTAATTTTCACGCATTTTTGGTTTGTTATTCGGGGTAGCCGTCCCCTATCAGTTTCTATCCACGGATGGTATTTTGTTTCCCACCTACCCGCCGGCGTGCTGATTAGAGCATTCCCCTATCGCCTCCGATGAGCTTTTTGTCGAATAGTCGGTCATATAAAAAGAACTAGACTTGGGCGTAGAATTAAAATTAGGTGTACACTTAGGCTAAAACATAGTCTTAGGATTAGAGTTACACTTCAATTTCGAATTATATATAGACTTGAATTGCAGGCAAGGGTTTGTTTCATTCTCTTTTCTTTGATTTGTTTTTCTTTCGTATGAAAAATTTACTATATATGATTTATGGAAATCTGTTATATACTAAGAATAAATCTTAGAATTATAGACTTTGACTCAGACTCCGACCTAGAATTAGATTTAGACAAATTAATTGGACTAAAGACTTATACTTACTGCTTGCGACCTATACTGATAACTAGTGTCTAATACTTAGATTTAGCCTCAGACATAGACAGTCATCTTGGCTTACGCTTAGCCTTGGGCCTAGATTAATATTAAGAATAAAACATACACTGAGGCTTAAACTTTGTCCTACGCGTCAACTTTGAATACGGCTTAGACTTACAATTAAATAATAACTTAGGCTTTAAGATTCAGACTTAGACTTAAACATAAACTTAAATGGAAGGAAAGTGTAAGTTTTAGAGCTAGACTTAAGCTTAGGATTTGAACAAAGAATTAAACTTATTATAATAAACAGTATAAATGCCATTACTGGAATCAAACTTATCCTTGGTACTAATTTAGACTTATAATGCTAATAATTAGACTAATACTTAGATTTCAACTTTTATTTCGATTTATACTGTAATTTAGAATTTCAGATTTAGCCTTAAACTAAAACTAAAATTGATTTAGGCTAAAACTTAAACTTAGGCTAAGCTAAGGTTTAGAATTAGAATTAAACTATGTTATAAATTTTGACTCACTGAGGGTAATCCTCAGATTGAAAGTTAGAAAAAATAAATCTTGGACACTAAACTTATATTTAAATTTTCACTTTAAGTTAACCTTATAATAAGATTTAAACCTAACCGGCTGATACTTTAGACAAATATTTAAACCTAGACTTAGATTAAAACGTTAGACTAAACACTAAGAATTAGATTTAGTCTTAGATTTGAACTTTGACTTAGCGTTTAAAATTTTAAATAGGTTATACAGTCTAGACGTAGAAAAAAAAGAGTAAGATTTAGGCTTAGATTATACAGGGTTAAACCTGGTTTTAGTCATAGAACTAGATTTATACGGTTTATTTTCATTTCAAGCGAAGATTTACTCTTAGGATTAGAGTTACACTTCGAGATAAAAAAATTTACTAAATTCGATTTATTAAACCATCGTCTGGGAAGGCTGTGATACTAAGACTGAGACTTAGACTAAAACTTTGACTCAGACTTGGACTTAGACTAAGATAAAGGCAAATGTATTTATAGAATAAAAACTTTCTGACTAATACTTAGAATTAGACTTATACTTAGCTTTATACTTAAACTTATATTAAATATTTGGATTCAGCCTCAGACTTAGATTTAGTCAGATTTACAGTGAGGCTTAGTCCTAGACCTAGACTTAGACTTAGGCTTAAACTAAAATTTAGATTAGCTTCGAGATTAAAACATAGACTAATGCTGAAACTTAGTCCTAGACTTCAACTTTGATTATGGCTTAGGCTTACGATTAAACAATGACTTAGATTTAGACTTATATTTATGCTTAGATTCAGATTTAGACTTAAACATAGACTTATATTAAAACCAAGTGTTTTAGAGCTAGACTTATTGGATTTGGACTTCGAATTAAAATTATACTTGGGGATAAATTTCAACTTAGACTTAAGTTTAGACTTATAATGACTAATATTAAGATTTAAATTTTTACTTCGATGAAAAACTTTGTTTGATTTTGTATGAAAAACTTAGTAAACCCGATTTATTTAACCGAAGTCTGGCAAAGCTATTACACTAAGACTGAGAATCAGACACGAACATACACTTAAACTTAGATTTTAGCTTAGATAGCACAGTAAGTAGCATCCTTGCTTTAGTATTTGAGGATCCTTTATCTTAGACTCGAACTTAGACTTAGATTTAAACCAAATAACTTAGACTAAAGACATAAACTTATGAGTAGACTTATACTTATTGTTTTAGATGTAGACTGATGATTTGTGACTAATACTTAGATTTACACTTATACTTAAATTTAGACTAAATTTCTAGATTTAGTATTAGACTTAGACAGTCAGATTAAGAGTTAAACTTAGCCTAATACCTAGATTTAGACTTATTACTATTAACATTTAGATTAAAACTAAGGTTTAAACTTAGTCCTACATAGACTTCAAGTTCGATTAAGGCTTTAGGCTTACAATTAAACTATGACTTAGATTAAGACTAAGACTTAAACTTAGACTTATATTAAAGGCAAGTATAAGTTTTAGAGCTAGATTTAACTTACATTTGGAGTAGGGGTAAAACTTATACTTGGACTTAAAAAATAATACTTAGATTTAAACTTAAACTTTGACTTCGGTTTTGTAGATATTATACTTAAACTAAGATTAAGATTTAGACTAAAACTTAGAATTAGGCTAAAACTTATTCCTAGATCTAAAATTAAAGATCGGCTAAGGATTAGAATTAGAATTCAACTATGATTTAAATTTAGACTTACTGTTAGACCTAGACTAGTACTGAGGCTAATCCTCAGACTGAAGTTTAGATAAAATAAAACTTAGACTCATTCTTAAACTTATATTTAAACTTTGACTTAAAGTTAGGCTTAGAATAAGATTTAAACCTAACCGACTGATACTTAGAGCAAGATTTAAATCTAGACTTAGATTAAAAACTTAGACTTAGAACTAATATTTAGATTTAGTCTTAGATTTAATCTTTGACTTAGCGTTTATAATCTTATGCTGTGTGCCAGACATCAAATTTCGACTAAAATGCTAATTTTTCAAAATTGATGATTGGCTATGCATGCATGCTAT
The DNA here is from genome assembly GCA_951394425.1 of Tipula unca. Classification (NCBI taxonomy): domain Eukaryota; kingdom Metazoa; phylum Arthropoda; class Insecta; order Diptera; family Tipulidae; genus Tipula; species Tipula unca. Next base: position 206,883,254 of record OX596380.1, read on the forward strand.
TAAACACTAGGCGGCTACCAATTGGCTAATTAATTTAGCCCCGTCGGGACGATTCTATTTGTTTTAATTATTCATTTTATTTGGGTTAGACAACAAAAATTGGAACGTTTACATATTTTGATAATTAGTGTAATCTATAAATGACTAAATAAATTAATCAACAATTTAGAAAAGTTAGTCGAAAATTTTCGTATCAGATACACATAATTAGACTTATAATTTGACTTGATTTTAGAGCTAGAGATAGAGATAGAGTTAGACATTTAACAAATTTAATCCTGGATATACTGGAAACCGGAAAACAGCAAACTATATAGTTTTGCAATATATCCTTTGTGTACAGGACTGAAACAATAATATCGATAAATTGCAATATTTGAGAACAATATTTTATATATACAGACTCATAAATTTTTCATAAAACATTAAACATTACATTTTTTTTCCCAATATTTTAGTCTCAAGTGCAACATTATTGTGATTACTAGTTTCATACTGATACTATTGTTTGATAACAAACAAAAATATTAAGTTGAGTTGAAAAACATTTTATAAACATTGCGGGCATTTAAATAACTTTAGAACCAACCTGATGTTATTATTATACATATATTATTCTAACTTATGACAATACAAATTTATATCCATTTCTCAATGTACAAAATAGATTTCCAGTTCCTTGACGATAAATTCATTCATCCACAAAATCCTCCTTTATTTAAATTTTTTTTTTTTTTAAATATTTTCGAACAGTTTTCTTATTGTATTTAATGTCTTTCCCTCATCCCATAGTAATCCAGGATCGCGTTTGATAACCAATCATTTTGGTTCTATAAATTTAATATTTTTATTTTTTTCAGGATATTATAATTATGTATACCATCATGATGGTGTGGGGTGGTTGGGCTGGGGGTTATGAATTTAATATAATTATATCGTTTTTGAGATAAATCATCATCCTTTCTTTGTTCCTTCATGTCTCTTACTTGTGTGTATATCTATGTGTATTTTTATAAGAAGGATAATGTACATTGATTGATATAAAATAAAATAAAATGAAATTAGTAAAATTTTAAATTGATAGCCCTAAGGTGATCGAATGAAAGCGATTAAAATAATAATTTATGCTCGGTTTTTTAATGTCGGGTCCTTCATTTTAAATTTCAGTAAGAAAATAATAGCAATCATAATTTTTCTAGAGGCATGAGATAACGAAATACTTAATTATTTCAGTTTGGTGTTCAAAATACTTGCCTTTATATTTATTTAACTATGTCATCTAATTTATTTAATTTTTAACTCTAGTATACGAAAGATTACTTTTTGATTAAGCGCATAGCCTACAAATACCAAAAAATATCGCTCGTATCGAACAAACGATGATTTAAATAGAGTCTACTAAAGGGTTTCCCAAAATTAACGCAAGATTTACGCAGCCGCAGTTCGAAAATTTCATACAAAATATGGTCGGAATAGTGTATTAACTTCGTCAACTGTTAAGAGATTAATTGAAAAATTCAAGCAGACTAGATCGTCCAAGAACAAGCCGTTCAAATGTCAATATCGAAGCAGTGCGAGGGTGTAGGTGACAATTCAGGGACATCAATTCGGCGTCGTGCAAAGAATTGTAAATTTCAAGAAGCACTCTGTAGGGTATACGCACTAAAGATCTGAGTGCTTACCAATTTCAATTAACCCAACAACTGAAGCTTAATGATCATGCACAGCGAAGAGAGAGTTCGTTGAATGGATTATTGAGCATCATAACAAGTGGATGCTGATTTTTCAAGCAAAATCATCCTAAGCGATGAAGCAGGTTTTCACATTGCTGGCTTTGTTAATCGCCAAAATTGCCGCATTTGTGGTACGGAGAACCCACATGTCGAAAAGTAAATGCAGCCACAGCGTATCACTGTTTGATGCGGATTTTGGGCTGGAGGCATCATTGGACCATACTTTTTTGAAAATGAGGCTGATCAAGCAGTAACTGTTACTGGTGCTCGAAATCGCGACATAGTAACACACTTCTTTCTGCCTCAGTTGGATGATATTGACATACACGACATGTGGCTTCAACAAGATGGTGCCACATGGCATACAGCCCGTGAAACAATTCAATTATACTGCAAGAGACATTTCCTAGTCGTGTACTCTCTCGTTTCGGTGATCAGAATTGGCCCTGAAGAATCTGAAGACTAAAAATTGTGTTTTTTATTTAATTCAAATCTTGCGTTAATTTCACAAGTACACCCCGATGTAGATTAAAAATCTGGCTTGTCGGCATAAAATATATAATAAAAATTCACATATAGTCGTATCACGTCATTTTTCATGACTTATAGTCACGTCACATCAATTTTCCTATTTTCGTAGTTGTTTCTTACGCCTAAACCACATGACTCTTGTCACGCAATTTTTTCAATTGACAATTATTTATTTTAGGCTGCCTTTGAAGATAATTGCCAGCCAAGGTAGGGTTAAGTTAATGGTTCGCATGATGTCCGCAGGTATAATGCCATCACGTCCTGCCGACTTGTATGGCTTAAAACTGTTTATTGCCTATAGGATATTTCACCTATTTACTATATGACTTACGGAGTCTACACTCCTATTTATCAGGGGTCTCTCCGGAGCTAGTACCGAGCACTCCGGGAAATTCGTTTCTAGTAATAGCTCCCTCCAGCGATTCATCACTACACGTAGTCTATGAACCATCCGGTCGTTGGAGATAACTCGGTATGAACGGGCTAGAAGATAGTACCGTCCGTATGCCGCTTCCGAGAACTCCTGTGTATTACCACAGTAGAGCCTCTAGGCCCTTGTTTTGGCTGCTCTTGTAGGTTTTGAGGAGTTTCTTATAACAGTTCCAATCTGCAGCAGCATTTGTGTTCCTCGCTTTCTTGAACAGTCTCCTGCATTTCATACGAGTACCTTGAAGTTCTCTCGACCCTATGGATGACCAAGACTTACCCAAAGACCTATGTCCTCCAGGCTCCTGTGTAGATGCAGGTGTTTAAATTAACCAGAATGGTTTGATGCAATCCCAATCAGTTTTCTTCCTATTCCTGAAGGATGGTTTGCTAGTAGGTTTTGTATCCACTTCGTACTGGTCAGAAAAGGAATGATCTTCGGACACTTTCCAGCTCATTACTCTCTCAAGTATATATTTTATATTCAATTGATTCAACATTAAATTCTAATCATACTTCTTGGACCCAAATTCAAATCCTAAAACTCAACGCTATAAATTTTAAAATCACAATACTTCCTTCAGCCTCTAAATTCGTGCCTTCAGAGTTTTCGCATCCAGTCCAAACCAAAAATTCTAGTATTCGGTTTCACCTACAATTAATTTAAATGAACTTTTTTTAAACCAAATTCAACATTTTACAAATCCAATACATTGTTTTCTAAATCACATTCGTGTTTAAAAAACAAAACCTAATTTTTTGAAATTCAAAATTCCTAAACCCAAATACAAATCTCAAAACAAAACGCAACAAATTTTGGAATCATATTGCCGGAACCTCCAGTCTCCATATTCAAATGTATATGCATGCACGTTAGATTTGGAAAATCTTGAATTTAATTTTTAAAACCTACAAGTATATCGGCTTTACCTTACAATTCTTCATGAGATTCAACTTTTCCAAACCCAAATCAAATGAAATTCAACAAAGCTAAATTATTTCCATCTCGCTATATGAAATACTTCAATAATTTATTATTGTTAATGAGAGCCGCTTTAAACCCTTCGGGACCAAAGTTTTTGGATCAAAATGAATTGGCGGCTCGTTCTAGAATTGGCTGATAGTCGATATACAAAAATTCAAAATGCATTTATAATTTTTTTCAATTTTTATTGTTAGTGTTGCAAATAAAATAAAATGGCTGCATACATTATAATCAAGAAGTACGCCAAAGAGCGGCGTGAGAAATAATTCGCGACCTCTAAGCCAAAGCATAAATAAAGCTTTTGCATTATACCATAGCAGGTCATATGGAATGCCATATCATCGCTTGGGATCGTCGTGTCTAAATTTTTAAGGTAACGTATGAAAAACCGTATCCCTATTTCGAAGTAACCACGAAAAATGACCGTGGCAAAACATCCGGCCCACGCAATTTTTGGACAACCACGTTGCACCAGATTTATCGCTAAACTGAGATCCGGAACAACATCAAAAATAGCCACCGCCAATAGAGTTGCGGCTTTACTTTCAAAATCCCACAGCATAGAACTAATGAAATAATATTTTCCACTTCATTCATGATTCCGAATGTTATAAAAGTATAACCAATGAAGCTGCACAGCCCGTAGAAAGAGTAGTATTCCGCAGCTCGATCCGTCCGAGATGTACAAAATATCAAAAAGGCCAATACAAGTGTGGCATAAAAAACGTAATTGAAATACTTTAGGTGCACTGAAATACATACAAACAAAATAAAAATTGAACTAAAAAATATATATATTTTTTTACTTACGTCCCATTGCATAGCAGGATGCGAGCGGATATAAAATTACGTTAATAATCCGCAATAGTTTCGACCATTTGTGGCAGGGCTTCCTAAAGTCAATGACCGACACAACAAACCGGAACAAAACAACAAACGGTGCGTCGATCATCCGTTTTATTTTAATAAATTTTGACACGCCTGTATAATGAAATTCCAACAAATCATCCTTAAATTGCTTAAAAATATACTTATTTGCCGGTCCTCGCTCCGCTGGATTAAACCACTCTGCATACCTTCTCGCTTTCACGAAAAATTTGTCTTCTTCATCCGTGTGCATCCTTTTATGATTCATATTTGAAAATAATTTAAACGGCATTTTGGCATACATTAACGCTTGCAACCTTTCCGGTTTCACAAATTGAAAGGTGTATCTCCAGCGCATATATCGCGAATCAATCCATAATATGACGATGTACAACACGTATCCACATGCCAACACAACCGATTTTAGGCGGGTTATCTCCTGGCCCTCAAAGTAAACTTTAAGCCAGACATAATTAATTACTATAAATAAACTGTACATATATAAATATTCCTTAATAATTAGGTGTGGCTTCATTATTATGATTACAGGTAAAAGTATACCGATGCAGATTAATGCCGTTCCAACCGTTGTACCGTAAATTTCTATCGCATCTGGCTCTTTGGGTTGAAATACAATATAAAAATTGTATAACGTATTGGCGATTGTGACTACAACCACTCCGGTCAAATATTCATTCAAATTTAACCTTCGCCCAATCGATAGTGTTGTGTCCAAAAAACTGAAATTAAAAAAAAAATTGGAATGATAAAAATTACTTGAAATACCTAGAGAGCATATACGATCCTCATATATATATGTATGTAGCTATACTTACAATTTAGTGATGCACTGCTAATAATAATAGGAATTTTCCTAATTTATTTACTTAATTTATTATTATAAATCAGGTAAATTCCTATTATTATTAGCAGTGCAATTGGGAGCAGGAATGCGTCATCACCAAATGTACAAAACAAAAATTCGGCGACATCCAGTCTAGATTCTAAGTGTTGGCACACGTCTGCATCTTGAACAAATTTACAACGTTTGGCCGAGGGCCAAAGATATACATCCCCGCATGTCCTGTTATTTTGCGATCCGGTCATGATGAATAACTAACTAATTCTAAAAAATAATTTCGTTTTTTTCCAGATATTAATTGTTTTGTTTCTAAATCATGGCTTACCTCGATAATTTTATAGATCAAGTTGGCTTGGATTTTCAAAACTACAATATATGCAAGTATATTTTTTTGAGAGAGTAGTTTTTCGTAATGGACATACACTTGATAAATGAGTGGCTTCCTTTCAATTCTGATACAGCTTTTCTCGGTCCCACAAAGAAACAAAATCTTTATTGTATGGGAAATGGGACGATAATATATCCATCCGCAGGTAATTTTGAAAATACAGTTTCCATACCGAGAAAACAGCGCTGCTGAATTCCTAATCTTTTACCAACATTTAGGAATGTATGGCCTGTATCCGGATACTTTTTGTTCTTCAAACAATTTGAAAGTAGTTTAATCTACATCGGTGTACTTTTCCGATCTAATGTTCAGGAACAAAATATATTTTTTATATGCAGGACCATTTTTATAATTAAATCGAGCAAATTTTATGATGGATGACGTATTATGGCTTTTGTTCCACCTAATTTAACTCATTTTTTCCCCAAAACAATGGAAGCAACTAACTTATATTTTTATACGAAAGACTGAGACAAGGTATCATTACAGACATCGCATGGTATATGTACATAATTATTATGATAACTGACCAATTTAAAAACTCATCATCGTTAACGACATACGATTATTATAAATATCCTTATAATGTTGTCCTTATTTAAAACAAAAATGAGACCGCACAACATAAAACTCTATAGAAACTATTTAGATTTGGGGACCAAACACAATTACAAGGGGCTGAGAAAATATTTTAATTTCATCCTAAATGACTATTATCTTTTGCCAAAACAACCTACACAAAAACTAAATGATTGTATAGATTTAATAAGGATGGGTTGAAAATAAATTATCCTTGTTTTGTTTTTATCTTAATAAATGTGAATATACCCTTTTATAAGGATAGTTTTTTATTAACATTCCGACAAGAATTTTTTTGTAAAATTATTTTTAATTATTCGGTTTAAAATCATAATTCGATTAATTTATAACATTTAATCTGGTTAAATTTGGTTCTAAGAAGTGCTTCAAGTCGCCGCCTGTAACGATTATTTCCACCAAACGGGAAATAACAGCCATTACCTCATTAGACCAGTGACGGTCCATTGTGATACCACAAGATCTTACTTCCCTATTACCTTCATCTGAACCAGTTACAGCTACATAAATGCGTGATATATATCTCGCACTTTACAATTTTCGAGATCAGAGAGGCTGTCCAATAAGACCCTACCCATATGTTTATTCCTTCTTTGTGCTAAAGCCGGACATGAGCATAAGAAGTGGGCTAAAGTCTCTTCTTCCTCCTTGTATGGACAAGCTGCTGCGAAAATCATTTGCTTCTAGACCTAGCACCCTAGGCAGTGTCCTGTGAGTATCGCCTGCACGATCGATTTTAATTCGCGTCTACGTAGGGAGATTAGTGTCTTTGAGCGTTTCAAGTTTTAGTTTGGCCAGACTTGTCTTGCTACACTATATGTGGGAGTGTTAGTCCAACTTTCCTTCCCTGAACCTACCGCCTCTTTCTAAACCGCCGTAATAGACCTTCTTAAATTTGCTCTTTCCGGTAGCAGTTGGAGAGTTGTACCATGCCTAGCTAGTTCGTCCGAACTACTATCTGAAAGCTCATACTCATCTTAGAGGCAAGTGCAAACCCAACGCCACTCTTGATGTCAGAGACACTGATTCCAGCGACTTGATTGCCGCCTGACTGTTCACATAAATTGTGATATCAATCGAGGCATAATGTTGGTGTAACGTAGTCTAGATTCACCATAGTTCCTCCCTTAGCGATTTAATTATCGTCGAGTGTCCTGCCTGAAAACGTTTCCACAGAGATACGGCTGATAGTCGGTTGGCCGTATTCGCCGCCATCTGCATACCATAAATATCGACAGGGAGAAGATGAAACATAATCTCCAAGGCGCGTGTTGGTTGTTGTTCTCGGTTCCATTTCTGTAGGTTACATTTTCAAGAGCTGGCCACCACACACTCACCCAATACATAAGTATATGTCTTATATCGGCAGTGAATAGCTAGTGTACCAGCTTCAGGCCCCATCTCTATCCGATGACGTTTCTGCATGAGTACATATTACAGCTATATTAGCCTTGTTTCCTCTTTCCAAGATGTTAGTCTTCCAACTAAGCTTACTATCCAAGATCACGCCCAGAAATCTTGCCTTATCAGTAAAGCTAGTCCTATGCCGTTTAAGGTAGGTATTACCGGGATTATATATTTCGTGGTAAAGAGTACCAGTTCAGTTTTGGACCAGCTGATTGCCACATCTGATGGCCCACCTCGGAATGATTAGGAGGGCATTTTGGATTACCTCCTTAACCGTGTTTAAATATTTTCCAGAGACAGCTATCGCTACGTCATCTGCATAAGCAATCACTCCAAACCCTTCTCTCTCCAGCTCCAATAGCAACCCATTAATTGCTATGTTCCTGAGAAGAGGGGACAGGACACCACCCTGTCGGGTTCCCATAACCACCCGCCTCCTAATGGTAAATTTCCCCAGCTCCAACTTAACCATCCTGCTCCCCAGTGTATGATTGATAACCCACTTATAGGGTAGTCTAGAGAGGAGGAGTCCCAATCCTGAGGGGGAGTCCTTACAGGAGGAGCCCCAACCCTGAGCCCCTCTCGTACTTTTGGCTCTATTAAAAGCTTTCCTACAAGCCTTTCGGTAGGTCCCCAGTTCCTTGGACCACCAGTTGGTTTTTGCTTGCCTCTGGGCTTAACTATTGGGCAAGCAGCATTAAAGGACCGGTTGCAGGAACTAATGATAGTATCCACTATGTAATTCATTCCTCTACTGTTGCTAGTGGCTCAGGGGCCCCCGGCGTTAATAAATCTTTCAGTATTTCCCTATACTTGCCCCAGTTTGTCCTTCAGGGTAGCAGAGTAAACATTAAGCCTTAATGTTCCATATCGATGGTCAGAGAAGAAATGTCCTCGTCCGACACCAGGGAAAGGCGGCTGCCTATCTCATTTCTTAGTGCAGCTATGTCGGCAAGCTCCACTGGTTGGCTTGCCTTTCCTCTTGGTACATCTGCCTCTTGTATGGACAGGTTTCCGTCTTCTCCAGGTTCCCCTGTATGCGTCTCAACCTAGCCTTTTTTATAGACTTTGAGAGTAATTAACCCGAAACCGAAGTAAATTGCTCCCTTAGTCACAGCCAGAGGAGCCAGGAACTCCATGTTGATTACCATAGTGGGTAATAAAGAGCCCCTCTTGGCGGCCTCTTGCCTTACTATCTTCCAGTTATCAATTGGAAGGCTTGGGTTGCTGATTCTAATTTGATTTTCAGAATCTCGTCTAGGCTAGCCAATTCGGTTGGTAGCCAGACACGCGCTCTTGACATGCTAGGGATCTCTTCTCTGCTCACAGTCGCCCCTCGTGCCTTGCCAAACCTCATCTACCTCCGCTACTGCCTTCTTTTATAGACCCACTCATCTGGAATCTGACCACGCCGTTAGCTTAATGCGCCCGCATCTTCCAGGATGGAGGGGGTCCTGGATTTTCTCGTTTTCTGTCGACCGCTTCCAGTTCATCCTGTGACCGATGTCTTTTCGACACATGCTCCGAGCTGTGGCAGCCGACATTTTTCTTGGCCAATACCACGGATTCTCTCTGCTCAGCTGTGGGTTGCCCCTGAGATGTTGCAACCCACCTGGTCAGAATCCTGAACGATAAGCGTCTATTTCTATAGCGCTGCTTTAACGGAGGGACGTAACCCGATCTTGTGTGGGCAGTGCTGGATTTACCTTAGGTTCTGCTTGTTCCTGGCTTTGTTGTCATGGAGTCGCCCCCTCTGGTGTTGTGGAAGGAGCCCCATCTTTACGGTGTTTCCGGCCTTTGGAGAGTGCCGGTCTCGGTTTTTTTTTTTAAATTAACTGACATTTTAGTGCCTCGAGTAATGGAGAAATATTGGCCCACCTGCGCAGAGATTCGTATGAACAGGTAAGGCTACTTTCAAAGCAATTTCTTTGGAAATGCAGATATTTCAAATGTAATCCTGATTTTCAAAATTCCGGTTATTTCTTGTATAATTTAATTATAGTCGAATATTGCAAAACTCTCACGAGGTATTTTTCATCAACTGCTATTGTACGTTAAATGCATAATATTTTAAATTGACAACTTTAAAAAGTATATTCTCTTTAAACTGCGAGAAAACAGTTTTTCCTCAAAATACATTCGTTAAATTATTCACGATTGAAATATGTACACTATATAGTCAGCCGGTAACGATAAAAAATATCGTCTAAAAATGTAGAGGTTTTAGTGTGGTTACCTACACTCGACTATCTAATACAAAAGTATAGTTGGTAGATTTAAAGAATTATTGTTTCCTATTTATACAGTTAATCTATTGCGCAATAGATGGCAGCCGGTATTTTCATGATTGTTTACGATACTTTCTTTATACGTTGGTTGTATAAGAAAGTAAACTATGGTACAGGTATGTATAGTACGTAGCAATTTTATGTACATACTTATGCACGTGGAACATAAGAACATATTTAGTTTAGTTTATTTTCACATAAAAATGTAAAATTATGAAAAAAGAAAATTGTTTACTCCACTGGGAAACGTCATGTACGTATATGTAGGTATAAGTGTGTGTGTGTATATCGTAAGTTTCAATACGCGCGCGGAAGTGTTTTCTTTCCTACACCATCGTGGCACAGAATATGGTTGGTTGTGCGCTTAAAAATAAAAATTATTTGGCATGAATGATTTTTCACCGCTTTATTGTTTTGGTATACATATGCACTCATGTACCGGCATTTATGTAAGGAGATTTTCCTCATGAAAAATTTTATATTTCCCCACACACACATCGGTATGTGCGGAGGATGTGAAAATATTTATCTTCATGAATAATTTATTATTTGCTGTGTATACGTTGCAATTGGGATTTGATAATTTTGCTTGTTTTGGTTGTGATTATGATAAACTCAAGTTTAAATGAGTCAAATGGGATTCCCATATAGACCTGTGTAATAGTACCTTTATTATGTGCGGGTAATTATTATGATAACAGTTAAATTTTTCCAAGTTCTAATGATAATTTGATCTTTCTGTGGGAATTCAATGCACGTTGTGCCACACAGTCAAATTCGATTTACAATTTGAATATTAAAAAATATTTAAGATTTCTGATCCGTTGGGAGTCTGAAGTTTCAGTGATTCCAGCTACGTAAAATAGAACATACGACGAGAAAATTTCTCCACATATTTTCAGTGCAATGTACAAAAAAAATACAAAAAATAAATTATCTCTATATTATAATGCTGCCATCTATTGCGAAGTAGATTAACTGCATGATTACCCATATTTTAGAAAACACTATAGGTTTTAGATAACATAACGATTTTATTTACAATTGAAGTACTCCAACATTTATGACTGGCTCTGTAAATTATAACAACTGCTTCCTCCATCCTATTACATATTGAGGGCGTCTGATTTTTGTACATATACCAACAACTCAAAAAGTGACATTCAAATACTGCGTGTTATAATATTATTTAAATATATTTGCACTTCATCAGTGCACCTGTACCAATTTTCAGGATCTTCAATAGTTTAGTTAAAAAGCGAAAGGCACCTCCACAATGATTTTTGGATTGCAAAATAACCTGCATCTCTAAATGTTTACCGCCTTTAGGTAGTGGATTGAAGAATCCTTCCTGCCTTGGAGCTGCAATGCCCATTCGGCAATTCTAGACACCAACTAAATTCAAAGAGCTCATTTTATATTGTTTGCTATTGCTTCGGTTTTAGTTTCTAGTCGCTTCGCCAGATTCTTAAGCCTTATTTATTATACATCGATAATTTGTTGACTGATGCGAACTGTTCATCTAACACACAATATTTGAAAAATTCTCTAAGGTGTTGGAATTTTTTAAAGAAAATGGTCTTCCATTGAAACTGAAATGTGACAAGAACGAAAGTCTTCCAATTTAAATTCACACAGACTTGTAACAATCAACTGTTGAACCTCCAGAATGGCACGAGTGGCCAACTAAAAACATTGGTTAATTAATTAATATTTCGGGAAGGTTCTTTGTTTTTACTACAAGATGATGAATACAAGGAATAAACCATTTGCTGTTCTAAACTATCTTATAGTTGGTAGCCGTCCTAACCCATCACAAGTACAATTGACGAAGTAATCGTAAGCGAGAAACACAATTTGGTTTTACGTGTCCTGAATCCTCCACTTCCATCGTCCATGTGAGAATGCTGTACAGGCAGCTGAGATCATCTACTCCGACTAACATAAAACACGCGATTTACCTTTGAAAAAGTCCCCACATTTCTGGCCCTTCACATTTTTGAATAGCTCGCTTTGATCAATACCTAAAGTTTCTGAGTTCGATCCAATAATTCTAATAATAAATAAATGGGAACTAGTTTCAACCTTATACAAATAATTCTGCTGGCGCATTGGTCAACAGATTACGCACCAAAAACTTTAACAACAGCATACCCTAATGTGGGCAAAAAAGAAAACAAACATCATACACAAATACAGAACAGTTTTTATTTGTCAAATTAATACACAATACATACTTAGTCATCAACCACACTAAAATGAATCCATCCATGTCAATGAACCAGAGATGCTTTATTTTAAATTCAATAAGCCAATTCTCGTCAGATTGCTCTAGAATTTCAATCAAGAAAAATTCATTGCTTCGACTTGCAACATATTTTCGAGCATCTTATTGAATAGAGAACCAAAAATTTGGCTTGACACGAGATTCATATCAAATTTAGTTAACATTAGCATCGAATCGTTTTGCCAGGCGCTAAAATGTTTCGTCACACATTTAAGTACGGAATTTAATTTTTGCGGTGTCTAATTATTTTGGGATTATAGCATATTTCAGACTATAATTCACAAAGATGGTATATTGCTTGGATCGAAATGATAGATGGTTCAAAAATCTACAGTTTCCTTATGATTCGTGGGGGTAAAGTCAATGTGTATTAAATTGTGATGCACAACTCTGATAGTGAATGTATTTCGGTCGCAGTAAGTATATTTGGAGTACGTAGTTCTGCAGCTCTTCTGACCAAATCGATTTTTCTTAAACTGCTTCTGTAGATATGGCCGAGATTTCAACAAATTCTGGAGCTCTTCTGTCTTGATCGATTTGTCTTAAACTACTCTTGTAGGTGTTTTATGATGTCAGCTACTAGAAAAACAACATGGCATACCGATTACAGGGGGAGGGGGGTATTTCCATACATTATGTTCAAAAAACTGAAAAATTTCATATGGCCGAGATTTCAAAAAATCCTGGAGCTCTTCTGACCCAATCGATTATTCCTAAACTGCTCCTGTAGATGTGTTATGACCCCAGCTACCAGGAAAACCACATGGCATACTAGTTACAGGGGGATATTTCCATACATTATTGTCAAAAAATAAAAAAATTTCATAAGGCCGAGATTTCAAACAATTCTGGAGCTGTTTGTAACTAAATCGATTTTTCAAAAATTCTGCAGCTCTTCTAACCCGATCGATTTTTCTTAGACTACTCTTGTAGTTGTAGGTGTGTTAAGCTCCCAGAAAGAAACATTTTTTCTGCTGAGGATTTTCTGTTATCTTATACAGCAACGAACACTCGTATTTTACGCTGTGCAACTGTTTCTGAGTTCGATGGACGCTTTTCCCGCTGATTCACTACTACTCCCCTGATTGTTGCTCCTGCATCATCTATACGAAGTGGCAAATCGAATCTATTGCAATCTAATCTTCCCTGCTCCAAGTCCATCACGAAGCCATTCGCTCTCATGAAGTCATGGTCATCCACCATATTTGCGACCAGTACTTCGTGTTAGAACTGCGTATTACCAATTTTTATTGTTGCTACCTTTTTGCCCAATATGACTGCACTCTCGCCTATGGCCGGTTGTAATTTCAACCCATCCGCCGATTGTATTCTTCCTTTAATTCGATCTTCTCGAACAAACGTTCCAGCTACTCCTGTATCCAGGGTTATAACACAATTCTGGCCCTAAATCTCACTTTTAATTGTAAACCGACTGCGCCGCGTCCGAATCTCGTTACAGGGATGGAATAACAGCTGACTCTCCGTATAGTCTTGTTCTTCGTAGTCTTCTAGGAGATTGCGATCTTGGTCGTCTCTATCTTACTTCACGGCAATCTCGTGAGATGTGACCGATCCTGCCACATGCCCAACACCTTATTCTACTGCAATCTTCTCTGAATCTTGGTGCCGACCGCTCGATGTTCGTTCTCACATTTCCACCCGTCCCACTCCAAGTGACGGTTTAATGATGGCCTGTGCAGTCTGATCCCGTCTTCAATCAATGACCGCCCCCCATCGTAGTTCTCTCCATGCGTAAGTACCAAATGCACTAGCCGAACTGCAGCGGAATACTCCTGTAGAGTCTCTCCTAGTTTTTGAGATTGACTCATCAGCTCCATGCGATACAGACGATACAGATTTAAACGGCAGACTATTGTAGGTTATAAGTCCCCGAAATTATTATCAACATGTCGGACCATCTCAGTATTAGCACGATGCATTCATACATTTAGTTCCAATCCCAGACCTCCGTTGTCATATATTTCTCATGGATGTTGCGTATTTTTCGGATATAACCTTTATCGCCGTCATTTTCCAATATACTTTTTATACCAATAAATATAACACAACCGATATCAGTTTTAACAAAATAGTTTTTATTTACAAAATTAATACAAATATAGCTTTTAGTAATAGTCCACCACACATACGTCCGAATTATCCGACAAACCATTTAGTTCAAAAAATAAATCGATCGGTTTGCCATTCCGGAAAAATTCTTGTTTAACTGTAGCAACATTGACCGAAACAAATTTAATTTTCAATGTACTCCAATCATACGCACTTTCACACGACAGTGAACTGATGTACGGTATTATAAAAGCGGGTAGATCATATTCCACTTCTGTATCGAGTTTCAAATTTAATGGTATCGTTAGAAAGTACTCCGCAAATAATTCGAAATAAATCGATTTCGAACAAATTTGGGTCATGAGCCTTAATCGTGTACCAGTTACGGATGATTTTGTACAAATTTCTAATATATCTTGAATGGACAGTTGGCCGAAATATTCAACGGTAAATTGCCCGTTAAGATGTTGCAGAATCTGTAGCAATCCACGAGAATACTTAACACCGTCAAATACTAAGCGCCCAATTTCCACCGGCACTTTTGATAGCGTCTTATTATGTGCTAATACAATTTTGCAGTTAACCAAATGAACAGACACCCGATTGGTACACACCTGAACAAACTTTTGAAATATATGTACATCAATATCCATGTTTTCGAATGACACAGCCGCCATTTGAAGTTTTATATTTGTACGCCCAGTAATCGAATTTGAGCACAATATTTTACAATTACCGAAACCTAACCAAGATAAGCTAGTAAAATTCTTTAGAATACATAAAATCGTGTCAAGTTCGAGCTTCATATTTTCGAAGCGTATATTTGTAATTTTAATAGGCCGAATCGAAAATATCTGCACAATTGGCTGAATATCGCATTCATGAATCACAACCTGTGTTTGTTCCGAAATTATCTCCAAAATTGTGATCAGTACATGTAAATCAAATACTGATCGATAAATGAATATAAGAAATGGTTTAATTACGAGCTCTGGAATTTGGAAATTTGTGAAATTAAAATAACAATGTTGAAATATAATTTTCGATTTAGGAGTAAAATTTGCTAACAATCTTAAATGTGCGGCCGAATCAAATATCGTATTATGAAAAATAATGTATGATTGAATAGGTGCAGGCAAATATTCATCGGCCATGAACTTTAAACAACAGCTATCAAATAAAATCACCGAATCGGTTTGCAGAAGTGGCTGCACAATCTGTGTTTCAATTGCCATTTTAGAGAATTGAATTGTAATTTGATTTTGCAGATTGATTTTGGGCAGCTCTACACATTCGCCTGTTATTACACATCTGGTAAAATCTACCAGAGACTTTGGTTTTAAAATTTCCAAAATGGCAAATAGATCTTTTGTGTTCAGCTTCATATCCCATAATCCCAAATTTGAAATTTTTTTCAAATAACTCGTATTTGAATAAACCCTACTCGATTGCAATAGATCGCACTTATTAATGAGACATTGAGTCTTACTGGATATTTTACGTAGAATGTTTAGTAAAGTTTGCGTTTCCATCCTACATTTGAAAAATTGAATATACTCTATCTGAATCAGGTTATTTGCGGCCACGGTATTTCCGTGCAAAGGTAAAATAGAGGAATCGTGTATCCATACCACAGACTCGTTATTTAACTTATCAAGAATTGTGAGTAAGGCGAGTGCTTCAAATTTTATGTGTTGAAACTCAACGTTTACTGGTTTGAGTGCAAATTCAACGAGTTCATCAGATTCAAATCGGAACTGACAGTTTTCGAAAATTATTCGATTTTGCATTTCACAATTTTCGAAAATTTGAAATAGCGTTTGTATTTGAATGACCATATTGGTGAACTGGATAACATTTCGAAATGTCAAATAACTCACTTGAATATTATCGCATGGAGTAAGAACGCAGGACACAAAAAATATCCTTGGAACGTATTGCAGTACATTTAAAACATTCAGTATCGTTGACACATCGGAGCGACAATGTTCAAACATTACATGATTGGACACTTCAGTATACAATGAAATCGGCCAACATAAGTCCAGTAAGCAACAATTACTAACCATCAAAAAATCGATATTCTTTAAAACACTTAATACAATAAGTTCAAGATCCATATCAGTGAAAAAGAGATCTCTTATTTTGGAATCGTTCGAAAATGCCTCCACATTTTCTGTGGCGATACGGCATTTTCTAACTGTGAAATGTTGCAAATTAGATTGCCCTAGAATTGCAATCAAAGTTGTTAAATTGAAATTCATTGTATCAAATTGCAATCTATTTTCACGTACCATGTTTAATATTGAACTTAGAATTTCACTTGACACGTCATTCAAATCAAATTCGCACAGTATCAGCATGGATCCGTGACAGGCCGTAAACTGTTCCGTCAAGTATTTAAGTATCATATTCGATTTTTGGCGTGAACTATTTTTATGCGATTTGACGACGAAATGAGAAAATTCTTTACTACATTTCAGTGGATCGAGTGAGCAATCATCATTGAAATTTATTGAATAATTTTCAGTTGCATACTTCGGATCATAATTTAAAAAGTACGAAGTATTTGGATCGCAATGATAGATGGCACAAAACTCAATAGTTTCGTGCTCATTCTTAAAATCGATGTGGATTATATTGTGATACTCAATCTCGATGTTGTATGCACGTGACAGTGTTTCAATTTCATCCGCCGTAAGTATATTTGAAATATAAATTTGCTTGAAACGATCGTGATACTTATGTATGATATAGCGAAGTACATCGTTTATTCTGAAATCTTTTAAATTCCATTTAACAATTTTTGCTCCCTCATATAACTCAGGAAATCGGTTATGTAGAAACTTTTGGATATCGTGATCCAAACATAAATCATCTCCTTTATTGGCCATTTCGAGCGATACTATATCCTCTAAACTTAAATACGATAAAAATTGGCCATGAAATGCCGTTAGTATATTTGTTGCCATATGAATCGACGATTGAGTTTGTGCTGGTCTCACCTTCGGATACGTAATAAATAGAGTAGCGGGTTCGCCTAATGATTTAAATAGATTTTCAATTTCAACCTTTTTCGTATGGTCTAAGTCTGGTCGAAAATTAAAAACTGTTAATAAAACACCAATCATGTTAAGTTCGATACACAAGTAGTTGATTTCAGTATCAGTATCCAACATAATTTTTAATTTATTTTCAATCATTTTCTAGAATTTAAAATGGATTAGAATGTATACTTTATATAACGAAAGATTAAAACTATACAAAACAAACCTTTGTTTCTTGAGATTTCACATAGTACGTGTTATCATTTAGCCAAGCCATTTTATATTTCACTATCTCACTTGTGTTTCGTATAAACTCAATCGCTTCATTAATTTGAATTTCCGTTCCGCTAATCTCAACAAGTGTGTGGGTATTAAAATGGCCACCATTCGGTAGATAACAAATGTCGACTTCTGGTCCGCATGTTTCAATGATCAGCTGTGTTGAAGAAAATGGTTAAATATTGATATTTGTAATTCAATGATATTAGTTTTGGGTATAGAGTCGTGAGAACCGTGCCTGATTAAACCAATCCTTGATCTCGTTACGTATAACACACTCGGCTATGTCTGTCCGATGATTAAACATTTTTTTGTCACTCAAACTCAACTCAAATTGGATACGTTTACAACAACATAAACAAACACATACACATATCGCTTAAAACACAATTTTCGGATTTTTTCGATTTGAAAGTCAAGTTCAAAATTCAATTTCAATCACTTTCAATTTTCAAATTTCACAAAACAAAAAAACTTTCAAATTACAAAAATATTAAATTATCAACTACTTTTGGCTGTACCAAACAACTAACTATTCGATTCGTAATCATTTCGTTGTAACCAAAAAATAGCTAATCTTCAAAAACGACGCGTTTATCCCGCGTCATTGTAACAAAAACGCATCGTTTTTCAAAAATGTTGTTTGTTTTTAATATTTGCTTAATTATTGGCATTTACTTGTTATCTTCAAAATAACAGAAAATCTGTGAATAGTGAAGAAATCGCTTTTCGATGCAACTTTATCGTTTTTTTTATATAATTAACCCTTTTTCGGTGTTATTCAATGAAAAATATGTTGTTCGGTTTGTATTCTCGCTAACTGGTGTAGCTAACGCTCGGTTACAGTCAACATAGGAAGGTCAAAGATGATATTCTCATAGTTAGAACTGTGTAACGAATCAGGTTGACTCTTTTACATTTGCTTCTTTGTAGTCGCACTGTATTTTGTTCTGTGCCCAGGTCCCTCGATTCGTTTATATTTATTTTCTATACGGACTTGATCGTCCGTTACAAATGGCGCCCAAGCACAGTTAAATGCTTTTTTTTCGTTACTGACATCTTAACTAAGGGTGTCAGTTTATTAGTGGCAGAAGCTGTGTTTAGCGATAAAGAGGACGGAAGACCATATGCCCGTGGGAGAACGGATAATGTTGTCCTCCACCACTGAGCATAATGATTCTAATGAACACGAGCTCACAGATAGACAGCGTACAGAATTATAAAAAATTATATCGTTTTTCCCTTCTTCCAAACACCTTGGTCTGGTCAACTACGCTGGCTACACATTCCATCGACGTCGGGTCCGCCTCCCCAGTGAAGCAGCGGTATTATGCTGTTTCCACGTTTAAACAGGCTATTATTACTAAGGAAATTGATCGTATGTTACCCCTCGGTGTGCGATCACAGTGAAAAACGCGTATCCACTGCCTTTGATCAACGGCTTATTGGGTAGATTAGAGCAAACCAGATTCATTTCTATAGTTTGGATATATGAAATGCATTTTGGCAAATCCCATTGGACGAAACCTCTCGGCAATATACGCGCTTTCACTGTTCAAGGGCGACCGCTGTATCAGTTCTGGGTCATGCCATTCGGTTTGTGTAACGAGCCACAAGGAATGTGCCGTCTAATGCACAAGGTGATATCTTTCTATCAGCAAGATCGCGTTTTCGTCTACTTAGATGATTTATTAATAACGTCGGCTACCATCGAAGAACATTTTGAGCTGCTGAGAGAAGTCTCGCGTCTTTTGATCAGGGCCAATCTCACTATCAACATATCGAAAAGTAAATTTCTGATAAAACACATTAAATACTTGGGATATGTTGTTGGTGATGGTTGGCTCAAAGTTAATCTGGACAAAGAATCCGCGATCGGAAACTACCCGGTCCTCTGCATCGTTAAGCAGATCCGCAGGTTTTTGGGTATCTCAGGGTGGTATCGACGATTCATCGACAATTACGCATCCATTAGTGTACCAATTACTGATTTGGAGTAAGAAATGTGTTTGGAATGAGAAGACCCAACTTCTCCCGTCTTGCGTAATCCCGACTTTGCCAAAACTTTTTATGTGCAGTGTGATGCTAGCTCCACAGGGGTTCGAAGTGTACTGCGTTTTAGAGAGGTTCAGACGAAAAAGAATTCCCCATAGCATACATGTCCAAAACACTCAACAAAGCGCAACGAAATTACTCAGTTACTAAGTTGGAATGTTATGCAGTAATCTTGAGTATTCAACAATTTCGACCATTCGGATACTTGAATCCGAAAATTCCGGCTAATGTCTCAAAAGGACTTATTCCGTCGGTTGGCTCGCTGGGGCTTAAAATTACAAGGATATAACTTCGAAATTCAGCATAGGAAAGAATCGCGAAATGTGGTACCCGACGCATTATCAAGATTGGAAGTATAGACGAGATTAAATAGTTAGTTTTATCTGCCTTAGAGTTGCCCTTGTATGTTGATTTAAATGCACCAGAATTTTTGAATGATACAGAATACGTAGCGTTGTTGAACTCGGTTAACTCTTTAAATAATGCCAATTCCAACCTGCGCATCGAGGATCATAAAATTTTGATTTGTTCATAATATGGCCCGAGGGTAGATGGCACTAATTTACAGGAGTACAAGTTAGTTATAATCCAGTCGCTTACTGCTTCTTTGATGGAGCAAGCACATGCTCTCCCTCCCCCCTATGAGCTCCCTTTGGGATTGCTAAAGCTCTAAAGCGCTGTAAAAGGTACTTTTATTGGACCGGAATGGCTAAAAATTTTAAAAATTATATTTCTAACTGTACAATATTCTCGTCCCCCCATGTGAGTGCTATCGATTTTTTGGGTCCATACCCCCGCACAAAAGGAGGCAATGCATTAATATTAATTATCTTGGATAAATATTCTCGCTTCGAATTCCCTAAAGCTTTACGAAATGCAAATACCACTAGCGTTGTGGAATTTGTCGAAGGTCAAATTTTCAACCTTTTCTCCGTTCTGGAGACAGTGTTAACTGACAATGGAAAACAATTTTTGTCTGGTGCAATCGTTGTATTCTTTCAGCAATTCGAGCATACCATAAAACGGACCAACGCGAATGGGAGTTACATTTACAGGAGATTGGTTGAGCACTACGCAATGTTCAGCATCTCTCATGCGGATTTTCACCACATTATCTTGTGTTTGGGGATCATAGAATTAATCACGGTAGAGATTATCAAGTACGAAAATTATTTATTGATGCCTTGTTGTCAAAATTGGAAGACTCTCTTACGAATGCACTGATTTACAAGGGAAAATGTTAGGAGTCTACCATATAAAAGATATATATCATTCGTCAGGACCTGTTTGATTTTTTTTTTGGTCTCAAACAACCTAGCGAATATGCCCGCCGTGTGAGACATCTAAGTGGTGTGGGTCGTCCCCGCGTTTGTAACGAATCAGATTGATTCTTTTACATTTGTTTCTTTGAAATCGCACTGGTTTTGCGGGTGTTGAATGCCGGAGGCACTCTAATTAAACGAGGATTACAAGGTTTGTTAACGGTGTGGCAAACCAACAGAAGTTAGTGTCATAGAACAACTAAAAGTTGGATCATCAAGGTGTTGTCTGCTCCTAGAAACAACTTAACTAAGACCCCAACACTAGAAATGTATAGGCGCGATTTCGTGTAGGGTAACTGATTTTGTCACGGTTACGAGATGTTATTTTCGTTTTGATATTTTGACTATAGCTCTATAAAATGGTAACGACCAAACGACCGGCCTAAAAACATAGAAGCTGCTATGCGACTCACACTGCATGTAAGAAGAAATGAAATCAAACCCGGGCGACCACAGAACAAATCGAAGCCTAAATAAATTTAGCACATCGGTAACCTAGCAGGCGATGGTGGACAAACAACTACTTGTTGGAATCGCACGACAAAGTAGGTTTAACCAAAGTGTGGTAGAAAAAATAGGAAGTGAATCAAAGTCTCTTCCTCCTTCTCGTCCATAGAGCTTCTGCAAAAGCGCTTCAAGTCCAGTTTCAGCCGACTGTTCGTGCAATGCTACAAATGCAATAAGTTACTCAATATATTTACTAAATTATAATTACCTGTTAGTTAATTCCCTGTCATCCCCTAGAATGCTTGTAGTTGTTATATTTCTCAGACATTTAACCCATTTTAAAATTTGATCCATTATAGGTTGACTTATACTGCTATATTTGAGCTGATAGCTTGTACCACTTCTGAGTGATGATCCTATTAATGCTTTCCCATTATACCTCTCAGGGGTGGTTACTTTGCAATCTTTTATTGATAACTCCATATTCAACCAATTTCTGCACTATAGAACTAAACATTTTCGTGTACGCAACATATATATCCATGGCTTAGTATGTAATTTCCAATTAAACGTAATTTCCAATTAAACTCCATTCACATTTAACCATAAATAAAACAATATACATTTTAACAAAATCATTTTTATTTACACACCAACCCAGATTTTTATAGTTAATAATAGTCCACAACAGATTCGTCCGAATCATCTGGCAAATCGTTCAGTTCATAAAATAAATCGAGTACGATACCATTCCGTAAAAATTCAAGTTTCATTGACACGTCATTAATCAACACAAATTTAATTTTGAATGCATTCCAATCATACTCACTGTCACAAGGTAATGAACTGATATTTGGTATAAGATACGTGGGTAGATCGTATTCTGCTTCGGTATCAGGTTCATAATTCAGTGCTATGGGGCGAAAAAATTCCGCAAATAATTCGAAATAAATTGATTTTGTACAAATTTGTGTCACAAGTCTTAATCGTTCACCGTGTACTTCTGTTTTTGTACAAATTTCTACTATCGCCCGGTTAGATAGTTGACCGTGATATTCAACGATAGATTCACCATTAAGATATTGTAGAATCTGTAAAAGTTCGGGAGAATAGTTAACGTTCATCAGTATTAAATTTTCTATTTCTAACAATGCATTTGATAACAACATGTTATTACGAGCTGGTTTCATTTTGCAGTTATCTAAAACCACAATTAGTCCCGTAACACAGTTCTGCATAAAAATTTGAAAAACCCGGACATCGATATCCATGTCCATGAACATTACGAATTTTGGTTTAAGTTTAACATTTGAGAGCACATTTGGATTTGTACACAATATATTACAATAATCGAAACGTAAGTGGTACAAATTTGTAAAATTCTTTAAAATATATAAAATTGTCGAAATTTCTAAGCTCATATTTTCGAAACCTAAAGTTCGTATTTTAATGGGCTTTATAGAAAACAACTGAGTTGATTGGATATCGCATTGTTTAAAATAAACTTCGGTTTGTTCCGAAATAAGCTCCATAACTGTGATTAGCACTTCTAAATCGAATGTTGTTCGTTCGAATGAAATCCAGAGTGGTTTAATCTCTGTGTTTGGAATTACCGAATTTCTGGACTCAAAATGACAATTCTGAAATTCTATTTTGGATTTAGCAGTAAAACAATGCGCTAACGCTTTTATATGGGCAGATAAGTCGAATGTCATATTACGAAATGTAACGTGTGATTGAATAGATATATTCGAATATGCATCAGTCATAAATTCTAAACAACAGTTATTAAAAAAAATCCATGAATTGAATTGTAGAATTGACTGCGCAATTTGTGATGCTATTGTCATATTGGAAAAATGAATTTCAATTTCCCTTTGCAGGTTAATTTTCGGGAGCTCTTCATTCTCGGCTGCTATTTCACATCCGGTAAAAGCTACCGATGAGTTTGTTTTTAAAATTCCCAAAACTGCAAATAGGTCTGATACATGAAGCTTCATATTCCAGAAAACTATTTTTGATAACTTTACCAAAATATGTGGATACACCACAGCCGAATACATTATGTCGCAATTGTTAATGAGAACTTCAGTCTTTTTCGACATTCTACCTAAAATATTAAGTAACGTTTGCCGTTCAATTCTACAGTTAAACAATTCTATGTACTCCAACAGTATAAACTTATTTGAAATGTCGGCTTTTTCATAACCCACAGGTAAAATACGGGAACTCCCTATCCATACTTTAGACTCGCTATTCAACGTTTCAAGAATTGTGAGCAACGTGGATACTTCAAATTTCGTATGATCAAATTGAACTTTTACTGGTCTTAGTGAACATATAGAAGATTCAGTGTATTCTAAACGAAAATGACAATTATCGAAAATTAGTCGATTTTGAATTTCACAACTTTCCAAAATTTGAAATAATGTTTGTATTTTAAAAACCATGTTGGCGAAACGAATAATATTTTGAATTGTAAAATATCTATTTTCGAAAAGCTTGCACGGCATAAGGTCGCAAGACAAAAAGTTTACCTTTTGAACATGCTGTAACCCATTCAGGAGGCTTTGTAACGTTGCTGCATCAAAACTGGTATGTTGAAACCAAATTTGATCGGAAATTTGTAATTTAGTAGATATCTCCCAACTCGTGCTCAGCAAGCGGCAATTTCTAAATTCCAAACGGCCGATATTTCTTAAAATGCTTAATAGATTAAGATCAATATCCATATCATAGAACCAAAGGCCTCTTATTTTGAAATTATTTGAAATTGGCTCGACATTTTCTATGGCGATATGGCATTTTCTAAATACCATTCTATTGTGATCAGATTCGCTTAAAATTGCGATCAAAGTTTTTAAATCAAAATTCATTTTATCAAAATCTAACCAGCCTAGACGCATCGTATTTAATAGAGAACTAAGAGTTTGCCTAGAAACTTGGCTCAAATCAAATGTATATAGCATCAGTGAACCGTTTGGGCAGACTTTAAAACTGTCCGTCAAGTATTTAAGCACAGCATTTGTTTTTTGCGGTGAACAATTGTTTTGTGATTTTATAACGAAATGAGAAAATTCATTACTACTGTTCAATGGATCGAGTGAATCATCATCATGAAAAGTTATTGTATAATTTTGTGTGGCATATTTCGGGTCATAATTTAAAAAAAACGAGTAGGTTGGATCATAATGACAGATGGCACAAAAATTAACAATTTCCAATTCAAGCGTAGACTTAAAGTCTATGTGGGTTGTATTGTGATGAACCAGCTCAATGTTGTAAGTACGTGACAATGACTGAATTTCATTCGCAGTAAGTATATTTGGAATTGCACACTTTGTAAATCGATCGTGATACTTATGTATGAAATAGTGAAGCACATCATTTATTCTGAACTCTTTTAAATTTCCATCATCGATTTTTGCCCCTCCATATAGCTCAGGATATCGGTTTTGGAGAAACATCTGAATATCATGGTCTAGGTCCATATCGAAGGATGACTCTTGTTCTTTGTTGGCCATTTCCAGGGAAAAAATATCTTCGAAGCTTAAGTAGTTTAAAAATTTACCATGAAATGCTGTCAGTATATTTGTTGCCATGGCAACTGATGACTGTTTATGTAGTGCTCTCGTTTTAGGATATGTAATGAATAGTGGAGCCACATTAGCTAATGATTTAAATATTTCATCAATTTCTATTTTTTTAGTATCATCTAAATCCGGCCGAAAATGAAAAATTGTGCAGCCAACTCCAATCATGGAATACCTCGTATACATGTACTTCATATCATAATTGATATCTTTGATAGTTTTCAATTTTCTTTCAACTATTTCCTATTTTAAATTTATATAATAAAAATTCGTTTTGATTAAAATGAATCTGAACTAACCTTTTCGTTTGCGTCTAGAACATAGTACATGTTTCCATTTAACCATGGCATTTTATATTTCACAATTTCACTTGTATTTCGTATAAACTCAACCGCTTCAATAATTTGGCTTTCCGTTCCGCTAATCTCAACATATGTGTGAATGTTAAAATGAGCATCATTTTTAAGGTAGCGAATAGAGATGTCTGGCCCAAAAGTTGTATTAACAAGCTGCAGTGGAAAAGTCAATTAAGGTTAGTTTGGCATTAAATGACTATATATGTTGTATACAGTACCTTTTTAAACCAATCCTTGATCTCGTTACGAATCATACACTCGGCTATATCTGTCCGATGACTATTGACTAAACATTTTTTGTGATTTGTCAGTATCAAACTATAATCACAATCGACTTTGTCAATAAATACTTTAATATTACTGTTATTAATAATTATTGATAACAAAACCGTCTATAGATAATAATAAATACACATACACATAAGCGACAGAATTAATTGAGTATTTTGCACATTTTTTTAAAAATTATTTTATTTAAACTAATCTATATTATAAGATTATAACTATGTTTGTATTGGTCAAATTATTTAAATTGATTAGTTTCTGCATTTTATCACTTTCGTATAATTTTGTCACTATAAATTTGAACAATTTAAACAATACATAGTAACAATAATTTTAAAATCGATCTCGAGATCTATCACATAGCCGCTTACTTTTACAATTAATAATATTTTTATAAAATACGCGTTTTATATACTTTTGCTGATGGTGTGTATTTTGCTCCGCCTACTTTTTCATTTAAAATTATCAATTAATCGTATTTGCACAGCCGTGCACGAAATTTGTTTATTTTGTTGTGTTTGTTTTTATATACTTCTCGTTCTTCTAGCCTGCTATTTATTAGCGTTTGGCTTTTTCTGATTTTGTGTACAGTTAAGTAATACAAATTGAAGCAAGCCAAATTGTTGCGATGTATACAGTTTGCCAACTAAGTACATACTTTTATTAGTGTTTAAGCATGATACTCAGAATAAATAGATATGATCAAGCGCATGTATTGCTATCTCTTTTAAAAAAAAAATCGTCAGCTGGTGGCAAAAAAACATAAAACAAGTTAATTGTACGGTGAATAGATGAGTGTTTTATTTTTGTATTTCTTAAAATTGAGTTTTTATTTGATTGGTTTAGTGAGCGGTTGCAACAGTTGTGGCACAGTTGTGGAAATTAAAATGTAAACGCTCGGATAATTTTAATATAGAAACTGCTCGTATTTGTGACAAACATTTTGTGCCAGACGATTCTGTAAATAGTGTAAAACACAGATTGCTGGCGTATAGTCCAAAACTATCTCGGAAATTGAAAGATGACACCGTTCCCGAAAGAAGAAATTTAAAAGAAGAATGTCTTAATGTTAATATTCCTTGTAGCAGTCGTCAATTGAGAGTGGATGTAAGACATCATAAAATTATGATAAACGAATTACTGTACATAAGTATCTAAAACTTTTAAACATTCACATTTCTAACGTACATATTTCATTATTTTCATATAGTGCGGAAACTACACCTAATCCAGATGAAAACGTGGATTGCAATTTACCTGCAACAGAAATTATCGTTGAACCTGTTAAATCTTATTCCAAAAACGTCACATCGCTTGAGCTGGAACTAGCAAAACTAAAATCTGAAAACGTAAAATTGGAGCAATTAAATAAAAAATTGAAAACAGATAAGGAAGTTGATTAAAGAAAATGAAGAGCTTAAAAAGGAAATGACACAATATTACAAAATACCCCGCTAAATAACGTATACAAATGGGAATTCAACGATATTGTAAAAGCTATATCTTTACATGCTGCTGGGCCTCGAGTCTATCGTTTCATAAGAAAAAAACAACCACCCATTACCTGGCGAATCAATTCTGAGAAAGTGGGCTGGTATAAAATAAACATTGAACCAGCTTTCGTCGGTACAGTTTTTAAACTTATAGAGAACGTCGATTTGACTCAATATGAAAAGGTATGCATAATCTTTGCAGATGAGATGAAAATTAAAAGACTGCACGAATAAGATAAACGAAATGACACAGTTCTGTCTCCATCAAATTATGTCCAAGTAATAATGGCACGCGGCATTTTCAAAAATTGGAAACAACCAATATTTTATGGCTACGATTGTCAATTTTCGAAAGATCTGGTAATGACAGCAGTGAATAAACTAAATGCAGTAGGATATCGAGTCGTTGCTTTAGTAACTGATATGGGTGGCGGTAACAGAGGTCTATGGAAACAGTTAAATGTTACTGTAGAAACACCATTCTTTATAAATCCAATCAACGACAAAAAAGTTTTCGTTTTTGCAGATGTTCCACACCTAATAAAACTAATTAGAAATCATTTTTTAGATTCTGGTTTAATTTTTAATGGAACAAATGTTACACAGCAACCACTTGTCGAGCTACTCCAAAAAACTTCTGGTTATGATCTGAATATTGCTCATAAATTAAAAAGTCACCACATGACAGTAAAAAATGCAGGCCGCCAAAAGGTTAAGTTGTCTACACAGCTTTTCTCAAATACCTTATCAGCCGCAATAACAAGAATGGATACTTTGCGACTATGTGAAAGTGATAATTGGGATAAATGTGCAGAATTATTAAAAAAGGTACACATGTTAAATTTTGTTTAAATCGCAATGTATAGTTAGTAAGAAATTTTTTATTAAATTTCAGGTGAATGATTGGTTCGACGTTTTCAATTCGAGGCACTTTGCAATTGATTCAAGAGGCAGGATGAAAGCGTATGGCTTACCACGTGATGCTCAAAATGCAATATTAAATGAGTTCAAAAATTTAATGGACAAGATGAGAGTTGGAAACCACAATCAAATATTGCCCTTTCAACATGGAGTTCAAGTCAGTACCAGTGCTCTTCCTTTGCTATACGATGACCTGAAAACTGGTTACTGTATTAATTACCTTCTAACATACCGTTTAAACTTGTTACCTTGTTAAACAATTAGTTACCTTCTAACATACCGTGCTCTTGAATTCCAATATCGTTTGCGTAATTTTTTGCTTAGCCTTTAATGAAACGATTGTGTCGCACTCAGCAAATATTGATCAGATCAAAGTGGAAGAACCAGAGGAGAATGTTTTTGGAAATTTGATATCATTACCAAAAACGTCTTGCATACCATTAACGTCAACAATTTTCCAAGAATTTAATATCGAAGAAATTCGATCAACAGTAGAAAAAATCCAAGAGGAGGAACGCAATTTGACAGAATTAGAAAGCGACGGTCTGGAGCACTTAGCCGGATTTATTGCATATAAATTAAAACACGAACATCTGGACGTTCCAACAGGTGAATTGAGTGGCTCGTCATCTATACTTGGACAAACCACTTAATTGAACGATATCTTCATAAATATTAATGGAGATAAATTAAAATTGGGCAAAAATTATTTAACTAATTCTGCTGACCTTTATACTTGGCAGATAGAAATTAATTTCCAGTTTTGCCACCCTTTCTGCAAAGTGACCAAGTGTCTGTTGAAATTGACTGAGCATTTTATTGATATCAATGTTATTAGACTCTTTATTAACTTCTGTGTGTTTGTTGTGATGGTTTAATTACACTCGCCTCTAGAAGTTCAGTCGTTGTGATATATTAGTCATGCAAAAAAAACGTTGCCCAGGTGCGAGGAGGTAAACTAGAGACAGTTGATGATTTCTACATAGTTGCAAGGCTGGAATATAGACAAATACTTAATTGGCTATAAACGGTCAACGCCTATCCTATTGAAACCCAACACCCATTTAATTATTACCACGACGGATATTCCTTTGATCATTTACTGAAATAGTTCATGATTACTAGCACATATATATTTGTTACCTACATCTGTAGGCCGATATGGTTCAACCACATCTATTGTAATTCTCTCGAATGGTTCTCCGACGTTTTATTGCTGCATTATTCCCCGATTTTTCCGTGTGGGACCTTTCATTGTCGCACATTGATCACATTTCTGACACCACACCACTACAGGTTGTACATCCTGACCAGTAGAAGCTGTGACGTATTTTAGCTAGTATTTTATTAATTCCTATAAGTCCCTACTTGCTCCTCCATGATACTCTTTCAATACTTCGTCAATTCTAGGTACTATATGTCTGATTATTTCATTTTACCGTCCGAGCTTTACCATATTCGCTTTAAGCATCCGTTTTGAATTTGGAGGCTGCCCTATAGTACACAGTAAGCCTTTACTGTGGGACTCTTATCTGTAATTTCAATCCGAGTGGGACGATTTCCGCCGATTTTCCTGGGCCCTCACTTTCCAATTTCGAATTTAAATAACACCTTTGAGTAATAAGCTATAACAATTTTTCTCATGTAGCCTCCTTAGCATACGTTCCAGTCGTCACTCAAAAGTTATTGCGCCATTACATAATTCAAAAATGGCATCACGTAACACTGCCATAGTCCATTACCCTCACTTAACGCCGTTTTTCACGACAAGATCGTGAAACATGGACTTCCACCTGCCAATATCCGCTTTGCAGGTCCAATTTTGAAAAGATTCTAGTGCCTGACTTCGTGTCGTCGATCCTTGATAACGGGTAATTATCGTTTTTCGTCACAGAATTTAGTTTACATTCCTTTCGAACTACTAACACTACCAGTGACTGTTTAATAATTTAATCAGCCCTACTGTCTACATGTCTGTAATCCCCCCAGTGCTTGGCGAATAGATGTCTCCGTTCTCCGTAAAATATTTATACTGTTTGAACAGTTCCCGTGCTGAATTTTTCTGTGTCTTGACTCATCGTGAGATCTCCAGATATTTCTGCATCAGATGTTCTACTATTTGTTTCTAATCGAATTCTTCTACTCGCATTTTATTATTGTTGGCACCTCTTCATTATATTTAACGATAACTGTTCCTTTCTTAATTGTTTTCGTTTAATTCGAGAGATTTAGGGTCCTAATCGGTACCCTTTAATAGTTATCCGATTTTATTAATGTTCTCCTTATATTATAATACCTTTGGTTTTAATTTCTTCTTCACTAGCTTCAACAACCCACAACTCCCTCCAACCTTCCCCATACAATTATTTCCGAGTTCGATGTCAACTGTTCCCGATGATCTATTATTACGCGCCTAAGTGTTGTTTCTGCAGTCCACCACAAGGCCGTTCGTTGTCATGATGTTCATACAGAATGACTTCATTTACTATTTTTGCGACCAGTACTTGAACTTGAAACTGAGTATTGCCTATCTTTATATTTGCAATCTTCTTGGCCGTTCGTATAATTTCAACCCATCGGCTGGATGTACTCTTATTTTGACTAGATTTTCTCGGACAAACATGCGCTCGTGTATTCCAGGGTTCTTCCTGTCAGTACTTCCTTTCATTGTTACGCTTGCAACGCCTCGTTCCAATCTTGAAATAGGGAGGGAAGTTATGGGACAATTGATTGTAGGAGTCAGTTTTTGCCCCTTAGTCTAACTCGTTGTAGTTTAACGACTACTTTGATTCCATTTAACTTCACGGCAGTCTCTCAAGGTGTGACCCATCTTTTCACATGCCCAACATGTTATTTTACTGGCACGATTTTTAGCATTTGAATGCGGTTACATTCGCTAACGAAATCTTGCATTGGCTTGACCAATAAATAAAACATTGGATACATTTTAACAAAACAGTTTTTATTACAAAAATAACTTAAATAAGATTTATAAAATAGTTAATAATAGTCCACCACACAATCGGCAGAATCGTCTGGATAATCATTCAGCTCATAAAATAAATCAACTGATTTGCCATTCTTTAAAAATTCTAATTTCACTGACGCATCATTAGTACGGATACATTTAATTTTAAATGCTTTCCAATCATACTGATTGTCACAAGAGTTTAAACTGAAATGTGGTATAAGATGTGTCGGCAAATCGTATTCCACTTCTGTGTCGAGCTCAAATTTCAATACTTTGGACTGAAAGTGATCCGCAAATAATTCAAAATAAAATTTTTTTGTACAAATATTTGTTATTAGGCGTAACCGATCACCGTAAACGGGACTCTTTGTACAAATCTCGATTAATTCTCGATTAGTAAGTTGCCCGTGATATTCAACTATAAACTGTTCATTAAGATGTTCGAATAACTGTAGAAGGCTAGAAGAATATTTAACCTTGTGAAATACTAAACGACCGGTTTCCGTCGTTAAATTTGTCAGAATGTTTTTGCACGCTGACATAACATTACAGTTAACAAAACCGAGAACCACCCTCGGGGCACACTTCCGCATAAAAATTTGAAATATTTGGACATCCACGTCCATGTACTCGAAAGATACGATTTTCGGTTTTACATTTATGGCTGGCAGTGCAACATTTGAAGAAGAACACGATAGTTTACAATTAACGAAATGTAATTGTGACAGGTTAGTACAATTCTTTATAATTCTTAAGATTAATTCAAGTTTTAGGTTCATATTTTTGAAATGAATAATTGGTATTTTAATGGGCCGCATAGAAAATACCTGAGTGGTCTGAATATCGCATCCCTGAAAACCAACTTCTGTTTGGTCCGAAATCCGCTCCATAATTGTGATTAACACGTCTAAATCAAATGTTGTTCGTACGAATGCAATCCATGATGGTTTTATCAAAACGCTTGGTACTATATGATTTGTGGACTCAAAATGACAATGCAGAAATTCTATTTTTGAGTTTGGATTGAAATTGGCAAACGATGTTAAATGTGTAAATAAATCAAATATCATGTTTCGATATAACACATGTGATTGGATGGATGTATTCGAAAGTATATCGGTCATGAAATTTAGACGGCAACGATTAAATGAAATCAGTGTATCGGTTTGTAGAAGCGGCCGCGTAATCTGAGATTCTATTATCATATTGGAAAAATGAATTTCAATTTCACTTTGCACGTCAATTTTGGAGAGCTCTCCATTGTCGGCTGTTATTATTTCACATCCGTTGAAAGAGACCGATGATTTTTCTTTTAAAATTGCCAGAATCGCAAATAGATCTGACATGTTAAGCTTCATATTCCAGAAATATAGTTTTGACAACGTTGTCGAAATAATTGGATATACTCTGGTGGAAGGCAACACGTCGCAGCTATTAATGAGCACATCAGTATTCCTTGACATTCTACCTAAAATGTTAAGCAATATTTGGATTTCAAACTGACAATTATACAGTTCAATATACTCTATCCGAATAAGATTATTTGAAGAGGCGACATATTCGCTCAAAGATGAAATACAGGAATCGCGTATCCATACCTTAGACTCGTTACTCAACGTTTCAAGAATTGTGCGTAGAGCGTCCGTATCAAATTTAATACGGTCAAATAGAATGTTTACCGGTCTAAGCGTACATTTAAGGGACTCATCGTGCTCATAACAAAAATGGCAATTATCGAAAATTATTTGATTTTGAATTTCACAATATTCCAAAATTTGAAACAATGTTTGTAATTTAAAATCCATGTTGCCAAACTGAACGACATTTTGAACTGTAAAATATGTTCTTTCGATTTGATCGCAGGATATGAGATCGCAAGACAAAAAGGTTAGTCTACGAGCACACTGTAGTAGATTCAAGAGTTGCAGTAATGTCGATACGCCGATGTTGGAATGGCTAAACACAATATTATCGGAAATTTCCATATTTATAGGAACTTCCCAGCTTGAGTTTAATATTCGGCAATTTATAAAAGCCAATCGACTAATATTTTTTAAAATACTAAATAAATTAAGTTCAATGTCCATGTCGGTGAACCACAGATATCGTATTTTCGAATTATTAGATATTGCCTCCACATTTTTCATTAGGATGCGGCATTTTCTAAATACGAGTCGGTGGCCCGTTTGCTCCAGGATTATAATCATTGTTGATAAATTAAAATCCATTGTATCAAATTGCAGCTCGCCTTGAGGAATCATGTTTAGTAGAGAACGAAGAATTTGACTCGAAACTGGACTCAAATCAAATCCATGCAGCATCAGTGAAGCGTTTTCTGAGGCCTTAAAATTTTCCGTCAGATATTTTAGTACGGCATTTATTTTTTGCGGTGAACAATTGGTTTGCGATTTTAGTACGAAATGTGAAAATTCATTACTACAATTTAATGGTGTGAATGAGTCATCGGCATTGAAATACAATGAATAATTTTGGGTCGCATAACTCGGGTCATAATTTAAAAAGTACGTATTGTTTGGATCGAAATGATAGATGGCACAAAAATTATTAGATTCGACATCGTTTGTGTAGGGCTTAAAATCAATGTGGATTATACTGTGATACACAATCTCGATATTATATAAGCGAGACAGTGACTGGATTTCGTCCACATTAAGTAAATTTGGTATTTCTATTGTTTTTAGACGTTGGTGATACTTGTGTATTAAATGACGAAGTACATGGTTTATCCTGAACTCCCCTAAATTCCAATAATCAATTTTTCCATCTTCGTATAAGAATGGAATTCGGGTCCGCAGGAATTTCTGTATATCATAATCTAGCGTGTTGTCATAGCACGATTCTAGTCCTCTGTTGGCCATTTCTAGCGATAGAATATCTTCTAAACTTAAATATGATAGAAATTTGCCATGAAATGCCGTCAATATATTGGTTGTCATGTAAATCGATAGCTGACTCGATGGCGCTTTAATCTTAGGGTAGGTAATGAAGATCGAAACTCGATTAACTAACGATTTAAATACTTGATCAATTTCCATTTTTTTAGTATCATCGAGATCCGGCCGAAAACTAAATATCATAATTGGAATTCCAATTATAACATATTCAATGCATTTGTAGATGAAATCATAATTAGTATCATTGATAGTTTTTAATTTATTTTCGATCATTTCCTGTAAATATAAAATGAGACTGCATATTGTATATAACGATCGAATTGTATTTATAACGAACCGTCATTTCTTTACCGCAAACGTAGTACGTGTTTCCATTTAGCCACGGCATCTTATAAGTCATTATCTCACTGGTGTTTTTGATTAACTCGACCGCTTCGTTAATTCCATGTTTCGTTCCGCTAATCTCAACATATGTGTAGGTGTTAAAATGAGTTTTGCTCGAGAAATATCGAACGTTTGGTCCGCATGTTTCAATGACAAGCTGGATTGAATAAAAAAAATACAAAAATTTTATAAATTTAAATGTTGGTTAGAACAGATAATTTGACTGGGCCAATACAAAAGAACCTAACCTGAGTTGTTGGTCTTTATATAATTGAAGTCGAATTTATGCATTCTTTGCCTGTTGCAAAATATTCACCGATCGTATATAAGCCAATCAAAACTAGCCATTTCGTAAAGAAAGTTCCCCTTCCAAATGTCTTGACGTTGTCAAAATAATCACATGGATTTTCAAAAAATACAAATATTGACTTTAGTTTCATAATCTTAACCTCTTTTCTTTTAAAATCACTAGAAAGATAAATAGAGGCTTACATCAGAGGCTCAATCAAACCGGGCTAGCTATCGGAATATAAACACGCCATGAAATATTATATCACATAGCAGGCTGGATATAAAGATACCGCTAACTTTTTGTAAACTGCTGCTTCAGGAGGAAGTAATAAAAGAAACGAACGATAGACGGTCTAACGCTAGTTCGTGTGTTATAACCAGGTAAATCTGGCCTAAATTTGACCGCCATATTGTTATGGTCTTGGGAGCTTTAACGGAACATTGTCTCAGTACTTCCCATTTGGACGACCTGCCGGATCTTAGTAAGTTCGATATCAAGGGCCTTCAAAGCTCCTTGGTAAGGTCATGATGGTTTCGACGAGTGAAGAGGAGGTAAGTTAACTGTGGTACAGCTACCGACTAAATTGTGGTCTAAGCTAGTTTATTAGAACGGCCACCAGTCCACCCGATGCATCCTAACCTTACCTAATAGTAAGTTTAATATTAATTTTAATTTGTTTCAAGAGAAAATTAAAAGTGAACCAGAAATAAGCCTGGAGGACAGTGTAGAAGAATTTAAATGAAGTTGATGACCCTATAATGGATAACGAGTAAGATATAGATATTTAATGATAACGATATTATTTTACTCGTAATATGCAGCACAATATCATTAAAAATTCAGGAATCCCGCCAGAATTATTTCGACTAAAAGAGTTCACGTTGCAGGAATTATCACACAATCATCTAAAAGAAGTGCCCGATGGACTAGAAACGGCGAAGGGTTTACTTGTGTTAAACCTAAGCGGTATACAGTAAGTCTATATCTGGTTTTATAGTGTTGCAACTGCAAGTCTAATTATTTAGTTAATTTCAGAATCGAAATAATCCCAAACTCCATATTTATCCATTCAACCGATTTGATATTCCTGGACCTATCACACAATAAACTCGAAACGTTGTCACCATAAAGAAATCAATGCGACTGATTCGTGATGCCGCTGTTAAATTTTCTCAAGAATTGTTCAATGAAAATTGAATCATTCGTTCCGGAAAAAATTACGTATTTATATGCTGCTATACTGTATCCTTACGGAAGGAGACGAGGACGGCAATGAAATTCAATCCGACAAGGATATCCAATGCAGCGTTTATTTCTTTCAGGGTGGTGACGCCAGCAACATGGCATGGTTGACATTTACATTCACACTTCAAAAGAAATTTAAGGCTTTGTTTGGCGAGGAACTTGAAGTATTACGAATCCACCAGAAACAGGAGCATTTTAATTTGTTGTCGCATTTCAAACGAAAATTGGGAGTGAAATATGTTCTCGGTTGATTCAAATCAAGCCGGACGGTCTAAATTCTGGTACATCTTATATGTCCCGATTGAGAGGAAGCCAAATGGGCTTACAAGTTCTTCACGAAGATAAAGAACCGGACAATTTTTATAGGATAGGGTTAGGCGGCCGAAAAGATTTCGATCACAAATCTTCATTCATGGTATAGGGCCAATGATGATGGTATGTATCTTAATAACGGGGAACAAGTGTTCCTCTGGCTTCGACCACGTTGCAGTAAAATCGGTCATGATTCCGCTACATCCAGGAAAACGGTGGAACATATTTTTTTAGTTTCTAGTGTACGTTCTATAATATCTGTGATTCTATTTACTTAGTTGAGTGGTTTTTTCTGAATCAAAACTGGTGGTGGTTCAATCTCAGGAATGAGATTTCTGTCCACCATTATGGGTTTCCTTATCTTCAGGAGTAATTTTTCAAAAATCTTGAATCGGAGTATGTATATCGGTCTGAAGGACTTTTTATCGCTAAATTGTTTGTTAGAATTTAAGATCATGATTACCTCTACCATATCTTCTATTGCTTTGGAACGTAAGTTAATCTAAACACATTGATTATATGGAGAAGTTTACGTATCGCTTTATTTGGTAGTTCTTTAATGATTTGTCCAGTTATGAGGTCGTACCAAGGAGAATTTTTCATGTTTAAATTTTGAATTTCCTCTTTTAGCTCTTGTAGAGATCAGATTGTTTCAGCAACAAATGTTAACTTTTTCATCTGCAGTTTGCGTGGGTAATGGTTGAATCGTTTCTTCTAGGTGTCTCGCGCATTCAATTCAGCTTTTTGTTTATCGCCTCGTGCCCAACTTCCATCCTCACTTCAAATTGGTGCCATCGAATTTGTTGGTCTCTTAAGAACTTTCGTTGCTTTCCATAAGGAATATTCGGTATCTTTTTGGCCAGTAAGTGACGACAAATAGGTACTTATTGATTCATTCTTAACTGTGCTGATCAGAGATTTCTACTTGGATAGTTTTTACAGTTGATGTTATTTGCGTGTTTGAAACATGTACTTACCCACGCAGCTTGTTGTATGTTTTCCATTAGCCTTTCTGCTTCCTCTTCGACTTGTATCATTTTCCTTATTGGTACTTGAAGATTGATGTTTTGTTCTAATAATTCTTGAAAATTTTTCCAATTGGTATTCTCATTAGTTTCGCTGCGTGATTTCTTTTTTAATTAGGATTTCACAGACCGTTATAATAACAGGAGAGTGGTCCGAAGTCAGCTCTCCATTATTTTCCAAAGGAATAAATTTATCTGATATAACTTTTGTTACATAAAAGTCTATAAAGTCCGGTGTTTTGTTTAAATCTCTTGGCAAGTAAGTTGGTGAGCCACTAGACTGAAAGTCACATTTTAATTCTTTTCCTGCTTCAAACAACTCTCTTCCTTTTGGTGTAGTAACTCTGGAGCCCCAGTATTTGTTTTGCATTGAATTCGCCACCAATGATAAAACGACCTCCCATGGTGTTAAAAAGTTCTTCATAATCGTCTCTTTTCAGATTATGTCGTGGTGGACAGTATATTGCTGATATATTTCTTTCTTTGTACTTTGTGCGAGTTTTGATAGTTGTAACTTGCATAGGTTCACTTTCAATTTGTAATTCTTCGTTGTGTTGTGACATATATCACTTTTTTGTTTAAATTTCACGACATCTCTCAAAATTTGGCTGTCTTTGATATCTTTTACTTTTGCCTCTAGACCTTGGGTCACCTGTGCATATGATTCTTTTCCTCGTAATTTATATGATTTTTACAATTAATGACAATTAATGCATTTTGCAGCTGAGTTCCTATCTAATGTGCATGTGCTCGTAAGGTGGTTACCAGCACATTTAACGCATCCTGCCGTTCGCCCACAGTATCTCTGCGAGTATGATTGAAGCCCTGACATTTTTTGCATTGGACTATCAGCAGTGACTTTTTCTTCACTGGTTCAATTCTGACTTTCGTATTTTGAATTGCTCGAATATCATGAATTTTTTAAATATTTTCCTCCTAGCCAAACGTTAGCATGAAAAGCGATCGCCCTTTACTCTGAAGCTCGGCAATTATATCTTCACTCTCTCATGTTTGATGTAGTTCTCTATAGCCATAATCTTAATAGTTCTTTCCTTCTTGTCCTCATATATGTATTCCACTGAAATTTCTCAGCATTAAACGTCATAGAGAGATTTCTATAAGTATCTGAGTCTGGAACATTTATCTTCCAAAGTCCTTGTCCGTAATTGTTGTCATCAGAGCCTTGACCGCCTGATAGTCTTTAATACCAACTATGTTTATTGGTGGAGGCTGTTTTTTTCTCTATGTTAGGAATTTCATCGTTGCACTGAGTAGTTGGTTTACTCGATGTTGATGTTTACTTTCCCTGCTCAACATATTTTGGCGATGATTCTCCTTTCTTTTTGTTTCGGGGCTTGCTTTTTTCACGACCCATAACAGACTTGTTTTTTTCTTTACCTGATTCGATGATCCTTTTCAGGTCTTCATTTTCTCTCTTTAATAGGATAATTTCATTACTCAGACAAAGTCATATTAACTTATCAGCAGCAACATAGAGTTAACATTGAGAAATTGTATAAAATCATTTTCAAGGGTATATCACTATTTGTTCCCACTACTTTGGCCAAACCTAACAAATATCCTTCATGGTACGATGGTAAACTTATCAATCTTAAAGCAAGAAAGATAAGGCTTACAAAGCAAGTCTCAAACTGTTTTCTGAGGGAAGTAAACATAAATTCACAAAACACTTTTGGAGCCTTTTTAAATGAAAACGTGAAATTAATGGTTACCCAACGTGTATGACTTTCAAGGAATATAAATCTTGTGACTCGCATGTTATATCAGACATGTTTGCTAAGTTTTTTCAATCAGTTTATAAGTTGGAAGACATCGATAAGTATGGAAACCCTAGCAATGGTGAAATCATTGTAACCAGACTAACACCACGGATTAAACCCAAGGATGTTCATCGTGCTCTAGAAGTATTCGGAAGCATTCCAGCTTCATTATTAAAAGATTGCACAATGTTGGCAATTCCTCTGTGTCTTCTATATTTAATCAATCGTCAAATACAGGAGAATTTCCAAAGAAATGGAAAATAACCAGAGTGATACCAATTTTCAAAACTGGAACAAAAAATGATGTTTCTTGTTATAGAGGTTACTTCAATTTCTTCAATACTCAAATTATTTGAACTGGTAGTGTGCAACTCACTCAGATCATTGGTCCCTCGATTTATCTCACAGTATCAGCACGGCTTCATGCCAAAAAGATCAACATCAGGTGTACCAC
The DNA here is from genome assembly GCA_951394425.1 of Tipula unca. Lineage (NCBI taxonomy): Eukaryota > Metazoa > Arthropoda > Insecta > Diptera > Tipulidae > Tipula > Tipula unca. The sequence continues at coordinate 206,922,872 of OX596380.1, forward strand.
AAGGATCACATATTGCTCCTTGGAATTTGAAAATTTTCTTCAACGGCTACTAATGTTATACAGCGGATGTACTGTCGAAGACATCGCTGATACCAACAAACTACAGGAAGACATCGACAATCTAGCGCAAAGGTGTCAGTCTAACCTTCTCAGGCTCAACATTAACAAGAGTAAAAGTATATCGTTCCATCGAAAATTTAACTCTGTTCTTCATCAATATCAAATACATGGTATACTTCTACAAAAAATATTTGAAGCCATATCTTACTGGATGTAGAACCCTATCGCATGACAACACTGAATAATAGACGAGAGCTTTTAAAATGTTCCTGTGTTGGAAATATTTTACTTGACCAAATCGATGCATCATCTATACTGGAATTAATTAAAATAAATTGGCACCGTTTAGGAATTTGCAATCATGAGTTCCTTCACCCTGTACCAACAACAATAAAATTATGGTAACAATAAAAAATAAAAATAAATTAATTAATTAATTCTCCTTTAGCACTCGTTTTTTAATAGTAGGTGATCTTAAGGTTTTGTCACCCCTATGAAACGGATAATCATCATCCCTTGTTAAGCTTAGAAGACATCATATCAAGCTCTCTCCCGAATGTCGCCAGTACTGGGTTCCCGAGTCCCTGCACCGTACAATTTCCTGTATTAAGGCCCGATGAGCAATACACGTTGTAAGAACGTGTAAGGCTCATCGTTGGTTTTTTGTTCAAGGTTTCCTTCATCTAGCATTTTATACCTCAAATTGAGCAATAAGCCATGTACTAACATACATAGAATAAAAATTCCTTTAAAACAGGCTAACTTCACCCATGTCCTGTAGATAATTTTGCAGCAAACAAAAACGCATAAATAAACGGAGTTTCAAAGAGTATAGTGTTGGAAACACATAAACATAAGGTAAACAAATTTAAAAATGGATTTTCTAACGATTAATTAATTTTGGTTGATGAAATAGAGTTTGAGTTGAACAGTTTGGTGAAAATAATTTAAATAAATATCACAAAAATATCGAAATAAATTAGATTCAGATCACTCGTGCGAGTGCCAAATTTAAAAAAAAAAATAAAAAAAAATTTAGATAAGAATTAATAATATTTTGTTCGTTGACCTTCAATAAATCAATAATTAAACATTAATTGATAATAAATAGTGATAAAGATAAGTATATATAGTTTTTAATATAAGAATGTACCTTTTTAAACCACTCCTTGATTTCGTTACGGATCATACACTCTGCTATATCGGTCCGATGACTAAACATTTTTGGTGACGAATGAATTTATTCAAGGACTCAACTACACTCGATTTGGATAGCAATATTTTCAGTGCAACACAAATCACAATTAATGTTTAGAACAGTTATCAAAATTATTTGATTGTGCACTAAAACCAACACTATTTCAAATTAATTTATAGTTTAAGTTTCACAAAACTATTTAATTGTTTAGGTATTGACTGCGACTTTCAAATACCTGACTGTTTCTTCAACATTATCAAAATCTAAAAAACAATCATTTCTTATCTATCATGTTTGCATAATATAGTGTAAATGACTTACTCTAGCCCCCTTGTGTTCGATAATTTGAATTTATAATTTTATCAATTATTTAGACAAAACAGTAGACAACCTATAATATTTGGTATAAATGATCACAAAAAACAGAGACAAAAGATTTGATTTACCTACGTTGTTTAACGTACAACAAAGACTGCTGAGTGCTGACATGTGTTGATCAACTTCTAATTCAATTCTTCTTGTATGGTATGGGAGAAAAACGAACAAATTTGGTTTAAAATTCATTCATGTGCAGTTGCTATAGGAACGATGTGTTTTGTTTTTTAAATAACGGAACTTTTTTAAATTATGTTTTGGAGAAAAACAAAGAAATTATTTAGTATTAAACATGACTTATATAAGAGAAGTCCACTGTCCAGTTATTATTTTATAAAGTGGAATTAGTGTATCCGTATGGTTTTAAAGTGATCTTAAAAGCAAGGTCAGTGAGCTCGGTTATCCCAAACATCGGAGAAATAAAATACCGTATTCCTCAGAAAAATCGGTCAGTATAAAATTATAATATTCAATTCAGTAAATCAGTCAACTCAAACGAATGAGTTAAAAGATGTTATAAAATATTTAATGAACACAAAAATTGGAGTAATTAGGAATCAATTAAGAAACGATACTATCTCAATATGTGACAAATATATCATCACGATCGGGCGAAGGTTGGTTCTATTAATTCAACGTAGATATTTCCAGCGAACAAACCATTAAACATGTTGAACGTTTTTGAAAACAATCTCGTCCAAAATGGTGTCATGGAATAATTGTGAAATATTTCCTATAAACATTCCTAAAGCAATAAAAACAATTTGTTTACCGTCATGCCTTTTGGGCTTTGCAACGAGCCGCAAACTATAGGTGTCGTTATTTGAAGTTAACTAACAATATCGGGAAGAGTATGCTTATGCTGGGAGAAATTCGTTATCTGGGATACATTGTTGGTGACGGTATCTTAAAAGTTGATTCCGATAAAGTCTCGGTAATTACAGCGTACCCAACGCCTAAAACCGTACTACAGATCCTCCGGTTAAAGAAATGGCTGGATGGCACCGTCGGGTTGTCCGGAACTATTCAGAGGTGAATGTAGGACTTATTAATCTATTGAAGAACATTAGAAGTTCAGTTGGGATCAGGCAGCAAATAAAACTTTTGAACACCTTAAACAAGCGTTGTCTACCTTACCAGTCTTGTGTAATGCTGATTATAATCGGCATTTTTTGATACAATGTGATGCGTCATCACTGGGATTGGTGGAGTTTCATTTCAAAAAACTGATGAGGGTGCTAAACGTCCTATCGCGTATATTTCATCAAAATTAAATGTTGTGCAATGTCGATACTCTATGACTGAGCTTGAATGTTATACGTGGAGGGATTCCCATTCATGATAATAATATACCACGCAAGTCTTAAGTGGTTGATGGACCAGCGTGACTTGGCAGGAAGGTTAGCTTGATGGAGCTACAAGCCTACGATTTTAATATCGAATATCGTAAGGATAGTGAAAATATAGTACCGGATGCCTTATCTAGACAATCTGTTGACGAATTAATATTAGGGGAATCATGCCAGAAAAACGTTGTTATGTTTGGATGTGAAAGTTGGGCGCTGACGGATGAGTACAAGAGATGTCTCCTTATACATTTGAGAGAAGATTAATGCGCATGATTTAAGGCCCAAAACGCGAAACAGATGGCACATACCAAGACTCTGTATACAATGTCGAGATCAGAGATCTGATGAAGATCCCCAATATTGTGCATGAAATAAGATCTCAGCGAGTACGCTAGCTTGGTCACGTTCTGATCCGGAATGAATTGTGCAGCGATCTCTGAAAGGAGAGCCACCATATGGTAGGCGCAAAGATCGTTGTAGGCGACGAAGGATCCACGGTGTAGAGAACGACTTGGCTTCTTCAGGTTGTCTAAGACAGTATGAAGACCAAGCCTTATATAGGATTGAAACCGTTGGAGCCAAATGGTTGACAAAATAAGGGGCCAGTAATGGACTTTAAACACTGTTTTATTATTATTTATGCCAGAAAAACTATCTATTAACTTTGAAAATACGGCTTTTCAAACCAAAGAGTATTCATCTTTGATGGATTCAATTCTCCGTCAACCGAAGCTTAAACGAGTAGTTCAAGTGTTAGATAACAAAATCATTGTCAACGTTGCGAACTCTCCGTACGAATCAGAAACGGATATTCCAGAATAGAAATTGTATGTGACAAAGGAGCTTACGTCCAACCGAATTATTGAAGCTCACTGTCCGCTCACGTTATTATTGGCCTACCATGAGTCCAGCCGTATTGGAATTTGTCAATGCATGTGTAATCTGTAAGACCTCAAAGGCTCCTAATTATTCCGCTCGCCCGCTTTTGGGTTCTTATATTGAAATTGATCGTCCATGGCAGAAACTATTACTCGACTTCTTAGGACCATATCCACGGTTTCCTTCCGGTAATAGCTATATATATCTTTATAGTCTTAGACCAATATTCTCGTTTCATTCTGTTGGGACCGATGAGACATGCCAATGCCAAAAATGTGATTCAGTATCTAGAACGAATTTTTCATTTATTTTCTATCCCTGAAATCTTCTTAAGTGATAATCGGAAACAGTTTGTTTTAAAGGCAATTGAGAATTTTCTGCTTCAATATGCTATTTAACATTTGCTTACTGGATGTCTATTTATTAACCAAAAATCGTACTTTCCAGCAATGGATACCTATTTTTGTTCCAAAACCTTGACAAACGGGATGTGAATGGGTTATTAACGCTCTTAACCGTTTCTCCTAAAATTTTTACAAATCTTCTTCTTTGCGAATCTTGTTAAAAAACTAAAATTTTTAAATGCTAAGAGCTTTTTTGAAAGAATGAGTATTAAAAAGGTGACGACAGAACGTGATGAGGTCCTTTTTAGAAATATTAATCATACGATGAAAATTTGTTTGGTCCTATACATATAGTATATAGTGATAAGATTTCCCAATTTCCAGATAATTCAAGTAATTATCGCAGGCCTTCAATTAGTTTCCTCTTCACTACAATCCATTCATCATTTTTGACATTTTTATAATTTGGGCAACCCAAACTTATTTTTAATTATCTTCTGTATGTATGTATGTAAATGTCCTTTTCGGAATGAACATAAATGTTTGTTTACAAAGAAAATTACCTCAACGTATATGTACTTTGGAAAGAGTTAACCTTAATAAAAAATTTCCTAATTTTAACCTTAAAACAAAAAAAGAAAATGCTCAAAGGATCAATTATCCTATTTTTCTATTTCTGTGAAATGTCATATAACATTTCTGTCCCCCATACACACACACACACACACACATACATAAAATCAAAATCTATCCTCTTTAAAACTAATTAAGGAAGAGTGTATATACATATACATATACAAAACGAATTGTGTCCTTTTCTTGTAAGTGTGTGTATGTCTGTATAAATATGTATGTGTATTATTTATACATTAAATATATTCGTTTTTATATTATCCTTTTAAATAATGTAATAAGACACAGAAATTTATTCAACCAGAAATGTACATACCAATATACCAATAAACAAAAAGTTCCTTTTCTTAAGTCTAACCGCATACCGTACAACAACAATGCCAGCAATACCTAACAAAGAAATATTTATTTTTCTTTTAATAGATAAGTCCTGCTCCTCGTTCTCTTCGTTTCTCCCAGTAAAATCCTTGGTCAAAGTGTAACAATTAATTTTTATTTTAATAATTTAATTTCGAATATACAAATTTTGATCCTTTTTCGTCCCTCAATCTATATAAAGTATGAGTATATAGGTGGTTCGAAAATATTTCGAGGTGATTAAGGATATTTTTATTCCCTTGCCTTTTTTAATTTTCTTTGTCCTTCTTTTTTAGGTTTGGTTTTTATTTTTTTAAAGTCGCTTAATTGCCACTGATTGTCGTCGCTGTGCCGTCTCCGCGTTCATCTGTGAACTGGAAAATATTTTTTTTATTTACTTTTTGTCCTTTTTATTCATCCCGTTAATTGACACTTGTTGTTGTGTGCCCCTTGCGTGCGGTATATTGTTGATTTGAATGAGAGAAAAAATAATTATTTATTAACGCATCCGAATTGGAAAAAAGGATTTTCCGCTTGTGATTAAGTCGATTCGGTTCGAAATCTCTTTTAATGTGTATTTTACAGCCTCCTTGTCAATTAGACCTAGTTTGAGTTATGTAGCTTGGGTGTTGTATTCGATTTTTTTTCTGATTTCGATTACAATTTGAATTTAATTTTCTTTTGATTTGGTTAAAATGGGATTTCTGCATTTTGTTACGCCGCACTCATTTAACATTTGTTCCTACCACCAAAGAGAATAATAAGAGAATAATCCAGATAGGATTATTGCTGCTACAATGATGGTGACGACAGTATACCAGTAGTACCGTGGCTCCGGATATTGTTGTATAAGGCTTGCGTCTGTAGTAGATTTATGTGTTCCCTGTGTCTCAGCGTCAAATTGGGCATTGTTGATATGGATAACGAGGGCAGGATGTTCTGGGTTACCACATCGTGGTAAGGTAAAATGATGGTTCTCTTCGTAGAAAAATTTGTTGCTACTGTAGGTGGTGCCTTGAATGGTAATTTGACATTTCTCGAATTCAATTAGAGTTTGACCTTTGGCATGTAGATGTAAAGTCTAAGTCTTTTATTGTAGCTATGTATAGTTTTTCGCTTATGAGTTCGGTAAATTCATCTTCCAGATAGTAGTTGCTATGGTAACATCGGGCTGGTTGTTGTGATATTATGCTCGGTATATGCAAGTGTGCGATATTGATTGTTGCGATTTCGTTGCATGGTTGCGACATAAATTGATAATTGTATTCATGAAGGATAATGTTGTATGAAGGGATTGGGGTAATCATTAGGTCAAATGCAATTTGAGCGTTATTTTGTTCATTTAATTTGACTTGATTTTGGTGTAGATCCCTCATTAATCAGGGATATCCTAGTCCATTAATAAGCGCTATTTTGATATCTTCAAAAGGTTGATATTTTGCTCTAATTCCTTGGCTCTTGCTTCAAGGATTTCTACTTTGTTCTTAAATGCGTAAGTATACTCCTTAGTTTTTATAGAGTGTTCTACTAATTCCATGTTGTCTTGAATAGTACGAAGGTTTTCTTCGGACTGTTTCATCTCGATTAAATGAATGACTCTTTTATATGTACTAATTACTCGGGCTTGGCCCATCCTGACCGGAATCAATCCCCTGTTGGTATCCATGTTGGTCAATCTGATGGTTTGACCATCTGTATAGTTAAAACAGTCACTTTATTATCTTGTAGAGCCTTTCTAATTACATAGACGGGTTTGATTTTAGATCTTTTTTTATTTCCAACGTGAATTATTTGGCTCGTTCTTAAATTAATTGGTTTAACTCGATCAACGTTGAGTTTATTGAATAACTTGGTTTTCTTTGTGATCTGTTAACAATTCGAAGGGTGTGAATTTTGCCGCCGTGTGTATAGTGTTATTATGAAGAGAGGATGCATTTATGCATAAGATTTTTACTAGTCTTCAAATAGAAAGCTGCAACGAATCTAGTAAACTTGTCTATAACTGTGAGGAAAAGATGGTTTTGGACAAAGCAGAAATCAATATGTATAAGATTTCCATTGGCATTTTTGGTGTTTCTGTAGATGTTTATCATATTTAGCATGTAGACATATATTGCAATTGTTGATATATAGGTTGTTATCATATTTTTCATATTTAGAAAATAGTGAGTTCTTTTAATGAACTTCAGGGTCTAACACGTCTGTTAAAAAAATCTGTGCTCCTACTAAATAATTTTTTGAAGCGGTTCCGAATTTCGCACGATAGGGTTGTTTAGCTATTTCGATGATTCTATATCAGTACATAGAATACCAGTAACCCGGTTTTTGTTACTGGTCTTCTAATGTTTAAATTGTTGGTGTGGCACATGATATTTGTGCATCTAAATTATTGCCCTATATGTTTACCAAATGGGAATTCATGTTGAATGTTTGATCCTCGTATTTCAGGATCGATATCAGTCAGTTCGATTCAGGATAGTTGTGAACTAAACTGGGTGATCTGTGAATTGGTTATCGGTACAAGGTCTTGAGTATCGTTTTCAGTTTCTGTATATCCGTATATCCGAGGTGTTAATATTATTGGAAACAAGAGGTTCGGGTTGCATTCGTGATAATGCATCCGCGTTGGTATTTTTTACACGCTTCTTGTAAATAATCTCGTAATCGTATTCTTCCACTTTCAACTTAGAGTTTGGTTCTTTGAGATTGAAAAGCCGCGTCAATGGTTTATGATCCGTTATAATTTTGAATTTTTGACCGAAAAAATATGGATTGAAATATTTTGTGGACTAGACAATGGCTAAGAGCTCTTTCTCTAATGTGGAATAATTTTGTTCTGTAATCGTTAAGGTTCTACATGCGTAGCCAATAGGTTCATCGGTACCCTGCAAGAGCACAGTTCCTATGTGGTTGGAATAAATTCTTTGGAGTCAGGATATTGCAAGATTGGTTCATTGCATAACAGCTCTTTGCAATATTTAAAATATTCCATATACCTTGTATCGAGTATTATTTCTTTCCCTTTCCTCAAGTGTTCCGTTAAAAGCTTGGTAATGCCAGAGAATTTTTTTTATAAGTTTACGGTAGTAGCCCATAAGACTCAGAAAGGTTAAAATTTGTTTCTCCTTAATAGCTTTGATTTTATTGGGGTTGGGTTTAACTACAATGTGGCACAAAAATGCAATTTCTGGAGTTCGCTTAATACATTATCCATGACTCTTTGGAATGTTGAAGGGGCCTTTTTTTAAACCGGAAGGCATTCGGTTATATTCACAATGCCCATGGTCGACGGAAAATGCTGTCTTATGTATGTCTTGCCTTCTTACTTCGATCTGGTGGAATCCAGATTCAAGATCCAAGGTTGAGAAATACATACATTTCAATAACTTATCGAGAACATCGGTGATGTTTGGTAAAGGGTACCGATCTTCAATATTCTTCTCATTTAATTTGCGATAATATATCACTAATAGCCACTTGACTTTTCCGTTTGCATTGGCCTTCTAAGGCACTATCCAAATCAGGGGCGACCAAGGATAGAAGCTTAGAAGTATGATTACATCTTGTAACATTTTATCGATCTACCTTTTTACCTCTTCCTTATGAATGTGAGGGTATCGATCTCCCTTAGTAGGAGTGATATACACATCTCCATATTTTCTTCATCAACTGGAAGTTCAGCGCTGATGATTGGAATTGATAGTTATTATTGGCTCTATTGAAATTTGTGTGTTGCTTATATTGGTTCGCATTGGACGTAGTGTCCATTGGTTTTGCTCGTCTTGGTGGATTTGAAGCAAACCATTTCCATTCATATTCTGTTTTTGATTTGTGAATAGCCTGTGGTTATAATATAAATGTGTTGGTCGAGGACTGTAGTGAGGATAGTTCTTCGATTGAAGCATGTGTAATAATTCCGTGAAGAATTCCATAATTGAAGAATGGGTGGACCACTATAGTGCAATTCCGTGAAGGGTAATTATTCTCTGGATTTTTAGTACTGACCTCAGTTTGTAAATGCTTCAGTCAAACTGAGGTGTCGCATATCACGAATCATAGATCCGAGGGGTTCATTTAACCTTGCCAGGAATGTGTTAAGGCATATTTCTTCGTAAAGTTCTCTCTTGCCTCTTATGCTTATTCCACTATTTTCATTCAGTTTGATGTGATTAAATATTGTGCTCTGGATATCAATTATCCAAGCGAAATATTTTTCCAGTGTATCGTGGCCCTGGGAGGCGGATATTTCAATAATTGTGATGCCTAAACATCGATTTGATTGTGATATGGCCCATCTTAAACGTGCTAAAAATGGTGTTTCTGTTTATATAGAATTACTGCAACGCCAATTTACGTGGATGTAAAACTCGCTTCATACATATGAGACAACACTGTCTCAAATAGAAACTATGGACCTTATGAAAAAGACCAAACCATCACTGAGATGGAAAAGGATACGGATGCTGCTGTATAACTCGTGCTGCTATAGAAACCTTATATTTCACGGTTCGCCCTCTACTAGACGATAAGCTTGAAGAACTAGCAGCTCAGCGAATTTCCAAGTGCGACGAGAATAAGATGGCACCTAAATTATCAGCGAAACTGCCTGAATTCACGCTGACGACGTTTTCCGGCGATATAATGAAATGGTCTGAGGAGATATAATGAAATGGTCAGGAGTAATTACTAAGTTCCAGTATCTAACACATGCTTTGAAGGATGTTGCAGCCCACACAATAGAATCTTTGGATTTTACCGAGGAAAATTATAAAGTGGCTAGGAACCTTTTGAAAGAACAATTAAACAAACCAAACCGCATATGTGAACATCATATTAAATGGTTGTTACCGTAAAGACTTTGGAGAAACCTTGTCCACGTCGTTTAATGGAATTACTTGTTGGTTTAAATTCCCATTTGCGATCTCTTCGAACTCTGCATCGACCTACGGAACAATGGGATGACTTAATTGTGTTCTTGCTATCCAGCAAATTCGACAGTGAAACAAAGGAGAAATGGTGTGAAGCTACTCCTGAGAGCAAAATGATAAGTGTCCAGTATCAGATTCATGCTTTATTACATTTGAGCACTAGCGCACACCCAATTGTTCATCTTCAAAGTCATATAGTTCGCATGCTGCATCACCTTTCACTGTGAAACCGTCAACGCCGTTCAAGTCTACTACGCTTACTATTCATTGGAAGTGGATATGGACTTTCACATGTTTTCTTGGCTACAACTATAGTGAAAGTATTGGATAAGTTTAACTGTCCTATTGTTGGGCGGGCTTTATTAGATTCCGGCTCTCAAATCAATTTCATGGCCCAATCATTTGCTTCAAAACTTCGACTTCCGCTAGAAAAGATGACTGCAGAGATAGGTGGAATTGGCGCTTGATCTGACAATCCTCATCAAGTGGATGGATACAACCACAGTCATTAGTCTCGAACTTCTCTACTGAGATTGAATTACTTGTGCTGCCAATAATCACGAATATTTCTCCATCACAGTCGATAAACACGGAGGGCTGATCAATTCCAGATATACGATTGGCTAATCTAGATTTTGTAAAGGCTCAAAAAATCGACCTGTTGCTTGAGTCGAGTGTAGTTAAGTGATAATTTGCCGTGTCTTCAAAATATTGTTCTGGGTTGTTTCGTGCAATTCTTCAGCTTCAGGACGTCAAGTATCCCTCTTGGCATCATTCACTTTCACTATCATTGGCGATATCGAAAGGTTTTGGAAACTCGAAATATCTGAATTGGCCATGATTTGTATTTGATATGCGGATTAGAACTAAAATAGAATTGAATTTTACTTGAAATTGCATTACATGTCGAATTTGACTGGAATCGTTCGAGATTTTAGCTTCACATTTTGGAATTTAAATTGAATTTAATTGGAATTAAATTTGATTAGGAATAAATTTGATTTAAACTGAATTAAACTTGATTTGATTTGTGTACTTTCATTTAAATTGAATTTGATTCGTGTTGGAGTAGATTTCCAATTTTGATTCGATTAACCTTTCAATTTTAAAATCTAAATAGAATTTACATTTTATTGATTCGAGCCGAATTGGATAGGTTTTTAATTGCATCTGGGTTGCTTTGGCTTGTATAGAAATTTGTGAATTGATTTAGTTTTCAACCGGACTTGAATCATAACTGATTTAGATTGAATTTAGGTATAACATTCAATTTGATTTAGAATAATTTTGATTTGAATTGTGGACTTTTAATTGAAGTAAATTTAATTTGATTTAAATAAAATGTAATTTAGATCGATTTGAATTCGAGTTGAATTTAGATTTTGTACTAAATTGCATTGCGCATATAGTCTTCCACTGGGTTTAGATGGAATTTGGATTCAAATTAGCTTAAATCAGGTCACACAAAACCGATTTGGTTGAAACTTGATTAAATTTATTTAGATCGGTTGGATTTGATTTCTACTTAGTTCGAATTCAAATTTAATACACAATACAGATTTAGATAAGAGGTAAAGTAATTTTAGACTGGGTTTGATGAACCCTAGTCTTGATTTAAACTACAGATTTAAAGTTATTGCAAATTGGATTGTGTATAACTGAATTAGATTTATGTTCGAATTATATTTAAACTTACTTTCGAGTAATTAAATGGGAATTAGTGAGGAGTTAGACTAATATCCAAAATTAATCGAGACGATATATCGTTTCTGGACCGCTATATGGGCATCTGGGATATACGTAATAGTTTAAAGAACTATCCCAAACTTATTTTTCTCTAAATTTAAGTCATTATACGAAGTCTTCTGATAATTTTTCTATATTATAGTACGTTGTTTACCACAAACATGCACACCCAATATGAATACATTAAAATCAAAAATACAACAATCCCTTATCGCACAAAAACCACAAACATATACAGACTTATCGCGACACTAACACTCAGTAACATATATTATAATAATTCAATGATCTCAGTCTATTGTTAGTTTACACTATCGTAGTTCATTATTCCTGATACACGATGGATTATTTAATTTCGGTTGTCGTATTACTCACCGCCAGTTCGTTTTGTAGTGCCACCACAAAATCGGATAAATATTGTGAAATCCAAGAAAAAGTTTGTGATGATGATCTACACCCGTTGTGCCATACGTTTCGAGCCGATCAATTGCCAGACGATTTAGAGAATGTCGTATTTTATGAACTGCATGCGACAGATATAAATTTTATTCTCACGAATATTAATCAGATGCGTACGACAATCGCAAAAGGTAAAATGCGCGGATATAAATCGGCTGCAAATTTTCGTGTTGTAAAATGGTCGGCCGATTATGTACGGCTGGCCGAAATGAAATTGAAACATGTGGGCGTGTGCACTAAAATCACGTTGGCCGGTGAATATGTGCTGGAAATGGGTCAGTTTCGTGGCGAGGATGAGAAGTGGGATCGGCAGTTTTATCAAACGGTTTTAAATGACCGAATTTATAACGATTCGTATAGTTCATCACCATGGAAGCCGTTGTTTCGCGCCGAATTCGATACGATCGGATGTGTTTTGTATCGTGACGTGGTCGAAGAGTCGAATATGTTTGAGTGTTTCACAAATAAGTTGGGTCGTGAGGGGAACATGTATAAAGAGGGAAAGCCGTGTTCTCAGTGCGAGAATGAATGTAGTAAAGATTGGCCGAATTTATGTGCAGGTATACATGTTGATAATTTAGTATCGCCCGAATATGCATTAATAATTGATTTCTCGATATTTTAGACACGACTATTGCAAGCTTCTCGCTAGGTGATTATCAAATCACAGTTATTCTTATACTGTCTTGTATTTCGGTCACAATAGTTTTTCTGACCGGAATGGTTTATGTGGTTCGGTTAATTATCAACGTAACATCAGAAGACCTACAAAAAGCAGATAAAACGGAAATGGCCTCCGAATTATTGTATTCTAGGGGGTCAGGGCCAAGTGAAGATTCTCAAATAAATTATTCACAAGCATAATCTATATTTAGAATTTTATTTAATATACATAAATTGTATCTGAAAACATGTCGCCTCGTTTTGCCCGTTGTTGTTTTATTTCGTACGATTCACCAGCATCTTCTATTTGATCGCGCAGACAGAAGTACAAAAATATTGCGCCAATTGAAATGGCGACTAACATAATCACAACTCCAATGATTAGATACACGATTAAATGAGAATCATCAACTTCATCGTTATAATCGCCATAGTCTAAAAGATTGTGGTCAAATTCGTCCGGGTCCTCAGTCAACACATCATCTGAAAAAATAGTATTACAAATTGTTATTTCCGGCACGTCCGCATTTTATACATCTTCAGCTTACCACACAAATTTCTAAATCTCACATTACACCTTCCGGTACCGCATTCGGAGCACGGTTTGCCTCGCTTATAAGCACTATCAAAATCCAATGGTACATGCTCCGGCCCATTTCTATTCGTGTAGCAGAAAAAATTGTACGAACTATCAGTCGTATCGTTGGTCAATGCACATCCAATTCGATTGAATTCAGCCCGAAACAGTGTATGCCATATGTTATTGCCATACGAATCGGTAACCTTATCGATTAATGCCCTTTTATAAAAATACTGGCCGATTCCTTTTTCGTCCAAAAATTCTTCCGGCTCGATGAATTCTGAGTTATTTATCGATATTTTGGTGCAGAAGCTGTTGTATCTCTCGTTCGCCTCGGCCATTTTAGCAAAATGGAAACTCCATTTCTATATATATAGACATATAGATGAAATTAATTATATTTAAGCTCGTATGTACATACACAAATCTTATACTCACCACCAGACGAAAATTTGATCCCGATTTAAATCCGTTAAGTTGCCCGCCCGCCAATTTATCCCGAAACTTATTAATCTCAATCAAAAAATTACTTTTATCCAGATCATTCAGCTCCAGAAATTCGATTTGTGCTGCATTTGGCCTTTCAAACACTTTGGCCGGTTCTTTGCATAGCGGATGGAAATCATCACCACAATGCTGTACTTGAATTAAACAATATTTTTGCGTACTATTCAGCTGAATTATTTCAATTTTTGATTCGTTTGCCCAACTAAACTTTAACACGATTAGAACAATGATTGAACGGGCGAAATAAATTCGATGCATTTCTATATCGAATTGTATTTTATGCGTATGGATCTGTTTGGAATTGATTCGATAATGAAATAGTGGTTTGGAATTATGAATATTATCTATATTGGCTATTAATAATCGCGGATATTGGTTTTGGTGATTTTTGTTTTCATGCATAATTTTAGCGAATTCCGAGTACATGACTCGGGCCCGCATGACTCGCATCTATAAATTACTATCGAGTATCGATATATGTTAATGATTATCATAACCATTATTAACTGGATTTTACAAAATCAAAAACAAATCCATCTCGAAATTCACCGCCAATCGGAATTTCTATCGGATTTAAACTCTCTCAGAATGATGAATTGTCTTATTTAAAACGATGAGTTAATGATGTGTCCTGCGGCAGGCAGAAGTAAAAAGAATTATCTTATTTAATTTTAGTAAATCTAGACTATACACAGCACGCAGTAAAAAGATTCCAATCCAAAGGTATGCTCTTGTCACTACTAGGTGCGATATAGCAACACATCTCATTGTACCATTTACCGCCTGGACGATTAACTTCTCAGGCTCTTCCCAAAATGGTTGGGTGCTAAATGTTGGTTATCGATAAGTTGGGTTTCGAAAGCTTTCGGCCGCTAAACAAAGTACAGCTGCCATCCATAATGCGGCCCTCGATTTAATTAGAACGATTTGCACAGTTCGTCTATTTTCTCTTGATCTGCGCCAAAATTTGAATAATAATTTTATGCAAATGTATACATTTTTAACAGTGTAATCATTAAGTATATTATTCCTTATGTTAGGTTAGGTTATGTAAGGTTAGAGTGGCTGCTACGGCACACTAAGACCCGTGACAGTCCATTGTGATACCACAGGATCTTACTTCCATATTACCTTTATTTGAATCAGTACGAGCTACTTATGTAGCGTGATATTGATAGGAGAGATCAGAGAGGCTGTCTATTAAGAACCTAACAATATGTTTATGCCTTCTGTGTGCTAAAGCCGAACATGACCTTAGGAAGTGGATTAATGTCTTTCGCTCCTTCTCGCTCATACAGCTTCTGTAAAAATCATTTGCTCTCGACGTAGCCTCCTGGCATGTTCTTCAAATAGGCAGTGTCCTGTGAGTATCCCCACGATCGTTTTTAAATCGCGTCTACGTATAGGGAGATTAGTGTATTTAAACGTTTTAAATCCAGCTTTGGCCAGCCTTGTCTTGCTACACTACATGTGGAACTGTTAGTCCACCTTTCGTTCCCTGAGGCTATTGCCTCTTTTTTAAGAGCCCCCAAATGTTCCCTTTCCGATAGCAGTTGCATAGTTGTCCCATGCCTAGCTAGTTGGTCCACCCTGCAGTTCCCCATGATGTCAGAGTGGCTAGAGACACAGACTATCCGAATGTTGACATGCTCACTCATCTCATTTAGAGACAAGTGGCAACCCAACTCCACTCTTGATGTCAGAGAAACTGATTCCGGTGACTTGATTGCCGTCTGACTGTTCACATAAATTGCGATATCAATCGAGGATAGCACATTATGTCTTAACCAAGTCAAGAACGCCTAAATGTTTATCACCTCCGATTGGTACACGCTACAGTAATCAGGGAGACGAACTGATATATCCACTTTCAATTTATCAGAAGAGACTCCAGCTCCTACTTTACCATGTAGCTTGGAGCCATCATTCAAGAGCTGTAATGCTTCTATTTCCAATAAGGACCCGCTTCTCCAAGATCCTTTTGAAGGGCACGTGTTTCGGTACTTTTGATCGAAACATAATGTTGGTGTAACGTAGTGTAGATTCGCCAGTTCCTTCCTTAGCGATCTAATTATCGTCGAGTCTATTGTTTGATGCCATTTCCATTGCGATCTGGCTGATAGTCGGATGACCGTATTCGCCGCCATCTTCTTACCATAAATATCGACATGGAGAAGGTAAAACATAACCTCGAAGGCGCGTCTTGGAGTTGTCCTCAGCGCCCCGCTTATAAGCATACATAAGGCCGTTCTTTGCACCTTCTCAATCCCATTTCTGTAGGTTACTTTTTCAAGAGCTGGCCACCACACACTATACTATAGTAAATAGCCATTAGCCAGTGTACCAGCTCCGGCTTCATGCCCCATCTCTTTCCGATGGCGTTTCTGGTAAGGCTATGGACCGTAAAAGTTTCTATGCCAAGACCTTTTAAAAAAAAAAAAAAAAGCTTACTGTTCAAGAAATCTTGCCTTATCAGGTAAAACCTAATCCTATGCCTTTAAGGTAGGTGGGTCTGCTCTCGGGATTTTACATTCCCTGGTAAAGAGTACCAGTTCAGTTTTGGACCAGCTGATTGCTAGTTCACATCTGATGGCCCACCTCGTAATGATTGGCACTTTGGATTACTACCTTAACCGTGTTTAAATATTTTCCAGAGACAGCTATCGCTTCGTCATCTGCATAAGAAATCACTCCAATCCCTTCTCTCTCTAGTTCCAGCAGCAACCCATTAATTGCTATGTTCCAAGGAAAATTAGACAGGACACCTCCCTGCGGGGTTCTCTTAGCCACCCGCCTCCTAATGGTGGATTCTCCCAGCTCCGAGTTAACCATCCTGCTCCCTTGCATATGATTGATTAACCCACATACAGAGTAGTCCACCCCAAGGAGTAACCATCTCTCCAGATTTGCCTTTACATTGTGAAAGGCGCCCTCGGGATAATATTGATTTCTCAATCGTTCGTACCAGAGCTTTGTCCACCGATTTTCCTTTATAGTATACGCATGTTGAGACTATGGCCAGTCACTGGGCTTTATTTTTGATCGTATATATAAACATCTATCAGCCTTTCGAAGGTTTTCAACAGAAAGGATTATAGAGTTATGCGTCTTAAGTCATTTGGATGTGAGCTTTTTCCCCCTTTCAGAATAAGGGAAAATAATAATGGGAGAATAAGGGCTCAAGGGCCGCCAGCGTTAATAAATCTTTTACCATTTCCCTCTACTTGCTCCAGTTTGTCTTTTTGGGATTCCCAAAGGTTTTCCGGGTACCAGAGTAAACATTTAGGCTTAATGTTTCATATCGATGGTTAGAAAAGCAGTGTTCTCCCGTCACTCTTTATTCCCTATGACCATTGGATAAATATTATCCGAGGCAAAGATGACGTCTAGAACCTCCTGCCGATTTTTAGTAATAAATGTGCGTTCTTGCCCAATATTACAACCTACAAAAAGGTTAGTATTTAATAAGTACTCAAAAAATAACTGACCCCTTCGTTAATGTCTGTGCTACCCCTGTGATTGTGTGATGCGCATTAGCATCACATCCAAGAATCACACCAATCTTCCTTTTTTCAACTTCGAGAACCAGGTCACTCAAGTTATCCGGCGGAAGTTATCCTGTTTCTCCCAGTCCATATAAGCTGAGACCAACTTCTAGGCTGACAACAGTTATGTCACCATTTTTGAATGTAAAATAATCGCCACCCTGTTTTGGGAGAGTAGAAACATATTTAAATTATTTTTTCCATGAATGCAAGATCTGATTCTCCTAGAACTACTTGAGTATATTAGGTTATACCCCGTGATCCTAAGGCCACAGATCATGTTACAGTTTATCCAAGGTTCTTAAATAAGGACCGCGACCTCTTCTGATCCAGTCAGTCTGAAGAGCAAAGCAGCCGACGCCGTCTTTGTATTACGCAGGTTGATTTGATTGATATTTAGCATATTATCATATCGAAACTACTTACCAATTTTCACACCCCGCGAACGCAGACTAATTTTTGTTGGTTCCAAGACGCTGGCAGGCTCGTCCTCACGAGAGTCTGATAGGTAATTCTCGTCCGACACCAGGGAAGGTGGCTGTGCATCTTCTTTCCTAATGCAGCTACCTCGGAAAGCTCCATTGGTTGGATTGCTTCTTCTCTTGGTATATCTTCCTCTTGTGTGGACAGATTATCGTCTTCTCCAGGTTCCCCTGTAGGCGTCTCCACCTCGTCTTTTTTATAGATTCTGAGAGTAATTGACCCGAAACCGAAGTCCATTACTCCCTTAGTCACAGCAATAGCAGCCAGGAACTCCTATTTGACTACCATCGTGGATAACCTAGAGCCCCCCTTGGCGTCGTCGTGTCTCACTATCTTCCAGTTATCAGACTGGAAGACTTGGGTTGCTGATCCTAGTTATTTTCAGGATCTCGTCTGGGCTAGCTGATTCGGTTAGCCTGCTACGAATCTCTTCCTCCTCCCAGCTGCCAGCCTCGCGCCCTGCCAAACCTCCCATTCCTCCGCTACTGCCTTCTTCTCAGAGCATGCCGTTAGCTTAACGCGCCCTTGATACCATCCCGCTTCTCCGCAGGATGGAGGGGTCCTGGATTCTCTTCTAGAACAATAGATCTAACACGATATATGTTTAGGCATCTTGTGAGTCTCCTTATCCGCCTGTAATTTGACCCGTTTGTTGTTGACCGCTTCCAGCTCATCATGAGACCACTGTCCTTTCGACACATGGTCTCTCTTCGAGCCGTCGCAGCCGACAGTTTTCTTAACCCCTGCCACAGATTCTCTCTGCTCAAATGTGAGTTGCCTTCTGGAGTTGAAGCCCACCTAGCCAGAATTTTGAACGCCGAGCCTCATTTCTATAGCACTGCTTTGATGGAGGGACGTTACCCGATTTACCTTGATTTCCGCTTGTTCCTGGCTTTGGTGCCACGGAGTCGTCTCCCCTCTAGTGTAATGGAGGGAGCCACACCTTCACGGTTGGAGTTCTCTCTAAATGTTTCCGGCCTTTGGAGAGTGCCAGTTTTTTTTTTTTTTTAAATAGCGACATTGTAGTCCCACGAGTAACGAAGAAATATTGGCCCACCTGCGCCGAGATCTACATGCGCAGGTAAGGCTACTTATTTGTGAGGCATGAGGCAATTCCTTATATATTAAAACTAAATATTGTGCGTACATACAAGTCTCTACATATAGTCACCGTTCTAAATTGGTATCAGATATTCCGGCAAAAGCTGTTGAGTTCCTCTGACAAAATCCAAAATATTGTCAAAAATTACAAAATCACTCGAATTTTCTACACACTGGTCGATATTATTGATGAAATAAACGGACTTCTCCCATCTCAAACTGGTTTCAGATATTGCATTGACAAGGAAAAAAAGATCAAATTGTCAGCCAGCTGATGACCTTAAATCAATTTTATTTAAATCATATTGCTGTGAAGTTAATACTAACAAAATAACAAAAACCACACTGTTAAAATTTGTCATATTTTCAATTGGGATTTTGTTTACATGGAAATCGGAATTTGAGGTGTTTATGTATTTAGTCAGGGCGGCCTCGTTTGCACAATAAGTAGCGTCCTTGCTTTGTTATTCGAGAGTCTCGGGTTCGATTACCGGTGGTGACCAAAAATCACGGTTGGGTGTTTTTAATGTGTAAGGATATGTGTTCGTCCAGATATTGCACCGTGGGTGCTGGAATAATATGCCCAACTTTAATTGTTTTTTTTAGTCAGGTCACTTAAATTTTTTGAAAATACTATTATTTGGGCTATTCTAATTCTTCTAACCTCTAATTTCTAGAGATTGTCTATGTGTGCACGTAATTTTCAAATGAAGCTATCCCTGTTTTTTAATT
This sequence comes from Tipula unca, assembly GCA_951394425.1. Taxonomy (NCBI): domain Eukaryota; kingdom Metazoa; phylum Arthropoda; class Insecta; order Diptera; family Tipulidae; genus Tipula; species Tipula unca. The sequence goes on from OX596380.1 coordinate 206,942,811, forward strand.
AAAATTTTACATTACAAATGAAAATTGGAAAACCGTATACAATCTTCATATCTAAAATTTATAAAATATGAACGAAGAAAATGCAATCCATTCAACATTAAATGGAAAGCCATGATAGTATATTACAGAGCAACTGTGAAGTTTTTATTTGTTATTTCTGTAACTCTCATGAATATCTGAATGGTAGACAGCGCAGACAGCATGATAAACTGAACATCTTTGTTTGTATATTATGTTTTATCTGAACAATAGAATATGGAATGAACTGGAAAAAAAATATGTGATTACTGATTTATATTACATCAGGTTGAACGGGAAATTTATGTGAATCGATCGTCTTGCAAGTATTCGGAGAGCACAACTGCCATCCCAATATTTTGCAGAAGGTTTTTTTTTTTTTTTAATTTCTTAAAAATCATAAAATCCATATATAAAACATAATATGGTATAAACCACATGTTGTGTTTACCTTTCATTATGAATTAAAAATTGAATTTTCATCATCATATCGTATACGGTTTAGTATACATATATACATAGGAGCTTTTGCAGCGTATAGGTTGTATGCATATAGCCAAATCTGAAAATTCTAGAAATTTTTCTTAATGTGTTTTCTATATATATAAACGATATACAAGGTGGTCCATATACTTAAATTGAGTAGCTGAGTGAGTTAGCAGGCCGAAGTTGCTCCCTCGATACGTGCTCCATCATTTTTGCTGGTGTAGTTATAAGTCCTTTTTACGATATTTGCTTGTCTCGGTTTAAATGAACCACCCTATATATGTACATATGTAGATTCTATTATACGTACCGTAATGCAATAAGTCACATGTTTTCTTAAATGCAACATTATACTGTTCTCGTTTCATATTTAGGAGCTTAAAAACAAAAATATTTTCCATTATCATGAATCATCTTATATTCGTTGGTTTGTTTGCCATTTGCTTAAGCATCTTATAAAAACTGTATACTGTTTGTATATTATATGTGTATAGTGTCATATTGTAATTAAAAATAAATACACATTATTATGATAATCTGCAATATTTAAGATTATATTGAGTGTTATTAAGACTATTACCATATATCCAGACGCCAGCAGACATGGGGAGACAAGCTGGAATGGAAAATCATTTATCACACATAGTATGTACACACATATAGATTATACACAATATTATTTATTATTTCAAATAAAGTGGACGCTTTTAAATACCACATTCTTTAATTTCTAGTCCATTAATTCATCATTCCGAACAACAAAAAATTGTGTGCTAAATGCTAACTGAAATTCCTAAAGATTTTGTTATTCCGAAACGAATACAAAATATTTTTCCATTCCCTACCCCATCCGCAGTATTATTCTTCAAGAAATTCAATTAAATATAATTCACATCAGTATGAGATTTTACCCTTTCTTACCCATTACATTATATAGTGGATCCCTCCCCCGTTTCGCAACTTTTCATTTTCCTTATGTGCTTTGGGATTTAATATGTTCACAAGAATATATAGTTTTGTTAATGCTGCATCGTACTAGCACAAAACTATTAACAGAATCTTCCAAAAATGTTTATTTTATTTTTCACTCATTTCCGTATATCGTCCATGTGGATACGAAAATGAAAATTTTTCAAAGAAAATTCAATTAATCATTTTTTTTCTGTTTTGTTTCTAAAGGAAAATTTAAACGAGTTAAAACAATTTTAAAAAGGTTTTTTTTTTTCGTCGTTAAGAAATGGAATGATAGCAGCACGTCTATATACATACATATATTGAAATATTTTGGAAGGGTTTTCATAATTTTCCACATCAACAGGAAAATAATTTTTATTAATTTTTTTATTTACGCTGGCGCTACACCACATGGAGGGATTTGGCCGCCTCAACGATGCTCCTCCAGATAGTTCGATCCGCTGCCAGAGAACGCCAGGAACGATGACCGAGTGTTATCAGGTCTCCCTCGAGGTCCTAATTCCGTTGGTTCTGACTCTATGGCCTGTTCGGTGGTCCGATTTTGCGAACGAAGAACGTGTCCGAGCCATCTAAGCCTTGCTGATTTCATGAATGCGATGATGTCGACTTATCTCGTGATTCATACGCATCCTGTAGGTGGCTCCCTCTTGAATGGGATCGAGAATTATTCGAATTATTTTACTCTCAGTAATAACAAGTTATGTCCAAGACTCGCAACCAAAGGTGATAACTGTTCACTTTGCGCGATATGTGGGGAGACTTGAAGACCTTAATGTTGGCATAAAATGCTCGGTAGCCTGCTGCAATCCTCGATGCAATGTCGACAAAAACGGAGTTTTGCTCACTGAACGGGGATCCTACATATTTGAACTCTTCAACTTTTCATATTGTGTATCTCCAAAAATAAAAACCCCACGTGGCTGCCTTTTGACAATCACCATGCAAATATCATCAGCGTACGCTAATAACTGGGATGATTTGTAATATAGGCAGCTGCGCTGCGTTATATTAAGCCTCCAGATTTTATCTCGAAGTCATCCGAAATTTTGCCTTCTATTTGCACCTTACACTTACGAGCCGTCCATTAAAACCTGACACAAATTAACCAATTTTGATGGTATGCCCAGATAGGACAAGACGTTCCATAACGTATTTCTCTTAATGTTACCGTACGCCTGCTGGAAGTCTACGAATAGACTGTGCACAGGGATGTTCTTTTTAGATAGCATTTTGGTAGCACCATCCTTAAAGTTTGATCGGTTGTTGATCTATTCGGGCGAATTGATAATCACCAAAACCGTGTAGCCTGTATTCAGCAAAGCTATACCGTGGTAGTTGTTGCAGTTTAACCGGTCTCCCTTTTTATGAAGCGGACAGATAAGAGCTGTCTTCCACTCTTCTAGAATGTCTTCTGTAGACCAAATTATATAGATATGAGCTCACACATGAGGTAAAACAAATAATCGCCGCCATATTTGAGCACTTCATTGCAGATACCATCCTCCCCAGGTCTCTTGTAATTTTTCATCTGCAATATCACGTTCCGCACTTCGTCATATGTTGACGGGGGCGGTGGAGTCATCTCGACGTTAATATCGCGTTGAAGTAAGAGAGTGTTATGTGTAAGCTCACCTTTTCCACCAAGCGTAATTTTATAATGTTTTTTATTATCACAGTTTATTAAGTAAAAACTATACTTTTAACAGTATAAGTATTTTTAATTTGATTTATTTTATTTTACAATATTTAATGTTGTTCGTTTAGGAATCGAACGCCAATTAATATTCTTTATTTATTGAGATTCAATTTCATAACGCAATTTCTAACAATATACATAATTTTTATATATACAAATAATACATTCTTATTATATACAAGTAATACATAGAAATAATAATAATTATGCAAATATTTATGCTAGTGTACTTATATAGTATAGGGCAAGTAATTTGTACCCTATGTACATATAACATACGTTTCCCCTAAAGAAACATAAATTTTACATTTATGTTTAGAGATTTTTTCAACAACATTAATTCAAATTTATTTATTTAATTTACAATTCAATAATATAATTTTTTCTTACCAGTATATACTAATTAACAATAAATTTATTTTATTATATAATATATATGTATTAACATATATAGTGCGAACTTTTAAGTATTTATTCATATTTATATTTATAATTAAAGTAGTAAATGCTAATTAGTTATATTATTATAAAATGGTTTAATTACTGTATAAATGGTATTTATAGCAAATTAATCAAATATAGTTTTCAAAACGTTTTCATTTGAATTGGGCTATCTTTCTACGGAACTTCAATTAATCTTCGATGAATGATAATAGAAAGATTTTCCCACAACAGATGAATAGGAAAACAGCTAATCAATTTGTGGATCTTTTTTTTTTTTTTTTTTTGTAATGACTACGATAGTTTAAACTTGTGTTTCGTACTCAAATAAAATTTCATTCAATAAACAATTTCAATCTATTATTGTGTATAACTTTCTGTTTTTTATTTATTCTTACAGTTGAATTTTCGGCAGAATTAATTTCGACTATCGTGTATGGGTCGCACCAAAGCGGATCAAACTTTTTCTTAGCTTTTAATTCGTTTTTTACTAGGACTTTATCATTAACACAGAATTTAGTAAAATTTGTATTTTTATCATAAATTAGTTTAGACTTTTCCTTATGTTGAATTAAATTATTCCGAGCTAGCTGCCAGCAGTGTTGTAATCTTGATTTTAATTCAGAGCAGTAGTCATCATAATTATAATAAGGTTCAGGGTTAGTTTTTAATGAATTAGGAAGAGATGGTTTAAAACCATACAAAAGTTCAAATGGCATATATGACGTGGACGAATGAGGAGTTGAATTAAAGGTGAATATTGCGAATGGCAACCAAAGATTCCATTGCATTTGGTCTGTAGTACAAAAATTTCGTAAATACTCCGTAAATGTACGATGCGATCGCTCAAGCGCCCCGTTTGACTGAGGGTGGTATGCCGTAGTTCTTAGCTTTTTTATTTTCAATAATTTACATACGTTAGTAAACAATTCGCTCATAAAATTAGTTCCCTGATCAGTGACTATACTCTCAGGTGTACCAAATTGTCATATAAAATTTTCAACAAATGCTCTAGCTACTGAATCACTTTCTTGGTCTTTCAATGGAACAGCAACTGATAACTTTGTCAAGTCATCTTGCATCGTAAGTATGAACTTGAAGCCTTCATAGGATGATGGTAATGGTCCTACAATGTCAAGAAATATTTTTTCGAACGGTGTTTTTGCCGTAGTAGTGATTTTCATAGGACATTTATTCTGTTTAGATACTTTATTCTTTTGGCAAACTTCACATTTCCGTATACATTTTCGAATGGTGCTGAGCATTTTAGGAAACAAGTAATAACATTTACTTCTATGTAGGGTTCGGGTGATACCTTGATGTCCACCCAATGGATTAGTATGGAAATCACGTATTATATTGTTAATTTGTTTTTCGTCAGAAAGATATACAATTGTATTTTGATTTTGTGACTCAGATGAGGGCATAGAAGAGTGTGAGTCTGGATTTGGAATGGGTTGGGTTTTATTCGATTTTCGGGAATTTGTAATTTTATCTTCATTAGATGACTGACTTGGATCTAATGAATCGGGATTAAGAATTGGAAATTTGGATTGAGATCTGGTAATAACATGGACTTCAGGTTCAGTTGGTGATTGATCATTAGAGATGATGATTCGACTCAGTGCATCGGCATTCGTGTTTGATTTCCCAGCCTTATAGATCACATCATAGTCAAATTCATCCATGTCGACACGCCAACGAACAAGTCTTGAGGATGGATTTTTGGTTTTGGTAAGCCAGGTGAGAGGACGATGATCAGTGCGAATAATAAAGTGGCGACCATATAGGTAAGGACGAAACCTTTTCACTGTCCATATAATTGCAAGGAGTTCTCTTTCGATAACACCATAATTTCTCTCTGCTTTATTCAATACTCTGCTTGCATAGGCAATAGGCAGATCAACAGATTCGTATACGCTTGAGATAAAACTCCTCCGATGGCAACTTCGCTGGCATCAGTAGTAACAATAAATTTCTTGTTATAGTCGGGATATTGAAGTATAGGATGTGTAATTAGAGCTTTACGCAATTTATCGAATGCTTCTTCACAAAATGCATTCCATTCGAACGGAACATTCTTTTTCAATAATTTTGTAAGCGGTTCAGCTATATTTGAAAAATACGGAATGAACCGACGATAATAGCTGCATAACCCAATAAATGACTTAACTGCCTTCTGAGACGAAGGTCGAGGATAGTTAGAAATAGCAGAAATCTTTTGAGGATCAGGTTTCATACCTTGGTGTGTGATGATGTGACCAAGATATACTATTTCTTTCCTAAGGAATTTACATTTGCTGGGTTGCAATTTTAAATTAAATTTTTTGAGACAGTTTAACACGTCTATAAGTTTATTATTATGATCTTTTAGATCGTAACCGTAAATTACAATGTCATCTAGGTATACGAAACATTTAGTACCAATTAAACCAGTAAGAATATTATTCATAATGCGCTGAAAACTGGAAGGTGCACCTTTTAACCCAAATGGCATCCTTTAAATTGGTAATGGCCTAATTGAGTGCTAAAAGCCGTTTTCAATTTGTCAGCTGGATTGAGCGGTATTTGATGATACCCTTCAGCGAGATCTAAAGTCGAGAAGTAAGTACACTTCCCAAGTTGATCTAATATGTCCGCTATGTTAGGTAGAGGAAATACATCGCTAATAGTGATATCATTTAGACGTCGAAAATCGACTACTACCCTCCAACGCTTATGGTTTACATCATTAGACTTTTTAGGTACGAGCAATAAAGGGGAATTCCAAGGACTAAAGCTTGGTTCTATTATTCCGTTCTTTAACATCTTATCGACTTGATCGTTTATCTCTTGTTTCGTGGATTGTGGTAAACGATAGGGTTTTATATTGATTGGACGTGAATTTGGTAGTAATGGAATGTCATGAACACCTTCTTTTGAAGTTGAGAGAGTATCTCCTGGTAAATGAAAGACGTCATTAAAACGACGACATATGTTCAAAATTGTTGTTTTTTCATCTTCATTCAAACCGTCAAAATCAAGATTATCTTCCAATAAATTTAATCTGTTATCTAATGGATTAGACCAAGAATTGGTAGAAAATACATGAAATTGATCTATTGGTTGTGGAACGATTTTAGACTTGCTTATATCAATAGGATATGTGTTACTATTTATAATGCTAATATAAGAAGTTTTGGAAGTTATAAGTAGGATAGTATTTGCTACATAGACTCCAGGTTGAATTTCCTGTGAAGGACAAAAGTATTCACCGTCACTTTCTACATCAAAACGACATGAACAAACCTTCTCGACTCTTGGAGGAATAATATTTTGAGCATCTGAGGCAGTAGTAAGAGATAATGAAAAATGACTAGAATTTGATTTTACTGTCAGACTATGAGTTTCAAAATTTATGTCACACTTGAATTTATTAAGGAAATCTAGTCCTAATATACCAGCAAAATTGATGGGTGTGTTTTCTGGGGTTATTTGGAACTCATGATTTATTATAAAATTTTCTGTAATATGAATTTTACCATAACATAAAGCAAGAGTTTCGAATTTATGATTAGATAATCCTTTTATCATACATTTTTGCTTTGAGAAACAATCAGTATCTGGATCAAGAAACCTTTTGTTTACAATGCTGATGTCAGCTCCGGTATCAATTAAAAAATACGCAGTAGGAACATTAATAGATGTGATATACTCGACGTTACTCAGACGTTTTAAAAGGTCAAAAACGCGCTCACAAGTATGCTAAGATAAACTCACTATTTGTATTCACGTTTTTGACATTTCTGTGACATTTGTGGAACAAGAAAATTTTAATTACATCGTTTTTAAATTATTATTCTAAAATAATAAAATAAATCAGGCAGACAGAATAAAAAAATTAAAAATTATGAAAAGCGGGATATTGGTTTGTCAAACTTCAATTGTTTCTTAAAATTTCTGTAAGATGTCACTTTATCACTTAAAAAGAATAAAAAGTCAAAGTTAAATCAACTTTTTTTTTTTTACTTCAGAGTCGCGTCGAGTATAATTGATTTTGCACTAAATTCGTATAGTTTAATATTTTTTATTTTCTTAGTTACGTCGGTCGCGTCGAGTTTATCTCCAGGGTAAGGAAATCTATATCAAGTAGTACATAATTAGAATGAGCTTTTGTTTTATCGATACTTGATGAAAATAAGGATGGTACTTCTTTAAAAATTTGAGAAGGCCCATCTGAATTAATTGATTTAGAATTTGAATTTTGATTTTGTAATATATTTATGGATGTGATAGAACTATCAGGATTTATTAAACTCAATTGAAGTGGTTGTGGACACGAATTTAGATATCTTTTACTTTCACTCGACCAGACGTGTCCGTCGATGGCTGCTCGAGTGCCATTAAGTTTTCCGATGGTTTATTTGCAGATGATTGAATGGGGTTACCTTGATAAGTAGAACCATATTGGGCAGTTCTAGTGGCATCACTAAATTTTTTCTTTCTACATTGACTTATGTTATGACCTGCATTTTTACAATATGCGCAAATAATTGGAAATTGACGTACTGTAGGGTTTGCACTAAAAGATTGATTGGAAAATTTACCATAATTATTATGATTTGGATTAGGCGTAGTAATAGAATGTGGAATAGGTAGTCTTCGATTAAAAGAGTAGCAAGTATTTGCTGTATGTCCGATTTTATGGCATAATTGACATTTTGGAATAGTTTTCTTAATAGGCTGAGTAAATCTAGGATTATAACTATTAGTTTCACGAATAGAATTTTCTTCTTCGATGGCCTTAGCAATAGCATCTTTAAGATTAGTAAATCGGCATGCCTTAATAATTATTCTTAATGGATCTGTTAAGCCGTCTTGGAAAGAACGCAACGCTGTTGTATTGTTAAGACTGAGAATGTGCTTAGCAGCATCTTTACCCTCTCGCTCTATACAAACGTCGTTCAGATTTGATAAGAGAGTTTCTATTCGGGTTGCAAAATTTCTTATATCTTCAGATTTTAGTTGTTTAGCTTGCACCAATTCGACTTGTAAATGCTCTATCGATCGAGAATCTGCAAACTTTAATTTTAAATCACTTTTTAATTCACTCCACTTATTGTAATCTTTGTATTTAACTAAATCATACGCTGGACCAGATAATTTTGATTTTAATACATTTAGAAACAAGGCAAAATCTGCCTGAGCTTCTAAAGGTGAATAAACTACGTCGCAACATGACAAAAATTTATGGAGATTATTCGAGTTACCATTAAAATCAGGAATAATCTTTAACATTAAATCTACATTAAGAGCGGCTTTCGCCATTTTGGATGATGCGACAAAAATTTTACTATCAAGATCACTCTTGGAATTGGTTTTAGTACAGATATTAATATAATTGGAAGTTAAATCGGGTTTATCGATCAAAAAAAATGGAAGTTCTAAAAGAAGTGCCGAATTGTCAATATTGTTAGTAGTAGCCTGAATGTATTGTTTATTTGAGTTCACACTATTTAAACTATCAAAGTACTCACTATTTAATTCCGTTAAAGACTTTGATTTTCTTTTGGTTTTATTTTTTGCTATTTTCCGATTCCTCAGTTGTGTGTGAAGTTCATCCCAAAAAAAAAGAAAATATATAAACGAATTATAAAAATTATTAAGATTATAAAAAAATTAAGAACTGATCAATTTAAAATAATTACCTTTATAAATTTGATATACACGTAATTCAAACGATGTAGATTTTTGTAATAGCATATATTATTATGCTTAATAATAAGTAATAGTTAGTCGATACAGCTAATTTGGATGACAATATGATAAGTAGAGTATTAGATATTGATGATTCCAGTATTGATGACCTTGTTGATGACGTATTTTTTTTTTTTTATTTGGTAGTGTGGTTTATATAATTTTTTTATATATATATACACATAGATGATCCAGTTGATAAAGGTTGATGATATGAGATCAATTTGTATGCAAAAATTTTGTTGAGTAATTTGTTGAATGCTACTCATAGTTAATTTATTCGATGAATTAGAAGTTGATGAAACTTTGATGAATATATTTTTTCTTTCTTCTTCCACGTGGAAACATTTGATATAGCAGTACTATGTAGAGGTATATCCCTCAATTTCCACTATTTGCATGTGAACTGCACCGTTGCACAATACGCGATTATTCTTCGAAGGTTATTTTTTTTTTTTTTAATGTAACAATTTAACTTATAACATTCTGATGCACTTTATAAAATTATATTATATATATTTTTAAAATTTTATTTGGTATAATTTGTACGTATTGGCTTAGGAAAATTAACTTGTGATGGACTTAACACAATAACGGATGCTTGATTTCGAAGTGATTTTCTCCGTTAAACATTTATGTATAATGTTCACGAATCTCTTCGCGACATCCCACCGCTGTCACCAAATATGTTATGTGTAAGCTCACCTTTTCCACCAAGCGTAATTTTATAATGTTTTTTATTATCACAGTTTATTAAGTAAAAACTATACTTTTAACAATATAAGTATTTTTAATTTGATTTATTTTATTTTACAATATTTAATGTTGTTCGTTTACGAATCGAACGCCAATTGATATTCTTTATTCTTATTATTTTATACAAATAATACATTCTTATTATATACAAGTAATACATAGAAATAATAATAATTATGCAAATATTTATGCTAGTGTACTTATATAGTATAGGGCAAGTAATTTGTACCCTATGTACATATAACAAGAGGTTGTTGCTCGGAAGATGGTGCCTGTTTGTTTAGAAGTGAGGAAAAATAACTCCGCCACACTTCGAGGACGGTTTTAGCGTCCATCAATAATTCACCGCTTTCGTTGCAAATAGCGCTGCTACGCGCGGATGAAAGTCGGTAGCTAGTTCTCTTATGCAGCGATATCTATCTTTCAGGCTAGAATTTTGGATGCTCAGCGCCTGTTATTCGTGCCACTCTCGTTTCTTTCGTCTGCATAACCGATTGGAAATCTCCCTTGCAGTTATGTAGGCTCGGTAGTGAGATTGTCTGATTCTTTGAGATAGATTTCGTTGACGGGCGCGATCAATCTCCCGCTTGGCACCTAGTCAATCATCATCCAACCAAAGAATGTCTGGATGGAGTTCGGCGTATGGTGGACGTTGATGCAACGGTTACCGCCGTTTTTAATGATTTTCAATTGTTCTTCAACGGAGTCTGGAAGTCCTGGTAACAACATTGTTGTTCAATGTGGCTGTGATTCAACGAGTGATACGGTGAAAACGATGATTGTACGTGGTGGAGAGGCGAAATTTTAATTCAGCAACTACCAGGAGTTGGTTGAGGCTAGAAAAATTCCTTTTGGACAAGAGGGTGTGGTCGATTTGGTTGACCGTTGTCCCATTGTTAGAATTCCATGTGGCTTTATGATAGCGTTTATGTGCGAAGTATATGCTGGCGACCGCCAAGTTAGAGCAAAGCTAGCTCCGTGGTGCGCGTTCCGTTGTTGTTTAAGGTGCAAGGAGTTTGGGCCGATGGTGCTACGATAAGTGATATCCGCAATATCAATTTGAGAATTGAAGTCGCCCAAAACAATTTTAATGTCGAATTGGAATTTTTCTCAAGACGGTTTCAAGCTCGTCGTAGAAAGTGGCTTCGATTTGTTCCGGCTTCTCCTCAGTAGGAGCATGGACGTTCACAAATGTGATTTTAAAGTGACTCCCATGAAGCCTGAGTGTACAAATCCGATTGTTTACAGGGATGAAATCAGTCACGAATTGACGACATCGGCTGCAATCAGAGAGTTACTCCCTAACCTAACCTAACCTACTCCGTAGCCACTGTAATCGGCGATGCCGTTGCTAATTAGTCTTGTTTCCTGATGCTTGTTCGAAGAGTTGATCGACGCTCTCCGGTCGATTTAAAAAAAAATCCAAATTTAAAATCGTTGTCCTTATATCGTGTCCGAGGTCGTTGTTGTGAATCCAAAAATATCCGAGGCTCATGTTGAGGTTTTGTAACAGTAAAATTTGACAAGTTGCGTTGTTAACACAACGCTAACCCCCTATATGAGTATCATAGCCCTCACAATTTAGCCTACTCCAATAACAGAGTAGTTTCTAGCGGCCACCACGAAGAGGCAGTGTGAGCTCCTGCTGAAGTTGTACGCAGTTACGGAAAGCGAAAGCTGGATCGCGTAGCAAATTTGTTGGTTTCGAGCCAGCAATTGCTATATCCTAAGAAACTAACAAAGAACACTATGAAGAAGTATGCTTTACTTGACTGCGACCGAATTGGCGTTCTACTCCTAGCTGTCGAAAGGCAAAACGATTCATCATTGAACCCAACGTGAGGTTCACTAAATATGTGTTATCCTTAAAAAAGAGGCAACTCAGAATTCTGGTTGCACTTATTGATCAGATCCTAGCTAACGCCGATAATAATAATAAATAGCGTTTAAAGGCCATTACTGGCCCCTTACTATATGTCAACAATCTGGCTCCAACGGTTTCGATCCTGGGCTTGGTCTTCATACTGTGTTAGACAATCTGAAGAATTCAAGTCGCTCTCTACGGCATGGAGCGATCGTCGCCTGCATCGACCTCTGTACCTACCGTATATGGTGGCCTTTCAGAGATCGCTGCACAATTCGTTACGGATCAGCACGTGACCGTGCCGGCGTACTCGCTAGAACTAGTTTCATGAACAATCTCGGGGATCTTCATCAGACCCCTGATCTCGGCACTGTACAGTCCTCGGTATGTGCCATCTACTTCGCGTTTTGGGCCGTAACTCACACGCATGATTTTTCTCTCAAATGTAAAGAGCCATCTCTCGTATTAATCCATCAGCGCCCAACCAAACATAGCAACGGGCCTGATCAACTCTTTGCAAGGCTTCTGCAGTTTCACGGCACTTGATAAGTGTTTAGATTTTATCAGTGGCCTTAGAGGATACAAATCACGACTGCCAGCTGCCAACCCCACTTTAATATCCTCACTCACACAGTTAAGAGAGCCCAAATATTTGAACCTCCTCACTCCCTCAAACGTGTATTGGCCACTACTAAAATCTGGTGTACCATTGTCCCTATATCCAGAGATCATGTATTTTGTTTTGGGCACATTGATCTGGAGTCGAACAGAAGCTGAAAACTCTACAACCGGATCATGTATTTCCTTCACTCCGATCAAATGATGATCGCTGCTTACGTATTTGGTTGCCGACCGATATGTTCTCATCATGTTCTACATCATTATTAGTACTCACCATTATCAGTCGCCGTTTCGTGTCGGGAGTACGGACCTATGTTCTCACACAATTCGGCCTGATTTCTGCCAGCTCTAGCATTAAAGTCAAGGAAAAAATTCAGCTCCAAGATTTGCGAGATCATCTGACATCTCCACTGTATAATAACTTATAGCCCTGAGATACATGGTCACCCCTTTTAGGCCAGCGAGTTTCTTGAAGAGCAACGAGTTCCCGCCGATACTCCTTCAAGTATTAGATTAGGCCCTCCATCGCTCCTGGTTCATTAAGTAACTGCCGCCCTCGGTAACACAGTAAATAGCGCCTGAAGTGAAACAGATTATTTTTTTACGGATGCGGGTTGTCAGCCAGGCGATCGAACCGTTTAGTCGGCTCCTACGACAAGCAAAGGATACGCAAAGGTGGTATTCTTGGAAAACATGTTCGTGATATTTAGGTTTACGAGACATGTGAGTGTCCCCCGACCACAGAGACCAACGCCAATATAATCTATAAGTGTTGGCTTGATAAGATCCTAGCTAACGCCAATATAAGAAAGGGACTTCGAAATGACAGAACAATGATTTTTATTTTTAACATTTTTAATCTTGCTTTGCTGAAATCGCGATTTGCAAAACAATTCACTATTCGATTTTTAAATCCTAATAGGTTCTCTTAGGATTCGGCCCTGTCGTAGGTAATGGTTTTCTCATGGATATCGTCATTAAACTCAAGAATTTCTATAAATGTAAATCGTATATACTCGTATTATACGCTTTATTGGAACACGAATTAACATTACAGAATTACGAAATAAAAATCAAGGAGATGGTATTTATACGCTGGTGCCATGTTGCTCATCGATTACCGTGTCACACGGTTGCTTATTAAATTTGTGCCGCAACGTGTACGTTCCTGATTCATTAGGATTCGAAATACATTCAATGCATATCCAAAATAGGCACACTAATCCAAATATAATGATGATCAGCATTAGGGCAGACCCCGTCATTACGCACAATAAAACGAAGTGATTATCATGATGATGTTTAGAGAATTTGCGAGGATCGTCATTATCTGTGGACAAAAAATATTTTTGTTAGCCCATGCATACGCCCTTATTTATTTAAGTGCGTACGTACCACATAAACCACTCCAAATCACACTACATTCGCACGATTTACAAGGATTTCCAATCTCGTAAGTCGTTTTCGGGACAAAAGTCACATTCTTCGAATGTACTGTATTCGTTAGACAATATAATTTATAGGCCGAAAGCAAACTCTCGGTCATAACACATCCGATTTTATTGAAATCGCCCCGACCCAATTGATTCCATACGATTTTATCGTACGACGAGCTAATTATATAATTAACCAATTCCGTAATAATATAAGTGTGACCCTGTTTATGAGCACGAAATTCTGACAATTCTACAAATTCGGTGTCGCTCGGTGAAATCTGGAAACAAACATGCCTATATTGTAGGTGTGCCTCAAGGATCTCTTGAAGGTCAAAACTCCATTTCTGAAACGAGCAAATAAGAAAAAAATTATTGATTTTGCGCATATACAATGAAACCGCACGCTTTTTAAAATCCTAAATACCACAACTTGTAAATTTTCCGTTGCATCTTGTTTCATAACGTGACCGAGCGCCAAAGCGTTACGAAATCGATTTATTTCAAATAGAATCGTATTGCGTACATCGCTGCTGGTTAAATTTATAATTTGGTCTGTAAATGATGGCTCCAAATCGGTCGAATTGAATTTTGTGCACAACGGATGTTTTAATCCAGCACACCGGTCTCTTTCGACTTGACAATACTTTTTACAAACGCTTGCCGCTCTATCGCATGCCACAATAAATTGGACCATGTTCAAATACACCAAAACGATTAAAAATAATTTATTATCCATATTTTGACTGGACAGTAATACAGTAAATGCCAGTTTGACGATAGTGTTTGCCTATAAATAGCGCTTTTTAGTTAGATTATTAGTGGATTCGTAAATTCGTATAACCAAAAACTAAAATGTTATTGTGTAATTCATCAAGATGATAAACGATATATTGAATATTATGCCTAACGCTGAACTGATAACGCGTAATCAAAACTATTTTGATTTATCTAAATATTCACAAACATAAATGAATTCTGAGAATTGTTTATTTTGGATCATTGTTGATCCAATGTATGTATGTCGAGTTTATACAGTGATAAATACAGCGAAGAATGCGGATTTGGCACGATATACTTTATACAAATTTTAACGGAAATTACTGTCAATAAAGGGATGTCTTGCCTGAATCGTACGTTCGTTTCGATGTCTATATATTCTGCAGCTCCAAACCCTGGCGTGAAAATACTTAAAGCATACAAATATTTTGTGGTTTCTGAATATTTCATGAAACCGTAAAAAAATAATCCACATATCAGCATACTGGTATAACCATTAACTATTCAAACCACTATAATAAATAAAACACAGAAAAATGTCCAAACGCCATTTTACGAAGAGTCTTCAATTAGTTTGTTCTTGTAAATGTCATTAAATTTAAATTTTCAAATTGTTTGGCTTCTTAAAATTATTATTTAAAAAATTTTCAAATATTTATAATGCTCCGAGCCATTGAAAGTGAATACAAATTTTGAGAATTTCATTTCTTTTTGAGAAACTAGTTAACTGCAAAACTGCCGCCCTCGTTAGCACAGTAAGTATACCGTGCTTGCTTTGTTATGCGAGGGTCTCGGGTTCGATTCCCGGTGGTGACGAAAAATCACAATTTTCATCAAATTTTTTTTAAAAATTATTAAGAATTGCTAAGATTAGTTAGTCCGTTCGTGGATAGGCAAAATATAGTGTTGAGAGAAGCAGTAAATACTGATGAACGTTTGATAGCTACATTAAGATATTTAGCAATAGAGAGAGATTATGCCCATCTGAAGTTCAGTACTGCAATATCACCACAATTGTGATCGAAATAGTTCCAGAAGCATGTAAAGCCATTTATAAAGTTCTCAAAACCTTTAAACTCCTGCGCTTATGTTATTTAGTTCAGTGATGGCTGAATTGTGTTAAACCTGGTATTTTCTTTGAAACAAGTAGCTTTCAAGGACTGAATGAAATTTTTTTGGCAGACTAGTTTTAATTTTATATATAAAGCCCCCATTCCATACTTTATCGAAAGCTTGCTCAATGTCTAGGAAAACTGCCGAACAATATTTCTTTCCTTCTAATGCAAATTTAACTGTATTAACAACTCTGTGCACCTGCTCTACAGTACCATGTTGGTCTCGAAATCCAAATTTATGGTCTGGTATAATCTATCGTTCAGATAATATTGGTTTTAATTTTTGTAATACCATTTATATACTTATTGGCCTGTACGATGCGACCTGTGTTTTGTCTTTTCCGGGTTTGGAATCAGTGTAATTTGCGATATTTTCCATTTTTTAGGGAAATACCCACAACTCATAATCGCATTGAAGATATAAGTTATGAGTTTTATGCATTTATCAGGTAATTCTCTGATCATTTTTCCGGTAATAAAATCGTGTCCTGGAGTTTTCTTTGGGTTTATACAATTTTTAACTTTCCACTTAAATTTTAAAGGTATTGGTTTCGAAGGGTAAGCCGTAAACTTTGGTAGTTCACTGTAATTAGTTGTTTCCAAGATAAATAATCTAGATTTTTTTCGTTAATTTCTTCATATTGCTTTCCTTTGGGTGTTGTTAATCTCGAACTCCGAGAAATTTAATGCTCAGCTGATTAAAATAATCGATAAATTGCTGATTTTTGATTGCGTGTTTCGGTGGACAGTATAAACAGCCGATATTACACAATTTCCAGACCATTCCTCTATAGGCATATATTAGTTGCTTGGATGTGATCTTTATCATAGTTGATGAGTTCATAATGCTTTATTCTTCGTTTGATCAAGACTGCAGTGCCGCCGTGTGCTCTTCCATCTGGATGTTTGTTGTCATAAACTGAATATTAAAAAGGTATTTTTTGCAAAGTGTGTTTCTGGTATTAACATGATGTCTATATTTTGATCGACAAGAAAGGTTTGAACCTCAGCTTTGTGCTGTGAAAGGCCGTTCTTAAGAAGGGGAGTAATTTTTGGCTTTTGACGATAATTTGTATTAGTGTGTTCATATTTTGCATGAATATTTAATTCTTTTTCGTTGAAATAAACTTTCGGTTTTGCGGTGGTACCTTTTTGGATGTTGGCATAGGAAACTCCTGGCTGTGCAAAACTACTTGTAACATTTTCCATGTCATTTTGTGTGGATGAGTGTGCATTCGTTTGTTGGGCAACTGTACTTCTTGAAGTCATATTGGTTAGATAACGTGACTTAAGCATTCGTTGCTCTGATCGCAATTCGTTGTCCAGTTCGCTTTTTGGGTTTCTCTACAGTGATTTTGCGATGCAGTAAATAGCCCAAGTTATATACTTATACTGTATGGTTTCTTTTGTTTTTCTCATCTGGCTCTAATTCTATGAGAAACATTGGTTGGGGAACCTTCTCCTGATTTAAAATGTTTGCAATAGATTTGGCATGGAAATCTTCCGCAGCGAGAACCGCATGAATGTAGGTCACTTCTACGCTGCTCTCCATTACATACTTTTAAAACAACAGTTAACCCCTTCTGACTTTTCAGCTGATAAGTGTAATATCGCTTTCCGGTTTGATCGAAATGGTTTACAAGCGCTCTGAAACCATCAAAGGTTGGATTTTTGTTTCTTTGATATTACCTCTTTTAAACGGGCCAGTTTAAAATTTTGATAACTTATCAAAGTTAACTTATCGATTATATTGACGAGTTCATTATTTGTCGCTTCTCTTAAATAATTGTAAGAGTGAGTACCGGCATCCTAAGAATAGAAGCACCTAAACGGCTTACAAACAAACAAACTAATTAGGCTCAATATAAGAAACAAGTCGAACAAAATTGTGTACTGAATGTCCCTCTTATCACGCCAGCAGATATTGATGTGGCAGCAGAAAATCTAAATTACCTCTGCAGAAAATTCATTCAAAAAAGGCACCAGGGATCTTATTACTGGAAAAATGAAAAGGAACTACTCGATAAATGCATAAAACTAATAACATTCATATTCAACGCAATCACGCGGACTGGTTATATTCCTCAAAAATGGAAGATATATCTTTGATCACAATGATACATAAAGCTGGAAAAAACGAAACACAGATTTCATCACACCGTCCAATAAGCATGCTGCCTACAATTTCGAAGTTATTTGAAAAAATGCTACTAACGAAGTTGAAACCAGTATTAGAAGAACGGCATATTATTCCAAATCATCAATTTGGGTTCCGAAACCATCATGGTACCACAGAATTGAAAATGCAATCAAAAACACCTTCGAAGAAAAGAATTTATGTTCTGCTGCCTTCTTGGATGCACAAACTTTTGATAAAGTTTGGCATGATGGGCTAATATTCAAAATTAAAGAACTTCTACAGAAGAAATTTCACTCAGTTCTGGTAAACTATCTTCTTCAAAGGCAGTACATGGTTAAACAAAATAATACAACTACTTGTTTAAATGATATTAACACAGCTATCTCACAAGGCAGCGTTCTAAGACCAATATTATGTCTGTAGTACACAGCTGACTTACTTGTAACCAACAAGGTAGTCATATCAACCTCCTTTGCCGATGATACGACCGCGTCCTTGTGCCTCACAATAATCCCGAAACTGTCTCAAAGGTATTACAGAATCATCTAAACAAAATCGAAAACTGGCTGAAGACATGGCGCATAAAACTGAACAAAAGCAAATCAACTCACGTCACATTCACGCTAAACAATCGCATTTGCCCACCAGTGGAATTAAACGATATAGATATTCCTCAACAAACCTAGGTCAAATACTTGGGCATGCACCTGGATAGAAGGCTAACGTGGAAGAGTCATATCAAAGCAAAGCGCAAACAAATAAAAATAAAAGTTTCCAAAATGTATTGGTTGATGGGAAGAAAATCTCAGCTGTCATTAGCCAATAAAGTTTTATAGTACAAAGTGATAATCAAACCCATAAGGACATATGGTATTCAGTAATGGGGATCCACCAGCGCGTCAAACAGAGAACTCCTGCAACAAACCCAAGCGAAAATACTTCGTAGTATTACCAATGCTCCGTGGTACATTCGAAATAGTAATAAACACGATGATCTTTGAATTTGTTAAGAACTTGGTTTGATAGTCATTCTATGATTCTAAGGCAGAAAATGAAAATTATGAATTTTAGATTAGCTGCGGTGATCCATACTTGAGCTATATGTAACAGAGATTATTTATCATGCTCAGAATTGCACCTGTTTATAATTTTAAGTATCTCAGTGTGCATCTGGATGATAATCTAACGCATTTTTTTATTCTGCGGAAATTCCAACAGTCAAAAAATTATCGAACGTAATGGTTGCTTACAGAGTCCCAAACTCAATCCATGAAAATAGCCGTCTTTTTAACGACTTCCTCAGAAATTTTTATTTTCACCAAATACATTTTACATATTAAACAAGTCTGGGATAAGTTTGGGATAGTAGAAATGTAAAAAATCCTGGGATGAACCAACTGTATAAATTATATAATAAAACAATCCGGCTCCAACGGTTTCGATCCTGAGCTTGGCCTTCATACTATCTCAGACAACCTGAAGAAGCCACATTGTTCTCTACACCGTGGAGCGATCGTCGCCTGCAACGACTTCTGCGCCTACCATATATGATGGCTTTCCTTTCAGAGATCACTGCACAATTCGTTACGGATCAGTACGCAGAACGTGACCGAGCCAGCGTACTTTCTGAGATCTTACTACATACGGTACAGAGCTTGGTATGTACCTTCTTCTGCGCCTTTTGGGCCATAAATCACTTGCATGATTCTTCTCTCTAATGTAAGGAGCCATCTCTCGTACTCATCCGTCAGCGCCCAACTTTCACATCCAAACATAACAACGGGTCTGATCAACGTTTTTTAAAGCTTAAGCTTCACGGCACGTGATAGGTGTTTAGATTTTAGCAGTGGCCTTAAAACGGCCTTTGACCGTGTGTCAATTACAAATAAAATTTTGACATATTTGAAATACAAAATTTTTATTATTTACTTTTATTAAAGTTCTCGATAATTAGGAATTTAACGTTAAATTCTATATAATCAAATGTCAAAGGTTTAGATGATGATCAAATAAATTTCCAAAACCTTTATTTATAAAATTTTAAATTATCACATTTGTATAAATTTGCACAGACCGTTCTAACAAAAAAATTCAATTTTTCTAAATCCGAACCAACTTCGTCATTAAAATCAAGATTTAATTTAAAATACGCTTTATTAGATCACAAATAAAATTTACAAAAATACGATTTAAAAATCATGGACCTGAAATTTGTATATAGGCTTGCAATAGTACTACTCGAACACCGTGCCTCGTGGCTGATTACTATTAAATTTGTGCCGCAACGTGTACGTTCCTGCTTCATCAGGCTTCGAAACACATTCAATGCATAACCAACATAAGCACGCTAATCCAATTACAATGACGATCAGCAATACGACCACACCTAGCATTATCCACAATAAAATGAAATGTTCATCGCCCTTATTACCATAATGATGATTAGAGAATATGTTCGAACTGTCGTTATCTGTGAAAAAATAATTTGTTTTTTGTTAGTAAATATATGCACACGCCTTGTATATTTATGTACGTACCACATAAACCACTCCAGATTACACTACATTCGCACGAATTACAAGGATTTCCAATCTCGTAACCCGTTCTCGGATCAAATGTCATATTCTCCGAATATGCAGTGTTCGTTAGACAATTTAACGTAAAGTCCGAATTCTCCTCGGTCATAATACAGCCGATTTGATTAAATTCGGCCCGAATCAATGGATTCCATTTAATTTTATCGTACGATGACTTAATTATCGTTATCATTTCCGTAAGATGGTAAAAGTGACCCTGTCTGTGTGCGACAAATTTTGAAAATTCTGTAAATTCGGTGTCGTTTGCCGAAATCCGGGTACACACATTTGTGTATTGTAGTTGTGCTTCAAGGATCTCTTGTAGGTCAAAACTCCATTTCTAAAACGAATAAACGAAAAATTATTTTGAGCTCGCACAAGATACAAAACATAATCTTACCACAACATGTAAATTTGCGGCCGGACTGTGATTCATAACGTAACCGAGAGCCAAATCGTTTCGGAATCGATTAATTTCAAATAAAATCGTATTACGCACGTCGCTGCTGGTTAAATTTTTAATTTGCGCCTTGAAGAATGGATTCAAATCGGTCAAGTTGAATTTTGTGCATAGCGGATGTTTTAAGCCACCACATTTGTATTGTTCGATCTGACAGTATTTTTCACAAATGCTAGCCGTTCTATCACAAGCCACAATAAATTGGACCACATTAAAAATCACCAAACCAATTAGAAATAATTTATTATCCATTTTGTCTGGACAGTAACACAGTAAATGCGAGTTTGACGATACAGTTTACCTATAAATAGCGCTTTTCAGTCAGATTAGGTAGATCGGTTTATTTTTCGCGTTTGGTATACATAACAATTCGAAACTAAAATTTTATTGTGTAATACAACGAGATGATAAACGATGTAATGAGTACAGCAAGTATGCCAAACTGTGATTACGTAATCAAACCTATTTTGACCATTTATCTAAATATTTACAAATATTAATGAATTCCAAGAATAAATCGTTAATTTTGAATTGTTATTGATCATTGAATGTATATGACGACATGTGTGTTCAATAAATACGAGATTTTTAGAAGCTTGTGATATTAAAGGACGTCCACCTAAAACCCCGGAGAATAAAATTATAGTCACCCTTAACGAAATATCACAGTTGATCTTTGCTGATAATTGTCCTATTGTCCTGTATGTGAAATTTGTCCTAAATCTGACCCGCATCCGTAAAAAAAATATGCTGTTTATAAAGTCAACAAAACGAAAAATGGATACCGCCCAAACAACACCGGACCTCCGCTTAAGTACTCGGACGGAAGGAGTATCGGCTGAAACTCGTTTGGGATTGGTGTTTTGGATTTCCAAGCAGTCAATAACCATTTGTGTAAGCTTCCCTTGCGCATGAAGTTAGCCAACCTGTCGATAATTTGTGTACATGCGCCCACAGAAGGTCAGCCAACTACAAGATAAAGACTCATTCTACAATGTCTTGGGCGATCTGATGGAATATTTACGCGAACACGATGTTAGAGTGGTAATTGGGGACTTTAATGCTAGAGCTGGCGGAAATCAGATCGAATTGTATGAAAAGATAGGTCCGTACTCCAGACACGAAACTGTGCCCGATAATGGTGAGAGAATGATGTACTTGGCAATTACTCACGATCCTAGAGTAGCAGGCACATTTTCCCCACACATACTGATACATTTGGAAACATGGATCCATCATCGCAAAATTTCCCGCAGCCAAATTGACCACGTGTTAATTTCAAAAGGGCGCGAGCTCAGGTTGAGCAGGATGTGACAACTTATCGGTCAGCATCTCGGTGAACTCGGTCTTGGAGGCACTGAAAATTTCGGTTGTCAGTGCTGCTCAATAGACTTTAGGAATAGTGAAATAGTTGTTTTTTAGTACAATTTTAGGACAAACTTCACCCGTCTATATATAGAATTGTGAATTTTGTCCTAAAAAAAATTCTCATTTTTTATTTTTTTTAGGACAGATTTAGGACAATTTCTCGTGAATTTAACTATACATACATGTAGTTACAAATTATAGGTTATGTGGGTATGGTACTTCCAGTTTTGGTTTCGAACATTGTTGTATTCGAACAACTTCATATAGAAGCAATAAGCAATTCATTTGTCCCATTCAATGTTGAAAGGAAATTTTCATATACTATTTCAACACGGATTGAATTTTATCGGCTCATCTGTATATATGTATAAATAGTTGTTTTGATCTCACCCCTTACAGAAGTGTCGATTGTTTCGATGATGTTCACTGCTCCAAACAATGTCTGAATTTTAAAGGAACTAATTGAAGTTTCTAATTCTGCGGAGAGAGGCGGCTATCACGGATTTCCTGATTTGATAACACTTTTTTAGGTTCCGGTGTCGATTAGAAATTTGTAGATATTAGAAAAGGCTTCCATCATATAATTTAGTTTTTCTGCTTCCGAGGTTCCTTGCCGGGGTTCGAAATTTCTCGTTTATTTGTTTAATATCCTTGGATTACTTGTTTATTCTGGATAGTGGTCAATCTCCATTTGTTCTGGGGGCCTAGAATGCGTTGGCTAAATTGGTATTTTGCTATTCTGACATTGCATGTTGTAGGTCATATTTCTTTGTGATAATGGCATCTAGCTGGGATTTCTTAATGGATTTTCCGAGTTAGTGAAATATTGAAGCTTATTTTGTACAGTACCTTCTTAAGAATGGTATTTTGTGGTTTAGCATAGTAAACCAAGCGAGCTCAAGCTAGCTTTGACTTAAATTACACTTTAAGCAACATTTTAAAATGATTTTGCTACGAACGATCACGCACACTAAATTAAGAAAGTTTAGTGAACTAAATTGGTTTATAAGAACTAGTGTTGTAAACAGTTTAAGCTTCTAGAGGACGTGGCTGTTTTTGAACTCAATCATTGTCGTAGACTGAATAGTCCTACTTACCTACTTTGGACAAAATATAACTTTTGTTTAATATCGTTTTATTCGCCATTTCATGTATTAGGTTTTTCGTCGATGACGAAATCCATAGACAATCAGTTGTCGCCTCCAAATAACTCACTGACCATCCAACATATTTTAGACGAATATAATCGTTAATTTTCACCGCATCATATATTATGAAAAACGTCAATGTTCACCAAAATATGTATGTCCTTATTTATTTATATAATTTTTCATCGCCCTCTCACTACAGTCACAATGATGAAACTTCATAAAAATTATCCGCATTCATCAATCTTTTCAAAGAAAATCTCGAGGAAAACAAATTACATAAAAACTATAAACCAAAAATGTTCATTTATTTGTTTTTCATTTTCACACAACCCCGATGGAAAATCACTGTGCTCCACAACGTTTTTTCACTCTTGTATTGTTGAATTTTATTAATTAAATTTTAAAACGACAAAAAATAAATCCAAAGAAAATGGAAAATATAAACTATAAAAAGAAATGTTTCTTGTAATTAATCATGATTTTTTGTTGTTGTAGTTGTATAGTTTTAGTACATATTTGAAAAAAATATAATTTTTTATTTTAGTTTTGTTGAATGGAGGTTAGACTAAAGTTCATTATATACACGAACAATACGTAGCCAGCGAATTGGATCCATGACTGAGGTTAGAGTATATTATATTTATTACGTACTATGAACAAGTAGTTTATCTAGTTCAATCTTTTGTTTTTTACTATTATGATTATTTAACAACAATATAACAATTTTTGTGGGTTTGGAAAAGAAAATGTAGTTCTATTATGTTATAGTTGAGTATTTGGTCTTATATATAAATAATTGTAAGATGAAACCAATTAAAATGGAATAATCATGTTGAGCTTAAATTTCATATGGGGCGTTTAGAGCAAATTTAAGGACGGATATTTCATAAAATATTGTTTTTCGCTTGCATGTATCTTTTCCGAATATTAAAAGGCATTGATCTAATCAAAACTAATATACAGCAACGCATTTAGTGTGTATACGTATTTAAAGTTGCTTGGTTGAAAAAATTTCTAAATCACAGAAATTAACTTTCAAAACTCAACCTGAGTAGAAGTAATACAGAAACCAAAACAAAAATATTAAGATTTGTCGATACTAAATTTAAGTCGACTTGCCACGCACTCACATAGTAGAATACACGAAAAATTGTCATGCTCAAAATGACGGATCGCCTCTACCGGTTACAGTGGCAAATTTAGATCAGCAGTTCATCACGCCATCACGTGTCACAGCTTCATACAAGTTTTAAACCTGTTCGTGATATCGAACTGTCCTTTGGCATTAATTTGACCAACAAAATGTACCATAAATTTGAAAAGACGTTGAAAGTTGAGCTATCGAAAGTTTAAAGTGTTTATATTGACTATTGATGTACCAATTTTGTGTCAAATAAATCTAAAAAAGCTCATTATCTTAAAGACTGATACAAGTCGATAAATGCCTTTTAAGTTGCACTACAACAAGGTTATAAATATAATAAGAGTCCAAGGTACTAGGAGAGAATCAGGAGTCCCTTCATCCTGTAGAGATGCGATTTTAGATCTATATAAGAAGGCAGTAGCGGGGGTAGGGGAAGTTTGGCAAGGCGCAAGGCTAGCGGCTGTGAGCAGGGAAGAGATTTCTAGAAGGCGCGCGTCTGGCTACCAACAGAAGCGGCTAACCCAGACGAGATCCTGAAAATAAATAGGACCAGCAATCCAAGTCATCCAACTGATAACTGGAGGATAGTTATCGGTTTCGGGTCAATTACTCCCAGAGCCTAAAAAAGACGAGGTTGAGACGCATACAGGGGAACTTGAAGAAGACGGCAACCTGTCCAAACAAGAGGCAGATGTACAGAGGGCCAATCCAACCAATGGAGCTTTCAGAGGTAGCTGCACTAGGAGAGTAGATGGGCAGTTGCGTTTCCCTGATGTCGGACGAGGATTACCTGTCGGTCTCGCGGGAGGAGGGGGCTGCCAGCATCTCGGAACCAAGTACCAAGAGGGGCGATACGGACGACACCGGCGAATCCACAGGAACCAACAAACATTATCCTGCGGCAGCGGGGAGTGATAAGTGATAATTAAGTTCATTATGATAATATGTTAAATATTATTCACCATACAAAGGCGGCGTCTGCCAAATCTGGCTGGTCTCAGGCTATATGGGCCGGGATAAACAGGTTCCGCAAGATAATCTGTGGACCTGGTTCTCGAAAATTAAAAAAACAAGATTGGTGTGATTCTTGCATGTGATGCTAAGCGCATCACACAATCTGTGGTATAGCACAGACATCAAATATTAAATATTAACCTTTTAGTTTGTAATAATGGGCATGAACCCACATTAATTACTAAAAATCGGCAGGATCTTAACGTAACCTTCCCCTCAGATAATATTTATGTTATGGTCAGGGAATGAAAAGTGGCGGGAGAACATTCCTTCTCTGATCATCGATATGGAACATTAAGTCTAAACGTTTACCCTGCTACCCAGAAAGCCTTGAGGAATCTCAGAAGGACAAACTGGAGTAAGTATATCGGGAAATGCTAAAAGATTTATTGACGCCGGTGGCCCTGAGCCGCCAATGACAGTGGAGGAACTGAATGACAGAGTGGACACTATCACTAGTGCCTGCAACCGGCCCTTTAATGCTGCTTGCCCAATAGTTAGGCCCAGTGGTCCAAGAAACTGAGTACCTACCGAAAGTCTATATGGGAAAAGAAGTAAGGAAGGCACAGACGAGGTCCTGAAGACCTCTCATCTTAGAAAGATACTGTCTACTAATCAAACCAGTCCTAGTTATCTAATTAAACCGGACGAATCTTGGGCTGCTTCTAGTGAAGAATCTTTGAAACTTCTTATTGAAACCCACTTTCCAGGAAGCTTTGACGACTCGGCAGAGACTATAGTACTCATCGAGAAACACACTCATTGCACATAGAAGAAAAAACGGAGCCTATGGGCACTTGAAGGTATCAAACCATATAAATCGGCTGGTCCTGAACTGAGTTCTCTCTAAAATTTTATTACTCCATATGAGCTGAAGTAAAGTGCATAAAGTGAATAAAGTTCTGAATACGTAGTTTGAATTAGTTTACCATAATCCTCCGATAAAAATGCCGCTGAATTTAGGTTTATATGTGTTGGTAGTAAGGTGTTCTGGGATGTAGCTAGCTGAAAATATGAGTTCGCCATATCAATTGAACAAATATATGGTATAGAATCTGTAACGAACTTTATTTTGTATTGATTTGCCCAGTCTAAACTACATTCCTCATTTAACGCTTCACACAAACTTCGGGATAAAGAATCTGCTACGATATTCGGTGCTTTTTCGATAATCAATCTTAAAATTAAAAGACAGCAAATTTAAGCTCCACTTTGCTAATCTTCCCGACAAATCTATTTGCAGCATCAACCATTTCAATGTAGCATGATCAGTATAGATATAGATGGTAAATGGATAACCTGCAATGTAACATCTAAATACTTCACACTTACCACTGTAGCGAGATATTCCAGCTCGGTATCATTATCATCTATCTGGAAAAAACACACTTCCAACACCATCTTTGCATACATCGGACTGAATCAAAAGCGGTGGAAAGTGACAGTTTTAATTTCGCAAATGATTGATGTGCGGCTTCAGTCCAAATTAATTTTTTCTCCTTTTTTAGTAAATCACTTGTGCGTGTTGCAACAATAGCGAAATTTTTAATTAATCTCATATGTCAGCCACATAGTCCTAGATAACGCCGTCTTTGCTTCACAGATGTTGGTTTGGGATAATTAAAAATTACCTGTATTTTTACTGGATTGGTCCGCAAGCAGCCATCACAACGATATACCTCTTTCATGATAAATTTTCATTTATCTATATTCACGCATATTTTAGCTGATTTGCCACTGGTTTAAGTAACTGAAAGTGCTCACTATGTAGCTGAGGTAACGAGTAAGTTTTCCAAATATGGAAAAATATTTTGTTGTAGCTTTGTGGGAATGACTCTATGCATGAGGAGACACATATAATTTGCGGTGGATTGCATAATACGAATGGCATGACCGTGAATTGATATAAGGGTTGTCCAGCTACAGTAAAAGCTGTCTTATTCCGGGATTTGTCAAAAGGCGTCTTTGAGATCGAGTCGCACTTTCCCGTTCGGGTCCTGCCCAATTGATAGCGGATATTGCCAGGCTCTTTGACATATTTCGATTACTCCAAGTGACAACCTACGGTCTAATTCCTCATAGACTAACTTCTAGATAACTGGTGAAATAGCATAAACCAAATATAAGTTGTTTTCCCCACTTGCGGTATTTACCTTTGATCCTTTAAAACAGTTTATGTTTGGATGATTCATATAGCATTCGAAGCCAGTACCTAATATTCTGATTGGCCACTATCGCGTAATTCTATATCTTGCACACCATTAATGAAAACCACAGCATAAGATCAAGCATCAAGATTTTTGGTTGGTTGTAGTAAAACATTGATTGATGATGTGGTTTTCCGTTTTGGTCTATCCGGTAGGTGACTCATTCTGGATAATGGATCGCCGTTCGTCAGCGAAATAATTCAACATACTATGTGCTATTTGGCAATTGAGAAAAATCTAACACCGTTGTATAATCTCCCGGCCAATCTAGTGGAGCGGCAGGGATCTGAAGAATCAATTGGGAATTTTAGTTGAAGATAGTCAAACTGAGCGAGCATTAGATTCACTATGATCGCAAAACCCTTATGCTAGGCTAGCATTATCTTTTAATGCCGAATAATACTAATGCTAACGATACTGAACTTCTGTTAAAATTGGGATCGCTTGTGTATAATATAAAGTAAAGTAAACTTATACCAACAACACGATATCGATTATCAAATTCAATAGAATTATGTAAATACTATTATTCATTTTAATTAAAACAAACAACAACATAATTGATTAAATGTCATGTACATTTTGATAATCGAATCTAATCGCATTAGATACATTAAGACCCCAGAGACTATTATTTACAATATTATTAATAAATTGTGATAAAATGGTTGGGTAGGTCAGGGGTAATAAGTAAATACGTTACCTTTCTTATTTTTACTTCCAATAATATTCCAGGATTTTTCCCAGGAAATATGCAGACCAAAAAATTAATTAATTGTTTTTTATCTTTCGTTTTTTTCTTCCAAATTATATCTTGTGTATTACAAAATATACATAAATGTAAATATTATTTATTTATAATAGTTTTTTGTTTTTAATAAAATAGTAATTTAATATTTTGTTGTAGTTTTTTTTATACATTCACAATATTATTTTTTAGTGCTTTTGATTTATTAATTAATTAATAATTTTTTTTTTTTAAATTATATAAATGATTAATTTAATATAATAATAATATACAAATTGTTTATTTATTTTAATAAGAGTAATAATTTTATTTATTATTTTTATTTTCAAATACGCCCTGAAAATTCAGCAACAAAAATTTGTTATAAAATTGGCGGATTTATATTTTTTTATTCGAGGTGTGAATTACTAAAAAAATATATTTTTCATTACAAAAATAGATTTTGATTTGATTTATATTTTTATCATAAGAATACGAAATTTATCTAATTTTCATTTGAAAAAGAAGGAAATGCATATTATTTTCCAGTTTTATATTGCCTTTGGCCAAAAACTAACGAATTATTAAAAAAAAAAAATTAACTTAAGCGCAAATTAAAAAAAGAAATATTTTTTAAAAAAATTTGAAAATTAAATTAAAGCTTTAATCTCATCGCTACTCAAATGTCTGCACTTGAGGCAGATCTAAATTAGTTTCATATTTTTATTTTTTTAAATCATAGATGTCAAAATTAATTTGACCGCCACCTACATCGTAGGACATGGTATCCGCACACCCAACAAAACGTAAATTAATTTATTTGATTTAAAGAATTAACGGGAATGTAACTGAAAATAGCCAAAAAAATATCGGAACTTGGTAAGACACAGTTGTGTTTGGTGACTGATGTTTTTTTTTATTTAGGTGAACAGATGCAAACAGATGAGTATTTTTTATATATATGTAATGTATGTTTAGAGCGTGCACTTAATTCTCAAATAAATTTTGTATCAATTGCAAATCTTCAACAATTTTTTGATAAAATTTAACCTGTTCCGCAACAAAATTACGTATTGTTTGACGCATATGCGTATCTCGTTCGTCCCGGAAATGTGACAATTCAGCCATTAATGTATATGACATAATATCGGTACGTCGATTCACCTCCTGCAATTGAAGATTACTCATTTTTTGCTCGGCCGTCAATTTCTCACTTTCTTTTCGTTTGGTCATCGCATTTTTATGCTCCGCCAAAATATCTGGGAATGAGCTTAGAACACCACGATAAATGTGCAATCGATCCGAAAATGGTATCCAATCGTATTTCGGTTGGTCGCCATATAATCCGCCAATTTTAATAAATATTCCGGCCGCTTTTCCGACTGAATTTGATAAGCATATATTCGTTGTTGCACGTCGCTCGTCTACCTCGAGTGCCCTAGCTAATTCCGAAAAACCTTCACCGACCCGTTGGAAATCTTTTTTCATCACGGTTTGATATTTTTTCGCCTGATCATTGCATATGGCGAATAAATTTTTCACCGCTATATCCATGCTCTGCGTGAAAAGAGTACACGTATCTGTTTGTGAATCGACCACAGATTGTAATAGTTGTCGATCGGGTGGTGTGATCGCGGCACAATATGTTGCGCCTACGAGTGGATCTTTTTCTGCACCCCGTTTTCCTTGTTTCCATTTCTTTTCGTCGGTACAAGTCAAAAAATGCCGCCATACTTCACAATTTGCCAGAACTGGATGCCGACACACCCAATCGACAAATTCTTGTAGTTGGATTCGACGATGTTCAATAAATGTTTCTTCGTAGCGGCCCGAAATTTGCTTATCGGGTAGCGGTGGAATTGGAATAAGGCAATATTTGTCTACTAGTCGTTCATGTAACCAGTCAAAGTGTTTGTAACGGCGTGAAACCTTAAAATATTAAAATTGGAAAATCTCAATCGAAACGAAAATTTGAACCAAAAAATCTATTTTATACAGTTTTCCATTTTATGCAGGTTCAAATCTAGCAAATATACTTAAAACGAAAAAATAAATAAACTGTGATACTTACTGCAATTCCATTAAAGCTTGGCGTTAATTGATATGCAATAAAACTTTTCATCCCCTTGAATTTTGTTTCCTTTTTGGGTGACCGCACGGCCACCGTATACGTTTCCGTCGCGCGATGCCAAAATAAACCTTTATCCGTTTGAACAATATAAACTTTATCCGTATCGGGCACCGTCGGATTAGAATTTCCTAGAATATATGAATCACCAGATTTTGCAAAAATTTTCGATTTTGATTTGATTGGCATTTGAGACGATGCAATCGAAATTGTATCGTCCGAGGGTGTTGGCGGGAGACTATGCCCATCATAGCCGGCACTTTTTTGGGCATGCACTTGGGATCCACCGGCATGGTTTGGTCCACCAATCACATCGTAACGATCCTCATCATCCCAATCATCATCCGAATCCTCTTGCTGGTCATTCCAATCGTCATTAGTTTGATCATATCGTGGCAATTGGGGTGGAGGAAAATTTGGTATGTTATTGTTAATGGGTGCCGAAGCTGGTGTAGTCGATTCATTTACCGTTTCTACGTATGCGGCCGGAAATAAACCTGTAATACCTTGTGAATTTGTTCCCTCCCACCATCCTTCGCCCACATCGGTACGTGTAACTGTCAATACTTCACCAGAAAATATTGTTATTTCGGACGTATTTGCCTCGCCCGAGAAATCGTATAATGCTTTAACACGCATTTTGTTTTTCCTTAAACTCTAATTTTCTTTTCTTATGGGTATAAATTTTTCCTATTTTTCCTTGGCAATTTCCTTTTTCTTGTGTAACGCATGTCAAAAATATGAAAAAATTAAATAGAAAATAGAAAAAAAAACGGTTATTTAACTTTGTAAAAATCACGTGCACACATTTTCTTCGCGTATTTGATAAAAACTATAAAATTTGTTCTTCGACTAAGTGAAATTTGATCTTAAGTGGAAAATAGAAATAAAACGTTAGCAATAAAAGTGAAAAATTAATAATCTAATTGAGTTCTATAGTTTAGTTTTTTTGATGGTAAACATAAATGAATTTGAATTTTCTAAAGGCGTGGTGACGTAGTCACGTATGCAAAGATGGAATATCTAGAATCTAGGGTGTGTCGCATAGAATTTTTGAGAATCACACAAAATTCTGAAGTCAGGCTAAATTTTCTAAATCACGTTTTATTATTATTCATAGACTCTTGAAATACTCCGATTAATCAAATGTCTAAATTATTTAGATTTACTGTAATTTTAAAACGATGTACAAATCGAAATTATACCACTGGTCTTAATTGTTATAGCACAAACGATAAGAAACGATATTTTCAAAACAAATTCGAAATTTTCGAATCTTTGTTTGTTTTTCATAATACTATGGCATACGCGTTATCTATGTATACAACCAAAAAAAATTAATTATCGTTATCGCGATTAATTAAATTATGACTCAAATGGGAAAATCGCGCACATCATATCGATATAATCTAAATTTATAGCCAACCATATTCAATATCTAATTTCACCGCTGTTCAAAACCTCAACTTACACAGCAAAAAAGGTAATATATTTTTCAGTTTTCACATAAATATTTTATTGACAATTTTCTTATATTTCTTTCTACAAATACATATAACCAAACAGCAGGTAGTTGTAATCTAATTTAATTTATAAGTTTTTTTTTCGACTTTGTAAGCAATTTGTGTTCATGAAAATGTAAACATCGCACAAATTGACCTATACACGAAAAAATAAATAAAAATATTTTCTTTCTTTGTACAATTTAAGCAGATATATATAAAGTAAATTGAATTACAACAAACCGTACACAACAACCTAATTTACCATAAACAAAACCAAAAGAGTTTTTAACTCTTAATGAAATTAAATTTATGAAAAGCCTTAAAGAAATCGATGCGATTTATTTAAAGTCACGCGCGCCGTTTTTATTGTGCAATGAAAATGAAATTTAAAACATTCCACATATGTAGGTAGGTATTAACAATAAACATTTCGACATAATTTCCAAATGCACATACAATAACATTATAGATAATAATATACTCGTTGAACTTGGAATATGAACAATTCAAAACAAAATAAATTCCCACGAAAATTTCCAAATACAAATCTACAATTAATGAAGATGTACATTTTGCATACCTATCGATTCTATATTTGAATTGTATTATTCCGGGAAAATTGTAGAAATAACAAATCAAAATAATTTTTTTTTGGAAATTTCCAATTCGATGATGATGCAACAAAATAAATGTCTGATATTTTAAATTTAACGGATTCATCATTTATAATTCCAAGAGAATTGTAAGTTGTTGCCACTGGTTTGTAATTGGACCAATAATATTTAGAGGTGTGTTAGGAATTGAAATTCACCTTTATGTACCACTACAAAAGCTTAGCCATTATTGGAAGTTAATTAAATAAATTCGTACAGCTCATAACGATGTTAACATGTCACCATAAATAATTTAGAAATTATAAAGAATTAAGAAAACGAAAGGTAGATATTTTCAAGATTCTACCGAATAAAGTAAATTCAAGATTAGATTAGTTACTGCAAAACTCGTGCTGGAAAAGTTTTGAGAAAAACGAGCCTTTAAACTGCGCAGTGAAATACTTATCGGATACTTTTAAAACTATACTACAATCATTAGCTGAAAATTGTAGGTCCTTAAATAGGCAGATAAATTCTATATTCATCGTAGATTCCCTCTAGAATAATGAGAAATTGACGATAAAAAGGACCAAAGAAACGAGGGTCATACAGCAATAGAATAAGAAAAAATGCAGTAAAATTATATACAAACATGGGTTTAGTGTGACTGGTGTACGATTAATTTGGAATATAGAAATGATAACCTTAACACCGAGGTAAATAATAAAGATAATAAATCGATTGAACTACTCAACTCTGTTCTACTTTAGTCAGATAATGAGACATTAATGCATTATTATTATGAAGGTGATACATTAGCCTGTCTGCTATATTGGTAAATGGCAAAAATTAGATCATGAACAGTTGTAGGATAACATAACTATATATTTATGTAGGTCTATTCTTACTAATCCCAGTTTACGGTTGATTGTACTGCCAATAATAATGAAAATTCTATGTTGAGGGAGTATTACAGCGAAATAGTTATATAGCTAGTGGCAGGTCAACACAAATCAACAGCAACAGGAAATTTTAATAAAAATTAAAATCATCTACACAAAGAGACAAAAATTATGTATTTTGCATGAATTACACAAACAACACAGACGGCACACAATAATAAAGTTCATGATAAAATTCATCGTCTTTAAAGTAGATGTTAATAACAACATAACATAAAACCATAACAAACCACAAGACACATTAGTGGATCAATAAAATTCACATAATTATGTCGCCCTAAACTGTAGCACATTGCGATGGAGACCACGTCAAAACACAACAAACACATGTGGGTCACTTCTAGGTCACCTACCTTCCCCCAAAATACCAATTTTTTTTTATAAATGTGTCACTACAATCTGTGGCGCAACACTTCTCGCGCAATTTTACGCTAATTAATCAATTTAAGCAGTCTGAATAATATATTACGCTCATGTACAACTATAAACACAAATAAATTCCAATTAACACAAATTTTTGATTGATAAAAATTGAATACAAAATGATAAAGACAAGAGTGTGGAGAATCGTGTAGATTCTTGACGTCCATGACGTCACTATTAAAAACGAAAATTCATCACACTCTACAGTTCTACACACAATTTGATTTGCAATACAAATTTCGCAATAAATGGGTATGAATCAATTCAGCTTTATAATTAGAGATATAGATTATTGTGAAATGATAAATATATTAGTACAGATGACAAAATTCATAAAAAAAAAATATTTTTATTTTTTGGGTGGTGTAGGAAAATGTCAGCAAACAGCACAAGGAAAAATGTCACTCACTTGTTTTGACCCAGCACAATCAAAATATTTCATATCACACACACAGCATTTGATTGCAAGCGTTGAATAAAAATGTATACATAACAAACACACACCACTTTTTTTTTTATTTTAATTAAATTAAATTGATGAAATGAGTTTAAATTAGCTTTATGATGTTTATTTTACTCTACAACTTTTTTTTCTATTGTTTCAAATTTCGTTTGCAATGACTGCGATTTTGACAGTTTTTGTCATGACATTTCGATAGCAAGTGAATGGTGGTGTTTGAAATGGAATGAAGTTTGCTATAGAAATACACTGTAAAATTTTGGTTTTATGTGCTGAATATAAATATTTGCTGAACAACAAAATTTAAATTTTTAATGGTAAGTTAGGGGTTGATTTTTAGTTGTAGATATTTATTTTATTTTGTGGGCGGAATTTTGGAAAAAATTCAAGTATTCTCAAAATTATAATAAAATATAGTGGTTAAGCGCTGAAAACAATGACGAAAACAACCAAAATTTGTCGGCGGCGTAATTTTGGTTGTTTTCGATGTTGTTTTCAGAGCTATAGGCACTATATTTTGTAAAACTTATCGATTGTCGATATTTTTTTGAAAATAAATGCGAAATGTCATAACAGTTACAAATATTTTTGAATTGAGATTTTCAAGTTGTGCAAACAATTTTCAAAACCAAAAAGCCAAATAACATGAGTTATTTACAAATTGAATATTTAAATGATTCATTTGAAGAAGATTTAACACAAATTGAGGTAGAAATTGAAGTCAACACGGAATCAGGCCGTGCAAATACACCAATCCAACTTGGAATGGAATTTGCAAAAAAATCGAATCATTAACCATTCGGGATCTGAAATTGAGTCATACGGAAAAAGATGAGTTGGTTGCAGCTCTACTTAATTGTGTATTTAACCGACCACCTTTATATGATTATTGTTTGCCGGTGCAACAACGAATAATCAACAGGTGGTGGGCTGAAATAGCGGAAGAGCTAACCCCAAAGTTTGGCGAAGTGCCAATTATTGTATTAAAAGATACATTTAAAGACCAAAGAGACCAATATACTCGATATAAATGTGCATCGGCAAAGACACCAAGCGGCTCCGGTGTAACATCTTCGAAAAAATTTACCCCGAAACACAATGACATCTTCCGTCAGTTATAACCAAAATCATAATTGATGTCTATCTAAATGTCAATAAATGTGTCTAAAATTAAATTTAAAAGAGTGTTAATCTCAGCTAGCATAATTTACAAAATAATACATGAAAAAATTGTTTTTTTGCCACCTGTGACATCTAACTAAAAAAGAGTGAATTAAAAAATACACGAATTTAGCTGAATCCTAAACCAGTTTTGCATCAAAGACACAAATTTTTAAATAAATTGGTCTGTCAACTTATCGATATTAAATATTTTTCAATTCAATTTTCAACTTTCTCGCTTATTAGAACGAATTTTTATAAAAACGATATTAATCGCAATAGATAATATGAAGGTACAAGTTTTACAGATTCGTGGAAAAAATATTGAAAAATTTAGTTTGTGACTAAATGGTTTTTGTCAAAAATTCATCAACTTTCAGACATAGATTCAAGTGGCAAGTATAAAAAATGCAGAAATTAGCAGAAATGAAATTGTACCGCGTCAAGCAACTTTGGTTTTGCGGACCTGAGTTTAATTTGTCCCGGTTAGGGCCAACATTTTTCTGTTTTAATTTCATTTGTCAAATTAGTTCAAACTCAGCTCCTGTAAAATTATCAATTTTCTCCAGTCACGTAGCAAATATAAAAGATGGATTGTATCAATGTCAGTAGTGCCTACCCTACTGAAGTTGTCACAAGTTTCGAAAATGTTTTCCCAATATTTTGCTGCTTAGTGGTCAATGAACTTTTGCTAAATTGTAATTTTGTTTTGGTTAACGTTTTTTTATATTTGGACTAGAGTGGCGAAGACGATATATAAGGGAGATTGGAAAAAAGGAGAGTTGATAATTGTGATTTTGTTATTATCTAGTTAGTATAGACATTCTATACAAGTCATTGTTGTTTTTTGTGATTTATTTTGAGATAATATTCGAGTTCAAAGTTAGCTGTAGCTTTATAGATTTTTACTAACATGCACTAATAGTTCTATATGACTTAGGACCATAATGTGTTCAATTGCATGTTTTTTTGTTATAACGTAAATCGCGGTATATTCTAGGTTCACACATTATTCAGGAAACTCCACCCCACCCGTGTCGTGTTGACATTTCTTTCACATCGTTACAGGGTGCATCAGTAACGAAATTGTATGGCGATGAGTTTATACGTACATGCGATTTGAATAGAGAAAATTAAAAATTTTAACCGAAGCCAAGTTGACATAATTTGTTCTCGCCTGTTTACTACATAAAATTTAAATTTGAGTAACTTTCGCGTGATGCGTTTTCGTCAGAGGATTGAATTGGTCTTCAGGTCTCAAATGTAATCTGGAAAGAAAAATTTAAGAATTCAAAGTTTTTGGAATCAAAGATAAGAAATAGAAACTTTTGAATCTGAGATTTTCAACATAAGATTTGAACATTTTCTATAAAATTGTTGACTGGCTGAGAATATCTCACCCAGAATATCAAATTGTATATTTCATTAATTCGTAAATTTCCCTGCCCGAATAAACTATTAGATCAGAGATGCCATGCCCAGGTATGGTTACGGTCGTTGGTATGTGTCGTTTGATTATATATTATATATACATATATATTTAGGCCCATAGTATATCTTCTATGCCTCGTTTCGGTCGTTGTACCTCCTTTTTGCTTGCTAATAATAATTCATTGTCCGCAATCAAATTGTTACTGCCATTGGATTTGTTGAAGAATTAATTCGCAATTTAACCCAGCTGTATTCAAGCATGCCATTTTTTCCCAGTAATTGCTCATGTTGTAATAAACTACAAATGTCCATTTCATAGCTACCACCTCGAGTTTACTTATTTCTTCGAAGTAAATCAATGTGTAGTGATTGAAAGGGGTTATGTTTACGTTG
The DNA here is from genome assembly GCA_951394425.1 of Tipula unca. Lineage (NCBI taxonomy): Eukaryota > Metazoa > Arthropoda > Insecta > Diptera > Tipulidae > Tipula > Tipula unca. Next base: position 206,980,575 of record OX596380.1, read on the forward strand.
GCCTGCACAATTCTCAAAATAGAGCAAATTGATAATGTGGCTAACGCTAGATGATTGACGGTCCTGTTCTTTACTTGTTTATGAGGCTGCCGCCTTAAAACTTGATTGTCTGACCTTAGTTTGTTTTCATGGGTATAATTTCCTGTAAGCCTTCTTCAATTTGTAATTTACACAATTTCATAACCTTAATAGATTGCATTTTCGCATTTGACTGCCTCCACGATTCTCCCTAGCTTCCACCGTGTGGCATGTTGTTGTTCGTCTTTCAATAATACCAGGTCATTGATCGTTAGATTTGGCTGGCTGCTCTTCCATTTAGTTCGTTGTTGGAGTTGGTGGAGGTATTCCGAGGACCACCGTTTCCAAAAGTCTTGAACCATTCTCCCGACTACATGCCATCTCGTTCTTAACGATATGCGGTTAATTTCTGTAGCTGGTAGAGCCTGAGAGAATCTCTTATCAAAATTTGCCCAGGCGTTAGTGCTGACAGATCTGCAGCATCACTTGTTAGTGGCGTTAGTGGGTGAGAATTGAGACATGCTTTTATTTGGGTAGTCACGGTATATAGCGCCTCGAAAGTGAGTGTTGTTTCGCCTATGATCCGCTTGAGATGAAATTTCATTGATTTAATCCCTACCTCCTATGAAGTGCCAATTGGTTCCATTGTCAGCTATCATGGTGACTATGTCGCTTGGTAATGTTGTCATTGCGCGGTGGTGTTCCTTCTGCATTACGTTGTTTGCTCCTACGAAGTACGTTCCATTATCAGGGTAAATGTCGATGCATAATCCTCTCCTGGATATAAATCTTTTGTAAGCGGCAATGAAGGATTATGTTGTTAAATCACCTATTATTTCAATATGAATGGCCTTCGTTATGTTTTTGACCCCTGCCTTTGGCAGATCTCAATTGGATGGGCCTGGCCTAGTAGATTCCCGTCTTGGAAAACGGTCTTCCCAGCCTCACTCTTGCTGATGGTAGGTTTCCCATTAGTTACTGGATTTTTAATTGAACTTTACACGTAGCAAGCCGTTTTCGTTTATAGTTCGATTTAATGATAGAATTTTGCTATTCTTGCTGATTTTTTCGGCTTGATTAAGACGGTTTATTTCCTTGTGGAAATCTTGAGAATTATTATTTCTGTGCTTTGGAGTTCTGAACCAGTTAATTAATTTCTCCTACGTGAGCTGTTGTTGATGAACCTTTTGCAGTATGCAACTATACGTTTCAATTTGTTGTAGTTGGAGCATCGCTCAAATAATGGAAAAGCGTGAACTTCTGTAGTTATTGTCATAATTTTTATCGCTTTTTCTACTAACTCCTCTGATTTATGCGTATTACTTCGCATAATAGGGTTGATTGCCTTTGAACTAGTTAGCTTTTGCCGAAGAAAATCTGGACCTTCCATTTGATTTTTATTAGTGCTAACGGTGTCGTACCACGCAAAGCTATATCCGCTGGATTATCGCATGACTTTACGTGATGTCATGTCTGGTAGCATAGCTTTTACTACCGAAATTCCGTTTGCCAGGAACGTTTTAAATTTGTTTGGTTCCTCTGTGATCCGTAGACTGTATATCCATAGGTCGCTGGTTCATATCCGGCTCGAAGGACCATATAAATTTTAGGGTTGTGGACTTAGATAGGCCTTTTCAAATAAAATAAGCTTTTAAAAAACATTCCTTTTTTCATTTATTTCAAGGCAGCTTTAATGATAAAAGGTTTAATATTCCAGAAAGAAGAATTCTAATATACGATTTTCCCAGACGTTTTGTCGATCGAAGAAATATTAAGTTTAACGTTAAAGCTTTCAAATTTATATTTTTAAGACATGCTAATTCATGAAAACTTTTGAATAAATAATTATGCGACTTAAAATATTTAATTCCATTGCATTTTTCTAATTTAGCTTAAACATTTATAAAAAGCTCTACAAAAATTTCGCCTCACCATAAAAAGAAAAGCTTCTCTGGAAACCATTGTTCAGTGTATTGATCATGAACGTTAAAAAAAATTAAAGAACTATACAATCAAATTTAATTGTAAATCTTAATAATTAGAGAATAAATAGCTTTATAAAAGTTTAAAATAAATAAAGTTTATATACCTATTTTAAGTTTCATTATCTACTTCTTGGTCAATTGAGAAAGTTTAAGAATAAAAGATAACGTTTTTAATTACTATTTTTGAATCATAACCTTTTATGAAAGCACTTAATTTTAATTTTTGATTTAATCATATCGAAAGCTTTAACTAAGCGGACAGACAATAAATAATTTTTATTAAAGTTTTTTTTATAATAAATTTAAGTAACCTTTGTCCTCAACCTCGTTTATAGCTAAATAATATTCTCGGTATAGAGCGCACGATAAATTAAATTCCAATTTAAATTAATCGCTTATCTCTAATCCAAAAAATTATAGAGATATGAAGAATTTTACAATTTTACAATTTTTAAAGATAAAACAATTTTATTTCCTATCTTAAAGTTTATTTTTTTTTAATTTTTATGATCGTAAAACACACAAAAGAAGTATATAAAAAAAAAAAATCTCCAGAAATATCCTTGTCGTAGTCATAATATTATAGTAGTATAGTTACTCGCAAAGTACGAGTATACAGTAAATTAAAAATGAACATTAGACGAAGGAATAAAAACAAAAAAAATCGGCAAAAAATTACGATATTTTTTATGTTAATTTCCCATTTTCCCCGTTGTATTCGTTGTTGTTGTAAATAAATTTGATCCCTTATTTAGATAATAATCACAATATTATCTATATTCTGTGTGTGTGTGTATATATATGTATATATGCATATATTCTCGCATATTCCTAACAAGAAATGTGAGCAAGAATAAAAGAAGCTTTCGAGCTTTTTTATAGTCTTCCATACACGCTCTGTGTGTGTGTGCCTTTTATTTTTCTAATGTGACATGGGGGTATAAAATGGTATATAGTCTCATATATAGAATACAGCTAGATATATGTATATACATATATGTACATCATGCTGGGAAAATTCAAAGTTTAGATATAAGAAAAAGACGACGAATTGATTCAGTTCTATTTATATGTATATCCTTGTGTACATACTGACTGTATATGTACATATATGAGTTAGTAAAATTAATGACTGGCGAATTTCTGATATAATATTATAAGTATGTATATGGCCGCTAGCATAATTTATTAAGGAAAAATTCTTTATACTGTTTATACAAATTTGTTGTTATTTTTTATGACGGTTTCCTATAATTACGTTTTTATTTATTCATATCGCATTTATCATGTAATAGGGATGCTGTACTATATACTGACAACATATACTTATATAAACTAATTTGTTTTATGTACATAGATATATATACATAATATGAGAATAGGTTGTTTAAGCTAGATGAATATAGTATACGAGGATATATAGGCAAATTATGATTTGAAATTATTGTATTAATTGTGGTGTGGGAAAAGGGGGTTAAGTTAAATGGTCTACAAACAGCTGAATGTCATCCTCACCGGCACGCGGTGCAGCCTGCTAGGTAACTAACGAGGCTCTGGCGACTGAGACACGGTGGTATAACCAGTTAATGATGTTTTCAAACAGGACCCTCTACCAACTCATCCTGGTCTGATTGGTAGATGCTCCATGACCAGTAAAACAAACAATGAGTATAACAAATTCTTGTAACTATACACCAGGTGGTAACCTTGTTTAAAAGCCCTTTTGGGCATCCCAACCTATTTGGACAAAACACCCACGGTGGCAATATCACTACCACCATTAGCGATACCCTGGAATGGGATAACACAGAACTAGAAAATCTAAACAAAGATCTCAAAAACAAGGAGTTAAAAGATGCTTTAAATCTAGTAATACCTGAGAAAGAAATCACTAAGGTACAGCAAGAAAATGATACGAATGATCATATAGAGGTTATGTATGAAAGAGATGAGGAAGAACTCAATAGAGAAACGGGATGGATTCTGAACCGTAACAAAAAAAACAAGAAACGCAAGCTGAGTAAATCATCACAGGTTACACCCGAACTTGGTGGTCTGTTGTGAAGCTGTTGCCAGCTCCGTATCTTGCAGCTTCTACAAGTGTGCGTGTTACCTCCCTGTGGTGACCACCGGGCAACTAATACACCATGTTTTTATGTGGTGTACTAGGCGAAAACACGGCGCTAAAAAACTGGGCCGGGTAAAGGTGTCACCCGTACCGTGCTGATAACCGGCCAGGCTGGGGGCCCGGTCTAAAAACTAGTCCAGCCACTAACGGTGTATCCGGATACTTGGCGCCCTCCGGATCATGTAGCCTTACCTGTGTATTGTGGATCTCTGCACAGGTGGACCTTCTTTCTCCGCTACTCGTTGGACCTATTATGGCAGACAAATTAAAATCAAAAGAGCCCGGTGCTCTTTAAAACCAGAAACCAGTGCTGTGGAGACATCGGCCTTTAGGCCCGGTCTCCAAAGTGCAAAAAGGGGCATAAGACCAAATGAGGCTGGCCCCTCGAAACCAAAGGGCAAAGGCACGAATGCTGGCCCTCCAGCGTTAGGGAACTATCAGACCAGGAAGAGAGCCTGGCGCATGATCTCCAAGATCATCAACATACCGTTGGAGCAGAGAACGGATAGGGACAGGGATACGCTTGCGTGGGCAAGACGTATCACTGAGCCAAAGCAGGAGGGTTCCGAGATCTTACAGCCGAAAAGGCAGAGATCTGATGATGAACCGCCTATGGAGGCTAAAAAGAAGCGGGCTCCGGATATTGTTACCAGGCCGTTCAACGAGGTGCTAAAGGATCACCTGCTCATGTCAGTCATTGACAGGGCTCAAGAAGATGGGGGCATTACGGCTATTAACTGGAGGAAGGTGGAGAAGGCCTTAGCCGCCATCTTCCTAAACATTATGCGGGAGAACCAGGACCTGTTCCGTCCTGCCGAGACGGAGGGTGGCACCGAGGTCACGTCAAACTGAGCCGATGATAGGTCGGTGACCCTCTACAAAAAAGCGATCGGCAGCCTGGGCGAAATCTGGCCGGGGGCCAAATTAGAAGTGGTGAAGAGGGAAGAAATTCCCTGCAGGCCAAGGGCGGGAGCCTGGATCGCTGCGGAGCCTAGTGATCCAAGGGAGATCTTAGAAATGTTGAAAATCAGCAATCCGGATCTGACAACGGCCACTTGGAAGATTGCCAGGTTAAAACAGGTAAAGGCAGAAGCAGATCACAGATCGGCCGTCATTATCATCAACAGAGAATCCGTGGGTGCTTTGGCAACATCTGGAGGCCTGATCAGCTATGGATTTGGAGCGATTACGCTCAAAATTTATAAGCGCGATGAGGCTGACAGATCTGAGGAACCTGCAGCAGGGGGGGAAACCATTTGTGGTGTGCCGCCTGGTGTTGGTCACCCAGAAGCCCGCAGTATCCCGGAGGACGCTCAGGAGACACTATCCCTGGACTCGAAGATTTCGAGATCAATGGGACGAAGCTGTGCGCATCTAACGGACTAATCAACGTCAGAGGAGTCTGACTCAAGAGTGGTGGAGGGAACCAATATCTAATGCTTAAGATCCTTCAGATCAAACTCCATCACTGTAGAGCCGCCTCACCATTAATGTGGTTCTGGTCCAGGAACATTGAGTCAATGGTTACCGGGCCTCAGAACTGCCAAATATAAAATACTACATGCGAAAAATGAAGGTAAGATACGTTCCTGCATTCTCGCTAGAAATAATTTAAATATTTTTATACTACTAAATTACAGCAACGCTGATGTAGTGGTGGTTAGCATCGAGATGGATGGACAAAATCTCTGGCTAATATCGGCCTACCTATACCATACGAGGAGGAAAATATACCACCAGGTAGGTTGGGCAGTGCAATAATGGAGGCTCGAAAACGAAAGGTAGGAGTCATCATGAGCAGTGATGCTAATGCGCATCACTCAATCTGGGGAAGTACAGATATAAACAGGCGAGGTGAGTTACTCCTTGATTTTATTTTAAGTACTAACCTAAATATATGTAATATCGGGTGCATGCCAACCTTTATTACTAAAAATAGACAGGAAGTGTTGGACATCACACTTGTCTCGGATTTTATTAAGGAGAGGGTATTGAACTGGAAAGTGTCCGAAGACCATTTCTTTTCTGACCATTGTTATTTCCAGTACGAAGTGGATACAAAACCCACTAGCAAACCACCATTCAGAAATAGGAGGAAAACTGATTGGGATTGTTTCAGAACCATTCTGGGTAACTTATTACCGGTATCGGTTCAAAACCCTCCTGTATCTACACAGGAGCTTGATGCTCTAGTAACTAAGGTATCTGATGCTTTTAACAAGGCCATGTTAGGTGCATGTCCTATCAGTATGCCCTTGGGTAAATCTCGGCCACCCTGGTGGTCAAGAGAACGCCAAGGTACTCGTATGAAACGCAGGAGACTGTTCAAGAAAGCAAGGAACACAAATGCTGCTGCAGATTGGGACTGTTATAAGGAAGTCCTCAAAACCTATAAGTACGAGCTCTACTGTGGCAATATACAGGAGTCCTCGGAGGCGGCCAGGCTACGCAAAGTACGATGTACTAGTCCTTCCATCCCGGGTTATCTGCAGCGACCGGATGGTTCATGGACTACATGTAGTGAGGAATCCCAGGAGCAATTATTAGAAACGCATTTCCCGGAGTGCTCGGTACTAGCTCCGGAGAGACCCAAGATAAATAGGAGTATAGACTCCGTAAGTCACATAGTAAAAAGGCGGAATATTCTATGGGAAATAAACAGCTTTAAGCCATAAAAGTCGGCAGGACGTGATGGCATTATCCCTGCGGATATCCAGCGAACTATTGACTTAACCCACCCTGGCAGGAAGTTATCTTCAAAGGCAGCCTATAGAACTCTGTTATATTCCTAGAAAGTGGATTGAAGTAAAATTAATATTTATACCTAAGGCGGGAAAACGCTCAAAAACTTTAGGCCTATAAGCTTATCTTATTTTCTGTTGAAAACACTGGAAAGACTAATAGAGGCTCACATTAGAGGCTCAATCAAGCCGGGCGAGCTGTCGGAATCTGAATACGCATACTGTAAGGGACGATCGGTGGAAACAGCTCTCCACTCCCTTATAGGCCCGATTGAGAAATCTCTACTCCTGCAAAATTGCCATTGGAAAGAGATGGGGTATGGAGCCCCACATAGTACACTGGCTCTACGTCTCAGTGGTAAAACGTATACTGCTGTATGGGGTTGTCGTCTGGTGGCCAGCTTTAAAAATTATGGCCAACCGTAAACTATTGATGAAAGTCCAAAAAACCTCCTGCTTGCGTATAAGTGGGGCTCTCAGGAGCACACCTATACTCAAGCTCTGGAGATTCTATTTCATCTTACTCCCTTGGATATTGCGGCAGAGCAGCTTGCATATTGCACAGCCATTCGGCTCAAATCCATCTATGTGGACCTGTAACAAAGCAGGGCACTCATCTATCCTATGCAACAGGGGTATTCCGGAAGCTACCGACTACGCTATTCCTTTGCCATCTGTTGAGATGAAATTCCAAACTGAGTATCCCACCAGAGAGGACTGGGTGAACGAAACTGTTATGGACAATGAGGCGCTAAGCTTCTTCACGGATGGCAGAAAAAAGTGATAGAGGGGTGGGCTGCGGGGTATTCTGTGAGGTACTAACCTCTCTTTTCGTCTTCCCGACTTTTGCAACGTTCTTCAAGCTGAACGAGGGATATTCGAATTTTTACGGACAGCCTGGCTGCTATTAAAACGCTACAATCATACTCCCTGACGTCGAAGGTAGCCCAGAACTGTCTGGCATCTTTAAATGAGATGGCTGATCAGTTCAACATCCGCTTGACGTGGATGCCAGCGCATTTCAATATCGCAGGGAATGATATGGCAGATGAGTTGGCCCGTAAGGGTACAGCATGCCTAATAACCCAAAGCAGGCGGGAAATAAAGATACCGCTTGCTTCATGTAAACTGGTGCTTCAGGAAATAAAAGAAACGAACGTCAGATAGTCCAACGCCAGTTCGTGTGTAATAACCAGGCAGATATGGCGTGGACTTAACTGGTCCAGATCAGGCCAACTGATATCGCTTCGACGGCACCATATTGGCATGGTCGTGGGAGCTGCTATATTGGGAGATTGTCTCATTGGGAAACATGTGAGCAGACTGGGTGTCCCAGCCTACGATTTCTGCCGCAGGTGGTGAGGAGGAGGAAGAAAATGTACTCTATCTGTTCTGCACCTGTCCTAGTCTAGCGTACAGCAGAACAAAATTTATGGGAACTTCCCCTTTGAATGACCTCACGGATCTTAGTAAGATTGAGATCCGAGATTTAAAGCGCTTCTTGGCAAGCTCAGGATGGTTTAGCCAGTGAAAAAAGAGGAAACTCGAATGTGGTACAGCTACGGACCAATTTTGTGTCTATGCCAGTCCTTTAGGACGGCCACCCCTACCTAACCTAACCTACACCCTAACTGAAACAATCAATCAAGCTGCTTCCAACCGGAAGTAGGAATGTACAACAGGAGAAAAAAGCTCAGGTTTCACCGAAATCGAAACAATCAAGTAAAGAACTCTCAACCGGAAGTAAAAATATACAACTGGAGAAAAGAGTGTCACGGCCACTTATCAGAGTATTAAATAGTGGTGATATCAAAATAAATATCCCAGACGGTGATAGCTATAGAAAGTTAACAGGAGCTCTTAATGAAGAAACGACAACATGGTATTCCTACGAAGATAAGCAGACAAAGCAAACCAATGTCATTGTTAAGAAACCGCAGACGTTCCATGCAAACCAGAAGAGATAAAAGAGTATCTTTTTGGAGAAACGATACAAAATTAACGAACTTACACAGTTGCTAAAAAGAGGTGACAAAACATCTCTTCCATTATAAAGGGTGTTTTTTCTTGGTACGCTGTACAGGAAAGCATTGAAAAAGATCCAAATCAATCAATTCTTGTCTTTCCACTTTATAATAGTAATTAAATTTATCGATTAATATTTTAGATTTTTAGAATTTTTTTAGATTTTTGTCATTGTTCTGGATTGGGTGAAACTAGGCCACAATACACGTGGTTATTGTTTTATTTGATTTTCTCAGTTCAACTGAATACTAATCCAGAATTTGCGAGATAGACATCAGTGCCACTAGGTTTCACTGTTAGTTCTATCAATTGGTAAAACTTGGCAGCGAAGCTCGTGGTTATTGTTTTATTTGATTTTCTCACTTCTACGAGTTTCATGCAAATCAATCCTATAAAAATAACAAAAGTAACAAAACAAAAACATCGGAGGACTCCCTAAACGCATTTTTCCGAAATCAGGACATTATTTAACACATCAAATTTAAAAAAAATATCTTAAACGATGTCCTAAAGAGATGATTATAAACAGCGAATAACCCGAAAAATTAGAACATAATTCTTAAACAAAATTAAGAATTAGGCAACATCGGCAACTTCCACACAAAAACACGAAATCTCTTTGAGTTTATTCGTGAAGATAAATTCAATTGTAAATACAACCACGAATTGCGAGGCCAAGTTTGATCAATCCAGAACAATAATAAAAATCTAAAAAATTTCCTGGTTATCAACAATTGATAGAACTAACAGTGAAACATAGTGGCACCGATGTCTACCTCGCAAATTTTGGACTATTGTTTAATCGAAATTTTATAATTATATAAAACTCATAAATTTTAATAATATGTATTCCATAATTTTAACATAATGGAATATCGACATGAAACTTTAAAACTAGCATTTTTAGTCTTTTATTAGTTCAGTGTTTTACTTTTGGTAATTTTAATTACAAGTAGAACGATCGATTTAATTATATCAAAGAATATGTTCGCCTATGTTGTTTTTGTATTGTACCTAGGATTGATTGAGTCTAAGAGAGGATTGATAAGAGTCTCTAGTCGATAGAGGTATCTATAGGTATAAGGTAAGGGAGCAAATAGCGCAGTGGTTAATCGTTTGGATCGGGAGGTACCGGATTCGAGTCCCAACAGAGGCGGGATGCTAATGAGATTTTTCATCTCCCGATTACGATCGGCGATTAAATTAAAAACATCTATGACACATTGTTATAATGTAGAACTCATTGGCCGATCAATCGTTCATATTAGTACAGGACACATACAGGAGTTTCAAAGGACAATAAATCCACTAGTGGAACAGTCTCTAATAATGTACGAGTATGTATGTGTTGGTATTTATTTAAAAAAAAAAAAAGGGAAGTCGGCAAATCAGATCCGTAACTTAAGGATAAGGATTGGATCTGAAAGTTGAGATGGCTCGGCCTTGATTAGGATGTAATAATATGACTGATATGAGCCTTCATTATTTCTTCTTATGCTAAATTTTTGCTTTCTTTTACAGAAAGACATTGCAAACGGAAAAATTTAGTTTTCCAAAATGGGGGTTTATATAGTTTCGCCCTATTTTATACAATATACAAGAAAATAATAATACGTGGCCCATCCGACCACAGTCCAATCTGTAATATACTATTGCATTTCTGTTCCTTAAATTAAATTTCAATGAAAAAAAAAAAAAAAACGGCACGCACGTTCATTGAATTGAAACAGTTGATTGTAAACGAAAAACGTGACCAAAAAATCGTGAGTTCCGCGCGATCAACATATACAATATTAAAGGTATGTATGTAGAAGTAAAGGTAAGCATAATTTCAATTACATTATACAAAATTGAAAACATATTTTTCTTTATATGCGACCACAACAACATTGGTTCGGAATTGGAAACGACTTGTTTAAAATTAAAAATTTATGACTTAATGCGAATCCACTCTAGCTTGTATATGTAAGCCATGCACGAAAATCGTTTTATTTATAGCACTGACAACAACAACAATTATCTCGTAGTTTTATAGTTGTTGTATATATTCATATAAAACAAAACGAAAAAGTTTTCCAATAAATTTTCTAACGATTTTTTTACGATAATTTTTACCATTTTTGTGTTATGTGGTTTCGTTGTTGACATCGTCTTCAGCCAGATATAAGATATATTTGTGTGTGTGTGTGTGTGTATGTGACAAACTGTCATAAAAGATAAAGTGTTTATATATGACACAATAAACTGCGTGGTGCTCTGTTGCTTGCTACTATAACTATGGTACTGGTTATTTTGTATTATATTTTGAGGATAAATGGATTTTCTTATGATTTTGATTTCTAAGTTTTTTCCCCTAAACTTATATATCAAATTGGTGGTTTTGTGGGGTGAACGAATTTTTGTTTTTCGTTATAGGTTAAATTCTGAATGATTTGTTGAAATGAGATAAGTGGAAAATTAGATGAAATTGTGGGGTACAAACGTAGTATATATGTGAACAAATTATTTGTGTCAACACAAAATCTTTAAGTGATTTGATTAGAAGCACAATATATATATTGAAAATGGAGAGACATCTTTTGTTTAGCGATGCTTTTATTGAATTTCAATTAAGTTATCTGTTTTAAATCCATCGCTCTTAATTTAATTTAATTCGAATAAATTTTTCGCATTCCATTTCTATAAGCGATTTTTTTTAACAAGTATTTCGGTTAAAATTATAATTTTACTAATCGTTCACGGAATAGTTCAAAGTAAATCAGTCTGCTCACATTTTAATCATTTAACGGCTACGCTTGCAGCACCATATCCTTTTCATGAAATTTTTCATGACCAATTCGCACATTTGCGACTGTATGTCCTCGATAATCTTTAAAGTTTTGAATCGATTGTGGAGCATTGGCATACACCTTATCTTATCAATATTTTCCAATTCCGGCCATAAAAAATCATTAACCATAGCTCGGTAGCGTAATCCATTCACCGTAACAGTTACACCAGCCACATTTTCGAAAAAGTAAGGTCAAATCATATCGCCAGCCCAAAAACCGCACCAAACTGCGACACGTTAAGGATGGAGAGGCTTTTAAACAATCATTCTTTCTGAGCCCCAAATGCGACAATTCTGTTTATTAACGTAGCCTCTGAGGTGAAAATGGGCCTCATCACTGAAGATAATTTTTCCAATAATTTTAATTCCAAAGATCAACGAGGAATCGAAAACCTGGGTTTTCTTCAACACTACGGGCTACAACACTACGGGTAGCAATATTCTCAGTTGTTCTTGAGCGACGCACACGGTTTCGATTCTTCACATCACTAACTTCACTAGCTCAAATTTTTCCACCAGTTTTACTATTGCCGGCCAAGGAGGTGCTTCACGATAAACAAAAACTGCTTTAGCTTTGCGAACTGTGACTGCAAAATTTTCACCATTTTTGTAGTGAATTTTAAGAATTTCAATGCGTTGTTGAAACGTGTATCGTACCATTTTTAGTAATGGCGTAGTTTTTACTTGTCAAATGTCAAAAGATGACAACTTCAAAATTGACAGATGCCCAAATAGCAGGCTATTCAAAATGAAACCTCTTATTAGAAAACCCTATAATAATAATAATAATAATCAGATTTCAAAAAGCCATTACTGGCCCCTTACTGAGTCAACTATTTGGCTCCGACGGTTTCGATCCTGAGCATGGTCTTCATAGGCCAAGTCGTTCTCTACATCGTGGAGCCATCGTCGCCTGCATTCCGCATGATTCTTCTCTCAAATATAAGGAGCCTTCTCTCGTACTCATCCGTCAGCGCCCAATTTTCACATCCAAACATAACAACGGGCCTGATCAGCGCTTTGTAAAGCTTCAGAGTCACGGCACTTGATAAGTGTTTAGATTTTAGCAGTGACCTTGGAGGATACAAAGAACGACTGCCAGCTGCCAGCCGCACTTTAATATTCTCACACACGCTGTTATCGTGAGTGATAAGAGAACCCAAATATTTGAACCACCTCACTCCCTCAAACGTGTGGTGGCCACTACTAAAATCTGGTGTGCCATGTATTTTGTTTTGGACTCATTGATCTGGAGTGCAACAGAAGCTGAAAACTCTACAAGCGGATCTAGTATTTGACTCCGTTGATATTCAGTTCAATCACGCATATGTCATCTGCATATTGGACTGGCGATATAAGATGTTGCACTGAAGTGTTTCAGTTTTACGAAAGATGTACTCCAACATGAGATTAAAGAGTATCGGGGACAGAGCATCTCTCTGCCGAACACCCGAGTTAACTGCAAAAATTCTCGATAACCTGTTCTCAACTTTAACACAACATTGAGACTGCGTCACTGTTATCCTACACAGTCGTACTAATTTTGTAGGCATTCCTAAGTATTCCAGGGCAGACAACAAACTCTCTCGATTGATCGAGTCATAGGCCTGCCGGAAATCCAGGAACACCTGATGTACGGGAATGTATGTCTCATAATATTTAGATAGAATCATCCGTAGTGAAAAAACCTGGTCAATGCCTGATCGATTCGGACGAAATCCTCCCTGATAGTCACCAACCAGGCCCTCGGCTAGAGGGGTGATTCTATCCATTACAATGTAGGTCAGTATCTTGTATGCTGTGCAAAGAAGAGCTATACCGCAATAATTCTCACACTTCAAGCGGTTTCCTTTCTTGAAGATGTATAGCCATGAGACACTGTAGCGGGTTGAATGGAGCGAGCACGCGCCGCACTTGATTAATTGTAATAATTTTTTTGGGGTTACACAACCCTGTAATGTTCCTCGGGTCTTTCTTTCGCCATACATTTAAATGTTATTAAAATTGCATAAGTAAATAACCATGATTTCCCCATTCTCGAATACCCAATTGCTGACCGAGAAAAAACGAATGCAAGAAAGAACGAGCGTAAAGCGGAATGAAAAAAAAAAGAAAAATTGATTGGGTGATAAGCGGAGACTTGATTTAACTTTTTTTTTGGATTTTGGAGCTCAAAGAAGACACATCTCGAGATGGTGCATGCAGAAAACCTATAACAAAATTTATGGAGAGACTTTATTTTTATTTGGGTGAATATAAATCGATTTTTTTTTTTTTATGAAATAGAATTTATTTTGTGTATATATATATATATAAATACTAGCGGGACCCGGCGCGCTTCGCTGCACCCAAATACAAAAAGAAACTTAAATTTAATTTGATTTTGTTTTATTAAAAAAACTTTAGTTTTATTTTGAAAAAAAAAGAAAGAAAAATTAATTTAATACAATGGTATGCACAACATTTTTAATTTTGTTTTGCGGTGCATAAATGAATAAATTTTTTGGTGCTCCCACTCTGGAAGATGCGACATATAATTGCCCATGAGAGAAGCACGGATCTTCCAAATTAACTCCACACACCTGCAGCGTTTGGCCTTGCGCTTTATTCACGGTTATAGCAAAAGATAATCGGACGGGAAATTGCAAGCGTTTGAAATCAAATGGCATGTCTGTTGGAATTAATGGAATGCGCGGTATCAACACATCTTCCCATTTTGCTGTGACAGTTAGTATTGTTGCTTCAATCAAATTTGGCATTCATTTTTTAACTGCAAGTCTTGTCCCATTGCAAAGCTTCGGTGAATTGAGGTTTCGAAGAAGAATGATTGATGAGCCAACTTTTAAATTCAAGCAATGCGGTGGCATACCAGGTGGTTCCAAAGAATTCAAGAATTCGACTGGATAATTGATTGCATCTTCTTCATTCATGGCAGTATCGATTGATTTATAAGTAACCACATCACCTGGCAACTTTTGTTGAATTATAAAATTTATTTCATTCACATTTACATTTTTTGGTGCCAAAATTGCGCGTTCTCTCAACCAATTATGATTTTTGTAATTTTGAATAATATTTGGAAAAACGCGATCAATCAATTCATTTTTTGATGGTAAAATGGTACAAAAATTATTAGGTAGCGTGATGAAACCCATTGACATCACTTGCAATTTTGCCCTCTCCAATCTTCAACAACTGTTTCGAAAACTCACGTGCCGATGGATCATTTTGAAGACTAACACGCATATTTATATTAAGCGATAGCCTTTGTACATGTCTCCACAAAGAAGTCCTTTTCAAACATGCATTAATTTGATCGGCTGGAGTTGATCTCAGAATGACGGGCAGCGTTTGTCGAAAATCACCAGATAGCAATATTAATGCACCGCCAAACAGCTGTTGATTACAACGTAAATCCTGTAATGTCCGATTCAATGTTTCCAAATATTTTTTATGTGCCATTGGACATTCATCCCATAAAATGATTGATGTTTGTTGCAAAACTTTAGCCATTCCAGAATTTTTTGATATATTGCATACAGGAGTTTCAACGGATTGCACATTTAATGGTAATTTCAAAGCTGAATGTGCGGTTCGGCCACCATCCAATAATGTAGCTGCAATACCGGATGAAGCAAGTGCCAATGCAATTTTTTGTTGAGAACGGATTGTTGCCAATATTGTGGAAATCAAAAATGTCTTTCCCGTTCCAACAGGAGCATCCAAAAAATATAGGCCACCGGTATTGCCTGTTACAGCTTGCATAATTGTATCATATGCATGTCTTTGTTGCAAATTTAATTGAGAAATATGTGTTTGAACAAACGCGTGTAGTAAACTGCAATTATACTGTTGTTCGCGTCGTAGTTCACGCTCAAATATGTCGTGCATTGGGCGATTTGATGCAACCATACTTAATTGAGCTAAAGCCTTATTTGTCATCATAAGACACATATCCTCAATCATAATCAATGCTTCATTAAACATTTCTGGTGTACGAATCAAATCACGGTTATTTCTTGCATGTTGAAGTAGAAGTAAAAAGTCTTCAGTCATACAATCTTTATACTTATTCCACAATTCAAGGAAAACATGTTGATATGATTATCGCAAACAACATACGTATTTGTTTTGGTGGAGCTGTAATTGCAGCATCATGAAGCGTAGCATCCCAATGGGTATCATCTTCAAGCAAATGCAATCGCTGGCATGCATCGCGATATGTTGCACACAATTCACCACCAACAGTTCGCAAATCTTGAAATGACGGTGGCTCACGTACGTTAACCAACAACAACCGCAAATAAAAACATTCAACATTATTTGGACTAGCTGTGTAAATGCGTCCCAAAGTATCCGTTGAAAAAACACCGGAATAACCATCGACAGGTGTTCCTTGCTTGCGCCGCTGAAATTTTTTTGTTGATGCATTCCAAGTGAAGTACTGAGGCACTTCAGAATACAGTAATGTTCGTGCAAATTCATCCGATTCGCATAACCTGAAAAATGCTGTTAGTGTAGTTTCTGGCGGCTGAACTGCTCTTTGTGCAGCATTTGCATCGGTAAAATAAACACGTTGGCCATTTTCAAGATGAACTGCCAAATGCACAACAACGGGATGCCTGTCATGGATGGGAAATGATAAAATTCGCCACACTGACTGCTTCATTGGTGCTAATGTATCGCCCCATTTGATACTGCAAAATTTCATCAGTTCGATTTTCATCAGCCACTCCGAAAACTGCCATATCGCTGCCCTTATTGACATACTTGCAAATATATTTGATAGATTTAACTGAATTGCAATATTCGACATTGATGTGTGCATTGTAAATTTTTGACAATATTGGCGAATAAGGTACTATCCAACAATTATCAACTTCAAAGTCTTGGCCTCGGCTTTTAATAATGGTCGATTTACCATTATCTTGAGTTGATCGTCGTCGATACAATGAATATCCATAGTCACCATGAATGGTGTCAGCGATCAATTGTTTGGGAAACCGCTTTGAGCATTTGCCATCAACCATGCATGGTGAATTTGGATTTATTTCACCACACGGGCCGTGTATCATAGTTTTCGTAACAACTGCGAATAATCCTGGATCGATGGTTTGATCAGGAATTTCGGCCGATATGACACTATCAATCATATCAGGTGTGATTTTTTGTACTAACCATATCAAAATGTGTGCGTGCGGCAAACCTCTTTTTTGCCACTCAATTGTATACATATAGCAGCGCACTTCTCCAAATACACGAAGTTTAACAATTAAATCCATTAATTTTTTTAATTTTTGGTTGAATACACGCGCTGTTATATCGTGACGATCGGTTGGTACTTGACCGTCAAACAAACAATCAGCCACATCAAGCCACTTTGGATTGCAAGTAAATGTAATAAATAAATCTGGTCTGCCGTAGTAACGAACATAAGACATCGCATCCTGCGTATACTCATGCATGTGAAGTGGACTACCGATATATGATGATGGTAATATAGTGAAGCGGCCAATATCACTCACATTTACTTCGTTCCTTATCGCATCACGTAAATGTATATATTCTTCCGATCTCAATCGGGCTTGATTGTGACGAATAAAATTCAATCGTTCAGTTTCGATTTTGGCATACATGTCAACAATATATTGATGACACAGTTGATTGCATCGCAAAATGTAATTGTCTTGTTGATCACGAATCATCAATCGATATGAATAAAAATTCATCGCACTAACTTTTTTGTTAGTTTCTTGACCTGCAAAGAATCAAAAATGTTCGATTAATAAATTTGAAATATTACTCAAAGATTACAAAAGAAAATAATCAAAAATCATTATTTTTGTACCAGTTGTTGGATTTATCATTGGTATGTTGATATGATAAGCTTCAGCACCTCTCCAATATAAAATCGGATATTGCAATGCATCATAACAACGGTGTAGTTCGGAAATGCGTTTTAATTGCTCATTTCTTCGGAACAAAATAATATCCCTTGGCCGAGTTTGTTCACCAACTATTACGATTGCTACTTCATCAACAGTTGGAGCATTGAATCTCCGGGCATGTTCTCCGATTGGTGTTCTATCGGCGCTGATAATAATTGTGTAGTCATCGGATGATGGATCGGAATTTATTCCATTAGCTGTAATCACCTTGAAAGTCGGCATAAATCCATCTCTTATAATATTCGTAGCTCCAAAAGATGTCATTTGGAAGCATGAATTGTATTTTCGAATATTTGATAGGAAATGCTTCGACTCCGGTGAATTATCATAGATCAACAAATGTAAAGGATCTGGTGGTGGTTCCAATACTGGCAGTTTCACTTTCCCGCCAGCACAGCTCATGCCAGGAGTTTCGTTAAGATATTTCAATGCTTTGCAATGCACACATTGTACATTCATGTGGCCAATATAAGCATGCATACTGTAATCAGCGGTGCTGTCATAGTTAAAAGCCGCACGTTCCATTTGTCGTATGGTTCGAATTGAAGTGCGTCTCCGCCGAATTTACAGGCTCTTGGTTATCAGGAGATGTGCTTCGCTCTGCTTGCTGGTCAATGCTTTCCTGACGCTGCTCTGCAGTATGTGTTCGTCTATGTGCTGATACGGAATTCGTGCGACGGGTACGTCTCCCAAGATTTGACCGCTTTCTTCCAGGCATATTAATAATCAAATCTAAACATATTATAATTGTAATGCATTTGTATTAATGTGTAGTAAAAGTTATCAAAGCCAATGTTCAGTGTTCAAAGCAAAGGCTCACACACACACACACACACACACACACACACACACACACACACACACACACACACACACACACACACACACACACACACACACACACACACACACACACACACACACACACACACACACACACAGATCCCGGAGTCGGAGATAGAAGTCAGAGACTTGGACGAATGGGCGAACAAGGAAGAAGTGGTCAAAATTCTGAAAGACCACATCCCGGACCTGAAGCACCTCGCCACAGATGCGGTGAAATCCCTAAGGAAAAGCTGGGCCTCGACGCAGATCGCAGTGGTCTGCCTGCCGGCGGTTCACGCGAGGAAAGCGGCGGAGCTTGGCAAGATCAAAGTAGGCTGGGGCACAGTCCGCATCCGAGAGAAAGTGTCACCAAGCAGATGCTTCAAGTGCTGGCATTTTGGCCACAAAGCTCTTGAATGCAGAAAGAGAGTAGACCGCAGCAAGACCTGCTTTAAATGTGGCCAAGAAGGCCACAAGGCTACAACGTGCAAGGAGCCTCTAAACTGCATCCTCTGCAGGGAGAAGGATCCACAGAGCGACTGTACGCATACAGCCGGGGGATGGAAATGCCCCATCTTCCAAAATGCCAGAAGAGCGGTCCTGAATATCCAAAATGAGAGTACTCCAACTTAATCTCAACCACTGCAGAGCAGCCCAGGACTTGCTCACTCAGCGAGTAAGAGAACTGGGCGTCGACGTAGCTATGCTGTGCGAGCAGTACGGCGACCTGGAAACCCAACCATGGGTCTCAGACAGCACCAAAAAGGCAGCAATTTGGGCATGTGGTAGACTGCCCTTCGAACAGCTACCAACTACCCCAACTACATGGTTCATTAGGGCCAAGATAGGAGGGGTGCACCTATATAGCTGCTATGCTCCACCGAGTGCTTCAATTGCAGAGTTCGAGAACTTCCTGGACACCCTAGCAGAGGACGTGAGAAGACATGATCCTGTCGCAATCACTGGAGATTTCAATGCCTGGTCCATTGAATGGGGCAGCCGAGAGACAAACAGAAGAGGGGAAGCTCTACAGGAGGCTTTCTCAACACTAAACCTCATTCTCATGAACGAGGGAACCACGAGTACCTACCGTAAAGGCGCCGCGAACTCCATTATCGACTTGACGTTCATTAGCAGCTCCCTCGCAAAAGGGGGTTGTGAATGGAAGGTTGATGAGGAGTTCACGAATAGTGACCATCAAGCTATAATCTGGGAACTTAACACCAATCCCAGAAGCGGGTGGCGGCAAAGAACCGCAAGGGGGCAGCCAGTGGGCTGGAATACCAAATGCTTCGATGCAGAGACCTTCAGACTGATGATGAGGGGATCACCAGTGCCTCAAACAACAACTGCTGAGGGCATCACAGAAGAGGTGGCAGCGTCCCTGGAGGCAGCCAGCGACGCGTCGATGCCAAGGTATCGCCCCAACAACGGACGAGCACCAGTCCACTGGTGGAACTCGACCATCGCACAACATCGGCGAGAGTGCCTTAAGGCAAGAAGGCAACACCAGCGCGCTCGGAAGAGAGACAGGGCCTCGACAGAGGAACTGAGACGAAACTACGAAGAAAAAAGGCGTCTTCTCAGAAACGCCATCAGCTCGAGTAAACGAGAATGTTGGAAGGAACTCTGCGCGGAGGTGGACCGGGACCCGTGGGGCAGGCCGTATAAAACGGTCATGCATAGGATTAAAAGCCTACCCGCAACAACACCAACTTGTCCCGACATGCTGCTCAAAATAGTTGAACACCTATTTCCGGAGAAACCAGAACTCCCCGACTACCACCAGGAGGAAGTAGTGGACATTCCTGGAGTCACCATAGAAGAGCTCACGAAGACCTGCGCTAGATTGCAGAAGGGCAAGGCGCCAGGACCAAGCGGCATACCCAACATCGCACTCAAAAGTGCAATTGCTGCCAGACCAGACACGTTCATAAGCATGTACGACGCCTGCCTACGACAAGGCGTGTTCCCGACCCGATGGAAGCAGCAAAGACTGGTTCTTCTCCCAAAAGGGAAGAAACCACCGGACGACCCATCATCTTTTCGTCCACTCTGCATGCTGGACTCGGAGGGGAAGAACTTGGAGCGGATAGTGGCCGACAGATTGGAGCAATACATCGATCCTCAACTTTCCGAATTCCAATTCGGATTCAGGAAGGGGAGATCGACCATCGACGCACTGGAACTCGTCACGAACATCGCAAAGGAAGCGATCTCAGGAAAGAGATGGAAAGGCGGTTCCAAAAAGTGTTGCCTCATCGTCACCCTGGACATCAAGAACGCGTTCAACACGGCCCGCTGGGATCGAGTTTTGGAGGCTCTTGAGAAGATGGGGGTGCCCTACTACCTACGAAGGATGGTCAGATCGTACTTCAGAGATCGACTACTACACTACGAGACGGAGCAGGGACCAGCGGTACATAGGGTCACGGGAGGAGTACCTCAGGGCTCCGTCCTGGGGCCACTCTTGTGGAACGTTATGTACGACGGTCTACTCCATCTAGAATTACCGGCGAACACAACACTCGTGGCCTTCGCGGACGACGTGGCAGTTGTCCTTGTGGCGAAACATCTGGAGGAGCTGGAAGCCGCATTCTCCACCACCATCAGGAGGATAAGACAGTGGATGCGATCGGCAGACCTGTCTTTGGCGGAACACAAGACCGAAGCACTCCTTGTGAATAGTCGGAAGAAAATGGAGACCATCACCATCAGGGTAGGCGACCACGACATCCAGTCGCAACCCCACATCCGGTATCTAGGAGTGGTCTTGGAGGCGAGGCTCAACTACAAGGAGCATATATCCAGCGTGAGCAGGAAGGCATCAGCAGTCCAGGGCGCGCTCTCACGGATAATGCCAAACATCGGAGGCCCCAGGCAAATCCGGAGACGACTACTGGCAACTGTAGTCACCTCCGTTCTGCTATACGGAGCACCGGTGTGGGCGGAATCGCTAGAGTTAACAACTTACCGCAAGACAATGTCATCAGTCCAGCGGCTCTCAGCGATCAGAGTGGCGTCAGCATACCGAACGGTATCGCACGATGCGGTCAATGTCGTGGCATCATGCCCGCCCATCGACATCCTGGCAGGAGAACGGCAACGCCAACATCGCAGGAAGAAGGAAGAGCAGCGAAAGGTCCTCTGTGAAGAGGAGAGACCCGAGAGTCTTCGTCTCTGGCAAGAGAGATGGGACAGCTCAACGAAAGGTCGGTGGACACATCGGCTGATCCCAGATGTCACCAAATGGGTCACTCGCCTGCACGGGGAGGTCGGGTACTACATCACCCAACTCTTGACTGGGCATGGGTGCTTTCGGGCATACTTGCACCGATTCAAGAGAAGTGACTCCCCAAACTGTCATCATTGCAGCGATGTGACTGAAGATGCAGAGCACGTGTTCTTCCAGTGTCCGCTCTACGAGGGGACACGGGCGGAACTTGAGAGAAATTTGGACCATTCCATCAATCCAGAAACCATAGTGGAGTGCATGCTGAAGAGCCAATCGGCATGGAACAAAGTTGCAGAGTACGCGGAATCCATTATCAAGGATCTTCGCACCACGTACGAGGATGAGGTGTAATAACACCAGCAACATCGGACAGCAGTGACATCAAATAAGAACGCCCCGGCGAAGTAGTATTTATAAAGAGTGCCGCCGGGGAACCACCGTTCCAGGAGCAGGGTTAGAGGTGCAGGTTAGGGTTTAGTGCGGTAAAAATCCCACATAACTCGTATGACAGGAAAAAAAAAAACACACACACACACACACACACACACACACACACACACACACACACACACACACACACACACACACGTGGTTTTTAGGTGGTAGGAATCCGCCACTGTTGCTGAGGTGTTTGTCCCACCGATGCATCGTCTTCCGAAGATTTTCCACACTTTACCCAACACTTTGCAACAATATGGTTGGTTGAATTTTACGCAGTTTTGTAAATTAAAGACGCGTTATTTTCTTGTTGGACTGTGACTTTATTGAAATTTTGTTGAATTTGCATCAAAAATAAAGGTACAAAAACAAACTTGGAAATACCAATGGAAAATTATCAAAATTATTAAATGATTCACCAAACACGATGAATGCCAATAATTGATTTTGATTGAAAATAATTGATTTTTGTTATTTCGATTTTTTTATGTCAAAACATAAATATTCTGTGATAAACGGTTAAATTTAAATTATGTCGCTGATTTTTTTATCTACTTGTTCGCATTTAGTAAATTTTTAGTAATTTTTTCATCCGTAACACAGATGGCATTATTTACAAAAATCAATTGAAATCATATACATAATTGATTTATTAAAAATCTTTAACAACTCACGAACGGCTCGACTGATTTAGACCAAACTTCACATTAACCATCTACACATAAATACAAACGTCCCCTAAAATTTTGGCTGAAATCGGTTCGGTGGTTTTTGCGTGATGCGGTTACAATGAATTGTAACAATATTTTATATACCGGGTGTTTTTTTTAAACTGAGACGATCAAATATCTCGAAAAATAGCCACTCTACGGAAAAAATGTCCATAATCAAAATTTAATCATACCGCGGGGGAAATACATTAGTGCAAAAAAAAAATCCCCCCACCCCCGCTTTGTAGGTGGGGCGGGGGTAACTTTTAAACTAAGATAGGAAGCCATATTTTTTATTGCAGATACGGATTCTACGACTAAAAGTACGTATGATTTGAATAAAATATTTTGTTCGGTTCATGATAGATGGCGTTGCAATCGACGAAATTCAATTTAATCAATTTCTCCTTCTTAGAACACACGCATTCGATTCTGCAATACGTTTGAAATAAAAAACATCACGTTTTCATTGGAAATACTCGAAATTCGTCATCAAAACAATTTATTCAGTTTTGTAAATCTAAATAAGTGTTCAAAATTAATTTCAAGTTTTATTATTAAATTTCAAAAATACAAAATTCAGGCCATCATTTTGAACACTTATTTAGATTTACAAAACTGAATAAATTGTTTTGATGACGAATTTCGAGTATTTCCAATGAAAACGTGATGTTTTTTATTTCAAACGTATTGCAGAATCGAATGCGTGTGTTCTAAGAAGGAGAAATTGAAAAAATTGAATTTCGTCGATTGCAACGCCATCTATCATGAACCGAACAAAATATTTTATTCAAATCATACGTACTTTTAGTCGTAGAATCCGTATCTGCAATAAAAAATATGGCTTCCTATCTTAGTTTAAAAGTTACCCCCGCCCCACCTACAAAGCGGGGGTGGGGGGACTTTTTTTTTTGCACTAATGTATTTCCCCCGCGGTATGATTAAATTTTGATTATGGACATTTTTTCCGTAGAGTGGCTATTTTTCGAGATATTTGATCGTCTCAGTTTAAAAAAAACACCCGGTATATAGAAGATTTATAGATTTATATATATGTTAAGATTGGAACAGATAACTAGAACTATCCTGTGACTTTGTTAATTATGTGTGTTTTTTTTTTTTTATCTATCGAATGGTTCTGAATGAATATTATATAAATTTTTTTTGAGTGTATTGCCTATTTGAAAATTTTGTTTGTGGCTAAAGAAAAAAAAAAATAACGTTTAAGATATTGTTACCAATGTCTGTATAGTGGTTGAAAGAATTGGATAGTCATGCAAATTGAGTTCGCAGCTGATTTTTTTTTCTTTTGAGCGTGTGTATGTACGCTGTTGGACCGTGCTGCAACAACCTGAACGGCATATGGACCACGGAGGCCGCTGAACCGCGTGGTAGAAAAACAAGGGGGAAAACAAAAAGACATGCAACTAAACCGTAAGATTCTTTCTGAAAGATTCCGGGTAAGCAAACTCCTTTACTATAGATAAATGTTTCCTCGGTTATTTATTTAACATAAGCAAATTAGTGTGTGGCAATATTTTTTTTTGCAGTAAAATTGATTTACTGTTGACCCTTTCTTTTTTTAATATACATAATCATACATATATAATTTTTATTTATTTCATCTCTACATTCTACGTATATTTAAATTTGTTTTGTTAATTCATAAAAAATAAATATAAATATATCTTCCAGTTTTAAAAATCATTGTTCATGAAACCCCACCCTTTGTCTTAGACTCGCTCTGTGAGATAACCGAAATTTGATAAAACGCGTGACGGGTTTTCTTCAATTTTGAAGATGGCGCCCAACTTAGTAAATTAATACTGTACCCGAGAATACGAGCAAATTTCAACTGGAAGAAAGGACGTGGATTGATTAACATATTTTTCTGTTGTGATAATTTTTTTTTGTTGTTGCTTTTGCTTATAAGTAATATTACTTTTATGTTTTTTCATAGTTAGTACGCATAAGCCAGACAAGCATCATTTTGAAAACGGAGAGGAACACCGTCGGTATACGATCTATACTTTATGGAGAAACAATTTACCATTTAATTTAATTTTTTTGTATAAATAATTTAAATTTTATAATGTAATACAAAATAGGGCCCCTGTGGTCGGGGGGCACTCACATGTCTCGTAAATCTAAATTGCACGAACATGTTTCCTAAGAATACCACCACAGTATCCTTTGCTTGTCGTAGGAGGCGACTAAACGGTTGGATCGCTGGGCTGACGACCCGCATCCGTAAAAAAATCAACTGTTTATAAAATCAACAAAAAGAAAAATGGATACCGCCAAAACAACACCGGACCCCCGCTCAAGTACCCGGATACGAGATTTAGGATCGGCACGTGGAACGTGCAATCACTTAGAAAACCAGGAGCGTTGGAGGGTCTAATCACGTGCATGAAAGAGTATCGGCTGGAACTCGTTGCTCTTCAAGAAACTCGCTGGCCTCAAAGTGGAGACCATGTGTCCCAGGGCTATACGTTGTTCTACAGTGGAGATGACCTCGGAAATCTTGGAGCTGGATTTCTTCTTGGGCCGCAGGTAAAGAAGGCTGTTTTGGATTTTCAAGCAGTCAATAACCGATTGTGTATGATTCGCCTGCGCATGAAGTTAGCCAACCTGTCGATAATTTGTGTACATGCGCCCACAGAAGTAAGCCAGCCCCAAGATAAAGACTCATTTTACAATGACTTGGACGATCTGATGGGATCTATACCCGAACACGATGTTAGAATGGTAATTGGGGACTTTAATGCTAGAGCTGGCAGAAATCAGGCCGACTTGTGTGAAAACATAGGTCCGTACTCCCGACACGAATCTGCGACCGATAATGGTGAGAGAATGATGTACTTTGCAATTGCTCATGATCTTAGAGTAGCAAGCACATTCTTCCCTCACAAACAGATACACCTAGAGACATGGACACATCCTCGCAAAACATCCCGGAGCCAAATAGACCACGTGTTAATTTCAAAAGGGCGAGCTCGGGTTGTGCAGGATCTGAGTTATCGGTCAGCAACCAAATACGTAGGCAGCAATCATTATTTGGTCGCTGCAAAGCTACGGTGGAAGTTTTCGTACAGGTCGGGGAACACAGCGAAACGGATGGAACGTTTCGACTGTGAAGGTCTGATAAATGAAGATCAAAACAAACGATATCAGGATCTTGTCAGCGACAACATTGAAGGAGCTAATTAGCAGTCTGACTGCGTGAACTCTGTCTGGGAGGTACTGAAAACTTCGGTTGTCAGTGCTGCTCAACAGACTTTAGGTATAGTGAAAGTCAGACCCAAGAATGATTGGTTTGATGACGAGTGTCGTCTTGCAGTTGAGCAACAAAATATAGCCCATAATGAAGTGCAACAACGTCTCACAATCGCAAGGAAAAACAAGGCAGTTCTTGCAAGAAGGGCAGCTAAGCGGATTTGTAGACGGAAGAAGCGAGAATGGTGGAAGGCCGAGGTTCTGAAAGTACAACAACTCAGCAATGAGCGTAGTTCACGTAATTTCTTTAAAGGAATTACTGGATTGCACCATACTTTCAGGCCTTCGTCAACCGCCATTCGGGACCGGGATGGAAACCTCTGTGTCAACATCGACGCAGTACTTGACGCATGGAGTGGACACTTTACTGAGCTGCTTGATGTTCATCATGCATCACAGACTGTTGTTGAGCCACCTCTAGAACAGTCTGCGGAGATTTGCACTGAGGAGCCATCCCATGAGGAATTCACTAAGGCCATGCAGAGAATGAAACGAAACCGCTCACCTGGAGTGGACTGCATTAATTCGGAGCTCTTGATATTCGGAGGGGATACTTTGTGGAACTGTCTTTTCGACCTTATTCGATTAGTATGGCGAACCGAAGTTATGCCTGATGAATGGAAAGTGGCCGCGATATGCCCCATCTTCAAGAAGGGAGACCGCTTGAAGTGTGAGAATTATCGCGGTATAGCTCTCCTTTGCACAGCATACAAGTTACTGACATACATTTTATTGGATAGAATCACTCCTCTGGCGGAAGGCTTGGTTGGTGACTATCAGGGAGGATTTCGTCCGAATCGATCAGTCACTGATCAGGTCTTTTCGCTGCGGATGATTCTATCTAAATATTATGAAACATCCATCTCCGTACATCAGGTTTTCCTGGATTTCCGGCAGGCCTACGACTCGATCAATCGAGAGAGTTTGTGGTCTGCCCTGGAATACCTAGGAATGCCAACAAAATTGGTACGACTGTGTAGGATGACAGTGACGCAGTCTCAATGCTGTGTTAAAGTTGAGAACAGGCTATCGACAATTTTTGCAGTTAACTCGGGTGTTCGGCAGGGAGATGCTCTGTCCCCGATACTCTTTAATCTCATGTTGGAGTACATCTTTCGTAAAACTGAAACACCTCAGCGTAACATCTTATATCGCCAGTCCAATCAAGTGCTTGCATATGCAGATGACATATGCGTGATTGGACTGAATAACAACGGAGTGAAAGAAATACTTGATCCGCTTGTAGAGTTTTCAGCTTCTGTTGGACTCCAGATCAATGAGTCCAAAACGAAATACCTGATCTCTGGTTTTAGAGACAATGGCACACCAGATTTTAGTAGTGGCCACCACACGTTTGAGGGAGTGAGGAGGTTCAAATATTTGGGCTCTCTTATCACTCACGATAACAGTGTGGGTGAGGATATTAAAGTGCGGCTGGCAGCTGGCAGTCGTTCTTTGTATCCTCTAAGGCCACTGCTAAAATCTAAACACTTATCAAGTGCCGTGAAGCTGAAGCTTTACAAAGCGTTGATCAGGCCCGTTGTTATGTTTGGATGTGAAAGTTGGGCGCTGACGGATGAGTACGAGAGAAGGCTCCTTACATTTGAGAGAAGAATCATGCGTGTGATTTACGGCCCTAAACGCGAAATAGATGGTACATACCGAGCTCTGTACAATTTCGAGATCAGAGATCTGATGAAGATCCCCGATATTGTACATGAAGTTAGATCTCAGCGAGTACGCTGGCTCGGTCACGTTCTGCGTGCTGATCCGGAACGAATTGTGCAGCGATCTCTGAAAGGAGAGCCACCATATGGTAGGCGCAGAGGTCGTTGCAGGCGACGATGGCTCCACGATGTAGAGAACGACTTGGCCTCTTCAGATTGTCTAAGACAGTATGAAGACCAAGCTCAGGATCGAAACCGTTGGAGCCAGATTGTTGATTCAGTAAGGGGCCAGTAATGGCCTTTAACACTGTTATTATTATTAATACAAAATAGAATGAAATTTGTTGTTAGTCTAGATTTTTTTTTTTTGCTGAGAAGAATACCTAAGAAAAAAAAACCAAAGTTACGCGTTACAACACATGGTCTCCACTTTTAGGCCAGCGAGTTTCTTGAAGAGCAACGAGCTCCAGCCGATACTCCTTCATACATGTGACAGGCTCTCCAACGCTCCTGGTTTTCTAAGTGACTGCACGTTCAACGTGCCGATCCTAAATCTCGTGTCCGGGTACCTGAGCTTTTTTTTTTTGGCTGTATCCATTTTTCATTTGCAGGTCGTCAGCCCAGCGTCCAACCCTACATTAGCCCTATAAAATAAACTATTTGATAAATTGATATATAGAATAAGTGCGGAAAAATCAATGTTGACCTTTCTGGTCTATTAACATATACATAAATCATTTAAAAGGTATATTTCAATATCTATATATAATATCCACACGAAAAGATAAAACTGAAAATTCACTTAACACACTAACCCGATCAAACAATCAAACTTTTTAAATTCAACTTTAAAGTTAGCAACAAAAATTGGAAATACTGTTATATGTATAGGCACAGAACGGAGCACGACATAAAGCAAAAAAAAAAACTTTTCATTATTGATTTCTTGACAATCACCCATAAACATACAGAGAAAACTAAACGAAAATTATTTGTTGTTGTTATATGTAGGATTATTTATGTATATAACAGATAATGGAGATAAGGAAAAACAAAAGAAAATAAATAAAACTTACAACTTTTCCAATCATACAGTTTTTTTTTTTAAATTTTATATTCCACAACTCTGTCATCATCACCATACTATAGCCTCCGTCCCTTCACTATATTTATATATTCCAACCGCCGTACGATATAAATATATTTCCTATTCGATTCGAGTTTTATTGGTACAAACAATAAAAGTTTTTTTGTGACTTTTTGATTTGCCTAAGCGTAACGAAAAAATTGTTGACAACAACAACGCATTGAGGGAACAAAAAAAGTTATGGAAAACTTTTTTTTCGTTTTTCTGCCAACAGATATGGTGGTGTACACACAGACTCACGAATAATTCAAATACCCAGATGATTATCAATTATTCGATCAAAATTTCATTAGTTTTAGAAAATTTATTAATTATTTAGAGTATAGAGAATAGTTGTGCGGGTGGGAGAAAAAGGTAGGTATAGGTACTTTGTGTATTGGTCAAAGGTATGTTTTGCATATTGGATTAGGCCTATAAATACCAACAGTATGTACATAGATAGTATCTTGCCTGATTTTAATTTCCTTTTTTACAACAACAAAATCGCGTTGAAACGCAGAAGAATCGAATTCGAATCCATAAAAAACAGATGTTTGTTGTTCATAATAACAACAAAAAATAAAAATAAAAGTTGTACAACAAATTTTCCCAATTGGGAGAACAAATAGGAAAAATGGTAAAAGGAAAATCGCGCAAAGAAGAAAACACCGGAAAAATAAGGTTTTAGGTGTACGAGTATGTTATATATCTGTACATACCAGTTTATTTTTATACGTACATTACATACACATATAGATGTGGAGGTTGAGGTAAGATATGAACATTTGAAAATCGATTATAAAATTGAAAATATTATTAATTTATTTTTCTTTAATAAATTTTCCGAAGTAAAATGTAAAAAAAAAAATTACTTGAACAGAAGTGAATGTTCAACGGTTTGTTTTAATAAAACGAGCGGTAGTACTTGCACGAAACGTTTCTTTTTGAACACGCACTCGTTCCAATTCCATCACTATCTTGAATCGTATATAAATTCTTATCAATAAAATTTAAGACGTAATCGTTAATCCACTGTACATATATATATATAATCATTTGACGGTACACATAAAAACGAATTTGATTAAAACTATATATTATATTCAAACCAAGGATACCATCTAAGATTTATTATCAGCAGTGCACATAAAACAGTTATTTGATATGAGAAAGTATTTTATATATCAGTTGAATGAAACCCTAAAATCATAAACATAATAACTTTTAATCAACATTCAACACATCGAGATTATTTCATTTAAAATAATGTAGTCGAAAGTGCATTGAGAGTTGTATTCGAAGAGTTCATTAAATAGTAAGTCTGTTCGAAACTGATTTCTTAGACAATGCATGCCTTGGGCGCGCGTCATAGGTTTAGAACCACCTTGACGTGTGCTGATAAATAGTCTGAGGTGGCTTCTTTACCTGTAGTGTTGTGTACAAATGTTGCCCCAGTTTGAATAAACAATGTTAAGCTGCGCTCGGTGTTTCAGTTAAGCTTATTTTCCGTACGATACTGCGAAACTATCTGCAACTACAATATTTGACAGTACTGTTTTGTGTCGCGAATTAAACCACATTCTATAACAAGAACAGATATACAAACAGAAGAGGGGGTGTTACTAATTCATTTTAATGAGAATTATTGTTAATTTTTTTGTTATGGTCGATCATGTATTTTGTGTTAGTCTAGATTCAAACCATATGAAAGTGTTATAATAGTGTTTAATTATTGGCATAGTATAAAGAGGGTAATTATAAGTAGTGTACATTATTCATATTGCTATTTTTTTCTATTCTTGTGTAACTGTAAGTAGTTTATTATGTTCTAATTTTATATATAATTACACACAGACATATACAACATGGTTTAATGTTTTTGGTTTAGATACATGTCTTTACTTTTACGGAGTGTACTGGCGGTACAACCTTGCAATAATTTTAATTTTATCTTGCAGAACATTTAAGGCCTACGTAAAAATTTTGACACTTTTTTAACAAATATAAATGCGATTATAATTTAGAATTTGACTGTTTTTTTTTCACTGAAACATGGATCTCAAGTTCTGAAATCTCTGATTACAAATTCTCCTCTGCTGATGTTATGAAAATTGTTATTCAACTTGGCAGTGTTAAAGTGTGCTTCGTAGTAATTTACAGATTCAACTTTAGTACTTTTGAGTCGTTTTTAAATGAATTAAAGGATTTCTTAAAGATCCTGCTTGGAGATATAAACTTGGATTTGTTGAAGGAATCGTAGGCAATGGATGATTACCTGTTAGTATGCTCATCGGCTGGTTTGAAATCTCGTTTGAATTGTGTAACTAGGCCATCCTCTAGTTCATGTATTGTTGAAAAACACATCAAACACATTGATGTGTTTTTCAGAAAGGGTTTTTGTTGATAAATTATTATTATCGGCTGTGCAATTGAAAGGATTATTTTATTTAAGGAAATAAAAAACACGTCCTTTCTGATCAATTACACAATAGCAAGTGCATGACACACTATTTATTTAACATAGTATTATATACGAGTATAGGGCGGCGCTACAAAGTAAAATTATTTAGAACACCCTCACTCATTTAAATATTAAATTTAATTTAAATACATTTCATTTAATTTTCAGTGCATCTCTATTAACCCCATTTTTACCGAACACAGTTTCGTCTTGGGACCACTAACAGCTTTGGTTAAAATATCCGCTGCATTTTCTTCCGTAGGCACGTACTCGAGTTGAATTGTACCATCTTCAATCTTCTCACGTAGATGATGGTAACGCACATCAATATGTTTTGTACGTTGATTATAGCCATCCGTCTCTGACAATTTAATTGCACTTTGATTGTCAACCCAAATTTTGATTGACTTGGCTACCTTTTTATCAAGTTCTTGAACGAAATTTTGTAACCATATTGCTTCACGAATCGACCAGGAGACAGCAATATATTCCGCTTCGGTACTTGATAAAGCAACGGTATCTTGTCGTTTGCTATTCCATGAGATAGCGCCGTTGCTTAATTGAAAAACATATCCAGTACATGAACGTCTTTTGTCGACGTCAGATGCCCAATCAGCATCACAATAACCAAATGATTCATCGTCGACATTGGATTTCTTGAACCTTAATTTATAGTTCATCGTTCCCTTTAAATAACGAAGAATTCGTTTTATTGCAACCCAGTGAGGCCGACCGAAATTAGTGTTGAATCGGCTCACATCATTCACTGCGAATGCAATGTCAGGCCTTGTGCCCCCAGCAATAAACAATAAGCAGCCAACTAATGACTGATATGGTACCTCAGAAACATCTTGTTTTTCTTCAGCAGATACCGGACACATTGACACTGACAATTTTTGATTTGTGTCACTCGGAGTTGCACTTGGATTTGCATGTTTCATGCCAAAACGTTCGATCACCTCTGATATATAGGCTTTTTGATCAAGAGCAATACCCCCATCAAAGTATGTGATATGTAGACCAATGCATGACGTCGCAACACCCAAGTCTTTCATTTTAAATGCATTACACAACGCCACTTTCAAACTCTTCAAAGTTTCCTGATTTTTCCAAAATATTAAAAAATCGTCGACGTAGATCGTAATGATTAATGGTAGATCACTTTTGAAAAATACACACGGGTCACTTGATGACTTCTTCAAACCGTATGATTTCAGCATTTGCGTTAGCTTAATGTTCCACACTCGTCCACTTTGTTTTAAACCATATATAGCCCTGTTTAAATGGCAAACCTTTTGTGAACCGTCTGTGAAACCCTCTGGCTGGACCATGTAAATGTCTTCGTTTAAATCACCCTGCAAAAATGCAGTCACAGCATCCATTTGTTCAATTTTAAGTCCATTTTTAACTGCCAACGCTACAATGAACCGAATTGACGAATATCGAACTACCGGTGAATACACTTCTTGATAATCAATTCCATAAATTTGAGAGCAACCTTTGGCTACTAATCTGGCTTTGTAACGTACAGGATTACCGGATTCATCACGTTTGATTTTGTAGACCCACTTAGACTTTATTGGTTTACGTTTTGCCGGTAATTCAACCAACTGCCAGGTTTCATTTTCCACCAAGGAATTGATTTCTTCACTCATAGCCGCCTTCCACTTTGAATTTTCTTCATGTTTAATTGCTTCATTATATGAAGACGGTTCTTCAACAGCAAGAAAACCATAGGCCTTATACATAACATACCCATCAAAATTTCGCGGCTTCGGTACTCGTTCGGATCGTCGTAATTTTTGAACTGCTTCAACATTGTCGTCTGGGACAAACGTTGTATCATTAGCATCCTCATACGTAGTTTCAGTCTCATTTATTGTCGGATCATCATCGCTGAAATTTTCATTTTTTGACGAATCATCCCGACCTGAAGCTTTTGTTGGAGTACTCGTAACGATTTTATCGTCGTTGTTTGATAATGTTAAAACATTATCCCTCACTTCAGCTGAAACAACTGATTCATCGACTGCAACTGGATCTTTCCATGAAACACTCTTCTCGAAACCTTTTTCGTAAAGAAAAACAACATCACGACTGATTTGAATTTCTTTTGTCTCTGGATCAATGCAACGATAACCTTTAACGCCTTCTTGGAAACCAACAAAGACCATCTTCTTTGACTTCTTGTCCCACTTACGGCGTTTTTGTTTTGGTACGTGGACCATCACTTTACTTCCGAACAATTCTAGATGACCAATTTCGACCTTCTTACCAAACCAAACTTCTTCTGGTGTAACTTTATCCAAAGTTGCATTGGCAGAGCGATTTAAGATGTATGCGGCCATATTGACAGCTTCGGCCCAATATGATATGTCTAAGTTTGCATCAAATAACATACATTTAGCTTTCTCGACTAACTTGCGGTTGGCTCGTTCCGCAATACCATTTTGTTCTGGAGTATATACAACGGATTTTTGATGTTTTATTCCGTGTTTTTTGAAATACTCTTCAAACGATTTGTTTATGTATTCGGTGCCATTGTCTGACCGTAAAGCCTTCAGCTTTCTGCCTGTTTCGTTTTCAACCATCGCTTTGAATTCAACAAAACGATTAAACACTTCGGATTTTTCTTTCAAAAAATACACATTAATTTTTCTGGAGCAGTCATCAATAAATGTTAGGATATATTTAGCACCTCCGATCGAACGATTTTCCATGGGTCCATTAAGGTCAGAATGGATGAGATCCAATATATGATCGGAGCGCGTTGTGCTAATCGGAAATGGTCGACGCGTTTGCTTTCCTTCCTTGCAAACCTCGCAATCCTTTATTTCAATTTCATTTCGTTCGTTGAAAAATATACCGTTTACGAGACCGTTTTTCATTTTACACATGTCATTTTACACATACACCATTTATTTCTTTGGTTTCAGCGAGCAATTGTTTCTTCTCGTTGTAAATATGATAGCCTGATTGATTAAACGTGACCGTATTCCCGTTTTTAACAATTTGCGCCACTGACAATAGGTTTGCAGTCAAGTCAGGGACACACAAAACTTCTTTAAAGTCAATTTCACGTTCACCAATTACTACCGGCACATTATCGACTCCTTTGACTGCAATTTTATTCGAACTTGCCGACGAAATCTGCTTAATTGGCGTTGACTTTAATTCTGCAAACAATGTTTCAAACGGTGACATATGTTGAGAAGCCCCGCTGTCAATAAACCATTCGTCCTCATGACAGTGTTTGGTGTAATACGCTGTGTTAATATTCGTTTCGGCAGTTACAATTAATGCTGATTTTTCTGTAGCATTACCTATTTTATTGTCTTTACCGTTCTTGTTAGGATTTTTACCGTTTTTCTTGGAACCGGATTTCTGTGGACACTTGTCTGCTTTATGACCACGTTTATTACACGAAAAACATTTTATGTTATTGTTCGTTTTTCCACCGTTTCCATAAAATGCCGAACCACTACCGTTTGATTTTGCGTTATACTCTGAATCAAGTAATTTAGATTTAATAAGATCTGCCGTAATCTTAGTACCACTACTTTCGAGTCCCATAATCATTGGAGCAAAGTCGTTAGGCAAACCGGCCAATAAAATACTACCGAGCCATTCATCATCAACTGGAAACCCGATACCGTTCAATTTATTTGCAGTTTCAAACATTTGAGAAATATATTGATTCATGGAGTCACTACTTTCCAATCGAATCGTCACCAATTTCCTCAATAGTCCAATACGACGCGATAAGCCTCTGTCCTGAAACAATTCTTGTAATTTTGTCCATGTTTCAGCAGCTGTTGTTGATTTTTCTATGTGAACATATACTGATGGATCAACACTCAACTCAATTCTAGCCTTCGCCCGACGTAATTTAGATTCATCAGTTTCTGCACCAGTACCGGACACAATACACTTTTCATAATCACTTAATTTTAACAAGTTTCTGATTGTGTATTGCCACGTATGATAATTTTCACTACCCTTGAGTTTTTCAATTCCATTCCACGCACTATCATTCGACATTTTTAATTAATTTTCTTGTTTTAAATCGACACAGGAATTTAGAACGATAATTAATTTCGTTGTGTTTAAATCAATTTTTGACTATTGATTTCCAAAAACGACACACGTTTATTGGTCCGAAACACAATTTCACAACTCGATTGAATGACTCAACAGAAAAAAAAAACAAAACGAACGTTCTCGAACAATGCGAATATTCACTATTTTCTTTTTTTTTTATTTGCTTTAATGTAAAACTTATTTTACTTTTAAACTTGCTTGAGCGTCCCTGGGCCCATAACCTGTTGATAAATTATTATTATCGGCTGTGCAATTGAAAGGATTATTTTATTTAATGAAATAAAAAACACGTCCTTTCTGATCAATTACACAATAGCAAGTGCATGACACACTATTTATTTAACATAGTATTATATACGAGTATAGGGCGGCGCTACAAAGTAAAATTATTTAGAACAGTTTTCCCTGATAAAATTAACTACGGCATTGTTAACTTCTCTTTAAGAAGAAGATTCACGGAATGACCCGAATAATTATCGTCCGATCACATTATTAAACACATTTTCCAAGGTCTTTGAGAAAATTATCAAATTTAGATTGTTGCATTACATTGATAAAATACATTTCCTGAACAAGAGGCAGTTTGGTTTTGTAGAAAATTCGTCAACTGAGAAAGCTCTAACGTCTTTCTGCCGTTTTCATTGACTTCACCAAAGCTTTTGATACAGTAAATCATGAGGTATTATTGGTTCAGCTATGGCATGGCAGTGCCAGAGATGTTGCACTTTCTCTCTTTAGATCATATCTTCAAAATCGAGTACAAAGTGTAGTTATTAATAATACATATAGTGTCGAAAAAATTGTGAATGTCGGAGTTCCTCAAGGAGCTGTCTTAGGCCCGCTGCTGTTTATTATCTACTGTAATTCGATTTTTGATCTTACAGTAAATGGTGATATCTTGCAAATTGAAATTGTGGAGTCTTTGCTCATTACTTTAACATCCACTAATCTTCACCTCCTCTCTTTGAGGAACTCACTAATCTTGTGACATGGTGTAAGAATACGCATTTCCTTTTGGTGATTGGGTGTGATGCTAATACTCATCACTCGATCTGGGGTAGTGCGAACATTAACTACGAGAGTTCTTCTCTGTTTAGCTATATAGTAAGATCTTCCAAGCTTTAATTTCTCAATACTGGATGAGAGCCTATTTTTGTAAACTGTTTTCGGCAGAAGGTGATTTACATTAGTTTATGCTCAAAGTTCATCGTTGATTTAATTTTAGGCTGGAGGGTGACGGTTGATATTCTCATCTCTGATCACCGGTGTATCTCGTTTAATGTTTACCTTAAACGATAGCCTTCGAAAACTCGTGTCCATTTATCACTAATCAAAAGACTCGGAATTCTGACCTTGAAAAATCAAGGAAATATGCTATAGGAAACTAAAGAACAAAGCAACAAAATCTAAGCGACAAATTGATTGGGATGATTTCTTGTTCACACAAAAGGAATATAAAAGAAATTGTAGGTCCACTCAGACATCCTCATGGTTCGGTTGCAGAAGGCGAGGAAATTAACAGCCTATGTCGGCTGTTATTGGCCTCTAAAAGGCTTTGGCTAAGAATAGTGTGTTCAGTAGACTTGATTCTTCTCGTCTACCGGACGGGCAGCTTACCTTTTTCAACAAAGGAAATTTTTAAATATTCTTCCTGTTCATTTTCCTGATTGTGATATCGTCAACTCGAATGATGTTGCTGGGGAAGTTTTGTTGTGAAATCCCGACTGGAGTCTCTTTTCCTTTGCATCTTATAAGGCTGGTGGCCCTCACATTCAGTATCATTTCCTTCACATTTTTTAAGCGTACATTGAGCACTGTTCTAAAATCTTAGAACAAGAGTATAGAGTTGTTTTTATCCCGAAAGCTGGTAAGTCTGATCGACTTAACTCAATATGACTTAACTGTTGTGGATGCATGGTGTGTCGAGAAGGATCTGCACGTGAATCCGTCTAAAACTTATTTAATTGTCTTTACTGGGCGTAATGACACCCTTGACCTATCTGTTCCCTCTCTTTCCATATTTTGATAATGTAGAAGAGCTTTCGGGAAATCCTGGGATTTAAGCCCGAAGGCTTCTTTTGGCCTGAATACTTCTTTACCCAAGCTTAATTTGTCTATGTCCTTGACTCCAGTTCTTGCTATAGAATCCATGTTTTCCTTGTCTCAGTCACGCATCTTTGTTTTAGGCACAGTCTTGGTTGTGGAATGTTTTCGGTTCTACCGTGGGACATAGACAAATTCTTAAAAACTATTCTTCATATTTACCAGAAATCGATATGGTTAATGACAGATAACCGCCCGAATTATTCTTCTCCCATTTTTTCGCGCTGGCTTTCGTCAAGGATTGCGAACATTTCATGAACCTTCTTTGTTCTATAAAATAAAGTTACGGTCTTGTAGGTGCTTTATCGTAGGCAATAAGATCGCCGACTATTTAAAGCCGGTCGCCAATTAACTTTAATTGGTCCTGAACTAGCGGTTCCTTTATCTTTCAACTACGAGAAGAAAACTATAAGGGCTACGCTCTGAAAGACCTAAGGTTTCGGTGGCTTGAGAATTCTAACTGTCGTAAGGCGAAGTACTTCAATAAGAAGCCCAATTTGGGGACACCAATGTATGCTTAATCCTTAAAAAAGGACCATTTAAGATCAGATGTCAAACCTTTAATTATAATCCAGAAAGCTGTTTTGAGATCCATAAATTACTTACCTAGGACTTCACCATCGTTTCCCATTTTTGTAAATTTTAAGATACTACCTCTGCGTCATCGGTACGTTTATAAAGTCCTTAAAATGCTTAGGATCGGAACGAAATAAATCTAGGATCTGGGTGCCTCGTCCCAACAAAGAATATTTTAAAAGAAATTTTTTGTATACCGCACCGAAACTGGTTCGTTTATGGACATTTTAAACGCAGTTACGCTGATCGAATATTGTAGGCTGTTAAAAGAATGGCTCCTAACAGTCACTGGTGTTTATAGAGTCTATTTAAAACAATTATGTAGTTTTGTCAAAAACATTTTTTTGCCTGGCAGTTGGTGAAAAAACTATAGCAATCTGCAACTAATTGGGTTAATTCTTCTGATATGAATGAGTTTACGTGTCTTGATTGAAACGAGCACTTACGTACGTTCACTATTTGATCTCAGTTTTAAAATCTTAACTATTTAAAATTTTGGCTGTAATACGAATATTTTTATTGATGTTATTTTTAAACCACACTTTTGAAACCCGGGATCAGCCATTTGGTAACCAGGATTTCGTACTCCACGCCTAAAACTATTTGAGATTATACCTTACTGTTTTTGAGCTTCGAAATTTGGTGGTATTCTAACCGCACTTATTGAATCGAACTTAACCTAAAACCAAAGTATAATATTCAAAGTAGGCGCTTTCAAAGCACAATACTAAAAACAATCCGGCGAACTTTAACTATGATCGTGCCATAAAATTTAACACACTCCACTCCATGGTAAAAGGAATTCGAGATATTAAAAAGCCAAATTGTTGGGATAACCAACACTTGTTCATGTATATAAAATCCAACAACTTGTGGCACAATTGTACTGCCCACCAAGACATTCTATTAAAAACAAACAATACTCAGAGTTCTTCAAGCGTCTGGGAAAAATGTTCATAATAGGTGGTGACTTCAATGCGAAGAATACTCACTGAGGTTCTAGATTAACTACAACTAAAGAAAAGAATTACTGATTGCCATTAAAGAAAATGGATGTTGCTGCTACATCCCTCTTTTATATTGTACTTGGCAATTAGTTGGAAAAATTTGAAAATTTTAATAGAAGCTGAGTTGAACTAACTTGTAAGATGAAATTAAATTAAAAGCCCGATAGCCACTTGAACTCACGTCCACTAATCAAACGCCCATTACTTTGCTTACTTGACCACTGCCGTACAGTTTCATTACTGATAAATCCATCTTTTATATACTCACCATTTGAATAGAGAAAAATGAAAATTTAACAGAATTTGTTTTTAGTTTTAATCGAGACTTAAACTCAGCTTTACCTATTTGTTATATTGTCAGTTTGAATAGGGAAATTTTTCATTAGGA
Organism: Tipula unca; assembly: GCA_951394425.1. Lineage (NCBI taxonomy): Eukaryota > Metazoa > Arthropoda > Insecta > Diptera > Tipulidae > Tipula > Tipula unca. The sequence goes on from OX596380.1 coordinate 207,020,166, forward strand.
CGTTATTCATGTACTGACTTATACTTAAAACTTGTATGGTCAGAGGTCAATAGCACTATGCAGTACAGTTAAGTTTCAAACGATATTAATGTTGGGACATTATTGGTTCAACTCAGCGTCTGTTAAAAAAATTCTAAAGTTTCTCAATTTAATTGGAAAGTATAAAATATTTGAATAACATCAAAAATATTAGGCTTGACCTCAAGTGCACAATTCCGAATGCAACGACTTTGCTTACTGGACCACCGGCGTATATAGTTGGTGCTATACAAATCTTATATGTTTGTCAATCCAATAGAGCAAATAGAAAATTTCAGCAACAGGAATGGACTATGCTTATTTGACTATCACCGTATATTTTCATTACGGTCATATACACAAGAGGCTCTTATACTTGCAGAAATGGAATGTAGATTTCAACAGAAACTGCCAATTCAACGATCCGAACCGTGCACATAAACCACATCAAACCGTCGCGTATCGTTCAATACTGTAAACTGGGATTCAAACTTTTCGATGGTATTCCAAATAGTGGTCTCGACAAGCCGATTATGTCAACCGTAACTTGGTCTAAGCGAACGAAACACATACCTCAGAGAACGCCGATTTTCGAAATAAAGCTGAACAATTTGTAGACGCTATACCGGGCTCAGTCTTTCCAAGATGAAATGACAAACAATACTGAATAAATAAAAACACGATGACAGTTTGAAATTATTCATGCGTCAATTGTCAAATGGAAACAAATGAAAAAATCACCTCTAGAAGAACGCTTTTACAAAATATTCAAATCGCTAAAATATCAAAGGTTGACATAATTTTAACTGTCGTCGTTGGCAGAAAACACTGTAATCTAAACAAAGTAATCTACGTTATATTTTACGTGTCGACAACCGCGTAGATTACATGGCGTAATCTACCTCGCCCATCCCTGTATGTAAGGCAACTTTAGAACTCTTATTCGTAATTTTTATAGCCAAATCATGACATTACAGCTGAAATCATTTTAATTATACGAATTGTGGCAAATGGCTTTATAACATTTAAGTCACCATTTCTTATATACATATATATAGTACTCGTATGTACATATGTACATATATCAACAACTGGTTTCTAAACAAAATAAATAACAATAAACTGTTGAATTAATTTTTTTGATTGTGACTATAAACTAAACTTTTCACTATCTATAACTGACTGAAGTCCATTAAAATTTGATTCTACAAAACAAAAATCGCAAACATAGTGAGGTGGAGGTATACAATAACAATCGGAAAGCAATCAAATGTTCCATATACAGCTCGTATATAGTTAGAAAAGTTTTATTTTTGTTCTGTTTGTTCCAGTTAAATGATTTTCAATAATTTTTTTGTTTGTTTGGAAAACTGTATACGTACTCGTATTATAAAAAATAGTGTTTTATTGGTCAAAAAGAGTTTTGTATTTTATTACGTAACGCCATTTTGTCGTTATATTCTGTTAATACATATATATATATACATTGTATATATAGTGAGGCAATGGGGAATCGTTACTATTATGTATACATCACTATACTATGTAGTATTGTTTACAATCGTATTTTTTTATCCACTGTGTCTAGAAGTTTGTTTATATCATTATATATCTCGACTATATAGTTTATAACTTATATACTACTTGCTATGAAAAACTATTCAAGTATGAAGCAGTTAAGATAAAAAAAACACATCTAGTAAAACAGTATATGATAGTAGTGTAAAGTGAATGTCGGTGGTAAAATAATTTGTCTCGTTTTTAGACGCAGTTTGTTGACCACCAAAATGGGATATATAATTTATAAGTATAGCTCTTGAATTTTAGAATTTTGGCGCACAAATAGTTAAGGACAAGAAAATATTTTCTTTTAAAATTTATGTATGCAGATGCCACCTTTTATTAAAAATTATTATTAATAATTCATACGCGACTCATAAATAACCGCTTAGATAAAATGACTAACACATTTTTTTTGCATCTCACCTCGTATATCGACTAAATGACTAAAACAAACTTTAGGATTTATTGGAAATTTAAACTTTTTTTTATATATATATATATCGACCCGTAACGAATACACCATTTTTTATATACACAACCAAGATTATCGCACTATAAGCATAAAAAGGGTTTTATACACAAAACGCATAAAATTCAATAACCATTTTGGGGACATCACATTGTGGCACAAACAACAACCCATAAAAATGAAAAGTGATTGTGGAAAAACACAAATATGATGAACATGATTATAATCATCATCATCATCATCATGAGTGTATAAGTTTGACTTGAATTTGAAACCGAGATTATAAATGACATACATTTGTTTTAAATTCTTGTTCATAATATTACTTGTTAAATCTTTTAAAAGGTACATCATATTTTCTAGAGCAGTAGGTCAGCCTCGACACTACCTGAATATTATGGAATGTTAAATATTCAGTTTGAAATTTAAGGATCCTATAGTTAAAAATGTGATCGGAACAACGCCGTCTAGAAATAAATATCACGCATATAGTTTAATGTCCTCATGCGTATATGGCTACAGTATTTGTAGCTTTGATTGGTTCCACTATAAGGGTAGTAAGATTACGTAGTACTCCAATCGGCCTCAGTAGCAGAAGCAGCCACTCTAACCTAACATAGCCTAAGACTAGCCAACAGTTTTCACATAAGCTCAAGCGGTTCGTGTATTATTATTATTATGTTAGGCATTGTTCTTGTTATTATTGTTAATATTCAAGGTTCAATCACTGGATCTTACTCCTAAAATTTTATCTCGTATTTATACCAAATATTCTAACCTAGAATATTTCACAAATATTTGAGACTATTCTTGAATAGTCTAGACACATCTAATTATTGCAGTTTTACATTTACGGTAGTGCCGTTACTCATATAGAGATGTCGCCACAATCGTAACATTATTATTATTATTATTATTATTTATATTTCGTTTATTTTCCTAAAATTGGTTTATTTTTTTTATAATATTTTACATATATTCGACAAGATAAATCTTAGTTTAAAAACTGTTATTACAATTTTTGGTGGCAAGGTGCCATAACCGCATGATTTATATAGCATATAGACTAATGCGCACTGGAAAAGAAATATTTTTCTACGTGTGTTGTTGGTCGTAAAATTCCAGGTGATATATTTTAAAAGAAAAAACGAAAAGTTTTCAACGACATTCAACCGTGAGTTTACAACACCCAATTTATAAGAAGTATCACACAGCAATTATATTTTCATCACTATATATGTATATGGATAAATATATCCATAATAAAAGCGCGCGTTATGGCAATTCAACTGGTGGATATAATATATCGTGTGGCGAAGGATAATACAACTTTGTTATCACTTTTATTGTTTATGTTGTTTTTTTCTCGAATGTTTGGTGTTGGGTAAAATATAAATCTTTATTTAACGTTTCTATATACTTATATATTATGTACATGATTGTTGTTTATTTTAATGGGTTGTAATTTAAATGTTGTTGTTATTTTACTCAAATACCGAAGTTGGTCTATATTATAAGCAATACAGCGTCATAACTGAGAATCTACGGTGATCACTCAACAGAGTAATTTAGAAAATGCTGTTTAATGGAGGCAATTCATTGCTTATATCCACGCAGCGGCTCTTCTGAATATAGCAGTGGTAAGAATACCACTATGAATACATTTTTTAAATTATTATATCAAGTTTTAGTCGACCTTTCCAAGCATTCACATAATAAAACACACGAAAAGTTGTCTTGCATCAGTGCTAGACAATTTTTCGTGTTTTTACTATATGCGAGTACTTGAGAAAGTCGACTAAACTTTATTGTCGAATTTTTATTTTATAAAATTTCATTTACTCTAATCAGAGTTCGGATTCCAATTATGGAGGTTTTCGATTAACTGGTTCAGCTAAAGAAAACTCTCTAGAGTATATGGTTTACCTAAAATGTCTTATTAATAAAAAAAATATTCTTAATTTTAATTTTTAGACCTTATGGAATTTAAAACATAATCATTTCAAAACACGTATTTCTTGGTACAAATATGAAATCTACACTATAAAAATCTGTAATGCATCCCAAAAATTTAGAACACACTAGCCTAACAAAAAAATATTAGCCTAGGTGGGGTCACGGCTAATGACCAGGGATGGGCATTTATGCGTCATCTATTAACTTCTACGTCAACGTGTCGACAACTCATCGACATTGACAACAATGTAGACAGCGTCGATAATGCAGACAACCTCTCGAATGATGATTATTTTAATCCACTAGTTCAAAACTATTGTGATCCAATTTTTGTATAGAGTGAATTTAATACTTTGATGGGATATAAAATTGTCGTAGTAAAATTATGTACAGATATAGAAAGCTTTCGTAAGTATTTCGGATTTCTGAATAATATCTGAAAAAGTGAAAATATCAACAAGCTGTTTGATATTTTATATAACAATAAGGACTTTTCAAATAAGAGTCAGTTTGTTTCCTGTTCGCTAGTTCTTTACCAGATTGATTAAATCGAATTATTCGATTTGCTTTTAGTTTTATTAACTCATGTCATATTAAACGCAAATAAGTTCAAATTACAAACTTTTCTGCGATTTCTAAGCACACAACTTGCGATCTTGATAATGCTTTAGAAAGGATTTAACGGATTAGAATTTGATCGACAACGCCAACAATTTTCTCAAAATAATCAAGTATGGTGATTTTCAAAATGCCATTATTTAAAAAGAAGATAACCAAATCCAATTTATTCAGCTTGTGAAATTGAATTCGTAACAGACTTAGCTGGTTTCTGGTTGTCGATAAATATGCCTGACAACTCCAAAAGTAAGAAGCCGTTTTAAAAATTCTGATGTGTGCTTCACATGACTGTATCGCAGCAGCGTGTCTAGACGGAGGGTAATTTTTCGTTGCTCACCAAATATTTTAGAATTTTCAACAGACAATTACTCACTGTGAATTGTGAATTTGATAGAGCTGTTAAAACTGAATAATCTAAATTTTTTAAAAAGCATCTGAATGTATAGTTTATTTAGGCCAAAATCATTTTATATATTATCTCGTTCAAATCTTAATCTTAATTTAAATATAAAAACGTTAAATATAAAATGAAAATTTAATTAATAATTTTTTAAACAACATCTATGGTCCAAGCGATTTTATCCAGAGCTTTCTTTCCTCCAATGTATTTCTACAAAGCTCCACGAATTTTTTGTTACAAATTTTTTCAAAATTCATCAAAAATAAAAAATGTATTACTTGGAAGTTTATTTCACAAGTATTCGTGGAGTTTTGTAAATTGGATTAGAGGATACAAAGCTTGGTAAAAAATCAGCTGGACCACAAATGCTGGATGATGGATTAAAACTTTTAATTTGGATTATGTCCATATGATATGATGTGATATATCAAATCAAACGTATTTTTGGTATACATTTTTTGATTAATTATGAAAATTATTATTAAATATTAATTTGCATAGCGTTTTTGTATTTAAAAACTAAATTAAAATTAAGATAATATAAAAGAGCTTTATGTAAATTACGTTCAGATATGGTTTTTAGAAATTTAAATTATTCTCAATTGTTAATTTGACGGCTCTAACAAATTCGCATTTGTCAGTGAGTAGTATAGTTTCCAGATATTCCTATGAGATATTTGGCGAGCAACGAAAAATTAACCTCCTTTGCCGTTGGCACCAAAATCATGGTAATTTTTTGCGTTTGTTCAGGTATTGCACCGTGAGCCCGTTTGTCGCATTGAGTGCTGGAGTAATCTGCCCAACTTTAATTTAAATTTTAACCTCCTTGTAGTCACGTTTGTATGATAAAGTCATGTGACGCACATATCAGAATTTTTTCAATAACTTTCAATAATTTAAGCCATCTTTTTATTAAACACAAAAATTAAGTCGTTTGATTTGAAAATGCTAAACTTATTGTGGGTTATTGATGTTGTCTACATGACGATAAAAATTGCCAGGTAATCTACGTAATACTTTACGTGTCGGCAACCGCGTAGATGACTTGGTTTAGTCTACCTCGCCCATCCTTGCTAATTACATTAAAAATTATATCTAAAACTGACTACTTCTAACGAATTTCGAATTTTCTCGCACATTTTTACATGTTTGAATATGAAATATCCAAGTAAAAAACTGTCGTGCGGCCGGAAAATGGAAATTAAAATCATCATGGGCATCATGGCCAATTACATTAAAAAATATTCCAAAACAAGCCCACTTCTTACGAAATTCGTGCATACTTACACATTTGGATATGAAATATCCAAGCTCAAAATCTGTTGTGCGGCTAGAAAATATAGAGAATACAGTGGCCTAACAAAAAAATATCTGCCCAATTGGGCTAATGGTCACATAAAAAATAATTCCATAAACTGTCCACTTACATAGTGGTTTAAAGTAGGTATTGGCTATTTATATAGTGGATATTAAATTTGTACTGTTTCGTACATTTAGACATATATATGAATATGATGAGTGATACAAATCCATACCAAATTTTAATCAATTTGTCTAATTTAAATTTATTTGTTAATTTTGAGAATGTATCTTTTGGACTCAACATCTAATTTTCAAAAAATACTAATTTTCTAGCTCCAAATTTTTACACCGACATTTTTTCAGTTTAAAATAGCTTTAAATTCGAGAAATAGAAAGCCATTGATTAAATACTTCATTTTAGTTCTAACGACCCATTATTATTATTAAAGTTGGCGGGAACCCAATCAGGTTCCGCCCTCAAGGCCACTCTGGGCCCATGGTGCAAACCGAGGATTCTATCACAATTCGCAAATGCGTTCGGCTGCTCTGGCAAACTGTAACAGCTTAAACCAGGGTAGGGATGACCACTGACCTACATTTAAAGATCTATGATTAAGAAATCGGGACCTAACTACCTCGAAAGGGGGACAACCACAAACAAAGTGAATGCTGTCATCGTCATCTTCACGACAGTGGTCACACACGGAATCTTGTCCAAACAAGTCCCATTCTTTGCAAATGGAGTTTAAAACGGCCATGACCGGTCAGAATAGCGACCAGAACTCTCAGTTAGTCTTTCTTCAAAGATAGAGCAAACTTTGTGAGCCTCAGATTAGGTTTATAAATGAAATACTTAGCCACTCGGCATGTAGTGGAAGCTAGTCAATTACGCTTAGCCTGCAAAAACATGTAGTTCTTAATAGCTTTCTTACCACAATTAAAGGTCAGGGGCACTGCCGGTTCAGGTTCAATGATTTCATAATTGAGCCTGCTTTAGCTAAAACATCAGCTATCTGATTACCTTCAATGCCACAATGAGCCGGAACCCACAAAACCCTGAGACGACGATTAGAGCAAAGGGCGTTAATAAAATGTTTACAGTCCTTGACCAGTTTGGAAGTGATCATAGGATTTCGTAATGAATTGAGCACAGGTGTTTACTGTCCCTGCATAGAATAATGTCAATCGTACAACGTGTGTGTGCAATCAGCTCTGCTTGGAATACCTCGCAGTTCCGCCCTAGACTTCCACATGATCGTAGGTCATGTGCAGAACAATAAATTCCGAAACCTGCACCAAAATTAGAGTGAGACCCGTCAGCGAAAAACACGAGCGGCTGAGCCACCCAGTCATTGAATTCTTGAGACAACCACGAGTTCCTTGCTGGATAAACCACCGAGAAAGAGATATCGAAGCAGAATTCTGGCTACAATTTGTCATTAACTATTTCATTTCTGGTATATATGAACTGAATTAATTGTAGATTAGTCTAGAAAATGGAAATGATCTTTTGCAGTTTGATTTCAATATGAGATTTTCTTTAGTTACTTTACTGTGTCGGATCTAGCGATCGTTTCTCTAAAAAAAGAAGGCGCAGACAGCTCTCCAGTATTCTTACGTCTGGTGAAGACTATCAGACTAAAGTTTTCGATGCATTAACGAACAATCTTTTCTCTAGACACCAAATTCCTACAACTTGGAGAGCGCGTTGTGTTAAGTCTTCTAGTATACATTAAGGTATTTATGAACCTGAACCAGAACGACTAAATCAACAGCATAACTCTGAGCATTGAAGCCAGATTACTGTAGTTTTACAAATAATTCGTCAATAACTATCAGGAGAGGTGACAGGAGACCTCCCTGGGGGCAACCTTTGGTAACTTTAAATTCAAAGTCAATTCAAAAATTTCAGCAAGCTTCAATGATGGAAGCGAATAAGTACTATCAAAGTCAACCGCAATATCGAGGAAAGTGCTCACAAGAAACTCCTTAATACTAAGCGATCTTTCAATCCTCGTAACAAGTTCATGCAGCGCAGTTTCACATGACCTCTCAATTCTTTCCAGATTTTTGAGAAAAGTTGAAGAAAGACTAATAGGACGAAATACCTTGGGATCGGCATAATCTGCCTTCCCAGTTTTCGGGATGAACACAATTCTACTCCTGCTCCAGGACTGTGGAACATATCCAAACGCAAAGCATTCTTAACAGATGCGAAGTAAATGTTCCTGAATTAGGGGAAACCCATGCTGGAATTTACCAGGAAAAACTCCATCTGGATCACCTGATTTATAAGGTGAGAAGGAGAAAACGCTCCAGCGCAAGCATGATGACTAGCCTACAGGCTAAGAGTCCCAGATACTATTAATTTCTTCACAGAAGCTAATCCAAGAACTCCTACGAGTGGATCTCAGCATTTTCTTATATTCTATTTGAGTTGCCAAAAAGTTATCCCAATCAACCTGACGGTTAGATCTTTTGGCTTTGTTTTTGAATTTTCTAAAATCAAAACACCAAAAAGGCTTATTCTGAGATTTTTGCTTGGTAATAAGAGGACAAGATTTTTCAAAGGCTGACGTGACTGCATTCATCAAAGATGAGACTAGCAATTCAATGTCCTTAGTCGATCGAACATATCTCACCCAACGAAACCAGCCGAGGTTCCAACACAAGAGAGAATAACTCCCAGTTGGTAAGCTTCTTGTTACGATAAGGTTTAAGAGTAGGTCTTTTAAGATTTTAATTAAACGAGATGCACCTATTAAGAGAGTCACCCACCAATTAAACATCAAATCGATAATCAACATGGAGCACAAACTAATGTCAATCACTTCCCTCCTTACTGAATTGATAAAGGTAGGCTCACAGCCTTTGTTGAGGATTTCAATCTCAGATGTGCTCAGATTTAAGTAGAGATAAACCACTATCATTAATATTCGTGCTACTCCATAACGAGTGATGAGCATTAGCAGCGCATCCTATCACTAAAGGTAAATGATTTGCCCTGCTCCACGAAACATGGTTGCTAAAATCGTCCGAGGGAGGAGGTGAGACGGAATCGTAGCTACCACCAGTGTCCCACTGAGTACGACGATTCGAGAGAGATGAGCACGGCTGCATCGTCCACTGAGCAACATAGGGTAGCACTCAGATTGTTTGAAATAAACACGCAACGACCCATAGCGAATTAAGCACTAGATGAAGTTCAATGTGTTTTTTTTTTCAATTAACTCAATTATGCTTTGCCAATGTAGCCGAAATAAAAAGAAACATTTGTTAAGACCAATTTAGAATTTATTTTTCCATTCATTATCAGTTTATTATGGTGTTGATGTTTATACTCAATGACACGACATATAACAAAAGATATATATTATAAATAAAGGTAATTCCAGTTCCAACTTCCAATCAAATCAATCGAGATTATCGATTAGATTTATTTCAATTCATTCTATTTACCCAACGTCTTATCAATAATTATAACAATTCCTTATTAATTATTATATACTTTTGCTTCACTTAATCTAATTTCGTTATTACCTCCCTTCCTAACTAAAAAACTTACGGAATATCTATATACATATAAACAAATCCTTCTTGGGAATACAAGTGAAAAATATCCCTATGTAATCTATATATTATACTAAATACCATGTTACCGACACTAAATACCAACGACGAACGTTAATTACCAATTTATTGGTTGATTTTTCCTCTTTCATCGTGGAAACTCTCACCCAAAAAAAAAAAAAAATCGAAAATTAATCGAATGGATTAACCGGTTAATGTTGATCCGTAAATTTCACTGATTTTGATATACAGATTGAGAAATTGAATTAACATTTCGCGCCATTACATGTAAATTACACAAAATGATAACTAAACCACGTACTCGTATATATAGTCGCACAAATGTTGCACACTTCAACTTAATTTGTAATGTTAATCTCACGACTAAATTTTTTGCGGCCCCCATAAACCAATCACACAGTTTTTTGTTTCTCTTTAAATTTTCCATTTTTATTTCCCATTTTACAAAATGATGCGATGACACACACATAAACATATACACAATGGAAATGGAAAATTTTTTAACGCTGGATTAACCATTTTTCGAATAAATTTCCGTCACGCAAACGAAATTACGCGACTGGATTATGGTTTTGCGGATCAATTAAATTAATTTGAAACAGATACGTATGTACAGTATTTAGAACAAGAGTATTTAAGAAAAGAAACAACTTTATCCATGACCTATGCGCGCATGTTATTAAAGTTGATATTTCCATATATGTAATATGTACATACATTTTCCACCATATCGTTTTCCCTGTCGTTTAACATTTTAATTTAATTTAATTCATATTTCCGTTTCCGTTATGTACATATCGCATTAGGCATTTTGTGTACATAATATATGTTATATATAGGAAGTGTATATGTGTGAGGTTAAAGCATAAATTATGGGGCATGAAAGCATAAAATAAAAATTGAATGTTTTTTTTTACTAAATTTTCCTTTAAGATTTGATAAACAGGAAAATCAACAAATTTTCCAGTCAATTTTCTTTTTGTTGTTGGTTGTTTTAGGCGTATGTGCGCGATATATATTAAAGCTAAACCAGGGCATATGGAGTTTATTTTTATTGATTTGTTAATTGTCTTTAATTGAATCTGTCGTCGGGATGCTAAAGGGATTCTTCATCCTTGATTTCGAGCGGGATGATGATGAACACCGCCAGGACCCTCAGTTGAGAGTGCAGAATCCATGGGCCGAGCCATCCTTCATATCAGTGTAGGCTGGCATGGAGCTGTACAAGATGTAGATGGTCAAAACTAATCGGACCTGTGGCCGTGACTCCTCGATTTGGCTGACAAAATGGCATAAAGCAAGGACACAAATAAGCGAACTGCGAAATAGCCGTTAGAGTCTTGAGCCCCAGAACAAGAAGAGATCATTAAATAAAAAAAAAACATAAAAAAATAACGTTTGAGGTAAAATATTACATTTGGTTTATTACAAATCATAAACTACACTGTATATTAAGTGAAAGCTTGGGTGATAATGGAAAAGTACCATTACAAAAAAATATTTATTTACACTGTGGTTTTTAGCGAAAGAAGAATCCTTCTTATCTACGAGTGACCAGTTTGGAGTTGCTTTGAGCACAGCGCATTTAATTTTTGTGAAAATCATTAAAGAGATTTCAAAATTAAATTGTTTTTAAAAAAAGTTCTATATATTCTAAATTAATAGACAGCAACGAACCACTGCTTCACGAATCACGCCATATAATCGGAGACACTGTGTACCCTAACACAAATTATTTAGTCTCGCCATTCAAGCAAAATGGACATTTAACCATGGTCGTGCATCGAACGGGCGTTTGCTTTAGTAAAGGGCAAACTCATAACACTAAAATATCTGGATATGTCCAGCCTTCAAAAGATAAATAAAACCATTACTGCCGCTTGTGTATTGCATAATTTCATTTTGAACAACGATATTTATACTGGGGATGAATTTTTAGAATATGTAGATTCATATCCCGATGAACAGATTGAATTTGGATATAGTGTTATTGAAACGTCTAGTAATAAGAGGAATTATTTATTAGTTTAGTTAACTAATTTGTAATTTGTAATAAAATAATATTGTATTTTTAGAAAGTTTATTGAATTAAAACTTCAAAAAAATATACCACTCGTTTCATTTTGTTTTTAAAAAATTCATTAAAACTAGTTAGCCTTTCAGGTGACTTATTGATCACAATTCACTATCAATCATTTAAAAAAATAATTGTAAAATTAAAAAATATGCATTAATAGATCTTCAAATATTAAGATTAATCTATAATTTGTTTTAACAAAGTGTTCCTGTCTTCATGCACTTTGGTATTCTTTTCTATACTATCTATCAAACGATTCATTTTGGACAGTTTGGCCTTTGCTATTCTATTTCTGTTGATAAACCCTGATGAATCCTCTATGGTAATAGATTCCATATAGTGGTATTACTATTTATAGCTCTGTCATCGTTAAATATTTCGTCCAACGTATCGAAATACTCCCAGATAATCGGACCACTTCCGGTTCGGTTGTGTTTGTCCTTAATATCTGTGTATGTTTTTTTTAAATTTCTAAATTTTCGATCCAAAAAATCTACTGAATTCTGGTATCCCATTTCGGCAAAAACTATTTTTATTTCCCACCATTATTTTTTTTGGAATCTCTAAATTTGTGTTTCCTCGATCTATATTCATCAATTATTAATTTTGTAGCCTCTTTTGTCCATTTAAATGGAGCTTAAATAGAAAAAAATTATGTAAGGCATAGTTTCTAAGTGAGGTTATGTGCATCATATATTTATGTAATATATACTTACTCTCCACATATGTATAACTTTTCAAGCCTTTAATTTTATGATTTAATATGTTATTATTGCCTTAATATTTAATTATAATTTTTAAATAATTTAATTATTTTATTTAAAAAAAAAGCGCCACTATTCAAAAACAGATAGATGGACAAAATGACATTTAGCTCAACAATGTTGGCGATCATTTTTTATATATCGGTGGCATTCAATGCCCATAACATGTGATTTTGCTTAACATATGTTGATAACAGTTGGCGGACCTGAAAGTGCCCATTTATTCCATATGCTTTAAGCTTTTCTATTAACAAAGTACAATCGATCGTTTCAAACGGCCTTTTGAAGTACAAAAACAAAACTATTATTATCTTGTTGTCATCTATGTCTTGTTTACATTTTAAGAGCATTGAATTTAATCCTGACTAACTCATGAGTATTTTTCTCTGAATCCCGATTGCTGTTCTACTAAGATTTCATTATTTTTGAGATGCTAAATTATCATAAAATTTCATAATTTCTCCAAATATTATAAGAGCCATTTTGTTTTGACTAGGATACATTGATTTTAGAACTTACCACCTTTCTTTTAGTTTAATCTGATTCTCCAATATTTTATTTTTAATACTTCTAATTTGATAATTATATCATCTGCGTATTAAATTACCTCCATATTTGTTTCGAAATTCTCGCTATCTACTAATCGTAATAGTTTACCCGAAGAATATTTTTTCATTGAGACCGTATGAATGTTATCACATTGTTTTAAGCCCTTGCTGTGCATAACCGATGCTTCAATAATACTGTGATCACTGATTTTTGTATCTTGAAGTACCCGTACACTGGTTGGTAGATCATTGGTAAGCACTCAATCAATCAAAGATCTATACTATCCTTAGTATTCCTCAACTATTTGGTTTAATTGAACACTTACAATCACTTTCAAAAATAGTCGATTCAATACTATTGATTTAAACTTTGAATGTATTTAATTATTCTCATCTGTCTTTTTATCACGTCTTTCTGAAATATTGAATGGTTTCTCCGATAAAATTTGATACAATATTGACAACCTTCGTGGTTTTCCATGATTGTGGAAAAAAGAAAGAGAATACTCACAGCAACTGGTAGCCGAATATGAATCAGAATAGATAGCTTTGGTATCTATTCTGATTCATATTCGGCTACCAGGTGCTGTGACTATTCTCTTTCTTTTTTCCACAATTTGTCATCGGACGTAATTTCATTTCCAAACTCGCCCTCTCTATCGGACCATCCGTTTACGAATTCTAATATTTGGCTTTCAGCTCATAATAAAAACGACGATAATATTCCGAAATTTAAACAAAAATTGAAAAATTCTTGTTCCACAAGTGATCAACATCATCATGGCACCTATAGCTACCTTTATTTGGAAAGCCTTCGACACACTTAGTTTTATCAACGTAGTGCATACGTATAATGTTTATTCAATCGTATAGTAAGTGGTTTGCAAGTAGGCTACCATAACTACTGACTCCATTTTCTACAAACGTAATTTGCCACCCTTTCCATTTTTTACGAACTTGACTATTAAAATGTGTGTCCAACTATTAAATTGTGTGTTTTTCTTTTTAATATGTACGTACATACAGTTAACTTTACTATTTCACCCGTTTTTGTTGTATCACCGAAAAATTATTATTTTTTAATAAAAGGTTGAACACAAATAATTGCTGCTCTTTTGACAACACCATCATGAACATGACTACTATATGTATATACAAAAACAACTTCAAATGGAAAATTTCATACTTCGTTGAACGAAAACATGATAGAACGTGATTTTTGTTTCTATGGAAACGAATTATTTGCGTATACACGTATTTGTTCGTTTTTTTGTTTTTTTTACGCTGTTTAGAGCCTGTCTGAATTCATTCTTAATCGACTAAACTAAAAATATTCGTGAAGTTCTACTCAAATAATCATAGATGTCACTAAATTAAGAATGTGTAGCGTCCGAATTCATTATATTCTAGTATAATCTGTCAAATAAATTTTTCGAGACATGAGTGATATTAAAAATAACGATACTATTGGCACTGAAGAAGAATTTATTATTTCATGCGTAAGTGAAATAATATGCAGCTACGTATTGTCATTAACTTTAATTGATGAAAACGCGTCATCCGTATCAAATAAAAGGGTAACATTAATAAATAAAATATTTTTATAACATAACCTTACATTTTGCTTACATTTTTTAGAAACTAGGCTATTGCTGTGAATTCGTTCCGTCGGAGCTGTACACAAAAATATTAGAAAATGATATAGCTGCAATAAAGCGCCATTTAAGGATTTCCCCAGATTCATTAAATGATATTGTAAAAATGTATCCTCCAAGACGCCATGGACTTTGCTCGAAATTTAAGCTATCCATTTTTCTTTTTTGGTTAGCCAGCGGCGCGAGATACAGAGTTACCGCAGTTTCCTTTAACATGTCAAAATCGACCATAGCAGATGTAGTGCATGACACGCTAGACTTCTTCGTCAGTCAGTATATGTGGTCAAATTATAAAATACCCACCACAAGATACATTCGAGCAAATTGGGATGGGGTTTAATAATCGTGCAGGAACAACGATTTTTTCAAATGCTGTTGGTGCGGTAGATGGATGCCACATTAATATAATGGTCCCGAAATCGAGGGCAAGTGAATACATAAACAGAAAATTAAATTACTCGATCAATTTACTGTTCGTGTGTGATAGCAACGGAAGATTTACATACATTTGCTGTGGCTTCCCTAGATCTGTACATGACCAGCGAGTTTTACGGCACAGCTCACTTTATGCGAACAATAATTTTCCACCTCTAGGTTATTATTATCGACTGAAACCTGTTGGAATAATAACTCCTTATAAAGCTACATCATCATCGCCAACAACATCAGGTCAACGCATTTTTAATAAGACCCACAGCAAAGCCCGGTCGATAATCGAATGTTCTTTTGGTCTTTTGAAGATGCGATGGCGGTGTATTTTCAATAAAACATTGGAATTGAAGATTGAAAATTCAATAAAAACAATAGTGGCATGTTGTGTAATACACAATATTTGCGTCGGACATTCTGATTTTTCAGAAGAAATTATTGAATTTGAAGATGGTGGAGAAAGGGACTCTGACCACAACTTTGAATGCGATGACCAAGACGCACTTCAATTTAGAAATAATTTGTTGTACCAGTTGATCGGTTAACCCCCGAATTTTTCAAATATTTGTGGTATTTTTTTTATAAATAAAACAATTATAATTAATTTATATTATCACATTTTTATTTCAATACATCACACAGATCAGTCATCCAATTTTTTATTTTTTTGGATATAATTCCATTTAGTACATACTATATATCTGTACAATCATTGGTAGGAGTGATTCCATACTTCATCTCCATGAATTGGAGAAACACGTCCGAAACTTTCATCACGGCCGCTCTTAATGCTGTCTCGTTTGAGTAAACTGGTAAAGATCTTTTGGTCCCTCTTACCCTAATCGATACATTATCCTTTGAACTACTTGGCGTTGATGTAATCTCTATGTTGGATTCGCTTGGGCACGATTCTATTACTAGTGGCGGGTTTATATTATGCTTTAACGACGCATATTCATGAATGGTGTCAAAAAATATCCATGTATCGGCCATTTCACAGAACTTTTCAGTACCTTTACCGGTTGGTGGTTGAATTATTTTCTAAAAGTAAACATTTTTTTTTAAATTTATAGACAGAGTATTTCACATGTATAACCTTATATTTATCCATGATGTTGGACCATTTTTTGCGCAATTTTTGCCAGTCCTCCTGTATTCCACAATCTGATCCGACTTTTCTATAAAAACATTTTTATTAAACAAGGTCATATATTTTAAATTTAACGATGTATATACTTACTCCCACGAATCTTTATGATTCAAAAACCACCGGTAAATAAATGGTCATTATTGATCCTCGCCTCAATAAAATTTGAGGTTATGTCATCGGGCCCTGCATTAATGAAACTTTAATTATTTTAATGCCTAAAATATTGAAATAAAACTATTGTTTACTTACAGCGGGTTGAGTATTGCTTTGTTACGGATGATTTATTCATTTATAGTAACAATTTATAATTATTAAATTTATTATTATTATTTATTATTTAAAAAAACAATAATATTGAATATATTTAAACGCTACCATTCAAAATGAAGTCACAGTTTAGAATGATTTAGTCTAGTCGAATACTAGACTTTTGCGCGATATTACCGCCTCTTGCGGAAAAATGGTGGTAACTTTTTAGTTTAGTCGATTAAGAATGAATTCGGACAGGCTCTTAGAACTAATTCACAAAATCACTACGTACGAATTGTCTACATTATTGACGTTGTCTACGTAGTCGAAGTCGTTTACGGGTTGTCGACATGTTAACTATGAAAATATATAAATGCAACAGAACTGAATTCCGTCGACAAATTAAACGACTTTGGACTGATAATTAATATTTATTTCACTGGATCCAGCATGTTACTGTTGTATGCCAAAAAAAATATTCCTGTCTTTATAAACTGAGACTAGCACGTAGATTGTGTTCTCAGAGTTTCACACTTTATTTAGTTAAGGCCTTAATTGTTCCTCATATGTTGTATTGCGACATCATTTATTCGAATTGCGAATTTATTGCAATCCTTCAATAATGTTTTCGGTACGTTGTTATAGCTAACGTATTTTGCGCTTTCTAAACCACGCCGAACCAAATCCTGGGTGGTCATTCTGTGGTGCTATCTCACATTAATAAATCCTATATATTACGCAGAAACACAACGTCCCTATGAAAACAATTTCATTACTGATTGTTTTTGTTTACCAAAATGGGATTTAACTATTTATTTTGTTTGTTTTTGCCATTAGTAAAAGCAAATCGAAAGAATGTTGTGGTCTTTTACATTAACATCAATAAGCGACGTGACGTTATTCATCCACAATACATCCACGTAAGCTACGACTATTTATTGTCCCCCATTTTTCTATCATCTAATGTAAGATAGCACTACAGAATGACCACCCTTGACTATTGAGCAATTTTCTTCTAACTTACATAATTAAGTATGTTGTATTAATCTATGCGGCTTCTTCCCACTGGTGTTCCATATTGTCTGATAAATTGAAGTAAACCACATCGTTATGGTGGATTTTAGATCATCATTACGCTGTTTACAATTACACTAGCTCAAAAGGTTTAGTTCGTTTGAGCCTATGCATACAATATCTATGTTGTTTAACAGCTTAGTTGCCTCTTAGTTCGAGCCTTTGCCAATGTCTCAGTGCATTCCTTTAAAACCGTGATTTCCTTTGAAACAGTGTCCATTTTTTTGGGATTCACATTTGTTTTTATGCATTTACATGACTTCTTTTAGTGTTGTTCGTAGGTTTTCGTCACTTTCCTGTACAACTTCCTCTCCAGTTATTATTTCGGCTTCTAATGATTGGTCATCATGTGGTTCAAATATTTATTCCAGGTGTTCAGTAAAACTTCGTACTTTACCTTCATTATTTCTGGCTGGCATTTTATATCTTCTGTTCTAATTGGAGGAATCTGCATTATTGGCCTTTTAATTCTGTTAATTCAGTACTATGTATCATTTGATAACTTTCTTATAGGTAGTTACTGATAGATTCGTCTTTCAGATCCTTCATTTCCCTTTTAAGTAGCAGATTGTTTAGCTTAGTTTCATCTTGAGTGGCTCTAATTTGTTTCCATATTCTCCTTGCCCTTCTTTTTTCTGCCAAGAGCTCTCTAATTTCTCTATGGTAGTTGTTTCCCTTAATTTTCTTTTTAACTTTAGGAGTGTTTTCCCACGCTGACTGCTGTGTGTCATATATGAACTTGTGAACTTCTTTTTCTAATTGCCCCTCACTCCTTAGCGGAACCATCAAGTTAATTTTTCTTTCTAAAGACAGTCTAAAGCATTCCCAATTTTTATACTTTTTTACTAAACTATTGCGATAGCTTTCTTTTTGAATGATTCTTTCACTTAATGTCAAAAGTATTGGGGAGTATCACAGCTTAAGTCAAGACTTTTATCTATATGTATGTAATTTAGAGATATATTCTTCACTGTCAAGAAATCAATTAGATTTGGTATTTTATTTGGATCAGTTAGCCAGTAGGTTGGGTTACCATTTGATAAGACTTTGCAACCGTATTTTCTGATAGCATTGAGGAGTTCTTTACCTTTAGTTGTTGTTAGACTAGAGCTCCAGTGGATATCTTTTGCATTAAACTCTCCTCCAATTACAAATCTTTTCCCTAGTTTACTGAAAAATTCAAGATAATCTTTTTTTTTATAGAGTATTTCGGTGGGCAGTTAATTCCAATAACACTAATAGGGTTCTTTTTGGTCTTGATATTAACAGCTGTTGCTTGTATTTGTTCTGTTTCATATTTTAATTCGTCGAAGTGATTAATACTATTTCTAATTATTACAGCACTACCTCTCTTGGCAGTATTGAATAGTGTGATATGTTTTATAATTTCTAAATTTAATAATTGATTGTCTAGTGACGAGAGCTTCAGAGATGAGACAGACATCGACTTTCTCTGCGTCCGGAACCATTTGCAATTCCCGTTGGGGTTGCTGGAGTCCATTGGTATTCCAGCATAAAATTCTTAAGTCGTTAGACATGGTTTTGTTTAGGGATGGTTTCCTTAGTGCTGTGTTCCAGTTTCTGTAATCGCTGATCAAAAGTATTAAGTTTGCTTAATATCACCTTAAGCGTTTGATTTATGTTGTCTGTTTGAAGATTTTTTTTTCTGTTTTTGTTACTCACAATTATTTGAGCATAATTTTGTTTGCCCACTTCTGCTTGAGACGCTATCAACACTTAACGCCTTAACTCTTCTTTAAGTGATTCAGTTCTGTTTATTCTAACAGTTTGCTTCTTTATTACATTTGTATGTTTAGCATTCATGTTTTTATTTTTGATATTTTGCAATTCAATACCAACACTGGAACCTCTGTAGTAAGCTGAATGGTTTTACATCTGATTGTTTGACATAAAATCTAGTATGGTGTTTACCTGGACGTTTGAAACACCTGGTTTCTTTGTTCAGTATTTTTGAGTATGTCCATTTGCTTGACATTTTTTATATTGTGGTATAAGCCTAGATCTTCTTAGGGGCTGAATATTGACGTTGCACCGCAAGATGTACTTGATTTGATGTATTTTTTCAATATCATCATCTGCGCTGGATGTCAGTATATGCATGTTCAGAAACTCCTTACTTCTCCGTTTTAGCTTAATTGATGCTTCAGTTGCATTAAAACCTTTTCCTTTCAGGTCCTCAATTATTTTTTCATGTAGAGTGCAGATTTTTAGCTATTACCCTAATTGGTCTGATTTGCTGGTTTTCAAACGTATGTCTAGAATGTCCCCGTTCTCTTAACATTTTTGTCAATTCTCTGTAGATTTCACCATCTTCTAAGTTTATATTGATGTTGTTTCCACTCATCAATTTTGTATTAAACTTATCTGTTTTAGTTATTGTTTTAATTTTCACATATACAGTAGATCATAGTTTTTAACTGCATCTACGAGTATAAGTATATTGGGCCGCCCTCGATAGCACAGTAAGTAGCGTGCTTGCCTTGTTATTCGAGGGTCTCGGGTTCGATTCCCGGTGGTGACCAAAAATTACGGTTGAGTGTTTTTAATGTGTAAGTATCTGTGTTTGTCCGGGTATTGCACCGTGGGCCTATTGTGGCATTGAGTGCTGGAGTAATCCGCCCAATTTTAATTTAATTTTTATATTGGGGGTGGTGGAGGTAATTTTTTTTTGGATTATTTTGCATTATTTTAGGACTTGTCTCTATTAGTTGAGGGGGAGTAGGTGTATCATTCCATCTCCTTTTTTCTCTCTGGCCTTTGACTCTAATCCGCTCAGTTTCATGAGCTAAGTGTTCTTCATCCGTATGGTATTTTTGTTCCATTACTTTTCTGGTAGGAGGAGAATCAACGTTTTCCTTTGCTTTAAGGATTTGAACTTCGTTTCTAAGAATCCTTATGTGTTCCTGCGTCCAAGCAATTTTATGATTTAATTGCTTGTTTAAATTGTTAGATTCAACCAATGCATCATTGGCCTTACGCAATTCCTGCTACATTAGTTCTTCTTTTTTAGAACAATTATTGTTCTCTGGAAAAGCATTTTTGGGTAATTCCACATTTTCTGTAGGCATTATTTTGTTAATCTTCGTGGTGAACGTGCTACGGGCTCTCGTCCTCTACTGACTCTTTTGGGAAGGATTGAGATTATCCATTTCTGCTTCACTTATTCGAGTATTACGATGCCTCAACGTATCTTGCGATTTGTTCTGATTATAGTAATGCAATAGCTGGTACAACCCCCCCCAGCATCTATAACTGGATTTTGATTTTTATAAAGTTAAAATGAGTTCGATTTCATTAATATTTTGAAAATATATTCGATAAATTATATTATGCATCTAGTTGAAATCTGATAATCAGGACTACTGTTATTGATAAAATATTAATATAGGATTTGAACCAGGGGATATACAAAACAAAATAGATGATAACCTTTAAGTGCAAATACACTCGTACGAGTATATAGGTACTTATATGTATGTTTATAGCATTTTATCAAAATGACATCGCAAAAATTAATATTTTTGTTTACATTTTTCGAAAAGCACGTATAGGACGATGCTCTTTTCATCCAATTAAATTCGTTTGGAAAATTGCATATTTTTAAATTTCAAAAATTTGTAATTTTCATTTTATATATGTTTGTATATATAAGTATATACCTAATTGTAAATGCGGCAATGTCTATATCATTGTTGAGTATTTCTATATAGATACATAAAATTGCCTCGCTCGCTTATATTTATACAAACAAGCAATGGTTTCTATATAATAATAACAATTAAACCGCAAACAATAGAACTATCTGTGCTATGTACATACGACGGATATACCCGAGAGATGAAAATCAAAAAAAAAAAATTAATTCGAAATGGAAAATATAGCATATATGTATGTACGAGTAGTTTGTTGTGGTACAGCGAATAATGATGGAAATATTTTTTTTGTTAATTTTAATAAACATTATCAACACTTTGAAAATGTATAACATTCGGGAAATAAAAACTTTTCTTCTACATTGAGGTACTCGTATAACGTATAGTTTGTTATATACATATATACGCTTGGTGGGTGGTAATGGGTTATGGGAGGAGAATGATACATTATTATTCTATTTATTTTGTATTAACATTATAATTATTCTATAAAGAAAGATGCACTCTGTATATAGGTAATTAAATAAAATTTATGAATTTTTCATTGTCGAAAGGCAATCATTCGAAATATTTGTATACATAAAAAACACCTTTGTGGTTATTGTCTTAAGTTTATGTAAATATGGATACATAATTGTTACTTGGTGCATGAATATGATGTTATGCTACATTAGCATTGCCTTATGTAGTATTATAAGATTATATACAGTTATGGATAGTAATAAATTATCTCGATATGATCTTATGATTTAAATATTTAAATTTACTAGTGGATTAAAAATGAAACATTTATTTGTGCTCAAAAATCGTATATATAGGGCCTAAGGTATTCTAAATTAGCATAACTAATTTCAAATTTACAAATTACAAAATTTGTGTGTCAGAAAGTTAGATTTTTAGTTCTTGAACTTATATTAGTATTTGTAAAAATATATTTTAAAATTTCCACATATTTAGGCAAAATTTATATTGCTAGATGGTTAATTGTTCACGTATGACTTATGAGTCTGTAAAAGGTCGTTGAGGAACATATTTATTTATTTTACTTATTTTTATTTATTGGTAAATGTTTTAAGTTTATAAAAGCTTTGTCCATTAGAATTATAGAATTGTGCTAAAACCTAATTACTAACTAGCTTCCATCACCACACCACATGACCATGAAACCAAAGAAAATGAACAACAAACGAAAAATGAAGAATTCATTGGCTTAAATTTAGTTCTGGAATTTTCCAACTACAAAATATGCTGAGGTTGTGGGTCTTTGAGGTGGTCTGGTGCGAAGCTGTTTTGAGGGAATCAAGTTGGTACTTGTTGCCAGCTCCGTATCTTGCAGCTTCCACAAGTGTGCATGTTGCCTCTCCGTGGTGACCACCGGGCAACTATAGTACACTACGCCGCTAAACAATTGGGCTGGGTTAACGTGTTAACCGTATTGTACGGATAACCGGCCAGGCTAGTCTAATAACCAAATGAGCTGTTACTAAACCTGGAAGGGCAAGGCTTCAAGGTGATTGCCTACGCGGATGATGTTGCTATTGCGGTCTTCGGTAAATATCCTTGTACGCTGAGTGAGCGCATGCAGTGCGCACTCGTCTACCTCTCTGAGTAGGCACGTAGTTGACTGAACGCAAACCCACCGAAAACGGAGCTGGTCCACTTTACCAGGAAGCACAAACCAGCTAATATTAAACGGCACTCGCTTGATCCTTACGGATAGAGTGAAATACCTTGGACTACTTTTACACAGCAAGCTACGCTGGAAACCAAACATCTTAGAAAGCTACTAAAGCGCTCTACTCCTGTAAAAATGCCATTGAAAAGAGTTGGGGTTAGGCGTCCCACTTAGTACACTGGCTCTACGTCTCAGTGGTCAAACCTATATTGCCGTATGGAGATGTTGTTTGGTGGCCAGCGTTAAAAATTATGGTCAACCTTAAACCATTGATGAAAGTTCAAAGAACGACCTGGTTGTGTATAAGTGGGCTCTTAGGAGCACACCTACTCAAGCTCTGGAGATTCTCATTCATCTCACTCCCTTGGACATTACGGCCGAGCAGCTTGCAACTTGCACAGCCATCCGTCAAATCCATAACTATGTGAACCTCTCTTTTCGTCTTTTCGACTTTTGCGGTGTTTTTCAAGCTGAACTTATAATGGAAGATAATGGAAGTCATGGACTGATTAAAGTATAATGTAATATCTACGAGAGATATTCGCATTTTTACTCCCTGATGTCGAAGGTAGCCCAGATCTGTCTGGCATCTATAAATGAGATGGCTGATCAGTTTAACATCCGCTTGACGTGGGTGCCAGGGCATCTCAATATCGCAGGAAATGTAAAGGCAGATGAGCTGACCCGCATGGGCACAGCACGCCTTATATCCCAAAGCAGACTAGACATAAAGATAACGTTTGCTTCATGTAAACTGCAGCTTCAGGAAGAAGCCATAAAAGAAACGAACGTTAGATGGTCTAACGCCAGTTGTGTGTAATAGCCACGCAGATCTGGACTGGACTTGACCGGTCCAGATCCGGCCAACTGATATCGCTTCAACGGAACTATATTGGTAGAGTCGTTGGAGCTATAACAGGACATTATGTCTCATCAAAATTGTAAACCAATTTGTATTCAAAATGCTCTCTTGAAAAACTAAAATTATTTTATTCTATTCACGTTCTTCGAAAGTTTTGATTGATTAAAGGATTTGAGTGAGTAGTGTTTCATTTTTCAGTCAAATTGGACACGGTTAATTTTATCCGTTGTACCCGTCAGAAATTTAAAATTAGTTCTATACCTATGTAAGCTAAAATTAGGAACGATAATTAAATAATAAACATCGAATGTCCAACCGCGAAAAATATTACAACGATGTACATGTCTTAAATAATTTACTTTCAACCACAATAAAATTCACTTATCCTAAACCACATGCATATACATTGTACACTTATACCATATACCACCCATTTTAACGCAACATCGCTCGTTTCATTATTCTAAATTTTTCTTTAATTTTCTTGTGAAAATACAAGAATATTTTTTTTTTACATAATTTCATTGTAAACTTTAATCAATATTCAAAAACCATCCGAAGCAACCAAAAAATAAAATTATAATTTTTTGAGCTTTTATTATGTGTACGTTTATATGAGAAAGCTTTTTGTGTTTTCCAAATTTGTTTTGTATGTATATACATATATTTTTTTAACAATTATTAAATAAAATATAAATAAATAAGTAAAAATTCTTAAGTTGTTTTTCCGTCGTTTTCGCATCGTTTTACCAGTAGTATAAGAGAGGTTAGGTATAAATTATTCAAATCATGAATCGAAAATTAAAGCGAACCATAAATTGAATGGAAAAACTGTTGGAAAATTATTATTCATTTTTGTATACAGCTATATTGTACGTTTATACCATATCGGAGTTGCGGGCTGGGATAAAACCCTCGGTATATTAGGTTTAGAAGGCTATAGAGAAGCACAACCTTTCCGCATGTTGTCAGGTCAAACATGTCTCATAATAGTACCAAATTTTTCAATTGTCGTTTATAAAAGTGTTTGTCTCCACATACACAAACACACATCATACTCCGTCCTTAGAAAATATATGACGGCATCGTGGTTGTCATATTGATTGTCTTGGTTTTCCAAGAACCGCACCAACAACAACAACAGATTCCTATTTGGTTTTCAAATTTCACTTCATTATTCTATGCTTTTTCCTCCGATGCTATCTAAATACATATATACGAAGAAACATAAAACAGTTATAGTATACGAAGAAGAAATCTATTAAATGAACTGTCAATATTTTCTAGAAAAATTTTCCTAATATATTTTTCATTAAGTTGTCTTTTATCGGTTTTGGTTTTTTGTGGATACCGAAACAATGGCAACCACAATGAAGCTATTCTCATTTTCAATTTAACCCCATATGTAGTTTTATATGTAGTTAATAGATGGAAATAGTAATTTTTATTAATTAATTAGATCGGTAATTTGAAAATGATGTTTCACCGAACTCTAGTATTCAAGTAGTTTTTTGGTTGATTGAATTTTTCATTTAACTTTGAATATATGTAATAATCTTAGATTATACTATAGATAGATCTAGTAACTGTTTGTTGTGAAGCAATTTTTACGATTTATTTGTTTACTTTTAGTTTATTTCAAAATATGAGAAAGAAGAGAGTGAGACAATTATAGATAACAATAACTCAGTAGCGGAGTAATATAAATGGTAGAATAGGGAGCAAACAATGAATAAAGTAATTTAGTGTATTTTATGTTATCAACATTTTTTTATTATTTTTCAAAATGTATTTTCACATTAATAATTAATTAAAAATAGAACAGAAATATTATTTACATGTACAATATTTGTTTTACATTCCTTGAAAATTAATCATTCTTGTATAAAAAGATCGGAGTGATATTTTCTTATTTTCCAATTTTGCTATGTAATGAAATCTGATATTTAAATATTTTTCTGCTACACATCTAATTAATAAATTTTTATGGCATACTGCTTTCACAAATACGTTAGCATTATAAAATCTTTCTTGAGTCTTTAGAATTATTTTATTATAAAGTAAAGTTGATATAGCAGCATGAACTTTAACATTAAGTCTAATTTCTTTTTCAATGAAATCACATATTTTAATCACATTTGCTGATGGTCTTTTCAATTTATTGTTTCTGTCCTTTATATCTATTAACAAATGTTCAGATTGGTTTGAAAGAAGCAAATTTAAACACGTGTCACATTCAATTCTCGTAAATAAGTGTCTAACTACAAAACCGGAAACATACTCTATAATGTCCGTCTGATATTCTGTTAATTCTAATGGTTGTATAATGAAATTGGTGTCGTTTTCTTCATTTTGTAAACCAGAAGTCTCAGACTGATTAGAACTGAAATGTTGCAATATTAAGCTACTTTCTTGTTGATCGTGAGACGCTCTATCCTGCTCATCTTCATCTAGATCTTGATCACTAAAAAATATTTGTCGTTGAGATAAACTGTCGTTTATAAGCTTAATTGACGATTTAGCTAAATTTATCCGTAGTACTGAAACATCTAACTGTGGCAGACAGTTTCCAGTGGTGTTTTGAATTTCCACGTGCAACAGAAGCCTTTTATAAGTAGCGGCAAACTGTCTAACTGTAGGATTATTATTGTAACCTAATCGACACCTCACTGATGAAAAAAACAACTCTAAATGATCCTGACTCATTTTATACATTGGTATATACTCAAGTTTTTCGCTTTGTACATATTTTTTGAAAATAATTTCTATGTTTGATAAGCATAAAATAATTCCTAAAAACCCTGTATGTCGTTTCGAATCTAATACTGATTGCATGGTATCTTTAAACTTTAATGATTTAATATATGCTATTGCTTCATTTGCAATAGTTAATATTGAATTTATATTTGAAGCACAAATAGGTTTATTTAAATTGTAAGATGTTATATTTCGGCTATTTAAAATATCAAAAATATCATTGAATGTTTTAATGAATTTTATAGTGGGTCCTGAGTTTGTAAAATTGGAGTTTCCTTTTGCTTCCAAGTACCTAAGTGCGTCAGCAACCGAATTACTCAACGCCTGGACGGCAAATTTTACTTTCATTTTCTGCTTTGCAAACATTATATGATTTATTGAAAGTTTATTCGCAAAATGTAACCCTTGCTCCGTTTGTATCTGATATAACATTTTTAAGTATGTCCAGTCGATAATACCACCATCACCATCGATTAGTGGACCTTTCTCAGCAACAGCATTTCTGACTAATTTTAACATGTGACACGCATCTAAATTAAAAATAAAGCTACCAACGTTTTCAATTTTAAAAGTTGAACAAATGTTTGAATATCTTAGATTACAACCTAATAATTTTGCAGCTGTGAGATTCGCAGGAAGTCCGTCACAAGTAATGCCTACTACTTTAACTCCAGTATCTACTACATTTTTTAAACACATTATTATTAAATTTTTCCTTTGATCCCCAGTCAAAGAGGTGATTGGAAAATATCCAATGGGTATTTTCCAATGTTTATTTACACAAACTAGCATAAATACCAATATTTGCTCTGCTAATGTTTTATTTACTTCTGGATCTGAGCCAACTTCAACGTAACCCCATGCTCGTCGTTTGTGTTCATCCCATTCTCGTCTAGCGCGTATGGATATTTCGTCAAACACCAAATTCGTAATGACTTTTTCACTTTTAGTTTTTGATATTTCTACCATTTTTCGGAGCGTATTAAATGCTTCCTCTGTAAATCCAGGATTTCCTGCCATCGTCTGATACCAACGACTAATGGTTTTCGAGTGTGGCAAGCATAGATCAAAGCTTTCTCGTACGTAATTATACGCTTTAGGCGAGTAGAAGTTCAAGTTAAGAGCAAACTTTTTCAAATTTCCACTATACTCTATTCCTTTCATACTTCGTCGCAGTAATTTCTGTCTCTGTGTGTTAAAAAGTTCTTTGCCAACACCTTTAAATTGATTTAAAATGGCAGCGTCATCTTCAGAAACTAAATTTTTTGATTTCAAATCTGTAACAAGCGCAGTTAAATTTCGAATCTTAGCATTTCGACGCCTTAATCTTTGATTCAACATTTTGATTTTGCTAGTTTGTGATGCAACAGCTTTTCTCAACGTACTCAATTTTCTTTTCTTGATTGGAGATGAAATAACATCATCTGATGATGATCTCATTGCTCTTTTGTAGGTCATTTTCCTACTAGTTGCATTTGATGGTAAATTTTCTTCACGACTAAATATGTGTTCCGCCACGTTTCCACTTGAGGTAAAATTTTCAGTTTCCTTAATTTAAAGAAAATGTTTATTACAAATTCGATAAAATTATAATATCCATAGTTCTAATTAAATAAAATATTCATACATTTGTAGCTGATAGGGTACTGTTTAAATCATCTGAAATTGTACTATCATCTGCTTCCTAAAGGAAAAACACTATTAACATTTCTATTAAATTTAATCTTAGAAAATTAAAATAGGTATACTTACCACTTCATTTGTATCAACTTCAAGGTCACTGTTCGTACTTTCAGTATTTTTAGCACTGGTTAAAGGTTGAATTGAGCGAGTTGATTCGAAATTTGATTCAGTCGCTAAATTCCTAAATAGGGGCCGCCGACTGTTTGTTACCTAAAAAACATTAATATCCGAAAAAATAAATAGAATTTTGTAACATAATGATACAATTGGTATTTTTAAAAAATCAAATTATATTGTTTGTTTGAAAACTAGAAAAAGTTTGTTGGCACATTCTTTGGCTATATGAAATACTTGCGCGTTATTTTACATTGACAGTTTTATATTGACAGTTTTATATTAAACTACTTTTAAACAACATATTTACCGTTTTTTTGTATATAAAAATTGAAGGAACCGCATCACGTCTAAGTAGCTTTCGTGTACAACCTTCTAAGAAATCTGTGCTTTTAAAATGTTCCGAGCATACAGTATCGTGAGGCTTCGGAGTCCAATTTTTCCAGTTTAATGCGACTAACCAGTGTTTTTTAATAGTTGCATTTTTTGGAAACCTAGATTAACATTAATACCAC
Organism: Tipula unca; assembly: GCA_951394425.1. Lineage (NCBI taxonomy): Eukaryota > Metazoa > Arthropoda > Insecta > Diptera > Tipulidae > Tipula > Tipula unca. The sequence goes on from OX596380.1 coordinate 207,049,309, forward strand.
ATTCATTAACTTTTTAATTAATAAAACTAATAAATAAAATAATATTTTGATTTTCTACTTTACATATACATATATGTATGTTTTTATTATTATATAGATGTGTATGTATTTAGTCGGGTTTTCTAGCCAAAGAAGTAAAAATAAAAAACTTGTGAATTACAAACATTGATGAAACTTTCAACATTAAATTGGAGGTGCATATGTAAAATTTTTAGATATTTCCCTCAAACTCTATGCAGTATGCGTACATATTAATAAATAATAATAAAATCATATCTATTTTACATAATCTTAACAAAACAAAAAAAATTATTCACACTATATTTATTCCTCTTCGAATATAAATATTTATGTCATGCCACTGGTTATTTGGATTCAAAATCATAAAAATACAAAATAAAAGTTTTGTTATTTTTTTGATTGATGGATTTTTTTTAGGAAAATGTGTATGAATTTTTTTATATTTTTAAATAAAAACTTTGATTAACATCGCTTTTAACTAAATAATTTTGATTATAAATATATCCACTACACTTTTTATCAATATTAAGAAAATTGAATATTCCATTACTTAGAAAATTCAAACCAAACGATTTGTTGACATTTTACAAAAACTTACCTATGAAAAGAAATTCCATTTTCTTTAACTAAATATGAATTGTCACACTTAAAAGTACAGCACTTGGCCATTATATAATAATACACAATATCACTGTTCAATATTTATGCTAATTTTTTAATGTTTTATTTTATGTTTTAGCACATAAAAATTATATTCACGACTAACTAAAAAAATTCATTTTTCGCTTAGTTCCCGTCGCTCGCTTTAATTAGTATTTTGCTCTCTTTTTATTAAGCAAAATCAAATGCATCAGTATTTCTGTTTATTTTGCATTGTAGTTTTTGATGTTGTTCTATCTATAGTAATCTAAGGTAATAATATATGAGCATGATTTGGATAAATTGAATAATTTTACAAAATGATGCTAAATTTCGCCGAAATTCACACTCTTTAAATATTTAAGAAATAAATTTGGTTATTACTTGTTTAAATAAATATTGCATTGAACAAAACGTCCATAATCACTTTCTTTCAATTCCAATCGACCGTGTCAGTGTACCTCAACCAGAAATATTTGTTTATGTTTCGATCAAACATACAAACATATGTGCATACGAGAATCTCACTCCAAGTTTTTTTTTTGTTTTTTGAATTTAAATTTGTTTCTCTCACGTTTATGTCAGTGAAATCGGCAATGCCAAAATGGCGACTATATTTCAATAATATGTCTACGTTTAGACAATTTTATTAAACAGATTATGTGTAAAATAAAGTGGATCATATACATTGTATTAGTTAAATAATAATTATATGTGTTTTTCTTTTGTGATATGTTTATTTTGTTCGATACAAAAAAATACGATGGCGTCAAACAACAGTAATGGATGGAAGTCAGTAGACAAATTAATGAGAAATGATCAATATCATACTTATTAGCTATATATGGAGATTTGCGTTTTGAAATGTATATTCTCGTTTAAACGATGATGTCAATCATGAATAAGATAAACGTTGCAGAGGGCGGAAAGTTTGTATAAACGTCTATATAAGTTAAGGAAATTCTCTTTTATTAATCATAAAAAAATCAAATTCAGATTTTTTATTTAGTATTATCTTTTATTTAATTTATTAACAATTATAATTTCCTTACTTAATTACTATTACAAATCTATTACACACGAAAAATTGTCTTGCATCAGTGCTACATTTTTTCGAAATTTTATTTATTTTATAAAATTCTATTTATGGAATAAGTTAAAAAAAATTCTCAATACCAAATTTTATTCGACCTTTCCAAGCACTCACATAATAAAACACACGAAAAATTGTCTTGCATTAGACAAGGCATGGTGCAATATTTGTTTGATGCCGATGAATTTATGTTTTTATAAATACATTTTTTCCTGGATGGTGAAATGGACGATGCGATCACTAATTGGTAAGGGTATTGAACAAGTTTGGCTTGATACTGCTGGGATTGCAAACGAACTATCGTAAAACAAACAGGTGTAAAAATGTAGGAAAGTCAAGTTGAGTGAATTTCAGTACTACTTGAGGATTATACCCAACTCTATTCCACAATGAGAATATTTCTCTTTATAGTACAACCAAAGCTTGTGTGCCTATAATGTTTTATTGCAGTAAGTACAGTATTGTTCAAAGCTGAAATTTTTGCATCCAGAAATGTCACAATTGTATTAAACGCTATTTAGTGCTCCCTCCCTTAAAATCTACTGCGAAAATAGTATGAAAAATCATATGTATTGTTTGTAAGCCTTCCGCTAAGGATACTTCATTCTTCCTGACTATGGCATTATATATAAAGCCCGACCATTAAGATAACAATTAAATTAAAATAACTCGGTGTATTTTATAACTTTTATAGCTAGAACCAGCGAATTTATAAACCAAGGAACTTGATAAAATCTCTGAAAGAATGAAATAACTTGGACATTTATTATAGAATTTTAGAATTTTATTAACAAACTATTTACGAACTTGAAAAAATTTCGAAAATTTTAAAGTTGACTTATTTCAAAAACTTAAAAATTTAATTAAAAATTTTAATATTTTTCAAATTCCAGAACATAATCAAAATTAAAATATGTATTATCATCATATCACTTTAGGCGAGGCGATGCTTTGTAATATTTGTTTGGGCGGTGTACAATTTTATGATGATCCAAGAACATATATTCAGTATTTGGTATATATGAAAAACGTTCAGTATTGGATAAAATTTATTTAAATTTGAAAATTTTTTCATTTAAACTGAGAAACTAAACAAACCGTGAATTTGAAATGTTTCAAGACATTTTTTATTATGGAAAATTGATTTTTGGACCATAGTTATGTCACTGTTGCGAGAGAATATTAGCCTACATTCTAAAATATTTTATTGTCTATATATCATTGGTTGAATTGGTTTTAATATACAATCTCAATCCGGCTATATAATTGCTCAAAATCTAAAATAAATTATTTATCCTAAATTACTAATTTGGAAGATTATTTTAAATAATTTACAATGCCAATTTTGTAAATAGACTAACAATAATATTTTCTATATTGTTGGAAAATGTTATGTATACATATTTATAGTATTAAAGTACAGGATGTAATGTACAAGATACAATGGTCAGACATTATTATGTGATATGTGGATTTACTGTGAAATGAATGTATCTAGTTAGAGAAGAAACTAAATTATTGAGCATAAACCATGTGTTCCGATTTTCCGAAGAATTCCTATAAGATCTTTTCGCACGTATGTTATAAATCGTAATGATTGAAAATTCGAAAATAAAAATCCTCTCTATGGTTTAGCCTTAACAAAGTACCGAGTAATTCATAAAATTTTAATGCAAAAGAAAATTTTTTGTATCTCCTTTATGAGGGGAAAAATAGGGAAATTTTATTCGTCCCCTTTAAAACTTTCCCTTATTCTTGTTTGTGTGTTATACAAATACTATTGCATGTGGTTTGAATGTATTGCTGTGTTCATTTTTGGTTGAGGAAAAATTGTTTTTTTTTTGTCAGTTTTTTATTTGCTTTCACAGCATAAAGTTCATGTTGCAGAAATTATGTCTTTCTTTAAATATTAAGCATTCAAATGATACACGAAATAATTTATTGATTTTTTTTTGTATCAAGTGTTTATATGTCCCAGTATAATGATAGTCCAACTCACACATTTTCCGCGGGTGCCTTTATTGACGCGAGACTGGAGTAAATTTCATTTTGTATACGTATTCTAATTCATAATAACTAAAATTCCGTAATGAATCGGTGTGTAGCGGATGAGTGGGTAGAACAAATTTCATTTACAATGTCGATTTGATATGGCTCTGTATTGTATGATGCCGCACTATTATAGTTTTCACCCACCAAAAAGTACGCCATACATTATGTGACTCATCACATTGAAATTTTGGTATTATCGTTCTCGCGGTGCGGTGAGTCTATAGTGGCAAAAATACTATCCCACATTTTGGTATGACGCTTTGATTGAATTTCAATAGGAGGAACTAACAAGAATTGTTCATTGTATTGATTTTATCGATATTGAAAACAACTATGCTCTCCTATTGGAGTCCAAGGCTCGGCGCTTTCCTATACTTTTGTGATAGTATATTGACTGTTTTTTGTTAAGATAGCATAGATTATTTGTACAACTAAGAGTCAAGCAGATTTACATTTGTATACATATCTGGGACCTTATTCGCAAAAATGTGCTATTGGTAATTTAAAAAAATTGTCGTTTGAAGCCTCGTCATACCTCGACATTTTCTTGGCGAAGAGCAATGTATATTCTGCAAATCCCCAAATACTTTTGTTCCAAAACTGTAAAGAGTCACAATTTGTTTGTTTTGAGTTGGACATTTTTACCGACAAAGCTGATTGAACGTCTTCAATGCCATCTATCATTAAATGGACTAGTTCGTCGCATCGACATGTACTTACTACTCACAGTATTAAAACAACCTGCAAGAAAAATACCAAAAAATAAGTATATACATATATTATCTTTAAGTTCTAAAGCTTATCTTCATCATTAAATATGTCTTGTCGGGAGCAACATTTAAAAACAAGTCGATTTGTGATTTTGTGCGAAAACCCTGGATTTTTTTGCTGTGTAACCAATACTCTGTTTTTTTTAAAATGCTCGCAATTTGAAATATTTTTCGATATCAACGCCATTTTTATAATTCAATGTGGCCTTAACCCTTGAATACTGCGCCCAAAGAGTCGAACTTCCAGTCGATCCATCATGCTACCTTAGTTGATTGTGTGCATTGTTTAGAAATTCGTGTTTATGTCTCATGAATGATCGGCCTGTTTGTCCAATTGTTGAACATGTGACAATCGTTGCACATTAATTTGTATATCCCGCTGTCGAATGTATTTTTTTGTGGCTTTAACTTATTTTGTAATTTTTGTGATGTTTTATATGCAATTGTGTAATTATGTTTTCTGTAGAATATGGCTTGGGTGTTCGTTGTATTCATTTGTGATGTATTTTTTGGTGTCATTTATATTTGTGTACATTGAAGTTAAATGTATAGTCGTTCTATTTTATGTTTTATTTTTGAATTGAGTTTTTGAACAAAATAGTTTGAAGCTCTTCGATGTGATCAGTGATATTAAGAGGCTGTAAGAAGCTATTCTGTGTTGTGCTGGGTGATTGGAGGTGGTTTTACGATAAATTCTGAATGTGTGATTTTGATTTATGTTTTTTATTGTTAAATCAAGAAAATTTATCGCTTTCTCTGTTTCTATTGCCAATGTGAATTTTATATTTTTGTGTATTTTGTTGATGTATTTGTGTAAGCTGTTGAGTTGCCTTTCTGTGCCTTGGAATAGGATTAAGATGTCGTCGACATATCGATGCCAATATAAGATGTTGATTTTGTATTTATTTCTGTCACTATTTATATGTGTTCGTTCAAAATTATTTAGATGTATGTTGGCTAGTGTGCCGGCCCATTGGAAGTCCATCGTTCTTTGTGTAGAATTTGTTGTTGATGGCTTGTGTTGTTTTGGTGTTATCTATTTCATTTTGTAGTAACAGCTCTTCTATTATAAGAATGGTTTCAGCAACTAGTATGTGTACTTATTGGTGACGTTGTATACATATATTAGTGACGTCAAATGAGGCAAGTTTGGCGCAACTAGGTATATGCACTGATTCGATTTTATCAACTAGCTAGTCAACATCTAATTACCACACTATTGTGTGGTAATTAGATGTTGTCTAATAGCCATTTGAGAACTTTCGCGATCCTGTATGATGGTGAACTGGTGACATTTATTAATGGACGGATAGGTATATTTTGTTTGTTAAGTTTTGGTAATCCAGTGATGGTGGGTGTTTGATAATTTTATTTAAATATATTTGATATTTGTTTAATGTGGAGGTTGATTTGTTGATGGTTTGATGGACAACTATTGAGTAGTTCTTGTTGGGATCGTGTCCGAGGGTGTGTATGTTGTTGTTGGAGATGTATTCATCAATTTTTTAGTGATATTCGATTTTGTTACAGCAGTATTCCCTTTATCAGCTTTAGTGATCAATGCATTATTTTCCTCTAATTTCTTTGTGATGTTAACTATATCTTTGTTTGTCATTGTTTCGTGTTTGGTTTTGAAAACATGCTTGGTTTTTATTTCATTAAGAAGGAAAGCTCTTATTTCATCTTGATGCTGTCAAAAAAATAAAAAAAAATTAAAATTAAAATGGCATTTTTGGTCTCTAGCAAATGTTCGTTTCTTGTTTTCATGTTATGTTTTGGAATCACATTGTATTTTAATCCTTTCTCAAGTAAGCATGTTTGAGAAAGATTGAACTCGATGTTTGTTTGGTTGTGTACTCTTTTGTAAAATTTATGTTTGATGTTGTATGCTAAATCATCCGGAATTTCAATTTGAGTGTGTTGTAAAGATATATGTAAGGATATTTTTAATGGAATTATTCGTCGTTTTTTATTCATACTTTTTCCTGTAGTTTTCGTTACTTGTTAATGATGTTTTTATATTCTAATGGGTTGAAAATCTTTGATAACTTCAGTTGTGCGTTGTATATTTTAAGAATTAACCAATCAATTTCTGGGTATAAATCTTTGATGGTTTTAGATAGCCATAATTATTTATGATGATTTTAATGAAGTTTGGTGTTAAGTTTTTTTTTTGCATGATCGGTTAAAGTGGAGATTGTTTTATTATCTCATCGTCATATTTTGTATCTAAATGATAAAACTTTCAATTTGTTAAAGTCTTGCGGTTTCGTCAACGATATGATAATGATAGTAAAATAAAATGAAAATGTCATTTATTTATAAGTACGATCGATTATATAATACGTTTTAAATATGACATTTAACTTACCGTCTATAGTTTCGTTTGCAGGAGCGGATTCGATTAACCCATTTTTTTATGACTTTATACAATAGTTGAGGCCTAATTTCATGAATGGCTTTGTGTAAACAATCAAAATTGTTGCAGTTCACAAGTGATACAAGAAAAGCAATTGCATTCCATATTGTTTCCAAAATACGAAAGGAAGTATGATCACAGTTAATGATGAGCGACATCGATAGATTTTTTCAGATTTTTTGTGGCCAGAATTGAAAATTACATTAACACTGAAATTATCAATCAGCCGAATGTAAAATAATCTTAATCTAAATTTTTTTTCTAAAAAAGTTTTCGATAAATCATAATTTATCTTCTCCATCATAAAAATAAAATTAAAAATAATATTAAATCTTAATGAAAACTGTTCGACCAAATAAATTCTAAAAGCTTATTAATTTAGTTAAGAGTCTAAAAGTTTTTTTATTTTTATTAAACCTCATATTTAAATGTCGGCTTTAAACAGGCCTATCATTTATGTTTTTAATTGATATACATATTTAGATTACTATTTGTAGAGCTGATACTTTGCAAGAATATTTTTGTTTTGTATACGGATTTCTATGTGTCAACTTGTACTAACTAAGCCACTACTAAAATATTCTGGAATAAGTCAAATTTCTCTCATCGTATTAGAAGATAGAAAAACTATGATGTTCATCCAAAAGGCAAACCGCATTTTAGAGGCAGGAGGTTTACCCAACATTATCTAAAAATTTTGTACCTTGTCAGAAGTCCAAATCAGATAAGGTAACAATTTCTTTCCATTTTACAAAAAGTGAACGCTCCAGAAGTTCGCGATCCTCTATATCGCAACGTTCAAACCAAGAAACAGGACTCCGAATAATCGTTAGTTGAAAGCCTTATTTAAACCAGTGAAGCCGCCGCCTTTTTCATACGACACGGTAGTAATAATATCCTTTTCCTGGCGTTTTATTAAAGCATTGTGAAAAGCCACTCTGAGTCTACAATTTCCAACATTTTTAACCCAAAATGTTTAAACAATTGCGAATTAGTCTTCGTTCATGTAGATAGAATACGAACTGGTTATACTTCATCTCGCGAAGGTCCATTTAAGGTAATTCATTCACTACAAATATTCGTAGTAATTGACATGAACGGGAGAAAGTAATCAGTATCGATTGATCTTATAGAACCAGCCTATAACAATAAGAACAAGCAAACATCCTGCCTGAGTAATACCAAAAAGAAAAAAAATTAAAATTGAAAAAAATTTCAATTTACGGGAGCCTAAGCTTGAGGAGGGTGATGTAAGAGCAACTACTGATACTAACAATTCTTCAATTAAGTACAATTATAGGTCAACCACTAAGATATCCTTCAGCAAAGCTACAACTAATTGATTTAGATATTTTTCTAAATATTCAATTTCGATGTTTCACTGCCAACCATTATTTGATTTATATAAACATACGAATAAAACCATTGAAATATTTTTTTTAAGAGAAATAATTATTTTGTGATGTTTGATTTATTGAATTTGCTACCCATCTATACCCATTTTTCAAACAATAAATCTAACAACCGCTTTAACAATTACTCTATAATACAAAATACAATAATACTAAATAGTTTGTGCTCTTGATGACGAAAAAGCTTAAATCGTTGAGATGAAAATTAAAAAAAAAAAAACTGGAAAATTGGAAAATTTAAAGAAAAACTAGATCATTATTTTCCAATTTTCTTTTATTATTGAAACGGAAACAATTCCATAAATAATCTAAAGAATAATATTAAGAAGAAGAAGATTGGAAAATCATTTTCCTTTTAAATTACATATTATGAAAAATTGTTTGTACAGAAGAGACGACGTGCATGGAGCGATAACCGCACGATGAAGAACATTATGACTTGGGAATTTAATCAGCTGAGATTTTATTTTATTTTTTTTTTTTGGTTTTTTTCTATACTAAAAGTTATCTGCAGTTTTATGTTTTTCTAAACAACAAAAATCTATATAATTAATTCGAAAATAAAATCAATTTTCCGCTTTGTGGTTTTAAAAATAATTTTGAACTGAGAAAGCAGGACAACAGTGGCAAGAATGATTTGGACTGCGATTTAATCCTTGATTTGGCTGCTGTACATAATATTTTTTACTTATGGTATGTGCTCTTGTTAAAAGATGTGTTTGATTTTTTAGCCAAATCTAGCAGAGTCGTAATTATTCTAGAGCTGTTGTATGTTTTCGATTCCGATAGGTTGCACGTGGTTCAAAAGTCTTCGGCTTTTATTATTTAAAGGTAATTTAGCAGATACAATCATTTCAATTTAAAAAAATTAATTTAGTGAATAGTCTCAAGTAATGTTATGGTAATCAATTTACATAGGGTTTTTAAAATGCATAATTGATTTTAAATTCTTAACCAAGGTTTTATCAAAACCTAAGGTTTCATAGTGTGTTCGAATTGTTATTGTTGTTGTCTTGAGTAATAATTTCTCCATCTACTACATATAAAGGATACAGAATAATAATTGTCCGAGATATTTCCACCCATACTTAGCACCATCTATACTAAATTTTGAAGCAATTCTATGTGCAATGCTAACTATGTACACTTGCGGTAACTTTCGGAATAGTATTTGAAATTCGTAAAATCGACTTTTTATTTGTCTTAAGATTATTTTGCTAGCCAATTATATTATAAATTTTAACTGTTTGGAAACTTCTATTTTAATAGTTTTTGACAAATCACTAAATTTTGCATGAATTTACAATTTTGCCAATCCATTTTTCGAAATTATCACAAATTTATACCATTTAAAATGAATTTTTCGAAATAGATTTGGTATAGTTTTCGAAAAATCCGCATGACATCTATCGAAAATAGTAGTACAATTTAGTGCCCTAGATTCGTCTGTGATGAATCGATTTTTAGGTAAAAACAATGTGGGATATATTTTAAATGAAATATTAGTGGGGATACGATTTTAATTCTATGTTTATAGCAGATTATGCGTCTTAACTAATATTTACGAAAGGTATAAAATTTGTATATCTGTGACACCATCTGATGGGATAACGAGTATGTAATTTTGTCTTGGATTATTATAGTAAGAAAAATATTATTTTTTTTGTAAATTAAGAAATTATTTTAGTTTCCTATTTTTTAATCGTTCAGAAAATATTTGTTTTCTCAGTTTGGAATTTCAAGTTCGAAAAATAGTTTCTAATACAAATTATCGGGTTTTGACTTTTATAGATATGTCGTTGTTCGGAGATGACAACATTATCTGTTTTTCTCCTATAGTTCCAGGCTAGTTCTTAATCGATTATGTAGAAACTCGACTTGTTCAATGGAAATAAAATGATGGCTGGATATATTTCATAGCTGATCAAGATGAACTATTAATTAATAAGTTTCATAGACAATTTTTATTTTTAAAGTTTTTTAAAATATTTTATTTAATTTTCTTTCTTTTCAAAAACATCTTAGAATATATATTAGTCGGTACGATAATATTCATGTGTTAGGCAGGGAGTGATTAACCTTAGAGTTTCGTCACGTTATTCGAAAAATTATTCCACGTTATAACCTTCAACTATTTATTTTAGCGTTCAGTTATATAACGGTATATTAACGTTGTATTAGCATTATGTAATGATATAAAATAACTTTATCATGCGAAAATGGCAAATAGTTGATTAAATTTGTCGAAATATCTGGTAGAAAAGGATATGATCAGTTAAATTTAACTTTTAATTTAAATCATTTTCTAATAATTATCAAATTAAAACAATAACTTTTTGAATTTCAATATTCTAAATTTGATGTTTTGGCAGAAATAACAGGCACATTATCGAAAGCCTCGAATAACGATAACATAATATGCTTAATTTGTTTTTATCAGTAGTGTTAGGTCTTTTATGTCCAGAAATTTCTTTTAAGTGGTTCTCAAATTCTTGATCGGAACATGTTGAATCGTCTAAAGTTATAGGTGGTGCTGGTCTGCAGGCTTGGTATTAGTATTAGTATTTCTACCGATCACTGTTTGTCGTTCTGGTACTAATACTAACTCGATCCGATCCCAAATTTCCTTTAAATGGAGTTTAGCTTCCAATCTATCCGTACTAGATAACGCTGCCTGAAATCTTGGATCAATGAAAATAGCCGATTTCAATGTTAATGTATTTAATACATATATTGCGTTCAATACAATTTTAATTTTTTTGAAGAACTTTAGCAAATTCATTGCTAAATTTGGCTGTTGCTATTTTACACATTATCCATTCTTTATACATATTAGTTAAAACGAGCTGCTCAGCTTGAAATTTTAATGTTGAACGTGCTGAAGGAGTTAAACCATCTCTAATTTCTTCCGCCTTTCTTTATCCAATTATGGGGTAGCTGCAGCGTATGCGAAGCACATCGAACAATAATAATATCATTAACTGAGTCTCCTAACAATCATGAATTTGTTAAGCTAATTATGGTAAACTCTAAGAGTTCATCTTCCATGACTTCTTCAACGGTTTCTTGTTCATCTTCTGATTCAACTTATCAGCACTAAGAAGAATTTCATTATTTATGTTCTGTAATTTTAAATTCAATCTTTTAATTGCTTTAAGCATGTTAGCTCCGTTGTCACTTGTGGTCAACGTTTAAACAAAGTGTAAACGTTTTTTAATTCGACTCCATACATGTTTAACACATTTTATATACTTCATTTGCGATGCAGTCGCCTGTATGTTTCTTTTTCAATTCTAACATGGCTAACGTCCTAATACTAATACTAATAACACATTGTACGGAAAATTGAACATTAATCTTCAAAACGCTATGCTTGAGTCACCCCGCAGAATCAATTTTAACTGATAAAAGTCGTTCACGTAACTCAGGTTAAATTTTTATTTTTGAAGCTGCGGCAACAGATCCATATGGTATCTTGATATTATTTGCTGTAATTGCAATTTTTTGCTTAGAATTGGTGTTCAAACTGTTGAGAATAGGATTTAGGGTTTTGCGAAATCCGGAATCTTTAAGAATTGAAAATGGCCTTCAACTGTATGTCACCATTTCTAAACATGCACTTTTAATTTCATTAAAGGTCAATTTTACATTTGGTATGTTAATGACGCTCTGTTATAACAAAAAGGCAGAAACAAACATTTTTTTAACGTTATTTAATTTGGTTATTAGATTTTTTTTAAGGTTATCGGTTATTCTTAAGTTATATCGAAACGTCATTAATTTTATTATGTTATTAAGGAAAACATTGCATTTTTAGCGTTATTGTTACGTTATTTCGTTAACGTTACATTACGTTATCACTCGCTGGACTGTTATGTAAGCATAGTGGTGTCCAGAAGGAGACTCAGAAGCCGGTTTCCGCTACCATACAACACAAAAATTGACATCTCGTTTTGTTAATAAAACAACGTTTTTGAGACTTTCAAAAGAGCAGCTTGTTTTTATTCATCCATTTGATTTATATTTTAAGTTTTAAATTTATTTATTTAATTTAGTTTTTTTTAAATTAATTATAACATAATTAATTTTAGTTTTTTTTTAAATTAGAAATAATTATTAATTTTTTTTCTTTTAATTTTAATTATTTTTTTTTGTCATATTTTTTGTCTGGTATGTATATATGTATATATATATATAGATTAAATCTCAATAAAAGATTTAAGAATGATTTTTATTTATTTACTTTTATTTTTGGTTGTTGTTAATTAATCATTTCTATTTATTTAAAATATGTTAGTTTTTATTATTTATGTATATATTTATTTATAATGCATGTATGTATATTATTTTATTTATATAAGATTTTGAAATGAAATAAATATATTTCTATATTTCTATAATAATGTTTATGTATTTTGATATAATTTCATAAGTTAATAATTTTTATAATAATTAAAATATAATTAATTAATATAATATGTATAATAAAAAAAATATTTAAGATTGCTTAGTTTTTTTAATAAATTTTATTTTTAATAATTTAAATAATAAAAACAATTTATTTAATATGTATACAGAAAGAATATGATAAATTTAATTTTAAATATTTATAATAATTAATTAATTTTTTTTTTCAAAATGAGAATTGTTTATTTATTTATTTGTTGATGTTTTATAATTTTGTTTTTAAAACTTGTATTGCATGTTTCTTGTTATAATGTATAGAATAATAATAATTTATTATAATTAAATATTTATTTATGAGTTATGTATAATATAATAAATATAATTTATTTTTTATTTATTTAAATTTGAAGATATATAATTTTATTTAATTAATTATATTTTTAAAAATAGATGAGGCACAAAAAAAATAAATTTTGTTTTTTTTATTTTTATATAATTTTTTATTTATTTATTTATTTATTTTTTTTTTGTATATATAAATATTTTTTGTTTAAAAATTAAAGATGATTAATTAATTTTATTATGCGAGAAATAAGAGAATATTATTTTTATTTTTTTATATATATAAATATATTTTTAATGGAATGTTTATTATTTTTAAATGTTTTTAATTTTTATATCAGAAAGATTGTCCATTCGTTTATTTGTTTATGTTATTTTAGTTTTTTTTTGTTAAATTATATTCAATAAAAAATAGATTTTTAAATAATAACATGAAACCTGCGGTTTGAATTTTTTTTTTTTATTAATTTTTATATTTATCATCCAAATCCATCAAATAATTCTGTTTTGTTGTTTTTAAAAAATATTTATTTTAAAATTTTTCTTATTATTAAATTATTTTTATGGTTTAATTAATTTAATAATAAAAATATAACTTTATTTGTTTTATTTTAATGATTAATTAATTAATTTCATTCAATTTTCACAATGAGGGGGGGCTAACCCTCGATTGATCAACTCGTTTATATACGTTTTTTTTTAAATTTATTTTTTTAATTTTTGATTTTAATTTATATTTTTATGTTTGGTAATGTTTTTTAAAAAGAAGAAAACAGATTATTATTTTTCTTATGCGTGATGGATTGTTTTAGATGAATTGAATATTTTTTCCCCGCGCCATTAAATCATAATTAATAATAAAATTAACAAAATTAATAATTATTTTGGTGTCTTTGATTTTAAAAAATATTTATTTAATTATGAGTATTTTATTTTATTTTATTTTTTGTTAATTTATATATTCAGAGAGTTATTTATTAATTTCATTCAGATATGTTTCAGAAAGTTAATTTATATATTTATTTTTAAATATATATATATTTAATAATTAATAATTATATATAAGAGAATTAAAATCTTATTTTTTTTTTCATTTTGATTATATTTTTTGTTATGTTAATCAATTAATTTAAAATTAAAATTAAACACAGAGTTTAAATTTTGGCACAATTAATAAAGAAAAATAATTAATTTAATAAATTTTAGTTAAAAATGAATACAAAAAAAAAACAGTAAATTATGGCAGTTGATGTATACAAATATATATTTAAAAGAATTTACTTAATTTAAAAAATTTAAATTTTTACTTTCAATTTATTATATATTGGGGAAGATTTTTATTTTTTATTTTGTTTTTATTAATTCGAAACTAAAAATTTAAATTAATTAATTAAATTTTTAAACAGAAATATTAATTAAATTAAATTACAAAAAAGTTTATATATGCTGAATAAATTCCGGATTTAAATATGAGAAACCATTAAATTCGGTCTGATCTAAATTCATCATGAATAATTTATCGGTTGGTGTTAAATCGGTCTTTTCCGATGTGAATTGACGGTCAAAGTTTGATACGTCTTTGCGATGTTTCTGTAAAATATCAATGATTGATTATTTATGTTGTAAATGAGAATAATGTATAATATAATTCTTACGATTTTCGGTTTAAACGGTGGTTGGACTTCACGATTCTCAATTTTATCCCAATCAATGCGACGGAAGAATAAATGGGCGCGTACATCCTCTTCACCGCGGGCACCACAACCAAGACGTTTAACTGGGTTCTTTGTTAAAAACTGAAAATAATCACAATGTTAACTCAACTAAATATATTTTCCTTATTTATTTCAGCAAAACTGGAAAAAATCATTTATAATCTGAAGCGGATAATGGTTTGGCCAAAGTATCAGGGAAACATGTAATAAAATGCTAGATTGGGAATGAAATGAAGATACTAATGAACTAATGGCATTAAAAATTTCAAAACTGTTATTTCGGTTTGATGGTGTAAACAAACTCTAGCTATGTTACAGTAATAACACAAACTAAGAAGGGCAAGGCGCCAGGCCAGAGTCTCATTTTAAAACATAATCCTCGTTGTAACGAAATTTGGTATGTTAAATTTTGGGTAACTTTAATAATTTAGCAAGATGTCGTACATAAGACACACAAGTTATATCTTGATACCTACCACCACTAAACAACTTTTATTTCTGGCCGAAGGTCTTATCTATTGAATCAATTTTTAAATCCCAAAAATTAAGCCAGACACGGTTTGAATTTCAGAATTTTCGATAGACCCTCCACCTCAAGATTGAATGTCTAATGAAGTGATGCACTTTTGTTAAATGCTACGTGGTTCCAGTGTTTGAGGTATCGCTAAAAATTAACTTTTGAAAATCCTGGTTTTTAAAATATTAGTTTCAAATTAATAAAGAAAATGTATTCCCCAAAATCGATGCGGATGGTTCCATCTAAATACTATGAAATATCCATCACCGTAAATCAGGTGTTTCTAGATTTTAGACAGGCCTATGACTCGATCAATCGAGAGAGTTTATGGTCTGGCTTAGAATACCTAAAGGGTGTTAACAAAATTGGTAGAATTGTGTGGAATGATGTTGTATTAAAGTAGAGAATATGCTATCGAAAATTTGAGCAGTTAGCTCAGGTGTCGGCAAGGAGATGCTATATCCCCGATACTCTTTAGTCTAATGTACATCTTTCGTATAACTGAAACACCTCGGCGCATCTTATATTGCCAGTCCTATCAGATATTCAGATTGTACTGAATAGCAACGGAGTGAAGGAAATTTTCAGATTCTGTTGAATTCACGATCAATGAGTTCAAAACAAAATACATGATCTCTGGTTATAGGAACAATGGCTCCAGATTTTAGTAGTGGTCATAAAAGGATTGAGGGAGTGAGGAGGAGAGGTGAGGTTATTAAAGAGCGGCAGGGAGGATTAAACCGGTGAGCCTGATTGTTGACTCAGTAAGAGGCCTTTGAAATCTGATGTAACAATTCCCAAAAATCAATCGTATGAACGATGCCGACCAATGTTCACGGAACGTTGGAAGTTTTTTTTGTTCTTTTTTTCAAATACCGCGTAATGAGCGATCGATAAACGAACGTTTCGCAACATTTCTCATGCAACATTATTTATTTTGTGCCTACCCGATTTACATTTTGTAGAAATCAAATACTTTGGGCAGTATGTTTGTCAACATTTGTCAGGTTACGGCTTATATATTCTGGCATTAAACATTTTTATTAATTTTTAACAAAACTCCAAATAATACAATTTTCAACAGTTACCGTTCATTTTACAAACCCAGACCAAACTAATATTACTGATAATTTGGAATCATTTTCTTTTAGTTCGGAAATGGATTAGAATGGGATTACGATTTGGTTATTTAGTGAGAAATTAAATGTTCGCCGGTCCTTGAATAAATAACATAAATTGTGGTGGAATTTTGAGTGAACATTTTTATAATCAAGCATTCAAATTTTAATTTAATTTAAAATTTAAATTCATTTCAACAGCGTAGTATTTTATTAAAATTCGTTCAACGAGGTTTGGAATTAATGTTGATGCACATTGTAGCCATAAGCTGCCTTGGTAACTGAATTTGGTGCATTATGGTATCGCAAGTGCGTTAAATTAGCCGAGCTGCACACTTATTGAGTGAAATCAAAATTCTTCATGCATTCCACAAATTTAGTGGAATCGATATTTTTGCTTGGCCCAATTTAAAAACAGCTGAAATTTGCCAATGAATTTAATAGTAAGCCATATCTTTACTTACTCCTTTGCACACATCCTTCGCCTCTTTACTCAAATTTTTTGGATATGATACATTATGATCTGTAATTGCAGCAAACAACTCTTCTTCATCTTCTCCATCGAATGGTGGCTGTCCAACAAGCATTTCATATAAAAGTACACCATAAGCCCACCAATCTACTGATTTACCATACGGTTGATATAAAATAATCTGAAAATAATTTAGTTTTTATGGAAATATAATTTAATCGTACAAAATTAAAATTTTCAAAGTATCCTTTACCTCAGGCGCAATATAATCCGGTGTACCACAAAAAGTTTTTGTTGTCTTATCATTTATTATACCTTCTTTACACATACCAAAATCGGCAATTTTTATGTGACCATCGGCGTCCAGCAAAACATTATCTAATTTCAAATCACGGTATACGATACCACGTGAGTGCAAGAAAAATAATCCGATTGCAATTTCGGCCGCATAAAATCTGTAGGAAAACAAAACAAAAATCAAATCAATATCTAGCTAGGGCTCTACTCTTTAGTAATGATACCGCAGGCACCAAAAATTCATTACAATAAAATCAGAATCCAATTGTATACCCAAAATAAATAATATATTGGTATTTCTATATATGTACATACATATATATACCATCAAAACGTCTCCCAAATGTAATATTAAGTCAGGTAATTTTCTATATAACAATTTTCTTATGTGGTCACCCTCATAGGCTTTCCATTTTCCGTAAAAGTATATCCATATGTATATACGCACCAAAATTATTTTGTTGGGACATATCAAATTGTAATACATAGTAGTATAGTATAGTAAACGAAGTGGGGGTGTTTGTGTGTGTAGGACACGGATGGAAATTGAGAAAAACTATTTTGCTGTAGAAAAAATTATACGTAAAATTGAAAATAACGAATATTAAAAAATAAATGCTGATGATATGGTTTTGTCTATAAATTTTAATGTTTTTTATTCGGGTGCACCGGAATAATTTTCACACAATTGAATTTAACGAGAATATAATTTGAAAAATTATGAAATATTCAATTGAGCGTAGATAAGAAACGTTTACGATAATTTATAGTAAAACGATGTACGAATTGGTGTGCGGAAATTTAGTGTGATAGAGATTTTTCTAGGCATGATGATAGGCCGAATACATTTTTAAAGTTTTATTCTGTGCACACAACTTTCTACGACAATCATAGGATTGAATTTGAGTTTGAAGATCATTTGTGTGCTGCTTGCACAACCGCATTACAAATAAATCCATCAAACCGACGAAAAACCAAACAAATTTAAACATAATTGGGTTGAGTTGATTTCGAATTGAAGAATTTGAATATTATGTTTGATTGGCTAAACTAATTTCCAATTTCCATTTGAGATGAAATCGAATATGAATTGAACCAAAAACTAATTTTCTTCAATTTCCATCGCACCTGAAAACGTTCACAAAACGGCAATCATAAACTTTATTTGGTATTTTTGAATTCACGATTTGGTCGAATGCTACGTGGTCTGAGACGCTTCAAACATTACAGCGATTTTTTAATGAAATAATTGTTAGTGATCTAAACTTTATATTTGTGGTATAGGATAGGGAAAGCAGTTCAGTCAAAAACCTGTCCGAAATACTATACTATATCTCAATTTCAAACTATACCTATGGCATAGAAACCTTGATCGCAAGGTTTGATCACATTTCAATACTTTTCAAGAACCGGTTGGGCAACATTTGATTTATCCTGACAAAAATGCAACACCAAATCACCTCATGCAGGCATTTTTAAAATCTAGGTTTGGCATGCCAATAAATACCTTGACCGATCAAGGCTGCCGATTCGGGTTTATACCAGAGCATAATGGCCGTGAAACCACTAGATAACCGTGAGGATAGTTGTGTATTTTCGTGAGGACAGTCAAGGCCAAGGATACACTTTACCATACAAAGTAGCTGTGTAGCTAAATTTTCCGGATCATTAAGGAAAAAATCGAACATAACCAAATAAGAAAATGTTACATCAATTTATTTAAGTACAAAGCTATGTCGAAAAAAATTAGGACCTTCTTTACTTATTTCCTAATTACCATGTAACGATCAACGTCGCAGTGATCATTACAAGGTTTGGATGGTTTAACACCTCTGACATTAAATAATTATTTTATTTAGTTGTTGCCTCGTATTAGCAATCGAACCGATAGAATAACCACTGTGTTAAGAGTATGAATAAATACTAACACTGTATTTTTGTAGAACCATGTATGCATGTACCAGTAATGCCCTCAAATTACATAAACATTGAAAATCGTCTTACATAAATGTAAATAGGCAAACGAAAATAAATCAAAAATCCAAATTATTTCAAAAGTTTCAAAAATTATTTAAACATTTTTTAAATTAAACAAATGTTGAACATTTAAATTTAATAAAATTCCAATTCAAAATTTAAAGAATAACACATCGAAATTTGATTTTAAAAATTTGGCAATTTTAAATTTTTGAACCGCGTAGAATACAAAAAAATTATTTTTCAAAATTCAATATACCGAACTGTCGAATTTTGAAATTGGATTCAAACTTCGAATTCAGAGGTTGGATTCCTAAAAATCCACTACGATTTTTATATGACAAATCGATTTAAATTTGACATTTTAGTATGTTAAAATTTGATTATAGAAATTGAAGACGAACCTTAGATATTCATAGAAACATATTGAAGAATTTGATATTTATTTGTAAATTTTGGTTGCCGTTTAAGAATTTTGGCCCCAATAACCAACATGCGTGAGACACTCTTCTTCGCTTATGTATGTTTTAATCCATATATATAGAATCATAGATTTTACTTTTGGATTCTCCATTCTAAATTCATTTGAACGGAATCATCTACAAAGATTTTAGTATATAGCACAGCAAAAGTACACTGATTTTCTAGCTTAACTACCAATGCTACCCATTATAAATTGGAACCTTTTAATTGTTAATAACACTAGTTCGAAACCATGAGTATATCTTCAATGTTCGAGAAATTTTGTTTGGCTACATATTAGGGTTTGGATACGATAAAGTCTTAATTAGTGACAGGAATCTTGTATCGCATAATTGTATTCTAAAATGTTAATTTCAGTTTCAGTTCCATCAGAGTGTACATATAGACATTTCGAAATATGTTACGTAAAATATTTAAAATTCAATAATTTAATTGAATCTCGTACATTTAAATGAATCTCATACATTTACAGTTCTGAATTTAACGAATTTTGAAATAAAAATAAAAATTTCCATTCTAATCATCGATCTATGAAATTGTTGGAGGACGAACATATTAAATTCAAATTCAGAGTTTTCAGAAAGGTTCAAAAAATTCTGTAAAATTCCTAAATTTTTCAAATGTTAACTCGATTAAATATTTGTTCGAATTAAATAATATCGAAATCAAATTATATTTAAATTACAATTTTTTTTAAACAAAGTTAAATTTATAAAAATATTTTAACGGTCGAGAAAATTAATTTTTTAGGAAATTTTCTACCTGGTATGCATTAAATTTTTTTTGAAATGCTGTAGTTAAAATGGAAGTTTAAGAGTTCGGAATTGTAAAAAATTCAATAAAATTAAATTTGGGCCCCAAGGTAAAATCAATAATTCAAATTGAAATATCAGATTGGGTAAATTGGATAACTAAAAAGTTGCTTTCATTATCAATTCGATCGAAGTACCTGGGCTAATTAAAATATATTAAATTCATAAATTTAATTAAATTCAGAATTTGTCATTTTAATTCGAATTTTGAAACTATGCTGGAAAGTCAAATTTCGTCTAAAAATCATTGAAACACAATTTTACAAGTCTAAATATGAAAATTAAATTCTACATCGAACAATGAAATTAAACATTAAATTTTATAAAATTTTTTTTAGAAATTCGTAATTCAATTTTTTTATAAATTTTGAAACTTTTAAAAATTCAAATTTCTAAATAATTCATTGTTTGTAATTTGGCTTGAAATTTCGAATTGAGATCTGAAGGAATTAAGAACTAAAAATTTAGTGTCGTGTTTATATTTTGAGTTATAATATTTTCAAAAGATTCAAATTAAATTTTTGAATTTTTAAACTCTGGAAAATTCGAATTTTTCGACTCTGGAAAACTCGAATTTTGTTATTTTCGTACTATACACTTAAAATTTTTAAAATGCTGTAATTAGAATAAAAGAACTGGAATTGGATAACTAAATATGAACTTAATGTTTTAAAAATTAAGAATTTTAAGTATCATTTTAATGTAAATTTTAAACCTTTGGAAAAGTTGAATTTGGTACATTTTTAATTCAGAATACGAAAATTCTATTTTAATTATCTGCCTTTATATAATTTTGTTGGATTGATAATTATGAATTCGAAATTTAGAGTCGGATCCATTTATTCAGTTTAGGGAAAATGTTAAATTTTTAAAATGTTCAAATAAAAATTAAATCAAAATTGTAATTTTGAATTCAGATTTATATGGTTTGGTTTGATAATTAAGATTTTACACGAAATTCCAATTGAAATTAATAATTGTTATTTTCGAATTTTCTAAAGTTTTAAGCTATTTTGTAGTTTTCACTAAATTTTTTTAAAATGTTATAATTCAGTTTGAGATTTATTTTTAGACTTGTAAAATTCAGTCTCAATTCGATACTTTGAAAATTAATATTTCAGGAAACTCAAAATTACATGATTTTCATGAATTCAGAATTTGTAAATTCATACGAATTTTTAATTCAGACTTTCTTAAAGTTCGTAATTTTTCAATTTTTGACTGTCTTTGAATTTGTTTAAATAAATATTAAATTTTAACGTATTTGTGAGAAACTTGAATTGAAATTTTAATTAACGCAGGTTCATTTAAATATGAGTCACCGAATTGGAAGGTGCCACTTCCCGGTTAATATCGTTTAAAAATTGGTTAATCATTGTATGATAAATCCTTTTATTTCTTAGGTTATTTTATAATTTTGTTGTTCCCTTTTTTTTATTGAGGGGTTGATTATTTTTACTGGACAGGTTGATGAGTAATTCTTTTGAAAACAAAAAAAAAAGAATATTGTTGATATAAATAATAGTTACAATTTAACTTTTTGATTTGTTCACATTGTGATTTGTAAACAATATTTAAATAAGAGCAAAATTTTTTAAAATTTGGAAAAACAACAGTGTGTTATAGTGAGTGATAAATAAGTAATAGTGCATTAAATTTGATAATGGATAAATTTCGAAAGTGTTGTAAACCATATCGCGACTCAAAGTGTTCGAGTAAACTAAACCCAGTTACGGATTATGTTAAGCAATTTATGCCACAATCGGTTGAGAATCAAGATAAATTGTATCTCTATTCAACGTGCAATATAAATATTACCTGCAAACGACGAAAAATAGAACCAGAATTGTCACCAGTTGCGGGACCATGAGCAACATCACCTATAACACAGCAAATAGCCGATAATGTCGATAGTAGTAATAGTGAAGCGTGTTATTTAAAAAATCTATCTGTTTTGGAAAATGGAATGAAGTGTTACCCGTTATTGGGAAGTCTGCTATATGTATATCCGAGTACATTAGAAGCCAGGCCAAAACATCAGCAGCAAAAATTAATCGATTTAACTTTAATGACAGTATCAACATCTTTGGTTTCGGGAATCGTGCCGCTTTTTAATCAGTTAACCGATGACCAAAGGTAAATTGAACTATATGATAAATTGATTGGTGATCTAAAACCCAAATTCAAAAATCTAGAGAAACCCAGTGATAAGATTCAGCTATTTACTATTTTGCCAAAATCATTAACCATTCAAACAACTAAAGATCTTCGGGACAAGAACGGTCCACTAAGTCGTCCATCAACTAAAGTAGGAAAGTGAATAAGTGATGAGCTGAGACAAGCAGTATCACCTTATTATACTGATGATGATGTGAATTAACCAAAAAAATTGGATATTCCAAATTTTCACTACTTCGTCCTAAATACTGTGTATTACGCATACAGTCTGCATGTGTACCATACATCAAAATGTAAAATTAATTATTTATGGCACCGAAATGGAAACTATATTACCAACGGAAATATAGCCACACCACCGGGATTGTATTTCATCTAAGTGCTGAGCCTACACCAACATGTTACCTTCTAGAATGCGAAAGCTGAACAGGACTGGATAACTACTAAACAATATTTGAAAAATTCATTTCTGGGACATGGCTGCGAGGATGCTGAGTTAAAGTTTAGTCAGTGTGTTTCTTCGTTGTTGCCCCATTGCTTCATTTCACTTCAGCAGACCGGCTTCTCAAAAAATAAAAAATTGACGCTTAAGTCTACGCAGGTGATAGTTTTATGTGATTTTGCAGAAAATTATGCATTTGTAATGCAAAATGCCGCACAACGATTTCATTTGAATAATAAACAAGCGACTATTCATCCAATTATAATTTACCAAAATTTAGAAGGCACATTACATCATCACACCTTCGTTATAATATCGGATTGTCTTCAGTACGACACTGTAGCGGTTCTTGAAAACTAAAATATCCAGTTATATTTATAATATTATCCCTCACGTCACGCATTATTAAAATAAGAAAAATTTAAGAACATCCTAAAACACAAAGAGGACTTTGTAGTTGACTGTGAATGGTATTTTTATACAACAGCTCATGGAAAAGGTCCATGTGATGGAGTAGGGGGTAACATCAAAAGAGTGGCATTCAGAGCTAGTCTCATAATGGAATACAGCAGTACAATAACCAATGCAGATGAATTAATTAAATGGGCTAAAATGTTGAAGACAGATATCAATTTTTGATCTTGTTCAGGCGCAGAACATAAATCCAAGCAAATCAAACTTGTAACTTAGGTTGGAAAATTTAAAAACAGTAAAAAGAACTCACGGTTTTCATGGAGTCATTCCAAACAGAGAATGTCCATTTGAATTGCAAAAATTATTCTAATTCTGACGATTATCTTAAATTTAAATTGTGATTTTTAATTAGAATAAGATTTAAAGTTGAAAAATATTAATGTAAAATATTAATTTTCGAATTCTTAAAAAAAGAAAAATTGATTTTTAAGAAAAAGAACATTTTGGCGGGAAATTTAAAGAAGAAGAAATTAAACAAAATACTATTTTTATATTTTTTAATTATTCGCTATTAACTTATCTTTAAAATTAGCCCAAAATCATAATGACAATTATTTTTCTTTCTATTGCCATAAATACAACATCATGATTATCATTTTTCTCAAAATTTGACACCCTGTATCTGTTGTAACAACAACAATAAAAAAATTAAATATTTCAAATATTTTTTTTAATCAAGACTATGCATTGAAAACACGAAAATCATAAAATTCAAATAAGATTTACAAAAATTGGTGATTTCACGTATTTTTCAACATATATTTTTTTTGGAAGGAATGATGATGGAAAATGATAGATTATTATCAATCAAAATGACGTCATTATAGAATTATGGAAATTTATGAAATTATAGATTTTGATTAAATATTATGGTTTATACAATGTAGGTAAATACAAAAAACAGAACCAATCACACCAGTGGAAACGGTTACAACCATTGACGTAGATTACGGTACTATATAAAAATGTTTTTATTTCTTTGTTTTAATTCTTTAAGCAACAACCTGAAGTTGCTAATTAAACAAATTAAGAACAATTCATTTAGTGAATATTTAACCGGTCTTTCCGGCCAAAAAGACAGACTATTTGCTCTGGAAAGCAAAAAAAGGACGTAAACAACCGAACATTAAGGTGCCTCCTATCAAAAAGGATGATGGAACTTGGGCAAGAAGTGCTAAAGAAAAGGCTGTCTTGTTCGCAGCCCATCTTAAAAATACATTTCAGCCCCTTCCGAGGCAATCAGCGGGAGAAAACATAAACCCAGTTAAAAAAATGGATGTTAAAAATATGCAACCAGTGACATTACAAGAGCTAAAATATGAGATTACTAAAAACTTAAGCTCAAAAAAATCACCTGGTTATGACCTAATTTCAGGACAAATAGTTAAAGAACTCCCAGATAAGGGTTTACGAAAACTGCTTCAAGTAATAAACGCGGCGTGTTTCGATTGAAATACGTAGGTTAAAATCAGTAATAGAAGAAAGAAAACTTATTCCTTCACATCAATTTGGCTTTATAGAGAGGCACTCTACTATAGACGAAGTGCATAGAAATACCGACTTATTTGAAACTATACTAGAAAAGAAGAAAATATGTTCAAGTGTCTTCTTTGACGAATATAGCACAAGCCTTTGACAAAGTATGGCACCGAGGACTAGAATATAAACTACACCGAGACCTGCCAAAGCAATTTTACCAGATATTAAAATCTTTTCTAGCTGATCGATACTTTCGCATTAAATTTGTAGTTGAGTAGAATATTGTATTTACTTTCTACAAGAGATGTACCAAATACAATAGGAACAAATATTGCAACATTTGCTGATGATACTGCAATCCTAGCAATTGGTGATAGCATAGAAGTCAACTGGTAATGAAATGGTGCATTCAGCTCAACGAAACGAAATCCATACACGTCAACTACACTAACAAAAAAGTTAACTTCATACCAATCCGTCTGAACTCACAGCAAATCCCGCATGCAAGTACGGCCAAATACTTAGGCATGACACTTGATGCCAAACTCAAGTGGAAAAGGCACGTGAAAAAGAAAAAAGAAGAGCTAAACATCAAATACAGGAAAATGTATTGGCTCTTAGGTAGAAAATCCGAGCCAACAATACATAATAAACTGATATTATATCGGCAGATACTTAAACCTATATAGACATATGGTATTCAACTGTGGGGTTGTATCAAGAAGAGCAACGCTGATATAAATAATAAACAAATTATTTGTTTAGAAAATACGTTCTGCAAATATCACAATATTATTTATATTTTTGTATTATTTTTAACTATTTTTGGTTAGTTGAAACGAAATCAACGCCCTAATTTTTTTCATGATCTATTTTTAACTAAATAATTTCATATTTTCTTGCATGAAATAATTTCTATTTGTAATTTAGGACAATCTTAAATTAGAACTTAAAGCTACTTAGAAGGTTTAATGAACTTTTCATGAAAATTAAATCGTTAAATTTTCATAAGATCGCAAACAGCCTGAAATAAAAACGAAACCTATGCCAATTTTTCTATTTCCATAATATATTATCACAAGCCACTGATTCGATTAATTAACATTTTTATTTTTGAATATTCCAGTCGTATACACACTCTCAAACACGCACAGACAAACATACATACATGCAAAATGAAATTGATGGAAATAATTTTTCATCATCATGATTCTAATATAATGATGATGATGGCATTTCGATTGGAAATTTTATTATGATTAATCGTAAAAATGTGAATTCAATTTTACATTAATTTTTTGTTCTGTTTTTGGCCAGAAGACGATTTGTCGTTCTGATTAGAACTGCAAGAATCGATTTCAGTTACTAAATTTGCTAACATTTTAATTCATGCTCAAAATTTGACCGCTAGGATTTCACTTTCTCGACTGTTTCGCAATTATTTCTAAAATCCCATAGGTATATAGACGAGAATGAAGTGTATACAGATTTTCTATCTAAAAAATATGCAAAACGAAATATTCTTCTTATACATTTAATTATCTTTTTATTACTTTGTTTATACCTACATAAGTTTACCAAAATCACCAAAGACTTGGAAAATTATCTTCCCGCACCACCCAATTCGTACTATATGTACCTCTAGCCAAAATAAAAGGGTAGTTGAAAAATGAAATCCCCAGAATCATTAATTTTCCAAAAACGAAAAAGAAAATTAATTTTCTTGTGATAAAAAATAAAGAAAATGATAAAATTACAGCCAGAAAAAACATGATAATATTGAAATAATGGCTTCTCTGACTGCTGAAAATATATATTAAGTATATTTTTTTTCACCTCAAATAGTTCCCGTAAAATTTTCCAAATGGGAAATATAATTTTGTTCTCTTCATCGTTTGCGTTTACGTAATGGTGTACTATGTTATGGGGGTAAAATATGGCGCAATGATGTTTCTTTAAAATAAAATAAAAAGAAAATTTGTGTATTACACGTCGTTTTTGGGAAGAAAGGTCATGTATATCTTAAAATTTTACGGTTAGAACATGATGTTAATGGGTCTCGATAGAATTGTCTGTGCGTGTGTATATGTATGTTCGAGAATGGGGCTTATAAATTGAGTGCTAAGTGGAGATTTTAAAGCGATTGAATAAAATTGCCACTTTTGTTTTGTATGTGGAAGTTATGTAAATTTATTATTAGGCAGACTTGAACGGGGGCTAAGGCAAAATAATATAAAACCGTAACAAATCATCCCATTATGGTTTAGTCGATTCAACTACAAATCTGAACTGAACAAAGGAATACTGAAAGACAAAGAAATTGAATTATTGCGAAATCGACCAACCACAAAACAGATCTGATGATATTCGTATGCAAGTATCTTACCGAAGTACCAAAGTAGATTACATGCTATTATCTAATCGGTTGGCAAGATTAAACTTGGGCTTGTAAGGGTCCTATCGGGTGCGTCCCTAGGTGGCGGATAGAGGGGGGGGGCTTTCACTGGTTCACCGGCGAGTAAGTGGGAAATAAAACAGGTGCGGCTTCAAACAGCGTCTGTTCCTCATGTAAGAGGCGGCTGAATTCGTACCTGGCAGTAGGTATAAAATGCTAGGGAAAGGATTCCTCGATAAAAAAAGCCAAAATGAGTGGTAGCGAAGTGGAAAATTACGGTGCAGGGACTCGGAATCCCGGAACCAACGGCTGTCAGGAGTGAGCGGGTGGGCTCCAAGTCATCAAAATTCAACGACCACATTGCTGTAGTACATCACCTGGCCACTACAGTAGATAAGGTGTAAATGACCTATCACGCACTGAAAAAGAGAGCATATTCGGTAAATTGCATAATCACGGATCATCAACTCCGTTCCAAAGAAGATCAAATATAGGAAAATCACCGCAATAAAAGAAAACTGTATAGCAACTTGTTAGCTGATCAAGCCGATGCTTTTTCTAATGCCTGCGGAAATTTTACGTTCGGAGTAGCTGAATCCATAGTGAAAAAACTGTTGGCCTAGAAAAAGAAAATATGGATCTCTTGGGGAGGCTACATCAAATGAATTGCCAAGCTAAGCGAAGAAATCGAGCATCTCAAGCGAGAAAATAAAAATCTAAAATTGAATCGGTATTCAAAAGAAATAGCGAAATAGGAGGTGTTGAACCATTGAATTCAACTACATCACCGCTAAACATGAATCAGATAGGGAGACGGACTGGATCCTAAAGGAGAAAAAACAGTCCAGGAAGATTAATAAAAGAAATCCTGAATTCTCAGATGAGGCTGAACAATTAAATTGTAGGGGAACTATAAATACCGAACCAAAAGTTATTTAACCCGTCGTCAATCAACTAAAAGGTAGTATACCTATCAACAACATTGCACCAAGTTTGGTGCAACTGAAAAAAAACCACCTTGACCAATAAATATTGTGGGCGTAACCAGTTACCTAGAAATTCAGACACTGATGAAATCGATTTCAGATAATTATAGAACCCTTTCTATGAAGTTGAATGCTGAAAAGTATCAGTGGTTTACCTATGAGGACAAATAGGCTCGACCTATAAAAGTTTTGGCAAGAACAAAGAATGAATGGTAGACTTACAAACTAAAGGTCTTACAATACTAGATGCTGTGAATATTGTTAAAAACTAGAGAACAGAAAACCAGGAAGGACTTTCAATAAAAAGGGACTCCCTCTTTTTATGCTGGTATTTGATAATAAAGGAAAAGTTCAAAACATTTACGATATAAAAGGAATTCTTCACATGAAGGTAAAAATTGAACCAATGAGGAGAACCACTTCACGCATACTCCAATGCAAAAAATGCCAGGGATTTAATCACACCCAAAGATATTGCAATCGGGATCCAGATATTACCCAGATTTAAATTGCTAGGAGGTGATTTTATTATTGGCGATGACTTTACTGAGAAAAACACCTATTGGGAATCTAGACTTATGACGTCAAAGGGTAAAGAATTGTTTCCAGCAGGCACAGACATTAAAATGTGAATTTTACTCTGGTGGTTCCCCAACATACTGGCCCAATGACGAAGCCTAGATTCCGGGCCTAATAGAATTTTATGTAGCAAGAGGTATATCTCAGAACTATATTCACATTGAAAACATCAGTTCTCTAGTATCGGATAACTCACCGGTTATCATGACAGTCAGTGAATCGGTAATTCGAAGGGAAAGTGCACCCAGATTAACCAATTCAACAACAAACTGGAAAATATATTTATTTAATAATAAAATATGTTTCGCGACAATGGAGAGTAGCACAAGTAATCATGATAGTAAAACCTGATAAACCACCTAACGATAAAAAGTCATACAGCCCAATTTCTTTGCTGCCAATTATGTCAAAAACTTTTGAAAAATAAATAATTGAGGACTGACAACTAATTCCTCCATGTCAATTTGGATTCAGCGAAAAGCATTCTACAATTGAACAGGTTCATAGAATCACAAACATAATTGAAAGAAATATTTGATAAAGTCTGCCGGTGTCCCACAGGCGAGTATCTTAGGTACAATCCTGTATTCACTATATACAAGAGATTTACGAACTACCAATGAAGGAATCATGGCCACTATTACAGATGACATAGCAATTATAGCAATTGGAAGTAATGTCACCGATACAACGAGCAAACTCCAGAAGAGTATCACAAAATACTGAAGCCGATATGGACTTGATCGCCTTCCTCAAATCGAATGTACCGCAGCTGATAAAGGTATTTTATAAAAGCACAGGTTTAATTAGGCCGCGCGTAATAAACAAACAATTTTGCATTTTTGGTGTTGAAATATTTAAACGGTCATCGCGTTCTAATCAAAAAGTGTATCCACAATAACTGATTGCAAAAATTTAACCTATCGGATTTTTAAAGAACACGTTGTTAGTTTCTAACTTAATTATAGGATTATATATATATGAACTGAATTTTTTTTATTATTCATTTTGTAATTCACTTCGGGTTTATAAATAAAACCACATCTGTCCTTTTTGTTTCTCTTGAGATATATGTACATATGTAAGTATATGTCCATTTCAGATACATCACGTACCACAAATTTGGCCTTCAAGTTCTCACAAGACTAAATCGGATATATGTATGTGTATAGTTATAAAGTTGGCTGGATAGGCCAAAAATATAAATTAAATAATCAAAATAATTCATTCAGCCAACGTATATGATTATCTAATCAACTAATTTGAATACATTCCCATATGGGATTCCTTACAAAAGTTTTACCATTCATTTTATGTATATATCCAGCCATCCCATATGTCCCTCACATCTCAATAGTATATGTACATATATGTATGTATACAAGCGTGCACGCAATGTTAATAAATGGAAAATTCGGTTAAGACTTAAGAATATATTTTTTATAAAAATGTGCTGAATTCCCAACGACACGCCTCCCCTAACCTCTACAATATTTTATGATATATACATGTATTTATTTCGAGTTCATTTGTAGTTCAAGTCACATCATATCTTAATCAAATCTTATATATATATATATATATATATATATTATGTACTTATATGTATGGATATGTGAAATATACTTACACAGCAACAGGTTCCTTGAATTTGCCACATTGCTGTATTTGAAACATTAAATCACCACCATTTACAAATTCCATCACAAAATATAATCGATCCATGGTTTGAAAGCACGAGTGCAGCTGTACTAAAAATGGTGGTTTATTCGACAATGCCAATACACGTTTCTCAACCATGGTACACTCTACATCATCGTCCTGTATGATAATATCTTTTTTCAATATTTTAATGGCGTATAATTCATCGGTCCCCTTGCGTTCGGCCAGCATAACCTTACCGAACGAACCTTTGCCGAGCACCATAAGAAAATTAAAATCGGTCGCCCGAATCACATCGCGTTTATTCATATTATGTGGAACATCACGTTCGGCGGTGGTGATTGGAATTTTTTTCGAAATTGATGTTTTCCGCATTTGGCTCTTGATCTGGGCCAAATCGGCACCTTCCTCGGGCACAGGAACATTATAAAATTCACCCTCCTCTTGGGTTAATAATTTAAACCATCCGTCGGCTGGATTCTGTCAAATATATATATATAGACATGTAAAGTAATAAAATTATATACAGTGATGTAAATAAAATATATTTTATAGTGTGCGGACGTGCCTTGATAATTTCCGATATACCAAAAGATAATGAGCCCATGAAATCATTGCGCGAAGTTCGATCCCAATCCCATACTTCGATTAATACTCGACGATCTTTATCCTCGGCTTTCAAATCACTATATATAAAATATAGAACAAAATAAAATCGTTATGTAACGCACTGTATATGGTATAAAATAATAAACAATTACTTACAATACTAATGTCTCATTCCATACTGGATTCAATGTCGAACGAATAGTTTTAGTTTTCTTCTTAACACTTTCCGCATCGGGGATAAGTTTTAGTTTAACATATGGATCACTTAAACCATTTGGATCCATTGGAATTAAGTTACGTCCCTGTTTCACTATTTATAACGAGAAATGAACAAAAATTGATTTATAATAAAAAATTTGTTTTGGCAAAAAAATAAATAAAATAAAATCGATTATCCTTTTTGGAGGTTAAAATATCAAAAATATTTTTGAATCTTGATAAACTTACCGGTTTTCGGAATTTTTATAGTGATACATTAGTGACAAACTGTGTAGTTAAAAATGGCGTTCAAAGTCTCGTCCTTGATTCGAAAACGGATGGAAATCCATCGAATTCTGAAGTTATACAGTTGAATCTCGAAATTTGTACCACCATTTCTAATTATGGCAAAATTTTTCAAATTCTAAAAATTGGTAGACTTACCCATAATATTGACAGAATTTGATGTACAAATTGATAAACGGCCGAATTTGATTAAATTCATTTCAAAATTTGACCAAACTTCAATTTTGTCAAAATTCAATTTTCAAAATTGGCACAAATTATTAAATTCGGAAGTTTCAGGCCGTTTTTTCTTGAGCATTGAGCCCCAGACAAGTTATAGAGAATAAATTTAAGATCATTTTTTTCAAATTTCGAAGAAGACCTATAATTTAGTTCTGCGTGCGAACTGGGAAATTTAATGCATTTTTGGGAAATTTATAGAGCTCCAAAAATTTTTGAGTCAAGAGTTCATTTTCATAATTCACTTTACTTTTGGTGTTTGATTATAATTTGTAAAAAGTTTGTTAAATATTTAGAATTTTCATATAAAAATAAATTCGGAATTAGAAAAAATCTTTTTAAATTTCAAGAATTTTCAGACTATATTGTACTAAAATTTCAAAATTTTATCAAACTTCCATTTAGACAAATTTTCATCGAAATTGGAACAAATTTTTAAATTCGAATGTTTAAAATTTAAAATAAATATTTAGCAGTTTAAAGTCATAACTTGATTTAAAAAATTCAATTCATTTTAGTATTTGATTTCAGTACAGAATTTAACAAAAAGCCTTAATAAAATTTCTTCTTTCACAATATGTCGACAAATTTTCATAGAACCTCAAAATCTCGAAATTTTTAAGTAATTTCTAAAATTTGAGACGTTGAATTTCCTAGAATTTGGAAAATTAGAAAAGTCAAAGTTTGTTAAATATTTGAAATTCGTTCAAAAATTTGGAATTTGATAAAAATATTTCAGAATTTAATTAAACTAAAATTTAAAAAAATCGAACCAAATTTTTTAAAATCACGAAAATCACTAATTTTCATAAAACTCAAATCTTGAAAATTTTTGAGTAATTACTCATATATAAAATTTTTAAATAATTTCCGAAGCTTTGGAATTAAATGTGTAATTAAAATTAAAATGTTCCTCAGTCTATAAATAACATTAATAATCTGCGTCAGAATTTGGCGATTGTTGAAATCTCAGAATTTACAAACCGTAAACTGCCAAAATTTGTTATATATTTTGAAGTTGCATGAAATTTCAGAACATTGATGTGAATTTGAAATACTTCATTTGGCAATAAATTCAATAATTTGAAACTTCAAAAAAACTTTTTTGATATTCCAGATCTTTCAAAATTTAATTAAACGAAAATTTCAGAATCATTTCAATATATGATCGAACCCCAATTTTATCAAAATTCAGATTTTCAAAATTGACACAAATTAAATTCAATTTGAATTCGGAAATTTCAGGACGTTTTGTCTTCAGCATTGAGCTCCAGAACAGGTGTAGAAAATAACAATTAGTTCTGCGTGCGAACGATGCATTTTTGGGAAATTTATAGAGATTTAAAAATTTTTGAGTCTTTTAGTGTTTGATTTTAGTTAAGTATGTATTTAAAAATCGACTTAATAAAATTTCCTAGTTCATATCTCAAATTTAATTAAAATTTTCATAAAACTTCAAAATTTAACAATTTTTAAAATATGAGAATTTGAAAAGTTTTTAAATCTTAGGAGCACACACATAGTTTAGAAACTGTAGAATTTAAATTAAAACTTTATAAATATTATTCATAATCAGCGTCAGAATTTAAATATATTAAAATTATTATACAGATTTCACCATTCTAACAAGTTAGAGATCAAAATATTACAATTCTTTACAATCTATTAAAATTTCAGAGGTTGTTGAATTTCCAGAATTAAGCAAAATTTTAAAATGTTAAACTTTGTTAAATATTTAGAATTTTCACGCAAAAAAATAAATTGGAAATGGAAAAAAATCTTATTTCATAATTTCCAGAATTTTTAAAAAATAGTTAAACTAAAATTTCAAAATCTTGTCAAAATTTGATCATGTTTCAATTTCCACAAAATTCAGATTTTCAAAATTGAAACGTTTGAAATTAAAAATTTATATAATTTAAAACAAAAGTTAAAGTCAAAAGTTGATTTAAAAAATCAACTCTTGTGCTAAAAACTCTCGAATTTGATTTGCTTAAGTTCAAGTAATTTGCGAATGATTCTTTTATGTGAACGAATTTGTGGAGGCTGAATCCAACAGGTCTCGGATGGCATGCCAATTTTTATGAATATCTTGTACTTCTACTAACACGGTAGATAATATAGCATTTGCATTGACAACATGACTGACCACAGCTGAGTTATGGCTTATACTGGTATGGGCGCCATGGTGGTTGGTAGTAACTAGTTAAGAATTATGTGGCGAGACGATCCATTGCTATAAAAATAAACCAAGGGTCACGGGCTTCGGCATCCTTCCCTATAGCCTTTAGACCTCTTACCACCTCGTCTATATGGTATCGTGAAATGCGATAAGTTGACTGGCGGTTGCCTTAATAACTTTTGGCTGTTCGATGGACGATTTTATGTGTGCTTTAACGATAGGCCTTTTTTATCATTACGCTTTACTAGTCGTTGAACTACTTCGATGTAATTGGCATCATCTACCCGTAATTAATTCACTAAATTATAAGCGTTTTCTTTCGAAAGGTCTTTAAGGTATTTAAATTTTTGCGCTGGCGATAGTGACACGTTTTCATGCACGGTAGATGAAAATATATCATAAAACGTTTGCCAATCCTTCACATCTCCGTCAAATGAGGGCATGATCAACGATGGTAATTTAAAATCAGATGTGGGATTATTGGTAAAGATGGTTGTGGGCTCCACATTTTACACGGATTAACGATTGCAATTTTAGTATAATTCGATAATACTGGCGTCCATTTCAGATTTAGTGGTAGGATCAATGCCAAACATGGCGTTCGATACTAAACCATTTTAGAATTTAAGTTAAAATGTCTCTCAGTCTTTAAATTAAATTAACAAATAGTCAACGTCATAGAAGTTGGTAACATTTTACAATTTGATCAGATTAGTTATATTTCAGAAACATCTCGAAAACCTTTTGATTAAACATTTACAGAAAAGGATGAGGTGTACATAAATCCAATATGGAATCAGATTCTAACAAAAAACTACTAATCATTGTCTCCACTAATTGCAGATTGATCACCAATTTCAGTCCACTTCCGTTCACATAATTTTTTCGTTACCAATTCAACCTTGAGTTAACACAATGGTTTATTGTTGCGGTGTCATAAGATAATAGCGAGAAAGGTGTAAATTCACTTAAGAGTGACGTTTCATAGCACCTATATAAAACTTTGACATATTATTAAAACAGTTAAAAAGACTCATTACACCCCAAAACACTCAACAGATAAATTTCAAAAGAACCAAAAAAATTAAAAATTGAAAAGTTAAAATCCATTTAAAACCTCTAAACAAAAAGCTCTCTCTCTCTACAGACAAAAAACAAAAAATAAATAACTTTTCACATTCTTAAAACGCAAACAAACAAAAAATCTATGTTTTGTCAACCAACAACAAAAAAATAATTAGAAAGCTTAACACAACAAAAGCAACACTTTTTGTTGTTATATGAATACTTTTTTAAGATTAGCAAATATGCTTGTGAGCTTTTGTTCAAAAAACTTAAATGGAACGAGATAAATCGTATACTTTTCTTATATATGTTTTTTAATCAACTTGGTATACGCCAAATTAAAAGTCACACATACGTACACATATCATATTCGAGCTTAAAGTTTTCTATTTCGCAAAGCTTTTGTATATAAATTAAATTTCATATCGATTACAGATTGTTTACAAAATAATAAAAACATTTTTTCCAGCAGAAAAAGCTCAAAATTATTTTTCTCGTTCACAAATATATGTAGTCTCATTTGGCGGTGCGGATGAGATGAGTGGGGTGTCGGGAACTTTTCTACTCGTCAGATTAATAACAGCACAAAATATAACAAACAAAAAACTGAAAATGATGAAATGAATTTTCTTATTATATTAATAAAGTAGATTTTCTTTCACAAAAAATAAATGAAAAACGAAAATAACAAAAACGAATTTTCCCAACCAGCAATAATAGATTTTCTTTCGTTTGTGTGTTTCTGCGCTCTAAATAATGTCAATGTTTTTTTCGTTCATTTGCGAACGGTATTGTTATATATTTGGGATATTCATATATACAAAAAAGGAAAAACTATATGTAAGGATGTTATTAGAAGGATTAAAACGAAAATAGGGGCTTTATCGGTGTGAGTAAGTATATATAGGATGAATATTAGAAAAACGTGCTTGCAATATATAATAGATAGTCGATTTTCCTAAATATATACCAGTCCATGTCAAGTGCATACTCTATATTCGGAATGATAATCCAATAGTTATAATAGTTAAGTGCTTATTGAATCCATAATCGTATACGTGCTCACACACACACACACATGGCGGCAGATTAAATCACTTTATTTGTGTCAAATTAACAGAAACCTGATTAGTTGTTGTATCTCGTATTAGCAGAACTCATACTTAGATTAAATATAAATCATTAACGATTAAGACAAGTACACAAAAGATTAATTTCAGGAGTAGTAACTTTCAATGTATCCACCACCACACGGCGCAACAACAATATCATCATCATCTCGGATCTCACGATGTAATATATAGGCATCGTAATTGAAAACTTTTATAATTTTTATTTTTATTTTTGTGCTTGTTCGAAAATTACTGGAAAAACATTAAACGAGGAAAACCAATTATTAATTAAATTGAATATTTTCACAAGAAAAAGTTTTGCCTTCAACTCTTCGCCGCCTCTTCTTCTGCCTTGGTATATATGGTTGTTTATCGTCGTCGTTTAAACTTTTTTACTGAGATTTTTTTTTATTTTTTATTATTTGTTCGCCGTTTTTGTGCGATATATTCAATTTTAAGAGTTTTTTGTTGTTGTTGTTATTTGTTATGAGCTTTAAATAAGTTTTCGATTTGTTTTTTAATAGTTTTACAGACGTGCGGGGACGAAAATCGATGAGAAATTTAATTTTGTAAATTTTTGGAGACATATTTTAATGACATATGCTAGAAGTTTTTATGGCATTGGTAAATGGAAAGCTCGGCAGGATTTTTCTAAAGTCCACCGTCCTTAAAACCAGAGCGTTCATTTATATTTCTAATGATATTGATGCAGCTCTTATTAATGATTACAGCACGGCTGATCTTGTTTCAAGCTCATGTTTCAAACTTATCATTTCATCAGCCTATTTACCCTATGATTCCATCTCGCCCTCTCCTTCAGAGGAACTGGTGAATCTTGTAATGTGGTGTAGGGTTAACAATCTCCATCTCGTGATTGGTTGTGACGCTAATGATCATCATACCATTTAGTGTAGTTCGAATACCAACAATAGAGCATCCTCACACTTCAATTATATTTACTCTTCTGAGTTAGAGATTCTCAATGTTGGTTGTGAGCTACTTTTATCAACTCGGTTCGTAAAGAAGTGATTGATATTAGTATGTGGTCTATGACCATCGTTGACTTGATTCTAAATTGGAGGGTGTGACCACCGGTTAAACCATATCGCAATATGAAACTTACAAATTGGGATTCATTTTCCTCTGAGCTGGTTGGGCTCAGATTCTAGGGTAATCTGGGCAAATACTGCACACTGAATTAATTGCAGTTACCTATAGTGCAATTCAGACGTTTAAGTTTAATGATTTAGCAAATGATATTATTATTTGCATGGATAGTAAAGCCGTGCTCAATACCCTCAAAAACCCTTTGACTACATCTAAACTGGAACAACAGTGCAAACACTACATTAATCTCTTTTGCTCTAATTCGAGAGTGAAGGTCATGTGCCCGAGCAAATAGCGCAGTGGTTAAAGCTGCGACGTTTGGATCGGAAGGTACCGGGGTCGAATCCCAACAGATGCGGGATGCAAAAGGGATTTTTCATATCCCGATTACGATCGGTGATTAAATTGAAAACATCTATGACCCTCTGTTGGAATGTAGAACTCATGGGCCGACCCATCTTCCATGTCACTGTACAGGGTGCAATGCGCAGATGATATACTGTACTTGTGTGAATGGGATGAATGAATGGAATGAATGTTGTGTGAATGTAAGGTAAGGCTATGGACCGTAGAAGTGTCTATGCCAAGTCCTTTTTAACCGTTTTAACCGTTCCAACCGTTCTAATAAAAAACATTGAATTTAAACAAATATTTCGAATTTAAACGGACAATAGTCGAGTGGAATGCTGGCTGCGAGAACTGTCGATTTTGGGAGGTCTACTACTAAATTTCACGCGAATTTGACATTACCTATCTCACATTTGATTATACACACATTTAACTTGACTATTTCTCAAACGATTACTATAAATTTCGGTATTTTTGTTCCACATATATAAAATGTCTATATACCTTCTTTAAATAGAAAAATTGAATTCCTTGTAATAATCATCCATATATCTAACCCTACTTACCAAAAAATATAATCGATAATATCAGGTGTCACAAAGTTGATATTTGCGCACACACAAAAAAATGGCAACCGACAAAATGATAACAAAAAATTCCTGTATCCACAAAATAAGCAAACGATTTTATCATCCCTGACTAAACATATTTCTGTATTATGTATTCTGGTGTTGGATTATTACGATTTTTTCCTCTCGATTTATGTTTACACAAATCAAACATCAAATAACAACATTGAATTCATATATATATATTAGCTGCATGTTTACGTTATGTTTCGAAAGCTTTAAGTATACATTTAGATTATATTTGTTCCCAAATCGATTTTTCATTCATGGTAATTGAAAAAAAAATATGTCCTACAAAATGGGATTAACGCTATTAGTAGACATAACAAAAATATGGTATGATGAAAGCACCACAAAAACCACATAATATACGTAAATATTTATTGGTAAATGGCCTAAGAGGAATATTATAGAACAGACAGCACCCGTATGTAACGCTTCTTCATTTACACTTTAACAACGAATTGCCCAAGTAAGAAACAAAGGCTCAGTGATATTAAGTAGTCTCTTCTTAATTATTTTATATGCACTCCCGGTCAAAATTATTGGGTCGATTTGATTTTATGTCAATTTAAATTAAGATGGGACTGGCCTTATGGATTCTGAGGAGCGCCATCTAGTACATAACCACGGAACACCAAAACCGTTTCAAAGAAGATCAAATATAGCCACCAACAAAAGAAAAAAGTAGCAATTCGTTAGTTGATCAAGCCGGAAATTTTAGCTTAGACTTGTAATCACAAGACGGGGTTTCAAGTCAGATGCCATCAACTGGTTACTCTCAGTTAGAAAGAGAAAATGCGACGCATCAGCTTAGTATCAAAATTATGGTGCTGATGAAGGAAAATGAAGAATTAAGAAAAGGGTTTTTAACCAAAGCCATAATGATGAACCTAAAATTAGTAACGAGACTACGGAGTTTTGTACTGATGAGGAGGAGTTAACAAAAGAGACTGAATGGATTGTCAAACGGTATAAACGTCCAAGCAGGAAAAGGAAAGCGGAATACTCTAGCTCGCAGACAGAATCTACTAATAGGAAGGATTCAAAGGGAACGCCTCAGAAGGATCAACAGCGAGATAAAAAAGCAAACCACTAAAAGAAGAAAAACCACCACCAATTAATATTATTGGTATAGCCGTATATAGAGCTGTGCAAAATATTTAAAAATGTATGAGAAATCTACACACCGGACTCTAGATACCCATACCATAGAGCCTTATCAAAAAAGCTTAATTTAGAGAAAATCGAATGGTATAAACATGAAAATAAAAGCAACAGCCCAATAAAGGTTATGGCAAGGGGCCTCCATCCAACCTGTACAATAAAAGACATTATGGTAGATCTCCAACGACAAGGTGGTCAAGATTAACAACTCCAAAGGGTAGAGAACTATACGCCGCAGGTCGAGCTTACAATTGTGAATTTCTTCAACAAGGAAAACTCTGGATTTCATTGATTTCTATATTACAAGAGGTATCTCTGAAAACCACATTATTCTAGAAAATAGTGAAAGTCTCTCATCGGACCACTCGTTCATCATTATGACTGTTAGTTCCACGATTGCTAAGAATGAAAAACCAATTGGGAATCATTTAGGAAATTGATTGAAGACAATACCAATCTTCTTGTACCAATCAAGCATACGGTTCAATTAGAAAATGAAGTGGAATTATTAATCAATAATATACAACAAAGCAGCATGGGATAGCAGCCCTGTAATCTAAAACAAGGAGCGTAATGATTTCACTTACACAGTCGAGATCAGGGAGTTGGTTAATAAAAAACGGAAAGCGAGGAAAACATGACAGAGAAACCGAGCAGCACAAAGCAAACGAATTATTATTTACCTCTGCAACAAGCTGTAGCTAAGAATTAGAGAACTGAAAAATGAGTCGGTCACCGGTTATCTTCGTAGTCTTACAGACGATAAAGAAACTGAGTATTCTCTTTGAAAAACTACAAAAGCATTAAGAAGACCAAATTATCAAATACCCCCAGTAAATGAGGGAAATTGGGAAACAAGTGCCAAACAGAAAGCAGCACTTTTCATATGCTAGACAATCAGCGAATGAAGAGGATTGTTAGGAAATACCACCCTATGAGAGTTGAAAGAGGAAATTAAGCATAACATAAATACGAAAAAATCTGCTGGCTATGATTTAATTACAGGTGAAAGGCAGTTCCTGAGAAAGGAGTGCAAAAACATCAACGCTTCATTTCGACTGAAATAATCATGATACCAAAGCCGAACAGACCATCTAATCATAAAAAGTCATGTCGGTCAATTTCTCTTCTTCCAGTACTTACCACCACAAATCAGTTCGGATTTCGAGAAAGCCACTCCACCATAGAGCAAGTTCACATAGGACTACATGTATTATTGAAGATGCACCGGAAAATAAGAAATAATACTCAACAATATTTCTGGATGTAGCCCAGGCCTTCGATAAAATATAGCACTCTGGATTGGAATATAATCTGCATCGAGGTGTGCCAACAGAATACTTTCAGGTGTTGAATTCTAAAATTGGTAACAGATATTTTCGCGTTAGACGTGAAGAAAAACTTTCCGAGCTAAAGAGGGTATCTGCAGGGGCTCCCCAAGGTAGCGTCCTGGGACCAGTCTTGTATTTACTTTACATAAGCGACTTACCAATTTTAGCTACTGGTTAAAACTAATTAAGTAACTGGACCAAAAATGGCGCTTTAAGCTAAATAAAGAAAAATCAACGCACGTTAACTCTACCAATTAAATAGTTAACTGGATACCAATAGATCTAAATTCCAAACAAGTTCCTTATGCTAACAAAGCTAAAATAACTTGGCATGACTCTCGAAGACAGAGTAGGAACTTAAAATTAAATATAGAAATATGTATTGGCTAATTGGAAGATATTCAGAGCTGTCAATACCTAATAAGTTGCTACTACACCAACAAGTTTTAAAACCTATATGAACTTATG
Organism: Tipula unca; assembly: GCA_951394425.1. NCBI lineage: Eukaryota > Metazoa > Arthropoda > Insecta > Diptera > Tipulidae > Tipula > Tipula unca. The sequence continues at coordinate 207,090,791 of OX596380.1, forward strand.
GTATTCAGCTTTGGGGCTGTACTAAGAAAACCAATATTAAAATAATATACAAGCTTTTCAGAATAAAGTGTTACGTGGAATAGTGAACGCTTCTTTGTACATAAGAAAGAATAATCTACATAGAGACCTCAGGATGGAATATGTCAGCGAAGAGATCTACGCATGGTATATTGAGTAACACAAATAGAGTACGAAGGCACCAAAGAAAAAAACCGCTGGATTTGGGAAGACCGTGAATTAAAAGTATTTTGAAATGAAATTTTTATTTCAGAAATCCTTAATATCTAAATGAAGCTTTTTTTTATGTGAATCTCAATTTTTTTTCATTTTACCGCATTAATCAAAAATTATGGAATTATACCAGACCCATATCACAGTTCAATTACAAAAAAAAACGATTTGTTTGGAAAGCTCATAATTAACTAACTTTCCAAGAAAATTTTGACTAAAATTATAAAAGCTCTCACTTCTAGTATACCAAAAATTCATTTGAAAATAATGGTGTCTCCGCACACGGAGTTATGTAGGAAATTTGTTAAAAGCTTTCTGAATATATATTTGAGCTTTCTCGATTAAATTTTTTATCAAGTTAAACTAGAGCTTTAATTTAAATTTTTTGGTATTTCTTAAAAACAAATAACGTTAAAAGGGGCATTCCTGTAGAAAATAACATTATCAGGATATTTGAAATATTGGGAAACAAATAGTTTGTGGTTAGACCAAACTGTATATATACGAGTATTCAACAAAGCATGACCTTTCCCTATTACTACTTCATATTGGTCTGTATCTATTAAATTCATTGTCTTAGGGGCTGTAATTATATAATTACAGCTATCGTAAATTTCACCATCCATTAATTTTCTGGTACATATATATGCATTCGAGAAAGGGATGAAACTGTAATACATCTACCACATACTATAACCACCCCTGTACACATATATTATGTACATTTGTATACATCTAAATATATACAGTCAGCCGTTTTAGTATCTGGAGGAGTGTGATGTGGTCGTAAAAAATAAATCTACAGTAAAATTATAACAGCTTGGGTTATCGTAATAATATTAATAGTAGTAGTAGTAATAGTAACAATAATGATAACAATATTCATTTATTAACTTATTTATCCCGCATATATAAACGATATTAACCCGTAGCGATAAAATTTGTATATTTTCAAACCATATATCTTCATACATAGTATCTAAACCGAAAATAAAAAATTTTCATCTCGGTTATGTATGTAACATATTTTGTTGAACAGTTTAAATGGCCATCATATTGGATAACAAATGTATGATTATGGCATAAGTTATTATTGGTATTAGTCGTATCAAACAACACAACTTACAAGCAATACTAGATATAACATATGTATATCTCCATTAATTTGGTTTAAGATCGTACATATTGTAGTTTCTTGTGATTTCCTCGATAACATCGATGGCAACCAGATGGCGCCCACCATACACAATGAGTAGCAATTATTTTATTTGAATTCAATTTTTTCTTTCATGTACTCTAAATTTGTCACCACCATATCACCATGTCACGAAATACTGGAAATGTATTAGGTTGTGCCTGGTTTTCTGGTTCCGCAAATTTAATTTTACAAACGTTTTCTACGAACTATCCGCTACGAAACTAACCAATGAGGATTTCTTTCGTAAAATACGAGATCTGGTCGAATGAATCAGAAGAAAAGTTATGCCTAATGAAGACAAATATTAAGAAAACCGTAGACAAAACTGACTGTTTATACAAGCTAATTTCATTCCATGATGAATAATCGGTTTAGCGAGTTCGAGGACGAGCCAACCAAACATCTTCTCCCAAATAAAGCTAACTATTGGTTATCGATATACTTCCGGAACGTGAACAAGGTGGCATCAAAATCTTCAAAATTTTATGATTTTGTTCTAATAATCAATTATTTAATTTATCTAACTGATGAAAGCTCATTGAATCCTAACGTTTAACAGTAAGGAATTTTTTGGAAATTATTACGCTGTTTTTAGATGTGATCGTTCATCGTCAACTAGTGAAAAAAAAACGTGGACGAATTAATTAATCTCACAAAACCAAATGACTTAGTCTTTGTACTATAGGTGACATTAATCTTCCAAATGTAATATGGAATTGTGATCAAGATATGGATTGCTTTCTACCAATCAGCTTTCAGTCGGAATATGTCTTTAGTCAATGGCTCTTGAGAGAATATTAGATTTTTTTCACAAACGATGCGAAAATATTTAAAGTGACTGAATCATTCAATCTTGTTGAGCCACCTCTAATACAGTCTCCGGAGATTTGTACTGAGGAGCCATCCCATGAGGAATTCACTAAAGCCATGCAGAGATTGAAACGAAACCGCTCACCTGGAGTGGACTGCATTAATTCGGAGCTCTTGATATTCGGAGGGGATACTTTGTGGATCTGTCTTTTCGACCTTATTCGACTAGTATGGCGAACCGAAATTATGCCTGACCAATGGAAAGTGGCCGCGATATGCCCCATCTTCAAGAAGGGAGACCGCTTGAAGTGTGAGAATTATCGCGGTATAGCTCTCCTTTGCATAGCATACAAGTTACTGTCATACATTGTATTGAATATAGAATCACTCTTCTAGCGGAGGGCTTGGTTGGTGACTATCAAGGAGGATTTCGTCCGAATCGATCAGTCATCGATCAGGTCTTTTCGCTGCGAATGATGATATCTAAATATTATGAGACATCGATCCCCGTACATCAGGTATTCCTGCATTTCCGGCAGGCCTATGACTCGATCAATCGAGAGAGTTTGTGGTCTGCTCTGAAATATCTAGGAATGCCAACAAAATTGGTACGACTGTGTAGGATGACAGTGACGCAGTCTCAATGCTGTGTTAAAGTTGAGAACAGGCTATCGACAATTTTTGTAGTTAACTCGGGTGTTCGGCAGGGAGATGCTCTGTCCCCGATACTCTTTAATCTCATGTTGGAGTATATCTTTCGTAAAACTAAAACACCACATCGCAACATCTTATATCGCCAGTCCAATCAGGTGCAGATGACATATGCGTGATTGGACTGAATAGCAACGGAGTGAAATAAATACTTGATCCGCTTGTAGAGTTTTCAGCTTCAGTTGGACTTCAGATCAATGAGTCCAAAACGAAATACCTGATCTTTGGTTTTAGGGGCAATGGCACACCAGATTTTAGTAGTGGCCACCACACGTTTGAGGGAGTGAGGAGGTTTAAATATTTGGGTTCTCTTATCACTCACGATAACAGAGTGGGTGAGGATATTAAAGTTTGGCTGGCAGCTGGCAGTCGTTCTTTGTATCCTCTAAGGCCACTGCTAAAATCTAAACACTTATCAAGTGCCGTGAAGCTGAAGCTTTATAACGCGTTGATCAGGCCCCTTGTTATGTTTGGATGTGAAAGTTGGGCGCTGACGGATGTGTACGAGAGATGGCTCTTTACATTTGAGAGAAGATTCCTGCGTGTGATTTACGGCCCAAAACGCGACAGCGATGGTACATACCGAGCTCTATACAATTTCGAGATCAGAGATCTGATGAATATCCCCTATATTGTACATGAAGTAAGATCTCAGCGAGTACTCTGGAATGAATTGTGCAGCGATCTCTGAAAGGAGAGCCACCATATGGTAGGCGCAGAGGTCGTTGCAGGTGACGATGGTTCCACGATGTAAAGAACGACTTGGCCTCTTCTGATTGTCTTAGACAGTATCATGCATTAGACATTATATGCTCAGGATCGAAACCGTTGGAGCCATTCAATCCATTTGTTGTTAATGATGTTAACCACAAATCTATGGAAATAGTTTTTGATTCAAATGAAATTAAACAACAACATCCGTGCATCATATTCAAACGACCTATAATTTTTATAAAAAATGAACCATACTGGACTTCAGCGGTACTTAGGAGCTATACAATGGGACGCTGCCCTAAACACTAATGACGTAAACCAAGATGCTAACAAATTATATCAGATTTTATTACAAGGTTTTGAAACCCACATTCCATTGTGCCGGGAAAAATCGAATATTCATCTTCCTTGGTTCAACGATTATCTGATAAATCTGAAGAACCGTAAATCTAAAGCCTATGTCAAGATGATTAAAGGTGGTTTAGAATCGGATAGGGCTACGTTTCTCCAATCTAATGAAGAATTTGATACATACTTCAAGGAAAAGCACCTCTCATGTATTGCGGATGTACAACGAAGCATTACACCAACCCTGAACAATTCTGGAAATTCTTTAGAACCAAACGAGCAATTGATGGTTATCCCACTAATACGATATTAAAACTACAGATCCCCGAACAATTGCTGGCAAACCTGAAAACAGTAATGGGTTTAACACTCAATCAATCGTAAATAATGAAGTACTTTGTATGCTCTTGTGGGCCGAATAATATTCCAACGTCTATATATTTAAAAAATATGCTAGTATTTTAGTAAAACCATTACGGAATATATACAATCTCTCGTTAGCATCACATCGAAAATATTTCTTTTAAAAAAGGGCGTGGCATAGATACATTTTTAGTCCATAGCCTTGCCTTACATTCACACGAACATTCATTCAACCCATTCATCCCATTCACACAAGTACACTATTCCACCTGCGCATTGCATATAGCTCGATGTCACCCTGTACCGTGACATGGAAGATGGGTCGGCCCATGAGTTCTACATTCCAACAGAGGGTCATAGATGTTTTCAATTTAATCACTGATCGTAATCGGGAGATGAAAAATCCCTTTTGCATCCCGCCTCTCTGTTGCGATTCGAACCCTGTACCACCAGATCTAAACGTCGCAGCTTTAACCACTCGCTATTTGCTCGGTAAAATATCGAAAATATTTAAAGTTACACCTATATTTAAATCGGGTAATAGAGAAGACATCCCTTGTTCTAGAGGGATATCAGCCAACCACTTCAACCATCAAAATTATTCGAACTGGTTGCATGTAACAGCTGTAAAGGAATCGTTGGACTGGAGAATTTACCAATTAACAATTAACTTTATTTTCACTATATTTTCCATATATAACATCGCAAGTTGAATACGCATCAGTAATCTGAAGCCCTTATTATGCTAACCACATCAAAAGGATGCTTTCATTCAAAAGAAATTTATGATCTTCATTTTAAATAAAACTGACTGGAAGAGTTGACTAGCCCGCACCTACCATCATACACGACAAGATGTTATAAAATTTGCACACTGGAAAATAGACGTTTATTTTTAGACCACCATACATATTGGAAAAATTAAAAAATCATTGAAAAGAGATCGTCCGAAGACATCGTGCATTCCGAAATTTTATCGTCAAGAGATTAACAATTTACAACGAGCTCAGACGTATATAATACCACTGTTTGACGTTAGACGATTACAAAACGGAATTCGACGTAATTAAGTGCGGGTATTCAACCAAGCATTCTCACTTTAAATGGATGGATAGTACGAGAGATTGATGCACTGTGTTAAGATATGTTGCATGCCTCAGCGCAAATCAAATGATGTAAACTTAATTTTTTTTAACCTGCTGCACAGGTAACAAAATCTCGGTTATCGCACACAACCATTCATTAATCGGCTCTTCATGTGACCTAAAAACCGAATATCATTGAAGTTTAAGGAGGATAATAAAATAATTTCAACACGTCAAAAATTTCGAAGTCGAAGACCTCGAAATTGTGATATATATTTTAGAGAATTTTGGTATTTTTTGTTCGCTAATACTCGTATGTATGTCAAAAACTACATAAGACAGGATAAAGGGCTTTCCATAGTCTCTCTAATTAGAACTAAGCGAAGTACTAGAATTAAGCAGAGATGGGCGAAGTAGATTACGCTGTGTAATTTACGCGGTTGTCGACACGTTAAATACATACAGTTGTCGACAATTAAGACAACGTCGATAACCTACGATATTTTAATGATTTGAAATAAAATGCGCCAGTTCGCAGTTGTATTATATAAAAGGGAGATTCTTTTCACTATTGCGCCAAATATTTTTAGATATCTCGAAAGGGCCGAGTCCCAAAACCTCAAAAGTTTCTTCAAATTTGTTAAACTCTGCAACCAAAAATTCGGATTTTCACTTGGAACCTGGGTTTTTATTCAAAATACAATGTACGAATATATCACTAATACGATAGAACTTAGCAATTAAATCAATTCAATTCATGAAACGTTCCAAAAAAATCGTCAGTTAGTTTTAGTTTGTCAAACTCGCTGGAATTCAGCTTGTTAGAGCAATATTCATTATATGCGAATTTATAAAACTGGCTTTGAAAGATTTAAATCATCTTTTAATGATTTTAGAAATTAAGGAACAGTGGTTAAAAGATTTGTACAATGCACTGTCACCAATTATATTGGTAGTTGAGGCATCAGGAAAGAAAAGACTTATACTGTCCAATATTCTTTTCTTTAATCAAATATTTAAAAGACCCTTCATTCAAAACTAGGAAAGGCTATCGATCGTAGAAAAGACGGCTCTTTCTCTGGTGCAAGTAATATCTGTACTAAAACAAGAATGTATTGAACGACGACTCAATAAACGCCTTAGTCTTGTGCATTTATTTTTATTTTTAATATAGTTCTGTTAAATAATAAAAAAAAACGGGTTTATCCGATTTCTATGATCTCCAAACCCGGGTTTTAAAAATGTCCAGGGTTTTTTATGTATACATTCGACGTCATTGTGAAGGATGTGACAAAACTTGAGCTTTTGAATCCAGAACTGCAAATCGGCTTTTTACTAACTAGGTAGCTCGTATAGCAGTCCTGGACTTGAATTCGATTTGCCATGGTGCGGGATGACTAAATTTTATGGCACGGTAGATAAACCCCGGATCGTTTCTAATACTAAGGTATAAGACATTCTTACCTGTGTCAATCGTTTTACTAGATGGCCGGAAGCTTGCTGAATGAACAATATGTCTACAGCTGCAATCGCTTCTACTTTTGAATCTAATTACGTATCACGATTTGCTGTTCCTCTCAATATCACTACCGATCAAGGAACACAATTTGAGTCCAAACTTTTTGCTGAGTTATCGAAACCCCTTGGCTCAAATCGTATACGCGAACTACGGCTTATACGGAAGTTAGCACGAAAATGATACTGGGAGCTTTAGTGGTTTGTAGCATCGATATTTTGTTTGGGTGTACTAACACAATGATTTGTGTATTAGATAACAATTAAGATTACATGATTTCAAATAAAAAGAAAATTTAATTAAAAATAATTTTTATGCTCGGCTGCCCGAAACCATTTAAATAGAGATTAGCTAACCAGCGGTTAAATGCTAGTATTGTTTTTCATTAACAATCGAACTATCGATACAACAAAAAGTCAAAATCAAAATATTAACAGCTGGTTAAATAATTAACACCCTAAATAATCGGCCAGTTATTATTTATCAAATCAAATTGAAAAATTACAATGTGATTTATTGAATAAAACAAAAGCCTCAAATGAGCCTTAATCTTTAATTGGCCAAGTCTAGTTTTGATTCCAGGTTGAAGCACAACCCTTTGGTATTTTCCATGCCTGTTATCAAAATTTTTTAATGACGCGTTTTCGAGTACGGAATTATTTAAATTTACATCAAATTGAAAATTTTACTTTGGGACATACGTGAATGTACTAAAAGCTCAATTTGCACAACCAGTTGGCATTTTCCTTGCCTCTAATCAGAAATTTTAATGCCTTATTTTAGAGTACTCAATTAGGTAGCTCGACAATTCACAATTCACAGAAAACAACCATTCACCGAAATCGACAATTCATCGAAAACGACAATTTACCAAAAACGTCAATTCATCGAAAACGAAAATACAAGGGAACTACGACTATACCGATTATAATGAATTCAAATTATTTGTTGGAAATGGGATTGGAAAATTATTTTTGGATTTAGTTCTGGAATACAAATCATATCCTTGACCGACTATCATCAAACTTGACAAGTTGAATGGAAATGGGATTTTTAAATGATTTTTGGATAATGTTCTGGAATTTAGTCAACCAGACCGATTATCATGGAACTTGACAAATTGAATCTTAATGGGATTGGAAAATGTTTTTTGGATACAATTCAAGAATATGACTATTTGAAACGGAACTAGGCCAACCCATAACCGATAATCATGAATTTTGAGAAGTTGAATGGAAAAAATGATTATTGATTCATGATATTTCGATAAAATTCTGGGATATGGTCATCTGGAACGGAACTACTCAATCATTGACCTAATATCATGAAACTTGACAAGATTGAGTGGAAATGGAATTATAAAATTTTTGGATAAAGTTCTGAACTAGGCAATCAATGACCGATTATTATAAAACTTGTCATATTAAATGAAATTCGCCATTGTCGTTTTTGGTGAATTGCGTTTCCGATGAATTGTGTTTTCGGTGAATTGTTTATCGGTGAATTGTCGTTTTCGGTGATTGTTTTTCTGTGAATTGTCGTGGAAACCGGAATTACTCAAATTCACATTAAATTGTAAAATTTCCTATAGTGTTTTTCATTTTAATCCTTCGTGCTAATTTCAAAGACATTTAAAACATTAAGCAACGGCGCTATTGATTTTAGATACTGAGTAAAAAACTACTCCTAAGTATTTCAAAAATACAAATTTTTCCTTCCAAGGGTAAATTAGACATATCATTTATAAAAATGAGATGTACCAAAATCCCTACCTACATAGCACTGCCCTAAGGGAACCATAAACCATTTTTATGATATCGGTCTTGAAGTCATCAATCATAACAAATTGTCAACGATAAACCACGAATACCAGTGTAGTATATAAAAAGCCTTTTGCAAATATGGCACAGACGTATTCACCACGATCAAAAGCATTATAGACCAAGTCTGTCATTTCAACCAGAGCAATATCAGAACCAACACCTTTTTTAAATCCCTATTGATAAGGGCGGAAGAACTTACTATAATCGATTAGCTATACACTTTACCGCGGACATAAATTATTTTTTAATTTCGCCACAACCTTTTTGGTATAGTGGAAAATTTATCGATAAGGTCATTATATATTTCATAATAATTAAGTGTAATGAGTCACCAGGATCTAAATTGTCAAACGTAGATGAAATTAGAAAATTTTCAAAGTTTTCAGTCACCTCACCTTGCCATAGTCAGTTTTCCTTGATTCTAGACTCTTTTTAACAAATTTAGATTTGAAAGTAAAAGTAGAGTAAATCGTTAATGTCAGACTAAATTGTACTATTATGAACAAAATATTACCAAAACTACAAACTACATCGTCCAATATATGGTATCTCACTATTATGCCATCAAAGTATTCCGACTTTGCAACAATGTCTCAAATTTTGAAATTTACTCATCTCATTCATTGAGCGAATATTTATCTGGAGAATATTTAATTTCTTGGAATTTAATAGGTTCGGCACGAATTGATGACATGTAAACGCCCACCCTCGGAATTAAGTTTGGTCCGCTAGCATCAAAGTTTTTAATATCCGGTTAAATGAGACCAACAATCACGAAAAATGGTGTCCTACCAAAATGGCATATCCCGAGGTTTTTAAATATTTCCTGCGTAAGAAAAAACAATGCCCGGATGTATTTTGTTTTATTAACTCTAGAACGGGTTGAAGTTTGACCGATTTTAAAAAATTCTTTCGCCAATTGATTCTACGATAAAGACGGAAGGCTCAAAAAACGTTGGGACCTGTATTTTTACGGTTCAATACTTGCCCCACATCATGTGTTTTTTTTGACATACTGAGGGATGTTAGTTACCTTTTTAACATTCATATATAGACAACATATGTAAACTGTTATCACAAAATCAAAATTTGTGTGTTTTTGCGACTATCACTATTTTAATATATCAATCTTAGCATCACAAACAGCCACACACGTAGTTTTATAAAATATCGAAAGTAGACGCCGGCTAATTACATCAGACCAAGTTTTCCGTTTATCTGGGATCTGGTTTTATATTTCGTTACCAACGGAGATTAAGCGATTAAGCGTTGCTTCCTTTTCTTAGTCTATGATGATGAAAGATTGTTATGGTTTCTACTTGATCGGGAAGTATTAGACATCATTAGGGAAGAGATGGATTTTGATGTATAATGTTTTGCTCCAAATACCCTTGTTTTAAAAAATCTCTTCTCTGGGTGACACATTATGACTAAATGAGTTAGTAAAATAGATTTTTTGAAAAATCTTGAATTTTGGAACCTCGATTCGACTAATGTTTGTGATTGTTATAATTTTTGGACCCCAATATTAAAGTTTTGTTTTCTTTACCTCTTTGAACAAATTATTCGATCGATGCCTAGTTACCAAAACGTCTTTTGACTAATTTGATAAAATTATAGGAATAGTTCGGTAAATGTCTACTAAGCATATATTTTCTATAGCCTCACACATAACACGATTGGTAAAAAGATGTTCATAATTTTGAAAAAGCATTTTGAAACTTGAAAGTTGTGGCGCATTTGCTTTAATATATCGTTCAATTTTCCTCTTTATAATTCAAATCTTGTTCTGAAACAATATAATTATTTATAATATTGTAATAAAAATTATTCCATAAATAGAATCATTACACGTGGATCAACAGTAATCCCGCGAGCATACACACACACGCACATATAGAATAAACAAAATGTCACAACATTTATATACGTACATACATGAGCTTTTGAGTATACAAAATGATACAAATATATTTTTAAATTTCAACCAATTATCCGGCATTTATATAAATATATTTTCCCAAAATGTAATTACCATAAATTTCCAATTTTCCTCACCAAATAAAACTCATAAATATGAATTTGGTATATTTAGTGTGTGTATGTGTGTGTGTGTGTGCGCGCGCGTCTCTCTATATCCGATTGTAATTTTTATTTTATTTTTAATACATATGACATCGATAAATCTCATATATGTAACTCCGCAACAGAATAATAATAATTTAAAAATACGTAGCAAAAAAAAAAAAGCTTAAAATTAAGCTCATTTGATGAGCCCGAACATATATACGCATATAGATACAACGTGCTTGACTCATAATAAATTTAAAAATGAAACCGTCTATGTATGTATATAAAAGACACGAGTATGACCTTTTGACTTCTTTTTCATGAACAGTATTAATATGTATTGTATGTAAAATGTAACGAGTTTAGCTTTCAACCATCAACATCATCATGTACACAGGTTTCATGATTATCATTATTATGTGGGTAATGATTTAAATGTGTGCTCTACTCATATTTGTGTATATATACGATATAAAACAAGAAAATGCCATAAATTTTCCGGAAGATTGTATCCATCATACAATATATAACACAAAATTTAATGATGTTGAAAGAATATATACATATATACGTGTATATATTGTAAGAAGCAACACATGGATATATGAGCAACAATTACGGTAATAAAACTCATGCTGCCTTTCGTGAAAACTTGGAAAATTTTTATAATTCTGTATGTCTTAATCTCATTTGTGGCGAGATAAAATTGATTCGAACAACCCTAAACGATGAAAATTTGTTAAATATAACAAAAAACGCTCGAGTAAACGATAATAATGATAATTTGAAAGCTTTTAAGTTCATTATATAACTTTGGGTTCAAATGTGTTTTAAAATCGGATTGTCCGAAAAGCTTTGCTTCTCTAAATTAAATTCGAAACAACTTTTACAACTAAACTAAATTGTTTTTATCACTTTACGTGAAAATGGTTCGTAAGTATTTTTATTTTCTAATTTTAAATCTTTACTATAGGTTTCGTCACAATAAAAATAATTTGTTTTGAGCAATTGTGTTTAATATTTAAGAATCGAGATAATCATAATTTTAAACTTTCTATGTAAAAATTTAATAGCTTTTCATTACAATTTAGAATAATCAGCTTTAGATAATCTTGATAAAAACACTAAAAATGGTAATATTATCATTTATCGCAATCCAAAATTGTATTTCACTCAATAATATCATCTGGCCGAATGAACTATCTAAACCTGACGTGAACGTCGACATTTTTTCTCAGTTTATTATCCAAACGTTCGAGAATTATGTTCCTTTGTCCAGAGTATCATCGAAAATCAATTATCCACCATGGTATGACCGGTAGCACAACAATTCACAGAAAACAACAATTCACCGAAAACGGCAATTCACCGAAAACGACAATTCACCGAAAACGAAAATACATGGGAACTACGACTATCCCGATTATAATGAATTCGATTTATTTGATGGGAATGGGATTGGAAAATGATTTTTGGATTTTTTCCGAACGGCAGCAGTGTGATATACGTTTGTTGTCTATTCGAACTCTTTATAAATCTATCAAGACGACTGCTTGTTAAGTTGAAAGTCTAAGCCATGGTTTATGTTTAATTTAAGAATAGTAAACTTACCGCTGGTGGAGGGATACTAGGTCAAATGATAAAAACACGAGTACTTCTCAAAGTTAAGTTATTCTGATTTTGTGTTTCCCTACATGCGATTGATTTATTATTATGTTGTTATATAACTTCGACATACAGTACTCTTGTTATTCTTCATTTGGGATAAATAGAGGAGAAATCATTGAATCAAAATATTTTTAACAAAATTCCATTTCCACTCAAGTTATCAAGCGTCATGATAATCGGTCAATGATTAGCTAGTTCTTTTCCAGATGGACATATCCTGGAATTTTATCCAAAAATCATTTAACAATCACATCTTCCATTTAACTTGTCAAATTTCATGATAATCAGTCATGGGTTGGCCAAGTTCCGTTCCAAATGGCCATCTTCCTGTATTTTTAAAAATCATTCTCCAATCTACATTCAACTAGTCAAGTTCCTTGATAATTGGTCAAAGATTAGCCTAGTTCCGTTCCGGTTGGCCATATTTCAGAACTTTATACACACCATACACATTGATTTCAGTAAAGCTTTTGCCTCCATTCGACATCGACAGATATTGATGAAACTTGACAAGTTTGGCTTTTCATCAATTTTTGTCATATGGTTTCAATCGTACCTAACGGAAAGATACCTGATGAAAAATCGAATCTTATTTTGGTAAAATCTGGAGTTCCCCAGATAGAACTCTGGTCTATATAGGTGTTTATCTCTTCCCCTTATATTTATTGACGACATTACTAATATAATTCAACACTCTTCTGTACTTTTGTTTGCTGATGATCTTAAAATATTCCGATCTATTAATGACGCAAACAACACTTACAAGCTTCAAGAGGATATTGATAAAATTCGTACTTGGTGTAAGGTGAACCAGTTAAAACTATTCAAATTTGCAAGATAATGTCATACTCCTGTCAGTAACCTATCTATAAGAGCTGACATAGCATGCTACAGAGAAATATCATCGTTGTGATCAATTACCAAACTGATTGAATTAGTCATATGCAACGCAATTAAAAAAGTTATTCCACGTCATTTATCAGTAGCCCAACACGGCTTTCTACTAGCAAGGTAAACTTTAACTAATTTGGCTGAGTTTAATAGCAAAACAATTAAATCGAAGACCACCTGCTGCAAGTAGATACCATATACACAGATTTTAGCAAAGCTTTTGACTCAATCGACCATGGCATAGTAATTCAAAGCTTATCAAAATTTGATTTCTCCAATGCATTTATCAAATGGATCTCATCTTACTTATGCAACAGACAACAATATATTGAAATGGGTGGTAAATCAAATTCTCATCAAGGACCATGTATTTTCATCATTTTCATTAACGACGTAACCAATAGTCGCCAAAGCCAACTGTATGTTAAAATTGGCCTGTTTGAACCCAAATAAATTGGTGTAATTTTGGTTCGTGCAACTTTATAATAAAAACTTACAACTGTACCTACTTAGGTGCTTTTTTTGTAGAAACATAATAAAAAATCTCATCCAACGACTCATCAATTATATAAAAAATTCAATTTAAGCTTTTATAAAACTATTTTGGGCCTTATGATGCAAACTTTTGGTATATCATCAGGATTTATTGTTTCGTGTAAATAGCACAGAGTTAAGGCGGATTGGATCTGTCGGGATTGAAGCACAATGGAGGCCGGAATTTATCGTAGTAAAGTGAAAACTGCCACATTTATTTGCTTAATTAATTCGTATCAAGAAGTTCTTTAAAGTTTTCAGTTAATCTGATTGACAAACAGTTTAAGATTATTTCTCCAAACGATATATCTTTATAACATAAAGAAGGTTTCAGTATGTGGTTACCCTCAAATTGAAAATAGTTATGTTGTTTAAGTCACTTTCTGCTCATGAAACCTTAAGAGATCACAAAATTGGTAAATATCACATAGTGATCCAGTATTAAATCTTGAACGCTTCAAATTGATCAAAAATCTTAATTTTGTGGAACTTAAATTATTTATTGGATCTTTTATGTATGTGTAGGGTATTTAAATATTCGTACCCATTAAAACATTGACGTAGAGAAAACGAGAGCTTTTATATTTAATTGGCTATTTGATTAGTATTTAAAAGTTTTTATAAGTTGTTCAGTTAATCTGAGTGGTATGTAGTCCGAGGCGAAATTCATAATGAAACCTTTCGTTAGTTAATCAAGAGAAATGATTTTATGAAATGAACAAGCTTTACAGTTTTTAGATAAATACTAGTTTACTTTGAATAAGAGAAAACGGGAGCTTTCCCAAATTTAATTGGCTAATTGATTCATATTTAAGAGTTTTGATAAAGCTTTCAGTTAATCTGATTGGTGATTAGTCCAAAACGTAATTCGTAGTTGCTTTGATGTAGAGAAAACGAGAGCTTTCACATTTAATTGTTTAATTGATTTGTATTAAAAAGTTTTTAAAAAGCTATCAGTAAATCTGATTGGTAAATAGTCTGAAAAGTAATTCATAGTGAAAGCTTTCGTTGGTTAACCAAGAGAAATGATTTTATGAAATGAAGAAGCTTTACAGTTTATAGATAAATACTAGTTTACTTTGATTAAGAGAAAACGGGAGCTTCTCCAAATTTAATTGGCTAATTGATTCATATTTAAGAGTTTTTATAAAGCTTTCAGTTAATCTAATTCATAGTTGCTTTGATGTAGAGAAAACGAAAGCTTTCACATTTAATTGGTTAATTGATTAGTATTAAAAAGTTTTTAAAAAGATTTCAGTGAATCTCATTGGTAAATAGTCCGAAAAGTAATTCATAGTGAAAGCTTTCTTTGGTTAACCATGAGAAATGATTTAATGAAGAAGCTTTACAGTTTATAAATTCTAGCTTATTTTTATGTAGAGACAACGAGAGCTTTCTCACATTTAATTGGCTAATTGATTCATATTTAAAGGTTTTTATAAAGCTTTCAGTTAATCTGATTGGTAAGTAATCCGAGACGTAATTCATAGTGAAAGCTTTCGTTAATTAAAAAAAGGAAAATGAGTTTATGAAATGAAGAAGATTTTCAGTTTTTAGATAAATACAACGTTTTTAAAATTTTATTTAAGTTTAATCATCAAACCATTAGTGAGCTTTCCAGAATAAATAATTAAAAAACTAAAATGAGCTTTTATTAATCTTAATCATTTCCTGCAAGTTTTGTGTATGAAATCGTATAACGACAATGTTGAATAGCAGCAATAATATCGAAAACTTGCGAATTGTACATTACCGCTAAAAAGCTCAAATAATTTGGGGATATCATAAATTTACAAATTTGTTTTATTTATGTACCAGTTTTATATCAACACCCATTTTAAGGTTGCTTCCAGTGTTTTTACGAAAGTTTAATTTAAGCTTGCAACATATTAAACCTAGCGTAGGAATAAGAGTTTTTAATGGACTTTCACAATCAACAGATAAAACCGATGATTGGGCCAGATATTGGCTTCAGCTCTCTGGAAAGAACAAATCTTCACAATAACGACGGATTTACTGACGTCTTTGAGTAAACGCTATTCAGTAAGCAATTTGGCCATAATCCAAAAATGTACGATTATTGTTATAAAAATGTTGAAAGCTCATCATTCCAGAAAATCTAAGCACCAAATAGATCTTTCAGGTTTCAAGTTTCAGACAAACACAAAGGGATAATCATTAACTGCCAATCGAAGGAGTCATTTTACCCAAACTAAACAAAATGATTGGTGATTATTGACGGTCCTTTCAATATTTTGATTTCTTCCATTTAAAATAATTTAGGACTACCTCCAAATAGCAACAAAGCAACACTTATACATATTTAAGAGCAACAATTTTTTAAAACAAAATTAAGATTGAAAGGTACTAAGGTATCTAGGAATAAAGGCTTGGAATAGGATGCTTATAATCGTCATTAGTCTATCGAATTTGAACATTTATGTATATATAGCTAATTAGTTAGTCACATTTATTAGAAAATTTGCATGTCAGTCCTACAACCTCGCGTTACTGCGAGTAGCATCTTTTAGTTTTTTTCAATTTTTACTTTCATTCAAATCTATAATATTAACAATAACAAGTTGGGTAAGGCATAATTTTTAATTTTCTATTGAAAGAAAGTCAAATGCAGACTGATTGGTATTTGATTTAGTCATAGATCACTTTACGAGGCACCACAATCCTAACATCGCAATCCTATATTCTATTCTAGACATCGTGAACTGGCTTACATAAGCATAGGTTTCACACAAAACGTGGGCAACCCCAATTAAAGCTTAAATAATCTAAGAATACTTTAAATATCTTTGTACTAGTTTCGTATCAAAATCAGAAAAGAGCAACATTTTCACCATAACCCCGAATTTAATGAGCTTTATCGGCACTGTTGAATGTGCAGATTTATTTCAAGCTGTGATTTCCAATTTTCTTTTGAAACAATTAATTTCTTAGAGCACACAGGCAACAATTTTGGCTTAGTAAGGCGGAATGAAAACTCCTTCAACAGGCTATATGATAGAAATTTGTTTCAAAATTTATAAAGCGTTCAATCAATCTGATTGGTAAGTCGTCCGAGACGTAATTCATAATGAAAGCTTTCATTAGTTAACCAAGAGAAATGATTTTATGAAGCGAATAAGCTTTGATGTAGAGAAAACGAGAGCTTTAACATTTAATTGACTAACAGATTCGTATTAAAAAGTTTTTAAAAAGCTTTCAGTTAATCTGATTGGTAAGTAGTTCAAGACGTAATTCATAGTGAAGGCTTTTGTTGATTACCCAAGAGAAATGTGTTTATGAAATGAAGAAGCTTTACAGTTGCTAGATAAATACTAGTTTACTTTGATGAAGAGAAATTAGGAGCTTTTTCACATTTAATTTGCTAATTGATTCGTATTATAAAGTTTTTATAAAGCTTTTAGTTAACCTGGTTGGTAAGTAGTCCGAGACGTAATTCATACAAACCTTTTGCTAGTTAAACAAGAGAAATGATTTTATGGAATGTAGAAGCTTTAAAATTTCTAGATACATACTAGTTTACTTTGATGCAGAAAAAACGAGAGCTTTCACTTTTAATTGGCTAATTGATTCGTATTCAATTTATTTTAAAAGCTTTCAATTAATCTAATTTATATGTAGTCCGAGACGAAATTCATAATGAAAGCTTTCGAAAGTTACCCAAGAGAAATGATTATATGAAATGAAGAAGCCTTACAGTTTTAGATAAATACTAATTTACTTTGACGTATAGAAAAGAAGAGGTTCCACATTTAATTGGTTTAATGATTTGTATCGCAAAGTTTTTATATAGCTTTCAGTTATACTGATTGGTAAGTTAATATTCAAAATGAAAGCTTTCGTTACTTAACCAAAAGAGATGAAACTCTTGGGAATAATACAAATTATTTCTTAATGCATACTATTGAGAGCTCTGTGAAATAATGATGTGCAATTCGATAAGCTTTTAGTTGTTCAACTTTTTTTATAAGAAGCTTGAAAATATTTTAAAAACTACAACTTTGAGAATAAAGTTTTAGAAAAATGAAAGCTTTCACATTTAATTAAATAATTCGTAGTAACAAAACAAGATATAAATTGAAGTGAAAGCTTTTAATACTTAAAGTTAATTTGAACGTCAAAAAGCTCGGTGCATTTAATGACATGGTTTCATATTATCCAATATTTTAGTTAAAAGTTACTTAATCTGATTGATAAGTAGGGCAAGACATAGTTTTGGTGTGATCGTTATCAGTTTATTTAAACTACTATTTTCTAATTTGAAACGAAGTATGATTTTTGAAACAAATGCTTTTACATATTCATCGATTTGAGTTTATACGTTGCCACATTTTCCCGGAAACTTAATACTTTGTCATAAAATTAGGCTCAAAACCTTATCATCGGAGCTTTTGTAAAAATTATTTGAGTTATAACTTAAAAGTCATGAGAGACCAAGGATTATGTTGATTCAAAGTTTTGCTAGTTAAATTAGCTATTAGAAAGCTTTTAGTTTTATTTTAAATTTTCATTTTAGATAATAGTTTTTATTCGAGTTGATTATTGCCGTATAAATTGGAGGACGTATAGGATGAAAGCTTCCAGACCAAAATGTAACTAAAGATATAGTTTTAACGAGATTAAACACAAATTCCGCAATTGTTGTATTTTTTTAAATTATTTTGTTAATATTCTGTCTGTTATACATTCTAACCATTATATTCCCATTTAAGTATTTTGTACACGATTACTTAATTTAGTTGTTGAATTTGGACAGCAACATTTGTACAACACATCTCTATTATATACTCACCATTATATCTCACATTTATCGACTTTACGAAACTCGATTTAATTTTTATAGTATTATTGTATATAAATTTATATACATTTTGTATCCGCCCGTATATTTTAGCTCGATCGATCTGTTGAATGACTTTTTTCGAGTGAGAGAGTGATGAAAATGAAATTTTCTAACAACAACATACACCGAAACCATGAAAAACGACACATACAACCAATTTTTCATTTTTAAATTTAATATTTTTTGTGGTTAAGTCTAATGGTTTCGTCGATGTATATACGAGTATATGTATAGTGTTGTTTGGTATATGTATGAGGAAAAGAGATCTCATAATTTATGAAACACTAATGGTTTTAGTACATATGTACATATGTACATATAGTTAAAGTTTTAACGAAATATTTCTTCACATTACCAACCCATATTCCTATAATATACGAGTACGTTCACATGTCACTAACAATATTCGTTATTTCTCACACCATTCGACTTGTAGGTGTATACCTCTAGAGAAGTCAATATATAAGGATTTCTAAAATAAAACATAAAAAAAGGGATAAATATGTATCACAGGGATATAACATTCGTTAAATTATTAATGAAACTATAATAAAACCCCAAAAAGTAAGGAGGAGATAATCCTGACAGGATTTTTGTTTTATTTTGTGGTATCATAATGTACAAATAAAAAAAGCTATTATGATAAATTTTAAATGGATTTTTGGTACATGAGTATATATACGATCAAAACACAACAATTAATTATTAAACAATTTTTTAATCTAATTATTTTTTTTGTGTATTATGTTCAGCGCCACCCTCGAAAAAAAAGCTTTACACATAAACACACAACTAACAAATATATAGTTAGACTGGTCATAGAACAGTTACGCGCAATTATGGGTGAGCAGAAGTATTTTGATGTGGAAAATTTCATTTTTGTTGATGGGTTAATTGAATCGAAATGATTCTTAAAAGAACATTAGACTCAAAGCTCCTCAACAAAGTTAAAAATTCGAAAGGAACTATTCTACTCGTTCGTTTCAATACTATTACTTTTTTGCCCAATACCACATTTTCTACTCACTAACCGACACAAAATTGAAAATTTAAAGCTTTTAAGAAAATGTCGAATATCCCAAAAAACAGTTTGGTCCAAATAATTATAATTCCTTCCATTTTGACCTTGGTTATGATCTCACACAACATTTCTCAAGCACAATAACTTACTTGTGAAGCGTATGATGACGTATAATTTCTCCGTGGCGACCGTTTAAGCCATAGTAGTAGAAAGTTTTGCCATGACTGTAATCGATGAGCTACTTGTTGAAATCAGCAGAAGGAGTTAAAATGCAGAAGGAGTTAAAATGTGTTAAAATTTGACAGACATATGACTGCAAAACTTGATTTTTGGAATTGATTGCACTTTTAATCGATTTTCTTTCTTGCTGCTGAAAGCTTTCAATTATTCAGGAATTTTAACCCCATCACATATCCAGTAGCCAAACCAACCAGTAACTAATTACACTATCAACAACGGTCATAGTCGAAAGTTACTTCGACTACAACAAAATTGCACAATCACATAAAGGAGACCTAGAACTTCAACTGACTCAACCACACCATCATCAACACTAGAGTAGCATCTGGTTCTACAGATCACATTAGCTCATCAATGTAACTAAAGCTTTTTTAACTATCTAGCCCAGAAATCGTCTGCGAAACATCGACTGTAGAACTCGCCCGAATAGAGCGGAACCATTTTTGATACGCTATACGATATCACACATCCTGATATCCACGTTACTCATAAGTTCATAACTGCTCGCTACATTTGGAACAGTTTAAACAAAGGCTTATTCATTTGGATATCGGAGGACCACTTCCTCCGTCCAATGGATATACATACCTGTGTCGATCATTTCACTGAATGGCAAGAAGCTTATACTGAATGGCATGTCTGCAGCAACCATTGTCACCACATTCGTCCACCACTACGTATCACGATTTGGCGGTCCACTTGACATCACAACTGATCAAGAATCCGAATATGAGTCGAAGCTTTTCTCGTAATTAACGAAACGGCTCACATATAATACGTACAACAGCTTACCATCCAATGGCATGATCGAACGCTTCAACCGACAGCACAAAGCTGCTCTCAAGGTGTGAGGCAACACCCTTCATTCGAGCTTGGAAATACCAATCGTTCTACTTGGTATATCCGAGCAACGGTCAAACAAAATCTGAAGTGCTCACCAGCTGATATGATTTACGGTGAAACCATGAGAGTTCTTCGTAGAAAATCCTCTAAGTCATTTCGACCTATTAGCCTATCCTCAACTTTTCTTAAAGCTCTGGAAAGAACTGTCGATAGATTCATTAGAAACGATTTTCTAATTATCTCCCCACTCAGTAACATGCAACATTGTTACACAGTCGGTAAGTCCTGTGAAACCGCCATACATGAACTCGTAACCAAGATTGAAAAATCTCTTAATAATAAGGAGTTTATTGTGAGTACTTTCTTGAATATTGCGGGAACTTTCAATATCACCTCGTTTGCTACGATCACTTCTCACTGTACCAATTTTGGTATTGATCGCACCATTATCTTATGGATTGAATTCATGCTCAGGTCTCGCACTGTGGAGGCGGAGCTGGATTGTCAGTTAGTCATTTAGTCATTGATCAGTTGCTTGTAAAGTTGCAGCAATCTGACTACATTGCACAGAGTTTTTTTTTTTTTTTTTTTTTTTTTTTTTTTAAAGGACTTGGCATAGGCACTTTTACGGTCCATAGCCTTACCTTACATTTACACAACATTCATTCAATCCATTCATTCATCCCATTCACACAAGTACAGTATACCACCTGCGCATTGCATAGCTCCATGTCACCCTGTACAGTGACATGGAAGATGGGTCGGCCCATGAGTTCTACATTCCAACAGAGGGTCATAGATGTTTTCAATTTAATCACCGATCGTAATCGGGAGATGAAAAATCCCTTTTGCAGCATCCCGCCTCTGTTGGGATTCGAACCCGGTACCTCCCGATCCAAACGTCGCAGCTTTAACCACTGCGCTATTTGCTCGGTTTGCACAGAGTTACGCTGATGATCTTGTTTTGACAGTCTCTGAAAAAAAATGTGCGCACGACAATCCTTTTAAAACTGATTTAATTGTTTTTACAAGGAAGAGAAGTACTCTTAAACTATCTGTTCCCTCTCGTTTTAAGAGAACGACCACTAAATATGACCACGTTAAGCACCTTGGTGCATTGGACTTGGATAGTAAACTTTTTTGGAAGAATCACCTGGACTACAAGCTTCAAAAAGCAACTGTCATTTTTGGCTTTCATTTATAAATCACTGGTCCAACCGCTATTATCGTACGCTTCTATTGTTTGGTGGCCAGTGGTTGACATAAAGGCTTCTGGAGCCAAGAATGGTCTACAAAATTTGGCTTGCAGAGCCATAACTGGAGCTATGTATGTCCTCGACTTCACTTCTTGCTATGGGGTCCATTCTTTCCTTGCTTCAGGTTTACACCTTTATTTTAGGCACAGTCTGTTCTGTAGCATATCGCCTGAGCTTGATTGGAGCATGGAATGTTTTCAGTTCTATCGTGGGACGTAGACAAATTTTTAAAAATGTCTCTTTATTTTTACCAGAAATCGATATGGTTAAGGACAGACTACTACCCGAACTTCATTTCTCAAATCTTTTCTCGGCGGTTTATCCATCGAGAGATTTGTGGTGTTCTGATGTTTCTCGTTCTAACCTCAGATCAGGTTTTGGAATCTATTGTACTTGGAAGGATCTAAGACTTTTCGGTCAACTAACAACGTTGACACGTAGTGTTGTTGAGGCTTTTAATTTTGCTGTTAAAAACCAAAGTATTCTATTGTGTCCAGATAGTAAAGTTGTACTTAAACTCTTTAAGAAATCCCTTGACATTTTCTAAACTCGTCAAGGAATGCAAACATTTCTACGCTTTGAAAGATTTCAGTGGCTTGAGACTTTTAGAAATTCATTATGGAGCCAAATTTGAGGTCAACGAAGTATGCTTTATGCGAAGATGATGACTGCCTTCACTTCGTGAATAGTTGTCCAGCTTTCAGTTTTATTCGGCTTCAGGTATTCAACTCTGCATTTAGATCAGTTGTCCTCTATGCCTTGGTCTAAACTTGTTCAGTTTGCGAAGGCAGCAGTGCACGTTTGTGAATTGGGTTAGAATTCTGGGTTTACACCAAGGGCCTTTGTGGCATTGGATGCGGAATCTTCATGGGTTCCAACCGCTTTTAATAATAATTAAATAATATGCAAAGGCAGAGTGAATTATGGGGCGGTCAAGATACTGAGAAACCTGAAAAGAATCAACTCTACAATTGAACTTTGCAGCTCACAGAAATCAACGGGAGTCACGAGAAAGAAGTAATTTAGATTCTATAATTGATTCAAGCCAAAATCACAGCAAAAGAACTGCCAACATACTTAAACTGGCATAGAATACATAGAAACTAGAACGGTGTCACGCGGTTATAGAATATTAATTGAGCACGAGATTTATTGCACAATTGATAGAACCAAGTAGATGGCAACAAATTATAAATCCAGACCTATTAATATATTGTTTAAAGGTGCCGTTTACTACGGGTCTCCACCTACAACCGACAAAGTAATCAACCAACTATACGCACTATACCATGCAAAATCTTATCTCCACGACAACAAGACAAACGAATCAAAATGACATTTTCTAATTTACGTCTATGTCAGGGATCGATAAGTTTCGCACTGGATTGCAAACTTCATACGAATTCATACAGCCACGAAACGATGTAACTTCAATACCCGTAGCAGTCCATCTGCGAAGGGAGCCCTGTACCTGCACGAATATCACAACTTACCGACATTCGAAGCTGCCACAATAATCAAATTATAGTGAAATTCTAAATACAAACCAACGTATTTGAATTAAGAATTTACTAACTCCATCAACCATGCAATAGCCGAATCAACCAGTAACTAATTTAACTATACCGAACACCGCACCATCATACCGATACCACTCGAATGTACACATCGGACATATTACGATAAAAGCTCAGTTAGTGCATATTCACTAACTAATTAAAATTCCAAACCAAACCAGAAATTTTAATATATTTTAGGAACCTACTTAAGCTCTGAGCGGAATCTTTAGAAATTTGGTTTAAGATTTACGGATTTCACAACTAAAGCAAATAATCTAGAGAAACAGCTCTACGATGAATAAAAAAAATCCAATCAATGCACTATCGTAATCCAACTTCATATCTATCTATAGTGCTTATCAGACTATTTTCTACTGCATTAACCACTTTTTTCAGGCCTTCAGATAATTTCAATCAAATGTTTTTAATCAAAAGCTTTTACAATAATAAATATGCTAAAACCCTAGGCGAGAACAACTTTTTAGATGAGCTTCACATTTATAATCTAAAACTTCTAAATCCTAATTGGTCATTACTTATTTTAATATTTTACTTATTTGCATGGGAGTCAAATGAAGAGCACACCATTTGTGTGTCCTGAAGCTTTCAATCGAAATACGGCAGAAAGTAAAAAGTGGAATTAAAATGAGATTAAAAGTCAATTGAAATGTAAATCCCATTGAAAATAAAGCTTCCAGCTTAAAGCACTTCACCAGTAATTTTCATTAAAATACGATTTTCCTAAAATTATAGTTAAAACCATGATACAATATTGAAAAACTAATTTAAAACAAAAAAAAAAAATTAGAAATGCCATAACCTCAAAAATTAAATTTTAAATACTAAAAACTTTTTTTTTCCTGTTTTCTATTTTCCTTCTATAAATTAAAGATAAAATGAATTTTCAATTGAATTTTTTCCAATTTGCGGTGATGGAATACAACACAGTAACAAAAATACAAATGAACAACAGTAACAAGACCGCACAAAAAATAATTTAGAAAATTAATTTTTCCATTTTTTCTGTGGCTGCGGGGTGGAAAAATACTTTCTACTGGACTTATATGAAAATTATGTATGGATTGTGTTAGTTGATTTTAGAACACGCTGTATGAAATATAACGCGATCACGTACTACTTCTTGTGAATATGTATATAGGCAACAGTTTGTATTAATTAGACATTTTGTTTTTTAAAACTAAGTTTCCGGGTTTTCATTTCAAACTTTTTACTTTTAAATACAATAAATACAAAGAAATTAAATTCTAAAAGAACGAGAAAAGAAAATTAGCTAAGAAATATATTTTTTTGTGGCATAAACAGTGAATCTAAAACTTTTGTTTTGTTAAAATTGAATTAAACATTTTGAGATGACAGTTTGATTGTTCATGCTTAAATAATATGTAGAAGAAAAGTTGGGAAAATTTTTAGGAAATGTACTTTATTCATATTTTGATCATAATGCATTAATGTTACTGGTACATGAGGAAGTGCGATTTGTGTCTGAACAAGTCTGCGAGATACATCTTGAATGGCACCTATTCCCGATAAAGATAAAAATTACTCGAAAATCAAAAGATTATTTATAATTTAACGAGCTTTTATATTTTTTAGGGTGCCGAAACAAAACCCTTATGGCCTCACTCCGTTGTCCGTTTGTTTAGTCTATTAACATTACTAAACATTAATTGAGTATAAATTAGTTAAACTAAACGTGAGCCAAAAATGATGCTTTCGGTATTTATTGTATCCAGAAAAGAGAGATAATTTTCTAGGACTAAATTATGTAAAGTACCAAAACGTTTACAAATATTCAGAGCCTTGCAGAGCAACCATGGGTACTGAATATTGCAAGCGATTTATTAAAAATTGCAACGTAATCCAGGAAAAGTGGAATTTCTAAGTTCCAGTAATCGAATGATTCAAAAAATCGAATTCCATTTTGTTTGCCTCTAAATTGTAAAGGATTTAGTAAAATTTCAACGGAACCCAAAATATTTCAATTTTATTGGTTCTCAATTCTTATGCTTGTCTGAGTTTAGTATAAAAACTTTAGTGATGTACTGGCATCCAATTTCCGACCATTTTCGTGTCAATATCAATTTAGATTCTGCAATTACCTCAACTGTCTCTAAACGAAAAATCATACCCCAGGTTGCAAAATTTTTTGTTGCATGGTTGTAATCTGGCATCAGCGAAAGCAATTGCATGGTTTCGCTGATGCCAGATTACACTGCTAATTTAGTGTGTTCAAAGTCTCGGGTGGCTCCTTTGACGCACGTTACTTATGCAAAAGGCTTTTAGTATTTTAAACTTTAAGGTTGAAGTATGCTATTACTGGACGGATTCTACGATAACTCTTCATTGGATTAAATCGTCATCTTCCAAATGGAAAACCTACGTGCGGCACACCGTGTGTCCGATATTCAAGCAAGATTCAATTCTAATAAATGGCTGCACGTAGAGTCAAAATTAAACTCAGGCGAATTGATTTCAAGAGGGACTTTTCCTGAATTATTAATGAATTCTGAACTTTGGTGGTTTGGACCTAATTTTCTTCATTCATCAATTGAGGTTTGGATTAATTCAGAATAACTCACAGAATTAACTGAGGTCATTGAAGAAAAAAATGTTTCTGCTATGACTGCAAGCGCTGAATACGGCCTTGATCTTTTGGATCGGATACATGGTTAAAATTCTTTGGTGACAATACAACATGCAATGGGTTATGCACTTGAACAACAATTAGACCTTTGAATGCAGAAGAAGTGAAATATAGTTTGAATACAATTCTACGTCTGGTTCAATCAACCAGCTTTCCAATAGAATATAAAGGATTATTAGAACCTGGTTTTCAAGTTCGACATCCATTACTAAAATCAGTTTCATTATTTATGGATAAACATAATTAGAGTTGGTGATCGCTTAAAATTCGCCGCAATTTCTTATACGTCGCGGCATCCAGCACTACTACCAAGCAATTATTATTTTACCACCACACTAATGAGTTTCATTCACAGAAAGCACTTACACGTTGGCCCACAAGCACTTTCAGTCGCCGTACGACAATCTTAGTGGCCGATAAACGGAAAGCAGCTTGCGAAAAAGGTTTACAGGTTGTGTGTAGTGTGTTGTCGTGTGAAACCAAAATTTCCTGAACAACTTATGGCAGATTTACCACCAGAACGAGTCAATCCATCACCACCATTTTATAACGTTGGTATAGATTATGCAGGACCGTTGATCATCCATTATCGCATACGCGGAAAGATGACTAAGACATATTCATCACTTTTTGTATGTCTTGCTACAAGAGCCGTGCATCTGGAATTGGCCGCAGATGTCACTTCTGCTTCATTCATCGGTGCATTTCGTCGATTTATAGCTACAAGAGGATTAGGCAAAACAGTGTTCTCAGATAATGGGACCAACTTTGTAGCCGCCAATTCTGACTTACACGATTTGTTTAAGATGCTTCAAGATACAGATTTTCATCAGCAGCTCAAATCATGCACAACAGTAGATCAAATTACCTGGAAATTTTCACCACCTGGAGTGGTGGCATTTATGAAGCTGTTGTAAAATTAGCTAAATATCATATTCGTCGCACCATGGGAAACGTTAACTTAACTTATAAGGAGCTTAACACATTGATAAAACAAGTAGAAGTAGTACTAAATTCGGGTCCCATCACTTCTCTTACTACAGATGATAGTTTGGAAATATTAACGCCTGGTCGTTTTCTGGTAGGTCGACCGTTAACTACTATACCTGAGGCCAAACATAATCAACCATGATGAAATAAAGTATGAGACTGCAACACCGATTTTCATTATCAACAAAATTCTCTGAATTTCTAGGCTCTCTAAATATGCAAAAGATTTAAAAAAAAAGTTAACATGAAACTGAGATGTTTTTTGCTCCTCTGGGTATAGTTTACCTAAATAGTTCTCATGATTTGGGTGTTCCTTTTTAAAATACCTAACTATTGGGACTTTCTGTCTGTACTTCTAAAGTTCTCTGGAGATGGTATAGCTCCTTTTTAAAATACTCTAATAGTGCGACCCTTCGATCAGAAATGTTTAAAATTTACATAATTTTCCGGTAAAAAGAATTCAAGAGTCCCTTCAACAGTTGGTTATGTTGAAATTTGGTTTCGTTTTATGGTAATTGCGAATATATTTTTCGAAAGTAATACATCGTTTTGTTAGGAAAGTTAGTTTTGAAATGATTTAAAAAACGACAGAGCAGAACTTTATTTAAACCGGACGTCTAGCAACCTTAGTGCAACTCTACTCGCACGGGTAACATTTTGACTAGATAAACTCGTCGTATATCATCAACATATCCTCATTCTGGGTCTGAAACAAACAACAAAACAAAAGATAAATTTTTTGCGAAAACTGGTTAACTCAAAAATTTTCTTTAACATTGAAAATTATGGAATATTTGCCTGTAACTAAATGTCATTAAAAGTCATCCAAGCTCAACAAATAAATTTACTCCAGCTCCTATATAACTTTTACCTAAAGTATTTTAACTTGTATACCATAGCTAACTGATTCACCCTGTATATAGAAAGTCTGCGAAAAATGTTACTTGGTGATTTTAGAAATATGGATTATGTTGGATTTTCAACATATGTAAAGAAACTGCTGTAAAGGAATAAAACCAATCTTTTTGAACAACTTATTAAAACTGTCTCAAAAATATCTATGGAACCAGCTTTCGAAAATGGGTTTAGGAAACCAGCAAATTAACCGATTAGCTATTTTCTCTTTTGATGAACTTAACCAATACTTCAGTAGCATAAGTAAAAATTCAGCTAATAAAGGGTCCGCTGCCAGTCGAGCTTACTTTGGCTGTTAACGGCATTCAATTAAATGCGATCGGATGGAAGACAACTAACATCCACCTGGATGGGCAGTTTAATTTTGAGAAACACAAAATTGAAATGAGGAAAACAGTTATGTTCCACCACAATTCTTGTATTGTTCTTTGGCATTCATCGTTCTTTGGTATTTCAAAATGTTTGCTTCTTAAATAGAATCTGTCATTCAATTACTAAATTTTGATCCTGTTTCAAGATATCGTGATTGTTTGTTGGCTTGGGATTTCTTTCTTCGGAAGTGCCAGGAGCATTATGGAAATTAACTGATTAATTTGTAATAATTTCATTTGTATTAGAATTAGAGCCTACATGTTACATGACTGTGGAATATAATTACAAGTTACATGTAAGGAACCAAACAGATATTGAGGTTCATGCAACCATAAAGGAATTGAAAGTTGTTCTGATATGATAATCTTTGTCTGACAGGATTTTCGGAAACAACTAAAGGTAACGACCTTTTAACTACTGAAGGTAATCAATCCTGGTTGGCGATCAATAGCAAACGTTAGGTCAGGTGGGCCGTGAGTAAAGCCTTTTATAGAAACCAAGGCCATCTTAATAAGTAAAGTCATGGATTTGGAGTATTAGAAATGCCACTTTTATAAAAATATAAATTTCTTTTCAATTTTTTAACTGTTGTTAAAATATTGGAGCATAAAGCATACTTAAAATACCACCCCCGGAAAAAATGGGTTTGGCCCATAAAATTCCAAAAAGTTAAAAACTCACGTGTTCAGAGAGTCATTTGTTGCTATGGAATTTTGTCAATTCAAGCACATAAATAATGTGGAGGATTTTATTTTTCAAAATGGCGGCGGACTAAAATCCTAAACTTTTTGAGGAATATTTGGAAAATACACGACATTTAGGGGAATTAATTGTCTAATCATCTACATGGTCCTTACTCTAGTATTGGAGCAAATAAAATTAATGTGGTGCTTGCAAACTTTGACCAATTTGGACCCAGTCAAAGGATTATTAAGGATATTTTCACATCTTATAATCACTTAAACGCCTCAATCGCACTATAGATAAGTGCAATTAATTCAACTGGAAAACCCGTGCGGTATTTACACAAACTACCCGATAATCTGAGCTCACACTTTAAACAGTAGAATCAAAACCAGACAATTCAGGCAACAATCTGTCATTCACCATTTCAACCTCTGGGATACGTGGCTTATACTTATTAAGAATCTGTCTATTGCGCGGACAAGTTCCAAAGGTATTCCATGCCCTAATACACCTTAGTCTCAGTTTGAAATGCAGCAGAACACGCTGTGCAAAGAATATATGACTAAAATGTAGGCAAATATTGAATAGACTTCATAGCAAGAATAGGAGTAGAAGGCCTAGCCCCAGTTAAAGTCCTACAGGCTATCTTCTACAGTCCATCCAACCATGCTACCGATAACGTTTGGTTTCACAACCAGCCACCATACAACTGATACATACAGGACAATAAAGATAGAACCAATGAAGTCAAAAAATAAGTAATGGCCTTTTGCAAAGCACGGCTGGAACACAAATCTATAATCTTGTAAAATGTACGGCGAGCAAGATAATTGCAATGGCCACGATTACACAAGAATGCAAACAAATGCTTTTGGCCTACATCTTTAAATCCCAGCTTGGTTTTGAATTTGATTTAACGCTTTGTAAGGAATAATAGGGATTCTTGTATCTTATCTCAACACGAGCTTTTATTTTCTGAATGATAATTAAATGAATCCATGTCACATTATTCGTTAAAATTCTGGTTGGCTATTCTAAATTTACGATCTTACATTTTAATTGCAAGCTATCGATTCTCGATTTTAGATTTGTTTCAATTATAACAAAGAAATCTAGCATGGCTAGCTGCCCTTTTATTTTACGGTGACCACACACGAGAAAGTATACAAGACCAATAATATGTACAGAATTCAATAAATCAAATTCAGAGTATTTATCAAACTTTTGAGACTCTCAAGTCAAAGATAAATGCATTCATTATTCTAAGAATAAATTTTGAGAATACTCTGAAATTTGAAAAAAATATTTAAATTCTTGGAAGGTTATAATCAGTCTGTTGCCAGTTTCACCACATTTTGACAATTTCAGAAATTTCATCAATATCGGAGCATTTAGGATATTTTTTGGTATTGTCGTGTAGAGCCGTACTGTAATTAGAATATTAATTATTAAAATTACCTGAATACGCTTTGATCTTATAACTATTCCTCAGATGTATAGGACCAAACCATGGGGCATAAATCGTTATCGAAATTGTTGAGAGAGGAATGGGATGTCCGAACGTACCGAAGAACTTACAGTATGTGAACAAGCTGTGTAAAATGGTCGTTTTTGCCATGATTACTACACCAGAATTACTACACGGCCCCTGTGGTCGGGGGGCACACTTGTCTCGTAAGCCTAAATTGCACGAATATGTTTTCAAAGAATACCACCACAGTATCCTTTGCTTGTCGTATAGGAGGCGACTAAACGGTTGGATCGCTGGGCTGACGACCCGCATCCGTAAAAACAATCAACTGTTTACCACACGAGATTTAGGATCGGCATATGGAACGTGCAGTCACTTATGAAACCAGGAGCGTTAGAGGGCCTCATTACATGCATGAAGGAATATCGGCTGGAACTCGTTGCTCTTCAAGAAACTCGCTGGCCTAAAAATTGAAACCATGTGTCCCAGGGCTATACGTTGTTGTACAGTGGAGATGACATCGGAATTCTTGGAGCTGGATTTCTTATTGGGCCGCAGGTAAAGAAAGCTGTTTTGGATTTCCAAGCAGTCAATAACCGATTGTGTAAGCTTCGCTTGTGCATGAAGTTAGCTACCCTGTCGATAATTTGTGTACATGCCTCCACAGAAGTCAGTCACTCCACAGTCCCAAGATAATGACTCATTTTACAATAACTTGGACGATCTGATGGGATCTTTACCAGAACACGATGTTAGAGTGGTGATTGGGGACTTTAATGCTAGAGCTGGCAGAAATCAGACCGACTTGTGTGAAAACATAGGTCCGTACTCCCAACACGAAACTGCGGCCGATAATGGTGAGAGAATGATGTACTTGGCAATTACTCACGATCTTAGAGTAGCCTGCACATTTTCCCCATGAAACGCATTGAACGTTTCGACTGTGAAGGTCTGATTAATGAAGATTAAAGGAAACTATAACAAGATCTTGTCAGCGACACCATTGAGGGAGCTAAGTACCAGTCTGACTGTGTGAACTCTGTCTGGCAGGAACTGAAAACTTCGGTTGTCAGTGCTGCTCAACAGACTTTAGGTATAGTGAAAGTCACACCCAAGAATGATTGGGTTGATGACGAATGTCGTCTTGGAGTTGAGCAACAAAATATAGTCCATAGTGAATTGCAAGAACGTCTTACAATCGCAAGGAAAAACAAGGCTACTCTTACAAGGAGAGCAGCTAAGCGGATTTGTAGACGGAAGAAGCGAGAATATAGTGGAAGGCCGAGGTTCTGAAAGTATAACAACTCAGCAATGAGCGCAGTTCACGTAATTTCTTTAAAGGAATTACTGAATTGCACCATACGTCCAAGCTTGCGTCAACTGCCATTCGTAACCGGGATGGAAACCTCTGTGTCAACATCGACGCAGTACTCGACGCATGGAATGGACACTTTACCGACCTGCTTAGTGTTTATCATGCGTCATGCGACTGTAGTTGAATTCCCTCAAATACAGACTGCGGAGATTTGCATTGAGGATCCATCCCATGAGAAATTCACTAGGGCCATGTAGAGAAGCCCCATCTTCAAGAAGAGAAACTGAGCTTGAAGTATGAAAATTATCGCGGTATAGCTCTCCTTTGGTAGGCGCTTAGATCGTTGCAAGCGACGGTGGCTCCACGGTATAGAGAATCACTTGGCTTCTTCAGGGTGTCTAAGAATTATGAAGACCAAGCCCAGGATCGAAACCGTTGGAACCAGATTGTTGATGCAGTTATGGCCCAGTAATGGCCTTTAAACACTGTTTTATTTTTATTATTATTACACCAAAAACACTTACTCACGAAATAATACCATACAGGCCCATACCCTTGTTGCCAATATGGTTTAAACTCTACGAAATTTTATTATTTAAAAAATTAGACTTTCGCAATGAGCAGCTGAGTTTGAGTACAGTCAAATACCAGTCAAATACTGGGGTCATACATAGGTATAATAGAAGTAACCTTAAGAGCTTTCTTAACTTATAAAGACATTTTATTCTGTACTTCAAAATTATTAAAAAATTTTTTTTAGAAATTGATACAGGTTAACAACAAAAGCTTTTACATTTTAGAATTGAATGTAACTTTGAGTGCTACCTTTAAAAATAAAATAAAATATATTTTCTCATTTTCAAAATTTTATAAAATATTAATGTTCATTAGAAAGCTTTTAATTTGGAATATTTTAAAACATTTAATTTCTTTTTTTATGATATTTTAATGGCATTCCACAGAAATGGCAGGATTATGGTTTATGCATGACAATATTAATGGCGTGGAAAACCACTCATTTTATTCTCTTTTATAAAAATGTTCGTTGTGTTTTACTAAAAGCTTCTCATTACGATGTGGAAAATTCTTTTGTTAGATGAATCCTGTAATAGGTATATGTAATATAATTCATTCAACAATAAAGTCTATTGTTGTGGGTAGCTTGTATATATAAAAGCTTTGTTAAGCCATTTTTTTTTACAAACTGGATTCAAGAAAAGGGTGC
This sequence comes from Tipula unca, assembly GCA_951394425.1. Taxonomy (NCBI): domain Eukaryota; kingdom Metazoa; phylum Arthropoda; class Insecta; order Diptera; family Tipulidae; genus Tipula; species Tipula unca. The sequence continues at coordinate 207,124,173 of OX596380.1, forward strand.
TTTTTATAGAGTTGCACTTTATAGAGTTACTATATTTTAAATATCAATGAAACGGGCCTTATTGGATAGAAAATTTTATGACATTAATGTTTAAATATCATTTCGGCCATGTGGCCGCCACGGCTGGCGTGTTCAAGGCGCAATCTGGTACATCAATTTTCACAAACTTTTCGCAGCATTTGCGGCCGTTTTTCGCCAATAACTCTTCGAATGTTGATTTTCAGGTGTTCAATTGTCTCTGGTTTATCGACGTAGACAAGTGACTTTACATAACCACAAAGAAAATACACGATCTTGGTAGCCAATTAATTGGACTATTACAAGAAATTATTCTTTCATCAAAAGTTTATTTAAGTAAATCAATTGTAGCACGCGCTGTGTGGAATTAATGCCACCTAATCGAGGTATCAAAAAACTTCTAATCATGTCCCTATACCGCTCACCATTGACAGTAACATCCTGACCATCATCGTTTTTGAAACATATGACTCCACCATTTTGAATAGAAATTCAACATCAAAATCAATTTGTGCTTCAGCCCAATCGCCGAATTGGTGGCCCATACGATGGTCGTTTGGCTTTAATTCCTTCACAAGTTGAATCTTGAAAGCTTTTAAGCCAAGATCCTTTCGTAAAATCTTCCATAAAGTGGAAGGACACAACCCCAGTTGCTGAGAACGGGGACGAATTGTTTGATTAGGATCTTTTTCAATGCTTCCCTGTACAGCGGCTATACAGCTTCTTCAGTGCGTACTGTTCGGCGTCTCACGTGATGCACATTATCATTACGAGTAAACGTCGTTCGAAAGCGATCTATTGTTATTCGAATTAGCCGCTCTGTCGGACGATTATGTACGCCATAAAATGGACGAAGTGGCCGATAAGTTGGACAAACAGAACCATTATTTTGATTAAAAATTTCGACAATTTGCAAACGTTGCTCTGATGTAAGTCTATCCATAATGAAATGTCAAACCAAACAAAACAAAAAGCAACTATCAGCTGTTAAAATAATAATTATTAGTTTTAAAGGCCATTACTGGCCAGCGTACTCGCTGAGATCTTATTTCATGTATAATATCGGGGATCGTCATATCAGAACTCTGATCTCGAAATTGTACAGAGCTCGGTATGTACCATTGCTTTCGCGTTTTGGGCCGTAAATCACATGCATGATTCTTCTCTCAAATGTATAAGGAGCCATCTCTCGTACTCATCCGTCAGCGCCCAACTTTCACATTCTAAAATAACAACGGGCCTGATCAACGCTTTGTAAAGCTTCAGCTTCACGGCACTTGATAAGTGTTTAGATTTTAGCAGTGGCCTTAGATGATACAAAGAACGACTGCCAGTTAACAGCCGCACTTTAATATCCTCACCCACACTGTTATCGTGAGTGATAAGAGAACCCAAATATTTAAACCTCCTCACTCCCTCAAACGTGTGGTTGCCACTACTAAAATCTCGTGTGCCATTGTCCCTTAAACCAGAGATCAGGTATTTCGTTTTGGACTCATTGATCTGAAGTCCAACTGAAGCTGAAAACTCTACAAGCGGATCAAGTATTTCTTTCACTCCGTTGCTATTCAGTCCAATCACGCATATGTCATCTGCATATGCAAGCACCTGATTGGACTGGCGATATAAGATGTTGCGCTGTGGTGTTTCAGTTTTACGAAAGATATACTCCAACATGAGATTAAAGAGTATCGGGGACGGAGCATCTCCCTGCCGAACACCCGAGTTAACTGCAAAAATTGTCGATAGCCTGTTCTCAACTTTAACATAGCATTGAGACTGCATCACTGTCATAGTCGTACCAATTTTGTTGGCATTCCTAGGTATTCCAGGGCAGACCACAAACTCTCTCGATTTATCGAGTCATAAGCCTGCCAGAAATCCAGGAACACCTGATGTACGGGGACGGATGTCTCATAATATTTAAATAGAATCATCCGCAGCGAAAAGACCTGATCGGTGACTGATCGATTCGGACGAAATCCTCCTTGATAATAACCAACCAAGCCCTTCGCTAGAGGGGTGATTCTATCCAATAAAATGTATGACAGTAACTTGTATGCTGTGCAAAGGAGAGCTATACCGCGATAATTCTCACACTTCAAGCGGTCTCCCTTCTTGAAGATGGAGCATATCGCGGCCACTTTCCATTCGTCAGGCATAACTTCGGTTCGCCATACTAATCGAATAAGGTCGAAAAGTCAGTTCTACAAAGTATCCCCTCCGAATATCAAGAGCTCCGAATTAATGCAGGCCACTCCAGGTGAGCGGTTTCGTTTCAATCTCAGCATGGCATTAGTGAATTCTTCATGGGATGGCTCCTCAGTGCAAATCTCCGCAGTCTGTATTAGAGGTGGCTCAACAACAGTCTGTGACGCATGATGGACATCAAGCAGGTTAGTAAAGTGGCCATCCTTCTTCCGTCTACAAATCCGCTTGGCTGTCCTTCTTGCAAGAGCAGCCTTGTTTTTCCTCGCGATTGTGAGACGTTGTTGCACTTCATTATGGGCTATATTTTGTTGCTCAACTGCAAGACGACACTCGTCATCAAACCAATCATTCTTGGGTTTGGCTTTCACTATACCTAAAGTCTGTTGAGCAGCACTGACAACCGAAGTTTTTATAGTACCTCCCAGACAGAGTTCACACAGTCAGACTGGTAATTCGCTTCATCAATGTTGTCGCTGTCAAGATCCTGATATCGTTTCTTTTGATCTTCATTAATCAGACCTTCACAGTCGAAACGTTCCATGCGTTCCGCTGTGTTCCCAGACTTGTATACGAAAACTTCCACCATAGCTTTGTAGCGACCAAATAATGATCGCTGCCTACGTATTTGGTTGCTGACCGATAACTTCTCACATCCTGCACAGCCTGAGCCCGTCCTTTAGAAACTAACACATGGTCAATTTGGCTGCGGGAACTTCCGCGAGGATGTGTCCATGTTTCTAAATGTATGTGTTTGTGAGTTTCGTGTCGGGAGTACGGACCTATGTTTTCACACAAGTCGGTCTGATTTCTGCCAGCTGTAGCATTAAAGTCCCCAATTACCATTCGAAGATCGTGTTCGGGTATAGATCCCATCAGATCGTCCAAGTCATTGTAAAATGAGTCTTTATCTTGGAGCTGTTTGTCTTCTGTGGGCGCATGTACACAAATTATCGACAGGTTGGCTATCTTCATGCCCAAGCGAAGCTTACACAATCGGTTATTGACTGCTTGGATATCCAAAACAGCGTTCTTTACCTGCGGCCCAAGAAGAAATCCAGCTCCAAGATTTCCGAGGTCATCTCCACTGTAGAGCAACGTATAGACACATGGTCTCCACTATTAGGCCAGCGAGTTTCTTGAAGAGCAACCAGTTCTAACCGATACTCCTTCATGCACGTGATTAGGCCCTCCAACGCTCCTGGTTTTCTAAGTGGCTGCACGTTGCTCGTGCCGATCCTAAATCTCGTATCCGGGTACTTGAGCGGGGGTCCGGTGTTGTTTTGGCAGTATCCATTTTTCTTTTTGTTGACTTTATGAACACTTTATTTTTTTACGGATGGAGGTCGTCAGCCCAGCGATCCAACCGTTTAGTCGCCTCCTACGACAAGCGAAGGATACTGTGGTGATTATAGATTTACGAGACATGTGAGTGCCCCCCGACCACAGGGGCCAATTCCACAGGGGAATCAGCTTTTAAAAGGGTTGTCAAATAAAGCAGTGTTGCCAGCTCAAAGTTTTGTGAACCTCTAAAAAAAATTCACTCTATATGTTGAGCAATAGTTGAGCCGCGCAATGGGCCAAACAATCAATAAATGGTTACTTACAAATTTAAATGTATGTTTCTAGCTGTTCCTGCTAAATTGATTACAAACAAATTCTATTTATATACTGACTGTTTAACTAACAAATTTATTTATTTCCGCAAAATCACTTACTTTTATATACCAAAATTTACAACCCAGCTATATACATTTTTATTGAATTACCCCGTAAAAGCCATTGGGTGTAATTTGCATAATATACAAATTGTACACACAGGAATAAAATGTACGTATTATAAAATACATTTCCTACATACACACACACACACACACACACAAAATAAAAAATCCAATAAAATTTTATTTCCTGCTTATTTATAAAATACGCCAGAGTATCTATACTTCTTGTGGTTGGAAATATCACCGGGTTATATGGTAACGACAATATATATGTATTTTACCTATCTGTATATGTACGCATACACATTTTTTATGTATAATTTTATGAACCCTAAACATCGTCTAAATGTCATCGCGAAATACGTACACAATTTAAATTTTCTCTTATAAGAGATAACAAAACTCGCGTGGTATAATAACGAGCTTTTTAACATTTATATCTACCAAAAGGTTGTTGATGTAAAATCAACCAACCGAAAACCAAAAAAATTAAAATTCTATATTTCTCAATCCTACTTATAGCTTCCCTCATAAATTTTAATTACCTTGAGGCTATTAGCCAACGACCTTTTACGAGTATATACATATAATGTTTTGAAGAAAATTCAATTACTTCGCTTAAATGGCATCACTCATTCAACGCAAAAAATTCTGTTGTGTATCTGCTATTCTATATAGATACGTAAATAGGCGAGGGCGCGCGGCCGGGCTCAGACCAAAATACACGATTTTTTAATGATGAAAATAATAAAATCAACTTTCAACAGTAACAGAACCTAACAAAATACCAACAACAACAAAAAAAAAGCACAAAAAGCTTAAAAACATAACGATAAACATCCTTAATATTTATATGATGGCACACAAAGTCTGTATCCCTCAGACCATCAACGGAAGAAACAAAATCCATCATTATGATTCAACATTTTCATATTTTTTGGCTGTTTGTTGATGAAAATGTAAATTTCCACGAACTAAACAAAAATCGTGGAAAATTATTTTGGTGCTACAGACGAACGAGAAAGCAACAACAACAAAATGTTTTCGCTGTATATACTTTGCGCACAGAAGCACCACAAAAAGATAACACAACAGCAACAACAACTTCTTCGAGCAGCAACAGTATGGAAAATAGGGAAAAATCCAAAAAAACAACAACAAAACTTAGGCATCAGGTGTTTTTTCTGTTAATATCTATTTACTTGTTGTTGTTAGCTTTTCTCGACATTGTTGTTGTTGCTACTAAATCAAGAGGAAGAAGAACACAAGAATTTTGTTTTGGCGGAATTTAAAGAGATACATTCTAGAGATGTTGTGTTTGTATATTCACGAGCAGCTATATACTATATAGTATAGCATGGGCATGGGTGGGGTATATCCGCGGGTACATATTTGTGTTAGTTCGTTCGTTTTTTTGGGCCATAAACTTAAAATGGATTTAATAATTTTAATTTCCTTCTTTATTAAAAATGGATGGGATGGGTAACCATGGGGGTAAAGCGTGCGACGGTTTGGTACATCGATCTAAATTGAACTTTTGTGCTTTTTGTTAATTTATTTGTTTGTTTAGGGAGATAAATGCGATTTAAAAAGTCAAGTGGATTGGTAAATTAATTTAAACCGTTTTTTTTTTTGTTATTGAAAGGTATTTTACCGATTTATCGAGAATAGATGCTCGTGTGTCGGAAGATCATAAAATGTATTTCTTTATTGTGCCACACTTGTTGCTATTTTATAGAAAGAGAAGCCTTCCTTTGCTGTTTGATATACGGATACGTACTCGTATTTAGCTAACGTAATCCTATTTCGATTTAAAAACAAATTAGAAAAACATATTGTAGAAAGCAAAGTTAATTTTTAGTTTTTCTATTAAAAGATCAAGAGTAACCACGACAGCCAAATCCGATAAACCACCTAATAATCAAAATCATACAGGCCAATTTTTTTTCTGCCAATTATGTCAAACATTTTTGAAAAATTATTACTAAAGAGACTTAAATCAATAATTGAGGACCAACAACTAATACGTCTACATCAATTTGTATTCAGAGAAAAGGATTATACAGTTGAACAGGTTCATAGAATCACAAATATAATTGAAAGAACGTTAGAACTAAAAAAAGTATTCTCAAGCATATTCCTGGTTACGAATGGACCAGCTGGACAAAACGTTGTCGAAACAAGCTTAATGAGACGTATCCCACTCATATTAACTTTAAGGCTTACCGATAGAAATTAACTCACGACAGGTGCCATATGAAAACACGGGTAAATACCTTGGCATGACCTTCGATGCCAATCTTAAGTGGAGAGCGCATGTCAAAAAGAAAAAGTTCAGAAAAATGTATTGGCTCCACGGTAAATATTCCGTGGTATACACAATAAATGAAAACCTTCATAGGGACCTACGGATGGAATACATCAAAGAAGAAATAAAAATGCTTGCCGCCAAACACGAAATAAGACTCCAAGAGCATGGAAACCCTTATATTCGCCACATGATAGATGATGAAGACTTCAAAGAACGAGGCTCACTTGACCTAGTGAACTTACCAAATTAAAATTAGTAAAAGGTTAGTTATGGGATTAACAATTCGGTTACATATGTAAATTTTGTATTTGAAAGATAAATTGCTAGATAAGGGTATAGTCTCAAAGTTATAATTATGAAATTTTGGTACTGCAGTCTTCTTGAATATTTTTTGTCTATAGGAAACTCACAAAATATATTCAAACTACTTAAAACAAGTGAGTTGGTATAGTAAGCCATTTGCCGACGAGGAGAATCGGAGGACATTGTATTTTCAACTTTTTTGTGACTTTATACAGTGATTTATTTGTTGCTTCTAGCTGTGTAAGTCCACTGTGATAGTTTTGGATCATTTCATTACGTAAAAAAGTTATTTTTCTATTTTTGATGGCTTCGAAGACGGTTCGTACGTCTTTAAGTCTGGTTAACTGCCGCGAGGCCCTAAATAATAAGTATTCATACATTCATAAAATTTCAATTTGATAAATCGTTGACATTTGACAAAACATAATTATTATTATTATTATAATTGGTTGGAACTCACGAGGATTCTGCACTCAATGCCACAAAATGGTAAAAACCCAGGATTCTATACCCAGGAACTATATAGGTATAAACAGAACCAAAGATACCGCGAGAAGCGACGACGCTCGTCAAATTAAAATACACAGAAAGTATGCGATGCTCACACAACCATGTCGGTATTCACACAATATCGTTGAACTTTTTTTAAAATCTATTTCTAATTTTGTCGACAGCGCTACAGTGGTACCAACTATTTTCTGGCTCGCTATATTGGTATTATAGTTTTAGCTGTCATTTTATATGTTAATATGTAAACAAATTTACACAAAATCCTGTTTCCGCTTTAGCGATGACGCTCTTTGTTCTGTTTACTCAAGCAAAAGTATTGTTACGATTGTGGTGACATCTCTGTTTGAGTAGAGACACTATCGTAAATGTAAACTGAAATAATTCAGGAATAGTCTAGACACTCTCGAACATTATGGAAAATTCCAGAAGGCTAGAATATTTGGTATAAATAAGAGATACAATTTTAAGAGTTAATTAGTTGTGATTTAACCGTGAGTGTGGTAATAGTAGTAAAAAGGAACGGCCTGTCAGAAAAATGTATTGAAGCAGCGATTACTTCAAACCTTGGAAAAGGATGGTATTGATCCAGCTAGTTATAATTTTGATGAATCAATTCTTTCCGACCACGCAGACGGGGACGAAGAGGATGGAGAGAATGATGGTAGTACAATCGGGAAATGTCGATATGGCACAGTTAATGGTTGCTATTGAACAGTCCAATTGGCAAATGAAACAGTCCAATTTGAAAATGCAACAGTCGATTAAAAAGTCAGCAAAAATCAATTGGAGGATTAATTCATAAAATGGAACAGTCCAGTAATCAATTAAATCAGAAAATAGATCGGTCAAATCAAAAAATGTAAGAGATTAAATAGTCAATGGGCGAGATCAATAATAAAATGGACGAACAATTCCATGAAATGTATAACACACTACCTGGAGAAGTAGAGTAAATTCAATCAATGGTTCAACAGATTGAGCAGAAACTGATGAGACATCTATGTATTGAATTAAACGGAACCTCATCTCCAGTAGCTCAGCCACGAACCTCAATGAAATTAACCACCAGTGTTTGAAGGCACGAGACATCGTTTGCGGTTTCCTAGTTTCAATTTTAAACAACCGTCAATCAAAATGGTTGGAATGACGCAAATCGTTGAACAGCGCTAATAGTAGCTCTTAAAGCTGAAGCGACTGAGACAGTGTAGACTACTCCCAAACGTGACCGTAATAATTACAACGAAATAATGAACGCGCTGGATCGAAAGTACGGAAGCGACCATAAACGAGAAATGTATCGTATGGAGCTGAAGAGTCGATATCAAAAGCTCGGAGAAACTCTACAGGAATATTCATCAGCAGTCGAGCGGCTAGTACATTTGGCAAGCTGAACGCGTTCATTGATGGAATACGCCATCCGGAAACACGTATTAGCTGTAATGTTGTCGTTTATAGCGACGTTCGCTGAGACCATTTCTTGTGCGATGATAAACGAGACTGCACAGGCCATTATTTAACCGTCACTTGGAGTGCGATTGTTGGAGATGGATGTGAGAACGAACATCGAGCGGTCAGTACCAAGATTCAGAGAAGGTGGCAGTAGAATAAGTTATTGGGCATGTGGCAGAATGAGTCACTTCTCGCACGATATTGCCGTGAAGGAAAATGGAGACGATCAAGATCGCGATCTCCCATGCAGCGAATATCACGTTTTGGCCAAGGAGGAAGGACAGGAAACCGAGGTATTAGGAAAATACGATGTTAGATATGTCACGCAACGGGTCAAATATCACGAGACTGTCGGGAAATAAGATGGAGACGGGCGGAATCGCGATCTCTGGTAAAGAGTTTTTCAATAAGAGGTTTCATTTTGATATTTAAAAAAAAACGAGTATTTTTTAAGAGAAATCAATGAATGTTTATTTCATTTAATTCAAAGAGGAAGGTATGCCATTAACATTTGTAAACGATATCAGCCAAATGGCCGCCACGGTTACGCTTGCAGCACCATAACATTTTCATGAAATTTTCCATGACCAATTCGCACATTTGCGGCTGTATGTCTTCGATAACACGAATTCCATCTTTAAGGTCTTGAATCGATTGTGGAGCATTGGCATAGACCTTATCTTTCACGTGACCCCAAAGATAAACAATTATTTATCATTGCTCGGTAGCGCAATCCATTCACCGAAAAAGTAAGGTCCAATCACACCACCAGCCTAAAATCCGCACCAAACAGCGACAGGTTGAGGATGGAGAGGCTTTTCAACAATCATTCTGGGATTTTCTGGGCTCCACATGTGACAATTCTGCTTATTAACGTAGCCTCCGAGGTGAAAATGGGCCTCATCACCGAAGATGATAATCCGGATCATTTTGATGCATTTGAAGGACCCAATCAGCGAAGATACGACGTATGTCTAATTCCAAAGATCAACGAGGAATCGATAATCCTGGATTTTCTTCAACTCTACGGGCTACAGCAGCAATATTCCCAATTGTTCTTGAGCGACGCACACGGTTTCGTTTCTTCACATCACCAACTTGTCCCAACAGCTCAAATTTTTCCACCAGTTTTACTATTGCCAACCGAAAAGGTGCTTCACGACGACCAAAAAGTGCTTTAATTTTGCGAACTGTGATTGTAAAATTTTCACCATTTTTGTAGCGAATTTTAACAATTTCAATGCGTCGTTGAAGCGTGTATCGTACCATTTTTAGTAATGGCGTAGTTTTAACTTGTCAAATGTCAAAAGATGACAGCTTCAAAATTGACAGCTGCCCAAATAGCAGGCTATTCAAAATGAAACCGCTTATTTCAAAACCCTTTACATCGAGCATAGGATAATAGGAAAATTGTGAACCAGAAGGAAGAACAGGAGCATGCAGAAGCAGTTGCACTGCGGAGCGTCAGCTGTTACTCCATCCTTGTAACAAGGTTGGGACGAGGCGGAGACGATTTAACAGTTACAGGTGATGTGGACGGGGAGCGTTGTGTTATAACCCTAGATACAGGAGCAGCTGGAACGTTTATACGAGAAGATCGAGTCAAGGGAAGAGTACCACCAGTGAATGGGTTGAAATTACGAACAGCCACAGTAGAGGATGTCATAATGGGCAAAAAGATTGCAACGATAAGGATCGGCGATACTCAGTTCCAACACAAAATACTGGATGCACCTCATGAGGGCCAATGGTTTTGTAATGGCTGTGGGGCAGGGAGTATTAGATTAGATAATGCCGGAGCAACATTCAGTAGAGTAGTAGTGGATCAGTGGGAAAAGCGTCCATCGACCCAGAAACAGTTGCGCGGGGCAAAATACAGATGTCAGGTAATGAAGACTCGGAGGTGTAGTAGTTTCAAAGAAGGAGATTCAGTATGGCTTTACAACCTGCAGCGAAAGAGGAGTTTATCACCGAAGCTGCAACCTTCATGGGAAGGATAGTACACCATCATCACAATGATAAACGACGTGGTCTACCGGATTAAGAAACGGCAGCGAGGAAAGCTGAAGGTGGTGCACTTAGTGGGATTAGCACTCTACAGATGAGGTGAGTTGGGTCCTGTTCGGGACGAATCAGGATTAGGTAGGAGTTATGTTACGATTGTGGCGACTACTCTATTTGAGTAGAGACACTGTCGTAATTGTAAACTGTAATACAGTATTGTATTCTGGCGTTATGGAAAATCCATTCCGTAATTTCTAACAATTTAGCTCCAAATTAAGCGAGAGTTTTCTTTTCTAAAACTATTAGTATGAAGTACGTCATACAGCACGATCAGATGGTTTGTTCAAAAGTATTACTATGAAATATATAATATTTATGGAATTACGAATCTGGAAATTAAACAAACAATGTCTTTAAGCCCACTCAAAAATTCGGATGAAATTTTAAGGTAGTTGCAGTGGTTTGTGCCAGTCTCACAACGTCAAAATCAAAGAATTGCAATCAACAATCCAGGCCATCACATTCCTCACAGTCATCGAAGTCTGATGCTAACTCACTCAGGCAAACTCTTGAGAAAAACTTGGTTCAAAATGTCGAATCATGCGTTGGTCTCTATATTTATGCATATAATCAGTTTAACGTTCCCCAACGTTTAGTATCCGATGGAGGTACATGTTTTACCTGAATCGAATTAGTCCAATGGACAAGGGGAACCTATGCATAGAACACTAGTATTAATGATAGTTAAATTTATTAATTTAGGAAATAATAAAAATTGGGATAATGTTCTCACAGATGCCAAATTCGCTTTAAATAATACCATAAACTGTCCTATATTAATACAACACGAGCAACTTAAATGAAACTGAAAGGGATTTAGAGGAGATTCGTCAGGGAACTGTAGAAGAAACTATAATCAGCATGCGATTATGAAATAGGGGATATAGTCCTCCTTAAAAAATACTGTAAACGAAGCAAGGCTAAACCAGAACTTTTGTTGTTGAGTACTTCTAAGGGCAAAAACTCTGAAACAGGCTAAACTTTCAAATCGAGGGCGATTGTAATGTCAGTATTGGCCGAATGTAGTAAGCAACGTTAATTTTTAGTTTTCCTATTAAAAGATAGATGTCAGTGGATATCAGTTGAAATATATAGACATTAAGTACTTTTTTTATGACAGTATGAAGACCACGCTCAGGATCGAAACCGTTGGATCCAGATAGTTGACTCAGTAAGGGGCCGGTAATGGCATTCAAACACTTATTATTATTATAAACTAAGATGTTACCGAGCAAATAGCATAGTGATTAAAGCTGTGACGTTTGATTCGGGAGGTACTAGATTCGAATCAAACTACGACAGTGGTCAGTGCAAGCTGGAATGGAGCTATACAAGGTATAGATAGTTAAACGAATCGGACCTGTAGCAATGCGTCCCCGATATGGTTGGCAAAAGGCGTAAGGCAAGGACGCAAATAAGCTATCTCTGTCAAATAACCGGAAGAGCCTTGAGCCCCATAACAAGTAGAGAATAAAAATAAAAATAAAATATTAAATAAAAACTAAGATTGATGTCTAAGCTATCCGAAAAATATTTCAATTTTAGAAAAGTAGAGGATTAGGAGGTTAAGGACATCCAAGTTTGGTATGACATCATATATGTCATTGGGTCCAAGCTATTTGAAAAATATTTCAATTTAGGAAAAAACACGGGATTGGGAAGTTTAGAAGAACCAAGTTTGATATGACCCCATATATTTCTATTATATGATTTTTCCTAATTGTTACCTTGAACCTCCTAATCCTCTACTCTTTTAAAAACTGAAATAATAATAACTAAGACACCCGTTATTTTATAGCATTTGGTGACCGATTAACCCAGTTATGGTCTACACTATGCAAATTTGCTGATATTTTCTCTCATGATAATTTATGTTTGTATGTGTGTTTTTCAATGTATTGATAAATATTTGTTAAAAAATTATCATAAGTGGGCATTTTACCCTCATGATAATTTCTTCAAATGTCAAATAAAATTCGGTGAATACTGTCAGAATATTAGTAGGTTTTTAAAATCGTGAATATTTTTTTTATGCAGCTATGAAAAAAATTAAAAACATAGTGACATTTCGTAAAAATGTAATGAAATTTTTTTCGTGAAATAGCCTCCTGATAATTTGCTGAGAATGTCAAAATATGTATAATATACTTACACATATATTGGTAAATTTAATTTCATGAGAGAAAATATCAGCATATTTGCATAGTGTAGACCCCGGGTAATGTCATCCAGGGATGGGCAATTACGCGTCATTTAATATTTTCTACGTCGCCGCGTCGACAATACGTAGACAATGTCGACAACGTGTCGACAATGTAGACGATGTCGTAGACAATGTAGACAATGTCGACAACGTGTCGACAATGTAGACAATACGTCGACAATGTCGGCAACACGTCGACAACGTCGACAATGTAAAAAGTAACTAGTAGTGATTTAGTACATTGATTGTCTTATATAGTTTAAAGTCAATACTATAACTTTATGTTCTTCTATCCATGATCAGGATTTCGGATAAACAAGTCTTACAGTTTATATTTAGCATAAACCGTAGTTTATAATACAAAATCCCCGATGATCTCTATACTGGTTTTGTAAAATTTGGCAAATTATTACAAGAAATAGATTATAAGAAATAATTTTAAAATCGAGCCAAAAATCCATTACATATAACTTATGTAGCTAACCAAAAAGTTTATCTATTTTCATTCTACTTGCGTTGGGAACTAATTTGAAAAAATGCTTTAGAATATACGTTTTTCGTAAAAAACGTGAAATTATCGTAGGTTGTCGACGTTGTTTTAATTGTCAACGTTGCCAACAAATCTCGTCGAGTAATCTACGCAATACTTTAGGTGTCGATAACCGAGTAGATTACTTGGCGTAGTCTACCTCGCCCATCCCTGATGTCATCTAATTTAACTAATTCATAAGGTCCAATATCTGTTATATTCGAATAATCGCAGATACGCTTAATTCACGCCAATCAACAAAAAAGCTTGGCAAGCTTATTTTAGGCCAAACACATTGCCAAGCAATGTACGTAATACTCTACGTGTCGACAATCACGTAGATTACATGGGGTAATCTACCTCGCCCATCCCTGATCAAAACTAGCATGAAAGCTCAGTAATCAATTTTCAAATCAAATCAGGTTGAATTACTCGAAAACTTTTTTTAAATTACCTTCTTTTTCAATATTTTAAGGCTCGTCCCGTTAAGCGTTTTTTTATAATTATGAAAACACGTATTGAGCTTATAACTGTAATGCTTATTAAAATATTTTCAATATTTTTCACAAGCTCTAATCTTGTTTGAAGTTCTGGAGTGATTTTTACCTACCGATTAAGTTAGCAAAAACCTATCGAACAGAAAGCTCAAATCAAGCTTTTTTGAATTTGGTCCCCTTATTTTTTAAATATGAAAGCTTTCAATTTTCCGTTTTTTTTTTTTAAATTAATGACAGCTTTCAATTTTCATAATATGTTTAAGCTTTTCGTTTTATTTGGATCAAAACAAGCATGAAAGCTCATATTTCAAATCAAATCCGAATTACCCATTAATTCTTTTCGAGAGTTAGCCCTTATTTGAATATTTTAAGATTTGTACCATTAAAGCGATTTTTAAATTATGAAAGCTTTTAAGTATAACACTTATTAAATCTTGTTTGACGTTCTGGAGTGATCTTTACCTACCCTATTAGTTAGCAAAAATCAGCCCACTCATTGCATATATCTTATTTACGATTTGTTTAATATTAGTTGCTAAAGCTTTTGTGAATTATTTATACCTATACCCACGACCAAGCTTAAAATTCGTAAAGTTCTAATTTATACTGACCTTTACGAATGAGATTTATGTTAAAATATAAATTTAAATTCTATGTAAAATATAAATCGTATAATTTCATGATACCTATACAACTTTCATTATTTTGAAATAAACTTTTTGTTTTAATCAATTCAATCTGAAAAATGTGGGCCCCAAAATCAAAAAACAAAATATTAACTATCATATAGCAAAATAGTTATAACCAAACTAATTCGTTCCACTGATTTAAAAAAAAACGATTAACACCAATTATAAAAGCCAAAAACAGTGACAACAACAACGAAAACGACCCAGTGCTCTATAGCATGGCGCGCGCGAGAACAAAAATAACGATACGCGAAAAATAATTCAATTTATCATCATAACGTAATAATGTTTTATTTTATTCTTGCACCCAGACACATACACGCACACAATATATTTATTGTTGTACAAAAATGTTAAATAAATTAAATTATGATAAAAAACCATAAAATTTAATAATTGACATTTCAATTTGGGAAATTTTTTTAAATTGAAAAAAATAAAATTTCTGTTTTCTGTAATTTTATTATTCTGTCTGTGTTCAAAAAATAAAACAACAAGGATATGAGAGAAAAAGGATATAAGCACTTTCCCGCACATGATGGGTATACATCATATATCTATGATACGTAATGTATGTATGGATATTTACTTTTATGAAATACAGGAAATGGAATATATCTGTATGTAAATGAGGGAAATAAGAGGATTTTGAAAATATTAAATTTTTTATTTTGAATACAGGAATACCTTATCGTACCTTAGCGTACTATGGGAGATGTTCCATTTTTATTTTTTTTTATTCATTTTAAACTTGCTGTCGTATTAACGTACATTGTGTGACATAAAGCCTTCGAATTCGAACGAATAATCCAAAAATGTTATGAAACCTAACGATATCAATATTATATTGCAGTAAACAACATACACAGTTGAAAGCTCTTGAATTTCAAAGCTTTCGAAATTATATTGAGTTAAAATAATTCACGTATTTATTAAAGCTTCAAAGACCTTAAATCGAGCTTTCATTCGCACACAAACAGTATTATTGAAAAGGTCGTATACCAAACGTCTGAGAACGATGTGAAAGCAGCCATCAAGAGAGGCTTGAAGGAATTTGCTGGGGAACTCAGAGTGTCACTGACAAAGCCAAACATGTCAGAGAACTGCGGAAGGCCATTGTCCAAATCGGAGCTCGTAAGGATTCTGAGCTTCTCAAGTCAGGCCGTATCAAAATAGGATGGGTAAACTGCAGGATTCTACGCCTGTTTCGGTGTGGTGCAAAGGGCCACATTAAGAAGGAATGTCAAGCAAATCCAAAGTGTTTCCTATGCGAAGAAAACGGAGTTGCTCACGAGCACGGTAAACACATAGCCGGCTCAGCCGCTTGCCAGATCTTTAAACAGGCTCTTATCCAAGTTAGAAACAAGAGCGGAAAATGAAGGTGTTGCTGAGAAATATTCAAAGAAGCAGGATGGGGGATGAACTGCTAGACCAGATGAGGATAGATGTAGGAGCAGATCTGATAATCATCAGTGAGCATAACAAGGAGAATCGCGAATGCAGTTCGATAACCTTGGAGTGGCTGTCATCTGGGCACCAAACCTGAGCCTAGTCCAGAGTCATGGTGCCAGAGATGGATTCGTGCGGGTAAAGTGCGGGGACATTCCATATGTGAGCTGCTACTTTACTCCAAATGAGTCGGCCTCCAATTTCTGGGCGAATATTGATAAATTGGAGGATAAGATACGGGAGATAGAGGGCGTATTTATCATTGCAGAAACCCTCTCGGCAACCGTTGAGAGTGGAATAGACGCGGTACTACGAGAGACCGGGTCCGCCGAAAAAGTAACATGTACCACAGTAAGGTTGGTACGATGGATGGCGATGCAACCATGCCCAAAAGAACGGGCTCACGAAGAAAAAAAACCGCAGCCTACTGGTGGTCCAAAGATATAGCAAATCTCAGGAAACGTTGTCTGCACTTCAGACGTTCCGTGACCAGAGCAAGAAGAAGAGAATGATATGGGGCAGTTTATGAGCATGAGCGGTATAGACTGGCGAGAAGGGCCTTAAAAATGGAAATCAATAAAAGTAAACTTGATAAATGGGAGGACCTTAAGAGAGACGTCGATACGGAACCCTGGGGACTGGGTTACAGGATAGTGATGGGCAAACTTGGGTCCCAGGTGTCCCACTGATGAAAACCGGGAGAAGATAAACATTGTTGACGGTCTATTCATCTGTTTCAGAGAAGGTCGATCTACAATCGTTGCTGTAGAAGAAGTGGTCAAAGCCTTTCAGAAGACACAACCAAGAAGCCATTTCTCTAAGAGGATAGTGTTGCTAGGGACGCTGAATGTGCGTAACGCCTTTAATTCTGCGAAGTGGGCGGACATGCTGGCGGCTCTGGAAAATGGATTATATAATCAGAATGATGCAGACCTAGAAAATAGAGTATTGCTCTTTGAAACTGCGGATGGCCCAGCAGTAGAAAGATCACGGGAGGCATAGCTCAGGGATTCATTCTGCTCCCTACTTGTGGCTTCCTGCATATGGAGATGCCCGAAGAACCTTCTTGGTGGGGTATGCGGATGATATTGCGGCAGTGATAGTCGCGCGAGACACAGATGTAGTGCAGCGCAAACTTAATCAAGTAACGTGAAGAACTAGCTCCTGACTATGCAACCATGGATTAATCTTGCAATGGAAAAGACAGAGTTGATTTTGCTTACTCGGCGACGAATGGCAACAGATATTTTGTTCCAAGTGGGTACTGTGTCATTACCCTCTAAAACAGCAGTAAAGTACTTTTCGGACGCCAAACTAACCTTTTGGGAACAAATACGGCCCGCCTCGGAGAAAGCCACCAAGGTAACATAGGCGCTGAGCAGGCTGAGGACGAACGATAGAGGACCGTCGCCTGGAAAACGACAAATTCTATTTTACTATACGGATGCAAGATATGGGCCGATTCACTCAAGAAAGAGGGCTGCGGTGCAGTGACGGAGTGCGCTCAGAATATCTAACGCTTTTAGAACGGTATCTGAGCCGGCTATTTTGGTTATCGCTGGGGTTATTCCTATAGATTTGATGACACTGACAATGATAACCTCAGAGCGATAGAAGCAAGGACTGCCGCAAGAGAACACATCATGCGATGCTGGCGAGAGAGGTGGGAAACAGAAGTCTGCGGAACACGGACAAGAAGATTGCTCGGAAACCTGGTGGAGTGGCTGGATAGAAGATATGGAGAGGTAAATTAGGCAGCAGCTCGAGAGGAAGAATTGTATTGGTATTGGCAACTTAACCGATGATGATTGACGCTTGAAAAGGAACGGAGCGAAAGAAAAAGTAGGAGCCTATATGGAGGCGATATACCAGACTCCATCCTGAAGTAATGCGAAGAGCGGTTCCAGGATGGAGTGATATCTGAAAGAGCAGAGGAGGTTTTTAGTGGGTGAGAGTTCCACACAGCAAGGGTATAAACGCCCTGACAGTGCAAATTAAAAAATTTAAAAACATAAAAATTAAAAATTGGGGCGTTATTTTCATTTCGTAAAAATGATGTCAAAATAATCCAAAAATATGGTTTTAAATTAAATTTGTATTTAAAATAAGATAACCGTCTATTTTTAATAAATTAATTGTAAACACAATAAAAAAAATAAAAATATTTTGTTTGATTCGTATTCTACTTCACTGGGTATATTATGAAATAAAAACCACGCCCTAATTTTTTTATAGCCATAGCAGGGAAATTGTTCATATCCAAAATTTGTATATACATCATTGATCGTAATAATAGATATCACAAATACGAGAATTAATCCTTAATTTGAGTAAACCCGTTGCACTTCGTACATTCTTTTTCTTTACGTCAAGTGTTTGAATCTATTCCGAAAAAATCGCACTACGAAATAGTAAAACATGTGCTATATGTGCTATCCTAAAGTGCAATAAAATAATTGTTGTGGGTTTTCTAGTAGTTTTGTTGAAAAAATCAACTCCGAATTTTGAACTCTGTATTTGACAGTTACATTTTTGATACAGGTTCAACTCCGAAATTTGAACTCTGAAATAGTAAAACATGTGATACCCTAATTTAAGTGCATCATAGATTTCTTGTGCTTTTTTTGTTGAAAAAATGAACTCCGAATTATGAAATTACAACTCCGAAAATATTAAATTATTTTTTTCGCCCCAAACAATATTTTAATAAAAATATCATACCAATCAAATTTCGCTTAAACAATTATTTGTAAATATTTCAAACGAATGGAAGCTGATCAGAAACTGTAATTCCGAAATTTGATATTATCTACAAATTTTACTACGAAAATTGATCTCCGAAATTCTAAAGCGTGTGGTACTCTAAATTAAGAATACCAAAGCATTTGTTTTGATTTTTTTGTAGTAGTTTTGTTGCAATAATCAACTCCGAATTTTGAAATTGCAACTCCGAAAATTTTAAATTATCTATTTTAAAGATAACCTTTTTTTATTACTTTAAAAAAGCTCCATTTTTCGTAATAATTCAAAAGTACAGTAACTTATATTTGTATTTAAAATAAGAAAACCGTTTAACTTTAAAAAATTAATTTAAAAAATAAAAAATATTTTGATTGGTTCGTATTATACTGCATTGGGTATATTATGAAATAAAACAACGCCCTAATTTTTTTATAGGCAGCAGTAATTGAGTTTCACTTTCTTGGAAAATTGCTCAAATCCAGAAATTTGATATATGTACATCATTGATTATAATAAAAAAAAATCGCAAATACGAGAATTATAGTATCAATTTGAGTAAACCTGTTGTACTTCTTACATTCTTTTTGTTACATACATTAAGCTTTTGTATCTTTTCCGAAAAAATGAACTATGAAATAGTAAAGCATGTGGTATTCTAAATAATGTGCATTAAAACATATGTTGTGATTTTTTTAATAGTTTTGTTGAAAAATTCAACTCCGAATTTTTAAATTGCCACTCCGAGAATTGTAAACTATTTTTTTATTCAGTTTGTTCACAAAATTTGAATAATTTAACCGTCCGAAAGATAATTTCAATAAAAATTTTCAATCGACCATCGATTTTGGGCCACAACTCTTAGTGACCTCAAATCGAGCTTTCACTCCTCACAAATACCTCAAATAAATATAAACCTAGGTACTAGGTTGGCTATTACATTTATTTCGAAAAGTCTACAGTATCTGTCAGTTACATTTTTGATGCAGGTCCAACTCCAAAATTTGAACACTGAAATAGTAAAACCTGAGAATGTTTCTGTGATTTTTTGTTGAAAAAATCAACTCCGAAGTTAAAAGTGGAGTTACAACTCCAAACATTTTAAATGATTTTTTTCGCCCCCAAACAATATTATTAAATTGAATGTATACCAATCAAGTTTCGCTCAAGCAATTATTTGTAAATATTTCAAAGAAATATAAACTTAATTATTAGATTGGCTATTACATAACCTATGATCAAAAATGTAATTCCGAAATTTAAAAACAGGCAAAACTAGCATCTAATTTTAACTTAAAAAGACAACGATTATGTTGTTTACATATTTTACTCCGAAAATTGAACTCCGAAATCTTAAAGCGTGTGGTACTCTAAATTAAGTGTAGCAAAGCATTTGTTTTGATTTTTTAAAGTAGTTTTGTTGCAATAATCAACTCCGAATTTTGAAATTGCTCTGAAAACTCCGAATATTTTAAATTATATTTTTACTCAATTTGTGAGAAATGAGAATAATTGGACAATTGAATAAATTGAATATTCATTCTTATAATATTGCTTTGGCACAATTTAACAATTTTTACACACAAAATTCGTCTTAACAGTTTGAAAGCTCATCAATTGGTAACGAGATGTTTTCTATTTTCTTAATCTGTTGAAGATATCAGTTACACTCTCTCGTTTACAACTTTACTTTGTACTCTCAGGTTTTACTTTATTTAGATTAAAACCCGACACGCAGGTTTAAATCGCATCATCGCAGCGTCAAATATCGTAAATAAACAACCAGCGTGTCGGGTTTCAGTGCTCCCGTCGTTCCACAATTTGGTAAAGTTACTGTTTTTTCATAACTGGTCTATTATTAA
The DNA here is from genome assembly GCA_951394425.1 of Tipula unca. NCBI lineage: Eukaryota > Metazoa > Arthropoda > Insecta > Diptera > Tipulidae > Tipula > Tipula unca. Next base: position 207,144,728 of record OX596380.1, read on the forward strand.
AAAACTTTTACTTTTATCAAATTGTTGGGAATGAATTCTACAAAGCTTGTAAAATATTTTAAAGCTCACACGTAAAAATGTTAGGCTCAAACATCGAAAACGCTCATTTCGAAAAAAAAACAGGTATATACCATGAGAATATAAATGGAGCGCGCAGCCGACAGGCAGGTTAGTCATCGCGTTATTGCTGCACCAATGATCGCTTCCTATAATTATCGAAATTTGTAATTGGATAGGAGTGGGAGTATAAGAGCAAACTTTTAAAATATTCATAAACTCAGAACGCGTTGTGGTCATTGTTTTCGTTTTTGATGTCTGCAACGTAAGATTGAAAAATTAGATGTATCCGGGACTAATTAGTGTTGCCATTCGCCACCCACTAAAAGCACAGAGAGTAGAAAGTGTAACACTTTTTATTAAACAATTGGATAGACTGAAGGTTGTCAATTGGTGCATTATAGCTCAGCACGTACAAATCTTGATTTGACATTAATTGTTTATGGTAAGATTATCCTATTTATCATTTTTATTCACCTTTACCGTTATGTGTATATAGTATGATGACGACACAAATTTGCACAAAGAAACAAGCCAAATTTATAACTTTTTTTACCTCAACCGGGCGCTTATTTATATAGATATAGCGCAACAAGTACTCATCTAATACATTATGGACTACGTAAGACAAAAAGTTAAGATCTTTTTGTTTATATTCTAATTATATTTTATGAGACAATCGTCTGGTGACATCGTTTTCTTATATAGTCGTCGTCTAAGACAAATAACAATACATTGTTTATGTGTATAACACATTACACATACACACACACACAGTAAGAGAATGTGTATATATGTGAAGGTGGCTTTTTTTTATGTCGTATTATCATTCCCATAATCATTTAATAATCTTTGAGATGGCACACACACACATACATAAAATAATAATAATAATTTTCCATTCGTTTGTACCCATTTTCAGATGGTGTGATGATGACGACGAGGATGATAAAATCTTAAATATAAGAGACTAAAAGTGATTAAGGTTCTTTCGTTCGTCTCTCGTTTTTCATCTATATATATACATACATACATACACATTCTTTGGTTTATGGAATATTACTGAAAAGCTTCAGGTTGTGTGTTCTGTTAAATCGAAAATGGGTAAATTATTCCGCAATAATGAACGTGAGAGATAAGAAGCGCTCATACATTCAAAATTGCTGCGTTAATAATGGCATATATTACAAGTATATAAAGTGTTAAGCATTCTGATTTATATTTTCGGGTATCACAATACATACTTAAGATATTCCAATTTACTTGCAACCCTATAAATAAAATGTTCTTTTTTATGTACAAAAAAGGATCTTGGAAAAATGTCCATTCATAGACGTAAAATTAATATTTTTATTTTTTGGGTATAGGTTGTGTGCAATAAACGGCATATACCCGAATAAAAGGCGACCCGGATATAATTAGATTTCGAAAGTACGACACAAACCAAAAAAAAAAATCGTCGGAAGATCTTAGAAATTGAAGATAAGGTCAAGATGTTGATTATTTTATACAAAACCTCTACTATTCGCACTTAAGTACCTTTTGGATGATATTTTAACAATTTTTTGTGGTGTTTATGCTGTTCCATGGCTGGAGGATAATAGCATCATGCACACTAATAACAAGAAAAGGTTCAAATCAATTTTCAACCTTTTTTTTTTTGAGTTGTATACCGACTTGACATTCAATAGACCGGAGATAATGGCATCCTATAAAATTGATTTTTTATACAACCATGCTTCTTTTGGGAATATTATCTTTATTGTGTAAAAGCAGTGCAAGACATTTTGTTTGTTTTTTGTTACGAATCTATTTTTAGAAATGGTTAGAATCTCTTGAATTCAACATAATATTTGTAAACTTATACGTAAAGTTATGTATTCCCAAATTATTTAAAACCACACTTGAAAAATCATTGTTTGTGTATAACACATGATACAGAACATTTCTCAACTACTTACATGAGTAAAACCATTCAAAAAATTTCGATTTTTACATAAAAATTAATGGTAAATAACTAAGCTGGCCCAAAGCCATCTTAATAAATGAATCGAGCATGTTCAAGGCGAGCTTTAAAAAAGCACAAAAAAAATTCTTATTTCATACATTTTCCGAGGTGATTATAGTTTACAGGGTAGTCAGGCTGCTATGTATGCAGGGGGATAAACACAAGACTCGCTTCATGTGCCATAACTGCGTACAACTTCAGCAAGTGGTCACACTGCCTCTTCGTGGCGGCCACTCGAGACTATTCTGTTAGAGGAGTAGGCTAAAGTGGGAGGTCTGTGGTCCTCCTATAGGGGGTTAGCAATCCAACCTGCCAAATTTTATTATTACGAAACCGCAACATGAGCCTCGGATATTTTTGGATTCACAACAACGACCTCGAGCACGATATACGTAAGGAAAACGATTTTAAATTTAGAACATAGAACGTACTTTACCTAAATCGACCGGAGTGCCTCGGACTAATCGGCAGCGGCATGGCCGATTACAGACGCTACGGACTAACTCTCTGCCGCAGCAATAACATAAATAAACATGAATTCGGCGTTGGTTTCTTGATTAGCAACCGCGATGTCGTCAATTCGTGACTAATTTCATCCATGTCAACAATCGGATTTGTACAATCACATTTGTGAATGTTCATGCTCCTACTGAGGAGAAGCCGGAACAAATTAAATAAGCTTTCTACGACGAGCTTGAAACCGTCTTGAGCAACATGAAATTAAAATTGATAGTGCGGGCAGCACTTATCGTAGCACCATCGGCCCAAACTTCTTGCATCCTACCTCAAACAACAACGGACGCGCATCACGCAGCAACCAAATTGACCACATCCTCTTGTCCAAAAATCATTTTTCTATAGCCTCAATGAAATCAGAACCAAACGTGGAGTTAATATCGACTCGGACTTCCTGGTAGTTGCTGAATTAAAATTTCGCCCCTCCACCACGTATACAATCATCGTTTTCAGCGTTGGAACACAGCGACATTGAACAACGAAGTTACCAGGACCGCCTTCGAGAATACATTATCGGAACTCTTGGAAAATAATCCACTTCCTGACTCCGCTCAAGAACAGCGGGACAACAACAAAACGACGGTAACCGATGCCTCAACGTCCACCATAGGCCGAACTCCATCCAGACCTAAAAATCTTTGGTTGGCCGATGATTGTCTAGGTGCTATTCGGGAGAAAGACCGCATACATCAACGAAATCTACCTCAAAGAACCAGACAATCTCACAACGCCTACATGACTGCAAGGAAAATTTCTAATCGGCTATGCAAACGAAACAAACGAGAATGGCATGAACAACAGGCGCTCAACATCCAAAATTCTAGCCTGAGAGATAGATATCGCTGCTTAAGCGAACTAGCTACCGACTTTCATCCGCGTAGCAGCGCTATTCGCAACGAATCCGGTGAATTATTGATGGACACTAAAACCTTCCTCGAAGTATGGCGGAGGTATTTTTCTTCACTGACAATGAGCCTATGGCGGCGATAATTTGTTTTACCGCATGTTTGAGCTCATATCAATAATTTGGTATATAGAAGACATCCCAGAAGAGTGGAAGACAGCTCTTTTCTGTCCTCTTCATAAAAAGGGAGACCGATTAAACTGCAACAACTACAAGGTTTTGGCCAAATTAGTCGCGGCAAAGTTTTCAGCAAACACCGAGAGGATCTTGGGTGGTTATCAATGCGGTTTTCGCCCGAATAGATCAACAACCGATCAAACTTTCACTCCGTGGATGGTGCTAGAAAAATGCAATGTAAAAGGCATCCATGTGCACAGTCTATTTGTATAGCATTAAGAGGAATACGTTATGGAACGTCTTGTCCTATCTGGACATACCGTCAAAATTGGTTTCTTTGTGTCAGGTTTTAATGGAAGGCTCAATATGTAAGGTGCAAATAGAAGGTAAAATTTCGGATGCCTTCGAGACCCGATAGATCAGATTTTCGCTCAGAATCATCCCAGTTATTAGCGTACGCTGATGATATTTGCATTCTGGGTTGCAACATCATCTCCCTGAAAGAAATGTTCCTTCCGTTGGAAATGGCAGCCCAACAAATTGGCCTTCACATCAATGAAGCAAAGACCAAATACATGGGGATTGCCAGAAGGCCAGCCACGTGGGGATTTTATTTCTGGAGACATACAGTATGAAAAAGTTGAAGAGTTGAAATATCTAGGATCCCTCCTCAATGAGCAAACATTAAGGTCTTCAAGTCTCTCTGATAAGGCCAGTAATCACCTTTGGTGGCGAGTCTTGAACACTAATAGCGCAAAACATCAAAAAACTCGCTGTTACTGAGCATAAAATAATTCGTATAATTCACGGTCCTATTCAAGAGGGAGCCACCTATAGGATGCGAATGAATCACGAAATCAGAAACGATCTAGATAAAGTTGACATCTTCGGATTCATAAAATCAGATGGCACGTACACGTTCTTCGCTCGCAAAATCGGATCACCAAACAGGCTTTAGAGTCGGCACCAACGCAGGTAGGACGTCGCGCGAGGAGACTAGGAGACTAAAGATTATAAATTATAGTTTACCGAAATATTTGTATGAAAGTGGTTCGAGGATAAATATAATTTTGTGACAATTATTCGTAACGCTACGCACAAGAACAATCGTTGGTTCGATCCTTACCGCAGGGAATTTATAGTTTTTATGATGGGAGAAGTTTGGGAGCTAAAAATTATTCTCGAATAAAGTGTATACAGTGCTAAAAAAATAGATCGAAGGTTTTATTGCAAATCCATAGATGAGCCCGAAATTCGTAATAATATGGTGCTTTAATGATGTTAAAAAGAGATATTTTCAAAACAAAAAGTTATTGGGTGGAGTGACTGCTTTTTCAAGTATATTTTCAAATTTGAAGAATTAGCGATTTAATTTTTGAAGTTCATCTTAGACGATTATTAAAATACGAAATTTTCTTATTTTTCCTGGCCACTTTAGTCAACGATGGTTTTAAATAGGGTCTGCTCTTTTCTAACATTAAATCACTTAGTGTTACTGATCAGCGGCTACTTTATTGAACGAAGGTTTTAAACAGAGTTTGGTCGAATTTTCCTAAATTTTTCTGGTGTTAGCGGACACTATGGTGAATGAAGATTTTTAATAGGGTTGGGTCTATTCTAACAAAAAATCTCTTAGATTTCTCCAAATGTAGAGTAACAGATTCATTAGATTGAGCTTTTCTGAAAACTTTCTAGATAAAGTTACTGATCAGCGGCCACTATAGGAAACGAGATGGTTTCATGGTCTACTCTACAGGGAAATCACTTAGATTTGCCAAAAAGTAGAAGAACTGATACTTAGGATTGAATATTTTGAAAACATGTATTGTAAAAGACCTCTATAAACCCTATGAAATACCTAATTACAATGATTCTAAACCCTGAAAATGCGTAACGTAATCTGAAGGATGTATGTGAGCCCGAAAAAAAATGTTCATTCCAAAAAAGTATTTTTAGAATGTTTCCTTGCTAAATATCATAAGTGTCTTCGCTTTCAGCACGAAATTCTCGAACTGTCCGAAATGTTCATAATTTTTGTGAGGAAACCCTAGAGATTTTTGCGTATATTATTGTTGCAACCGCTACATCACCCCCGTGCAAGTAAAATTCCACCAAATTATAAGGTTGTAGGAGGGGATGTTTGGATAAAAATGTAATTAAGGATTAATTTGGAATCGGACAGACTTTCTTGGAGTTGTTTGGTTAAATACTAAGTTACACTCAGCTAGGATACCGTATATGCCTGCTTTAGTCTGTCAATATAGAAACATTTACATTCTTGCCTTTTACATGACTTGGTAAGGTTCTTTGTACGGAGGTGTTTGGTCTGGTCGTACTCTGTCAATACGAATGAATACGTATTCGAAATTTAAGGGCTCGGGAATAAAAATAGGTGGAACAGTTGACATGCGAGTGTCAATAGGAATTATGTCTGCGCGAAGCTTTTCGACATAGTAGTATTCCCACTTCCCATCGTTTTGGAAGCTGAGTGCTCCATTTAATAGTATTTTCCCGAGCTTTTAGCGAAGCTTTAAGATGTCGGTGGAATCTTTTGACCATACAATTTGTGTTACGAATTTTATGAGCGCCTAATAAACGCGTAAAATCAGGGAAGAGCGTAGACTCGAAACGACTGCCTTGGTCTGTCGTGATTTCAAGGGGTATCCCAAATCTTGAAATGTATTGCTAGATAAACGTCTTAGCAATAGTGGCAGCGGTACTATCTTGAATATGGTATGTCTTAGGTCAACGAGCCTAAACGACAATGGTGTGGACATACACAAAACCTTCGGATGGGGGCAATGGTCCCACTATACCCATATGTGTATATGCTCGAACCAACCTCAAAAGGCAAGTTAAACTGTCCGGGTTTTGACTTTGCATGTTGAACTTTACTATACTGGCAACCAATACAGGATTCCACCCAATGCGTGATGTCCGCGTTCATTTTCGGACTTGGATGAGATAGGTCATGTAGAGCATCAAACACTATACATGTCTATAATATGCCGGAACAAATGGTCGATTGTTTCACAATAAATTTTAAAATCTGGAAGAATCCTGAGTTCTAATTTGAATTTGGAATTCTCTTATTCAATAATTGAAGTAATTCATCATCAGATTGTTGTGTCTGAGCTAGGTTTATAAGATCAAGATTGACGGAGTCAATAGTCAAAATGTCGAGTCTGCCGTGGACTATTTTCGCTCAGGGAGATTATTGCTTTGATTAAAGGCTTATGATCCGTATATACAGTAAATGGTCTACTTCGTTTTATGGCTAACTGTTGCTGAGAGAAAAATCCTAAAGGTTGCTAGATCTTTATTCTATTGCTGTAGGGCTGCTCCTACCGTACTACCAGACTTATCAGTGGAGATGCTATAGCGTGATTCCCTATTAGGATGGGCCAACAATGATGAGTTGGCCAGTGCTCTTTTAATTTGGGCGAATGACTCGTTGCAAGAAAAACATTTATTGTTCTTGGGCTTTTTGTTCAATGTTGCCAAATGAGCATAAATTGGGGACTGTGATACGGATAGCTTTGGAATGAAATGATGGAATTAGGTAACCATTCCGACGAATCGCTGAATGTGTTGAATTGAAGGTGGCGGGGAAAAATAATCGATAGCTTCAATTCTCCAACTGAGAAACTCGAGAGCAGGAACATCGAAAACGCATTTTTGAAATAGGATATTCACTCCAAATTCTACAAGGTGTTCAAACTGTTGTGTGAGATGACACTTGTGCCCTTCTTCATTTTTGCTTGCCACCAGTATATCGTCGATGTAAACGAATATAAAATCTAATCCTTTGACCTCTTTATTCATCAAGCGTTGAAAAGTTTGCACAGCGTTTTGAAGACCAAAAGTCATGCGTGTGAACTCGAATAACACTCGAAGGAGGTAGTCATTGTCTGCATAGAAACATACCAAAATTGGAAAGTTCTTTTTTGGGATAGTTTTTCGGGCTACATACATATCTGAAGGACACATTATGCCAGACCAATAATTTGGATTTTGAGACCAGCATGGTACTGTACTAGATCAGGTGCACATGACTGTAAACTAATTACAGATTCTTTCGAATGAGAGCCTGAAATACAAATTAAAAACTCGTCGGCAAAAAAAATTTCATGCAGTTTTTATTATTTTGATGGTTCGGAAAATGATTCAAGTCGTGGATGGTGGCTCTTCACCTAAAATCTACCGAAATAAGAAGTTGACATGAAATCAATTTACAATTTGGCTGTATTCTTTTGATAACGTTTCCGGATTGTCTTTTAAAATTATCTTCAATTTCCATAATCAGATTATATATCCGCCTATCATAATACGAGCATCAAAAATATATTATTTTAATAGCGCAATTTATAAAATTCTAAATATATCTAGATAACAATATCTATTCCCGCTTAGAAATCCATTATCATCGCATCATCATCATCGCAATCATGATTTTCGTCTATTATTTAACCGTGTCATGTACGTACATACATATTTCCATTTTTAAATTAAATACGGCGATTTATGCTCAAGCATTATCGTATCCTATTGTTCCGCCGTCGTTATTTTATCATTCAGCTGGCTTCTTAAATTTTCAAAAAAAAATTGGAAAGAAAACGGAAATGTGATAACAGTGATAAGGAAATTTTTTATTCATTTTGTTACGGAAATTAATGTTGTATTATTGTTTTGTTCGTATAAAATCAGCCCAACACTTATAGGATATTTATATGAATGCTGCCTATATATACTGTAATAAACCAGAGAAGACAAATAATAGCGCGCGTTAAAATTGGATGGGTGGATTATAATCGCGCGACATCGCATCCTTAAAAATTAATTAAATTTACTTTGTTTTGTTTTCCTTTTTCCCACTGTTGTGTGACTTTTTAATGCGATTAGTCTTGAAGACTTATTCACTTTTTTCCGTATTTTTTGTGGTTAATCTGTGCTCACGTAGCGGTTGCTATATATTATCCCAGTACATACTTTATAGTTTATTCAGGTCCAGTAACAATATACATATCGATTTTGTGCATAACGCTTTAACTACTAAAATTGAATAGGTGACTCACTGTCAGATCTGCAGTCTGATTCACCAGTGGTGGAGGTAGGCCCTATCTAATGATTAAGATCCTTAAGATCAACATTCACCACTGTAGAGCTGCCTCGGCTGCAGCTCTTTTCTCTAGTCAGCGGAGACCGGGTACTGGGGCTCAGAACTCCCAACTATAAAATACAACATGCGAAAAATGAAGGTAAGATTCGTTCCTCCATTCTCGCTAGAAAAAATTTGAATATTTCTATACTACTAAATTACAGGAACGCTCAGGTACTGGTGGCTAGCATTGAGATGGATGCATGTAAACAAATGCAATATCGGGCGAAAGCCAAAATTTATTACTAAAAACAGATAAGAAGAACTAGACATCACACCTGCCTCATATTTTATTAAGGAGAGGGTATTGAACTTGAAAGTGTCCAAAGACCATTCCATTTCTGACCATTGTTATGTCCCGTATGAAGTGGTTACAAAACCCACTAGTAAACCATCCTTCAGGAATAGGAAGAAAACTGAATGGAATTCTTTAAGAACCATTTTTGGTAACTCATTACTGGTATCGGTTCCAAACCCACCTGGATCTATACAGCTGATGCAGATTGGGTATAACTAACTGCTGTAAAGAAATCCACAAAACTTATAAGTACGAGCAGCTTAAACAAGGGCCCGGAGGCTCTGCTGTGGTAATATACAGAAGTCCTCGGAGGCGGACAGGCTACGCAATGTACTATCATCTAGTTCTTTCATACCGAGGTATCTACGACTTCGTGCAGTGGGGAATTCCTGGAGCTTCTATTAGAAACGCATTTTCCGGAGTGCTCGGAGAATCCTCCAGAGAGACCCGTAATAAATAGGGGTGTAGGCCCCGCAAGTAATGTAGTAAATAGGTGGAAAATTCTATGCGGTCAATAAACAGCTTTTAGCCATACAAGTTGGCAGAACCTGATTGCATTATTCCTCTGGATATCTAGCGAACTATTGCCTAAACTCTAACTAGGCTGAAACATATCTTCAAAGGCAGCTTAGAATTTTGCCACATTCCTAGTAATTCCTTATTCTCTTTTCAATTAAAATCACTAGAATGACAAATAGGGGCTTACATCGAACGATCAATCAAGCCGGACGATCTGTTGGGATCTCAACACGCGTAGTATAAGGGACGATCGGTGGAAACAGCTCTCCATTCTCTTATTAGCCCGATTGAGAAATCATTTGATTATAAGGAATATTCCATGGTAACTTTATTGGACACTCTATTGGTCCTTGAGTGTCTGGGGTTAGGCGGGTCAGCCAAAGGCTGGATAGATCAAATGCAGGATCGTGACAGCTCATCTGGATGAATTTGGCATTTTGATCATTATAATGACATGTTACTAAATCAGCAAATGCACATTCGGTTATCTGCGGACTGCACGCAAACCCACAAAAAACGGAGCTGGTCTTCTTTACCAGGAAGCACAAACTTCCTCAGTGTGACCCCCAATATTAAATGGCACTCGCTTGATCTGTACGGATAGTGCGAAATACCTGGGCCTACTTTTGGACAGCATCAAGCTAAGCTGGAATCCAAAAACCTTAGAATGTGTAAAGAAAGATACTGCAGCGCTCTATTCCTGCAAAAATGCCATTGGAAAGAGATGAGGTATGGAGCCCCAAATAGTACACTGGCTATCCGTCTCAGTGGTCAAACCTGTTCTTCTGTATGGAGTTTGTCGTTTGGTGGCGTTAACAATGGCTCTCCTGAAATTATTGTTGTAAGTTCAAAGAACCGCCTGCTTGTGTTTAAGTGAGGCCCTCAGGAGCACACCTATCCAAGCTCAGGAGTTTCTCTTTCATCGCACTCCCTAGGATCTTGAGGATAAGATCCTATTTCTATGTGCGCCTGTGACAACACTCATTCATCCTGTGCAACAGCAGTATTCTTGAAACTACCGACCACGCTCTCCTTTCGCCATTTGATGAAGTGAGATTCCAAACTGAGTTTCCCACGAGAGAGGACTGGGTGAATCAGACGGTTATGCGCAAGTAGGCGCTGAGCTTCTTCACTGATGGCTCTGTGTGGCACTAGAGGTTAACCTCTCTTTTCGTCTTCCCCAATTTTGCAGTGTTTTCCAAGCTAAACTTATCGCGATAATGGAATTAAATATCGTAGTGAATGTAAAAGCAGATGAGCTGGCACGCAAGGGCACTGCACGCCTTCCTCTTCGATCATTTTTTGGTGGTCATAAGTCGAACTGAACGAAATATTCGCGAAACAATCAATAAATTTTTGAACTACTTGGGAGCGTACAAGTCGATCTAATGTGAATATTGCGCTGTATAGCTGAAAGTGTACGTGAAGACCCAAATCAATCAATATATCACACTGTGGCGTATTTTGAAGAAAGATTTTGATTATACAAAATGCAGCTTGTTCAAGAATTGAAGCTGGTTGACCTTCCTTTGCGTCATGGATTTGGTGTAGAGGCATTGGAACAACCCCAAATTGATCCGCATTTTAATCGAAAAATTGTGTTCAGCGATGAAGCTTATTTTTGGTTGAATGGATACGTCAACAGACACAATTGTCGTATTTCGGCTGATGAACAGCCAGAAGATATTCAAGATCAACGGCGCAAACTACAGAACAATGATCGATGAATTTTTATTGCCAAAAATTGAAGATATTGGTGTAGCCATCAGGGTTGTGGTTTCAACAGGATGGTGCAACGTGCCACACAGCAGGCCAAACCATCGATTTATTGAAAGAAAATTTTAATGAGAACAGCATATCAAGAAAGGGACCCGTGAATTGGCCTCCAAGATCTTGTGATCTGACGCCGTTATATTACTTTTTATGGGGGTATCTGAAATCACTTGTTTATATCGATAAACCACAACCGATTCCTGCATTAGAAGCGAACATAATACGCGTATTTAACGAAATATCGGCCGAAATACTCGAAAATTGGACCAATAGAATGGATCATCTAAGAGCCAGTCGCGGACAACATTTTAACGAAATTATTTTCTAACATTAAACGTCATAAACCGAACTTACGTCACAAATACAATTATTAAAGATACTGCTTGCTTCGTGTAAACTGCTGGTTCAGGAAGAAACCATAAAAGAAACGAACAACAGATGGTCTAACGCTAGTTCGTGTGTAATAGCCAGGCAAATCTGACCTAGTCTTGGCCAGTCCATGTCCGGCCAACCGGTATCGCTTCGACGGTACCTTATTGGTATGGTCGTGGAGCTATAACCGGACATTATCTCATTGTTGTATACATGCGAGAAGACTGGGTGTCTCCGTCTATGATTTGCTCCATCAGTATAAAATTTATGTGATTTCCCATTTGGACGACCTGACGGATTTTAGTAAGATCGACGTCAAGAGCCTTCAATGCTTCTTGGTAAGCCAGGATGGTTCGATGAGTGAAATGTGGTACAGGTACGGACCAAATTATATCTATTCTAGTCTATTAGGACGGTCCACCTAACCTAACATAATACGTCCCACAAATAAAAAGCCATTATGTTCCACATTTCATTACTTCTATTAATAAACTGAGCGACTTATTTTACATATTCTAAACGAGGCAAGCCTATGTATGTATACATTTATTATGTACGCGTAGATAAAGCAACATAGTTTATTTTTATGCTATATGTACATTACATTACGTGTATATGCGAGTATATATAAAATCAATATGTTGCTATAATATTGAAATACATGATTTTGATGTTCGATTAAATAGAACATTATTTCTAGCATATACATTTATAGAGAAACATGTATTCTATGCTAGATATTTTAATACATGTTTTTTATGTGCGATTTATCGAAGAGCATTTATGATGTTCACGCCAACATGATTTTGATGGATTAAAACGAGTTCGTATATATACAACAACAACCATATGAGTTAACGTATATATACCCTGTACAGGTTGACGAACCATTTGCAATCTTTAATTTAATCGGCTTGTACCTTTATCAGTCTATACACATGTATATATGGGAATGTTCATATTCTCAAGTGTAATCAAAGTAAATGTTTCAAAAAAAGAAAGATGTATCATGATTTTGAATTATTAATTGAATTTGTATGGGCTGCCTTTGCTTCACTTTATAATCATGAAATGATTTTCTTGTTGCTGAGTTAATGGTATATAAGCGCATATAAGAATACAAAAATGTACCTTAAGGATATTCATAATATTTACATTATTTTTCATTTCAGTACAGTTTATTTTTCAACATCACTTCTTGTTCGGCTAAAAAATTTCCATTCTTTCATCTCGCATGGTAGATGGTATATATATACTCGTATATGCATTGTTATGTGTATACCGTCTACCTACTTGAAACACGTAATGAGAAAATTGAAGTGGATAAAATTATTTATCGAAATAATTAATTCGACAAGTTAGTCTCTAACTGTTCTGTATAATATATACTGCGATAAAGGTACGACGTAACATAAAACGAGAATATGAGACCTGCACTACTTATACGTTTAATGACGTGTATGATTTCTAATAAATTCCCTGGTAGTAGATCACAATCTGTTAAAATATATTGTTGCTTGTTGTCGAGCCAATTATACCGGGTGTTTCTTTTAAACTGAGACGATCAAATATCTCGAAAAATAGTCACTCTACGGAAAAAATGTCCATAATCAAAATTTAATCATACCGCGGCGGAAATACATTAGTGTAAAAAAATAGTCCCCCACCTCCGCTTTGTAGGTGGGACGGAGGTAACTTTTCACCTAAGATAGGAAGCCATATTTTTTTATTGCAGATACGGATTCTACGGTTCATGATAGATGGCGTTGTAATCGACGAAATTCAATCTTTTCAATTTCTCCTTCTTAGAACACACGCATTCGATTCTGCAATACGTTTGAAATAAAAAACATCACGTTTTCATTGGAAATACTCGAAATTCGTCATCAAAACACAACTGAGAAGTGTGTCTGGTGGAATTTCAGCACACGTATTTCTGATTCGCTCAATCATGTTCTCACGTGTTGTTGGTTTTTGTGTGTAAACTTTGTTTTTGAGGTAGCCCCACAAAAAAAATCTGGCGGGCCAATTTATCGGACCAGCGCTACCGATCCAGCGACCATTGAAATCACGATCAAGTATTTCACGTGCCATCAACGAATAGTGTGCAGGACAAATGTTTCGGTACATTTGACCATTCAGGTTGCCTTCAATAATGTGGGGGCCTATGAGTTTGTTGCCAATTATTCCACACCTCACGTTGACAGTCCAAGGACGCTGATGTTCAACTTGACGAAGCCAGTGCGGATTTGTAACACTCCAATAATGCATGTTGTGTCGATTAACCGTTCCATGGTTTGTAAAAGACGATTCGTCGGAGAACATTATGCAACGAAAAAAATTGGGCTTTTGTTGTATTTGTTCACGTGCCCATTGACAAAAAGTTACACGATTTTGGAAATCAACGCCATGAAGATCTTGGTGTGGATGATACTTGTGCCGTTTAAAATTCTCCAAACACTGGTGAGGGGCAATCCGGAATCGCGAACTATTTCCCGTGTACTAATATGATGATTATGAGCCACTGCTGCCAATACAGCAATTTCATTATTTTCTCCAGTGACTGTTGCTCTACGGGTCCTCTTTTTCGGTTGAACATTTCCATCAGTAATAAATTGTTTGATAGTACGGCCAAATGAAGCACGTGAACGAATCCTATCCGGAAAACGTTGAGCGTAAATAGCAACAGCATTTTCAAGATTTCTGCCAGCTTCTCCATAAACCAGAATCATTTCAATTTTCTCTGGAACAGTTAAACGCTCCATTCTAAAGTATTTTGTCGTTTATTTTGCAATTACGAAAAACATGAAGAATAAGAAATAACACAAACGTCAAATGTGATTTACAAAACTGAATAAAACGTGATGTTTTTTATTTCAAACGTATTGCAGAATCGAATGCGTGTGTTCTAAGAAGGAAAAATTGAAAAAATTGAATTTCGTCGATTACAACGCCATCTATCATGAACCGAACAAAATATTTCATTCAAATCATACGTACTTTTAGTCGTAGATTCCGTATCTGCAATAAAAAATATGGCTTCCTATCTTAGTTTAAAAGTTACCCCCGCCCGACCTACAAAGCGGGGGTGGGGGACTATTTTTTTTGCACTAATGTATTTTTCCCGCGGTATGATTAAATTTTGATTATGGACATTTTTTCCGTTGAGTGACTATTTTTCGAGATATTTGATCGTCTCAGTTTAAAAGAAACACCCGGTATATATGTATGTAAGTAACGGCCAATCCTATAGCCAACAAGTCAAGAAAGTGTTAAGTGGTAAATGTTCAATATGTTCTCTTCATTTTACAACTTTCCTCAGTACGGAATTTTTTGGACAACATTATGTCGTATATAGATGTGATCACTCTTCAGCAGGGATGGGCATTTACGCGTCATCTATTAGTTTCTACGTTGACGTGTCAATAACCAAAATGTCGATAATTTGGACAACTCCAACAGTGATTTTATGAACTATAGGTCTAAACTACGGTGACCAAACTTCTTTAGGATCACTGCGATAACTTTTGAATCACACCTTTCCACATTGTCCAGGACGCAGGCAAAACCAGCCCAAAAGAGTCTTCCAGAGCCACGATGAGGCCTACATAAGGTGGTGATGATTTTGGACGGTTGCAAGAAATTACTTCATTCCAACGAAATTCAGAAAAACTGGATTTAAATCAAAAAAATAGAAGAACCACCTAAACGTTAAGCATTTACTTTTGTGTTCACGGATTACCCTATTTTTTGATAGGGTAAATGAATTTACCGACAATTGAAGTCAAAATTAACTTTTACCCGTGAATTGGTCCGTAGCCTGAATTCAGAAAATTTCGATTTTCATGGTTCCTAAAGTTCAAACGAAACCAATAAATTTCTTGTTTTTTATTGCCATCTCGTGGTTTACCAATACTTTTCAGGACTAGGAAATGAGAATTGCTTCAAATATGAGCGTAGACTATCATAAAAGTTCTACTTAATCCAAAAAATTCCCATTTTCTAGTTTTTCAATAGGAACACTGCTTCAAAAAGTCATAATTCTTTAGAGTTCAAGGCCCTGCAGTTGCAAGAGGATTCGGCTCAAAAATAAATTTCCTGTGTTTACTTAAGCTTTCTTCCGGTTATAGTTATGGTTTTTATGAGACGTGTTATTATATACTTAGTTTTGTAATTAGAGTAGTAGTTACTCTAATTCGAATGTTTAAAATGTACTTGAACAACAATTGTTGCAAGAACAAATGTTCTTGAAAGAACAAATTGTTCCAAAGAAGCACAATTCTTTTCCAAACGGGATACTAGGCTATTGAAAAAAAATCTAATGTTTAACGAAGCTTACTGAAAAGTTCTTCATTTTTCAATAGTAAATAGTAAAACATCTTATTTTGTGAACATCTTAAATGATAACGAAAGATAACATTTAAAAAAAGAGTAAACAAGATCAGGGTAATACATGAGTTGTTCTCTTTTAAAGAGACATTCTGGCCATCCTACCTTCAAGGTTGCTTCACGATTCAAGTGAACCGATATTTACCCTCACTATTACATTCTAGCCCCAAACAATACAATCCTTTAAAATAGCCCAAAAAATTGTATCATTTCCTCTCTTTCAGCTTGGTTCGCGAGGTCGGATATTTAGCCGAACTATTTCCATCCGACCATAAGATCAATATATTTTAGCTTGAAAGAGTTGGAAACGGATGATTTGTTTTGATTATGGATGAATTATTTAGATAATTTCATTGGCTCGGATATAATCGTGAACTAGTGCATACCATTTCAAAGCGCTGTAATATCGTAAGTTATTGTGGTCAGCTTAATTATCGACGTTGACAAAAAACATTCCCAAGTAATCTACGTAATATTTTACGGATCGACAACCGCGTAGACTACATGGTGTAATCTACCTCGCCCATCTCTGCTTTTCAGCAACTAGCATAGAAATATCGGGTGGTGGTACATTTATTGCTGTACTTTTTTCACTTGGTAGCTCGCCAACCATCTTAGTGGTCGAACAAGTCTGCACAAAGATTAGCATCAACAATAGAAGTTTATATATCTATTCAGCCTATATATACCAACCCAATCTGGAAGTGACGTTTCTGGAAATTCTAGTGATGCCATTAATGAACTTATAAATAAGAGAAATTCTTCAGATTTAGTACTAATACTTGGTGACTTCAGGCTACCAAAGCTTGCCTGGAATTGATTTTCGTCGATACTGCATTGTGCCAATTTAAATCAATTGCCTTGAGATCCAATTTAAATCAATTGATGTCTTTTTTACTAATGATGGAATATTTAAAGTTACAGAATCACCAACGCCATTTGTCGTTAATTCATTAGCGAATGGAAATTTGTCGTTAAAGCTTACGTCAATTCTTGGGAGCAGTTAAATGTGATGATATTTTAAATACGAACGATGTAAAGGCTAACGTGAAAGTCATTCCATTGTGCATCAAAGGGCCCAGTTGCCATTCTCTGTGGTTCGATGAACGACTCATAAACTTGTAATCCAAAGAGATCTAACCGATAAATTGAGCGGTGACCGAGAAAAATGTCTTTCAAAAAGGGTTGTCAGGCTTTGAGGAACAATGTGGTCCGAATTACTATCCATTGCGAATTCTGTCGTTATAGTAATCGGAATATTTTCAGATAAATAGAAATGTCAAAAATTACACCAATCTTTAAATCGGGATAAAAAGAGAAGATATTGCATGTTATAGGGAGATTTCAACGATTCCATAGTACGTCATATACTTATCTGTCAAACAACATGGATTCGTACTATAGGCAAATCATCATCCAAGAATGTAGTGAAATTTACTAATAAAACGATCAAAGAAATTGAAAAGCACTATCAGATGGACGTGGTGTACACCGACTGCAGTAAAGCATTTCACTCTGTTTGTCATCGCCAGTCTCCCTGTATTTGGATTTTCTTTCTAATTTGATAAAATGGTTCAGCTCCCATTTATCAAACCGCATTCAATACTCGTATGTGTTAATGGAAATAAGAATTTCAAACAGAATTACATTAGGTTCTTGATCAAATGATGGGACAACATTAGAGCAAAAGCGAACGTAATGTTTGGATTTCTCAATTGATGGACCAGTGAATTCCAAGACAGGTCTAGATTATTGACGCTGTACTTCGCCTATAAGATTCCCAAGTAGAGTATAGGGCAATCATCTGGAGTCCTTACTATTCAATTCATATCAATAGAATTGAAGGCGCATTCAAAAAAAAATCCTCTTGTTTCTACTGAAGAAAACTAACTTAAACGAAAATATCCGCTAAGCTACGTCTAAAACAGGATGCCAAGACCATAAAATCTGCACTTTTGAAAATGAATGGATTCGGGCGCTGCCTTTATATAGGAAACGTTGTTTGGCTATATTGATTCACCTTACAACACTGAAAATATTTCAATTCTTGTTTCTAGGTAGAAGGCTCCGGTTTCATTGATTTTTGGATCTGGAACATCATTCCACAATTTATGTCATACTTTATGTATACGTACGAGTAAATGTGAATTATAGCGCGTTTGGGATACTTCTTATAAATTAACTGAACGGTATGCATCACACAAAAATAATTTGATTGAAGGTCATTTGAAGGTCACCTTTTTTAATAATTAAAACAGTTTTAAAGGCCATTACTGGCCCCTTACTGAGTCAACAATTTGGCTCCAGCGGTTTCGATTCCGAGCATGGTCTTCATACTGTCTAAGACAATCTGACCGAGCCATCGTCGCCTGCAACGACCTCTGCGCCTACCATATGGTGGCTCTCCTTTCAGAGATCGCTGCACAATTCGTTCCGGATCAGTACGCAGAACGTGCCCGAGCCAGCGTACTCGCTGAGATCTTACTTCATGTACAATATCGGGGATCTTCATAAGATCTCTGATCTCGATATT
Organism: Tipula unca; assembly: GCA_951394425.1. Classification (NCBI taxonomy): domain Eukaryota; kingdom Metazoa; phylum Arthropoda; class Insecta; order Diptera; family Tipulidae; genus Tipula; species Tipula unca. The sequence goes on from OX596380.1 coordinate 207,163,372, forward strand.
GTACAAAGGTAAGTACCATCTATTTCGCGTTTTGGGCCGTAAATCATACACATGACTCTTCTCTCAAATGTTAGCCGATGTCACAGGTCACTCAAATTTAATGGACACGAAATTTTAGCCAGCGCTGAATGGCTCGACAAAAAAACGACACGGAATTCTAATTTTGGTGAAATATCAGGTGAAAATCATTATCCTGTAATGTTAATACTGCTACTACATTTACAAGCAATTAAAGATCATTGCATTAAGTGATTTTTTACCGGAACAAATTTGTAACTGTCTGTAACTGTATACAAAGGATTCCACAAAAAAAGCAAATTCTGCCGTTTTTCAAAAGACTGCTTCTGGAAAGAAGGCCATGAAGGAAAGAGTCACCATTATGCCGAACTAGTATTGTATTACAAGTCCTCTAGAAATGCTTGGTAAACATCTGCGCTCTTCAAGGAGTGGTACAACGAACTTTTCATTCCTCAACAGATTGTTGTCACTTGAAAGCTAAAGGATTATCAAGAAAAGCGATATTATTGGTGGATAATACCACCTGCCGTGGCACAGCAATCACTTTTTCCAACATTGTAAACTGTTTTGCAAACAATACCCTCTTGTTGCAGCCCTTTAACCGAAACATCATAAAATCTCTTAAACACGGTATCAATTTAAAACACGTGGCATTTTTCATTGTTTATGCCTATAATAAACTCCCAAAGTCAGTTGTCAAATGTTCATTTAAACATCTGTTTTCATCGATTGACGAAGTTTAATTCAACACACCAGCTGATTATTTTTCGAAAGAGAACAATATCCTCCTGGGTATTGCCCAAAAATAATTTAACGGAGAACGAAAGAATGGAATGGGTGGCAACTAGAGAAACGTGGCTTTAAAATTAAAGCATTTCTGAGTTTAAAACGATTTCACACAAATAAAATTTTCGATACGAAATGCAAATAAGTTTTTTAATCCAGTAGAAAACTTTTCTGATTAAAAAAACATTTTTTTGTTTTCGCCAGTTTTTATATAAATTTCCAATTAATTGTCAGATTGTAGAATCTGTCTACAAAACACCTTTTAAGTCGTCAAGAGCACACGAACAATTTAAATTAGATTATTAACAAGAAAATAGCCAGACACAAAACTTCAAACCATTTATTCAACTCAAAAAAACGTAATGGCTGTCATAATTCCGATCTTGGACGATGCAGAAGATATAATTCTGACGAATCCATTTCCACAAGGACCACCAAACGGGTGTCGAAAGCAAGTGAAACCACTGAGTAGTATAACAAACAGCTAGTCGAAAGATACTCAGTTATTACTAAACGCTAAACGTCAATCCATTTACTGCAGAAGAGTTGGACGCGTTGCAAGATATAAAAATTGAGGAAGGAACGTATGACTCTTGACAAATTTGCACTAGCTTAGAATTTGCTCAGGCGTTCATCATTTGGAACATGAAACTTGTAACCGACAAAAAACATAAAAGTTTCCTACTATAAAACAGTAAGTATGTTCCTAATTAAAAAAAAGGAACTGGTAATTCTATGAACAAGACTCCACAGACAGAGCGGAAATTAAAACGTACTGTACAATAAAACAAAAGGAGCTGTTCTTGCAGCTTGGAACATAACTCACAGTTTGTTTCAACGGACAGAAATAGGAACTATTTTATAGATTTACCGCTAGAACTTCGTTGAAAGAAATGTACATTTGCAAAAAATTTGGGGGGGTCTGTGATTTGTAGCTACAAAATTTGCAATTTGCTGAAAAAAATTACAGCCGATTTTACAATACAGGACAAATATCTGGAAAGGCACCCTGAAACGTCAGGCCACAAGTAGCTGCCTTGGTTGCCTATATGCTTAAAACCGAAAGTACTTTAACGTACACGAAAATCCTTTAACAAAAAACCGACATTAGGGCTACGCTGTAGAAATAAATAAATTTTCAAGCAAAGAAACAAACTTTCGAACAAAATTTTTAATAAAACGTATACACGATTACCCCGTGACTCCGTATTTGGATCACTTTGCTATTGCGAAAGATTAAAAAGTCCAGCATGTCGAATCTACTATCTGCCAAAACTTCCTATAATTTGTTAATTTTTTTTATTTTTATTTAATTGAAACCCATAAGGATTTCGCACTCAATACCGGGACGGCATTTACAAGTTCAGGTATAGGGCAGTTTCATAAGACTTATACTAAATCTGTAAGCATGTTGCATGTTACTGAGTGGGAAGTTAATTAGGTGCTTGTCTTTAATAAATCTGTAGACGATTCTTTCTATAAAGCTTTAAGAAAAGTTTAAGACAGACGAATAGGCCGAAAAGACTTGGGATCCGTATAATCGGATTTGCCAGCCTTCGGAATAAAAACAACTCTACTCCTGCTCCAGGATTTTAAAATACCATCAGGCCAACCAGCCTTATAAGGTGCAAAGGAAAACAGACTCCACCGTAGAACATCGTAATTGGTCAGCTTATAAGACAAGTTCGAACCAGAAGCCACAGAAGGAACCTTAATGAATTCGGTAGTAACATCATCTGAGTTGATATTGGCATAACCAGGGGAATGAACAGATAAAACCAGCTCACCAACTTCTCTATGACAGGAGGTAAGCTGGCCGTCAGGTAGACGAAGAGTATCAGGTCTACAAACATCATAATCTTAGCCAAGGCTTTATTTAGTCTTGCCTCCGCCGACAGGGTATTACGTGCCACTAAGAAATTATCCCAATCAATCTGGCGATTGAAGTTTTTTGAACCGTCATCCTCAAAAACATGAGAACATCATCCGTCATACTCCAATCAAAAATTAAATCAAAATTATATCAATGATGTGCATAAACTGATGTCAATATAGTTGAACAAAGAAGATCCCCTCTGATTAATATTCGTACTACCCCAAATCGAGTGATAAGCATTAGGATCACATGCGATTACAAGAGGGATGTGCTTATCCTAGGATGTGCGAGCACCATCTTAGTGCAGAAATTATTAGATATTAAAGTGATGAGCACTGCCGAAAGATCAGCCGAGCTACACTCATGAATGAGGGATTAAGCATTAATGTTGTTACCAATAAAAATGCACGTCCGAGTTTTATCGACAGAATTTTTATAAAAAAATCTGCCATTATTACAATTCAGTCTAGAAACAGCCCCAGCAAGAAGATATGGTTCCTGAATTTGACATTAGAGCATGGCCAACATTTGAAGTCCAGCATAAAAAAAAATAAAACATTTACGAACCAGAGATGATTCAGTTTAAGGTTGGTTGTTGCGACCCGAGGATCCTCGGGCAGACCAGAGATCCATGACAGTGAAAGAAGCGGCTTTGGGGATCGTCAACTGATAGCTGACAACCACTCCAAATTTCTTTCATTTCGGAGACTTGCCCGCTAAGCCACTTGTAGTTGCACCTAATGCACCTGCAGATGAAGACACTAACCGAGACATAGCACCAGACCTAGAACGCCAAATTTCTTCGTCGATGAATCGGCGACTACATTTGCGTACGAGCGTGGTTTTTTTTCACCTTGGCTGAAGACGCTGGCGACGACGCTTGCTCAGATGTCTCGATCCCGTGAGATGGCTGGCCCCGCCATGGGTCCGCCGCCAGCCGAGTTGAGGAACAGACTCTCTGTACCCGACGGAATATCGGAGTTGCAACCGGCACTAACATGGTCATCAAACTCGCTGTTGGATTCCAGTAGTACAGTCGGATCCATGTCAACTCTTTTCACTAATAATGTTTTACACACCTGGAACACATGAAAATGAGAAGCGGAAAAGACAAGAGAAAGAGAGAAGAAACTAAACGTCGAATTTAAACGTAACAGAAAAATGGTACGGTAAACCTTTCGAGCGCGAAACCGCTAGGCGAAAAAGAGAAAGATTTTAAATGAAATCCAAAAAATATAAAAACAAAAGTTTTTCAAGTTAGTTAAAGAAGAATCGCATATGAGAGTTGAGTATCTTAATCCTGGTCTTGAAAACCAAGACTACCAACTTATGATAAATTTTAATAAAATTGCAAGCATAGTTTTGAATTATGATTGACTCGTATATAATAGAAGATTTCACAAATTGTATCCCGAATGTATATATAGATGTCTCTACTGTATTCTTCTCACATTTTTCGCCGATAAGGATAATCGATTAAAAATTAAATTGAAAATTGTAAATTTGCACTTACCTTCAATGGTCAATTTATTCAAGTGACACTGGATGGCCAATTGAATACGTCCACGACGTTCAGTATGATCGCAGCCGCATAAATTTGGAACACTTTCTTCGCATCGTTTGTGTACGTTCATGTCACATGCTAAATTAAGTTTGGTTCAAAAAATTTTTTTTTGGTGGATGAGGGAAGAAAAAAGAAAATCTATTAATTTTATAAAATCGAAATAAATATTTTTAATTTTAGTAGAATATATGTATGTGTTAGTACTAAATATTTAATAAAAGTAATTAGTAATTTAATTAGTTTAATTATAAATTTAATATCTAGATTATTTTGCTTTTTTCATTTTTTTTTAAGTTTATTTGGTTTTATTAGTTAACATAAAACGGTTTTAAACATTTATAATATATAGAATGACAGATAGAAGGGTGGGGGGTTTGAAGAGGATTTTATAGTTTTGTATTGTATAGCAAAAATACTTAAAGGAGTTATGGTTTAATATGTGTTACATTGTAGCGTTGTGTAGCATTGTGTATCAATATTATAGTTTTGTGTAAAGTGAGAGCGTGTGTTTGGCAAAAAAAAAAAATCAAAAAAATGTAAAAACGGAACAACATAAGAATGAAAATCGTTTTTCACCGCCGCCGTGTTAAACAAATCATTTATAATATTATACTTAAGGACCATTAAAATATTTATGGCTCCTAAGCTCCATTATTATACATAAATTCGGATACATACATACCATATCATCTCGTTCTGTCCCAATATTGATCATAATTTAAAATTAAAATTGGCAAAACATGTCCTAAGCTAATAAAAGCAATATTTTCCAATTTAATCTCGTTTTGCTGTTCACATACGTTGTAACATCCGATAAAATAAATAAATCCTTGTGTAAGTTTTTTTTTTACTATGCTCAAGTTATATATCCTTATCAGTTGGTTCGTCTACATACAACACACACATACACAAATATTCCTTTTGAAAAAATAACTTACATACATATGTATGTATGTACACATCCGGCAGAAAACAGACAGACATATACTGTATTTGTTAACGTTTGTTGATATTTTTGTTGTTAAATGGCTTAAGTTAAAAGGACACAATATCATTCTCATCTTCGTCATCCGATAACATCACCATCAGAAAAAAAATTATTATGAAAAGCACAGTATACAACAAAAAGCTCATCCGATGAAACAAAAAAATACAAAATAAAAACGTAAAGAAGAAGATCCTTTGTACAACAACAATACGCAAAAAGGATAATAAAAACAAAAGAAAATTTAATGATTTTATAAATTTGAAGTAAATTGAAAAAAAAAAACAAAAAAATGTTTTTCAATTTTTGTGTTTTTTTGGGAAAATTGAAAAATCATAAAAGTTATATTTTGATTATGGAAATTGGATGATGTATTTGTGTGTGTAGACATTAGGTTTTTGCTGATTGTTAAGACATTTATTACAACCTTTTATAAGTTTTAAGTTATTTTCTTTTATATACTTTTGGGGGAAAAATTTATTTCAAAAAATTTTAACAGTCGATATTTTATTATAAATGTTGTAACGTTGATTATGATGATGATGAGCTTTATGCTGAACTGATACATATACATATATATAAAGAAAGGTTTGGGCTGATTTTTATGACCGGATATTGAACGATTTTATATGAATGTCTAATGATATACAAACTTGAAATTTGAAAATAAAATTTAATAATTCCCAAAAAGTTAGTTTCCTTCTTCTCTTCAAACACAAAGATTCTTTGAACTCTTAAAACTTACAAATTTAAACTTTAGACAAAATAATTCATAATCCTGAAACATGTGGGAGGTAAAGTCAAATTCTGGATATTTTAAAGTCGTTAACACTTTATAAGACTCATTTTTGTAGCGAGTCCATTATTTCTTGGCAACTAACTATTCGATTTATTTTCTATACTTTCTAAAAAATGTTGGCACTGATATTACGTATATACGAGTTATCACGTACAATATTCTCTAACTCCTAATGGACAATTTCAGGCATTAGATTTTATTTTGCGGGATTGAAGCCAATTTAGAATTTGGCGATATTTCAAAATTATTATAAACGATGTTGTGTTGTATGTACAGGGATAATTAGAACGGCAGACGAGGTTTTCTTTTAATCGATTTTGTCGTAAGATTTGATTGCACGTTATATGCAGCAATCCTTCATAATTTACGATCAATAGAGCTCCATCTATGGTCAATTTATAAATTAACCGATCAATAATCGATTGAGTCATAGATTTATTTCGATAAAATTGAAAACCTTCTAAAATTGTCAACTTTCAGAAATTTTTCTTATAATTCGAAATTCATCAATCAAGAATTTTCTAAATTCAACTTTTTTAAATTTTGGATATATTGAATGCAAGTTCTGTTACGAAATTTATGAAGTAAGAACTGGGTACAGAAAAAAATTAAATGTTTAAAAATTTTAGAAAAAATCGAAAATTTAAAATGTTCAAGGAGTTCAAGGAATTAAAACTTAACAATTTGGAAGTTCAAAAATGTAGAAAGTATAATTTAAAATTCGAAATTTAAAAACTAAATTTTAAGGACTCTTAAGAAATTAATTTATTTTGTCTAGAATTAAATAATTTTATCTACTTTTATCATAACTCTTGAGTTGAAGTATTAAAGACATAGGTGAATGAACTAAAACTTAAGCAGCCTTTGATTTTTTTTCTAAAATTTTGGATTCCCTGGATTTAGGCATGAATGATTTTAAAATTCAGATATGCATGTTAACAATTTACAAAATACTATTTTAATTCTGTGGCTACTACACAATAATTTAAGAATTTAAAATTTAACGTTTAGGGAATTTGTAAATTAGGAAATTTAGGACTCTACAAATTTATGAATTCAAAAATTGTACAAAACTAAATTTTTTTAAATCTTCAGTTAAATTATTTTGAATTAAAAAAATTAACAAATTAAAAATAAGGGACTGAAAATTTCAAACATTTTTAATATTTTAATTCATTTGTATATTTCGCGATGGCATAATTATAAATAACGATTCGACATAATATATGAACAAATATACGTATTAAGAACAAACAGAGTGTGTTCACATGAAATTTAGAAATCAAAAATTTTGCGGAAATTTAGGAATGACATAAAAAGTTAAGAATTCAAATATTAATAAATTTAGGGAATTGGAAAAAATATAGATTAACTAATGAAACAACAAATTTGTATGCAATTCAAATGTAGAATACTTAAGGAATTTAGGAATCTGAGAATTTGGTAGTTATGGATTTTTAAACATTTGAAAATTCAGGAATGAAGAATAAATAATATTTTGAATTTCGGAATTAATAGATGAATATTTAAACTATTTTTAAAAAACTAATCTAAGATTTGAAAAACTTTTTATTTATTTTACTAATCCAAATAAATCTAAAATTGTTAAAATAAATTGAGTAATACAAATTCGATTTTGGAAATTTTCTAAAGGTTTAAAAATTTTCTTGCTAGATTAAATATTTCAGTTTAGAAAATTTAGGCAAATTGTGTTGGAATTAAGAATCACAAAAATCAGCAAATTGTTTAAAAATTCAAAATTTATTAAATAATTTTAAAATTTAGTTTCGGAAATTTAAGATTGACAAATTTTAAAAATTTAGTACATATTTAGAATCAGTAAATATTCAAAAATTTTATGAAATTCAAAAATTTAAATTACATACTTTCGGAATTTCGGAAGCTTTTTGTAAATTTAGAAGTATCAAAATAAAAATTAAAGGATTAAGGGATTAAAATTTAACAATTTTAGAATTAAGAGGGAGCAGATTTGCTATATGAACAATTTAAAAATTTCAAAAAATTTGTATGTTCAGGAATAAAGAATCAATATATTTCGAATTTTAGAATGAATAGATGAAATTTTAAACTATTTTTAAAAAAATTATTTTGATTAAATAAAGGAAATGTTGAATTCTAATAGTGGAAGGAGTTTGAAAGTTTAGCTGGTTTTTGAGTAGCAAGTTTATACATAATTAATTTAAAAATTCAGAGAAGTTATCAATATTTTTAAATTACTAATAATAACAGTGTTAAAGGCCATTACTGGCCCCTTACTGAATCAACAATCTGGCTTCAACGGTTTCGATCCTGAGCTTGGTCTTCATACTGTCTTAGACAATCTGAAGAGGCCAAGTCGTTCTCTACATCGTGGAGCCATCGTCGCCTGCAACGACCTCTGCGCCTACCATATGGTGGCTCTCCTTTCAGAGATTGCTGCACAATTCGTTCCGGATCAGCACGCAGAACGTGACCGAGCCAGCGTACTCGCTAAGATCTAACTTCATGTACAATATCGGGGATCTTCATCAGATCTCTGATCTCGAAATTGTACAGAGCTCGGTATGTACCATCTATTTCGCGTTTAGGGCCGTAAATCACACGCATGATTCTTCTCTCAAATGTAAGGAGCCATCTCTCGTACTCATCCGTCACCGTTTTAAATTACTAATACGACGAATTTTAATTTCGCATGTTCGGAATTTATAAATTTGTAAATTTAACAAACCTTAAATAAAGGAATTCAGGTATTTTTTGAAAAATTGAAACATTTTAAAAAAATAATAGGAAATTTTGAAATAAAAATTGTTTCAAAAATTTTTAAACTTATCCAAAAAAAAATTTAAATTTTAAAAATATATTTAAAAATTAAAATTCGATTTTGGAAATTTTTAAAATGTTTGAAAATTTTCTTGTTGGATTATATGTTTCAGTTTATAAAATATAGAAAAATTATATTTGAATTAAGAATCACAAAAATTATAAATTGTTTAAAAATTCAAAATTTATTAAACAGTTTTAAAATTTGGTTTCGGAAATTTATGATTGACATATAAAAAATCAGGGAATTCAGATATTTCTAAATTTTAAAAATCTAGAATTTAGAATCAGTAAATATTCAAATACAATTGTATGAAATTCAAAATTCAAATTACACACTTTCGGAATTTGGGAATCTTAGAAATTGGTGGTTACGAAATTTATAAATGTTCGATTCAGAAGTATAAAAAATTAAAAAATGTGCTTTATGGACATTTTAAGAAAATTTATAAATTTCTAAGTTCAAGGATGAAGAATAAATAATATTTCGAATTTTGGAATTAATAGATGAAGATTTAAACTATTTAAAAAAAATTAATTTAATTTTGATAAAATAAAGGAATTGTTGAATTCAAAGAATTCAAGAAATTTTAAATTTAAGCTGGTTAGAATTGGTTGTAAATTTTGAGTAGCAGATTTATACATAATTAATATAAACATTCAGACAAGTTTTAAAAATTTTTAAATTACTAATACGACGAATTTTAAATTAAAATTCGATTTTGGAAATTTTTAAAATGTTTAAAATTTTCTTGCTGGATTAAATGTTTCAGTTTGGAAAATTTAGGCAAATTATATTTGAATTAAGAAACGCAAAAATCAGTAAATTGTTTAAAAATTCAAAATTTATTAAACAATTTAAAAATTTGGTTTCCAAAATTTATGATTGACGTATAAAAAATAGGAAATTCAGATATTTCCAAATTTTAATAATCTAGAATTTAGAATCAGTAAATATTCAAATACAATTTTATGAGATTCAAAATTTAAATTACATACTTTCGGAATTTGGGATTCTTAGAAATTGGTTGTTACGATGGTAGATTAAGAAGTATCAAAATAAAAAATTAAAGGTTTCCGGCGTTAAAATTTTACAATTTTAGAATTGAGGGGGAACAGATTTGTTATATGAACAAATTAAGAATTTCTAAAATTATGTACATAAGTACAGGAATGAAGAATAAATATACTTCGAATTTTGGAATCAATAGAAGAAAATTTAAACAATTTTCAAAATTTTTATTTAATTTTGATAAAATAAAGGAATGTTGAATTCTAATAATTCAAGTAATTTTAAATTTTAGCAGGTTAGATTGTTTTGGAAATTTTAAGTAGTAAACTTATATATAATTAATTAAAAAATTCAGACAAATTTTAAAAATTTAGAAATTACTAATACGAACATTTTTAATTTAATTTAATTTTGTAAATTATAAAGGAATAAAGGAATTTAGGTATTTTTTGAAAATTTGAAACATTTTAAAAGAATATTAGGAAATTTTGAAATTAAAATTGTTTCACAAATTTCTAAACTAATCCAAAAAAATTTAAAATTGAATTTTGGAAATTTTTAAAATGTTTAAAATTTCCTTGCTGGGTTAAATACTTCAGTTTAGAGAATTTAGACAAATTATATTTGAATTAAGAAACACAAAAATCAGTAAATTATTAAAAATTTCAAAATTTATTAAACAATTTAAAAAATTAATTTAATTTTGATAAAATAAAAGAATTGTTGAATTCTAAGAGTTGATGAAATTTTAAATTTTAGCAAGTTGGATATTTTTTAAAATTTTGAGTAACAGATTTATACATAATTAATTTAAAAATTCAGTTTTAAGTTTTAAAAATCTAGAAAATACTAATACGATATTTAATTTCGCGTATTTCGAATTTATTAATTTGTAAATTTATCAAACCTTATATAAAGGAATCTAGCTATTTTGAGAACATTTGAAACATTTCAAAAAATACCAAAATTAGAATATTAGGAATTTTGAAATTAAAATTTTTTGGAAATTTTTAAACTAATCTAAGAAATTTATTAATATTAGAATTAAGAGGGAACAGATTTGTTATATGAACAATTTAGGTATTTCTAAAAATTCGTAAGTTCAGGAATGAAGAAAATTTCGAATTTTGGTTAATAGATGCAAATTTAAATTATTTTTAAATTAGTTTAATTTTGATAAAATAAAGGAATGTTGAATTCTAAGATTTGAATTTTTTTTTATGTTTAACAGGTTAGACTTTTTTTAAATTTTGTAGTAACAGATTTATACATAATTAATTTAAAAAATCAGACAAGTGTTAAAATTTTTAAAATTATTAAATTGTTAATTTAGGAAACCTTAAATTAAGAAATCTTATTTTAATTTAATATTTGATAATTTGAAACTTTCAAAAAATAAACCAAAATTTAGAATACGAGTATGTATTAGGAAATTTGGAAATTAAAGATTTTTCAAAAATTTCTAAACGAAATAATTAAAATTCGATTTTAGAAATTTTAAAATTGTTTAAAATTTTCTAGCTCGATAAATATTTCAGTTCAGAAAATTTAGGCAAAATATGTTTGAATTAAGAATAACAAAAATCAGTAAATTGTTAAAAAATTCAAATTTTATTAAACAATTTAAAAACTTGGTTTTGGAAATTTACGATTGACTTATAAAAAATCAAGGAATTCAGATATTCCCAAATTTTAAAAATTTAGAATTTAAAATCAGAAAATATTTAAATAAAATTTCACGACATTCAAAAATTTAAATGTTATTTAAATTTTTCGGAATTTAGGAAACTTTTTGTAGATTTAGAAGTATCAAAATAAAAAATTAAAGAATTCCAGCATTTCAATTTAACAATTTTAGAATTAAGAAAGAATAGATTTGCTATATGAACAATTTAAGAAATTCTAAAAATTTGTAAGTTAAGGAATGAAGAATAAATATATTTCGAATTTTGCAATTAATAGATGAAAATTTAAAATTATTTTAAGAAATTCATTTAATTTTTTAATTAAAATTATGAAATTGTTGAATTCTAAGATTTGAAGAAGTTTTAAATTTTAGCAGTTCATATTTTTTTTAAAAACATGAGTAGCAGATTTATACACAATTAATTAAAAAAATTAGAAATTACTAATACGAAGAACTTGTAAATCGCGTATTCGGAATCTAAAAATTTGAAAATTTGAAATTTTTCAAATAATAAACCAAATTTTAGAAGATTAGGAATATTGAAATTAAAATTTTTTCGTAAATTTCTAAACTTATTCAAAAAAATTTAAAATTATAAAAATAAATTTAATAATTAAAATTCGATTGCGGAAATTTTCAAAATGTTTGAAAATGTTCTTGTTGGATTAAATATTGCAGTTTAGAAAATTCAGGCAAATTATGTTCGAATAAATTAAAAATTAAAAATTTATTAAACAATTTTAAAACTTGGTTTCTGAAATATATGATTGATATACAAAAAAACAGGGAAATACCTGAATTCCAAATCTTAAAAATTTAAAATTTAGAACCAATAAATTATTAAAATAAAATTTTATGAAATTCGGAAGTTTGTGTAAACCAAACAATTTAAAAATTAAATTATTTGAGAATAATAAGATATTGAAATTGAACAATTCCAAAATTTAAAGAGAAAAAAATCGGATTTAGAATAATTAAGAATTTAAGAATCAAGAAACTAAAAAATTTTGGATTTCTAAGATTTCAAGAATTTAAAAATTCAAAAAAATATTTATTTTTTAAGTTTTGAATTGTGTTTTTAATTCAGATATGCATGTCCAAATGTATAGCTATTTAATAGTTCAATAATTTTACAATTTTCTAAAAATTTAAATTATCAAAAAAAAAAATTAAACATTTTTGAAATTTCAAAATTTATTAATTTTAAAATTTATCGTTTATAATTAGGAAATAATAAATTTGTATGCAATTTACAAATTTAAATTAAAGTTTTAAAGTTCATACACTAAAATTTAACAATTCTTGAATTAAAATAAAATAAATCGGAATTTAAGAATTATCATATATAAAATTTAAAAATTCGGAATTCAGAAACTAAAATTTCAAGAAAAATTTAAAATTAATTTATGCGTGGTTAAAATTAAAGTAAAGTGAATGATTTGAGAATTACGCAGCAATTTAGGATCTTTAAGACATTTAGCAATTTAGGAATGCCGATATGGCAAAATTTAAATTTTATTTTAAAACTAATGGAATTTTATTATTAAGCCTCTGAAAATATTTCAATAAATAAAACTAACCGAAAATTTTGAATATTTGATGTAAGAAATGAGGAAACTAAGAAATTCGAGTTAGTATTTCACTTTAGAAAATTCCGATTTCGAAAATTTTAACAAATAAGATATTAAATAAATTCGAATTGCAAAAGTTTTCAAAAATTGAAATTTAGAATTTGATAAACTCAGTAAATAACAATTTTTTTGGAATGCAACAAAAAAAACACAAAGTTACAGAGTTTAAAAATTATAATATTTGGGAATTTAAAAATTAGATTTAAGAATTTGGCAGTTTAGAACTACTAATAGAGAATTAAAAAATTAGAACTAAGAATTTCATTAGATAGATATTTCAAATTTCGAAACTTAATTAAATCAGATAAACATAATTTTGAGAATTCCAGAATTTAAAATTTAAAGTTTTGATTCAGAACTTTACCAGTTAAAAATTAAAAAAATTTGAGAAAATAATTAAATTTTTATAAATTTATTGGAAAGGCAGCACTTTTGCTTTAGAATTTAGGAAAACAGTTTCAGAATTGGGTAAGGTTACAAAAAATGTTTAAGATTTTTTTAGATAAACACTTGAAAGTTCATTAAGAATTATGATATTTATGAAATATTAGAATGTCCGAAAATCGTAGTATGTTTTGTAACATAATAAACGTGTCTAGCATACCGCCGTTCCTCTTGACACCAGATAATCAGCTTCGAATTATTTGTTTTGTTTATATAAACAAAATTAGTCTCAGCCCAACACCGATTTCATATACCGACCGGCACACAATAAATTCCTTACACGAACTAATTTAATGGTCAATCATTTCACCTAAAGTTGATTTCGTAATATGAACTTACCTTTGGATTTCGAAATCGTCAAAATTCCCAAATATTTATAAATTTAATAGCCTACAGTGTTATACCAAAATAAAATTGTTTAAAATTCCAAAACAAAAAAAACCTTCATAAAAAATAAAAATTAAACTGCTAAATGTGATTCCTTCATTTTAAATTCTTTCCGCATGATTTTCCATCAACATCGTATCATTTTGAAACGAAAAAAATCCCCCCCAAAAAAAAACAGCTGACCAACCCACACCCACATACATACATACACATATATAGATAATTTCCATCCATCAATTATAAATTAAAAGCTTTCACATCACAATAAACTTTTCGTCTTGCTGTGTTTGATGATGATTTTTTCTTGTTGTTGTAATTTTGGGTCATCTTTTTTTAGTTTTTGGGTGCTTATCTGTTTTATTCTTCATATGTTCGTTGTCAATTTATTATGCGTTGGGAATAAAAAAAATCCTTTTGATCTAAATTTAACTTTCATTTTCCAGATTCATATCACAACAACAACAGCAACAACAAAACATTAACATAACGATAATAATAATTAGATAACACATAAATAAATCAAGGCTATACAAAAAACAAATGAAATATTGTTTGTTGTTCATTTTAACGGTCAGTTAAATTTATTTGTACTCGTACATAATATAATAATGGCGGACCCAATGTGTTACATTTGTCCTTTTTAGATTTGGATTATTTCCCAAAGGGATAATTATCCCGATTTGTTCATTTCTTTTACATTTTTTTGGTTTTTCTCGTTGTTTAAGTACATACGTATATATGGCAGCCATTTTGTTCAGAACACGTGTATTTGTTTTTTTTTGTAGGTTATGTATCAATATATAATTTATAATGTAATATGTGTGTTGTGCAATATATTTCTTGATAGTTTTTATTTATTTATACAAGAGATGAAATAGATAAAGGTGATAGACATGCTAGCAATATACATATATGTATATATTGTACACATTTATAAATAATATATTTTTGTTGGTTAGAGAGAGAGAGAGAGAGAGAGAGAGAAAAAAGAATACAAGTAAAATAAAAAATAAAAAAATTTAAATTCGAAAGAACAAAACAAAAGAATTGTGGAAAAACTTAAAAATTATAGAAAATAATTTTTTCTTTTTAACATTATGTATATTGGAAATTTCTTTTCTTAACAGATGGCAAATTTTGTTTTCGTCTATTATTTAACAACAAAATAATAAAAATAGTTTTGATTTATATTTTACAGTGACGGTTCTGAAATTTTGAAGTTTTTCCTTACCCCTAAATTGATACTGTAAATTCTGTTTAAAAATTATATTTAGGATTCTCTATTATTTTCTCAATTGTTTTCTCTATGGAAATTCTAGCTTTAAGCTGCAATTTGATAAAACTGAATTTTTAAAAGTTCTAACCCTAAATAATTAATCTAACATTTAATTTTAAAATTTTAGTTCGGACCTCTAAAGTTATTCCGAAATTATATTCAAATAAATTCTATTTCCAATCTAGCTGAGGGCCACAATTGCGACCACTTTGGTCTACCTCATTGACCACCCTTCAAAATTTCAGAACCCCATTTTTAACTCAATTAAATTCCAATAATTTTATACAAATTTTCACTGAGTGTACATATTTACAAAAACGCTTTAAAATATAAAAGCTCCACAAAATAATTAAAAAGTTTTTTTTTTGTATTAATTTTTACACCATTTCGGATTATAAAATCACGCGCGTCCACCCACTTTGCGAAGTAGGGTGACACAAAATCCTGTTTATAAGTAGATTATTTCCTTAAAAAAAAAAAATTTCTTGCTTTGTGTGTGTGTGTGTGTGTGTGTGTGTGTGTGGGAGAAATAAAAGTTTGGTATTTTGTGTAAATATGGTTACCGAGCAACAATCAGCCCAAAGATTGAAAGTATATAGAAATTTGATACGGTTTATTTTGTTATTTGTATATATATAAATCTTAAGATGTTGGTTTTGTTAAAATTAAAAACAGACAACAGAAAAAAAAACAGTATAATCATAATATTAATAATAATGATAATAGTAATCGTAATAATAAACCAAACCAAAAAAAGAAATGCTTAAATTTATAAATGAGATTGTCTTGCGTTACATTCTGCTACTTCATTATGTCAGTATTATAGTGAAAATGGAAAATTGTTATTGTCTGCATGTTCTGTCTGTTTTGTACACACTGATATTTTGCTCGTTTAGCTGAGAAGGTGTTTAGTTTTGTAAATATATATATATATATATATATATATAGGGGTAGCACTATATTATATTTAGGGGTGGTATGAGAATGTTGATGTTAATACTTTAAGCTTATAGTTGTGTTGTTGGAATTATATGGAAGATCAAAAACTTAATCGGATGAATTTAATTTTGTATATATAAAAGGCTTCGTGTTAAGATAACATGTATCTATCTATGCGCATATTTTACAGCCAATTTTAGTTCTATTATCAACCGTCAACAAGAAAAAAATGAAGACTTTTAACGTTTAATTATTTCCTTTTGTCGATGGTATATCGTCGTCGCATATTAAACATAAACCAATATCGTAAATTTTATGAGTTTTTTTTACAGCTATCTGATGTGCCGTTTAATTACGTATTCCGGCATTAATAATTTGCTTTTTATAGATTAGCCTAGACTATATAATAAATAGCTAAAAATAGTATGTTCGGAATTTATAGCTATAAAAACTGGCTGGCATATATTCCAAAATTGGTCTATACATAATTTTTTAGTGTCATGATTAATTCGAATAAGTTTGTCTAAAAATTAATAAATTTCACTATAATTTATGATAATTTGAGCAACTGAATGATGCCCATTCTAATCTCTATTGAGCTACTATTATTTTTAAATTTGCGGAAATTTATGAGCAACTGAAAATAGTTTTGACAAGTCAACAATTTTGCTATCTTTATTTTGGCGGTATTTCTCAAATCAGCAACTTAAAGTAAAAGTCAATAAAAGTTTGTAGCTCAATATGATTTTCAAATTGATTTAAAAACTTTAGTTATTCATCGAACACAAAAAAACCTAGTATATAAATTGAGCTACTTTTTATTTTAGAGATTTAATAATTAAAATTTCTGGGTATCACTCTTTTATAGCAAATGAGTGTAATTTGGATGAACAATCTTCAAACTTACTCTATAAACATCATATTGAGCTATTAAATCAATTGTAAATTTTTAAATTACATGATAATTTAAAATAAGTTGTAATGAAATTAAAATATTCGAGCAACTGGTTATAAGTTGCCTGCTGTGGTCCATTATTCATCATTTTCCTTGTAATATTTAGCTCAACTATATTTTGATTTGCTCAATAATTTAGTTATATGCGGATTGTTGAAAAAATAATGCTCAATGTTTATTTTGAAATTTGAATTATTCAGAACAGAAAATTAGTAAATAAATTAAGTTACTTTTTACTTTGGAGACTTGCTCTTTCAAATAGTCGAAAATCCGCATATATGGTGAATCAATAATTTGGGAGAATCGGGTTAGTACTAGTATCTCAATAATGAGTAAATATTATAAAAATGAAGTTTCTCAACTGTGTCTTATCTGGTTTAGTTGCAATTTCAAACTTGAAGAACTTTTTCTTATTCGAATATTTTGTTGAAAATAAACATTAAATTATATTGTCAAAAAAAAATTGTTAGTTGCTCAATTATTGGTTGGAACTAATTTTTTTCTCAAACTCAATATTGCTCAATATTATTTTCCAATTGACTTTAAAACTTGAGTTATTCATATTGAACGCGAACTTAGTAAATAAATTGAGCTACTTTTCGCTCTGTTTGGTTGAAATATGAATTCGAATATGAGCTTCATTAGATTCTATCTAGTTAAATAATAATTTGAGCAAATATTATAAAAATAAAACTATAACACAAGTTGGGTGTTAATAACTATTTACTTATCATTAGGCAAACTGTAAGTATTTTTAGATCAATTTAGCAAAACACATTTTGTTTAATTTGTAGCTCAAAATAAACTGAATTTTCAACTAAGCAGGTATTATATCAACAAAATAAAAACAGGTTTAAAAACTTTGTGGCAATGAAAAATTTGTTGTTCAATTATCGTGTCGAAAATTGTTAGTCTTTCCATGTTTAACCCTGTATGGTTAATGGGTGATATCTCATCTTCGTTGTGTCTAGACAATGCATCGGCTACCACATTACTTATACACCTTTGATAAACTGAATATCTGATGTAAATTGTAATATGTAGTCTAACTAGCGATTCCCAATGGTGCCCAACATCCTTTCTTATTCGGAATTTTTCACGCTCAACGAGGTGAGCAAAAAGTGGTACCCGAGCCAGGGCAGCTGGGTTCTATCCATAGCTGCTTGACATTCAGCCAAATGACATTTTTCTTCTTGCCTTTTTGTAGTATTGCGATTTGTGAATGTATTGGAGCGAGCAGTTCGGCTAAGTGAGGAATGAATCGGTGATAGTAGTTAACCATTCCGATAAAACGCTGCACTTGCCGTTTATATGTTGATTGGGGGAAAATGTTTATAGCCACGATTCCTCTGAAGATGGTCGAACACCATCTTTAGAAATTTCATGACTAAGAAAATTCAGCGAGGTTAAACCGAACACACACTTTGAAGGTTTTAGAAGTATGCCGAAATTTGTAAGGCGTTGGAAAAGGATGCGAAGATGCTTACAGTGTTGGGACTCTGACTGGCTTGCTACCAAAATATCGTTGATATATAGAAAATGGTAGTTGCCCAACCGTTACAATTCTATGGACTATGTGGTGTTTAATCGGCACATCATATCTAGGTTCCTGTGTTAAGCTAGGAAATGATCGAAGTATCTCTTCGAATGGCTCATTGACCATAACCAGGCGAACTGATGGTATCGGATCGAATATGTTCATGGTATTAATTGTTAATGACGTATTCGAGTCAATTAGCCATTTATTTCTTATATCCACTGTGATACCGAATCTAGTAAGGAAATATGCACCTATAAAAGGTTGGGTTACTGACGCCATAAAGGCGGTAATAGAACGTCTTCAGACATCGTTTAATTTTCACAACACTTCACTTGTACAAACAATTATGTTACAAAAAACGTATTGGTCAACTTTGTACAAGAGTGCTTATATCAAAATAATTGGTCGGCGAAATAATATAGAGAATCGAGTTAAATCGCAATTCAAGATAGAATGTATAGAGTAAAACTCAAAATAATTCTCACCGTTTAAAACGTGTTGCTCCAACGTAGCATTCGATGTTACCATTTCCATATTTTCTATCTAGTACTATCTGGTACTACTCGTATCTAGTAGTATCTCAATAATTTGAGCAAATATTTTAAAAATAAAATTATAAATTGTAGCTCAAAATAAAACGAATTTTCAACTTAGCAGATATTATATCCTCAAAAAATTTGTTGCTCAATATTTTTGTTGTTAAATAAAATTTTAATTTTATTTTAAATGTCGTATTGAAACTAATTCTGACCAAAACCTTATTTGGTCTTATTTCTAACCTAAATTGGTCTTATTTCTAAAACTTGAGTTAATCATACTGAATAGTAAATAATAGTAAATAAATAGTATATAAATAGTATATAAATTGAGCAACTTCTTTTTATTTTGTTTGGAGATTTTTTTTCGATTCTTTTAATCATTAACATGTTTGAAAACTCGAATATACGCTTCGTTAGATTCTATCTAGTATCTCAATAATTTGAGCAAATATAATAAAAATAAAATTATAACCCACTTTGAGTGTTAATTAATTTTCTCAACTGTTTTAGTTCTAATTGTAATACTAAGCAATTGCGCAATTTGAGCTACGTTTATTTTTAAGCAAACTGTAACTTTTAGATCAATTTACCAAAAACATTGTGGTTTAATTTGTAGCTAAAAAAAACGGTTTTATTTTCAACTAAGCAGGTATTATATTATGACATTAAAAACAGGTTTGAAAGTTAGTTGCTCAATATTTTTAATGGTAAATACAATTTAAATTTTATTTTAAATGTCGTAGTAAATTGTATGTAAATAATTGAGCAACTTTTGTTTTATCTACTAAAGGGTTGGTGTATGTAATGGTGTAAATGGGTTTAAACCATACACATCTGCACACTGAACACATTATAAAATCGGCCTTAAAAGTTTGTAAAAAGCTTGTTTATTATACGTAATAAAAATTACAAATAAAAAATTTGTCATCACCTGTAAATTAAATCGTTTAAATTTTATGTTTCATTCAATATAACAACAACAACCAACCATATATGGATAAAGCTTAAAGTATAGGGTACATCACGTTTTTTTTTCAAAGTTTTATATATTTTCGATGATATCTGAAAATGTTGGTATATAAGGCAAGTATATACAACTCCTCCACCCCAAACCATAAATTATTATTAAAAAAATTACTAATTTATTTATATAGATATATAGTTTTTATATATTCCAAACTAATTTCTAATTTCTAATCTATATATTTATTCTAATTTTGAATCTCTACTTATTTACACTTTTGAATAAAACGAAATATTAATTAAACATGTTAGAAGAAACAAAACAAAACTAAAAATTGAATTAACGTAAACATAAAAATTAGGAAAAAAATACAATTTGCAGCAATGGAGATGAGACTTGCATCAGCATCAACTTTTATCAAACATAAAAAAAAACAGTTGAAAGAAGCTTTTTGTTTTCAACGCTATACAAAGCTTCGAAGTATTTTCAAAATAATTTTGAAATAAAAATGCCAAGACAAAAAAAAAAAAATTAAAAATTGAAAAAAAAATAATTTAACACAATACCCAATAGTTAATTTATAATAATAATAATAATAATAATATATAGAGAACAGAAACTAAAAGTTAAAAAAAAAAATATTGATTTTTGTTTAAAAACCAAAAGTACCTGAACATTTAAGACCCTGATGCGCAATCCCATGCAGCATAGTACCGCAATGATCACAAAATGTTGGTGTTAAATATGAATATCCTTGCCATTTATGCGGTTTTCGTACTGCCTACAGAAAGTAATCAGTTTTGGATATTTTTGGTCGATTTTAAAGATTTATACAAAAAAACTAAATAAAATTTTAAAACTAAAAACTTAAATCAAAATAAACGTATCCCAAAATACAAAAAAAACACTAAAATTATAAAATGATAAAACTTAAAATTATAAATTAAAATGATAAACTTAAATTATAAATAAATTGCAGGTGTTTTCTTAACATTTTCTTGGATTTCTTCTTCTTTTATTTTTTCTGGTGTAATATTTTTAATTAATCTTATTTTAAATCTAAAAGCATAACAAAATATTGTATATTACTATTATTGTATTTGTAATAAAGAAAAGAAAAACTTGTCTAGCAATATACATGTCTCACTTAAATCTTAAATTAATTCATAACCACTAAAAACTAATTAAAGTTAAAAAAAAAAATAGTACAAACAATATTTAAAATTTGTGTGTGCTTTTCAGTAATTTAAATATTAGTTTTATGGTTTAAAATTTGTTTGTTTGTTTGTTAACTAGACTATCCACTACATAAAAGTAAAAAAACAAAAATTAAAGCTTTCATTGCAATTTTTGGCAAACATTTGTCCTTTTCGTCCGTATTGCATATATATAGCGTTCAAATCGCAAATATGGTCTGTCAACCATTTTAACAACCCCAAAAAATAATTACCATTAAATTTATGTTAATTTTAATGTTATGATAGAAAAAAAAATATTTAACATCATAAAGCTTGTAGAAATCCGGTATATTGGGGTGGCAACCGTAAAAAGCACAATAATTATGTAGAATTTGAAAACCCAAATAAAATTTCTCAATTTTTACGATTAAATTATATTTTCATATGTATTAGAGCTTTTAGAAGCTTTCGCAGAAATAAACAATCACAATAAATATTAGTTGTAGATAGGAGCTTAACTTTGAAAGCTCATCTGTAATCCTATACACAAAATTATGGATTCAAACTATTTTGTTTCTGAGCTTTCAAAATTAAATTTAGATTGTACTAATTCTCAACTAATTTCAAATTTTGTTTTAATGAAAGCTTGTAAATCCTAACTGTTTAATTAGCGATGATTTGTATATTACTTGTAAGTTCAAAGCTTTCACGATACACATAGTGTTTAAATGTTAGTTTCCAAAGTGATTTATACTTGTTTTAAAATTATTATTATTAAAGCTCGTGTCAGTTATAAAATTTGCCAACTAAATTAAAATGAACTTTTTTTACTAGCTTTTACATTTTTATTATTTTATTTAATTGAAGTTGAGTGAATTACAGTCAAATATATAATTAAATAAATTCAAATTAATCTTAATTTAAAAGCTTTCAAGTAAAAGCTCTATTATGTTTAAAAGCTTTCACATATAGAATTAAATTACGGTAGATTTCATTATTTTCAAGTAATTCATTCGAATAAATCACGAGCTTTTTAAATAAAATAAATAATCACGATTTAATATTTAAATCAAACAAGAGCTTTCAAAATATTAATAAAGTTTAAAATTTTAAGATTATAAAATTAAATCATTTAATTATTTTAATTGTAGTAATTAAAAGTAAAAAACAAAAATTAAAGCATTTATTGTTGTTGTTGGTCCTTTCGACAATTTGTCCTTTTCGCCCGTACAGCTTATACATAGCGTTCTAATCGCAAATAAGGTCTGTGGACCATTTTAACAACCCCAAAAATTAATTACCATAGAATTCATATTGATTTTAATGTTTATCATCATAAAGCTTGTGGAAATGCGATATATTGGGGGTGGCAACCGTAAAAAAGCACAATCGTTACGTAGAATTTGAGAGAAATATTAATATTTTTCAAAAAACCAAATCAAATTTCTCGATTTTTGAAATTAAATTATATTTTCGTATGTGTTAGAGCTTTAAGAAGCTTTTTCAGAAATAAACAATAAATATTAGTAGTAGATAAGAGCTCTACATTGAAAGCTCATTTTTAATGCTATAAACAAAATTATGGATTCAAAATGGGAGCTATTATATTTATGAGCTTTCAAAATTAAAATTATGTTGTACTCATTCTCAATTAATTTAAAATTATGTTTTAATGAAAGCTTGTAATTCGGAATTATTTAAATTTCGATGATATGTATATTACTTGTAAGTTCAAGGCTTTCACGATACACACAGTGTTTAAATGTTAGTTTCGAAAGTGATTTATACTTGTTTTAAAATTATTATTATTAAAGCTCGTGTCAGTTATAAAATTTGCCAACTAAATTAAAATGAACTTTTTTCACTAGCTTTTACACTTTTATTATTTAATTTAATTGAAGTTAAGTGAATTACAGTCAAATATATAGTTAAATAAATTCAAATTATTCTTATATTTAAGAGCTTTCAAGTAAAAGCTCTAATACGTTTAAAAGCTTTCACATATAGAATTAATTTACGGTGGATTTCATTATTTTCAAGTACTTCATTCGAATAATTCACGAGCTTTTAAAGTAAAATAACTAATCACGATTAAATATTTGAAATCAAACAGGAGCTTTCAAAATATTAATAAAGTTTTAAATTTTGGAGAGATTATTACATTAAATCATTTAATTGTAATGATTCATACACTTACCTACTTACAAAGTATAATCTTAAAAAAGCTTTTACAGATTAGTATTTAAATATTAAATACCATTGAGAGAACAACAGCTTTAAATGTAAAGCTTCAGTTAGAGTAAGTCATTCTTTAAATTAATAAGACCAAAATATATGATAAAATTTATGTGATTCTTAAGTTGCAATTTCATTGAACATTTTTGTGAGACATTTGGATCAATATAGTTTTGCAAGAACTTTTTCTAGTTTTTTATGTCACGTTTATCGAGGGGTCAAAACACCTAATTGCCACCAACGTACCAAAAAATACCACCATATGACATAAACGCAGAATGTTCAACGGATGCTCAACAGGTAGAAATTGATTCATCAACATATAAAATGGAAATCGATGTCTCCCCTAAATTTAAGTATGCGCTCTGTGACGTGTATGCTTAATGTACTTCCTATGCACCAAAGAATATCAAAGAGTGCAGGTATCAAATTGCAATAGCGGAACAAATCACGCCGAAACTCAGACTGAGGTGGAAATTGAGTCATTTCAACCTGACAAAAAATCATTTCTTAAATCTTTTAAATCCAAGCTACTGGTAAAAAAGAGTTGCAAACCTGTTCACCACAAGGATTTTACAAATGGGTATGACTTTATCAAACGAATTCCTTCACAACCATTTCATTATGCTGAACCTCAAATCTCTTCTTGGAAAAATGGAAATTATTTACCAACTTCTTCTCTCTTGATTTGCAATACAAGCCAAAAAGCCAAATTAGACAAATGTCTACTAAAGGATTTTTCGTCTATTAAGGGAATGAAGCTTAAACATTGCTACACAAAGTCTATCGATGCAGTTACCAAAGTCTAGGAATCGTTTATCCTGACTCTGGACAGCAATTACTATGTAGACAAGTAAAAGTTGGCCTTAGATTATATTACAAACTGCTCAACTGCCCTCAACATCTAATGGGTTTTTCACATTCCGTTCAACATGTGAACGCATTATGAAAGAGCTTTATCATAACGTTGTATTACCGGTGAACCCTCCAAATTTTTGAAGTCTACTCCAGTCGCATCTCCTTCATTTTATGTTGATATATCTGCCAATTCTTACTACAAGAGCTCATCAATTGAAATAATGTTTTACATAAAGCACTCTGTATGTTTCATTAAGAGCCACCTATACAAAACTGTACTAGATTTCAACAAATACGTAATAAACTATAACTATAACGATTCTTATCTAACGAATGGAACCCGAAATTATGATACTGGATTTATTGACGAATATATGGTGGTACGTTCTGGTTATATTGGACTTGTGGCCATGCTCAGTAAATGTTCAAAAATATATCTCCTTTCAATCCTGGAATAAATAGTTCTGAAAATTTTGGACACGACTTTGTTGCTTATAGATGTGATCGAAATTTTGAAACTAGCTCTAAAAAATCGGATGGTGGCATAATCATATCTGTGCATTCTAAACTAATGAGTCTAACTGACTCACCCAACCCCTTTGTTGTAAATGATGTCAACAAACCTTTGGATATTGTATTTGAGACCAGCAACTGTATGCCTAAACCAAAACACCTCCAACAAATCAAATACAACTTTAAGAAGACAGATCACATATTGCTCTGCAAGTTTACTTAGAAACAGGGAATTGGGAAAAGTTCACCAAGAGTTCACTCTCCTTGGTTCGATGACCGGCTTATAAATCTAAAAAATCGTAAGTGTAAGGCAGATACTATAATGATGAAATAAAGTCTGGAGGCTGACTGGCGGTCCTTTTTACAACACAGCGATGAATTGTACGTTTATTTCATATTTAAGTGCAAGGCCTATTTGGAAGGCGTCCAAGAAAAAATTAGAATAAATCCAAAACAGTTCTGGAAATACTTCAGATCTAATCGTGAACTCATTGTTTCAATCTGTCTATCGACCAAACGTCAATATTGGGTACATCGATCAGTCAAGCAGTAACAACATATTAATCACTACTCCAGCCATATCTGATGAAGACATTCTATCCGCATTGAAGCGCTTTGGAGACATATGTGGGCCTGACGATGTAGTCTCATCTATATTAAAAACGTTTCCAAGTATTCCACATCATCATCAATCCCGAAATTATTTGAACTAGTAGTTTGCAATGCTTTCAAATCCACACCAATACGTCATATATCTGTCAACCAGCACGGGTTTATGCCTGGCAGATCAATATCTACTAACCTGGTTGAATTCACCAACAAAGTAATAAATGAGATTGAAAAACATCATCAAGTGGATGTGGCTTATACATAGACTTCAGTAAGGCATTTGATTCTATATGTCATCATAAGGCTACATGCATTGGAATCTTCATTCGATTACATTAAATGATTTAAGTCGTATTTAACAAACCGTCTGCAATATGTTATAATTGACAATAAGAAACCCAACGTTATCAAAGTGACATCTGGTGTTCCCCATAGTATCACAGATTGGACCCTGCATCTTTATTGTTTTTATTAATCGAATAACCCAGATCATAAAAACTCAAATGTTCCCATATTTGCTGATGACTTAAAAATTTGTCATACGAATAAAGAAATGTGTGATGCTGACGAACTGCAAGATGACCTCACTAGACTAAGCGAATGGTGTGATCAAAACTCATTACTCTTAAATATCAAGAAAAATTCAAAATTATGTCTTTTCATATCGTAAAATGAATCCAATACTGATTTGGGAGTCACGTTTGTCGAAAACGTTAGTTTCAATAGCTCGTTTACCACCATATTCAACAAGGTGGAGAGAATATAAAATTTGCACCCTTCTTTTATCGGAAATATCCTACTCGGCCACAGCGATTCATCTTATGTTTTAGAAAACATCTCTATAAATGTTCCAGGCAGGACATTACGTAATCATCGATTTTTATCGCTTCAACACCACTCCACCGACTACGGCAATAACAACCCAATCAATAGATTAGCAAAATCATTAAATACCGCAATTTGATTTTAATTTATCAAAAAACAATTTCAAATAAAATTTAAAAGCTTAAAATTTCTTAACTTTAGATTAATTTTTCTGACAGCTTCAACTTCTCTATTTAACATTTATAAGATTTGACTAAATCTTTCATTATGTTTCTAAATTTTGTTGGTCTAATTTTAAATTTACGTTAACTTGAGATTATTTTTTTATATGAAATAACCTTTACAGCTTTCACTGAATTTTTTTATTTGCTATATTGTGTTAACATTTAAAAAACTAAAATCGAAAGCGTTTACAGATTACTGAAGACTTTTATTTTTGAACTAAGTTTCAATTAATAAAATATTGAAAGCTTTTATTATACCTCGAACATTAAAGCTCGCACTGTGTTAACAAATGGGATGAGCTATACTTTAATAAACCGATTACTGTTTCACAGAAAAAAAAAATTTCCATTACCATTGAAAGCTTTACACAACCATGTGGCAAATAAATGGAAGAAATTCGTCCTAATAATAGGAATAATGGTCACCGAAAAACTTTATTATTTTTAATCAAATACTTCCAGCTTACCAAATCTCTTTTAATCCAGTTTCGTTAAAGCCAAATAAATGTCTAAAATTACCAGTAAACTTGGTAGAGGAAAAAATAAAAATAACAACTTCGAAGACTTAAATTAAAATTAAAAATAAAAATTTGTTTTGCCAACTTTTTTATTCGTGCGTAAACTTTTGTACCAGAAAATATGAACAAAAAACTTTTCATTCGAAAATTGAATATTTATTCCTGCTGAATGAAAACATTTTAATTTTCGTAGAAGAACTTTAAAGCGAAATTTATATATTTTTAGAAATTAGCGTGAAGTATGTATCCTAAATGCAATTTTCATTGACATTGTTCATCAATTTGTTGTGAACAATTTTGGAATATTTAACCTCTGTTTCCCTAGATTTTCAAAAAAAAATGATTTATTTTGATTAGGTATTGTTGTAACTATTCCAGTGACTATCGTACACAAAATGTGATTGTTGTTGATTTAAAAACGCTTAGGACAAATTTCACATCCGTATTTTTGAATCAGTTTTGATCCAAGCAGTTTCGAAGGATTTGTACGTATCATCAATTTTACAAGAAAATTTGTTCCCAAATTCGTTAAATATTGATTACAGCTATTGGTTGAAGAGAAAAATTAGGGGCTTTCTTTGTAATTCATAATAACCCATGATCACAAATATCCTTTGGATTTAAGCTTTTATTTCATAATAAGCTTTAAAATAAAATTGATGGAAGCTTTCAAAATATAATTGTTTGGCAAATCATTTTGTTAAAAAATATCGATTGATTGACTCTACCCTAACATCAATAAACATTAATTTAAATACGTTAAAAGTGATATATTTGGGTAGCTTAAGTATTTGATAGCTTTCCAGTTGATACCAATTCATTAATAGCCCAAAACTAATTTTTTTTTGTTTTGTAAATGTCAGTCAAATTTTTAAAGGATATTCGTCTTCATCACTATACATGTACATACATAAACATCTCATCCTTTTTTATGTTTTTTTATTATATTTCAGATCGACATCTTCAAATTTCCATTTTTCTAAATTTTCCCAATATTTTTATTCTTTCATCTCGTTAACTTTATATAATTGTATTACAAAACTCAAACAAAAAATTCAATTTAAAAAACTTTCAATCAATCAAATTTAGTTATAATACAGCAGAGGTATCTTTGCCAATAAGAAAACCTGAGTTAAAGGTGAAATGTTATTGAACAAAATTGTTTTTCAGAGTTTCCACCTTTATAAAAAGCTGCTAGGAAAGATTTTAAATGTTTGAAGCACCCAGCATATTATTCCATTGAGCGATGAGCTTTTATATAATATACATCCTCCAGTTGTGTATCTAAGTAAGTTTTTTGGAAATCTTCCTCTGCATAATATGGTTGATGTTCTCGGAAAAAAAAATCATTTTGTAAGGGTAATGTAACAAGGACGGCGATGATTCATTTCAGAATTTTCAATTTTATGCTAATTTACTTTCCTATTTTCAAAAATATTAAATTTTTTAAGTTCAACATATAAAATTTGAGTCGGTATGTCGTGTGTAGGTAGGTATGGCTGTATGTAGGCTGTCGTTCCTTTGATACAAAGCGAGCTTTTTCTACTTTGTTTGATTTTTTTGTTTCTTCGTAATGTAAATACTTTTAACTTAGTTTTATTTGTATTTTTAACTAACTATATATACGTACATTGAGTGATATTTCTTGTATACAGTGTATTGTGTCGAGCAGTATGAAAGCTCATAAACAAAAACATAACAAGTAGATAGAAAATAAAAACAACTTTTTCTTGTTATTTTATAATTTATAATTTACGTTTGTGTTTTTATATAGAAAAGTAGGAAAAATTGAAAAAACCTGGAAGGCAATCTATACGGATGGTAGTTTAATGGCTGAGATGAATGGAAGAGCAAAAACAAATTAAGTAAGTTTTTCAGTAAAGAAAAAAAATTAATTTAATATTATTCCATTGATTCCTTGTGATATAGTTAAAATTGATCAATAACTCTGTAAACACGCTAATGGTAGGAGGGCGAGAGAAGGATAATACCACCAGGATTTGTGGATGGGAGGAAAGAATGGTTAATTGTTATAAAAAAGGTAAGAAAACTAATTAACCGATTTTTATTTGTGTACTTTCGTTCAAAGTACCGAAAAGCTTTCAATTTGTTTTCAAGTAATTTGTAATAAGATTCACGTGAATGGGTTGAATAATTCACAATTTGTGTGTGTAGACTTTAAATACATTTTTTTAAATTCTATAGATTGGATTCAAATTAAGCGAAAAAAATTAGCCTCGAGAGCTTTTTAATTAAAGTTTTCCAAAGTGTTTGAATTGTAATCGAGGAACTGTTTGCTTTAGAAAGTTTCATTTGAAAATATTGTATTAAACAAAGCACAAAATTAAAGCTTCCATGATATAAAAACTATGTTCCAAAAATTATAACTAAACCAACTATATGTGAAATACCATATAATACACCGTTATTTTATGGATTGTATCCCTGCTCAAGCCTCGCACCTGCTAAGGTTACCAAAGGCTATCCTCAGGGAGGTGTGCTCTCACCAATACTGTGACTTTTGGTCATTGACGAGTTACTTGAAAAAGCTGCGGCAATCTGGCTACAGTGCACAGAGTTACGCTGGTCATGTTGTTTTAACAGTCTCAGGCAAACATCTCAGTGTCTTATCCGACCTAACTCAGCATGCCTTAACTATTGTGGAGGCATGGTGTGTCGAGAAGGTCATCACGTCAATCCTGTGTCATTGAGCCTTTGAATTTTGTTGTTAAAAACAAAAGTATTATACTGTGTACAGATAAAATAAAGCTGTCCTTAACTCTTTAAGAAATTCCTTGACTGTTTCTAAATTCGTCAAGGAATGCAAACAATAATGAATGTTCTAACAATAAAGTTACGGTCATGTGGGTACCTGCTGATTGTGACATCGTAGGCAATGAGATCGCCGATTGTTTAACTAAAGCTGGTTCTCACTTTAATTGGTCCTGAAGGTGCAGCGGTTCCTTTATCTTTCAAACTACGGGAAGAAAGCTATAAAAGACTACGCTTTGAAAGACCTAAAAACTTTCAGTGGCTTGAGATTTTTAGTTGTCGTAATGCGAAGTACTTCATCAGGACTGCTTTGAAGAAGATGATGAATGCCTTCACTTCGTGAACAATTGTCCAGCTTTCAGTTCTATTCGGCTTCATGTATTCAACTTTAGGTCATTAAATTTAGATCAGTTGTCTGCCTTGGTCTAAACTTGTTTAGTTTTGCGAAGGCCGCAGTGCCTTTGTGGCATTGAGTGAGGAATCCTCGTGGGTCCCAACCAATTTTAATAATAAAAATAATGAAGACCGAGCATTCACACATGACAAAATAGATCTTGGAAAGCTTTAACAGCTCGGACCTCCAAAAACAAAATGGATACTATGTTAAAGCTTTCCTAACAGATGTGCAGTAAAATTGACTGTCGAACTTAAAAGCTTGTGGGACGGACCTGTAGCTGTGTACAAAATAGGGATACTGTTCAGCTTTCAAAGCACAATAAATCCACTAGTCGAACAGTCTCTAATTAATGTATGAATGTGTTGGTATTTATTTAAAAAAAAATTACTACTACACGCTTATTCAGGTAGAATGAATATTTTTATTCTGAAAATTTGTACGAAAGCTTCTATCTGATCTCAACTTACCCACAGAAATAAATATTCGACTAAGAGCTTTCACAATTTTATTGAATAAACAAAGTCCTTCTTAGGAGACAAACATTTCATCAATAAACACTGTAACCATCGGTTTATCTGTAAAATCTTTCGAAAGCTCGCCAAAAAAGCTTGTCTGAGAATATGATAGTAATCGGCAAATTTAAATGAACAGATCACTTAATTACAAAGAGTTTCTAGTAGGTACTTCGAGTAGAGTACTCTCACTCTGGCTGTGGCTCATGGTTATCGATGAATTACTTGTTAAATTGCAGCAATTTGGGTTCATCGTGCAAAGCTACGTGGATGATTTCGTTTTGACAGTTCTTTGGTGTGTTGAAAAAGAGTTGTACGTCAATCCCTCTAAAACTGACGGTTAACCTTACCAGACGTAGAGACAGTGCTAATATATCTGTTCCCACTCTGTTTGGTAGAGCAATTACAAGGACAAAGCACGTCAAGCACCTAGGTGTTATTCTAGATATTAAACTCTCCTGGAAATGTCAACTAGATGCTGTAGCAAGGCTGGATGTACTGCAGATGACAGCCTGTAGGGCTATAACCGGTACTATGTCGTCTACTCCAGTTCTTCCTATGGAGTTTATTCTATGCTTCCCCGAATTGCTGTGTTACATTCTTGGTACTGCTGCGTTTCGACTGAGGTGCATTGGTGCTTGGAATACCTTCGGGACTTCTACGGAGCATAGACAGAATCTCAATAAGTTTAAGGTACATATTTCGGCGGTTGAAATGCAGAATGACAAGCTATTACCCGAATTTAACTTCACCAATTCATTCTCCGTCGTTTTCCCTTCGAAAAAAGTGTGGCTCTCTCAAGCTATCTATAGACAGTTGTCCGAGTAGAGAGTCTGCACGGATAGTCAAGTCAAGCCGTGCTCAATATCCTTAAAAATCGTTTGACTACATCTAAACTGGTCATAGAGTACAAACACTATATTAAACTCCTTTGTTCTAATACGAGAGTAAGGATCATGTGGGTGCCTGCTCATTGTGACGTTGTGGAAAATGAGGATGCTGACTTTTAAGCGAAGGGTGGATTGCGTAGTAAATTTGTTGGTCCCAGCCAGCAATTTCCCTATAATTCAATGGTGGTAAGGAAGCTATTAAGCAGTTTGCTTTACTTGAACTGGGACTGAAATGGCGTTCTACTCCAGCTGTCGAAAGGCGAAACGGTTCATCATTGAACTTAACGTGAGCAAACTAAGAATTCTGGTGGCAGTTATTACGGGCCATGGACTTTTCAAGGTTCATCGCCAACGCACAGGACTTACTCACGATGACCTTTGGGACGACTGTCTACACTACCTTTGCAGCTGTCCGCCCTTTGTCGAAGCTAGATCCCAAGTGTTCTCGTACAGATCTCTGAACCTATTTAGATCAGTTATTATCTATTTCTTGGTCCAAACTTTTACAGTTTGCTAAGTCTACAGTGCGACTACTTTAGGTTTGCATCATGGGCCTATTGTGGCATTGATCCCGGAACCATTAGGTTCCAAACATTTTAATAAAAATAAAATCACTCACTTTAACGAGTGAGTTGCAAATTATTTTATGTGAAAGCTCTCACTTGGAAAACGAATACCAAAAAAAAATACAACTACACGCTCATTCAGATAGAATGAGCATTTTTACTATGAACATTTGTACGAGAGCTTCTCGACTGGGAGCTTTCACAATTTTATGAATAAACAAAGTCCTTCTAATGAATGAAACATTTCATCAATAAACACTGTAACTATCTATTTATTGTAAAAGCTTTGGAAAGCTTGCCTGAGAATATGATAATAATGTGCAAATTTAACATTTTTATACGATTCTTAGAAGTGAAAGCTTTCAACATTATTTTGTTTCCTAAAAGCTCCGATAAAGTTCCTTGTGTACCAAAAGTAAAATTTAAATAGTTTAAAAGCTCTAACACAATATTGTATACACAAAGCAAGTCAATAAAATTAATAATTTAAATAGAAAATGCACGATCATTAAGTTTTGAACGGTTTAACGCGTTTCGAATAAAAGCTTGATCTAATCGGAGAGATACTGTTTTTTTTACAGTCGCAATTATATTAAATGCGATTTATAGCCAATGATTAAACCATCCATCAAATATGTACATTTATAATGTCAATAAAATAATTTTAATTCAAAAGCTTTCAATATTAATTTTACTATAAACTATAAAATATAAATATGTATACATCAAAATTGAAATACTATCTATGATTACTGATCCAATCCAATATAGCTGATGTATACAAACGAAGCGAACGAGACGAAAAACCAATAAAATAGATTGAGCTTATTTGTACGAAATAAAGTATATAAAAGCTAAAACAATATTTTTTTATTATGAAATCTGAGCTTTTTTTTATTATAAAAGATAAATCACTTGGGAAATGTACACATACAATATACATGTATACAAGTAAGTTAGTATATCGTTTGATTTATTTCGATGCATCAATATTTTGTGCTTTTAATGATTCTTTGATAATATAAACAAAAGCTATCAACAAGTTATTTTTATTTGTTTTGTTCAAACCATCGCGCAACAAGCTTTTGATGATCACGTAACGTTACGAAGAAAATCAACATACATTTTATTGTACCCCCCTCGCGCAGAACAGCGGAAATGAATTTTGTGGACGAATAAATTTTATAGAAAATATAATAATTTTCATTGTGCTTTCTCGTTTTTAAAACAAAACGATTTTTGTTGTCGTAAATAAATACAGTTTTTGTGCTCATATAAAACAATAAAATACAATTCACATCCATCGTAATTTTCTTCGTACCACGTACCCAAACCAAACCACCAAAAAAAAAACTCTGTTGTTAAATACTTTCTCATGATGATGTTGGTGGCAAAAACAAAACTGGACCATTACATACAGTACATATAGCAGCAAAAGCACACAATAAACGACATGAAGAAAAAGAATTTTTTTTTGCGCGTCCTTCCTTCTTTCCTTGTACATGAATGGTGGATGGATGATGACGTTTCCACCGCAACGTCATGCCTCACTGAATATGTATATTGGTGGTATTTTATTGCTTTGGATGGCCATAAAAATAATTATTGGTGCAGAGATATATAATTAACGATACGATGAATGGGAAAACATAAAATTACGATGCTTTGTATTTTCAAATACTCAAACATGGTACGAGTATTTATGATAGTCGTATATAGGGCAAGCGTCTGTTTTCTATTATATCCAATCAGCGTTCAGAAATAGTCTTAAATTTTATTTTTGGTTTTCTAATTAAAAGCAGATCCATTTTTAATTTTACTAATTAAAGTGAATAAAAGTCGAAAATTAAAAATTAAAGAAGAAAATATATTTAAAAAAAACAATATGGCGGAATTTTTCATTATTTCAAGACCGATTGGTACTTTCGATATGTGACGTTGAACTTTTTGAGAATATTTTGTATATTGCTTTGCCACACTATTATATAGACTAAAGCTATCCACGATCAATTTCACTTAATTAGAAATTTTACCATTAAATTTTGATTAAAATTTGAAACGAAACTGAATGCGATTTGAAAAGAATTTGATTGCAGTTTGAAAACCATTTGATCACTAGTTTCATAGATAATGAAGATTCGTTCATTCGGACGTGTTTATAACTAAAACAAACTAAAAAAGTTGTGTAGTGGACAATTTTAACCAAATTTCAAGTTTCAAGTTTCAGTTTTGTACGGTATGCAAAATTTCAAGGTAATATAGTCAATTCTCTCAAAAGAATTGAAAAAGCGGAAGAGACCCAGAAGACAGCGATAAATACTTTGTCACTTTCAACGGCAACGATGGAGGAACGGCGAGTCACACGGGCCATGTCCAGAGCCACCTTTCCGGGATGCGCACCGAAAAACTTAACACCAGTGGTCACAACACTTAAGCCACTTCCTGTGGGTAAATACGAATGATTTCAGCATAAAGGTAGTCCAACCAAGACCCTGGCTCTTTGTCACGCTAGTACATCACCCTGTGCCAGAGGAACAGTTCCATAAGTTATTGGACAAGATTATACTCACGAATCAAATGATCGTACAAAAAATCACTCCAAACTCATTTAAAATTAGAAAGTCAATCTAAATTTTGGCTGCGGATTGGCTTTGGTCAACTTTGGCCAAGCCATACAAACCAATCCATAATCATTCACTCCGCACCTACCGAGTACTCGAGGAAAGAATACTGCTGTCGAAAGCCAAGTTTATTGTGGAGCACACACGAAAATCCAGCATCAACGAGCAGAATCATCATCAACTACTACATTGGCGACGCTCATCGCGAATTTCTAACAAATCAACTGAAGCCAAAATAAATCCGGTAGAGGACTGTGAAGATTGTTCCCAATTCTTACAGTTGATTTCTAATAAATCATTCAGCTACCATGAACCATAAGAAATCTATTGGATAAAAGCTAAAACTCTTCCGGATATACCTCTACTAATTGATGTATAACCATGTACGAAAAATTCGAGAAATGCATACTGAAGTCGTACTTGAAGAGGATATATATGTTGTAGTGATAAATAATCAAAACAAAACCATGTGCAGTTACCTGGCTGACCTAGTACGTACATTTACATCTGCATTGCGCTTACGAGGACCTCAGTCGTTTCACCTCGTACTCGATGTCTTCTGCAATGTCAACGGCCTGGATAAAGTAATTAATTTCATCAGTGGGATAACGTCTTCAAATGTCAAATGGATACTGAATATCTCTTTTAACGATACAGTTAAAAATAAACGAGCTTTATTATCTAGATGGATGAATACTTACTATTCAGTAGAAATTGCCCACTTTATGAAATTTTCCATCATCTGCCCGAGTGATCGTCTTTCGAAGCACATAGCAAATAAATTGGCACTCTACCGCTTTCTGCGAGTTCCCTATCATCAATTAATGTTTTTGTTGATCACCAATTCGGATTTGATGGGGAAGCCTTGGTACCATTTGATCACGAACTGCTTTATTACATCTAAGAGATACATTTTCTGCTCCAATGCTATATTGAAATCATGTTGAACCATAAAATATTTGAAAGAGTACATGAGCCTTCGTCACTTTCGAAGAAAATCCAACCTGAAATTATATCTATTCTAGGATCAACATGGATCTTAAATTCACATGAAATTGGAAAAGATCTCGTCCTCAGTTCTACAAAGCACGGTATTATTGACATTAAAACTAAGGTTGCATCCCAATGTAAAAAATCTGGCAAAATCTACGAAGATATCAAAACTAACTATTGCACGTTTCATCTTACCTATTAAACGATTTCAAGAAATATGAAACGGTATACGTATATAGAAGAGTACATGATGGTGCATGCAGGACTACTGGGGCAAATGGTAATTATCTAACAATTTAAAACTACCAGATTCATGTAAAGTCCTGACTATGCAAGAGGCTCAAGGCTTAACATCCACTACCGTTATTTGTATCCGATTGTCTGAAAAACCATTTAAACTTTTCGAGAGCCTACCTCATGCTATAGCAGCATTAGCCAGACTCACACACACACATTTTTAATTACTATTCACCAATTTAACGGGACCAGCTGTATTCGTTAATACGAACCGCCTTAACTGCAAACGAACAGAACCTCCACCATGTCACTGTGAAATCTGGATCCAATATACAGTATCCAATACAATATCAACAAAAAGTCAATTTTTATCTACGTGGTATGCCGGGTGTTTTTTTAAGCTGAAACTTTCCAATATCTCCGAAAATAATCCCTCTACTATAAAAATGACCATTATCCAAATTAAATCATTCCGGGAGGGAAAAATATTATTTCTAAAATTAGGACCCCCGCCCCTCTTTGTAAGGCGGATGGGGGGCAACTTGGAAACTACAATAGGAACTCCTACTCCTTGCAGATTCGGATTCTAAGGCTAAAAGTACGTAGGATTTCCTTGACATTTTTTTTTCGATTCATGATAGATGGCGCTGTAATAAACGATATTAATTTTTTTTCGATTTTGCGAAGATTATGCTTAGCTAAATTTTTTTATTTTTTTGTGCCGAAATTCCAGCATACACGCTTGTCTGTTATGTACATTCATTTGAAATTCGTATTAATAAGTGCATTGAAGTCGAAGGCCATAACTTTGAGCACTTAATTTAATTAAAAGATGATGTCTACGTCGTTGTTCCTGGGTTACGCTAAAAGTAGTTTCTGGACAAGTCATTTTTCAGTAATTAAAAATGTAAGAAATACAATTTGCTTTAAACTAATTTCGGGTATTTACATTGAAAACGAGTTAATTTTAAAGCAAACATATTGCAGAATCGTATGCATAATTTTTTAAGTAGGAGAAATCGAAAAAAATTTATTATCGTCTATTACAGCGCCATCTATCATAAATCGAAAAAAATGTTTCAAGAAAATCCTACGTATTCGTGGAATCCGAATCTGCAATAAAAAATAGGGGCTCGTATTTAAGTTTCCAAGTTGCCCCCCACCAGTCTTACAAGGAGGGGCAGAAAGTCTTAATTTTAGCACTGATGTATTTCTCTCCCAGAATGATTTAATTTTGATAATGATCATTTTTATCGTAGAGGCCTTATTTTCCGAGATATTTGGAAGTTTCAGTTTAAAAAAACACCCGGTATAATCAATAATGGAAATCATTAATGCTGCAAATCCATCTGACACCATCTTAATCATGGCGGATTTTAATTTTTGATCTATTAACTGGTCGTATGACGAAGAAATGGATAAAATGTTACCTTGAAACGTGAGTTCACAAACAGGGTGTTTATTTATTGATGCTGGTTTTGATATAAATCTAAGTCAAATTTAGACCGTTCTTTACAAATGAACCAAAATTGAACACATATTCATCGAACTCTAGAAGTATTCGGAGATGGATGCGGTCCTGATTCCATTCCAGCTTCATTATTAAAAGATTTCTCAATGTTAGCAATTCCTTTGTGTCTGCGATTTAATCAATTGCTAAGATTAGGAGAGTTTTCACAGAAATGGAAAATAACCAGAGTGACTCCAATTTTCTAAACAGGAGCAAGAAACGATGTTTCTTGTTATAGAGGGATCACATCAATTTCTTCAATACCCAAATTATTTGATCTTAACTCAACTCATTCAACACAGTAATAACACGGTTTCATGCCAAAAAGATCAATATCAACAAATCTCATTGAATTTACCAGCAACTCAATTAATGAAATTGAAAAACCCAAACAAATTGATGTAGTTTATATTGACTTTGCGAGAGCCTTTGACTCCATCAGTCATATAGTAGGAGTATTTGAGCAACCGCATTCAGAAACAATTGAAGCTACCTCAGGGGTACCATAAGGATCCCATAATATTGATATGACAACCGATAAAAAATGTATATAACCGATATATAGCTAAAAGTTCTCAGCCGATGGTGTCCAGCAGTTGGTGTCCAATAGGTTCCAGCCGATATATCCAGTCGAAAAAGAATATTTTTAATTCTTGGATAAAAATAATTCAATAAATTGAATTTTGATATAATTGTAAGACAATTTATAATCATACTATAAGTAACAGTTCCATGTGGGGATCTTGGGAAATTTTCCAAAACCATAAGTAAATAATTGAAAATTTATAAAAATTCAGCTTCTAAAGTGTTATGTCTGGATATGGCTTGATTTGAAGTGTTTTTCCGATAGCTATGACTAGAAAATTATTTTAGTCCAAGTTTCATGTGAGGATCCTGGGAAATTTAGATTTATGCAGATTTATAAAATTTTCCAAAATTTGACTAACATAATTTTCTAGTCATAGCTATTAGAAAAACTCTTGAAATCAAGCCATTTCCAGACATAACACTCCAGAGCTTGAATTTTTATAAAGCTTCAATTATTTGCATTTGATTTTGAAAAATCTTAATTTCCCAGGATCCCCCCATGAAACTTGGTCCAACATAACTTTCAAGTCATAGCTATTGGAAAAACACTTCAAATCAATCCATCTTAATAATTTTAAATTATTTACATATGATTTTGGAAAATCTACATTTCCCAGGATCCCCTACAAGAAGCTTTTACTACCAGTATTAATAAAAAAAAATTCACAAATTTATTTCTTTTATTCAAGAATTAATGATCTTCTTTATCGACATACGTATATCGGGTGGAAATGATCGGTAATTTTAGTAGTATGAAAGAGAAAAAATACTTC
Organism: Tipula unca; assembly: GCA_951394425.1. NCBI lineage: Eukaryota > Metazoa > Arthropoda > Insecta > Diptera > Tipulidae > Tipula > Tipula unca. Next base: position 207,202,413 of record OX596380.1, read on the forward strand.
AACTCTAATGTTCAATTCAAAACCAAAATTTAAACTGGAAACTATCGGCTAATTTTAACAGGGTCCCATATTAGTCCTTGGATCTTTATCATTGTCATCAACGGCATTACTGATGTAATACAGCTCTCTAAAGTATTAATATTTGCGGATGATCTCAAAATCTATACAGAACTGTCGAAAACATTGCTGATACCAACAAACTACTGAAACTATTCGAATTAAGGTCCTGTATTACGCTTACGTCAGATCTCAACTTGAATATGCTGTTAATGTCTGGTGTCCTTTTTACGAGGAACATATCCGTAACATTGAAAATATCCACAAAAAAATTTGTACCTGTGATGGGCTAGGTAGACTTTGCAAAGTCATATCGATAATGTTATCGTAATGTAGACAACATCAATAACGAACAATAGTTTTCAAATACAACGCCCTAGTTTTTGTGTTTAATAAAAAGACGGCTTAAATTAAGCTATGCATATGAAAAAATTCTGATATGTGCATCACATGACTATAAGACAAACGTACCTAACAAGGAGGTTAACATTCAAATTAACGGTGGGCGAACATTAAAAACACCCAACCGTGAGTTTTGGTCACCATCGCCGAATCCATCACCGCATCGAACTCGAGACCCTCGAATACCAAGAAGGCGGCAAAGGATTTTAATTTTTCGTTGATCACAAATACCTCGGGAATATCAGGAGACAATACTGTGATTTATTACCAAATTTTGTATCCTCTAAACCAATTTACAAAACTCATCGAATACTTGTGAAATAAAATTCCAAGTAACAAATTTTTTTTGAATAATTAACATACAAAAAAATTTGAAACAAAAATTTCGTGGAGTTTTGTAGAAATAGATTGGAGGAAAAAATGTTCTGGCACTGGGACCATAGATGGGTCAACATTTGGATTATGTCATGTGATATATCAAATGAAACGTATTTTTATAAGCAATGTAGTGGTACACGTTTTTTGATCAATTATAAAAATTATTAATTAAAAATTAAATTAAGATTAAAATTTTAATGAGATAATATACAAATTGATTTTGATCTTAATAAATTATACCTTCAGATGATTTTTTAGAAATTTAAATTATTCTCAATTGCTATAGTTTTAACAGCTCTATAAAACTCGAGAGTAATTGTCTCTTGAAAACTCTAAAATATTTTGTGAGCAACGAAAAATTAACCCCCGTCTAGTTTGTGAGATATTGTACACATCACAATTTTTAACACGTCTCCGTATTTTTGGAGTGGTCAGGCATATTTATCGACAGCCCCAAATCAGCTGTGTCTGGAATGAACGCGTTACTTGATTGACAATTTGTTGGCTAATCCATTTTGAGTTCTGTGAAAAATGAACTTTACTATACTCGACTTAACTTTTTTTTAATGAATTATTGGAATCCACATATGTTTTTTGGTCATACATAGATTAAAGCCAATCAATTTATAATGCATCACAATAGATTCCATCGATTTTCATAAGCTGAAAAAATTTGATTTGGTTACCTCCTTTTTAAATAATGGCATTTTAAAAATCACCATACTTGATTATTTTGAGAAAATCGTTGGCGTTGTCAATCAAATTCTAATCCGTTAAATCCTTTCTAAAGCATTATCAAGAACGCAAGTTGTGTGCGAACAAATCGCAGAGAAGTTATTTTTGGCAAATATATTTATCGCCACTGGAAATACCTGTTCGTGTCTGTAGGATTTTTTATAAGGAACACTTCTAAATTGCCCAATATTTTATTTCGTGCGTACAACCATTATTTTGATCATAAGTTGGCATTTCCAGATATTGTCGATGTAGAAATTGATAGATGACGCGTAAATGCCCTTCCCTGGTTTATACGCTATATAACATAGAAGATGGGTGGTATTACGACCAAGATTTACCGTACCATGTTAACCTGAACCGTTTGCCACCATATCTTACTGGATGAGAGCTTTCAAAATGTTCTTTTGTTGGAAATATTTAACTTGACCAAATCGATGCACCATCTATACTGGAATCAATTAAAATAATCGCACCATGTAGGAATATGAGATATCAAGAGTGCCTTCATCTGCACCAACAAACAACTAATTATGGCGACAATGAAACTGTAAACATCATGTCGAAGAGTTTTAATAAAATTGACCATCTGTTTTGCTTAATTATAAAGATAGTTTTAAACGTATAGGTTAAACCAACATTATGCGCCAACATGAATCGCCATATTCGGCCTATCCAGGACTATCACCAAAATATATAAAAAAAATTAGTGAGAGTGGCTAATTGATAGAACTGACAGAAAGCTTATTTAACATATAGTAAAATATTTAGGAAATACTTCACATCGGTGGATTTGGAATTTGAAATTGACTAATAATAGAGATTTAGGCTATCCATTTTTCTAAATTGTCAGAGCTATCTGAATATATTAAATTTGCAGCAATCGAAATTACAGAGCTTTGATGTTTTTCAAATTTCACACGCGGCGCCCATCATGGGGCTATTTTTGTCGGTTCTATTTATAACGGTCACATATCAAGTACCAAAATGATCTTATTAACAGTTCAGTGCAATTCACCATATTGCGTTTTATTTTAAAAATATTATTAAAAGTCTCATTCTCTTAAAACTAAATAAAATTGCTGTCGTCATTCAGGCAAATTATTTAAAAAAAAAAATGTTTAAAAATATATTTTTTGTACTGATCACCAATACATATATAAAATAAATAATTAATTTAATTAAAAATAATTGTGTAATATTTAAAAAATATATTGTTGTTGAATTCGATTAATTTAATTTATTGCATTTATATTTTGTGTATTTATATCGACTATAATGCCATCTATATTTATATATTTTGAATTACATCATTAATTAAAATAATTTTGTTGAACAAAATGGATAATCAAAACTAAATAAAATATAGAAATGAAGCGAATTAATTGTAGTTTGGATTAAAACAAAACAAGAAAGATTAAGCAGAAACTAGTGAGAATATTTAAATATAGTGATAGTTTTAAATTAATGAATTTATTTAAAAAAAAACACAATAAAAGCAGATTTTTTTGAGAAAAACTATTTTTTTTTAGGTTATATAGAAAGAAAGCAAATTACGAGTAAGTAAGTTGTTATCAATAAGGAAACGTAATTAAACAAAATAATTAAAATAAAATTGTAAATTAAATTTATGTTTTAATTTTTTTTTAGTTATATTAATTTATATATAGTTAAGTTAGTAGTTTTGAGTTGTGTTATAGTATTGATTGCGGTTTTTTTTTTTTAATTTTACCTGTACATTTAATGCCTTGATGAAAGAGGCCGTATAGTAATGAACCACAATGATCGCAGAACGTTGGACTTGAATACGTGCACAATTTAAATTCGTGCCTGGTTCGGGTATCCTTTAAAACATATATATAGAGGTAAATGTAAATTTTTTTTTTTTTTTTAGTATTTTGGAATTTTGCACATAATGTCAAAATTGGAAACATAATTATTCAAAAAAAAAAAAAAAAAATTACAATTTATTTGTATTTTGGTGGTGTCATATTTTATATGTATTAGTATATTAGATTAAAAAAATAATAAAATAAAAAATATTAGTAATTAAAGTTTAATAAGACAAGTGTTGACGATATTCAATCGGTTAATTTTGTGTGATTAGTTTAGTAAAATATATTCAGAAAATCATAAAGTGTGTAAGGCAAATTAAGATAATACTGTGGTTTATTTACGTTTACTATTTTGGCGCCCAGCGTGGGGCTTTTATAAATTTACCTCTGTGAACGATGTAACGAATTTTTTCCTAATTCAAAATATAGCGGCGCCTAGAAAGAGGATTTCCATAATTATTGTACATATGCAATATGGCGAGCGAATCGATGAAATGGTTTATGCGACCAAACAATAGTCACAACGAATATTCAAGCCACATTACAACACATATCATAATGTAGGCGCCCAACGTTGGGCTAGTTATAATATTTTATTTATCACGTGTTTTAGTCCAGGAAACAAAACCTCCATATAAACTTGTAAATTATTCCAATAAACTTTTATCTAATATAATGTTGTTCCCTTTACTTCAGCACAACTTTTTAGAAAAATCCTCACCTCTATGTGTTGAAAAAAAATGAATAACAGTACTTTAGTTTTATTATTTCATTATTTTTTTTTAATCTTTTGAAAGATTTAAAAACTTGCTTTGTAAATTATCTGAGAATTGGTGGTTAATAAAATATCAAATGTTATAGGTTATTACAAAAAACCCGCTCGAAGTAAGATATTTCAGAAAAGTCAATGTGCAAGTACCCTCATTCCGGGTTTCTCCTTTGTGTGTTTGAAAAAAAGACCTTTCTAATCTTTCAAGGATTACTTCAGTAAAGAAAACCGGTTTCAGAATTATACGAACATATTTTGTTACCTGTGTGCTAGCAGATGTTGATAGTAGTCAGAAAAAGTGTAAATTTTGTAATGCAGGAAAATAAAGATATTTGTATTGTTTGTAATAAGTGTATGCAGAAAAAAGACTCTATACAGTGGTGAAAAAAGGTATTGGTAGCTTAATCGAAATTTCAAAATCAAGAAATGTGGTTTTCGAAGTATGGTCAATACAAGGATTGGTGGGCCAATCAATTTGTGGACACAAAATGCCCGATAGCATCTGAAATGCTACTGAACATTTAGAGAAGTGACCACTAATCCGTCCAGAGGAAAACCCATAAATGACAACAGTCGTGCGACGCTTGAATGGAATTCAGTGGCAATGATGTAGATTTGTGCGGTGACTAATACTTGAGGGACCTGCTTATAAATCATTTTAAACCAAATTTGGTAGCAATCAACTTATTTGGGAAAACCATAATTTTAAAGGACATGTTACCCGAAGAATTGGGACTCATACAAATGCAGTTCTATTGAAGAAGAGCGCGTTAGAACTGTTAAAGCAGCAGCAGCAATTATCAACGAACATATCCAGTCCCAAGTTTATGATACAATGGTAGTGAAGAGTTTGTACCAGCGCCTTTAAATATATTTACGGAAACTCTTTATAAAAAACGAAACGCATGCTCTTCAACGAAAGCAAATAAAAAGATGAAGTTTCTCAATCGATGTATGATATACGGATGCAGACGTTTATTGTATAGTTGGTTCGAGGCATATAATCGACCTATTGAATTCAATAGGGATAACTGCATCATGCAATGAGGCTGCCAATTATATAAAATGTGCAACAGACTTTGAAGACGTACACGTGAAAAAAATGAATTTATGCAATTTGTATTTGACAATGCTGATGTTAATGTATGTAGTGTAGACGGATTAGACACATTTCATGCTCTATAGGTTGGACTCATCAGGATTAAGAAAAATTATAATTGAGGATATAACTGCAGATACACGTGACGTGCACGGTTTACTTATACAAACATGTCTTTAGATTTAATCTGGTTGGCTGGATTTAATGTAACTTTATTTTCCAAGTTGGAATGGATTGCTAGCAGTTAATAATTCTGGTAAGATTTATAATTTATCTAATAATTGTTTTAATTTTAAGAAACCTTTTTAATTTTCCAAGGTTCATTTGAAGTTTCACAAATAATACCAGAGCCATTTATCAATTTAAGTGCAAGTGCCTGCGAAAGCAAGAAACATATGGGCAGATGTGCATAGTTTGGAATAAGTGTACACCTTGGTGGATTTCATCTATTCATGTCATGTCTTGGCACAATTGGATATATCATGAAAGGCAGCGGACTAGAAGAATTATGGGAACACGCTTATCGGACATGCTTTTTCAAGTGCTTCGCGAGCACATATACTAACCGTATCAGCATTAAATTATTTGATTATGGACAATTCAGAATATTTGAAATCTGTAATGAAATCTGCTGGTCATGGAAACATATCAGAAACTGATAGAAAACAGCATTTCACCGGATATGTGTCATGATTCGGAAGTACCACGCGACGTGGAGGGCTACTTAAAAGTAACATCAACAGACTAAGAACAACAAACAGAACATGCAAACATTAGCTCCAATATTTTGAGCAAGTTATGATTGTATTGCAGCATATCCGAGCAGGTAGATGCATATGGAATCTGTTCGAAAAATGTTGCCATATTTCCATTCTGCTAGTCATAACTTATATGCAAAAACTGGTCATTTAAATTTACAGGAAATGAAGGAGTTGCGGGCCAAGCTGATCGATGATGAGTACAAAAAATGTCCAGAGAAATACTTTTCGATAAGAAGAAAAAGTCTGCAATGGAGCGGTATTTGAACGGACATGTGCATAGAACAATCACTTATGCGACCAATGAATTATCTCAAGGACGAGGCATTACCCATTATGCCACCATTTTAAAATGAATTTTTTCTACGCCCGTTAGCATGCTTGTGATATCCGTGATGAAAACTTTTACAGGACAAGCATCAATTACTTCCGAACAACATGTTGAACTCCGAGGCAATAGAAAAGCAAGAGACAATCTGGACAAAAACAAATTTATTTCATGGCTTCAACAACATAACCTATTTCGGAATCGGGCTGGTGATCTTGTCAGTTTGTCAACTGGACTTGTTGCTAATTCCAACATCACCTGTGATAGGGCTTTGAATAAAGGTGAAGTGTTGCTGCATAATACATTGGGTAAGAGTTTTCCGGACCTCGTTTACGCAATAAAACACAAAGTTATTCCAATTGCAGCTAAAGAATTAAGGGAATAAAAATAAATAACAAAACTTTCGTTATAAACTCTCGAATTGGCTTCAACTCCACCTTCCCTTTTCAACGACGGTCTCCTTCGAAAGGGAACCAAATCAAGCATCAAAACTATATTTAATAGAGCTGACGTTGGTAGGGACAATTTTCCAACAAATTGCAAATATGTTATTGGTGAATTTCTTGCAAACACCCATAATAAGTCGAAATTAATCGGCAAATTGAAGCAGTGTTTTTATGTTCACCAACATTTTGGCTTCTTTGCCGCAAATCGAAGACTGCGTATGATATAGCAGCAGAGAGAACGCGGCTGTCTTCATTAAGCGACCTGCTTCCAGTTCTCCGTGCTTTTACCGGATGCGGTACAACCTCAGCATTGTACAGGAAAAGAAAACTAAAAGCAGACCAATGCAGAACTGAGGACCGACGTGCAAATGTTCTTGCAAACGAGTACCACAAATAAAACTATTACAGCCAGCGAAGCGCGATTAATATGTGGCCTTTATAACATCACCAAAGAGACTCCACTAGAAGTTCCATTCTAAATTCGATTAAGCTACCAACAACCAAGCAGCTACAGATCAGCATTCATTTCGGGTATACCATCAAGTTCAAGCATGGCTGGGAAATGCTATGCGACCAACAGATTGGGGATGGAAATCTGTCAAAAGTAGTTTGCTGCCCATTCCAACTGACCTGCCACCGGCTTCAGAACATCTGCTCAAGTTGACATCTTGCAACTATTTTACGCAATGCACAACAAGATGCGAATATAAGCGGTCAGGAATGCTGTGCACAGCAATGTGTGGACCTGCCAAGATCTCAATAATATTGAATGAAATACTGAGCTACAAATCAATTTTAATTTTTAAATGCCCTTATAATTAACGTATGTGAAATTTGTCCTAAATCTGTCCTAAAAAACAACAAAAACAATTTCCTCTTATATGTGTTAGTGTGCAAAGCAGAATGTCTCGATATAACGAATTTTATCATAAGGACAATCAAATTTGGTACGACGAACACATAATTTTCTGAATTTTCTTTGGAAAATTGTAGGAAGTGAACACCATAATGACGCGTATACCAAAATATCTTAACGTTTAAACTATAAGAAATATATTTCAATGTTGGAACAAGTAGGGGATCTTATGTATATCGATTATGTATGTATTATTAACTCATATACATAATCGATATACATAAGCTCATACCAAACTTGGTTGTCATAAACCCCCTAACCCCTTACTTTTTCGAAAATTGAAATATTTTACGGATAGCTTAGACCTTAAGATATCTTGGTATATGCGTCATTATGGTATTCGCTCTCTAGGATTTTCCCACGAAAATTCAGGAAATCATGTATATTTCCTAGCAAATTTTGTTGCCCTTTAGGTAAAAGCCGTTATATCGAGACAATCTGCATTGCACACTAACACATATAAACGAAAATTGTTTTTGTTGTTTTTAAGTACTATTTTAGGACAAACTTCACGCGTATATAGAACTGTGATTTTTGTCCTAAAATGTCCCAATTTTTTTTTTCTTTTTTTTAGGACAGATTTATGACAAAATTCACGTGAATTATAACTAATAATTAAATGGAATTAAAATTAAAAAAACTGATGTATAAAGTATAAATAATAGTTTGGAGTAATAAAATATTGACAATAAATTAATTTTTTAATTTTTTTAAACGGTATATCGTACAAGCCTGCAAATTAGCTAAACGACGACAAATTCAATCTCGCATAATGTTATGGAAAACGGTTTTTTAAATAAGTCCTGCTAACTGTTCTATTTTTACACTTAAACTCTAAAATTTTACTTGCTTTTAACATTTAGCTCAAAATAATATTTTTCATTTGAGCCATTTTTCGAGTTTGTGCTGTGTACCGCTCAGAAGTTATTTTCATTTTTCTGTACTCCTAAAATTAGTTATTCCAACCCTGATTGTGCAGTATTGGCTCAACCTTTAGAGGTGGGGATTTTTTCTAAAATACTGTCTTCAAGTAGTAAGTACTACAACCCTGTAAGATTTCGTTCCTCTTGGAATTATTTACTACTTTGCACAAAATTCCTGCACTGTTTAATGACATTTCGTCGTCCAAATATCGTTTAAAAGTAGAGTACACTCGTTAATCGTAGTTTCAGTTTCTAAAGTGTAATAAGCCAAAAGCTATTTACTTATTGTAATTTATTTATTTATCAGCCCTTTATAGAGCTAAAGCTGTACCATGCTTATTTCTAAAACTATAATACTCTAAAACATCAAGATTATTAGATTGCCATCGCACAATACATTTTCTGAATAAATTTTTTTCTATTGGTGATCTAATCAATAAAAATTTAGTTATGCTCATTTTCCAATCCCACAAAAATTTCCAAAAACTACATACGTGGTTTTGTATCGTTGTTTAAAAGAAAATCAAAAATTAAAAATTGTGTGAATTTCAATAAAAAAAAAACATAACCAAAACAAAATCAAAAATTAAATGAAATGGCGGAATTAATTAAAAACAAACATTTACTTCCGCTGTTTCCTCGTTTTAGAAATTCAATCAAAATCAAAAATTTTATTAACAACAAACGGAAAAATTGAAAAAAAAAATGTTTATAGAAACCAATAATAAATCACGATTTTTTCGGGGCTTAAACGGAAATTTAAAAGCTCCCTTAAAAAATGTATTCCAATACTCTTCCTACGAAATAAAAAATAAAAAATAAATTAAATTAACCAAAAAATGTATAAACTGTTAATTTAAATTAATAAATAAATTCACACAATAATTATTTAAAAAAAAAAATATTTTTTAATTTTAAGTGAATTTTAATTAATTTTCACATAAGTTCAGGTATAGTATAGTGGAGAGTGTGTGCACTATAATTATATAATTTAATTAATATTAAATACGAACATCGCCATTATTTTTTTTGGCACAAGTAATAAATAAAAATAAAAATAGCAACATTCAAATATAATAATATATATTATTAAACATTTAATTAAACATTAATCTCAACAAAAATAAAAGTAAGTAAAAATTATAAATTAAATAATTAAAGCTCACTTTAAATTTATATAAAATTCATAATTAACGCTGTTAAGTTTATAATATATATTGCTAGAAAAATAAAATATTAAAAATCACGAATTTATTTTTTGCCCTGCCTTACCGTTGTCGCTCTAAATAGTGATTAATTAACGACAATTAATTTTTATTTTGTTGTTTTTCTGAATAACAATTTTTTTTTTTTTTTTTGCGGAAATATTTTTTTTTTGGATCCGTTTTTCGCTAAATATTAATTTTTGGTCATTAAGATGGGTCATTTAAGAATTTAGGTCAGTTAATGATTTAGCAATACTAATTCGTTAGAAATTAGAAAAGATTACTAGGAATTATTTAGCTGACCATTTTTTGGCGCCCAATGTGGGGTTTTGAAAGCAAAATCAATTTAAATGAAAAATCAATTTTTTAACCATTTTTAGAGTTTTGTGTAATGAGTACCGAAAATATTTGATATATAATTCCAATTTAATACAATGAATTAAGCTAATGAAACCACAATTTTAAACATTTGTGATATATCTAGATGTATCTGTACAGAGGGGGTATGAGTGATAAAAGAACACAAATGTCTCAACAAATAAATTGTGATAGAAAGAAGTCCTCAAAAGGGTTTGAAGATACTACTGTAGTAAAATACAGGGGTCCTCGGAGGCGGCTAAGCTACACAAAGTACTATGTTCTTTTGTCCTTCCATCCCGAGTTATCTTCAACAATGGGATTGATCTTGAACTACGTGCATGGGTGAATCGCTGGAGCTACTAGCTGGAGGTACTAGCTCAATCAATCGGTGGAAACTATCTAGAATATATAAGGAATATTCCATGTTAATTTTCTTGAATATAGAAGGGGCCTTTAGCAACTTCAGGCCAGGTCCATCACTCAGGTTCTTTCATGTGTAGGGATAGATGAGTCACTCAAAGGCTCAAATGCTTAGAGGCAGGATCATAAGAGCTCATCTGGGAAGGGCGTCTGCTACTAGATTTGTGAGTAGACATACGCACACTCCAAAGTGGGGTTTTATTCCATTTTTCTATAAAATTAGGTCATTAATGACCTGTCAGCCTTCGAAAAATATCCTTGCACGTGAACTCCCAGCTGTGGACTGAGCGAATCCTCACAAAACGAATATTTGCGGATGTGGATCGAAATACTTTGGGTTAGTTTTGGATAGCCAACTAAGCTGGAATCCAAACATCATAAAAAGGATAAAGAAAGCTACTATAACGCTATAATCCTATAAAAATGCCATTGGGAAGAGTTGGGGTTTGGCGTCCCCCATAGTACATACATTGGCTCTATATCTCAGTGTTCAAACCCATATATACTACAAAATGAGGTTATCATCTGGTGGCCGGCATTAAAAATTATGTCTAACCTGAATATATTGATGAAAGTCCAAAGAACCGCCTGCTTGTGTATAAGCCCTCAGAAGCATATCTACCCAAGCTCTGGAGATTCTCTTTCATCTCACTCCCTTGGGTCTTGCGGCCCAGCAGCTTGCATCTTGCACACCCATTCGGCTCAAATCCATATCTATGTGGAGCTGTAACAACATAGGGCACTCATCCACTTTGTGCAACAGGGATATACCTGATACTACTAACAACGCTATTCCATCGCCATCTTTTGAGCTGAGGTTCCAAACTGAGCTTCCCACCAGAGAGGTCTGAGTGCGTGAGACGTTTATGGACAATCAGGTGATGAGTTTTTTACACGGATGGCTCAAAAGGGGTGTGGCACTGGGAGTTAATCTCTCTTTTCGTCTTCCCGACTTTTTTTAGCTTGAATCGTGGAAGAAATTCGTGCCCAAATGAATATAGTGGACGATTTTCGCATAAATAGAACATGGTGTAACGAATTGTGGCACAGGATATTTTGATACAAGGTCAAACATTTCATATCGATGATATACAACTTGGCAGGACGCTGTGCCAGAATAGTTAAACACATGGAAGTACATGGAAATGTTTGCGACCAATAATGTTCCGGTGTCTGAGACCCGCATGATGACCGCCAATGGTAAGCGAATTTCAATTATCCATCCAATACACGCTCTTTTACGGCTTTTAACTCATGTGGCGAGACTGGAAATATTGGGATATCTTCACTGTGTCCAAGCGATTAGCCGAGCTTTGCATAATCCTTAACCTCACTTGGCTCCATCATAAGAACCATAATACCTTTGTTACTGCCACGTGCTGTTCGCCACGATGGAAGTACAAATTCTTTAATGTTCTCGTTCCTGACAATGATGCTGAACATTTTGGACGTCCAAACCAGGGGCAGCCACATTTGTTGCGATGAAAGGATTATCCCGGAATAGTTCCAATTTTTGTACCCAGGGATGCCTAAATAGGAACAAATACAGATAAAAGTCCTACTCATTGAACTGGCAGTCGAACTGGCGAAATACCATAATCATGTCGAATAGGTATTGCAGTTGTAGCATATAGTCAATGTGGCCGAGAGCTGAAAATTCTGCCGTTGGGTCTTGTGGCCTAAATTTGTGTTAATCATAGTACTTTAAACTCTTGTAAAATGACCTCACCAAAATGTTGATAAAATTGATAAATCCCAAAGTCAGCCCGGAGTAACAATTTCTGGCGACTGCATTTTTGTTTTGCCGTTGCAAGATCTCCAAATACTGCGGCAATCTTAATACCAGTGAGTTGTGTAATATCTCGAATGTGGTTGCGAACCGTGTAGGGGTTACCATTAGCATAGAACGCAGAATTATTTGTATATTCTTGTTATTATCATCCTGAATCTTCTAGATTCTTCGCTGCATAACACAATTTTACCGTCTTAAAAAAAATTCACATTCGGGAATTTTTGTTTTTGCATAAATTTGTTATTCGGACGTCGGAATTAATAACCAAGAATTCGAAAATCAAGATTTTAAAAACAATGACTTGGCGCCAAAAATTGGCGCCCAATATGGGGCCACATTAAAGAGTCAAAATTGAGAAATCTGGATTTTTAAGTTTAAAAACCAATTGAAATTTGTTATGAATTTCAAAGATACATTAGGTTAACATATGAGGTTAAATCTATCAAATTTCGAACTTAATTTTCAAATTTTAGAAATTTACAAAATTTGAAAATTGAAACAAATTTTTTTTCGCATGTTTGTTTTTCAGAACTTTCTATACGAATTTCAAAATTTCTGAGAGACTCTGGAAGTATATTCATTCAAAAATTCTAAGTCAAAATCTCGAATTTTTAAAATAAAAGGCCCGTTTTTTTTTAAAATGGATTTTTTTTTCAATTTTGAAGTTCATTTCAATTGAATTCAATGCTTCTTTGATATGTTTTGTGAAGCCCATTTCAAATGTCAAAAATGGATTAAAATTGTTAGAAAATTGGAATGCCTTGAAATTCAATGACAATCAATTAAATTATTGTTGCATTCCTTTCGCGTAAGTACTAATTATATGATTAAATTACGAAAACAAATAAAATACACAGTGAAAACTATAAATAAGGCGAATCCGTATATAAATTTTATACAGCAGAACAAACAATAAAAAAACATTACAGAAAAACAACAAAAACTTTCTCGATAATTCAATATTGCAAAGTAGTTCCTTTACGAGTATTATAGTTCTCCATATTACGTTACGTAAAAAAAAGAAATAAAAATATTTTTGTATAACTAAATTAAATATACATATATAAGTTAATCTATATAATTATGTAATAGTATGTATAAATAGTAAATATCTATTTGTTTATTATGTAATATAAATAAATAAAACAAGAAACGTTTAAGCCATGCCCTAAATATTTTCTTTAATTTAAATACGTTTTGGTAATGTAAAAAAAAATTTTCAAAAAACAAATGTTTAGTTTATCACATCATCTCCTATCTCGTCAAAATGAATTATGTTGATTTTTAAATTAAACAAAAAATTAATAATTAAATAAATAAATATTAAATTATATAAAATTAAAAACTAAAATATAATATATAAATAAAGCTTATTATATAAAAAATATATATATATATATTTGTTTTAACCATAATTATATATAAAAACAAAGAACATGATACTTACATCCGAATCAGCACCTTTATCAGCACCCGGACATTTAAATGTGACATATTCATGGCATCTTTTATGTACAACAAATGAACAGACTGTGCGAAAACATGAAAAAACAAAAAAATATAGAAAAAACTAGGTTGGTTGGAATTGTGCATGATCAGTTACCTTGGCATTGAAAGCCTTGTTTGCCAAAACCCCTGGAAATAAACAAAATAAAAAATTAGTACTTGTACTAAACGTAAAATATTTTGCTAAATCTGGTGTAACACTTTAATCCAATATATAATTCAAGGTTGGAACTGTGGTAAAGTAGATTAATTTTAGTACATGTACTAAAATTAACCTCGTCTACCAAAACTTGCCGTAAATTCATTACTGAAGCATTTTAATCTTAGAATTAAAAATTGTAGACTCAAGACTTGAATGACATCAAAATTCATTATTAATTTAAATTTAATAATTAATTTTAATTAATAATTTATTATGAATTAAAATTTTTGTTTAAATTGTAATTCTCTTTAAATTTGATTAAAAAAACGTCTTGAGAATTATCACAAAATTAAAGTTCAGCAAATTATAGCAAACCATTTTTAAAAAACCTGCCCGATTTTTAAAGCTTTAAAATTTAGTTGCAGTATTTTTCAATTTCAACTATTACCAGAGCCACCTATATATACAGAGCCGTAAGGATCAGCCATGTTTTTTGTCGAGCTTTTTCTAGAGGAACTACTTTTTGCATTATCCCATAAGAATCAATGTAAAAATGACCATTTTCGAATTACTTTTCATCAATGAAAAGTTAAATCTTTCATTTCGATAAACACTTTGTGGAATTGATTCTATATTGAATTAGCACATATCTGAAAGTCAGAACCTTAAACCTTTTATTAATTTAATAAACATTAAATCAAAATTAAATATGAATTTATCATATTTATGTAAACATGAATTTATTTGAATGTGTAGGTAAAATAAATAAATAAAACATATATTGTCATCCTTTCGATCGATGATTTTGTCTCTTTTTTAAGAATGAAATCTCACATGTTTTTTTTAATTTCGCTTTTTCTATTGCGATCGCAGCATGCTCGTATAAAGCATTATTCTATTTCCTTTTATACATTTGAAAATGTATCACCACATATTTCTATTTCATTACCTTGTAGCGAAATCGGAAAAGGGATAGAGTGCAAAATTATTCCAATTGGCTGAGATCGCAATAGAAAAAAATCAAAATTGAATTCACGAAATAGCGTAAAATTTAAAAAGAGAACATAAACATCGATCGATAGAAAAAAAATTGTGATATTGACAACTTACAACATGTCATAGGGGGTTCCAATAACAGCTGCACAATTTATTTAGAACCATAATTATGCACAAATGCGTAACAAAACTTTACCAAAATAAAATAGAACCGTGCCAGAAGAACTGTGATAGTCATGGTGTTCCATTTGTAATCTAAAATCCAAAATTTACGTTGAAATTGAAGTGAAATTAGTTTGAGATTTATTCAAACAAAATCATGCAGCTTTTATTGAAATACTCTTTAAATATTTTATTTTATTCACAAAAATATAATTCAAAAGGAAACATAACCACACTTTTACTATTTTATCTTTTCGTCTTGCAGTTTAATTTTATTGCGTTGGTAGTTGTGTGTATTTATATCAATTCAATGGAGAAATGCTTTTTTTTCTATAAATTTTATTAATAAATATATCAAAAATTAAACAACTTCTTTGATCAAGCTTTGAATCAATTATAAAATGATAATTGTAGATTCTATTTCAATGTTAAAATACTTAATCCATCGACATTTTCATTGAAAAATATCGCACCGAAAAAAATTGAATTTTTCATATGTTTTGTATGGAAAAAATGTTTTTTTCGTCAATTTTAGTTCCTCTAGAAAAAGCTCAATTTTTAACCTTAGGGCTCTGTATATATAGGTGGCTCTGCTATTACTCCTAAACCAAAGCTCTTTAAACAATTATTTAAAAGCTCTTTAAAAATATTTCATGATTTAAAGCTCATTATTCACAATAAACAAATTTCTACATTTATTGTTTTTTCGTAAGCCCAATTTAATTAAAAAGGTTACACAAAAAGTTTTTTCATGAAAGTTTTGTGAAATTTGTAGAAAAATACTATATCCTTCAAAGTCAATTAATCAAAATTCCAGAGTTTTATGGGCAAACCCATTCTATTTTTAAAGTTCATAATATAAATGATTATCCCTATTTGCTCAAAACAATAACAATAACCATTCTTGTTCAGCAACTCTCTTGGTAAAAGCTTTAAAATTCCAATCGAAGAAATTCAAAGATTTAACTTTTTGATTTTACAAATTTATAGCTTTTAATCATAATTCCATACATTTGTGTACAAGAAAGAAGCTTAATTCATGAAAGCTTTCTAATAAATAGTTAAGACATGGGAATTTTAAAATTTGATATTTGAATCATTCATCGACATACATCAAATAGGAAATGTACTAAAAAGCTTTACATACATATTTTCTAAGCTTTTGGTAGCGAAAGCTCGCAAAGTACTTTAAATAAAAATGTTGTATTATTCGAACTTGGATACTTAAATTGATGAAAGCTCTGTGATAAAACTTAAAATAAGCTTTCAAAATATTTTGTTAACTTTGTTAAATCCTAAACAACACGTGACAATCAAAATGCGCTGCTTCGAAATGTTTCGCCTGATTGACAAATCATTTTCATGATGATCTGTTTAGTTGGTCCGACTAAAAAGTTTTTGACGTGAACGATGAAATTATCCTTACTTGGTCCTTGAAATCCATTCAAGACTCCTTTAAATCCTTATCCTTTGCGCAATCGCAATTCTGTGAAATCTGTCACCAGACCCAGGTTGGGTGGATGTTCATTATAGCCTACCCATATAGTGGCCATTTTATTATTTAGAGATAGTTTGAACCAAGGCAGAAAGGATAGTATAGTTGCACAGGAATTGTCCTGGAATTAAACACATGAGAATAATACAATAATACGGAGATAACGATGCGACATTTTAGCATAAGTTCAATCCATTTGACAATGGTAGATTCGATACCAAATTTGGTAGAGGCACTAGTAATCGCATTGAACGATGTACTATCAATGGCTCAATATCCAGGAAAATACCCATAAGTAGCTCACTATTACACAGTGATCTTTCAATCCTAGTTACAAGTTCATGTACTGCAGTTTTTTAGAATTTGCCAACCCTGTAAGCATGTTACTGAGCGCAGCGGGGCTTAACTCCCTTACATCATCTAAATCATAATCTCTTGGAGCAATTGTTATCGACTTCATTATTTGTATTTGACATCATAGGCTAGTAGTACATAAGAATTTCTCTTGAAGAATCAAGCTATTGCCATTAGTTTTAGTTCCCAGTTGGATCTCCGGATCTTTTTTGAAAAGAACCAGTACTTCGTAGCGTTCATTATTATGTTGTATCATTGGCTCTAAAAAAATTAATGTTTCGAATTTTGGATTTATTTTAGAACAACATTTTTCCATATTTTCTCGAGAGGGTCTTAGGCTTAATTTCAACATGTGAGTTTTAGACATCTTGAGATTTAACACAAAAGATTGATAAACATAGTTGGCTTAGCGATTTTAGACTTGCCACAAGTTGCTCGCAGGTTTTATGCTTAGGTAACAGCATTAATAAATTGGACTTGTTAACGAATAGCAATTTGTGGAGTTGAACTAGCGAATTTGAGGATCTTTCAAAAGCTAAAATTTAAAAGTTTTCAATAAAAGCTAAAAAGCTAAAATTTAAAAGTTTCAAAATCGGAAGCACGCAGCAAATACTTAAACAAATTTATAAACCGTAGACATATTAATGCCGATGGTAATTAAAATGACGTGAAAAATGCAAAAAAAAAAATAAATATTTAAATAAAGTGATCCACTCAGTCCCAACAGAATCATAAAACATTAAACAAATAAAAATAATTTTTTTTTTAATTTTCTATTACTCCCCGGACGGATAGAACACGTTCCCTTATTAGATACGCGTGGCACATGTGGATGAGATCACTTTCATCTTATCTAAAGCATAATCTAGCTATTTAAATTTATACAAAAAAAAAACACAACAACGAATATAATTTTCGTCTAATAAATATTTAGGTCGTACCAATTTATTGATTGAATTTTAATTAAATTGTGTCGCTAACGTTAACACATTAACGGCCATGTCTTCATCAATCATATTTGTCTAACTTTATTATTGTTATTATTACTATATTGATGATGATGTTGATGATGATGGTGGTGATGATGAAATGACTGGGTGTCAATTAAATGCTCCGGTAATTAAATTTTATTCATTAAATTATCTATCTATATACCAAAAAGCTAACGATAGATGTGGTGGACACCGTATAATATGCGGGCCATGACAAATGAGAGTGAGGATGGCATTTTATTTACTCGATTTGTTTGTAATCAATACTACAAGTTATGATTTGAGCTCACACCCTTCTCAGCAAAAAAATAACATCTAGAAAAATCAAAGAAGGACAATCTCCGATAAAAACGGATGGGGAAAACGAAACGGGCGCTTTATTTTATACTGCACATCGTTTTGTGGTGGAAATACAACAATTTTAAGTAGGTGGATTTTTCAGCAACGCGCGGTTTCATCTTTCCATTTTTGCTCTATATATGTATACCCAATTCGACAAGAATAAGAAATAGGCGGGAAATAAGAAAATTAATATTGATAAATTTGAATGTTCAGGCAACGATGAAAATATTGGAAAATTATGTTGATTAAGACGCACGAGCACACATAATGAATGATAGATGTTATTTCATTTATCAATCAATCGTGTGTATCTATGTATCTATATATGTACGTACATTAATTGTGTATGTTGTCAATTAAATCGAGCTTATGATGAATTCTGTTCAAATAAAATTGACTTAATCAAATTTTTGATTTTGTTGTTAATCAATTTGGTAATAAATTTTTATAAATTAAATCATCATATTAAACAAGCTCGTTGGATTGAGCTTTTCTACCTTCAAAAGCACACTAAGTTTAAATTTAGTTAAACGCAATTTTACTTCTCTGGAAAATTGTGCACCTTAATTGGTTGAGTTTAAATTTTAAAGATGATCTTTCATTGCTCGATGAGGATGAACTTTTCCACTAGTTTAAAGCTTCTTTAAAATTTTAAAAAAATTTCGTCGGTGATCGCAACCACAATAAATTGGGGATCGGATGTATCGAGCTTGTATTGCTTCCAAATTCTTTGAGCTTTGTATCTAATAAAAAGCTCTCGCAAATTAATTTGTGACACACAAAATAGCCCAACCAACTGAAACAGCCCAACCAAATCTATGTCTAAATTGTCTAAATTATACAATTAAATACGTTTAACTTAAAGGCAAATGGATGAGCTTTCACTACTCGGTGAATATGGATGAGCTTTACTATAACTAAAACGCCCCATACAATTTTAACTTGTATGTTACACGAAAAATTTTAAATTGAAAATCGAGCTAGTGAATTTATAAAACTAAAGATCGTATTTATTAAGCTTTTATGTATTTTAAGCTATGCTTCAGGTAAAAAGCTCCCACAAAATTATTTGTTGCTGACACACAAAATAGCTCGACTGAAACCAACTAAATCCAGGTCTAAATTATGCAAGTATATTAGTTTGAATCAAGAGCAAATCGGTGAGCTTTTACTGCTCGGTGAATATGGATGAGGTTTAATATAGCTTGAACTACCCATACAATTTTAACTTTTATGTTAGTGAATTATTTTAAGCTATGCTTCTGATTAAAAGCTCCCACAAAATAATTTGTTGCTGACACGCAAAATAGCCCGTCTGTAACCAACAAAATTTATCTCTAAATACAAGTAAATTAGTTTAACTCAAAAGCAAATGGATGAGCTTTCACTGCTCGGGAATATGGATGTGCTTTACAATAGCTTTAAAGGCTTATACAATTATAACTCGTGTGTTACATAGGAAATTCTCCATCGAAAATCGAGATGATGAATTAATAAAATGTAAGATCGAGTTAATCGAGCTTTTGTGTAGTTTAAGCTATGCTTTTGATAAAAGCTCCCACAAACTAATTTGATGCTAACACACAAAATATTCCCACTGAAACCAACTAAATCCAGGGCTAAATTATATAAATAAATTAGTTTAAATTCAAAGCAAATGGGTGAGCTTTTACTGCTCGGTGAATATGGATGAGTTTTACCATAGCTTTAAAGTCTTATACAATTATAACTTCTTGTGTGTTATATAGGAAATTTTCCATCGAAAATTAAACTGATGAATTAGTAAAATCAAAGATTGAATTTATCGAGGTTTTGTGTATTTTAAGTTTTGCTTCTTATAAAAGCTCCCACAAACTAATTGGTTGCTGACACACCAAACAGCCCGACGGAAACCAACAAAATTTAGATCAAAATTATACAAGTAAATTAGTTTAACTTAAAAGCAAATAGATGAGCTTTCACTGGTCAGTGAATATAGATGAGCTTTACTATAGGTTGAACGCCCCATACAATATTAACTGGTAAGTGACATGGGAAATTTTTCCATTTAAAATAGAGCTGATGAAGTAATAAAACCTAGGATCACATTTAGCGAGCTTTTATGTATTTTAAGCTCCGCTTCTGTTTAAAAGCTCCCACAAAATAATTTGCTGCTGACACACAAAATCGAACTGAAACCAACTAAATCTATGTCTAAATACAAGTAAATTAGTTTAATTCAAAATGGATGAGCTTTCACCGCTCGGTGAATATGGATGAGCTTTACTATAACTTAAATACCCCATACAATTTTAACTTGTATGTTACATCGTATTTATTAAGCTTTATGTATTCTAAGCTTGGTTCTGATAAAACGCTCTATTCAATCTCAATTCTTAATTCAAATTTATCAAGAATTTTTTCCTTCAAACTAATTTGATTAATCTGACACCGATGCCCTACTATACAAATATCCGATAATATTCAACGGCTACCATTCTGCAATTCTACTAATTCTGTACAACTTAATTAATTTGATTAAAAGTCAAATGATGAGCTTTCATTGCTCGATAAATATTAGCTTTATTTTAGCATTAATGCTCCCATTTAATTTTCGTTTGTTCACTAAATAGAATATTGTCTATCGAAAATCTTAAATATAGGATCGAATTTATTGAGCTTTTATTGCTCTCAAATTGTCTGAGCTTTGTATCTAAATATCGAAAATAGCCCGAATGAAATCAATTAAATCCTGGTCTAAATTATACAAGTAAATTAGTTAAAATCAAAGGTAAATGGATGAGCTTTCACTGCTCGGTGAATATGGAGGATTGGTTTACTACATCTAGCCCCTGTGGTCGGGGGGCACTCACATGTCCCGTAAATCTAAATTGAACGATCACGTCTCCCAAGAATACCACCATAGTATCCTTTGCTTGTCGTAGGAGGCGGCTAAACGTTTGGATCGCTGGGCTGACGACCCGCATCCGTAATAAAACTGGAACAGTTTATAAAGTCAACAAAATGAAAAATGGATACCGCCAAAAAAACACCGGACCCCCGCTCATGTATCCGGATACGAGATTTAGGCTCGGCACTGGAACGTGCAATCAGTTCCGAGCTCTGTACAATTTCGAGATTAGAGATGAAGATCCCCGATATTGTACATGAAATAAGATCTCAGCGAGTACGCTGGCTCGGTCACGTTCTGCGTGCTGATCCGGAACGAGTTGTGCAGCGATCTATGAAAGGAGAGCCACCATAATATGGTATCGCAGAGGTTGTTGCGGGCGACGATGACTCCACGATGTAGAGAATGACTTGGCCTCTTCAGATTGTCTTAGACAGTATGAAGACCATGCTCAGGATCAAAACCGTTGGAGCCAGATGGTTTACTCGGTAAGGGGCCAGTAATGGCCTTTAATACTGTTTATTATTATTATTATTTACTTCATATTAAAAGCCCCATACAATGTGTGTTATCTGTAGGAAATTTTCCATCGAAAATCGAGCTAGGTAGGACATTAGTTAAATCTAGGATCGGATTTATGGAGTTTTGTATCTGATAAAAAGCCACACCAGCTTTCAGCTAACTGAAATTGTACAAGTAAATTAGTTTAAACCAAAGGCCAATGGATGAGCTTTTACTGTTCGGTAAATATGAATGAGCTTTACAACAGCGTAAACGCCCCTTATAATTTTAACTTTAACATGGGAAATACTCCATCGAAAATCGAAGATCGAATATATCGAGCTTTTATGTATTTTAAGCTGTGCTGATGATAAAACGTTCTATTTAGGCGAATTCTTAATTCAAATTTATCAACAATTTTTTTTTCCTACAAGGATTGAATTTATCGAGCTTTTATTGCTCTCAAATTGTTTGAGCATTGTATCTGATAAAAAGCTCCCACAAAATAATTGATTGCTGACACACAAAATAGCCCAACTAAACCCAATTAGATCCTGCTCTAAATACAAGTAAATCAAAGGCAATTGGATGAGCTTTACTACAGCTTAAAAGCCGCTATTTTCTTTTTTTCTTTGTCTACTATTATAATACGATAGCCGTATGCAATTCAGCGAATTGCATAGGATAGGCCCGAAGTAATAAGTGTAGAACTAAATTAATTTAATTAAAAGCCAAACGACGAGCTTTCATATAATTTTCTTTTTATCACTAAATAGAAAATTGCCTATCGAAAAATCGAGCTAGGTAGCGAATTAGTTAAATCTAGAATCGCCTTTAGCTTTTAATGTTCTCAAATTTTGCGAGCTTTACTGCTAGTATAAAGCTCTATTGAAGGGAATACTTCATTTAAATACTAAGGGGCACTACTGAAATTCAAGCTTTTTATTGAATTGTTCGACTTGTTTGGCATGATCGGGCTTGTTGTGGTAAATTTGATCAGGTTTAAATGTAAATAAATTACTATCATTGATTGGATTTGGAGTTGATCGGTATACGATGATAAAAGAAGATGTGAACAACTTAGCTGATATACTTGCTTTTTTTAGAATCTTCTTGAGTGGTCGATCGTGTCGACAAAACGATCCACCCTCCCATTTGGCTGTGGATGGAATTCGGTGGTACGAATAAATTTATAAATACGTGTCCCAATGCCAGTGTTGATCGCATTTGCAGCAGCAGCGAAGTCGAATTGAGGATTGCAATGCGGATCAAGAAGAGTTCAGATTTCAAAATCTGTTTAAATTTGTGTGAACCGATGAAAATCTATTTCAATAACCAGTATTTTTTTTCTAATTTGTTGCCGGGTCTCATTTTATATCTGCTGATACACTACTTTTACCCAATAATTTTTCAGCACTAATCACTATATTTCATTGAAAGATTAAATTTGTGTATTTTACTGAGAATAAGTCTTTTTTCGACTAATTCAAAATTTTCTAGTAGCGCTGATGTATTTTCCAAACATTATGTTAAATATTGAGATACTTTAAAAAAAAAGTTGCTCAAATTGTAGGATAGAATATTGCTCAAATATTTATTTAAACCAATAAATTGAGTATATTTATAGGGTAGTTCACACTTACAAAACAGTATTTTACATTGGAAATACTTTTATTAGAAACAATAAAATTGCTCAATTTGTAGTAGACGTAATTATTGAATTTCGATAAATGAGAGAATTGTTTTACATAATATTCCACATTTAACAAAGCAGTGTGATAAACTAGCTACATTTAAAATATTGAGCAACACTTTCAGCTTTAAATTAATTAGTAGATTCACTCGTTAAAAACATATTGTTGTGTTTTAGATATCAAGAACAATTAAACAAATAAATTAATTCCTTGTTCCTAAAATTGCTCAATATTGAGCAATTGTGAAATTTATGTTTTTGTCGGCCTAAAAGATGATTCAGTACTTTAGGTCAATAAATTATTTATGGAATTTTATTGAGCTACCTTTTAACAGTACCCCTTTTAGTTACAGCCCGAATTAAAATAATTTATACATTAAAAGCCTCATAAAAAAATTCTTCTTTCATTAACGTACATATTTTTTATATGTTTTCTACAAAATTCTCAATTAAAAAGTCGATAAAAAAAATGTTTTATTTCTTTTTTTACAGCATATCTAGATAAATATTCGTATAATAATGAAACAGTAGAATTATTTTGTCTCTATTATTCCATATCTGATTAAAATTTAATTAAAAAACTGGAAATTAAATGCGCAAACACACATCAGCAACAATATTCAATGACAAAAATTTAGGATTCGCTATTTGCGGGCGTTTACCATTTTATTATTGCCAGGTTTTATCATCGTACATTGAAGAGTATTTATGATAGGCACTAAACAAATTTGTTATATTATATATAGAAATGCAACGTACATCCACTTCGGGTGATAAACAAAAAAAAAATATAAAACCATTACAAAATCATGCCACTATATGAATGCATGCTCGAACAAAAAAAAAATACGTTTGAAACGTGACCAAATAAATCAACAACGAAAAAAAAATTATTTTGTTTTCAATTTTTCCACATTTTCCTTTTCATACATTATGATGTACATGACAAACAACGACAAAATAATAATTTTATTTAATTTCGAAAACTATAAACTAAACTGAAATTTGATTTTTCAGAAAAATATTTGTGATAAAATCGGGCGGGCGCCTGAATCGTGGGTTAGAGATCGAATCATGCAAACAGGTACATGGTGTGTGTGATTTCAATTGAACTTAATTGTAATCCATGAATAATACGGCAAATTTAAATTTTAAGTCTTTAAAAATAGCTCAATTGTAAGTAAATTGATACAGCTAATTTTATACAGCTTTATTGAGCAACAAACTATATTTATACCTACCAATTGAATATTATTTAAGTACCAACACATTAATCTGTTTCTAGAGAAAAAGTTGCTCAATATAATAAAATTATTTATTCGCGCTCAGTACAAATTATAGATTAACCTCGGCTGTAGCAAAATTCTGAACTACAAAGCTTAAGAAATATTAAAAAAATATTGAGCAACATTTTCAACAAATTGTTCTGGTCAAATTTATTTAAAAAAAATTAGTTGAGCTTATCTTTTGTTCAACTAAATTTGATTTAAGTCGAGGAAGTGAAGCAAAATGAGGTAAACTAAATTATTCAAGACGTTGTAATCATTTGAGTTGCTCGCCATTATTAACTAATTGTTGCTCAATTTCAGCTAAACTGCAAAGTTTTGCCAAGTATCCCAAATTCCAAGTTTTGAAAAACTTTGGCCCCAATTGTTTGAGGCTCTTTTATTGCGGAAACCATTAAATTTAAAAAAAAAAGTGTCTTGAAGTTGCACCAGCCAAATCAGCCAATTGTGATATCGAGGGATGGGCGTTTAAGCATCATCTATTATTTTCTACATATACTTGTCGACAACCCGTAGACAATGTCTACAACGTAGACAACGTCGATAATGTAGACAATTCCTGAGTGGTTTTGTTAATTAGTCCTAAACTAGGGGTGACCAAATTTCTTTAGGAACAATGTGTTCTCTTTTCAAAAAGTGCAGAATTGAAAACTAATTGTGCTGAAATACATGAATCTATACTTCAGCGTCATGTTTATCCATTACAAAATCATTAAATTGAGCCAAAACAACGATATATAGCGTTATATTGAATGGGATCGTTTTCTATCGGTGGAATGGTAGGGCAGCCCGCACAAAAATTAAAAACATGGCACAATCCGGGGAACTTTGACTATAACCGTGCCATAAAAATTAACACTCCCCACTCCATGGTAAAACGTATTCGAGCTCAGGAAGGCTATAAGTGCTACCGTTCAGATAACCAACACTTGTTCGCTAAAAAATATACCAGACTGATTACCAAATTTTTACAAGTGGTTTTGAAACATTTAATTAGGTCAAAAATTGGATCTTACCAAAAACCGAGGCAATCCTACTGCTAAGTATAAGCAGTTCAAGTGAGATATATTTGCAAAAAATTGTATGATTTGGCCACCAATTTGCAGTTGTGGAGCCAGGTTTTGGTCACAATTTTCATAATGAAGTATTTTGCCGATAATTTTTCAACACGACTCAGCAGTAAACTTTTGACTATTAAGTTAGTTCAGACGACTCTTATTCTAACAGAAGCAATACATTTGTACGAGATTTATCAAATCATGGTTATATTTATAAATAATTTACGTTAGAAAATTGAGCTACTTATAATAGAAATTAATGAAAAAGTTAATTTTAACTATATTTTTAAGCTACAACGAACCCAAATTTACAAGTTTCACGAATAGTGCCTAACGTAACTTTTAATATCCTCCTACAATAAAATTTGCTTTATTTGAATGTAACAATTTGGTGTGAGAAGTGGGATATTGCAATAACGAAAGAAGGGCACGCAAAAATAGTAATAGCTGCTACTGTACAACCAAGGAATTGACATACATTGGAGCTGTTCTTAACGCCCTGCTGTTACAAATGAATAGCTAACCTCTGAAATGAAACAGCAAAATGAGAAGTTGGATTAGCAAATGCAACAACAAAATAAAAAAATGGGGAAATTGGAGGCAGATATGACAAGCAGGATAAACAATGGTAAGGCAGGATGAATTAGTTTGAAGCCCGCCAGGAAAACGCTCCCTCGCACCACAACGATACTTCGAGACAAAGCAGCACAACCACATTAATAGAACCGCCTGCTAGAGGAACAAGGGGGTTTGAAACCTCCATCGTTTGATGGCGAAACTCCTATCGAGAACTTCATGTTGCAACGGATCGGGTGCAGAAGAACGACTTAATGCCTTAATGTTGGCAATAAGAGGCAATGCAGCTCACGTGCTACAGACAGTACCTGCATCATAGATGAGCATTGAAAAAATTCTGAACGAATTGGACTTAAGGTACGGACAGAACCGTGTCCAAGAAATATGCAAAATCCAACTGCATAATAAGCGACAACAACAAGGAGTCCTCCTTCAAGATGTGGAGGAATAATAACCAAGCTAGCCCCAAGCTTACTGTAAAGTTTCGAGTGATGCCTTGAATTAACTTTCAGCGGGAGACTGTTCAAGAGACCAAGGATCACAAATGCTGCTGTAGATTGGGACTCCTATAAGAAAGTTCTCAAAACCTACAAGTAAGAAAGCAGCCGAAACAAGCGCCTGGAGGCGCTCCGGTGGTAATATACAGGAGTCCTCGGAGGCGGCCAGCTACGTAAAGAACAATGTTCTAGTCCTTTCTGCAACGACCGGATGATTCATGGACTACGTGTAGTGAGGAATCCCTGGAGCTCCTACTAGAAAAGCCCATTTCCCGGATCGCTCGGTACTAGCTCCGGAGAGACCCACGATAAATAGGGATGTAGACCCCGTAAGTCATATAGTAAATAGGCAGAATATCTTATGGGCAATCAAGAGTTTTAAGCCATACAAGTCGGCAGGACATGATGGCATTATCCATGCGGATATCCAGTGAACTATTGACTTAACCTTACTGTGGCTGAAAGTTATCTTCAAATGCAGCTTAGAACTCTGTCACAGTCCTAGGAAATGGACTGAAGTAAAAGTAATAAAATATCAGGAAAGACAAATAGAGACTTACATTAGAGGCTCAATCAAGCCGGGCGAGCTGTTGGGATCTCAAGACGCATACTGTAATGGACGATCGGTGAAAATAGCTCTCCACTCCCATATTGGCCTGATTCAAAAATCACTCACCAAGAATATTCAATGGTAACTTTCTTGGATATAGAGGGGCCCTTTAGCAACGACAGACCGGAGCAATCACTCGGGCCCTTGCGTGTCTGGGGGTAGACGGGTGACTCAGAAGCTTGATAGATCAAATGCTTAGAAGCCGGATCGTTGGAAAATGGGACGGTTCTGGACAATGAGGCGATAAGCTTCTTCACGGATGGCTCAAAAAGGGGTTGGTTGTGGTATATTCTGTGAGGCACAAGGTGTCAACCTCTCTTTTCGTCTTTCCGACTTTTGCAGTATTTTTCTAGCTGAACTTACCGGAAGACATGTACTGGTTGAAGTATAATGTAATATCTACTAGGGATATTTGCATTTTCACGGACAGCTAGGCTGCTATTAAAACGCTACAATCATACTCCCTGACGTCGAATGTAGCCCAGAACCGTCTAGCATCTTTAAATGAGATGTCTGATCAGTTCAACATCCGCTTGACGTGGGTGCCAGGGCACTTCAATATTGCAGGGAATATAAAGGCAGATGAGCTAGCCCGCAAGGGCATACCATGCCTTATATCCCAAAGCAGGCTGTACATAAAGATACCGCTTGCTTCATGTAAACTGCTGCTTCAGGAAGACGCAATAAAAGAAACGAACAACAGATGTTCTAACGCTAGTTCTTGTCTAATAACCAGGCAGATCTGGCCTGGACTTGATCGGTCCAGATCCGGCCAACTGATATCGCTTCGACGGCACTATATTAAACAGCCAGAAAGATATCGACAGATAGTTACGCAGGACGAGGATAGTAAGGCAGATAGATTAATCCACTGGGCATCAGAAAAACTAAGTACCTTCAGCTTTGCAAGGCAAAAACTGGTGAAAGATGGAGGATACCCCAAGGTCACTGTTATGATTGCTCAGCTTGGAAAGGACTGCTTAGTTGTTAATGGTGCATTAGAGAAACAACCGAGTACTTTTACCTTGGATACTGGAGCTTCAAGATCGGTTATACGTCCTGATATGGTGTTATGGTCTTGTTTCAATTATGTTGTAAAAATATATCGACTATTTAGTCTCATTGCGGAATTCTTTTCCATTTGATAGAGCTTTAATGAATTAAAGTTAGTTTTGATATCCCAACAAGACAATTTTTTTTGCAAAAGCATTTTAGATTATTTCCAATATAGAGTCCTCTTCAGCTTCTATTTATTGAATGTAGCCATGCATTAACGAATATGCAAACTCTAAAAATGCTTCGCTAAAATTATTTTCAAAAAACTGTATTAGGGCAGCAGTCAAGTGATAAGAAGTAAGCCTGTAAAGCTGGATAATAAATTCCCTTAGCAAGTACAGAATGGTGAAAAAGTTACGTAAGTATAGTTTATCAGTGCATCCTGACGAGTTAAAACTAAGATGATGTTTCACTTTGTGGAACGCTAGGGTGCCTTTGACTGCAAATACCTTGTCAATACGGGCAGTTTTCATATATTCCTTTATTAGCAACTAAAACAACGATATTGCAAAATATACAGAATGCCGCCGATTTCGAATTTGTTGTTGGCTTAAGACATGTGTATTTTTGTTGCAGCCTTGAGAATAATCCGTTTGCTCATGCTACTAAAATCATATAGATTTTACACGCCTCACTTTAAAAGTGAAGTTGCTCGATTCAATCTCAAATAAACAAAATAAATTTTATAAATGGCGAGTGCCAATTTTTTCTAGTGTACAACTGTGACGACTGACGCAGGAATACGAATCAAGAAGATACAATGAGAATTAAGATTGTCAAGAAGCAATATACACAGGGGGTCCACGTCTGACGGTTTTATATTAAAAAATACTACTACGGATTTTTGAAATTACTTGCCCTTAAGACGTTATAAACCGTTAAAGTTGGAAAATCTCGTTTCATCCAACACGCAGGCTTCCTTACAATCTGGTTTCCAAAATCTTTTGACAATTTCCTCAATTAGCGTGGTCGAATCGCATTTTGTATATCTAGCTGGGCAATCCTCAGCTTACCATTATGTTCAAGACCGTTTTGAATACTGTACATACTTTGCTATGTGGTCTGTTTGCCATCTTTGGCCTAGTTGTAAAACTGTACGTTTACAAGCCCTCCATTTTCAACTCATCATTATTTTAATTGTTTGGGATTCTAGTGACCTTGAACTAATTTTTTCAATCCCCATAATTTTTTTAAATAGTTTTTATAATCATTCGGATCTGTGGATTCGTCCTACCCGCAGCAAACTCGCATGAAACAATCTGTGTGTATACAGAGAATCGATAACTTTAATTCAATTATGATAAAAACCCGCCATAAAAAACAAAAACTTTTCTTTTATCAGTTCATTATCACATTTATAGTCCATTGATTGAATGAAGTTTATGTATTTGTTGTTTTATCGTTATCAATTCATATCCGATTTGATAGATTTCACTCATTGACTCCCGCATATACATTTTTCAATTTTTGCTATCTAGAAAAAGAGGAAATCTAATTTAATCTAGCAAATTGGTTTTATATATTATAGAGGGTATTGTCTTTTGCCTGAGACAAACCGAGAAACATAGTTTTTTTTGTAGTTAGTTTAGTTCGACGATATAGAACATTATATAGAAAATTGAAATTTTCTTCTTTGTTCTCCGAATAATAATGAGATGTTTTCTTAAGAAGGGAATCTGTTGATGTACCCCAATCATCGTCAGCATCACATATATTCTTGTTTATATAAATCAGCTTCCAGTTATTTATTTGATTTGTTAAACTGCCAGAAATGAAAATATATCGAACATTAGTGCATGTAAACACATGCATACACATACACGTACATACATACATCGACAAATCGTTAATTAAATTAACAAACATATAGCAGATTTAGAATTGACGTTAATAACGAAAAAAAAAATACGTTTTCCACCGTATTTTATTTATTTGATCTTGAAGAAGAATTTTTTAATGTGTATTTATCTCTCCGGAAATACATAGTAGATGATTTCAACAAAGACGTAGATATTTTACGTTTTTGTCGGCCGGGAAGTATGACTCTATATATACCAGCGGCAATGTCATGCGATTAACACGCAATATATACAAAAATATAACCCCTCATAATGATTAACAATAATTAAATAATCAGAATCCCATAAATCATCCCTCATAATAAACCAACCGCACCATAAATAAATATTAATTCAATTAAGGTTAACCATAACAAAAAAAAATCGACCGGTACGACAGGACGGGATGAGAAAATCATATAATTTGATTGATTTACCCGCCATCCAATAAATACGATTCATCATACCAGCCACCCTATATATACCACCCCTCCCGATGCCGGTACACAACACAATACGCGCGCAAATAAAATCAACAAATTTACTTGTGTGTGTGTGTGTATGTGTGTGTGTTGTAACAATGATTAATTATTCTGTGGAGGAGATGCTATCCATACCACATACGTGAGCGCGCAGTGACATCTTTTGATTGAAATTATTAATTAATTTTGACAGGTGTCATGTTTAGACAACTGTTTTTCTCTCATATTTTGTTTGTATACGTTTGATTTAAATGTTTATGTGGGAAAGTTATGTGTGGCGTGGGAATACTATACAGTAGCTCAAAAATTCTATACGTGGTGCTGAGCAAATACAATTGGCTGACCTGATTATTTTGGTATTATGCGGTTTAACTCAGTTAGACTGAAACAAATATCGAGCTAATCATATTCAGTTCAAATTGAGCTACTCACTTAAGCTTAATCAAATGTTTGATTAAAATACCGGTTGCGGAAATTAACAGACTGCGTAAATTGTGTTAAACATACTTACCATTAGTCATAAACTCATAAGTGACTTTTAGTCTTCTGCATTATTGGATCAGACTACGTATTTCCAATAAATAATAACATTTGCTTAATTTGCCCTAAACAAGAATGCGTTTAGGTATTTTTGGTGTATTGCCCGAAATGACTTGACGGCAATATAATCAAACTATTCAAGTTAATTGGCAACAAGAAACACTTCACTTCATCCAATAAGATTTCTAAATTCACGGTTAACATATAAAAAAGTGGCTCAACTTTTTATTTGTGGTCATTTCTCGACCGCTACCTAATTTTCTACTTTCAACCAATTTTTAATTAATAGCATTTACGGTAATGTAGGTGGTCTGGTGCGAAGCTGTCTTGGTGGAATCAAGTTGGCACTCTTGTTACCAGCTCCGTGTCTTGCAGCATCCACAAGTGTACATGTTACATCCCCGTTGTGACCACCGGGCAACGAGTACACCATGTTTTATGTGGTGTGCTAGGAGAAAACGCGGCGCTAAACAACTGGGCCGGGTTAAGGTGTTAACCGTACCGTGCTGATAACAGGACAGACTGGGGGCCCAGTCTAAAAACTAGCCCAGTTCCTAACGGTGGATCCGGTTACTTACCGCCCTCCGGATCATGCAAGTCTTACCTGCGTATTGCGGATCTCTGCACAGGTGGACCTCCTTTCTCCGCTACTCGTGGGACCTATTATGAATAGTGATGTTAAAAAACAAAAAGAAACCGGTACTCATATAAAACCGAAATCTAGTGCTATGTCTCCAAAGAGCTATAAGGGGCATAAGCACAAATGAGTCTGGCCTCTCGAAACCAAAGGGCAAATGCTCGAATACTGCCTTTATCATTGTCAAACTATCAGACCAGGAAGAGAGCCTGGCGCATGATCAGCAACATTCCGTTGGAGCAGAGAACGGATAGAGACAAGGATCCGCTTGCGTGGGCAAGACGTATCACTGAGTCGAAGCAGGAGGGTTCTACTGAGATCTCACATCCGAAAAGGCAGAGATCTGATGATGAACCGAGGAGAAGGAGGAAAGTGTGTTCCATCTTCTCAGCACCTGTCCTATAGTCTAGCGTACAGCAAAACAAAATTTATGGGTACTTCCCATTTGAACGACGTCACGGATCTTAGTAAGATAAGGAACTTTCGATGCTTCTTGGTAAGCTCAGGATGGTTTAACGAATGAAGAGGAGGCAGCTCGAATGTGGTATAGCTCAAGACCAATTTTGTATCTATGCTAGTCGTTTAGGACGGCCATCATTAGTTATAAAAACTAATAGTTGCTCAGTATTCAAATAACGGTCAAACATTGTATTTGGCTTTTAATGTCAGAAAAATTGCTCAATTTATACCACCAACTATATTGTTGCCCAACATATCGAATTTTTTTAATTTTTAAGCGTAATGTTACGAAACAAATTTTTGTAAGTGCCAAATTGTATCTGTTCTAGAGGGTACATATAGTGTAACGAGCCGTGCCATTAGATCCTTCCTTTATGCAAATTATGCGTGTGCATGATGAAACCGTAGGAAACAGGATGCTGAAGACTTCTAAAACAATTTTTTTTTTGTAAATCGTCTTCATTTTAATTTAGTCGACAACATTACTTTTTGAACCAACTCACAAAAATGGTTAACCGGAAATCACAGTCAAGTGTATCATCGACCCAAAAAATGTTTTTGTAATTTTTTATTTTTTTAGGATTTCATCTTGCTACAACAAAACGGCAAAATTTTAATATTCAATTTAGAATAAAAAAAAAAGGATTGGATATCCTTTAGAGAGACAAAATCGTCTATATAGAGCCGCAAAATATAGGATTAAATAGGTCTGTCCTCTATACATAGATGTATGTAAAAACTTGTCTCATATCCTTTTCTTATTCCAAATAGGAATCATATTTACGTATGTGCATATATGTATGTGTGTTGCGGGAAATCAAGATTTTTTCATTCAATTCTTGATGAATCATTCGTTTAAATGAAAATTAATTTGTTGTAATTTAATTTAATTTTCTTCAATTTGTTGTTGTTGCTCATTTTATTTTTTCTAATTTCCGTCTGTTAGACGTAACATATTTTCTTTACTGTATATATACTCGTGTATGTTGTGCAACTCCCATTAGAGAATTGTAATTTTATCGATTGGATTTATATACTTTAGTTTTTTTTTTGTGTAAAGGTTGGAGCTTCGGAGCTCATGTTTTTTTTTTTTTTGCAATTTTATCGAACGACGTACATCTAGGTGATTTTATATCCATATATCCTCCATATATAGGAGAGGAATTGATTTCAAGGGGGGAGATTTTATCGATACGTACATGTATACAGAACATGATGATGTAGGCAAAATATATCCTTGAAATGTACGAATATTTTATTTTAAAAATATGATTTATATGCATGCGGTAGAGCACGAGCCAAAATACAGGTTAATGAATATTGATTCGGTTGACTTGCTGCATAATTAAGAAAATTGGCGGCCTCAAATAAAACCAAAATTCTTAATTAAGAAATTTTTATGATTTTCTTATAATAGCTCAATGGTTTTGACCTGGAGTGGCTAATCGTCCAAAGAATCAAATACTTTAAAATGTTGTAAAAAATATAAGCAACTATTGCTCATTGTTCACCAAGCTGTTAGGAGCGTTCCAATCTTTAACAGTAGGACAAAATCTGTGTAGCTACACAAATTGAGCAACTTTGCATAATTCAAAGTCTCAACTGTTTTAAATATAGTTATCATAGAGATTGAGTAACTGCAGAAGTAAGTCAAAATTGTTTATTTATTTTTTGTTTAGTTCACAGTCTGTACTCTTACAGCAACCAGTATTTTAATCAGATAATTGTTTAAGCTTAAATGAGTAGCTCAATTTGAACTTAATAAGATATATGTACATCTGCAATGAGGAATTTTACAATTAGCGTAAGCTGTAGTTTTAGTTTTTGTTTGACACAATTTATACACTCTGTTAACTTCCGCAACCGGTAATTCAATCAAATAAATGATTGAAAAAGTGACTAGCTCAATTTGAACCTAATAAGTACACGATTAGGTCAACGATGTGAAATTTAAGAATTAGTATTGCAATCGTCGGGTTTGTCCTGAATAGAGTTTAAGCAAATTGTAGTCAAGTAATTTTGGGCAAATAACACAGTGTCAGCGTATTGAGGAAATTCGTTGACTACTGCAACATTGAAAAACTATAAAAATTAAATTGATTTATGGAGAGCAGATTTTGCTGCATTCAACGACTTAGAAAATTGAGCAACTAACATATTGAGCTATTTCTACCGCCTTGGTTTGCGACTGTTAACAACACATGAACAATTGTACTTGCTGTACTAAATGTGTTGCATAGGACAACATAAAAAATGATATATGCTGTAGCAAGTGTGTCGCATCGGACAACATAAAAACCAACAAAACAGTTATATTCAAACAATCGAAATACAGATCAATAACATCAAAAATGTGGTCAAATTTCATAAGGAGCAAATAACTACATCGAACCTTCGTCTATGTCAGTGACAATTAAATGAACTCACCGATAGCCACAAAAATTTCGTAAAATTTCAAATGCAATTCGAGGAAAAAAGCGAAACCAAAGAAATTGATATGTTACTGAGGAATGAAATAAAGGCGATAAACATGGATGTTGGCCTGGACATCGAATCGACGAACTAAAGATGCCGAAGATCAAACCTGACACTAAAGCATCAGTAAATCCCGCCTGTCCCTTTCACCTAGGCTTCCAGAAATTGTTTTGAATAACTTTTCTGGTGATTCGATGAAATAGACTGATTTCCTAAATTATTTTGATGGTCATCAAGTTCCAATATATACGCAGTTCACTATCAGGAACAGGCAAAACAATCCTAGACAATTTGGATTTTGTTGGTGAAAATTGTCCGGTGATGCAACAATTGGTTCTCGATCAATTTGAAAATCCGAAAAGAATCACTGAAGACCACATGAAGGTTCATTTCACATTTAAGCCTTTGGACAAGGCGGTGCTCTAAGCAATTGATGGATCTTAGCAATCATTTTAACTCGCATATTCTGTCTTTAGCCGACTTGTGACGACTTTTTATTATACCTAATATATACAAGGTCGAAATGGATTGATCACTGACCAACCTCAATAATTGGCTCTTATGATGTAGTCAAAAAATTCATTATTACAAGATGCATTAAATTGGAAAGTCAGCCAGCTATTCCTTTTTTGAAGACAAAGCAACTGCAATCAACATTGCAAAGGGCCAAACAAACACACACGTTTCACACGTTGTGTACAAAAAAGTCGACACCGGCCTGCATATTTTGCAACGCCAAGAGTCACTCTATTTTCAAGTGCAAACTATTCTAGTCGTTCGAAGTTCCAAAGAGGCGCGAGGCTAATTCACATTTGGCTAGCAAGTGCCTCTCTAGTAGCACATGCCATCTGTGCTCACACATACATCATTCTATGCTTGTTTTAGATGGTGCCATAATGCACAGAATTCCTGCTCCTGTGTTTTCCGATGAAACAGCAACGACTGCTTTACAGTTCACTCCAAAACCGACTACTGCAGAGACCTATGTTTCATCAAGAGTAACATTGCCGTCAAGAGGCCATCATACAACATACTTGCTACAGCTCAACCCATTGTGTATGATAAATTTGAAACGCCATTTATCTTTTCTTTCTTTTTAGACTGACTGAATTTCATGACCACGGAACTAGCTACAAGGCTATATCATCTCGGAAATTGGTGATACATCGGTACCAGCAAATCATACATCAGTACCAGCCCTTGTCAAATCTCGAATTAACAATTTTCCAGCAAAAGTCAATTGTTTGATTTGAAGCGTGTAACACACAGTAATGTGGCAGCTAATAATTGATTTGATTAATATTGTCTTCCGGGACTTGTTTCATGTGATTGAGAGCTTGGTATTCCTCCATAAATTGCCGATACATTTCACCTATTGGTGGCTATTAACAGATCTGATATCAACATGCCCTCCAAGCTCATCCGACAATTGGAATTTACGGCATTATCAGATTGAACGATTTTGGAAGGCTGATGAAATACCTGAAGGTACCAAGGCTATCAGTACATTTGGTCATCCCGTCGACAAACACTTTGCTGCCACACACACAATTCCCTTAGTAACTCATCAAATATCGCAAAATTACGATTTTTCAGTCTAGAGAAACGAATATTGGGACATAGAGACATACGTGAAATGTATCGACAATTTACGGACGAATACCGAGCTCTCAATCCCATGAAACAAGTCCCGGAAGACAATATTAATCAAATCAATTATTATCTGTCACATCACTGTGTGTTGAAGTCCGACTGTTCTACCACTAAATTGCGCGCAGCTTTCGATTTACTCTCAGTAGGGCCTTGAAACTGATTAATTTTTTATTCGTTGTCGTTTCAGGTCTCACGCCTACGCTACCAGTGCCGACATTGTCAAATTCTATAGACAAGTTGGCATGCAAGAAAAAGACTGTTGTTATCAATATATATTGGCTTGATGACACAACTCAGACGCTGGAAACATCCAAGTTGCGTGTAGCATATGGTACTTCATCCGGTGCTTTCCTTGCGACGAGATGTCTACTTCAACTGGCATTGGAAAATTCCAACCGCTTAACAGCAGCCAGCTCTGTCGTACAAAATATCGTTAATGTGGACGATTTGTTGGCCATATATTCTTTAAAAATGGTGCTCAAATTCAAAGACAGAATGGGAAAAGATGCTCAATGGCAATGACAATTCCTTCGTCAAAACTTTGGGATTATTAGGGAAATCAGAGAAGGACGTTTTCAATTTAACGTCCAATTTTCTTTAGACGAACGTATAACAAAACGCAGTGTGGTTTCGGAAGTAGCACGCATATTCGATCCCATCGGTCTTTTGTCTCCGATAGTTGTCCTGGGAAAACGTTTCATTCAAAAATAATGGCGACTAAAAGGCGATTGGGATGAAGCTCTACCTATGCACCTCGAAAAGGTCTTTTATTGGTCTGATTCAAAAATTGCACTATACTGGATTCATGGTTCACCAACATATTGGAATACGTTTGTTGGTATGTTGGTAATCGTGTCAGCACCATTAAAAATGTATACGAATCATATCCGTGGTCGCGTGTCACATCCAAATCCAACACAACATAAGTTGTCTCCAGGGGCTGAAGGCTGCCATGAATGCTACGATGATGGTTTTAATGAACTACGCAAGGGTAACTCAATCAAGGATGAAAACCTAAAACCTGTATTGCTCTTTCCAGATAAAGATGGTATCATTCGCATAGCATGTCGACTACAATTTTGATCAGTGGCTTATTCAGCAAAGCATCCCATTTTGACTCCTCCGATAGGCATTCCATAACAGAACCACTACTGACATATTTATACATATAGAAACATCTGCATGTGGTATACCTAAGGCATTACTGTCAATTGTACGTGATCAGTTTTGGTCAATAAATGGTATACAAGTAGTCAAGAAAATTTGTAGTCACTGCGTACGTTGCGTCATACTTCGACCACGTACTGTTGATGGCAGGTTTACCTGCGGAGGGTGTAAAAATCGCATCGGTATTCTACAATACAGCAATGAACTTTTGTGAAAACTAATATCTCCATTTATGTCTGCCTAGCTACAAGGTAGCCCACATGGAACTTGTATAGCAGATCTCTCATCAAGTGCATTTCTTTACGCGTTCTCGAGATTCATAACCATACCAGGGGATTTTGCAAACACGTTTTCACCGATAGAGGTACAAACTTTATTGGATCCAACTTCGAGTTAAACATATACTTCAAAAACTAAATAGGAGAACTTCTATCCTCCAAGTGCTTCTCATTTTGGCGGACTGCATGAAGCTGCAGTCATATCAGCCAAATTCAAAATTTGCAATCGTTCCAGTATAGATGAAAACGGACTACCAAATCGCGAAACGAGTTTGGCGAATTTGTAACAATTCGCGATAACAATGTACCTAAAATGGAAAAGAGTAGGGTTGCTGAGGTACATCCAGGATCCGATGGATTAGTAAGTTTGGTGACTTTTAAGACTGCCACTGAACTTTAGAAACGTCCAATGACCAAAATTTGTCCGTTACCTATCGGAACATCAATGATTGAGCCATCCGTTCAAGGCGAGGAAAGTGATAACAACACATGAACACTTGTACATGCTGGGCTCACAATGCCTGTTCATGGCGGCCGCTATAAACTACTCTGTTACAGGAGTAGGAATTTGCAGGAATTTCGACCGGAAGGTCTCGGTCAACTCTGCCGCATCAATAACATGAATAAACATGAAATCGACGTTGGTTTCTTGATTAGCAGCCGATGTCGTCAATTCGATACTGATTTCATCCCTGTCAACGATCAAATTTGTACACTTAGGTTTCATGGGCGCCCCTTTAACATCACGATTGTGAACGTTCATGCTCTTACTAAGGAGAACACGAAACAAATAAAAGACGCTTTCTACGACGAGCTTATGAAACCGTCTTGAGCAAAATTCCGGAGGCATTCTTCCAGCAGGCGTACGACAGCATTAAGAGGAATACGTTATGGAACGTCTTGTCCTATCTGAGCATACCGTCAAAATTGGTTTCTTTGTATCAGATTTTAATGGATGGCTTAATAAGTAAGGTGCAAATAGAAGGTAAAATTTCGGATGCCTTCGAGATAACTTTTGGAGTGGTGCAAGGTGACCCGATAGCTCAGATTATCTTCAACTGATCATTAGAATATGTCAATCCTCAGCTTAATATAGCGCAACACAGCTGCCTAAATTATAAATCATCCCCGTGATTAGCGTACGCTGATGATATTTGCACTCTGGGTCGCAACATCATCTCCCTGAAAGAAGTCCTACTTCCGTTAGAAATGGCAGCCCAACAAATTTAACTTCAGATAAATGAAGCGAATACCAAATACATGGTGATTGCCAGAAGGTGGCCACATTGGGATTTTATATCTGGAGACACACAGTATGAACAATTTGAAGAGTTCAAATATGTAGTATCCCCGATCAGTGAGCAAAGCTTCGTTTCTGTCGACATCGCATCGATGATTGCAGCAGGCTAAGTCTTGGACCTGGAGGATGCGTATGAATCACTAGCTCAGGAATGATCTCGATAAAGTTGATATAATCGGATTCATAAAATCGGCTCGGGCACGTTCTTCGTTCGCAAAATCGGACCACCAAAGAGACCTTAGCGTCGAAGCCAACGAAAGTAAAACATCGCGGGAGACCACCTACCCGGTGTATTAACGACGTCGAGGGGGACCTGATAATACTCGGTCATCGTGCCTGGCGTTCTCTTGCAGTGGATCGAACTATTTGGAGGAGCATCGTTGATGCGGCCAAATCCCTCCATAGGATGTAGCGTCAGCGTAAATAAATAAAATAAATCGGACAACATAAAAACAAACAAAACAGTTATATTCAAACTATTATGAAAGTGAAGTACGCTTATAACCCGAACGATAAAATAATCGTAAGCGTCAACAGCGACTAGGTCACTAACCTTAAGATATAAATATGAATATGGTTCATTATCCAAAACTGAGCAACTTTTGTGAGCTACGTCATTCACAATCAATATTCTATATCATTTCAAAAGAAGAAGGTTAAAGTCGTATTAAATTGACCAACTTATATGATTCGATTCGCAAGTACACATATACAGTGTGAGCAACAACACAAAAAAAAGTTCAATATATTCTTAATATCGCGCAACAAACTCAATTTGTTTCAAAACATTTTTCCAACCCAGCTCCTCCCCACCGATTATATCTGTTTTTTGTTTTTGTTGCCTCATTTTCCTTATATACCATAAAGTTAAAACTTTTTTGCTCCTCATCTTTTCCGTACTGTAATTCCAGTTTCGTTTGGTCTTTCTGTTTTATTTTAAATTTCGAACAATGTGAAACTTTTTGTTTTGGACTGATGTACCAAAGGATGGGAGGACATCATCATCATTATAAGAATGAATGCCATACCATCGAACAAACATAAAAATTTTTCGTGCCACCATTTGTTGTGTCCTTCATATATATAATGTAAATATGACACAGTCGCAAATAAAATAAAATATTTCGACTTCGAGGTACAATCCCCCCAGTTAGCAAAACTAAAAAGCAAAAGGTACAAATACACAAACAGCAGGTCTTAATACTTTTGTATAATTTATGTATCCTGATTTTAGTATATTATGTCTCGATGCATACATATACAGATAGTCATAAAATCGGGATTTTAGAAAGCTTTGTAGCTTTGGTGTTGTTGTGTTCTTCTGTCATATTCTTTATATGTGCATGACCCAAATAAATAATCATCCCATATACAAAAGGATTTTAATCCTTTTTTTAAGATTTCTAAAATTAATATTTTAATTGAAATCTGGGATAGGATAATAAAACGGATTTGTATATGAATGTAGAGAGAGGGTGAGAGACACACCACCACAATATACCATGTTTGCGGTGGTATAGTTAAAATTTTAAACTTAAACTTGTTGAATCTCAATATTTGTGTAAGTCTTATCTGTATCTATGTACTAT
Organism: Tipula unca; assembly: GCA_951394425.1. Lineage (NCBI taxonomy): Eukaryota > Metazoa > Arthropoda > Insecta > Diptera > Tipulidae > Tipula > Tipula unca. The sequence goes on from OX596380.1 coordinate 207,243,410, forward strand.
ACATAGTAAATTATGTGATAATTCGAATTGGGTCGTTGCATTTCTAATGAGTTTGAATAAAAGCTTAAAAGTTTAAATATATGGATATATGTAGAAGAGACAAAATTAGATTTTTTTTTGTTTGACATCGTTTCTGTGGTAATTTATTTTTTATGATTTTATGTGAAGATGATTCAACATTGAAAACTATAATTTATAAAGCTTCTTTGTCTCGTCTTTTAACGAACGCTCATCGATAACATTCGCCACTATAAAACAATGGATAACGATCTAGAGCTTGAAGCTAGGATATTGTACGCAATTTACACGAAATCTGAAAGCTCTTAAACCAAGCTTTCGATATCATAATGGCAAAATTATGGCAAGTAACCGAGCAAGTGACCAAGCAAATAGCGCAGCGGTTAAAGCTGCGACGTTTGGATCGGGAGGTACCGGGGGTTCGAATCCCAACAGAGGCGGGATGCAAAACGGATTTTTCATCTCCCGATTACGAACGATGATTAAGTTGAAAACATCTATGACCCTCTGTTGGAATGTAGAACTCATGGGCCGACCCATTTTCCGTGTCACTGTACAGGGTGACTTGGAGCTGCCATGGAGCTATGCAATGCGCAGATGCTATACTGTACTTGTGTAAATGGGATGAATGGGTTGAATGAATTGGTGTGAATGTGGGTATATTGCTCCGTGGGCCCATTAGTGGCATTCAGTGCTGGAGAAAAATCCGCCCAATTATGATTTTAAAAAAAAAATGGCAAGTATAGGTAACATTGATAAGCTCAGTAATGCTAAGATTGTGAAATTCATAAGTTTTTTTGCTGGAAATTTGTGGGCTATCTTGTCGAAAATTGGAAGCTGGTGGTATATAACCTGTTTAATCTACGTATTTTGCCAAAAATTTCACACCGATGTGAAGGGAAATCTGAATTAATCCCTGTATCCCAAAATAAATATTAAAGGATTCTATGAAGGTCTACGTATGTGTTACTGAAGAAAATGAAACTAAGTTCCCCAAGCTGCTTTCTGTAATGCATACAGATATTTGACTAATTCAGGAACCGTACCTTCTGGGTTGAATTGTAATAATGCCAGAGTTTTCTATAGGGTTACCATTTTTATAGGTGACAACGTTAATGCCTTCCTCATTCATGAGTGTAGCTCGGCTTATCTTTCGGCAGTGCTCATCAGTTTAATAAATAAATAATTTCTGCACTAAGCTGGTGCTCGCATCAGTTTATTTATTTAAAATATAAAAGAAATCAAGACGCAAGTCAATTAGGTCTAAGAAATTTATCAAACTCGACTTTGAATGAATTTCTAGACATATTAAAATGAAAAAAATCAAAAGCCCAATTGAAACAACGCGACGTGTGTAAGACAGGTTCCGATTGACTAAGGTTCGTAGTTGTACTATCGAAGTATAAAAATTCGTCACGATGACGCAAACGGTGCTCGCGAGCATACAAATTTACACAAGCAAGTAACAAGGAACAATCAATATGCGACATTAAAAGATCACGTACGAAGTAGATATGAAGGCGACCAAACCTGATAGACGTATTCCAGAACATGACGAACAAATGACACATACAAAGATTTTAATGTTAGCGGACCAGAAAATTCGTAACAATTTCACTAGATAAAACCCAGCATAAGTTAACCTTTAGAAATCGTAGTCAATGTGCCTGGAAAATGTTAGATCCGAAGAGAACGTCACTCCAAGATCAGTCACAAATTCATGATTGGCATATAATTTAGAAATACTGATGGAATAATGGACATCGGATACATTTAACCGCAAATTGTTGCTGATAGTCCAACAACAAAAGTTGTTTAAACCACTTTGCAACATCAAACAGTCAGATAAATTGGAAACTGGAGCAACAAATTTCATGTCACATATAGCAGACATCTTGCAAATTTGAAACAGTTCACCACATCGTTTACGAAGAGTGAAAACAACAATGGTCCCAAGTGGCTGCCTTGAGGAACCCCGGACGTTGCACGGAAAAAACGAGAGCGGGAATCGTATAACTTGACAAATTGCCAACGATCTGATAGGTATAAGAGCGCAACCATCTGACTGGGATGAAATTGGAGTTTAATTTCATTAGCTTGTCGATCAGAATTGCATTATTAATTTTGGTCAAAGGCCTTTGAAAAATCAGTATAGACCACGTCCAATTATAGTCTGGGAATCAATCGTACTGTGCAGATGGCCGCTGATAGATACTAGGTTTGTGATTGTCGACCTTCCCGCAAAAAAAGCATGTTGCACAGGCGAAATATTCCTTTTTGTATGGAAAAACAAAAATCGATGAACCATTGATTCAAAGAGCTTTGGAATGATAGAAAGTATGGCAATCCCACGGTAGTTGATGATCTCGCTTCGTTTACCCGATTTGAATATAAGACGTGTGAAGGGTTTTTCCCACGGATCTGGAAAAATTTGCGTTCGAAGGCTTTCAATAAAAATAACAATAATTTGACCACACAGGCTCTCCGCGGAATTTCTAATCAGGTTGGGAGGAAAACCATCATGACCTACACCCTTATTGATGTCAATGTTGGATATACAATCAAAGACTTCTTCTGAGGTATACGATAGTTGAGCGTATTCCTGATTATTTCCAAGCTCAAAATGTTTGACAGTTGGAGTCTGATACGGTTCATAGACTGATTCGAAGAAATTAGCAAATAAATTGCAAATATCAACGGGAAGCCTAGCAGAGCAGCTCTGAAAGGTCATAAAAGAGGAGACTCCGGAAACCTTCCTTCTAGTGTTGATGAACTGCCAAAAACCTCGTGGGTTGGAAGACTGCTGCACTTCAATCAGCAGAACGTAATTATGATATAGGAAACTGTTTAAAATTTTAAATTCCTTACGAGCTTTAGTGGAAGCAGGATAATACTGATTGCCGTGCAACCTGACGTACATGCGTCTTCACTTGAAACGGCAAATTCAACTGCTTTTGAGAATTCGTAAGATCGTTCACAGAGCTTCGTGGTTAAACTTCTGCGAGGAAATTAATAGCCTGTAAGCGATGGCAAGACTAAATAAAGTCTTAACATGGTGCATTGACAAGGGTCTGCACGTCACTCCGTCTAAGACAGATGTAATTATCTTTACAAGGTGTAGGAGTGGTCTGTAGGATCCATCTGTTCCTTCTATTTTTGTGAGACCGATTACCAGATGTAACCAAGTTAAGCGCCTTGGTGTTATGTGAGATAGCAAGCTTTTGGGAAATCCTGAGGTCTAACACCCCAGATGATGTTTTTCATTTATAAATCGCTGGTTTTACCGATATCATCTTATAACGTTTCTATTGTGTGGTGGCCAGTTGTTATTCTAAAGGCTTCTACTGCCAAACTTAAAAAGTCTTCAAAACTCCTTTTGTAGGGCTGTTACTGGAGCTATGTCCTCGACTCCACTTCTTACTGTGGAGTCCATTCTTTTCTTGCCTCAGTAACACATCTTTGTTCTTGGCCCTGCTTGTTCTGGACCGTTTCGCTTGAGGTGCTTGGGTCCTGGAATGTTCTCGGCTCAATCGTGGGACATAGTAAACTTTTTATAAATTATAATTCGTTTTTACCAGAGATCGATATGGTTAATGATATATTCCTATCTGAATACAACTTCTCCATTTTACTCACGGTGGTTTATCCATCAAGGGATTTGTGAAGAATTAGATGAGTTCATAGTATTTTTTTCAGATGGCTTTTGCTCTAGCCTCAGTGCTGGATCTAGAATCTACTGTCGTTTGTTTTATTAGAGATCTTTTGCTAGTCTTCAAAACATTTTTCTGTGTACTGATATCAAAGCTGTGCTCAATTCGTTGAATAATCCCTGGACTATCGCTAAACGTGTGAAGGATTGCAAACACTTCATATTAATCTTCTTTGCTTCAATAAAACCATTACGGTACTATGGGTGCCAGCACATTGTACCATCGAAGGGAATGAGATCTGATCGGCCCCGAACCCGCGCCTCCCTCACCTTTTAACTACGCCAAGAAAGTTATAAAGAACTACGCTTTGAAAGATCTAAAACTATAACAGTGACTTTCTACTTTTAGTTGTCGTATGGCGAAGAACTTCATTAGCAAGCCTAATTTGAAAGGGACTGGCTTAGAATCTTGGTTGCGATTCTTACGGGTCATTGTCGATTTAAGGGTTATCTCCATCGAATGGGCTTTTTCTGAGGATTGTCTTGAGGAAGATGATGACTACCTGAACTTTATTTGCAGTTGTCGCACCTTTCAATTATATTCGGTTTCAGATGTTCAGCTTTAGCATTGACCTGCTGCAGTGGATGTCTGCGAATTAGGATAGAATCTTGGGCTGCAGTGCGTGCTTGCGAATTAGGATAGAATCCTGGGTTTGCACCATGGGCCGGCATTGAGAGCAGAATCCAACCAATTTTGAAAAAAAAAAACAAAAATAAAGTTTTTCAAGGTCGCGCAAACAAATAAACTCGAATTTCAAATCATTCATCTGGGTAAAGAATAATTTGTTTTCGACCATTTTGTAAAACTGGCGATGATTATTTAGGATCAGTTATGTTACCATCCAAACAAACGCGAAATTGGATGATTGGAAGACTTAGATTAACCAGTTTTTGCATAAGCAAGAAACCAGATAAAGCAGAAAAGTAGATAAAGTAAGAATTTAAAACAATGGTCAGATGAAAGTGAACAGGATATGTTGGTATCTGTTCTTAACTTAACTGGAAATAAAACGCAAAACTGCTTCGAGAAAGTTTCAGGCGAAAGGTATAAAATATAAAAATTTAACAGATTATTTAAGGTTTTCACCAGATTGGAAAAATATTAACATAACTGCGATGTATATGATCAAAATTAGAAATTCAGGATCAGGGTTATTCATAAATAAAGTGAAATGGGAAAGTCGATGAGAAAAAAAATTTGTCACAACTTGACAAATAATAATTATTGTGTTTCCCGCACCCACTGACCGGAAAATTTTAATACAAGTTATATCGGTTTTTTTTAGAGGCGAGCAATCCACCAAAACGCAAAAAAAAAACCTCACACCATTATATTCATAATCACTATTTCGCGTGTCCTCTCGAGCAAAAAATTTTTATTTTCAATTAACAAAATTTCCCAAAAAAAATTTAAATGAAAATTATTTCTCGCACGCGTGCATATTAAACGACCATCACATCCACGTCAACAACAACAACAATTACACGAAAATAATGGTAACGCTAATTTGTATTCAAGTATATAGTCACCCTTTGGCAAATAGAATTCAAATCAAAACCCATACATACCAAATCTGGGCACATAAATCTGGATATTTTAAAAGGGATATCAATTTAATGAATGATAACGATTACCATGATACGAGTATATATATATATATATATATATATATATATATATATATATATATATATATATATATATATGTGTATATGTACAGACGAGAGACACAATAAGGATTGATTTGATACGATATTGGAATCATCATATAAGGATGGAATAACAAAATCCTGATAAACAACAAACTTTGATTGATACAAAATTAAATCAAAATAAATAAGGATTTCGTTCCAATATACCAACGACACCGACGACGACGACGACGATGACGACGACGAGTGAAAGAGACGAACGAAAACATACGTAGAATATTTCTGTATATATATTTACGTGATTTTTATATTTTAAGGACGATGGCGGTATGTCATAATATACGTGGTGTGAGATGATGGTGGATGAGGCTTTATCTTATTAAATAGCTTTCATGAATGAAAAATGAGTAAGCGAATTGATATGAATTGGTAATATATTGTTGTATTCTAGATGGTTTATGTATATTATGATACGCATAGAATGAGATATGATGTCAAAAAAGGATATTTTTGTGATAGGATTACTATACCGAAATTGACACGCATCCTTTTATAATATAAAGATTTAACAAGAAGACAGGACAAATTAGTTTTAAGATTTTAGACGTGTGAATTATACATGCGGCATGAATTATAATCAATTGTTAAATAATTCGCGAGCTTCATAAAATTATGATGAATTATGGTGATGCGTGTGTATCTATATAATAAATAATGTAGACACAGCAGTAATCCCACATGTTGTATCGTGCGCAAATTAATTTAACTTCAACAATAAAAGTAGCTCAGTTTCATATTCTCTAAATTCGAGATTAGATCGAGCAGAATATTGATTTGTTCAATATAAAACTGAGCTAATTTTCAAAATTTGTTAAATACTAATGAAAAGTAGCTCAAATTGTGTTGCTCAGACGGAACTATGGACAGTTGCTCAATTATTGCAAAGTGTTATATTCTCTAGCTTATGGTCCAGCAAAATATTGCACATCGAATAAAAAAAGGTTAACGAATTTAAAATCACAAATTGAAATTGCAACAATATTTTATTCAATTTGCTCTATTTAATTTAGAGCAAAAAAAGAGCACAGCAGTAATCCCACATATTGTATCGTGCGCAAATTAATTTAATTTCAACAATAAGAGTAGCTCAGTTTCTTATTCTCTAAATTCGAGATTAGATCGAGCAGAATATTGATTTGTTCAATATAAAACTGAGCTATATTTAAGAAAAGTTAAATTGGTTTTCTAAATTAAATTACATTCAAAAAAATTTGCTCAAAATAAAAATATTATTCATCAAAATGATACTTTAATTTTAACCAACACGCATTTAATTTTCAAAATTTGTTAAATACTAATTAAAAGTAGCTTGGTGTTGCTCAAACTGAACTATCAACGGTTGCTCAATTATCGCAAAGTGTTATATTCTCTAGATTATGATCCAGCGAAATATTTCACATCGAATATAAATTGCAACAACATTTTATTCAAATTGCTCATAATTTAATATTTGTTAAAATGTTCATTAATATTTATCAGGCCGTTTATCTAAGTTAATAAAAATTAGCTCAAATTTATAATTTAATAACGTAATCAAATTCAATTTATTACAAATAACAAACTAATTTTAAATAGTGAATGAATAATAATTCTGAACATTAATTAAAAGTAGCTCAATTCGTGTTATTCGCAAACATAACTAATAAAGAAGAGCAAGTGCCCAAATTTTTTAATATTATCGAACCAGCCAATCTGATGGCTTGTTCACAAATTTCTCAATTATTGTACTTGTGTACTATAAAATTCTCGTACTGTTTAAAAAAAAACAAAGTAATAACTTTCCCAATTGTTGAAAATCCATAAAAAAAAACGATTTTTTACTTTCATTTATGGTTGTGAGGTATTTTTGGAATACAATCTTCCGTGACTGGCTACCCCAACAACAACAAAACCAATATTTAAGTACCAACACCGCGTTCAACATTCAATATCCATTTCAACCTTAATACTTTTACCTTTTATATATCATATTTCATCTGTGTGTGTATGTGTGTGTGTGTGTATATATAATATACTAGTATGTGTGCACTGGTTGTTGCTTCTCTCCATTCAATATTGATCGTTTTTTTTTTTTGGCACAATGAACGAGATATAAAATTGAAAATGAAGTTTTTTTTATCATTTTACTCGATTGCTCGATGGTTATGCGGAGGAGATGAGTGTGGGGGGTGTACAATTCAAGATTTGTTTTCTTATATTTTTCTCAGCAATTGATTTTTATTTTTTTTGTTATATACGCGATTTTAAATTTGTTGCTTCTTCTTCTTCTGGTATTCTTTGTGGTTTTGGCATTTTTTTTTATGTTCGATTTTGTGAGAAAAATGAAATATGGGATTTACTTTGTAAAATACATATTAAATAAATGGTTTGTCTGTGTATGGGTTATATTTTGCAGTATATACTTATAGTGGGGTATTTCAATGTGTTCTAAATAGTATTACAAATATTTAGCTGTGTTCCTCCTTGAATTTTCAAGTATTTGACTTTCGAATTTATTTACTTTTTACATTTATACAACTGAGCAATTCATAATTTGGAAACCTTTTTTGTTGCTCAAAATATTAATTGACACATTTAAAATTGATTTCTGATAACTGTTATTCAACAAACTGGCCGTTCGAATTATTCGTCTATTATACATGACAATATTACATTGTTCTTTTGAGTTTAAGCATTTTCAAACAAAGTTGCGCAAAATTATTGAAATTAATTTTCGATCGTTTGATAAACCTAACAGTCAAGTTTTTCAAGTCAATACGTCTTTTATAATAGCCAAACGGGCTACACAATTATTCGATGTACAAAGTTTCTAATCCGTCAACTGTAGAACGCAAAAATGAAGCAGGTCGACTATGACTTTGCAATAATAAATACATAGTTCACAAAGTCAAAAAATTGGCCCTTAAACTCTCCAATTTAGAATCAGGGCGACTATTGCACGTCCATTATGGTTCATAATTTGCCCAAAGTACATAGAACAGGAAGGCAATCATCTATTAAACTGAACAGTGATCCCTAAAAAATATCCACAATTGTCGGAACCCATTGTTCATTATGTTAATATGCTTTTCAGCACCCTATAAAATACTAGTCTTTGTTATCTGCCTGGAAATTTTTATCGAACCAGGAAATACATACAGATTCAGTCTTTGAGGTCACGCTCAATGAAAACTGAATCCGTCATTATTTATCGTGGCTTACTATATACAACCAATAAGACTTTATGTAAAGTATCAAATACTTTTTATACCAATCAGATCGTTGAGTAACACCCTATAAAAAAAAATAATTGGCAATGATATCGCTGAAGAAAGAATTATTAGCGATCCTGTAAGAACCATATTGGCTCATTGATGGAAGAAAGCTGTCTTTAAAAAGCGTTCTGCGATTTTTTTACTAAAAGTAAAATGAAGACATCACACGATTGGTAATTTGCCTTACTTCGCAAACTATTATGGCAGGTGCAGCTCCAATCACGTCATCGAAACTAAATTGCTTTAGACCGATTCTTGTATGCTAAATTGCGTGGCATAAGCGACCTCATCAAAACCAGTTTACTTTTAGAAGTCAACAAATCGACAGTCACTCCTCATGTTAACGAAATAACTTTTGGAAATAATTGGCCAGCCATATCAATCGTGGAAAGAAGAACATTTGAAGGGACAAAGATAGAATCATTGATCGAAGAAAGTTTTATCAATTATTGCTCAATTATTTTGGAAATTGTAGTTCGATTTGTTTGCTTAACATGTTTTTAAATAATTCCTATTTCTGAATAACGAATACATGCCCAAATAGATTTTATCCATAAGTGCAACCATTTTTAGAAACTTCTTAATATTTATATAATTTATCACAATTAAAATTAACTAATTTAGTTGCTCAATTTAAATACCTTAAATATAAAACTAGAGTAGCTCAGCTTTAAATCTCATGTAGCTCTATTGACTTAAATTTGCAAGTTACATTTGAGAAAATTTGATCAGTTGCTCAATTTAAAATATTGAGCAAACAAAATCACATGCCCACGTGACTTTATATTAATCAAGTCAACATTTAAATTGGGTAACCAGTTATTCAGGTTTTACATCACAATCAACCAAATTGACGCCCAAGTCTAAGGCGATATTCTATATATTAAAAATATTAAAATTGAGCAACCGCCAGCATTCAGCTGGATGAATTTTATGGAAACCAAACTATTGATTTACGATGTCACAGCAAGGGTGTTATAGTAGCTCAATTTGTTAGAATTTATAGTAAATACAGTCGCTCAGTTTTAAAAATGAATTTATGAATATTAATTTTGACCAACTTACAATTTGCATATAGGTTACGTTACAGTACCACCCAAATTTACGATTGGCTGCAGTTATTGTTAGTTTTAGGCTGCTGTCATTACCGTGGAATTTTATTTTAAATTTTTTTTTCTTATTTTAACTCTTGATGGATCCGTAAATGCTCATCTATTTCCAATTTTCTGTTTATTTCGATGTTAGTATATTTAAACGTACTTTATTTTAAAAGCATTTGCTTTCAGGTGACTTCTGTAGCTGTCAAATTCAGCACGCTTGAAGAATTAAAATCCGAATTTGGGTTTCAGACGAAGAAAATGAAATCCCTCCATCTAATCATCGTCCGTCTCAAGCTTTACCCGGTAATCCGATAGTTCAATTTTGTAATGATGAAACCAATTCAAGACGCCCCGACAATACTAATCATCTCAACCGCCTTTGCAGCATGGTTCACCTTCACATCCACAAGTCCCTCCATTCCAAATTTTTCATACTCAACCTGTCTATTCCGAATAATTATTCGTACCATCCTACTGCGTACCTAAATTTCTTACTTATCAAACCTCAATAGATCCATCAAATATTGAATCTCAGGTGCCACAGAACTGGTCCAATTCGATTGACCATTTTAACCCCACCGCCATAGAAAGGGTGGTGCTCGACTTCCACAAAAATTTGATTCACGTAAAACACCTGTATATAAATGGGGAATGTAATTCGACATATTACCCGCTGCTCTATGAAAGGGTTTGGCAGATGAGCCTTATTGATTTGAGCTAGAACAGCATCCAAAACATTGGCCAGAATAATTTTGTTTACTGAGCTAATATACTAAGCTTTCGTGGGAAAAACTCTGAGATGGAATATTGCGGGATTTTGAACGACAGATTTTATTCATATTAGCCTTGAGAATCCCAAATAATCCAAACAATATCTTGATAATATATTCACAGGCCGGCCAAAACTTTGGCCAGAATTATTTTTTTTAAGTATTTTTTTAAAAACTATATTGAGCTTTCATGGGGAAAAGTCTGGGATGTAATATTGCGGGATAGAGTCCCAGATAATATTCCGATGAGAAATTTTCTAGCCGGCCAAAAGTTTCGGCAGAACTATTTTTTTGATAACAATATTATTATTATTATAACAATATTAAGCTTCCGACGGAAAAAATCTGGGACGGCGGGATATATTGCGGGAATTTGAACATGCGGAGTTTATTCATATTTGGCTCAGAGGAAGCCTACAAAATCCCTAATAGTATCCTGGTAAAAATTCACTGGCCGGCAGAATTATTTTTTTTATACGTTACTATATTGAGCTTCCGGGAGGAAAAGTCTGAGATGAAATATTTTCATATTTGGCTTAAACGTAGTCTACAGAATCCCAAATAATATCCTGATAAGAAATTCATAGGCTGGCCAAAACTTTCGCCAATATTATTTTTATTTTTTAAATATAACTATATTGAGCTTTCGTGGGAAAAGGTCTGAAATGGAATATTGCGGGAATTTGAACGGGAAGAGGTATTCATATTTGACTCAGAGGTAACTTACAGAATCCCAAATAATATCCTGATCAAAAATTCACAGGCCGGCCGAAACTTTGGCAAGTTGTTTATTTATTATTTTTTTATACATCACTATATTGAGCTTTTGGGGGCAAATGTCTGGGATGGAATGTGGGAATTTGAGCGGGCAGAGTTTATTAATATTTGGTTCAGACGTAGCCTAAAGAATCTCAATTAATATCCTGATTAGAAATTCATAGGCCGGTCAAAACTTACACCAAAATTATTTTTTAAAAATATAACTATATTGAGCTTTCGGGGGAAAAAGTCTTAAATTAAACATCGCGGGAATTTGGACGGGCAGAATATTTAAATATGTGGCTCAGACCTAGCCTACAAAATACAAAATTAAATACTGGAAATTCACAAACCACCTAACCAGAATAATTTTTTTTCTACACTACTATATTGAGCTTTCGGGAGAAAATGTCTGAGATGAAATATTGCAAGAATTTCACAGGAATAAATGCACAGGAGCCGAAACTTACGGCAGAATAATTTTTTGTATATATAACTATATTAAGCTTCGCGGGAAAAGTCTGGGTGAAATATTGCGGGAATTTCAACGTCACGAATATTTTCATATTTAGCTCCGACTTCGTAGTCTAGAGAGTCCCAAATAATATTCTGATGAGAAATTTTCAAACCGGCCAAAACTTTGGCCAGAATTTTGTATTTTGATGTATAAGTATATTGAGCTTTCGTGGGAAAAAGCCTGGGATCGAATATTGCAAGAATTTTAATAAGCAGAGTTTATTCATTTTTGGCTCAAACGTAACCTTTACAATCCCAAATAATATCCTGATAAGATTTTCATATGCAGGCCAAAACTTTGGCCAGAACAATATTTTTTAGACATAACTATATTGAACTTTCGGAGGAATAAGTCTGGGATGAAATATTGCGGGAGTTATGCCTGCAGAATATTTTCATATTTAGCTCAAAGGTAGCCTACAAAATCCAAAATAACATCTTGACAAGAAATTTACAGGCCGGCCAAAACTTTGGGCAGAGCTTTCGTCTAAAATACTCTGGGATGAAATATTACGGGAATTTGAACGGGCAGAATATTTTCATATTTGGCTGACGTAGCCTATAAAGTTCTAAATAATATTCCGATGAGAAATTTTTAGGCTAGCCAAAACAAATTGGCCAGAATAATTTTTCTTACATATAACTTTATTGAGCTTTCGTAGGAAAAGGTATGGGATGGGATATTGAGGGAATTTGAACGGGAAGAGTTTATTGCGGGAATTTGAAAGGAAAGAATATTTTATTTGGCACAGACGTAGTCTACAGAATCTCTAATAATATTGTGATAAGTATTCTTAGTATATCACAGGAAGTCCGAGCTGGATTTTTTACGCTTGTATTGTCATAAGTATAGTTTAAAAATCCTGGGTTAACTTCAAGGAGGTCAACAACCGATTCTTCCCGAAGTATCCCCCAACATTTCCATTTTAAATCAAATTTACTGCGAGTGAAAATATTATGTTCTCCATCATCGCACGCGGTCATAAAACTTTTCAAACTACCCCAATAATATAAATCGAACAAAATAACAATTTCATGCTGGAAACGTTAATTTTCTTTTATGATTTTTCATCAGTTTCGCAATTTTTCTTTAATATTTTTATTATACTACTTTGTGTGTGTGCACCGCATCACAACAACAATCAAATTGAGAAAAATTAAATTCGGTCGATTGTTCATTCGATTACTTATGTATATACAACAGTGGTTCTTAACCCGTAAGTACTCGTATTGGAAGTGTTTTCTTCATGTACTTTGCTTCGAAAAAAAAAAACGGTTCACAACCAATGCTGTACGCTATATAGTATGTACACTATTAGGTAACTGTATTAAGTATTCATTCGCGGAATATGTGTGTTAGTAAATTATTTATTAAACGACATTTAGCTAAAAAAAAAATAAATATTTAAATTGAGCTAAAATTAAATTGAATTTATTAATTTAAATAAGTAGTATAGTGAATTAAAAAACATATAAAATTTAAACGCGTCTCGTAATCGCGTATATATCGTAAACACACAGTGATGTAATTATATGTTGCTCTAATCCACTGGAGTACAGTAAATATTTATATGAATATGAGAATGCTAGTGCGATATACAACATTTTGATGGGTATATAAAGCAAACAAACCGACAACAACAAAAATGTCAGCTTTTGACTTTTTTCCGTTCGTTATGTTAGAGAAACTCATATGCACAGTACATATAGTTAAGCAGTAACATATGTACATTGTATTCGAGTGAGTTGGGAAAAGGTTAAATGAAAATGAGATTAACGGGGTGGAACATTGTATATATAGGTAGATTAGTATTTGACATTATAATGGATAGTATTTCAATGAATTAAGAACATTGTATCGTAAATCCCATATATACGTATGCATGCATGTATGTATATAAAACGAACAATTAAAACTGAAAAATTATTCTCATGCGGTCTCGTCCACGTCTGGTTTAATCCAGAAAACTATTACAAATTGCTTATTCTTTTCTTCCGATGTATATGTATGCGATGTTTATGTATACATAATTTAATTGAATTTCCAATTTGAGATGGATGGAGGATTTATGTGGAATGAACAAAATTTGGGGCGGGTGGGTGCAACTTGGAATATTTATCTCCTCCATTTGGTACCATAAAAAAAAATACATTTTCAGTTTTTTTATGTTCAAGACGAGTGAAATAATAATACATGGGTTTTTGGGGAATATAAATTATTCTGGAGCTTTTCATCTGTTATTGTTGTGTGCGGTGGTGCGCCGGTTGTTGTTTTTGTATATTTTTATTTTGTTTATTTTGATAAGGGAAATCTATAAATTTTAATGTGATTTATTTGAGAAATGACAACAAGTGATTTAGATGAAATTGAGGAAATGAATATGAAAATAAAAAGATTTTTTATTTAGAAGAAGGCGAGTTGATAAGAATTTATACATACATAGATACGTATGAAAGGAGTGCGTGTGTGTGTGTGTTTATATTGATGAATAATATAATTGATTTGGATAGACATACGTAGCACTAACCATGCGTAACAAAAATTATTACTAATTTTCTTAATTTATTACATTTTGAGCAACACGATGTTATTTATAGACTTCGTCTGAAAGTATACCACTAAGCAAATCAAATTTGGTGTTCACACCATCAAGGATAAGTAGTTATTGCTTTTTGTTTCAATTCGATTTAAAATCAAATGAATATTTAGATTGAGCAAGTACCCGTTCTGTTTTTAAATCATAACCAGATTGGGCAACTGCAGCTGAATCATTCTTATGGGAACCAAACTAGAGAAAACCGATAACTCAATGTTAACTCGGCTTCAACGGATAAGATCTATTAGAATTTAGAGCAAATACAGTTGCTCAGTTTGAAGAATTACGATCGGACTTAGGCTCAATATTACTAATTATCTATCTATAAATATATATATATATATATATATATATATATATATATATATATATATATATATATATATATATATATATATATATATATATATATATATATATATATGTGAGTTCGCGAGGTCGGATATATACTCTAGCTATTTACATCTGAGCTTTAAACCCATAAAATCACTAAAATAATTCATCTATAACCTAAAAAATTCATCCATTTCCCCTCTTTCTAGTAAAAACATTTGTATCTTATGGTCGGATGTAAATTGCTCGGATAAATATACGACCTCGCGAACTCACCTTTAAAGCTAAATTGGCTTGCTCATGACTATTTTTTTCGTGATATTGAGATGGTTTGGTACGAAATAAAAGATTATATAGTGATTTCCTGGGATGATAGTATTATGAGACTGCCGCGACATTAGGACATATTTTTCCTGGGGTGCTACAGAATTATAGGATGATAGTTAAGTATCGCTATAGTTATGTTGTTGACTAACTTTATATACATGTGTAATGCCAAATCTAAGGCGATATTCTATAAATAACATCAAAATTAAATTGAGCAATTTTAGCTGGGCCGATTTTTTGGAGAATGGTTTTCATCAATCTCAATTTTAATTGTGATACATTCATTCGTCTCTTTCAGAAGTGTTGAGGGTTGCCGCAAGTTGTAATTACCGATCTAGATCAGTGGATCATAAAACCACGTACAACGGCATGTTCGGGGTCACAGGTGAGGGAACCTTTTAAACAGATTACCTTTAATGTACAATTCATGGATTTCTGCACTGTGCCTGAGAAAATCGGAGTGATTGAAAGAGGTTATGTGTACGTTGGCCTGCACAAGTCCGTAAAACAACAAATGGATAATGTGGCTAACGCTAGATGATTGACGGTCGTTCTGTTCTTTACTTGTCTATGAGTCTGCCGCCTTAAAACTTGATTGTCCTTTGTTTGTTTTCATGGGCATAATTTCCTGTAAGTCTTCTTCAATTGGTAATTTACACAATTTCACAATCGGCCGCTTATGAATTGCATTTTCGCATTCGACTGTCGCTACCCGAACTAAATAATTTTTCCGGGCGAGTGTAAAGGGAGACACGACACACTTCTGCGTCAACACCGCGGAAGTAGTGACAAAACCACCAAAACATTTGTGATCAGCTAGCAAGGACAAGTCTTACTCTGCATTAGTCAGAGCCGCAACTAGCACAGGCGAATTTTCATACTACGAGCTCTAATTGATCCAGGATCACAGGCCATCAATACCGCAAATTTATTCAACTTTAAAAGAGAGAAAGTACACGTGACCCTCCCTGGAGTAGATGGAAAAAAGGCAGTCACTTGAAAACGAACCATCAATATAAAAATATCGCCAAGATTTGATGGGGATTTCCAGATGAATATTGATATTCGATCAACTCGATCAACAATTTACAACGATACTTGCAACTAAAGTATATAGAGGATCAGCTGAGATTACTGATATATATATAGAAAACGACTAAATACCTGAAGAGAGAGATACCACTGAAGCAGAAGTCATGATAGAAAAACATTTTGAGTCGAATGTAGAACAAGGCCCAAACGGCAAATCCATAGTAAAAATTCCTTTTAAGGATAACCACTCCGAACTATAAGGGGAATCCAAAAACGATTCAAGATGACATCGCAGAAGACAATTTGCATCTTTTCAAGTCACGGCAGCGAATTTCGATGTGCAAATGGATGATAACATCTACAATGAAGCATTAATGCTGATTGAAGATTTGTGTTTGCTTATGAGTGGCAACCGATTGACTGAAATAATATAATGCGTGCTTATGTCACGACAACTTGGCAACAACAAGTACAAACAAATGTTCCATTGTTGAATGAAGAGGAAAAGAGTGCGTATGATCAACTGATGAAGGCTGTCGATGATGGAATCATCATTGATATTAGCAACAATACGTGCTCAAAGTAGCATTGCCTTAGCTCTCGCATCTACGGAATTGCTGCAACACTGTTCGAAGATGGAAGAGCGGCACCTTCCGTTAAGCCTGCAAATCGACGAAAATTCTGTTTGCAACATTTCAAAGCAATCAGCCATGGAAAAAGTGTTGAAAAATTGTAAATTGATCATATTATATGGGATGAATGGACGATGGAGCACAAACGACTATTAGAAGCACTCGATCGAACATTGAAAGATTTGCGCAACAATAATAGTCGCTTTGGTGGCGTGATGATATTGTTGGCGAGCGACTTCCGACAAACACTTCCCGTGATTCCGAAATCAACAGAGGCGGGTGAATTAAACGCATGTCTTAAGTCATCGTATTTGTGGCGATACGTGAAAACCATTCTATTGAGTATGAATATGCGAGTGTTCCTGCAACAGGATAGAACCGAAGAAGTTTTATCCAAATAACTGTTTGTTGAGCGAACGCGCAATTTTAGCAGCGAAAAATATTGATGTAAATAACTTGAATTAGACGATTCAAAATCAAATTTGGGTGAACTGAGTTCATACAAATCGATCGATCGCGTTGAAAACGACGACGAAGTCATCAATTATCCAGTGGAATTCCTAAACTCTTTGGATTTGCCTGGCATGTCACCTCATCATTTGCGTCTTAAAGTTGGTTCTGTCATTATTATGCTACGAAATATTCATGCCCCGAAACTGTGCAATGGTACCCGACTGATTGTGACAGAGCCGGAAATTTTCAAAGAGCCGCATTTCCTTGACTTCAACTGATTTACCGTTCCAGTTCAAACGCATTCAGTTCCCCAAAAACTTGCATTTGCGATAACCATAAACAAGTCGTAAGGGCAGTCGCTGGAATTGTGACATGTCATGCTTTTCACACGGCCAACTATATGTGGCGAGCTCCCGAGTTGGGAAACCATCCTCACTTTTCATTTACGCTCCGGAGCAGAACACAAAAAATGTTTTGTATCATAGAGCCTTAAATTGAATAATTCAAATATTGAACGGGACGAAGTTCGCCGGGTCAGCTTTCCGTAGAAATATAGGATATTTAATTCGAAAAATGTTTCATAATTGAAAGTATATTATTGCGTCATCGGTTAACGATCGATAGTTTTCGATCAAAAAAACTAATTTCGGGTGGAATCGTGAATGCTCGAAATTAATTCAATCAAAAAATCTATTTTGGGCAAAACGACGGTTTGGCGGATCAGCTTGTACATTTATAAGTTTGGCTAGTAGGGAAGCCCCACACAGATCCAGTTATGTTGCAATGTTACATGTTCAGTGCTACGTTTTTCTTTTTCTCATATTGACTGACGGCCATATATAGACCTGATGATTATACTTCTTCTAGGTTTGCGACCGTTGTTGGTAGTATATTTTTACTAAAACTACGACAGGAGCTAAATAAAAAAAGCTGCCATCAGGTCATCAATATACCAAAAAATATGTATGTAAAAACACACCTAATTGGTTGTGGTTGTACGGCATGTGATTATGTTCTTCGTATTGATGCATGAATTTGGTATAGTTTCCATAATTCAGTGTCACAGGTAAGGCCACTTTTTGAACAGATTACCTAATAACCAAATAATTACCAAAATAACCAAACACAATTTCCAAGAATCTGAAAAAAATTTCGGTTGCAATCGAAACGTCACAGTTGCTAGAAATTTAAAATTTTGATCGACCAGCTTGGCTTTGCGGTTTATAAATGCTTATGGGGCTATAATTAAAATTTTAGGATGGTAACTTTCTATGGCGAATATTTTCAGTAGCAATGTCCTAACCAGAAACGATTAAACGACCATTCCTTTTCTTTAGATTTAGGCATTGTGATTCTATTTCAAACTGTGTTCTATGATCCAGTGTACCCTGAATCTAAAAGAGCGCGGATTTGCCATTAAGTTTGTTGAAGAGATCTAGTAGAAAGATCAGTAAATACAGTTGCTCAAATTTTGTGATTTGAACTTTATGAAGGACTTTTTTAAATTGTATTTAAACTTCTTGTATATACACACATTAAAACTCAAAACTAAAAGTTATATAAATAAATAACATTTGCCGTATCCTAATCCATAATTCTAACTTCCAATTTTCAAAACATGTTTAAAATATTTAACCCGTACCAATCATACACCAAATGTATGTCCATTTGTATATATAAATACAAATGATTAAATTGTTAGAAAATATCACATAATCATCATCATCATCATCAAAACTTTTTTTTATTTATCCCATCACGTATAAACCGGGTGAGTGTGAGTGGAAAATTATTTTCCATCGTGAGCTTTTTTATCCTCGAATGTTTTGTCGTCGTTTTGGTTTGCACATATAAACGTACGTATATATATGTATATACAGCGAAGAAGATAAAATAAGTTTTAAACAAAGTTTAAATTAACACAACACCAAACAACATTGGAAACTATAGTTTTAACAAAAACGTAGAAAAATTTTCACAATTTCCCTTGTGTAATTTATTGTATAGCTGTTTCGTGTATTCATCCCTAAATACAATTTAATATATATTTGGCGAGGGTTGGAATGGGTATATGAATTGATATAACGAAGTCTGAAAACTAAATTTTTACATGATCATTGTTAAGCTTTAAGTACTCACGACTTGAATAATAAATCGTACTGTTCGAAAAAAGCTCATAAGCAGCAAACAATTGTTGACCAAAAACCATACATTTTATTGTTTGTCATCTATAGACCACAAAAATATAAAGCTCTAAGTGACCAAAAGCTCACGGAATAAGACAACTACAGATTAAAATAGAGTCATTCATACAGTATATAAATCAACATAGAGACGTGAATTTATCCACTTTACAATCACGCACACACACAATACAAGCTAATTTTCTCACGCATAAATCATTCGGCAATATATTTATGTGTACGGCTATATCAACTAATTTACACCATGAACCATGAACAATGATCACACGACACACAATCAAGCTTATCAGTTGCCTTGTAAGACAGTTTTAATACCTTCCTATTATATTCTCGCCCCTCCGCAAATATTCAGTTTGTATATAAACAAACAGAAAATTTATTGCATTGCGTGTTTCCTGACAATTTAGAATATCGAAATCCGTAATAAGAAAACCAAAAAAATAAAAGCACAGCAATAATCTTAGACAAACATACATAATATAACAGAAATCACAAAACATAAAATAAATTGAAAAAAGTCAACATGTGGCCAATTAGAATACTTGCTGGCAACAGAAACCCGAAAAGAAACAACAAAAAGTTAAGATTTTTTTGGTTTATTATGACACAACCAAGCACCAAAAAAAAAACCTATAGAGATAGGATTGAGTATGGGCATAGCATACATATACACAAAACTATAAAATTGGTCGTATAGTTTTTATATCACCACAATGAAATAGGTGAGATTACGTTTGTTGTACATCCCCCTCCCCCCTAATATATACTACAGTAGGTATGTATGGAAAATGGAATGGTCCAGATTTGCACACAATTTGCGGTGAGGTTTTTATAAATTTCTGTGATAAATTAACACAACAAACATCTCTCGTATATATATGTACATACGTATGTACGTCATTCTGTGCCGGGTTTTAAAAATAAATATTTATCCTTTATCCTTTTGATGTGCACAATATTACAACAAACAAAACTGATTGAATGAACACAAAATATTGATCAAAAGGATTTAGAATTTCTATATATGTATATGTATGTATACATATATAAATATATGAATGACAGCTGTGAAGTAGGATGATGACTAAAACCTACCCATTATTTCAATCAATCCATTTCGAAAAATATATAAATTTCGTCTTTGAAACATATACAAACGAACAACCAACCACGAAATATAAAAATTCTAAAAAAAATCATCAAAATTCTCAAGGGTGACATCTGTATGCTATTAGCATAATTAAATGGTTCTATCTCTGTATAGAGAAAGGAATATTATAAAAAGCCAAAAAGGATGATATGAGCGATATGGGATTTACTTTAGAATAGCAATTTAATTTTTTTTTTTTTTGTGTGCTAAAGGTATGGTTGATGAAGCTCATTCCCAATTTGTTTATCTTTTGTGAGCGACGTCATCTAAAATTTCCACATGAACAATTTGATTACATAATTTAAACGAGTGATTATAGTTTGCCTCGATAGTTTATGGAGTGTAAATTATATTTTGAATTATGGTCGTTACTTAAAAATAGCGATTGAAAAAAAAGAAGTTGCTCAAAATATTTTGTTGCTCAAATTTTGTAATCGTACCAATCTTTACTTATCCAACTTGTTTACAGAAAGAGCAACTATGTGTATTTGTAACTCAAAACTAGTAAATAAAAAATTTGCTCAATTTTTTAAAATTAATTTACCAATTACAGATATCCTCTTTTCATATAAATTAAAAAAATGATTAATTTAATATATTTCTGGAGTAGCTCAATTTTTTTTGTTTCATTTTTTTTTTAATAAATTTAATTATTTTAAAAAAGGCGATAAAAAGGCATTTGGATACATCTAATTCTAAAAAATGCATTTGCTCAAAAAGCTTAAAAAACTGATGTAGCAAATAAGCAAATCGAATTAAGTGTTTTGCTCAATTACTTTTAACTGTCACAATTTACTTTTAAATCAACTAGAAATTAACTAGACGTTATGATGGCAAAATCATTGTACTCACACAAAACGGCTAAGTGTTGCTTAAAAATTATGACGTGAATTTCAATCAAGTCAACCATACACATACCTGAAACGAATAAAAACAAAAATTATTTAACATAAATCTCAAATAATTCGAAATATTTAAAAAGTAAGGTACTTAGAGCTACATTCGGCCGATTACATAAGAGAATTAAACGGACAAATATTTATAATATCAAACATGGTATGAAATTATATTGAGCAATAATTTAAAAGTACGTTTTTCATCATTATATAGCAGCTGTTGTTCAAACTGAGTTATTAAATATTTCAGTTGGATGGACCTGCTACAAAATCCATCTCAAATTTGCCAAATTTACTGGATGAAAATTAATATATATCTCAAACTGAGCTACTTTTAAAGCTACTACAGTGGATTTAGAGTTGCAAATAACCTGATATCAGCATACGCTCAAAATAGTTAATATACACAGCTGAATGAGCTCAATATGTATCATGACTTTGAGCAACGGATATAAACAAATTGTTTAGTGAGTCTGCCAATAAATATTTGGAAAGTGATCTAAGCGTGACAAATTAATTGATCTTGAATAAATTGAACCCGGCTGAGATAAGATAAGATTTGATCCATTTCGTTCGTAAAACTTATCATTACAGTCCAGAGACCAATGGTTTTGAAAAATCAAGTTGTGATTTTATCGAAAGCTTGACAACGTTGTTGGCCAGTAGCCTAATTCTATAACGAATAAGATAACGTGAAAACGCGAAAACGAGTACTTTACACGTTTTCATACCAAAATGGTATTCTATAACTTTACACCAAGATAAATTAAAAAATCGGTAAGATATTAAACGTTAATAAACTACACATACAATTTATCTTGTGTAGTTCGTTTTCACGGATAAAACTTTAAAATTTAAAACTAAAATTTCACGAAGAAGGCGGGCTAGTGCCGAACAAAAAAACCATGTTTGTCCTTGTTCCTCTTTATATTATATTATGAAATGAAACACTAACAAAACGTCAAAGTGGTTTTAGACGCGATAAAATTATTCAGCAAGAAAAAATTTACACGCTGACTACTTTGTTTTATAGAATACCATTTAACCTAAATAAGATAGAAATTGTGTAAATTTTTTTTGTGTAAACTTTTTCAATGTTTCGTTTTTTCACATTATCTTGTTTTTACAGAATTAGACCACTGAACCAGATCACCCGAAACGTAATTAGACGGTAAAATGTAAATTGATCATGGACCGATTCAGGTTCAAAAAGGTAAGCTATACATTGGCAATTGGTTGTATATTGAAGAACGAATTAATTTTTAAAATTTGATGTTATTCCTTTTCTGTAATTGGGAGCTGCTCGATTCCTGCAGGATTTTATACATTTTTGAGATTTTCAAATAATTTTTTGAAATTCAAAATTGTCAGGTATCGAGTTTGAATTCCAATAGGGGCAGGGGCGTTTTTCTAATTCTACGGCAGTACTCGAATAATTTCGAAACGGAATAAAACTTAATTAAATATTCCAATGAACCGTGATAGTAGTTATATAATGGTATTGTAGACCCCCAGAACTCCGATTCCCCCATATATGATTATTGAAATAGACTCTTTGGTATATCTACTCCATAAATTAGTTAATAAATTCTACGGCAGTACTCGAATAATTTCGAAACGGAATAAAACTTAATTAAATATTCCATTGAACCGTGATAGTAGTTATATAATTGCATTGAAGACCCCCCAGAACTCCGATTCCCCCATATATGATTATTGAAATAGATTCTTTGGTATATCTACTCCATAAATTCGTTAATAAATTCTACGGCAGTACTCGAATAATTTCGAAACGGAATAAAACTTAATTAAATATTCCATTGAACCGTGATAGTAGTTATATAATAGTATTGTAGACTCCCCAGAACTCCGATTCCCCCATATTTGATTATTGAAATAGGTTCTATGGTATATCTGCTCCATAAATCCGTTAATAAATTCTACGGCAGTACTCGAATAATTTCGAAACGGAATAAAACTTAATTAAATATTCCATTGAACCGTGATAGTAGTTATATAATGGTATTGTAGACCCCCAGAACTCCGATTCCCCCATATTTGATTATTGAAATAGGTTCTATGGTATATCTGCTCCATAAAACCGTTAATAAATTCTACGGCAGTACTCGAATAATTTCGAAACGGAATAAAACTTAATTAAATATTCCATTGAACCGTGATAGTAGTTATATAATTGTATTGAAGACCCCCCAGAACTCCGATTCCCCCATATTTGATTATTGAAATAGGTTCTATGGTATATCTGCTCCATAAAACCGTTAATAAATTCTACGGCAGTACTCGAATAATTTCGAAACGGAATAAAACTTAATTAAATATTCCATTGAACCGTGATAGTAGTTATATAATGGTATTGTAGACTCCCCAGAACTCCGATTCCCCCATATTTGATTATTGAAATAGATTCTATGGTATTTCTGCTTCTTAAAACCGTTAATAAATTCTACGGCAGTACTCGAATAATTTCGAAACCGAATAAAACTTAATTAAATATTCCATTGAACCGTCATAGTAGTTATATAATGGTATTGTAGACCCCCAGAACTCCGATTCCCCCATATATGATTATGGAAATAGATTCTTTGGTATATCTACTCCATAAATTCGTTAATAAATTCTACGGCAGTACTCGAATAATTTCAAAACGGAATAAAGCTTAACTAATTATTTGAGTGCTCATAATTTTCATTTTAATTCATTGATTTTTTTTTTGGGCTGAGAGTAATAAATCGTATGTCATGATAGTTTTTTTATTATCGCGACAGTTTTTTTTTGGGCTGACTTAATAAAAACTAATGTGACAGTAATTTTTTCTGGGCTGAGAGTAAAAACTGTCACGACAGTTATATTTAGTGTTGCCATCGCATTTTTTTGGGATGAAAATTGGGCTAACTTCACATACATGATTCTAAAGGTGAAATTCAGTTGATTTCAATCAACATGAACATAATTTGTGACTGCTTGCTGAGGATCCAGTACAGATAGAAGAGCCTTGAGCCGTAGAATTTAAAAAATTAAGTTTAGATTCTCTATAATATTTAGATTATGAATTTCACTGAACTGTTTAAACTGTTTTAGTTTTAGGAATTCTCAGCTTTTCTCAAATAAAAAGGTCGCGAGAATTTAGGCCCGAATTTAGGTAGTTGTTATACCTAACCGGTGCTGTTTTTTAATCCAAAGTACGCAATATAGATAGACTTAAGGCTAATGATGGGTCCATTATGATACCACGGCATCTTTAAACAGCGATTTACAGCAGCGATTGTTCATTGAACGTTATAACTGTGTTCCTCATCATCCTAATCGAAATTCCATTTTGCCAATATTGGGATTCGAACCCGGTGCCTATCGAATAAAATTCAACACAGGTTTAACTATTAATAATTTTTCACATTCACGCACACCCGATTCGACATCAATTTCAGTTAGAATTTGATTTGTTTGTGAAATGACAGTGACGGTTTGAATTTTTAAAGCAGGATAATCAATTTTAAAACTAAACATTTTCTAGAATTCCTATGGTCATTTTCAAATTCCCACAATTTTCAAAATTCAATTTGTTAAAACTCAAATAGAAAATTTTTGGAAATTTCAAATTTCGTAAGAATATTCTCGATTTTTTATCACTCCGGATATAATCTAAAAAAAAGTTTTAAAATTTACTTAAACAAATTTCCATAAGCAAATTTTGAGAATTCTGGAAATAAAATTTCAGTTGATTGAATTTTGAACATTTGAAACCAAATTTTACACTTTGGAAGTTTAAATTTAAATTTTAACTATATCGGAATTTAAAAATATTTGGAGCTTGTACAGGAGTTAACCAATTTAGTTTATGGATTTTGATGAATATTTTAAAAATTCAAATTTTCAGGCAATTCTATTATTCTGAATTAAAAAAGTCAATTTAATTCATAGTTTGGAGTTAACCGAGTTATTAAATTTCGATGGAATTACCAAATTTTGAAAAATTCCAGTTACTCAGTTACTGATATATTGTAGACCATGACATTATTCCAGTTCCCTCAACACGCGTTTTAAACTCAGCAATTTAATCTAACAGTAACCACGCTTTCTTGTTCCTAAATTCACATACAAACAGAAATTCATAAGATAAGTTGTATGGAATTAAAAAAAAATTAATTCGGTTACAAAAGTTCAAAATATATAAGTTACCGTAGAGTAGTTTTGTATTCTGCTAATCAAGTGAATAGGTATGGTGTTCATGAGCTACAGTGCCTCTAGCTATCACGTCTAATTGGTTTTCATCAGTTAGAAAATTGATGCTGCAAATATAAAAGCATGAGCCATAATCACTCTCATTTACTTTAATGTCATTGAGACTATTTAGATGTAAACCTTCCCAACGCTGAAATTGGTAATTAATTTCCAGACAATTTTTGGATAAGTATATGACTGAAAATAAAACTAGACCGAGAAGAGAACAATCTTTAGTTATTTCCATAGCGGGAACGATAAAATAAAAATAATCTTTGAATTGGTTGACTTTCTATTACATTGCTTTAGGTCTAAAATCCATTCGAAAATTGTTTTGACAAATAACAGACGATATTATCATGAAATTTAGTGACAACTGAGCAAGGCCCATCTAGTAATTTTTGTATCTCAAAATTATATTCTTAAATGTACACGTGTACACCATAATTTTTTTTTTTAGCTTTTTAATTTGACCAAGGTACCAGATTGGTCGGTTTGGTACATTGAAGTTTCTTTTCAACTATATAGGGGTTATCTACCAAATTCCATCCTTAAATCCCTATGAAGATCCTCATTTTTCAAATACCCGGGTACATTATCAATACTCCGAAGAACGTTGGTTTGGAAAGTTTGAATAGATTGATACCATGGTCCAAATGCGAGTAGAGCAGCAGTTTATTGCCTATAGTTAGCACTGAGTTGCGCCCAAAAACCTACTATATCTTTCCAAACCTTATGTTAAGTTCTTCCTTTTCTTATCCACGTACTATTTCCACTTTAGCTTAGAATCAAGGGTCAAGCTCAAGCCTATAAGTATTTGGCTGTATTAGCATACGATACCAGTTTTGAAATAGTTTCTATTGGTATCCGATCAGTTTTTTGGCTATAGTAAACTTAATGTGTATGAATTTCGTTTCGTTGAGCCGGTTTTTCTAGTTGGATACGTCAACCGCGATTCTCTGCAGTTTGTTTCTTGCCTCTTTAACACTATTTGTAATAGTTCCATCTCTTAGTATGGGTTCTCTTGTTACAATAGATACAAAATTGGCCCCAAGCCACTACCCGCATGATTTGACCTTGTGCGATCAAGTCATAGCCTGGAGCATTTTTTAGGTTATAGTTTTGAAGGTTATACTTTTTATCTCCTCTTTTAATTCGTGTGACTTTACGGATACTATGTATTGCTCTTCAATCTATGTATGATGTAATGTACTAACATAGAAATTATTTTAAAAAAAAATTACCTTTAATCAAGACATCGATTTGGAACAAGAGGTCATGTAAATTGGTGGTATATCCGAATGCGTTATAGCAAAAGTGTAACACCGCGGCATTGTTTGTAAAAACTCTGAGACAATAGAGAAGTCCAACATTGATGCGAACATTCAAGCCTTAGACTTCGCAGAGTATATAGTGGTAATAGATTTGCTAGACTTTATCTTAAAGTAACTTGATGCGGCAGATGATTCTTTTGCAACTGCATATCTTTACGGATAAAAATGCAATTTATTGGAAGGGTTTCGTAAACCGGTATCCTGAATGATCTTCTACTATACAATATGGTTCAGTGCAATAAAGTATGATGTGGGTCAACATAATTGATGCAAAATTCCAATTCCTTGGGTTTTAACATTATACGCACATGCGTGAAAATTAGAAATAACTATGGTTTAACTACATACACTAAACGTACTGTATATTCGAATCTCAACTTGAAATTCAGTCGAATCACTTCGGGTTTCCGTCAAAATTAGAAATTTGAATGTCAGGTAATTTTGTTAATCTATATAACCAAAGATTTATAGAATTTTAATTTTGACTCGAGGATTGGATTGTTCTTGGAACAGTTTTGGTCTTGAGAGAGTCTTCAATAGTACAATTCAAATAAAACTTTCTTATAAATCAAATAATACTTCCTTATAAAGAAATTTAAAGTGACAGTTTAATTTAACCAAACTGAACTACCAATTCTTAAAGACTTCGATGGTCAGTAATGTCAAGTATTTAACTTCAAGTAACATATACCTATTACATATGTCGCCTTGTTACTAACATTTCTTACTGGCTCGCTGATTATCCCTTACGTCCATCAAACGTGCAGCCTATACGAAAACGCGAGCGCGACTTTGACACGCGTCTACATACACGCTTATATCTTCAAGACTCTTGATGCTATATAGACGCGTGAATAATATCTCATTAAAAACATCGAGGCTGACTCTAAATTGTTAAATAAATCTGACAATTATGAGTAGCAATAGTTACGATTATTTTGGGTTATATAGTTACTAAATCTTTCTAATATGGGAATAGCGCATATCAGTGAGACACGTTGCTGTAGCGTGAAAGTAGCGCGTATATACGTAACATGTTCGTAATATCAGATTACAAGGGAAGTAGGATTCGTTCAAAGAGGAACGCGAAAGAATTTAGGATGAAAATAAAGCACGACAGAACATCAACGACTGTCATAAAATAAAAATAAAAACGAAACTACTGCTCCGACTAACAAAGAAATTACAGACTAATATTCTCGATTATATAGGATTCATAAGCTTCACAGAGCCTATTGTAGCGTTCGCTGGTGGTCAACCTCACCAGAAATCCACCAAATGAACGCATTAATTAGTAAGTGTTGGCTGATAAGCGGCTAGTGGTAGTTGTTTGTGATCAACTCCATTTTCCAAAATACTCCATTACCAATGTCTCCATCCATTAAACAAATCCCTCCCATTTTCAACTCACCTGTATGATTAGCAGAATGGTATAGGCGGTGAATTGATTGTGGGAATAGCAAATAATATCAATATAAGTCGACGATATTAATGATGTTTTATTGTTCTTTTCATTAACATACGTATACATACACGTCCAATTGCAAATGAGACCAAAAATACATTAAGTGATACACTAGCATCATTCAGGCGTTTTGGATCATCAACACTAATAACATCGTTTGAGCCAGTGCAATGGAGATGGCAGCCCACACCAGCAAAGAAATAATATGGACGGATTCATTTTCGAAAATGAAACGTTGACGGACGAAGTGGTCGCCCAAACGCGGTCATGAGCAAATGCACAGGGGAGCCAACTTGTATTTCAAAAAAAAAAACATGACAAGCAATTTTTGGGACAAAGCGGAGGTATAAAAAGAAAACAAAAAAAAAAAGAGGACAGTGAAGCTTTGGATCTCAAGACGAGAGATCGTAACACGATAAAGAGTGAACATTAGCAGAGAATTGGTGAAAGATCTACGGCGTAGCCATTTTGGCCGTAGTCATTATTACACCCAAGTAAATTCTTTAGCAAAAAAAAAAAAAAAAAAAAAAATATGTATATGTGTAAATATTTAATTGTGTATATATAAATGTGTATTTTGATTATTAAATTAAAATTAATTATGAAATTGAAGAGTAAATTTGTGTTTTGACAATTTATTTTCAAATTACATTCTCAATAAAAAAAAAATAAAACAGTGAACAGAAACCATGATGCGTTTTCTTTGAGAATTTTCCGTGTGATTGGTTGGAAACAGTTCGAGTGTTGATAAATTGAAGTGATCAATATAGTGGCATTTTTGTGTGACCACGGGCATGTAGTGAAGTGTTGTGAGGTTAACAGGATTGCTTATCGAATCTAAGTGGAGGACAAGGATTCCCCCCAAAAAAAACATAAGAAAAAGGGGGAACCATTGTCTCAATAAAAGGTGATGTGTAGTGTGAGTGCCGCGTGTGCTTAAACAAAAAGAAATATTTAAACTCTACAAGACGCCGGAATTGAGTCAAGAGGGTGAACGAGGCCGCATGATTGTACAGGTGAGTTTCCCTCAATTATTACTTCTCCACTTTTCCTCTTGGCACACATACAATTGCCATTAGCCGCACGTGCATAATCGTTCTGTTCCATTGACGCTCGCGCTGTTGCGTGTCTTTGAAAACATTTGGTGACTTTCTTGGTGTGTGAACGCCCCGCCCGAGTTGTCCTGCTTCAATTTGAGCTTAGCCGGCGACACGTGCTGGTAGACTGGCGCCCAACAAAAGAGTTCTTTTTAAATTGTCTACCCAAGCCACCAAACCCAATAAACTGGGAAATAGCACGTCACAGTATACCTTCAATTTTTTTAATTTTTTTTTATTCTTCAAGTAATTTTATTTTCACCATGTGATACTTTCACTGGTTAAAGCCCATTGGCCAGTACCATGTAGTACCAAGGTACAACATACTAAGCTCCTCATCCACAGTCACATGTTTAGTTATACCTTGTCCATGAATCACTGCCCGCATTTTAATTTCTTCATCAACCGTTAGATCCCCATGCAGATAATCAGTCCTTATATATACCACGGAGCGTTAACTATGCAACGTAACACTTTGTTTTAAAAGGTTTGTATCATTTTGATGTTTATTTTCTTCATATTGCTCCTTACCTATATTCCGTAAGTCCAGAATAGCTTTACCAACTGATAGTACAATAACGCTTGTTTTGTATATTGACAATTCAAAATTTATACCCAACCTACAGGACAGTTAGCTGTACTCGCGAATGAAATCTACTGTCCATTAAAAAGTACAGGTCTCCAACAGATTTTTAATTTTCGTGAAATTTACATGTGCGAATTATGATTCATTAAGCCTGATCCACCATTTACTTATTTTATCATTAGCTTTTTGTAGTTTCGTTGCGGATTCTTCGCAGAATCGTACACAAAGTTTGCAATAGTACCATACAAGGTGACGTCTCTGGTGTAAAGCATCGATCCCATGAAACTACCTTGAAAGAGTCCTGCTCAGACTTTCATGAGACCTAAAATCTCATCTCGAGCGCTGCATCTATTCTCATCTTTGAAGTACATCTTTCATGAAACTGAAACATCTCAGCGCAACATCTTATATCGTCAGTCCAATCAGGTGCTTGCATATACAGATAACATATGTGCGATTGGACTAAATAGCAACGGAGTGAAGGAAATACTTGATCCGTTTGTAAAGTTTTCAGTTTCTGTTGGACACCTGATCAATCAGTTAAAAACGAAATACATGATCTCTGGCTATATCGGGACAATGGCATATCAAATTTCAGTAGGGGCCACTACACGTTTGAGCAAGTGAGGAGGTTCAATTATTGGGGCTCTCTTATCACTCCCGATAACAGTGTGGATGAGGATATTAAAGTGCCACTTGCATCTGGCAATCGTGCTTAATATCCTCTAAGGCTATTGCTAAAATCTTAGCACTTATCAAGTGCCGTAAAGATGAAGCTTTACAAAGCGTTTATCAGACCCGTTGTTGTGTACGGATGTGAAAGTTGGGCGGTGATGGATGAATACGAGGGATGGCTTCCAAACACGAAGTAGATGGTACATACCTCGCTATGTACAATATCGAGACCAGAGATCTGATGAAGATCCCCGACTATGTACATGAAGTAAGATCTCAACAAGTACGCTGGCTCAGTCACGTTCTGATGGAACGAATTGTGCATCGATCTCTGAGGCGAGATCTACTATATGGTAGGCGCAGAGGTTGTTGAAAGAATCACGATGTTAA
The DNA here is from genome assembly GCA_951394425.1 of Tipula unca. NCBI lineage: Eukaryota > Metazoa > Arthropoda > Insecta > Diptera > Tipulidae > Tipula > Tipula unca. The sequence continues at coordinate 207,274,659 of OX596380.1, forward strand.
CGCGGATGTCTAAATCAATAATCAATAATAAAATTTTGAGGTCTCCGTATTAACAAAAATAGGTTTTTGAAACCGGAATTTTTAAAACTATCGTCTGTTGACCATAGAACTAGGCCATGTTTTTTTTGAGCGAACTAAAAAAATGCCACAACCAAATATCGAATTTATTTATATGGACTGCTTTAAATTCTATGGATTCTCTGAATTATTTGAAATTTTTGATGGTGTTAATATGGAGAAACCATCCAAAATTTCAAGTAATTAAGAGAACCCATAGAATTTAAAGCAGACCTTTTACATTCGTTTTTTGGATGGACCTTTTATATTCATTTTTTGGATGTAATTCTAGTCTCGAAAATCCGTTTTCAAGATACTGGTTTAAAAAATACCGGAATACGCAAACCATTTGAGATATCTCGAAAATTTTATTATTGGCTTGGAGTACAAGCAAAACATTTATGTATGGAATGCGACATTGTGTTGATTCGTTGAACCCAATTTTCGATAACTCGGCCACACATTTCGACAGAAACGGCTGCTATCTCTCGCTCAATATTGGCTCTGAGCTCCTTTAACGACACCGGCTTGTTGGATGATGAACCATTGTTTTAACGTAGTCCCATAAAATAAGTTTAAAGATGTTAAATCACACGATCTTGGCGGTCAATCGACGGGATGATTTCGGGATATAACATACGTTCATCGATATAAGATTACAATAAGTCGATTGTTAGACCGATTGTCTTGTTGAAACCACATATCATAAATGTCTAGCTCAAGCAATTGACCTAAGAAATAACGTTGCAACACTGCCTGTAACGTGACGGTCATTTTCATCAACGGAAAAAAAAACAGTCCAATGAGACCATCAGCATGAAAACCACATCATCCAATTATTTTTTGTGGATGACCAAAAATTGAAATTAACGCTCTTGAAGTTGCAGTCACCGACTCGGAAGTTTTGTTCGTACGTGTACTTCACCATGATAAAAATGTTCATTTTACTGAATATTTTGACACTGACAGTTTGATTATTTGTTTAAGAGTGCGTTCACAGTGAAAGTTCAAAGTTGTCAAGTCTCAAATGTAGATTTGTCAAATTCTCTCGATTTTGGATTATTTAGATGATGCTAAATTTTTTGATCCGTATAAGGATTATTCGTATTATGCGGTTTCTTTGTAACTAATCTAAACACGACAATTTTTCGAAATAATTTCGATTCAATTTATAGTTGTATGCGCAAATTTTATTGGCCTGAAAAATCGAAGCACACAATTAAAAATACCATTTAATAGACGGTTCCGAAATTCCGAGTTCCGCACATTTTATATGTAAAGTGAATTATTGATCATTAATTAAGGTAATTATTTCGTGTACTCACCTCCCGGAAATTATTATACATTTCAACGAAACATTAACACATATTCAACAAAACCGATTAAAGCAATTAAAATTCGAATACTCAACCCGCGCATCATAATAATGTAAATGACATAATATATGTTGTATAACATAATCAACATCGTTTATGTGTGTGTATGTGTATTTGTACACATAATTTAATTAGAATATGAAAATGATACACTGTTTTCTCTCGTATGTGTATACGTAACATAATTAAATTTAATTTGTTTTTGGTTTTTTTCATCAGAGTGCGTGGGAGTGTATTTAATTATGGTATATTGATTCGATCGACTTGTTGCGCCGGCATTTTTATCTCAATTATTCCAATTAGTAGTAAATTTTTATGGTGCACAATAGATGTCACTCAAAATAAGAAAAAAAAAATGTGAAAATTTATCTACATAAAAGTGATAACTTTATGTATGTGATGTACCCCGCCGCCATCACCTCCTCACTCAACTTTTTTTGTTTTCCGTTATTTATGATTCAACAAGTTTTTTTTTTTTTTTTTTTCATATTTTGAATTTTTTTTTTTCAATTTCAATTTCCCATATTTTTTTGCCTGGCACATCATCGCATCCATCCCTCCGAGTGCCAACAATTTTTTTTGTTGTATATGTAGACACAAAAAGCATATAAAGGGATGTAACCGTCTCATACTCGTCTCGTATTTTTCACCCATTTTTGTATAATTTTTAGGTGGCACAAAACAAGGGTATGATGATCTACATATGTGTGTAGTGTGGATATACACACATACATACATATATAGGGGGAACAAAACTTCAAAAATAAACTAACATTTGTTATATTTCATTTCATTCCAGGTGAGCTGAATTCATTTAATATCCATCTGGCTATATTTTGTATTGACATTTTTTTGGTTCTGTGTGTTGTATTCCGGAATACGGAATTTGAAATACTCACACGTCTGGAATAATGTACACAGATTAGCTATATAGCGAAGTGAAATACCAATAGTGGCAATTAAGAAAAGATTGCTCGCTCAAGTTCAAACGTTCATAATTTCCCTAAATGGTTCGGGGGACAGCTGTACATGACAAATTATTGATTTTTGCCGGTTTTTTTTTGTATATTCGGGTTGTTTGTGTATGTCGTCTCTCTTCATATATATACATACATATATATATATATACAAAACGACGCGATTGAAAGTTGGAAAATTTGGGGGGAGGAGGCAACAAAAAAAAATACCCTAATGCATATACACACACACAGAACGACATACAGTATATTTTCAAATGGAAGTTTTCCCTTTTCATTTTGTATTTTTGTTTTGTTATCGCATCCATCAACATAATATTGATCCAGTGCTTTCATTTTTTTGTTGTTGCTGTTGCCATTGTTGGTGTACATATTTCGTTTTTGTTGAACGAGGTGAGATTAAAAAGTTCCGGGAGAATAAACTTTGTAATTTTATGTGAATTTTATAAATATATATATATATATATATATATATATATATATATATATATATATATATATATATATATATATATATATATATATATACATATATGTATGAATGTGTATAGTAGATATGCGGAGGTAAAATATGATGTGGGTTTGGGATTTGAAAGAATATAATTTTTAATCGAAAGTTTTTTTTTTTTAATTTTTTGTGGATTATAACTTTTAGATGTTGCTTCGAGTGTTTAGAGTTTGTTCTGTTGTTTGTCGCCCTCATTAATCATGCTTTGGTGTGAGATTAAGAAGATTTTTGGTATATGTTTTATGGCATTAGATAAATCGATAGCTATTAAGAATAATAACAAATAGCGAGTTGATCAAGACGAATTTTAAGTTACAGCGGAAATCGTTCATCCAATTAATATTTGAATTTTTTTTAAACTATATCTGCTAGTTTTAAACTAAGTTTTTATAGCTTCGTAGCGAAGTAATTGCCAAAATCTATAAAGCTGCACAAAAAGCTTTAATATTTCCACTTTTATTTCAGAAAGCTCAACTAAACATCACGAAATACATGAATTAGTAAAACCTCGTGTATTATATTTATTACATAAAGCACGAAAATGCCTTATAAAGCTTATAACTGATAAGCTTCACAAATTTCGTCGCCTCCAGATTCACGATAGTTATAAACGAGTTGGAAAAAGTGACCTAGGTATATGAGGCGGGTCACGGTAATTGACGGCATATGGGCCAATTTAAGGTGCTACGCGACCCGTCCCAATGAACTACCAGGCAGAGCGCCCATTTAACTAAGCCCATAATCGCAAACGGAGCCCTCTGTATACCTGGCGACCTCCAGGTGGCAGCAAAGCCAGGAACAAGCGGAACCCAAGGTAAATCCAGCACTATCGACGCATGATCGAGTAACGCCCAACCGCCAAAGCAGCGCTATAGAAATAGACACTCGGCGTTCAGGATTCTGGAAAGGTGAGCTGCAACCCCTTAGGATCAACTCACAGCTGAGCAAAGAGAATCCGTGCTATGGGCCAAGAAAACTGTCGGCTGCTACAGCTCGGAGAGGGACCATGTGTCGAAAAGACAGCGGTCGACAGTAAATGGGCGAACTACTACAGGCGGATAAGGAGACTCCTCACAAGGTGGCTATGAATACTGAAGATATTCCTAGCAGGCCAAGAGCGCTTCTGGCCACCAACCGAGACGGCTAGCCCAGACGAGATTCTGAAAATATGTATGCTTATAAGCGAGCCACTGAGAACAAGACCAACCCGCGCCTTAGAAGTTATGTTTTACCTTCTCCCTGTCGATATTTATGGTAACGGCCGTATCGCAGTGGAAATGCCTTCAGACAGAACGAACTGGCGAATCTAGACTACGTTACACCAACATTATGCTTCGATAAAGGGCTCCGAACCACGCGCCCTTCAAGAGAATCTTGGAGGAGCAGGTCACTATTGGAAAGAGAAGCATTACAGTTCTTTACGGATGGCTCCAAGCTACACGATAAAGTAGGAGCTGGAGTCTTCTGTGATAAATTGAAAGTTTATATATCAGTTCGTCTCCCTGATCTCTGCAGCGTGTACCAAGCAGAGGTGAGAGCGATTGAGGAGGTCTTGACTTGGTTGAGACATATTATGCTATCCTTGATTGATATTACAGTTAATGTGAACAGTCAGGCGACAATCAAGCCGCCGGATTCAGTATCTCTGAAATAAAGAGTGGCGTTGGATTGACACTTGTCTCTAAATAAGATGAGTAAGCATTTCAAAGGAAAGGATAAAATTATGGAAGCCTATTACGGCGCTCAAGACAGAGATTAAAAAACAGGCCTCAGCGAACGAAAAGTGGACTAACACTCGCACATGTAGTGGTAGCAAGACAAGTCTGGCCAAAGTTGAATTTGAAACGCTCAAAAACACTGATCTCTCTGTACGTAGACGCCATTTAAAAACAATAATGGGGATTCTCACGGGACACTGCCTACTTGCAGAACATGTGACGAGGCTGGGTTAGAAGCAAATGATTTTCGCAGAAGCTGTATGAACGAGGAAGAGAAAGAGACTGTAGTCCATTCCTATGCTCATGTCCGGCTCTAGCACACAGAAGGCAGAAACATTTGGGTTGGTTCTTAATGGGTAATAGGGAAGTAAGATCAGGGTACCAGGTCTAAGTGTCCCGCAGCAGCCACTCTAACCTAACCATACTAGATTCAAAATAAGTTGTTAGCTTTGTAAACTTGCAATATAGAATTAATTGCCAGAATCGATAAGCTTGCTAAGCTTCAGAAAAAACTTTTCGTGAAAAAGCTTTAATATTTCCACTTTTATTTCAGAAAGCACAATTAAACATCACGAAATACATAAATTAGTTAAACCTGGTGTCATATAACATAAAACATGCTTTAAAGCTTAATAAGAGCTTTTAACTGAAAATTCGTTCGAAAATATCTAATTTACGCGAGATATACAACACTGAAAGCTTTCAATTATAAAATTAAGTTTTCTAATTCAGTGAGCTTTTCACAATGAAAGTTTGCAGTATTAAATTTTGTGGATAACTATAGTTTTAAGCTATAGACTATTAAGCTTTTTTATCAAGCCAGAAATTAACTTATTTTTAAATTACTGATACAAGATTTATTAAGTGCATCATCTATGATTTCACTATGTATCAACAGTTAAAAAGCTTTTTTTCAGAATGCTAAAGTCGTTAGTCAAGTTTGTTTTAAATGGATGGGATTTTCATGATTTTAGAAAGCTCAATTAAAGATCCAACATCACATATTGTTTAAAGTTATCAAATCAGATTATTCTAAAAATTTGATATTTTTAATTATAAAGATATAGCTTTTTGTTGAATACTAATAAGAGCTTTTAATTATCGTTTAATAGTAATTCATACAGTATTTTCGAAATTAATATCTCCTTAGAAAGCTTTCATAAAAAAATATAATTAAACTATACATATGATGGTAAAGCTTTAAAGATGGTAAGAGTATATCAAGAAATCGTTCTAGCAGAACGCTGAAATTATTAGCCATGTAGAATAAATGTCGCTTGCCTAAGTATTGGTTGAAATTAAACTATTAACAAGAAATCTTGTGGTACTCGTCAAAGTTTAAAAATAAATTTTATAGGTGCGCTAAAATGTATTCCATCATCAATAACAAATTTTAATTAAATAAGCTTTCTTAGGTCTACTAAGATCAAGATAGTTAATTTTTATTAAAATAAAAAAGTAAGCTTTTATCTCAGAGCTTTCAAATTTACCGTCCGATAAAGCTTTAAAAATATTCTGACATTTGAGCTATATGATACGCAAGTTCATTGACTCGGTACATCTTAAGGAATTATTAAGAGCGCCGCATTGAATTTGTAAAATGAGTTCTTGTTTTTATGTAAAAAGCTTTCAACTTCAATGCGTCAAATATTATTAAACAATTTTTGAACCTAAATTAATCCATAAGAATATTCAAAAGATTATTAGGAAAATAGGAAGCTTAATAATTTTGCAGTTTACAGCATAAGGATTATATAAGCTTTCCGTGGAGTACTTAAATAAGAGCTTTGCATTAATTTTCAAACTGTAGCTGGCAATAACCTTTCGAAATTAAAATTAAATTTTAAAGGAAAAAGCATTTAGAACAATCCTAAAAAGCGGTTTTAAGGAATTTTAAATTTTCATTTTTAGTGGAATAAAACAATTTATAAATCTTATTGACCAATTGCCCTAAAAATGAAAGCTCAACAATTAAATTTGAATTTTAATCCACCATACAATAAAATTTCATTAAAAAGTTGCGTCACTGAAGTATGTGTTAAGTGGATTAACAAAAAAAATATTTTATCAGTTTTTCAAGCTTTCAAACGAAAAACTAAAGTTGTTGACAACAATTTTTTTCTATGAGCTTCCACCATACTTTATGTTACTACTGTATTTTTAGAGCTTTCATATTGTAAGCTTTAAAATATTTCATTTACATATCCGAGCTTTTGGTCAGGTTAGAGCTTAGAAGATTAAGCTAAAAAGTTAAAATTTATGGATTTGAAGTACCGAAAAGCTTAATATTTGATGCGCGTTGCTCATTTTTATCAGTTTGAAGAAGATAAGTTTTTACCAAGAAAAATCAAAGCATTTAAATCCTAATATAAAGAACATCAAGTGAGCGTTCAAATTTCAACTACGGTTATGATATTTAAAGCTTGAAATATGAAAATTAGTTAAAGCTTTTAAGTACTCATTGTAACGATGGCCTTGCTTTGAAAAGCTTTAAATTTCTGTGCGTCTAATATTATTAATCAGCTTTCGTGAATCTAAATCATAAAGCTCACTAGAGCACAGCTATATATTAAGTAAACGGAAGCGATAACGAACTTTACGTTAAATGTGAATAGAAGCTTTAAATTTTAACGCATTTTTTCGGTTACACCCGAATTTGCTATTTATTTTATTATTTTACCTTGGTTTTAAAGAAAATATTTTTGAAAAAGCTTTCAAATCAATGCAATTGCCATTGAATGCGTATATACGAAACATAAATTTCTAAATGCCAATTTTATTAAAGCAAATTTAAGTTGGGCGGATTACGGCAGCATTCAATGCCACTAACGAGCACACAGTGCAATCCCCAGGTAAGCAATTATACTTACACATTAAAAAAGCGCGAAGTTTGTCCAAAAATTGTCCTAAATTAAAAACACAACAATTAGGACAAATTTAGGACAAATTTCACGATTCTGTTTAAAAGGGTGAAGTTTGTCCTATAAATACTAAATAAATTTGTTTGTAATTTTCGTTAGGTACATCGACCAGTATCGTACTATCGTTTGCCTTCCATTTTCTTAAGTGAAAACCATGTGACCCAAGTGTTTCCGTTAATTCGTGTTTCAATCGTATTGCATCATGTATATTGTCGGCTCCCGTCGTTACATCAACAACATACATATCTTCAGAAAAACGCTGTTCTCTAAACCTCAATACAGTGGTAAATAATGACGATTGGGTGGTTGGTTCGACTGCTAGGCATTGATTTAGTGACAATCCCAACGTTGTCTTTCGAGATCCGTCAAAGACAACTCGTATTTTTGAACCAGATTCAGATTGGCGAAATACTCCGTGATGCGGCAAATAATAAGAGTGATTAGTCAATTGTTCTTCGGGTACCGGAAACATATGATTTAATGACAAATATTCACTCATGAATTCTGTGTATGCGGCATGAAATTGTTTATCTCGTGCGAATCTGTTTTCTAAATATTGAAACCGTTTTTTTACCATCTGCAATGAATCGCCTAACTGAACTGGTGATTTTTGAAGAGTAAACTGACAACAAATCTTCCTTCTGCATTGATAACTGTATGCTGATTAAAATGTTTTTCGCAAAATTCCTCTTCCGGAGAACGGAGTGGCGCATTAGATTGAATTGACTCAGTTTCCCGAAATCGGGCCAGAAATTCAGTCAGGTTTAAATCTTCTTCTTCAGCATCGATCGAATCCATCATTCATAAGCACTCAGTTGAACAAAATGGAGCTTGTTTGCCAGCAACAACATAACCAAATACCGTGTCATGCAAAATTAGTTGTGAATTATCGATCTCTATCTGATCACACCGCAAAATCGAACAAAAAACAATCTGCGCCCAATAAAATATCGATTATACTTGGGTTCGACCTTAATGATTCCATAGGTGGTAGATGCAAATTATAATTGGGTAAGTGACGCATCTTGGATTTATCACCTTTTATTCTCAGCGACACGATACCATTAGTTGTTTGACTTTGCGAGTGCCCTGATCCGTTTATTTGTACATCAGAGGTCAGTGATAAAACTTAATTGTGATCCAGAATCCAGAAGTATATACGACATTTTCTGAAATCTCCTCGCTTCGTTGTTACCTTTGCAATCGTAGTGGGCAAAATAGCACTTGTTGATACTAATTATATGAACAACAATGTGCACTAACTGGTTGGTTTTTATCGGCATTCCCTGAACTGCCATCAGTGATGATGGCACTTGATGGATTGACCTCTTGAGTTCCATTCATTATGTGTAGTAATGTATGATGTTTCCTCCTACACTTTTTACAGCGTGCTAATACTGGGCAAATAGTCACTGAATAGTTTTGACTTAAGCAGTTGTAACAGCGCCGATTCTCCTTAACGTGTTCTAAACGCTCTGTCACATCCATCGACACAAACCTATCGTAATTTAACTTCCAATGATCTCTACTGGAACATAATGTACAATGTGATGAGCTAGTTTTGTTGCGCATATCAGCAGCACTCGTCATATTGTGGTCGGTTTTGTGAATTGTTACGTGACCTCTATAGCTTTAGAATTCGGTAATTCCTTTAATGAAACTAGGTGTTGACCTAAGTATATGCTGTGTAGGTAGATAAATAGATTTCGTTGATTGATTTTGATTTTCACACAAATCTGCTCAACTCGTGACTGCGTTTGGAATTCACTGCTTTGTTACAGGCAAATTTAAGTTGATGGTCTTGTGTTCTCGGTATTCCGAAAAAAAAAAATGCTTTCCCAGTATGTTTCCCATGGTTGAACACATATTTTCCTTTTGTTTAATTATTTGATGACCCATTTGAATTGCGTTCGATCGTAAATATATGTACATACTCGTACATTAATCTCGTACAACAGATGTTCTATATAAATGGTTTCGTTCTACTAAATCGTAAAAATTTCCACGAACCACCACCCGCAAATCAAATATGTAATTCAGACAAATCTAATTTTCCATATAAATGTATACAACAAAATTTGCGTATAATTAAAAATTTTTATTACGGTAAATAAAACCGGAGTATTCGAGTATGTGAGTATGTATACATATATACCCATATATTCATCTTTTATCTCATCATCATCATCGCATCATCATTTTCCCCGCGTTTTACGTTCAAATGTAAATAAAATTAAAAATTAAAATTTTCCCAACTTCTTCTTATTCATTTTCATATAATTTTCATCTTAGACATTAATAAAATTTAATACAACAACAAAAATCTCTCTTCTTAAGACAAAAAAAAACATATTTTCGTAAGAAGCGCGCGCGGTGGAAACACAGGCGGGCACACAGTATTCAGCAGCAGCAGCGCCAGTAAAAATGAAAAAAAATTTAAAATAACAAATAATTTAATTAAAATAATTAGCATATATCTCTGTATATTTGTAATAATTTATCTAAGTATTTTGTGTTGTTGTAGACAATTATAAACATAATTATGTAAATATATAACAAAAAAAAAAAATAATTTCCCAATTTTCACTTGGTTTCTAATGATGATGGCAATGATGGCAATGAATAAGAAAATTATGAATAAATTTTTTAATCTTTACGTGACAAATACGCAACGATGCTATGCTGCAATGAGATGGATGCGGGGGCGCGGATTAGTTGCGGGAAATATATTGGTGTGGCTCGACGATTTTTTTGTGGTTCTCCTCGGTGCTATATACTTGAACGAAACTCTTTTATATGCTTTCATATACGATTGTACGGTGTCCCAATTTCTTAGAACAGCGCGGGGTACGTATTTACCAAGACCGGGGGAAAAAAAATTAATTAAACTTTATCGTTATAAGGAATGATATAAAAATTAGCATACGAAGAAATTGGTATGATGATGCGATGATGATGGAACGGAATATTAAATAAAAATACATTTTTTGTGTTTGGCGCGCGTGCACTAATATTTGCCTGTCTATCCTGCGTGTTGCGTACATTATGTATTTGACAACAGTGTGTGATTTGCTAACAAATTCACGGATTCATAATATTGATCTTTTGGGTGTGCTGGTGATGGAGCGGATTCGCGGTACGGTATGGTGCAATGATGATGCTGATTTAACACAATTTTATTGCGCGTTACATGGTTGTTTGACTCAAATGCGAAAAAAAATTTTTTTTTGAATTTATTACATATTTGGTTGACATTTTATATATATATGTACGTATGTACATACACACTATGTGTTGGTTTATAAATTTTGGGTGGTTTTTTGTGTGTGGGCGGAAAGTGGTTTTTCTATGAATTCATTAATCAACGAACAAAGAATAATTATGTTGCTAGCTAGAAATACATACCCACGTATGTATGTATATAAATTATGTTACTCAAGTTTCAATTTATGTGAAGGTGAACTGAAATACGAGTTACATTTTATACCTACATACATAAGTATAGTCATTGTATAGGAATTAGTTAACCGAACGAACATACGAAAACAATAGTGAAACTTGGTCGTTTAAGTTTTGAAGTCTGAATTTCTAGCCTTGTTGCTTACAGCTGAAATAATATTCCAAACGCCATAGCTATGTATTCCTATTGAGATAAGCAGAGATAAACTAAGCGGCACCGGCTTGTAGGAAGTTATAGTTTTAACAATTAACGTGCTGAAATGTGGCTCAATTTGGCTAATTCTGTGGTTAGCGTATATTTATCATATGGAAGTTTAGCTTCTCTCTATTATGTTTTTATGGTGTTGATTAATTCGTTGTCGACACGTAAAATATATTACGTAGATTACTTGGCAATGTTTTGAGTCAACGTCAACAATTAAGACAACGTCAGCCAGTATTCCCAACTATCATTTTTGGTGGGTATCAGATTGATAGTATAGAGTGCTAAACGATTTCAATTCGTAAACTTCGGCCCTGGCTCATTCCCAAAATGTATAAATTCTATATCCCTAATTTCACTGAAATTGTTTATGGATAAAATGTTACTATGTACACTTATCTTATCATGTTTAATCCACATTTTTCAAAAATAATTGAAACTATACATAATATATACTTTATGCACCAAAAATTAAATGAAGTGGCCATTTTTAGACAAAATGCGAATGTAGAAAGAGTTTGTTCGCTTATAGCTAGCCATACAACTCGTACCATACAACTGTTTTTTGAGCTGATTTATAAACTTTTCGTTATCACTATTTTGGACCCCAAACAGTTGAAAAAAAATTTAAAAAATTCTTTGGAATGCCCATATAGCAGAGCTTTCACCAATTAATAAACTTTTCGTAATACATTTTTGATTTTAACATTTTAATCAAACGCCAAGATAAAACTTATGATTTTTGCATTATAAAAAAGAACTTTTCAAAATATAAAAATAAACATTTTTTCTTTAATTAAAGAAGCCAATGAATTCAAATATTAAAACTTTATTATTCAGTTCAAAGGATAATAATTCAAAAAGCTCATGTTTTCATAAAAGGACTTTTAAGTCAGATCGAAATCAAATCAAATATCCACACTTGATTTTTAATTAAATAAGCCAATGATTACAATTAATATCAAAATATTAATTTCCTATATTGGAAGAAGAAATAAATGTTTTCACAAAGCTCCGTTTGTCATAAAAGTAGTTTTATATCAGATCGGAAGCAAATATTTGGTTTTTTTTAAATATAAACACATTATAGATAATTACAAAAATCATGAATTTAATGTCCACTGCAAAGTATTTCTTCAAAAAGAGCTTTTTTTCATAAAGGAGCTTTTATGTTGGATCGTAATTGAATAAAAAATGTAAACGTGTTATTTAATTACAAAAGGAGATGATCAACAAAAACTAAATTATTTATTTCCAATTAGGACAATTTTGAAACTTTTTAACAAAAAGCTCACCTTTTATAAATGAAGTTTTTGGTGGATTGCAGTCAATTGGAATATTAACACTTTGTGCTTTAACTAAATAATTCGATCGTTGCAATTTTTAAATATAAATTTTCGAAGTGGACGGGCCACTTTTTTTCAAAAAGCTCTTCTTTTAATAAATATTTTTTATGTTGCAGCGGAATCAATTAGAATAATTACGCTTGTTCTTTAATTTAGAAGTAAATCATTATGATTATAAAACATTTAATTTTCAATTTGAAGGGCAGACATGAAACTTTTTTCAAAAAGCTCATTGTTTGATAAGATAACTTTTATGTTGGATCGGAAACAAATATTTGTTCTCTTTAAATAAACAGATAATTGGAAAATCTAAAAGTTGATTTCCAATTCGAAGAACAATAATTGTGAAACTTATTAACAAAAGCTTAATTTTTCAAGAAATAGCTTTTATGTCAGATCAGAGTGAAATAAAATATTTACACTCGTTTTTTTATTATAGAAGCACATGATTACAAATATTTAAACTTTTAGGACAAACCTTTCTTAAAAAGTTCATCTTATCATCAGTAAAACGTTCAATTCTCTAATTAAAGTCGCAGTTAGTTATAAATATCAAAAATTTAATTCAATTAAAATAATTACACTTGTCGTTTAAAAGGACAAAATAATTTACAAAAAATATCAAAAATGTAATTTCCAATTGTGAAAGTTATTTGCCAATAGCTCAATTTTTTATAATCGAATTAAAATGCTTTATTCAACTCTATTCAAATATTTTGGTCTACATACCTATATCGGAAAGTTATAACTGATATTGGTCCAAAGTTTGAACCATTGAATTTACTATACACGGCGAAAAACAAGTAAGAAGAAAACGAAAATTGAATTGTGCTCATTATGTTGCTATTAAAGTTGTAGTGAGGTAAAGCCCATAGGCCAGTCCCATTAGTCAGTTGGTTTATTTCTCGGCAAGCGTCTCACTGCATCACATTCTCATACTGAGTCATAAGTTGTTAATGAATGACCGCTCGATTTTTTATTTCTTCGTAAACCGTTTGTATCTTCAGATCATTTTTCTTTATACACTACGGAGCGTTAACATAGCACTTTTTTTTTAAAGGTTTGTATCATTTTGATATTTGTTTTCCTCATACATAGCGTACTTAGCTGTATTTGCGAATAGAATTTGGTGTCTGTCCATTAATAACTACAGGTATCCAACAGATTTGTATATTTATGAAATTTACATGTGTGGATTTTGATTCGTTAAGCCTGATCCACCACATTTTGGTCCACTTGCTTATTTTATCACAAGCTTTTTGTAGCTTAGTTTTGGATTGCTCAATTGGATTGAATTACCCTTTTCTTGGGGGAGATTTTCACGGGCTCAGAATATTCGTCTTGGCATTTCACTTGAAAGTATCAATCGTCCAAATATGATTTATTTATTTTAGTAGATCTTTCTGAAGTTTAAAGCACCCATGGGCCAAACTTTTTGAAATGTCTGCGCCACATCTACAAAGATACCAGAACATATCTTTTTCTTCCCTAATGTATTCTCTATCTCATCAGTACTTCTATGTACTTGATCTATGGTTGAATGCTCCTCTCTAAATCCAAACTGACGCTATCGGATGAGATTTCTTTGCACTATACTTAGTTTCAGTCTTTTCAGTAATAATTTTTCAAACAATTTCGATGTCCCCGGAAGTAATGAAATTGGTCGGTAAAATTCGGCACCTTGCCCGATTTCTGAATCATTATTACAAACGGCACTTTCCACTGCCTTTGTACATATTTCTTCCTGAAAGCGGTATTGTTAATATGTAGGACTTTGCGAATAGCTTTATCGAGTAGCTGTACCACATTTTTGTTACCTCCTTTTCACTCGTCGAACCTTTCTGAGCTTACCAAGATGCATTGAAGGCACTTGACTTCGATCTTACTAAGATCCATCAGGTCGTCTAAATGGGAAGTTCTCATAAATTGTATTCTGCTGTACGCTAGACTAGGACGGGCTCAGAGCAGATGGAGCACAGTTTCTTCCTCCTACTCATCATCACAGCTACGGCAGAAATCACGAGCTGGGACAACCAGTCTGCTCGCATGTGCCCCGATGAGACAATGCCTCATTATGCCTCGTGATAGCGAAAGGATATCGTATATGGTCGGTAGTTTTATGAAAACCCCTGTTGCCCAGGATAGACAAGTGCCATATATTGTTACAACTCCACATAGATATGGATTTGATGCCACAAGATCCAAGGGTGTGAGATAAAAGAGAATCTCCAGAGCTTGGATAGGTGTGCTCCTAAGGGCCCCACTTATACACAATCGGGCGATTCTATGGACTCTCATCAATAGTTTTATGTTAGCCATAATTATTAATGCTAGCCACCAAACAACAACCCCATACAGTAGTATAGGTTTGACCACTGAGACGTAAAGCCAGTACACTTTATGGGGCACCATACCCCAACTCTTTGCAATGGCATTTTTGCAGGAGTAGAGCGCTACAGCAGCTTACTTTACTCTTTGTAAGATGTTTGCTTTCCAGCTTAGCTTGCTGTCCACAAGTAGTCCAAGGCATTTCGCTCTATCCGTAAAGATCAAACGAGTACCATTTAATATTGGCGGGTCACACTGGGGAAGTTTGTGCTTTCTGATAAAGAGGACCAGATCCGTTTTCTGTGGGTTTATGTTTAGTCCACGGCTAATGGTTTACTCGGAAAGATAGCCGATACCCTGAAGCCTTGCCCTGCCAGGTTTAGTAACAAGGTTGGTCATTAATGACCAAATTTCAAAGAAGGAGGGATAAAACCCACCTTGCGGTGTATCACGATCCTGCTTCCAAGCATTTGATCTATCCTGCCTCTGAGTGACCCTTTTACTGCCAGTGACGTAAGAGCCCGAGTGATTGTCCGTGCTCAGACGTTGCTAAAGACCCCTTCTATATCCAAGAAAGTTACCAAGGAATATTTCTTATATTCAAATGATTTCTCAATCGGGTCAATAAGAAAATGGAGAGCTGTTTCCACCGATCATACATTGAGAATTTACTTAAAGCTCAGTTGTGTGGAATTTATTGAAAGAGAATTAATTTAGGAGGGACCTTCGCTCGCATAAAAATCCCTATTGAATGATGAATTATACATTACTTAAGAACGTTAAGTTTAACTGTACTCGTATATTTGTTGCAAATGTAGACAAATGTAGTAGAATTTTTAGCATACATATTTGAATAAGGTGGGTGGATTTATTCCCTCGAATTTATGACTCGTAACAAACATGAATAAACTTTAGGAATGAAAAATTAATCTCGATAATGGGTCTATAAATTTTTTTATTTTTTTTATTTTAAGGCTCTCCCGGCTATTTTGCAGTTCGCTTATTTACGTCTTTGCCTTGCGTCATTTTGTCAGTTAAATTGACGCACGGTCACAGGTCCGATTTGTTTTATACCTTTTATAGCAAAACATTTTATAAAAAATGTTGAGAGTGCTAGAATTAGTGCTAAAAAGATTTATATAGTGTCAAATTGCATTTGGGTGCACAACTGATTTTGATGGTGCTAAAATAAATCGGATTGTGCTAAATCTGGCACTGAAAGTGCCAAATTAGCACCACCGACGTCAACAACCGATATTTTAGCTTTTTGAACTCGAATGAACAAGTTTACAGTTGTATTTGTAAAAAAATCTTATATGAAGAAGCTATATCATAAAAACTAGTTTACTAGTTTATTAACAAATAAAGCAAAAGTTTTAAATTTATCACATGGAATCGAAACTAGCATTGACCTTCCAAAGATTACGGCCAAATTGAACTGTTAGTACTTTCATATTATGTCCTATAGTAAATTTTTAAATAAGATGTAAATTTGAATAATTCCGTACTCGAAAATGCGCCATAGATAAATTCTGATCACAGGCATGGAAAACGTCAAAAGGGTTGTTCTTCAACCTGGAATCAAAACTAGCCTTGACCTTCAAAAGATTAAGGTCAAATTGAACTTTTACTATTTTCACATTATGTTCCACAGTAAATTTTTCAATTTGATGTAAATTTGATGACTGACTTATAAATTTGAAGAATCGAAAATCAAAAGCATATGCTAAATTGTTGAAAAGTGGAATGGATGCGTACAAAAACACATTCCTACAACATAGCGGTGAATTTGAGCAATGCTGTAGATCTGAACGGGAAAGTGTCACACAGTTCAAGTCAGTCTTAACGAGTTTTGGAGATGGGTGTGGTCCAGATAATATACCATCATTTATATTAAATACGTATGCAAATATTTTGGCAAATTCAGTACGCGATCCTGTCAATCACAGAAAAAGGGATGTTATCACCAGTTACAGAGGAAGATCAACTTCATTATCAATTCCTAAATTATTTGAACTGAATCGACCTTAAAACGTGATATATCGGTCAACCAGCATGGATTGATGCCCGGTAGGTATATATCTACAAAGTTGGTTGAATTCACCAGTAAAGTAATAAACGAAACAGAAAAACATCATCAAGTGGATGTAGCTTATACGGGTTTCAGTAAAGCATTTGATTCTATCTGTCATCATAAAGCACTTCAGAATCTATTTGCATTTGAATACATTAATTGGTTCAAGTCGTATTTAACAAACCGTTTGCAATATTTAATAATTGGAAAATGAGAAATCCAAAATAATCAATGTTACTTCTGGTATTCCAGAAGGATCACACCCTATTTTCACCTGGATTTTGTTGTTTTCATCGATCAGATAATCAGAATAATACAGAAATTGCTGAGATCGTAACAAGAATTCTTTATTTACTGGATACAATATAGAATTGCATAACGTTCATGAGATTATTGATTTTAAAATGTTAACCGGCATACTGATATTTGTATTGCCAAAGCAAACCCTATGTTTGCCTTTGTAAAACATTGGACTGGGGAATTTAAGAATAATGGCTGATTTACATTCAATCTTTTTCTCTATTCCATAAAATGGACGTATGAGAAACAAGTACATTCATATGATTTGCATGAAAAAATAAAGTAGGCATAGCCAAATAAACATTGTCTTTTTCAAGAAAAAAGATGAACGGGTTCGTCTTTTTTTCAATACTTTGTCATTTTTTGTAAAGTTCGCAACCAAATTGTGAATTTTTTTATATAACATAGTTGTCTTTTCCACACCTATTAATTTTTTCCATTTAGAAGCATATAGCTATCTTCTTTTATTGACATATTTGATTTAGGAATAGAATTGGGAAAAAAGATTAAAGATTGAATGTAAACCAGCCATAAGCAAACTTTATTATCGCTGTATTTTGGTTATGTGAGATTCCTTACTACGATATGGACATCAAATGAATCAGAAGCATTCAAAAAAATATGTTGACATTTCTGTTGCTGAAAACTGATTGAGATTGCAACCGAAATATACCATTCCATGAAAATGTGGATCGATTACATCCATACGAGACTAGATGCCAGTATTACAGAATTAAAGTTTCCACACTCGCAAATAGGAGACTTCTGTGAGAAGCTGAATTTATTGGTAACGTCCTTCTCTGTCATATGGAATGAAAATATCTCAATTCATGTTCCAAACAGAGCATTGCCCAAAGAACAGATTAGCAAAATTATTAAATAGCGACTAATCCCAAAGAAAATCTTTTTTTTAACTTTTAACTTTACAATTTCAAGTTAACTTTCAATTTTAGACACTTTCAAAGAGTTTGACTTTTTAAATTTATCAAAAATTATTATTTTTTATATTAGTTTAACTATGTTCAAAACTGCAAATTATAGAGGATATGACATAGAAAAGGAACTATAACACTTAACAAACAGAACGCTTCAAATATAACAATATCTTAGAATATCGCTAGGAAGAAAACCTACTAAAAACCCAGTAGAACCAAACACATCAGCAAACATAATAGGCAGTCTGATAACATGATCGCAAACTGTCCAACAGGAACCAGTTATTTTAAAGGACAGTAATGAAAATCATGTCCTTGAAAAGATACTGAGAAGTATAAAAGCCCTAAATATCCGAATAGCTAGGAAAGAAGGGAGTCTAGAGCCCTAAAAAAAACGACTAAATAATTAAAAGACAATGGATGAAATGGACCAATACGCTAATACAACATATTCCAGAACTAGAAATCCTTCTAAAGACGGAGAAAATAGATATGAAAGCCATTTTAAAAAAACAACATAGGCCAAATCACCCATCCGAGAGGCCGCGAGGAGGACCAATAATAATGTTAAAACAAAATATTAAACACCAGGAAAGTCTAAGAATAGAAGATGAAAATATGCAAGAAATCACTGTAAACACATATTTAAATAACAATAAGGAATACACTATCACCTCAATTTACTGCCCTCCACGATATAATTTAAATAGAAATGACTATGTCACGTTATTCAAATCACTATGGGATCAAGACTTACAACTCCCAAAGGGAACGATTCTTTGAAGCAGGACGAATAACTACTACGAATAAACTAGTACACTGGCATGTAGACACAAATAAAATCTTATATGACTCTCAGTGCAACGATTGTTAATAAAGAAAACCGGCCCAGTTTAACAAACAATAAAACTAACTGGGAACCATTCCGGAAGCTAACTGAAGGCAACACCAATTAACAAGTACCAATTAAAACGTAGGTACAGTTAGAAGATGAACTAGACCTCCTAATATTCAATGTGCAGAGTGGAACAGTTCTCAGATTAGCCAAACGGAAATGATCAAAAACAGAAGCTATCCACTGGAGAATTAGTCAAAGAAAGAGCCCACCAAGCAAAAGAATAGTGCAACTCATCCATGCAATAAATTAAAATCGTTATTCAAGGAAGTTAAAAACAAATAAATTAATAATTACCTTAGCAACCTTACTGGCCGAAAAGTCATCGATTACTCTCTTTGGAAAGCGACAAAATGTTTAAAACGAAAAAAATGCAACCTAATAAACTTTGCAACCCATACCTCGGCTAACAGAGGATGAATAAATAATACTACTAATTAAAGAGTTAAAATATGAAAATAGAAAAAAATTGCCAGGATGTGATATCAAAACCAAATAAACTTTTTCAAAAATATTCGAAAAACTCTTCGTCGAGAAACTCAAACCAATAATAGAAAAAAGAAATCTTATTCCTCCTCACCTTATTCGTCATCACCGCCACTGAGTTTGACGCCTATTTTGATATTATTTTATTTGCTGATCTCAGTAGAATGAACACCCCCAAAATGTATGGGGTTCTAGTGCTCATCCTCTTTATCGTGCAGTAATGGGTCTCCACCACAATAAGTTATATTCGGTTTGATAGTGGGAGCCCTCGTAGTCTATCTCAGACATCATGCTTATGTTAAATAGAAATTTCCAACGGAATTTTGTAGACAGGGCAAATAAAACCGTATATGGGCAGTTGTTGTCATATCGTAGTGGTACCCGAATTACACAGTATATTTCATCGAAACCCCCCAGATATGGAATCAAAGTGTTGTAGGTGTATGATTCGAAGACATATTATTCAATAAAAGGACAAGTAAATACCGGAATAGATGCATCAGGTCAAAGAGAAATATATCAGTGAACGAGTGGTAAAAGATCAATACTGCAAACTCTTTTGTGGAAGTGGTCGACTCTTTGTAACCATTTATAACACTATAACCTATAAGACGTTGTTTTATACACCTTCAACGTGCGCCTAATAAACCAACTGTGATATTGGATTATAACAGGACTAAGGGCGGAGTTGACAATAAGGATGAAATGCTTGGAACACATTCATGTAAAAGAAGGACCAATCGATGGCTGCAAGTATTTTTTATAACATTGGGTATAGTAGCAATATAGCTGCTTTTATAATTTATAAAGAGAACAATACGTTTGTAAAAATTGCAACAAACTGTTTTACAAAAACTATGTGAACAGTTGGTTATGCCAGGGATAATTCAATGGTTCGTCATATGTTGGACTATGCAAACTCAGTCAGACGGCTTCAAAGAAATAAGCCACTATAGAACTGGGTATACAGTATTTTGCAGAATTCTCTCCCTCGATAAGTCCTACACAGGCGGGGCCCGTTTTACTGTAGGCCCCGGAAATCAAACTAATTTATTGAATTTTTTCTACAAATTTGATGAAAATAACTTACGTTTATGAACGAAAAAATGAAAATTTATCGTTAAAGATTCTTTAATTTTAGCTGAAAATATTAACTCGGTTTTGAAAATCCAAATTTTTTTAAAAATTTCGAAACTAATATTCCTATACGATCCTGAAGAGAAAATTTAAATAAAATTTATCTCCAATTTATGGCTGAACTTTCTGAATTTAAGAGCATCATAATTGAATTTTCATTCAAAATTAAGATGTTAATTCGAATTTCGGAACGTCACTCGGAATTATAAAAAATTATAACAAAATTCTGGAGATTTAACTAAAATGTTCGTACATTTTTTTATCGATAGTTTTTGGAGATTTCCGAATTAATACCCAAACTATTACGTGTCAATATTTTGATGAATCATGTTTCTTCGGATTGTCAAAAATTCATTAAAATTTGAAGTCCATGAATTTTAGAAGCATTCGAACTACCATTTTAAATAATATCGACAACTTCTCAAATTCCTAAAAATAATTTTAAAATATTTCTCAGAATTTTGAAGAATACTTTAATCTTACTTGACGGCTTTAAATGAACACGATAAAAATTTCGTTTCGAATTACCAAACAAATTGGCACACTCACATGATAACAATTGTATTAGACGCTACATCGGAAGAGTGCTTATTTGACCAACGGAAAATTTCAACCGTCATGTTTCTACTCTTCAAAATTGAATGACGTAAAACTACTACGGCACAAATAATCGTGAATTGCTTTAGCAGCGTAATATATATTCAATTAAATACTTTCATTTTTTAGTGGAGGTCACATTATAAACCGACCAAAAAAGTCACAATACAGGTCCCAACGATCATACTAAACACTCAACTGATCAGGACTCATGCTTCTATAATTTCCATTGCGAGAAGAGGCCAATTTACCAGTATTGTGACTTTTCATTCTGCATACCTTCCATTCAAAAATAAGAGAAAAGGCTAGATTTCGATGGCTTACACAACCCTTCGCACCCAGATATTCAAGCGACAGATGGTCGATACATTAAAAAGCAGTAAACCGAAATATTTGTCGTTAAAGTATCCCACCACACGCCAATAAGACATTTCAGAACCAAGAATTAGGTGTATTCAGTTTCAAATAACAACAAACCCAGCATCTCATTAGTCAACAGATTATGGCATTCCATTATAATCGTAGCAGACCAGGAGACACAATTCGGATTCCTGGTTTGAAAACAAATCTTCGTCTTAAATTAAAGGATTCATCGAGCGTCGGCCTAGATGTCTAAAGACTTCGTTGATTTAGCATATTGTATAAATTGGACGAAACCATTACCCGCAATACTTCTCGGAGTAGGAGCAGGGTATCGGGAGACTTCAAAACCAGCAAAATAAGTCAAAGATGTCAAATTTCGAATCAAAACAAAAAATGTTTGAAATTTTAAGCAAATTTCATTCAAAAACCAAGTTTGATAGAATTAAAGCGAGCGATTAAAACTCGGCTCAATTAAAAAGAATCATCAGTGGAATCAAATGTAGATGTAGTCGATTTATTGGTCAATTCAACGTCGAAAAGGAAACTTGACAAATTCTTGACCATATGGATGTTTCACTTTTATTCGCCTTCCAAATCAGAATTATGAAAGATTTCCGACGAAGGCAAAGTTCTATCATCTTTATGTGACTAGCAAAGACTTATTTTTGCTTGCATGGAAAGATTCTTGAACAATTTTAAATGTTAACCAAAGTTTTCAATTAATGTTTGTTTTCAAACTATTAAATTTTTAATGTTAAATTCAACTATAAAAGTTTGATTCAAATTTACGTCAATTACGATATAATCATTGACATTAAACTTTTCAAAGTTCTCATCAAATTCAATGAAATATGAATTTAAAAAAATTTAAATTTATCTCGATTTCCAGTAAAATAATTTCAAAAACAAATCACTAGACTATAATTACCGTTCAAGCTCGCCTCAAACTTGTTAAACTTGTCTTGATATTAGCTTAAATCTCAGATGAATAACTCATTACGCGATAGTTTTCCCCGAATGCAAATTGTATTACCCTTGTCAATCCATTTTCATACAGACGTGATGCGACCTAATCAAATTATATGTTTGGCACTAGCTCAAGTTCTTTTTATGTATAATTATATGATACGTCATCATATCTTTAATTGACCCCCATACAAGTGACTTAATTGCCAAAATCATTATACCCAAATTTTGTCTATCAAATCGAACCCAAATCATGACTTTTCAACTATGTATACACATACATAGATACATATAAAATTTCAATATTACATAAAATTGTCGACCCACAATCATTACAAGATTACATTAATTAATTTATGCCAATAAACCGAAATGCCCTCATTGAACCGCACACATCTTAAAAAACATACAAACATATGTATGTACATATGTATGTGTGTACGATAAAAATTAAATATTCCATTATTTATTGGAAAACCCTTAAAGTTATAAATCAGATTAGAAGAACCAAAATGAAAGAAAACAGAGAAAAAAAAATTAAAAATCGGTTGAGGTCAAACTTATTTCCATGAAAATGGTAAAATGTACATACATACACATACTAGAAAAACGAACAAGAGGACAACCGAGAAGAGGAAGCCGAAAACGAAGAAGTACGTAGTAGTAAGAATTCTTTTCAATTTATAATCCAATTAAAAATCCATTACTATGAAATGACCTGTGATGCCAAACAAAATTGTTCTATAAATAAATAAAAGAAAATGTTCACAAAACCACGTCACACTCTCCACCGCTATTTTTATATTCAAACGCACGATACGCACATAATACAAAACAAAGCCGCGCGCCTCCCATATACAATCAAGTTAAAATTTAGAAAATTCCATTGAAGAAATTTTCACGTGAATAACCACCACCGCGCACGAACAATATCCAAAAATACGGTGACACATTTTTTCATTTGTGTCACTCTATGTATATGTATATACAGGAATAACATTATGTGTGTGTGTATGTGTGCTATGAATGAATGAATATTGGCGGAAAATTTCGATGAAAAATGGCGCGGCTGTTTAATATTCTGGGCGCACAGTTGTATTTTGTCAAGTGCGGTCGGATTAACGTGTCACAATAATAAAAAAAACGACTGGCTCAACTTTAATGTGCGTGTGAAAACAAAATCAGATAAATAAAAATTTGAATCTAGTTTGAATGAGTTTGTTTATGCGTGTCCGAAGTTATGAGTAACTTTTATAGTAAATTTGATTTGATTGCGAAGACAGATTTAGAGTGAAGTTAATACGAAACAAATATAACAAAACACTACACTGTTAAAATTTGTTATTTATTCCAATTGGAATATTATTATACGAAAATTGAAAGTTGAAGTGTTCTGTAAACTTTAAGCCGCAGATTGCTATTTTTGTGTTCAAAAGAACTAATTTTTAATAAGCTAGTCCATTTTCACTGAATCTAAATTAAACCGAAATCGTTCAAATTCACGAAACTTTTAAATACTGTGAAAAAGTAACAGCCAATTTAATTCCCATGGAGACAAAGATATAGGAATTGGTCTATAAGCTATTCGAATATGTGAAAATTTCTGGAACCATCGGTAGTTATTTTTGTGAATTCATAAAATTCCAATTGGAAAAAAACAATAAAATTTAACAGTGTAACTTTCTGTTATTTTTTTAAGTAGTAACTTCACTGTCATCAGCTATGGGGATACTGTTACGAGGAAATGAAGTAATTAATCCAAATTCTAATTTTAACGAAATGATTAGTGTCAGGTCAAAGCTAATTTGTAAAATTTTCAAAAACCTAAATTATTTTTAGGAATGGGTTGATCTATACTCAAAACAGGCCAAAATTATCTATCGCTACATGTTTATAGGTCTACCGGAATTCCATTTGTTAACAGATACAATGCATTCGTGTTCCGCATGTGCAACACGAAAAAGCAGGAGAACACTTAATCCAAACCGTAGTTCAGTTAAGTACAGCAATGGCAAAAATAGATGAGTTGCTGGGAAAATACTCCTGCAAGCATTCTTTGCAAGTATTTGTAGTATGCTATACTGTTCCCACAAATGGGCGAGGTAGATGACGCCATACAGTCTATGCGATTGTAAAATATTACGTAGATTACTTGGCAGTGTTTTTTGTCAACGTCGACAATTATTAAAAGGACAACAACCTACGATATTTTAGCGAAATCGGTATTTTGTTCATCTAGAAAAACGTTCATCTAGAGATGATTTTTTCATTTGTTCATTTTAGAAAAATGACGCATGAGTAGTGTCAAACTGTCATGGTATTTGAATACAGTATTGTTTGTCATTTCATCATGGAAGGGCTGAGCCCGGCACAGCGTTAACAAATTGTTCAGCTTTATTCCGAAAATCAACATTCTGTGAGGAATTGTGTTTCGTGTGGTCAGACCAAGTTACGGTTGACATAATCGGCCGGTCGAGACCACTATTTGGAATACCATCGAAAGGTTTGAATCCCAATTTACAGAAGTGTGTGAAGTTATCCCAGGTTTCCATCCCAGAAAAATTAAAAATGTTCATCAAGCAATACTATTCTCATCCCATCGCAGGATCTTAAAAATTATCCCAAAATTTGATAACATCATTTTAAAAATTTGCACACGACGTGTTAGCTTATAAATTCTTGACGTAAGAAGTAATTGGCACAATAGGCTCATAAATTCATATATGAATATGACCCCACACAAAAAATTAGGAGTTTAACTACTGGTCCTCGAGTGGAACACCAGCCGTATGTTGTAATTGGCGCAATGGGCTCATATGGTTATGACCCCATATAAGAAATCCGGATTTTAATTAATGGTTCTCGAGAACCATGAGTGCCGGAAAAAGTTTCCTATGTTTTCGACTTGATATGATGACTTCACACATTTAATTTATAGTATTGGATGATACACGACCAAATAAACGGTTTGGTGTGGTTTATGGGCCTGTGAAATCATCGGTCCATATTTCTTCAAAAATTATGACGGCCGAGACGTACCTGCGTGGATAGTGCTCGCTATTGCCCCATGATAGCGGAAGACTAGCTTTGGGGAAGACCATATGGCGCACGAAACAATGCACTTATTGAGAAAACATATTGACCAGCAATTAATTTCACGGTTTCGATAGATGACTAAGCTATTAGCATAGTGTGATACCACACCACTAGACTTTTTTTTGGGGGGCTACGTAAAGTCCAAAGTCAAAGTGGATAAACCAGGTACATTTCAGGCATTGGAAGCCAGCAATACGCTTGACAATTCGCCAGATACCACTCGATATGCTCGAACGCGTGATCAAAAATTGGACTTTACGGAAGGACCATTTCAGTTGCGGCCAACATTAGAAACAAGTAATCATACAAAATAAATGGTCAAATCACTAGATTTCGTTATTTACAACTACCTGTGTGACTTTTGCACCAAAATGGTTCCAATTATTGCATCTACCATTCTTCTTCAGAACTCTTTCCACTATAGCCCAATATTTTTCGATAGGTTGAAAACCTATGGACTCAGCTTCGTTGAGATTGAACATTGATTTGATTAATTTCGTACAAAAATATTGCTTCTTTAGAGTCGTGTAAACTAGCTAAATGGCCAAAACTTTACTGCTGAATCGTGTTGAAGAATTAGCGGCAAAATACGCCATTATGAAAAATGTCACAAAAATCTGGCTCCACAACTGCAAATCGCTGGCCAAATCATACATTTTTTTTTACAAATGTATCTAACTTCAAGTGCTTATACTTAGCAGGAGCATTGCCTCGGTTTTTGGTAAGATCAAATTTTTATCCGCATTAATTGTTTCAAAACCAATTTCATGTACGCTTCGCCAGCCATCAAAAGACATCCACTAAATTTTATGAAAATTTGGTCATCAGTCTGGCACATTTTTTATCGAACAAGTGTTGGTTATCTGAACGATTTGACTTTTTAATAACTCGGTAGCTGTTATAGCCTTCCTGAACTGGAATTCGTTTTAGCATGGAGTAGGGTATGTTAAAATGCATTAACGGAAATTCTATAAAACTGTCACCAGTAACGCATTGTTCCTAAAGAAATTTGGTCAATCTTTAGTTTAGAACTAATTGACAACACCACTCCGGACTTATCTACATTATCGACATTGTCTACGTTGTTGGCGTTGTCTACGGGTTGTCGACACGTCAATGCAGAAGATGACGCGTAAATGTCCATCCCTGACTGTTACCTAGGCTACACCACGCAGTGTATCAAAGACTAAAGAAAAGTGAAAGAACTAACCAATAATTAAATGTGAACCAAAACAAAAGTCTGGCAGCTAAGTACTCCTCAGGTTGCTAATCAACACCGGTTCACAAACTTCATGTATAACGACAGTAGCTACAAAATGCCATAAGTTAACAGGGCGTGCAGAATGTCATGGTAAATAGGTGGATAGTATAATGTTGTGAATATAAGATAAGCAAAAAATCACGTTTTGAATCTGAGAAATGGAAATATTTTACACGAATTACTATTAGCAGACTCGAAGTATAACGTGCCAACCCTCTCCCCTCATATATTGCTAGAAGCAGACTATATAGTCAGATCAATTTTAGATAAAATAGTAACAACTAAATCGTAAACCCAGAGTGATTCAAATTTAAACATACGACACATCAACCAAAATAGATTAAAAGCCCACGGTTCTGAAAATTGGAGGACCTAGAACCTACGCGGAATTTTTTGCAGAACACATAGATGTCTTAGAATGAACACTACATGAAGTGCAGATCCCTTTCAAAAAAGATCCAAAGATTCAACTAGGAAACAAAAAATAATAGCAATAGCAATATTCCTCAAGAGAAAATCTTATGTAACTAGCCAATGATGTCAAATACAAATATTGAATTCGATATCAATTAATCCAAAAGATTATGACTAAGACTATCTTTTGTCAGTGGGTAAACATAATAAAATCACAGGGAAAATCGCAAGAACCGCTATTCAGACATGTTTGAACAGAATTACTACATTTCTGAGCAAAGTTACTTATCCAGAATAGTATACTTCAAAACCAAAACCTAATAAAAACAGTACAAAAAGCCGTAAACCTGGATCAGCATGGACGGATAAAAGGTAATTTCAACAAATACAAAACATTCGTAGCAATCGGCTGGGATAGTTCAAGTATATCACCCAACCAATAGCCGTACCTCTACGTAAAATGAACGCTCCACGAATAAATCAATCAAATATCAACTTGCCATCATTAAACTCATTAACCGCCGAAGAAGGCGTTTTTGTCAAAAACATCAACATTCTCAACCCATGCATCAAAAGAAAGCCGAACCAAATCATATAAGACCTGGAATTAAAAAGCTCTGCGTTAATGCCGTTTACACCTTCAAATTTGTTATGAATTAAAAAAAATCGACAATGGACCGTTCAGTGAATCGCCAAAATATTTACTTGAAAAACAGTCGTCAAAGGGAAGCAACACTCACATTATTCGCAGACAGATTACGCAATTAGTAATTAAGGATGACCATCTCTAAATAATAAAATGAACACTATGGGTAGGTTATAACGAACATCCACCCAAACTGCGTGTGGTGACAGATTTTGCAGAATTGCGATTTCACAAACGAGAGGACGAAAGAGGAAACCTAAGCAAGATCAAATATACTTAGATTTCGAATGATAATAGATTCCAAAGAAAGAACTATTTATATATAAACCAAACACTGCCGATCATCAAGAAAATTATTTAACTGTGTGCAATATATCAGCAACGGTCAAATGGGTTGCAAGGACTAAGTAAGGATAATTTCATCGTTCACGTAAACAGAGTATCATGAAAATGATTTATCAATCAGGCGAAACATTTCGATGCTGCGCATTTCGACTGTCACGTGTTATTTAGAATTTAACAAAGTTAATAAAATAATTTGAAAGCTTATTTTAAGTTTCATCAAAGAAAGATCTTTCACCAATTTAAGTATCCAAATTCGAATAATACAACTTTTTTCTTTAAAGTACTCTTTGATATTTAAGTCACTTAAAATACATGAGCTTTCGCTACCAAAAGCTTAGTAAATATGTATGTACAGATTTTTAATACATTTTCTGTTTTAAGTATTCAAATTTTAAATTTTCCATGTCTTAACTATTTATTAGAAAGCTTTCATGGATTAAGCTTTTTTCTTGTAAACAAATGAGTGGAATTATGATTATAAGCAATACATTGGGGAAAAAAATAATTTGAAAGATCAAAAAGTTAAATCTTTGAATTTCTTTGATTGAAATTTTAAAGCTTTTACCAAGAAAGTTGTTGAACAAGAATGTTTATTGAACATTTCCTTGAGCAATCATTTATATTATGAACATTCAAAATAGAATGGGTTGCCCATAAAACTATGGAATTTTCATTAATTGACTTGGAAGGTTATCGTGTTTTTCTACGAATTTTATAAAACTTTTATGAAAAAGCTTTTTGTGTAACCTTTTTAATTAAATTGAGCTTACGAAAGAACAATAAATGTAGAAATTTGTTTATTGTGAATAATGAGCTTTAAATGATAAAATATTGTTTTACAGAGCTTTTGGTATTCTCAGAATGTCAAAATAGATTCATGTAATGAACCTAATATTAGTCATGAACTCAACTCAAGTATATAACTAAACCATAAGTGATCTGAAAAATTAAGATCATGATCGATCATATTGATGAAAACACAGCTAAGATCATTGTAGTAGGCTAAAATCGAATACGAGTTATTGCCAGATCACAAGCAAATTATTTGTGATCTATAGTGAATAATGAAACCTTGCCGTGCCAAATTATAATCCTTGCCGTGAAATAAGCAATTCATTCTATCAGTTTTAGTCTAAAATTATGTAGTAAAACGTATAAATGAAATTTGCACGCATCAATTTATATTCTATAAATTGGTCCGAAATGGTTCAAAAATTGGTGCGCAACACTGAACAGGAGCAAGTCAGCCGTGTACTTATGTATG
Organism: Tipula unca; assembly: GCA_951394425.1. Lineage (NCBI taxonomy): Eukaryota > Metazoa > Arthropoda > Insecta > Diptera > Tipulidae > Tipula > Tipula unca. The sequence continues at coordinate 207,304,330 of OX596380.1, forward strand.
TATACAGCTTGATTTATTCAAATTCCACAACACCTACACAGTGTACAAAAAAATCGACTCCTAACCCTTATAAATCGTTATAAATCGGCATCATAACCCTTTCTTCCCCATCATCTACATGGATATCATACAATTCTATTGTGAATCGCAAATAATTTCGGATGAAAGCTTGAAAGCTTTTTATGTGCTTCTATATATTTTGTTGACTAAAGAAGACGTGTTTTTTTTTGCTGCTGCTCAAAAAGCATTCTTAACAACATAAATAATTCATAAAAATATTTTCATATAATTTTCTAACTTTTCTTTTGTGTTTTTTGTTGTTTTTCACAAAAAAAGTAAAACTCTACAAAAACCGTTAATTTTTTATGAATTCATTTTTGTTGTTTGTGCGTACATACATACATACATATTGTGACAATTTTCTATTGTGACGGAAGCATATATACACAACAATAAAGTGCGAGTACATACATAAGTTTCTCGCGTATTTATACTTGTTGTGTGAGTGATTGTGGAGGCCACAGTTCTTTTTTCCCCCCGCGGAAAATTTATGTATTGAGACTTTGTACATAATATGTATAAATTTACAAAACACAAAAAGTGTAAAGTAGCAAATGAAAATACAAAAAAAAAAAAAACGATTTTCTTTAACAGAATTATAAATTAAGGAAATTAAATTTTCGAAAAGAAAATTTTTTTTTTGTATTTGTGCGCTACTGTTTGGTATGTAACGATGTCTTGAAAAGGTTTCTTCATTTCAATCCGATTTAATTCGTTCGATGCTTTTTATCTTATAAATATATACATACATACATGTATGTATGGATAAACATAATTCTTAGGAATTAAGGGTATATAAGACTTTTTGTGCTTTTGATATGTTGTGTGTTGTTTTGGAAATTTGAATTGAAAGGTTACAATGCGATGTGTTGATCGAATCAGATTTCTTATTTTATAATCCTATATCCCGCCAATTATCGCTCATATTATATAAATTAATGATATTTTGTATTACCGATTAATTATTAAATACAACAACAACAATGTGTATGTCTATCATTAAAATATCGCAATTGAATTGTGAATTCACGTCGTGTACCGACATCTATAATTACGAATAATTAAAATGATTGATTGTGATTGCATGTTATGGACATAATTGGATAATTTAAAACTATTAATGGGGCATTAGTAGATTTAAACTATTTTTTATTGTTAAATAATTGAATGAAGAATTCTAGGTCGGACCTGAAATGTTGGCTCTAAATCTATATATCAATCCAGATTATGCTAACTTAATGCAACGCAGCTTATTGTTAGTTTGTATCATTTAATTCACAGTCCAAATACAACGGATCATCCCGCCACACTTTATATATTTTACAAGTGGGTTGCTTAATTGGTGCATATGTCTCGTATGAACGTTAACCATTTTGTTGGGGTTTGATCCGCGATATTTGAGAGGAATTTACAACTCATTCAGAGTATATATTGGTCTAGAAAAGTCGCTTTAGTTACCAAAGCCTCCATATTTCTAACGATATTACTTCAAACGGATTTGAGAATTTATCAGATTTCAGAGACATTACCTTAGAAAAATCATTAAATGCCGAAGTCATGACTATCTTTCCCATCATCACACTCCAACAAATATAAGGTTCGCATTCATTCACACATCGCATCATCTTGGACTGCGTTCAACATCAATTCCCGCCTCATTCTTTGCGGCATTTTAACAGACCTAACTATGGTTGAGTAATAACCAATTTTTGTAAAATTTCAAATGGTCATCATGTTTTTTCCAAAAGAAATGACATCATTGTAACTCTTCTGATCTCAACGATTATCTTATCTGATATGAAAGAATTCATTCCAACCTGCCTATGGCAAAGTAAAAAATCAGGAAGATAACTGTTTTAACATAGCTTGTCAAATTGCCATTGTTAAACTTCAGCCCATTGCACAAAATCATGTTCCAAATAATCAATATAGCTAAGTTAAAATTCTCAATGGTGTTCCCTCCACCACAAGTTACAGAATTTTATTTGTCGATATCAACAGATGATTTCTGCGTGCATTAGAAACTTTTAATTTACATTCTATTTTAAAAACGGGGTAAAATGGTATCCAATCGATTATCGACCCATAGTTCTTATATCGTTTTTTGAAAACAATAATAAGTCGTGGATGGCCAAAATTATATTTGGTTAAATATGGTAACCCTGTCAGTAATTTATATATATACCGGGTGTTTCTTTTAAACTGAGGCGATCAAATATCTCGAAAAATAGCCACTCTCCGGAAAAAATGTCCATAATCAAAATTTAATCATGCCGCGGGGGAAATACATTAGTGCAAAAAAAAGAGTCCCGCACCCCGCTTCGTAGGTGGGGCGGGGGTAACTTTTAAACTAAGATAGGAAGCCATATTTTTTATTGCAGATACGGATTCTACGACTAAAAGTACGTATGATTTGAATGAAATATTTTGTTCGGTTGATGGCGTTGTAATCGACGAAATTCAATTTTTTCAATTTTTCCTTCTTAGAACACACGCATTCGATTCTGCAATACGTTTGAAATAAAAAACATCACGTTTTCATTGGAAATACTCGAAATTCGTCATCAAAACAATTTATTCAGTTTTGTAAATCACATTTAACGTTTGTGTTATTTCTTATCTTCATGTTTTTCGTAATTGCAAAATAAACGACAAAATACTTTAGAATGAAGCGTTTAACTGTGCCAGAGAAAATTGAAATGGTTCTGGTTTATGGAGAAGCTGGCAGAAATCTTGAAAATGCTGTTGCTATTTACGCTCAACGTTTTCCGGATAGGATTCGTTCACGTGCTTCATTTGGCCGTACTATCAAATAATTTATTACTAATGGAAATGTTCAACCGAAAAAGAGGACCCGTAGAGCAACAGTCACTGGAGAAAATAATGAAATTGCTGTATTGGCAGCAGTGGCTCATAATCATCATATTAGTACACGACAAATAGTTCGCGATTCCGGATTGCCCCTCACCAGTGTTTGGAGAATTTTAAAACGGCACAAGTATCATCCACACCAAGATCTTCATGGCGTTGATTTCCAAAATCGGGTAACTTTTTGTCAATGGGCACGTGAACAAATACAACAAAACCCCAATTTTTTTCGTTGCGTAATGTTCTCCGACGAATCGTCTTTTACAAACCATGGAACGGTTAATCGACACAACATGCATTATTGGAGTGTTACAAATCCGCACTGGCTTCGTCAAGTTGAACATCAGCGTCCTTGGACTGTCAACGTGTGGTGTGGAATAATTGGCAACAAACTCATAGGCCCCCACATTATTGAAGGCAACTTGAATGGTCAAATGTACCGAAACATTTTGGAAAATGAACTGCCAATATTACTTGAAAATTTGAGGTTAGAAGTGAGACGGAATATGTGGTTTTAACATGATGGTTGTCCTGCACACTATCCGTTGATGGCACGTGAAATACTTGATCCTGATTTCAATGGTCGCTGGATCGGTAGAGCTGGTCCGATAAATTGGTCCGCCAGATCACCAGATGTCCAGATCTTACTGCGCCAGATTTTTTTTTGTGGGGCTACCTGAAAAACAAAGTTTACACACAAAAACCAACAACACGTGAGAACATGATTGAGCGAATCAGAAATGCGTAATTCTGAGGAATTAACGGAATTACAGCCATGACTCAAACTCGCATGACTCGCATGAATACCATTTCACACTTGAACCAATTTTCGGGTTACTTACTGGTTGACTATAGATCGCCTATAATCACCAGAATCACTAGATCCAGAGCTAATTTAAAAAAAATTAACATTTCAAAATTTCAAACTCTCCAATTCAATCTATTCTACTAAAGTACTAATGATAGATCAAAATAAATGTGACAGTTCATGTTTTGATTACGTAACCTAATTATCCGTACATAAATAAATCATTATAAGCAGATTTTCAACAAAATATTGTTCAAACCATGGCCCAATTGTTGTACTGTCGTATTTGTAAATCCTCTTCAAATTGCAATTAAATTGACACATTTTTCCAAACTGTTAAATTCGTTTACCAAATCTTGCATTAGAAATCATTGGTACTAGTCAGGAGCATGAGAGGGCTCAAATTTGTTGAGTCATGTTTTCTTATGTCATGCTGACATAAACAACAAAAATATATAAGGAAATCGAATTGAAATTTACTCAAAAATTGGCTATGATTTACTAGAGTTCTGTATAGAATAGATAGTGATTAACCGCAGAAGCAGCCTGTGGGCCTTAAACCAGACTGGGCAACAGACATTAGCCAGAACGATACACAACAATCAACACAATAATCATAAACAAAACAGACTTTATCAAGCGCTAATATGGTAAAATGTACGAAAAGTTATCTTGAATCAAAGCCGCACAATATTTCGTGCTTTTTACCTTGTGAAAGCTGACCAACGTCGACCAAAATTTGGTATCGAAGTTATTTTTTTTTCATTCATCGTTGGAAGAGATATAGTTTTAATAATTGTGGGTTGAAAGAGGCCCAAGCAAAAAGTTTGAAGGGGAGGGCCATGATTGGGGTTAGTATACTAATAAGTAGACTTTGCGCAAGCACTGGGTACTGGGGCGGGAAGCTTCTATAAAAACAATTTAAAAATGCAATTCTAAAATCGACAGAATCTAAAATAATTCAGTTTTAAGTCTCAATCAATAAAATGTAGTTTCAATTATAACTAAAAACGTAAAAAGAATGTGATTCAAAGTGTGAAAGAGAGCTTCAATATCATTTACTTCCATTAGGCTGGATTTAACACCCTTCAAAAAGATCAAATAAACAGGAATCTGATAGCTGATTATAAATTTTAGGCGCCACAGAGCTAAAAAAATGTTTAAAATCCTCTTAGATCTGATTTAAAATGCTCTTTAAATCTGATCTAAGTACGGTATCAGGACAAATATCACGTAGAAGGTATAATTTTCTACTACATGCTAACAAATAATTTTGTAACGACTTAACATGACTCCTAAAACTAAAACACTTATATCGATTGTGACTCCTAAGTATTTAAACGACTCAACTACATCTAAAACTTAACACTATTATTTAAACAGCCTGAGGAATGATATACAGCATCAGTTGGGTTAGACACGGCTCCTGATAATTTAATATATAGAATATTCATTTTAGAACTAAGAACCATGTAGTTTAGGTCAAACCAGCGTCTTGGAATTCGAAGATCATTATAGAGTTAAGAGTTAATATAGATCAAGAATTAAATTGATCAGAATTCCCAATGTTTACCGCCTGCTGTCTATCAGAAAGGTAAAATAGAAACCATTCGTTTGCAATGCCGCGTATCCCTACACCATCTATAGCTTCAATAATAATAAATTATGATCAACAGTGTCGAACGCTTTATCAATAAAATTTACTGCAGCAGTTTTATCGTTATTTAAAGAAAATATAATTTTATTTGTGACCTCTAGCAGAGCATCTTAAGTACTTTTGCCAACTCTAAAACCGATTGGCTATTTGAAAAAAATGGAATTTTGCCAAAAAGGAAAGTAATCTTTTCTTAATTATTTTTTCAAATGGTTTAGACAAAACGGAAAGCAGAGAAATTGGTCGATAGTTACCCAAACTAAGTGTTTCTCCCTTTTTATGTAGTGGTATGACCACAGCTTTCTTTAAGACATCAGGAAAAACACTGGTAGACATACTAAGATTAAGCGGTACAACATATTTGATCAGAGAGTTACTTATTTTATCATATCCGCATGCCAATGAATTATTTAACGAATTAATGATATCAAGTTTGTACCTCACAGCTATCAGTTGGATTAAAGAAAAAAGTTTTCTCTGGTGCATTTTTGAATAAATACTGGGATTCTTCTAATGCCACTGGATTTGCACACGAAATACTATCTCTAAGATTTTCAGCAATGTTGAGATTTCACATCGTTTTTACAGTTAATTAAACGTTGGTAATAATAAAGGTCTTTTTCTTTAGGAATTGCATCACTTAGTTCTCTAACTTCTTTATTCAATTAATTTAATATTTCTGGAATGTTAACGTAGAGTTTTTAAGAGTTTATTTTTCAAATTAATTGTCTCGGACAAAGAAATCGAAATCCAAGGTCGAATTTTTTTAGTACTTTTTAGAACGCTTACACTAGAAAAGAATCTTATAACTAGAAACCTCATTACTTCCAATCCAAATCTCTGAGACAAATATAATATCCGACATGTTGGAATATGATCTTTGGATATAGAGGAATTTTATATTGATGAGAGATTTACCATTTGATGGTGACGAATACAATTTACAACAGACATTTAAAATTAAAGTTATTTAATTTATAAATTGAGCAGGTCTTCTCTGTCCTTGTCCCCATCAATTTTCCTCATGAACATTTTAGAATTACGTCCATAAGGATGTTTATACTCTTCTTATAATTAGTAAGTCTCTAAAATTTATTTTATACTTACACACAATTTTCAAGTATCTCTTAAAAATTATTATTAGCATCATCAACATACCTAAAAAGATAAAAAAAATCGATTAATAAATGCTGGAAACTGAAACAGTGAGGTAAAATTTAAGCTAAGAAAGGGATCTCCCTATTGTTGCGGGCCCTAACTGTCACAAATTGTAGAAATTTAAACTTATATTCATCTCGCTTTCAAAAGGATCCCTCCACGCGAGAACAAGAACCTTCCATCGATTCTCACTCATTCAAATCCAAACCAAAATGCCCTGAAATCTACTCAGCACTAATTAATTTACAAAATCCTACTTCCAAAATAACATATAAACACCCACCAAGTATAATTGTTCGGACTAAAACCCTAATAATTGTGAAACAAAAAAAAAATTAAACAAAATTGGAAATTAATTCCAATAAGCCTGCCGTCGTCACCCCCATGATGTTGGTGAAACACTTTTCTACATAATTATTGGGTGCGGCTGCGGTGCCTGAGTTTCCCATAATTTCGCTCAACATAAAACAATGAAATGCCCTCGATCTACGAGCAGCAACAATAGCAATTAATTCCTACAGTTAATTCTGATAAATTTCCATTCTATATACAAAATACATATGTGTTGGTGGAAAATTGGGAAATTTGGTTGTGTTTGAAAAGAAAAAAGATTTTCCTTGTGGCAATAACAGAAAACCAATTAATTTTCTTTTTTTTTTGATTGAATTTTTAGAAAAAAAAAATATTTTTTATGTGATTGATTTACAGATTGGAAAATAATTTGGTGAATGAAAATTAAACCGAACACCAAACAAATACATATATACATAGAAAATTTACGGGAAAAGGGGTTTGGAAAATTATTTAAAATCTATAATCAACATATGGTTAGTTATAAAAAAAAAAAATTTTTAATTATTTATTTTTAAATTATTAAAATTTGGAAATTGGAAAAATTGTATATTCTGTTTTTATTAATAAAGGTCGGGAAATTGGAAAAAAAAAATGTATTCCCCGACTACATACAGACAACAGTTCGTTACACTGATATGAATGTGAATTTTATCATATGACGTTGAGTAATTAAGATTTGTATTTTTGTGGGTTTGGTGTAATTAGCGGAATATTTTATCGGCATCGAGAGGGTTATACTGCGTGTGCGTGTTTTTAATAAAACATTTATATTGGCATCGGTTTCGGAGGAATATTTTTTTTTTTTTCGTTTTGAATATTCGTATTTTCATAAAAATAAAAACAAATATTTTAATTAATTAATTTTTTTTATTTATATTTTTTAATTTTAATTAATTGCTATAGTACGGGCGTTAAGAAAAAATTTGGAACCAATTCAACATGATTTATTTAATTGAATTCAACAGGAATGTGTTTTATTTATAGAATGATATATTTGGTTGGATTTGTATAAATGGATTCGGCTTTGTAGCAGGCTGAAAGAGGATACGGGCTGCAAAACCAATGCCCTTTATAATTTGTGACGGGAAAAAGTTGATTAACCTAATATTTTTATAGAGTGACAAAATCAGTGGAACATCTGTTCTAGCATATATAGGACCGCTTTTAACGATTACGTCTCTGAAATTGTGGAACATAGTTTCATTACTCTATAGACTACCAGTCTTAAACGGAAATAAATGTAGTTACAAAATATAGAACACCTTAATATAAGATATGCCTGTTAAAGCTAATTGGAATAAATGTGCCATGCCACTGAGTTGATTCATATATATATATTGCATAAACATTGAGGGAGAGAAAAACAATCGAATGGCTAAAAAGATCACAATACTTGACCCTAGTTGAGTTATACTGACGTAAATTCAATAATATTTATAGCGTATATAATGAATGAATGGTACGTGACAGATTTAGCCAATTTATAATTAACCGCAAACGAATAAAACAACATACATAACAATATCATTAGACGAATGAATACGTCAAGATGGAAGATTAAATTGTAAATACTGTCGATATAGATAAGAAATTGGAATTAAATTATATTTTTAAATCAAATACCTGGAGCCTGGAGAAATATCTTCAAACTCCAAACAAATGTATTTTCAGTTAGACTTTTGAATTTCACTCAAATTCCTAAAATAATTTTTTCCTTTCAAACTATCGTCAAACTTATTCAAATTTTTCAATTTTTTTTCCATAATTCTTTTTATTCCACTCAAATTTTCAATTCAAACTTGAGGTTAAAATCACTATTGCGAATTTAAAAATGGGATAAGATAATAATATTTGGTTTTCAAAAGCTCTTCAAGCTCGTTTGCATCAAATTACACTATAATTTGAAAACTGAAATTAAGTAAGTAACTTTCAAATTGTCAATTAATTATCTAAAATTTAAATTTAACTCAAGTCAAGTTCATTCAAACTTCAACAATTTTTAAAATATATTCATCATTTCTCGCCGATAATACAAAAACGATATTTTTCCTACCAAACTATTGTCAAACCTATTCAAGTTTTAGTTTACTCATTCAAAATCCAAACAAATTTATTGTAAGTATTATTTCAGAATTTCACTCAAACTTGTAATATTTAAATTTAAGCCAAATCATCATTCAACTTTTGTTAAAATTCCAACGATTTAATTTGTTATGTCTAGTCAATAAGTTTGAAAGAAAAGGTCAGCAACATCGAAATATTGCTACTTTACAAACTTATTCAAATTTTCATTTTTTTAAATTGCTATTTGCTATGGGACTCAATCGTTCCATAGTCTTTTTTTCGATGGCTCGTTCTAACCTCAGTGCAAGTTTTGGAATCTACTGTCCTTGGACGAATCTGAAACTTTTCGGTAGTCTCAGTTCACATTGTACTGTTTTTTATTGAGTCTTCGAATTTTGCTGTTAAAAACAAAAGTATTATACTGTGTACAGATAGTGAAGCTGTACTTAACTCTTTAAGAAATCCCTGGACTGCTTCCAAACCCGTCAAGGAATCCACACATTTCTGGAACCTTGTTTGTTCTAATAATAAAATTACGGTCATGTGGGTTGATACCCTCACGATGGCTCATTGTGACATCGTAGGAAATGAGATCGCGGACTGTTTAGTCGAAGGTGGTTCCTAATTAACTTTAATTGGTCCTGAACTAGCGGTTCCTTTATCTTTCAACTACGGACAGAAAGCCATAAAGGACTACGCTTTGAAAGACCTACGGTTGCAGTGGCTTGATGCTTTTAGCTATCGTAAGGCGAAGTACTTCATTAAGGAGCCCACGAAGTATACTTTTCCTTAAAGAAAGAACCACTTAAGAATCTTGGTAGCGATTCTTACGAGACATGGCCCTTTTAAAGAAAATCTACATCGTATGTGCTTAGCTCATGATGTTATTTGCGAGGACTGCCTTGTGGAAGATGTGAGCATTTGTCCAGCTTTCAGTTCTATTTGGCATCAGGTATTCAACTTTTGGTATTAAAATTTAGATCAGTTGTCTTGGTCTAAACTTGTTCAGTTTGCGAAGCCAGCAGTGCACGTTTGCAAACTGGAATAGAATTCTCGGTTTGGACCATGGGCCTTTGTGGTATTGAATGCGGAATCCTCGTGGGATCCAACAAATTTTAATAATAATAATAATTGGGCTCAAGGCTTATCAAATCGACGATGCCCGGCTACAGGTTCGATTTTTTTTACCATCTAACCCTTACCTTATATAGTTCCTTGCCAGCCTTCACTGACATGAACGAGGGCTCGGCCCATGGGATTCTGCATTTGTTCATAGATGTGTTCATCACAGTTCAACCACCGTGCTATTTGCTCGGTATCTCCGAAGTTTGAAATTGGATCAAATAACTAATTTGGATTTCAAATGTTCTTCAAACACGATTGCATTGAAAAATTGAAATTAGTTACGCAAATTAGCGTTATATAATATTATGTTCAAATTACTAATCGTTCGTAATCCAGAGACATCTCACCAAATTCCGAACAAATTTATTGTAACTAATTTCACTCAAACTTATAAAGTTTAAATATAATTTAAATTCAATAAAAAAAGTTTGTAAAAATACAAACGGAAACAATGTGGATAACTATAAATTGACATTTTTCGTATCAAACTATCGTCAAACACTCATTCGAATTTGAGATTTTCTTTATCATAATTTCAATTCACCCAAATCTCAAGTTCAAACTACTTTTGAAAATTTTATAATTGGATAAAGCAATTTAGTTGGGTTTCAAATTACACTCAAGTTTAAAAAAGTCTCCATTCAAAATTCTTAAATTCCATTTGACATTTTTAAATTCAACTATTCAATTAGTTTTTCATATGATCTTCAAGCACAAATACCAGATAAATTTGAAATTCAATTTCACTCAAATTTATAAAATTGAAATTTAACTTTCAAATCAAACTTATTCAACTATTGTTTCAATACAATCGATTTAATTTGTCATATGCCCAGTCGATGAGGGTAAAACAAAAACAAATCTTTCAAACTATCGTCAAACTTATTCAATTTTTTCAATTTCCTTTTCATAATTCATTTTATTCTAAAATTGGACAAAGTAATTAATTTAGTTCAAACTCGATTCCATTAAATCACACTATAGAGTTTGAAAAGTGATAATTGGACTGTTACACAAATTTGCATTATACAAATAAATGTGTTTAAATCGAATCTTGTTATATTAATTCGGTCAAATCGGTTAATTTGAAACTTAAAACAAATTTATTGTAAAAAAAACTTAGAAATGCCACTAAATTTTCTAAACTCTAAATTTAACTCAAGTCAAATCAAGACAACGCTTTTTAAAATATAATCGATTTAATTCATCAGTTCTAGTCGATGAGTATATACAAAATCGATATTTTTGCTTTCAAATTATTGTCAAACTTAATCAAATTATTTTTTTTTCATAATTTTTTTAATTACACTCAAATTTCAAATTCTATTCTCTGAATATTTACAAAAGCTCTTACAGTATTAGCAATAAGCAAAGCTCAATTTGACAAAACTTGAGTGAAATTAAATATTTGACTCAAACTATACCAAACAAATGGTTTACAGAATTCAAACAAAAAATTTGATTAATTGAAGCCATTCATGTCACACAATAAGGAAAATGGTTGGAAACGTCCTGCATTAGTCGCGGTCTTGCAATACTTGAATAGAAAATAAATTTGTATCTCAAACTACTAAAATGCTGAGGCTTGAAGGAATCTTACCTAATTTCACTCAAACGTATAAAGTTATACTTATTATACTTATAAACTTTTAAAATGTCTAAATTGATATTTTTCCAATCAAATTATCGTCAAACACTAATTCAAATTTCAGTTTTTCTTTATCATAATTTCGTTTCATCCAAATCTCATGTTCAAACTATACTTTTGAATATTTTATAATTAGATAAATTAATTTACTTGGGTTTCAAATTCAACTCAAGTTAAAAATTTATATTAGAGTTTCCAATCAACATTGACATTTTTAAATTCAATTATTCAATTAATTTTTCTTACAATCTACAGTCTCAAAAACCAGAAAAATTTGAAATTCGTAATTTGTAAAAAAAATAAATATGAAAAGAATTTCACAAAACTTGAGTAAAAATTGAATTGAAATTATATTTGAAAATCAAACTATACCAATTAAATACATGAAACCTGGAGGGATATCTTCAAATTACAAACAAATTTATTTTAAATTATTCTTTTGAATTTCACTCAAATTTCAAACAAAATTGAAATCTAGTTTTCAAATCAAGTGTATTCAACTTTAGTTTCAATACAAACGATATAATTGGTCTTGTTCAGTCGAATAGGGTACAAAAAATCAAAGTAACATACAAAAATTAATATTTCCCTTTCAAACTGTCGTCAAACAAATTTTTCAGTTTATTTTTCATAATTCATTTTATTCCACTCAAATTTGGAATTCTAACATGAGGTTCAAATCGGTTATTGCAAATACTAAAATTGGACAAAGTGATTTGTTTTGTTTTCAAGCGCCGTTCAAACTCGCCTTTAGATATTTGGAGCATGCACTTTACACAATAAAGAAAAGCAAATCTGAATTTTAATTTGAATCGAAAAATCTAAAGTTTGTAACTCAAACTCCCAAACTAAAAATTTCACTCAAACTATATTCAAATTTAACTGAATTGACAAAGCACAATTTGGCACATTGCCCATTGGATTACTTCATAGATATTACTTCAAATCAGGCTCATATATAGATCGAAATTGACCTAAATTGTATTCAAATAATAATCGGGTCGGGTCGTAAACAGAATTGTAACCTGAGTTGGTTAAGAGATCCTGTCTAAACTTATTTGCGTTTATTTATATCCTTATACGAATAAATATTTTCTACCAAGCAATCAGGTGCAGCGCTACGATATTTTTTTTTATGTAGGTGACATCTCAAGCAAATGTTCACATAAATTATGTAATATGTATTATATGTTGTGGATATATATACGTACTATATAGTATAGCTGACATATCATACATTTTCTAGAGCGTTAATAATTTACCATAGAGGATAAAATTTATTTAGATGAGATGAATTTCCACACAAATTTCCTCCAACCATATTATACTCTTTATGTACTGTGACTTTGTGAGTGACGCCATTTTTATTTAGTACATAATTTGCATGACATCATGTATTTATCTAAATTGCTAGGCAAAAACAAAAATGATACGCAATTATCAGACTAATTTAAGCGCTGTTATTAAACCATTAAATTACCATTTTATGTACACATAAAGGCGTGTAGGTTGTATACGGCTTTTCTGTATTATATATGTATATGCGCGGGTTGTCTCGCAGTAATTAGAACGAAATTCGTATCTTCTGCCGAAAATGATTGATATGTAAACTGCCAAGATGATACAATTACTTAGTATTTTATGCATTTTGCGCACAAACATATATAGCAAATAAATATTTAGTTCGTGTCCATATAGTAGTCACATACCAATTTGTAATCAATTTTAATTTATATTTTATATGTACGGTTTGCGTGTTTTACAAAACTTGTTATAAACCACAACAACACTATTCTATATGGTGAACTTTTATAATTATAAACGATGATGAATATTTTATACTTAATAGTATTTTTATGTTTATTTAATATTATTATTTGCATTAGCACTGTTGCGGCTGTACTATTATTTCATGTGTATTTAATATACTTTGATAGCAGCTAATAATAATTGATTCATTAACATGCATATTATGTATATAAATATAGTTTTTGACGCGGAATATGTACATACAAACACTTTATGTAATTTACTTACAAATAAATTATGTTATATGTTTACCGACGTTGGTGGCATATTTACTTAATACAGATTTAATCATTTATAAGTTGGATGTCAACTTTGTTGAACAATTCAGTATAACGTCTATATCTATATAAAACTATCACAAAACCACTATAGCACAGTGCTCTTTTGTTTTTTTTTTGCTCTTAAATCCTGTGCACAGTGAGGACCTCTCTAAAATACAGAGCAAACAATTTTATGTCTTCACTTTTGTTCGCCATTTTTAAGTATTTTTAATTAAAAATTGGTAACTATAAAAATTAGGACGTTTTTCTATTATTCCATAATAATTCACGTATGCATATACATATATATAATAGTTTAAAAGAATTTAACATATATATTAAACATTGAGACAATAACCTACAATATTAATAACCAGAAACAACCCCCTAATTTTTTTATTATATTTTGCCTTTGAAACCTTTTCCAAAAAAAAAACACGACAATTTGAGATTGATTCTAAATTTGAATTGCAAATATGAATTTTGTCATATAAGAATAAAGGAAAATAAGTGAATTTAATTAAAAATTGATAAAAATTAGGGCGTTTTTTTTTATTTCATAATAATTAATGTAAATAAATATTAAAAACGTTCGGTAACTTTCTGTAAAATTGAATTTATTAATTGACTGTAATTTAAATTTCTAAAGAAAACATCTGAATGTAATGTAGACTGTCAACGGCACATAAAACAAAATTTGTAAAATTCCAAAAAACTTTTCTAATGATTCGAAGAAATGGACTGATTTCATAAATTTTTTTAATGGCCTCGTACACAACAACAATAAATTGGGATGGCATCACTAAGCTCCAATATCTACGCAGTTCAACCTCAGGGGCAGCCAAAACAAATTTCGATAATTTGGATTCTGTTGGTGAAAATTATTCGGTGATGCCGGTGACGCGACAATTTGATCAATTTGAAAATCCGAAATGAATCACTGAAGAGCAAATGAATTTCACATGTATGCCTTTGGAAAAGGCGCGGTGTCCTAAGCGATTGATGGAACTTGTCTATCATTTTAATTCGCATATTCAGTGTGTAACTTTTTAGAATACCTAATTAACTTGAAATTTGATGCAGATGCCAGGTCGAAATGAGTTGATCACTCACCAATCTTAACCCTATTACTTCTTATGATGGCGTCATAAAATTCGTCATTACAAGATTATTAAAATGGAGAGTCAGCCATTTATTCATTCTTTGAAAATAGACAGACAACCTCACACATTCCACACGATGTCAACGAAAATTTCATCACCGACCTGCACAACGTCAAAAGCCATTTTCAAGTGTAAACTGTTCAGGGCACTTATAGAAGTTCCAAAGAAGCCGGAGGCTGTGGCGCAATTGAAATTATGTTTTAATTGTTTTTCGATGACGCAGTAATAACTGCTCTCATAAACAGAAGAATTATTGATGACATATTGATTGTTCGCTTGCCAATTAGCGAATCTCTGGCTCCCCTTGGTAACTCATCAAATATGGCAAAATTACGATTTTTCAGTTTCGAGAAACCTCTATAATGAGACATCCAGATATACATAAAATGTTTTGACAATTTATGGACGAAAACCGAGCTGTCAACCACATGAAACAAGTTCCAGAAGACAATATTAATCCAACAATTGTTAATTTGTCACAATATTATGTGTACACTGTGCGTTAAACCCCGACAGTTTTACCACCAAATTGCGCTTAGTTTTCGATGGGTCGTTTCAGATCTCACGCCTACGCTATCAGCAACGGACTTCTGCTATTAATATGTCTATTTTCTCAGAGGCTGAATGTACGTATGGTACTTGATCCAATACCTCAATTGCGACGAGGTTTGCTTCAACTGGACATGGAAGATTTCAACCGCGTACCAGTAGCCAGCTGTGTCATACAAAATAACTTTTATGCCGACGATTTGTTGACTGGCGCAAACTCCATTACACTAAGGAACCAAAATACATACAATTACACGGATTCGAGGTGCGTACGCTATACGGCAATTTATCCACGTTATTCTCTAGATGGTTGTGGGTCTCATGAGCAGTAAACCTAGAGTCGCTCCAATACAAAAATCGACATTAGCAAGCCTAGAATTATGAGCTTCTTCTTACATAACTAATGCACGAGGTTTTAGACAACATGAATTTCGCCGTATAAAAGGTGTTTTGTTAGTCTGATTCAACAATTCCAACAAACCTCGACAACTCGGATTTTGTTGGTGAAAATTATCCGGTTGCGCGACATCTCGATCAATTTAAAAATCCGAAAAGAATCACTGAAGAACCATCGAAGGCTCTTTTCACATGCATGATTTGGACAAGGCGTGCCCGAACAATTGATGCAGATGCAAGGTCAAAATTGGTTGATCACTCACCAATCTCAACTATTGCTTCTTATGATGTCGCCAAAAATTCGTCATTACAAGATGTATTAAATTGGAGAGTCAACCAACTATTAATTTTTTGAAAATAAATCAACCGCAATCAATACTGCAAGGCGCCAGACAAACTCACACATTTCACATGTTGTCAATGAAAATTTCGTCACCGATCTGCACATTTTGCAACGCAGAGTCACTCAATTTTCAAATGTAAACTATTCAAGGCCCTAGAAGTTTAAAGAGATGCGAAGCTGTGACTCAATTATGTTCTAATCGCCTACAATATTCACGCGTTGCTACTGCCTTTCCAGTAGATGGTGTCATAACGCACAAAAACGGCGTTCCTGTGTTTTACAATGACGCAAATCGACTACTGCAGGGACCTCTGTTTCATCAAGCGTAGCATTGCCATAAACAAAGTCTTCAGATATCATATACTTGCTACAGCTCTAGTTATTGTGTGTGATAAATTTGTAACGCGTTTGTCGCCCGTGCTTTGAATACTCTGGGTCAAATATTTTGCCGTGCGTGGCACACACAAAAAACATTAAGGGAAGATTTATTGTTCGTTTGCCAGTTTAGAGAAACTTCGGCTCCCCGTGGTTACTCCTTAAACATGGCAAAATTACGATTTTGCAGTCTCGAGAAACGACCAATGAGCCGTCCAGATATACACCAAATGTATCGACAATTTATGGACGACGAATACCGACCTCTCCATACCACAAAAAACATTCCGAAACGGAAGAACATAATAATCCAACCAACTATTATTTACCACATCACTGTGTGTTAAAGCTCGACAGTTTTGAGCCAGTAGTGCAAACCGATTTATTTTTTTTTGACTCATGGCGTCCAATTTTCTTTAGACGTGTAACAAAACGTTTATGTCACATTTGTCCTTGGAAAATGATTTATTTAAGAACTGGGGCGACTAAAAGGCGATTATAGGATCAAGCTTTACCTTTACACCTCCATACCGAATAGCAAATATTTCGGTACGAGTTTCAACATTTACGGAGATTAACTGTTCCTCGACATATTTTTGAAGGCATTAAGGAAGCAAGATACATACAATTACACGGATTCAAGGTGCGCCCGATTCAATTTATACACGTTGTTCTCTAGACGGCGGCATCTACGTTATGCGTCTCTTGTGCAGTGAATCTAGAACCGCTACAATACAAAAATCGACATTAACACGCCTAAAATTATGCACTGCCCATCTTCTTGAACAAATGAGCACAAGGTTTTACACAACATGAATTTCGCCGTACAAAAGGTGTTTTACTGGTTTGATTTGACAATTACACTACACTGGATTCACGGTACACCAACAGATTGGAACACGCTTGTTGCTAATCGTGATTAATTATTTAACTGTGAAATGTGGTTTTTAGATCCCTCATTTCTACACTCACATGAGAACGAGTGGTTTGTTAAATTTACTTCGAGCGCGAACATAACGATATTCCTGAAGCAAAAAAACTTACAGAAACCTTTTTTGGTTGGTCGTCCGTGAGCATTTCAGAAACTGATATAAGGGAGAAAATGTTGAACACTGAAAAGTATATCATACCTATGTACATATGTCAACATAAGAATGTTATATACATATGTATGTATTTAAAAAATCTTTAAAACATCTTAGGTGGATTTTGAATTTTTGTTGACCGAAAATTTATCACACAGACACACATTTATCGAAAATGGAGGACATACGAGTATGTATGTCAAAAACAACGAATGAATGATAAAGTAAAAAAGCGAAAGCGATTTTGTTTGTTACGAATTCTACGTAATTGATTAAATGTTCTGAAATAAAAACAACGCCCTAATTTTTTTTTTTTTAATATATCGTTAAATACATGTAATATATACTGAAATTAGAATGGAATAGCTAGAGTGGTTTTGAACTATCTATAGAGTTGAATTTAAATTATGAAATCAGTCATTTTAGTCATTTTAGAATAACTTCTGTTTCTGGAGGTCGTTAAAAGACATTTACCAATACAATGTTTCATAATGGTTCCCAAAATGCCCATAATGTAAATCCACTCCTGTCAATAGCTGTACACACGCACAATCGTTAAGATTGTACTGAATAATAAAATGTATGTATAACCACCGTTTTTTTATATACGTTTGGTCGTATTTGGATTTTTATTACTCCAAACCAATATTTGCATTTATCCACCAAGTAAATAATTCATTTCCCAAAATGATTTCGAATAAAATAAACGAAAATCTGTACGAAACTCTAAAAATAGTGAGGGAGGGAGGAAGGGGGGGGGGGAGGGGGTTCGGTAAGATCGAAAAGTGGGCCATGATTTTATTATTTACATTGCTTTTTTGTTGTTATTTTTGTCTCGTTACTGATGCTGTGCTGCTGATGATGATTATACGCATTCATACATATATACAATAGTGGTTGGAATTGGAATGGAAAATATGGTAACAATGGCAAGAGAAATGAATAATAATAATAAAAAGAAAATCGTTTTTTGTGATTGTACAATGTATGTACATACATACATATGTATACTATGGAGGTACAGATGGAAATATAAATAAACATTTCCATGGAAAACTGTATAATTTATATTATGAATGTATATACATATGTATGTACATATATACATGTATCTATCTTATCTTGTGGGTGAACGAAGATGATATATAATTTGAATAATAAAAATGAAATATAAAAGAAAATTGTAGCTCTTTATAAGAAAACAAACACCTGGATTTGAGAAAACATCATCGTTTTGTTTTATTTTGCGGCTAACGTCTTAAATACTTGTGTCTATACGGTACCTAGTATGGCTTTTACACACACACACACACACACACACACACACACACACACACACACACACACACACACACACACACACACACACACACACACACACACACACACACACACACAACAGAGGTTACAGGATTTTTATTTTTTTATTGTACAGATAGGTACTGATACTGTTATTGTTATGGCATTATTATGCCATTATTACCGAGTGCTCAATAAATAACAGATCTCACTATAATGTGGTGAATAATTTGGTTGGTGTGCTTTAGGATCATATACATAACCATTTGACCGTAATTGTTCCATTATCGCATATAAAATGAATGCGTTATATCCCAACCATTAATATCTGACCTTTATCGCTTTGTGCGAACAATCAAGTGAATAAATTCGATTCATTTAGTTAGCATAAAAAACATCTCCTACCACATTTTCCAAACGTAAATTTGATGAATTTTCCATATATGTTTTCTTATAATTTTCTAATTTCTATAGGATAAGTCTTACCTGTATAAGGTTTTGAATTTTATTTAAATTTAATGTACAGACATTTAAAAATTCAAATTTTGGAAAATCCATTTGTAATTTTGGTTTACACAATTTTATTGTCATTGAAAACGAAGGACCTGCTTTGAGTAGTCAACCTCACATGAACATCAAAAAGAGCTGCCAGTATCCAAATTAAAAAGCATATACGCAAATTTACTGAAGTAGATCAGGCATCGTGCCCGATTCAATTTTCAACATTTTTGCATTTCCTGGAATATGTGGTGCGGAGTTCATTTTTCCAATATATCGGGAATGCTATACGTTTATCTCTGACACAATTATCGTGGACACAATTTTTATCGTAAGACAGTTGATGAAATATAATTTTTTCGTTCAAAAACTATTTTTAGGTCATTTTTTGGAATATGGTCAGATGATTTATAATGAAATTCGTCATGTTAGATGGAAATGAGAGTCTAAACTGATTTTGGATAAAGTTCTGGAATATGGCCTATATTTTTAGAAAGGAATTTGGCTGTTTCTTAACCGATCGTAACGCTACTTGATGTAGTGTAATGGGATTTTAAATTGATTTTTTACTATTTTTTGTGAAGTTGTGTAAAAACACAGATGAAATGATTTCATTACAAAAACAACCGAACTTATGCCAACCATTCATCTAACTATGTCCCAATTTAAGGTGCAGTTGGACAATCGGATCTATCATACAAAGAGAAGTTTACAATCGAAGTCAGCGAGGATATTTGATCCTCTTGGGTGGCTTTCGCCGGTCATAGTTACAATAGAAATGATATTTCAACGTCCATGGATCAAGAAGGTTCATTGGGATGAGCTGTTGCCTCTAGACGTACTCGTAAATGCTAAGTGGTTAAAACTAAGGGCGCAGTTGATAGCTTTAGAAGAATTTGAAGTTCCACGTTGTATTGTACCATGTCTGAAAGATAACCCCTAATGCAACAGAGAACTGCACGTATTCACGGATGCATCTGAACGATAATTGCAAAGTCAAGGGAGGACCAATCAAGCAACTGTCACATTACCACGATTAGAGCTGTGTGCGGCCTTAGTATAGGAAGTCAATTGGTTATGTTTGGCATGCTAACGAATTAGAAGTGTATGGGTTTACCGATTCAACCATCGTGTTGTTTTGGCTCAGACAATCAACTGCGAATTATGGTGACAAGGTCCACAATGGTTGTCAAAGCCAAGGAAACACTGGCCTAGTCAGGAAACAGTCGAAATCGAAGTAACGGAACCACATAAACAACGAGAAGGATTAGAAATACGGGTACACCATTTTCAAATCGTTGTATAACTAGCTGTACCGATCTATTTACAAGATTCAGTAGTCCGTTGAACGGCATACGTTTGGAGATACGTGGAGAATTTAAAAATGGACAGTCGTTTAAGAAGCAGAAAGCGACTTTTGAAGGCAAGATATGAATTATTATTGACATAACAGCTGGTACAAGCAGCGGCACACGCTGACGTGGTCGAACTTATTTGGCCAGAAAGATTGGGCATTTTTGAAATATGCTCAGCTGATTTATAATGAAATTCGTCATGTTAGATGGAAATGAGAGCCTAAGATGATTTTTAGATAAAGGTCTGGAATATGTCTTATTTCTAGAAAGGAATTTAGCTATTTCTGAACCGTAATGAAATGGGATTCTAAATTGATTTTTACTATTTTTAGTGAAGTTGTGCAAAAACAAAAATGAAATGGTTTCATTACAAAAAACAACCGGCCACAACGATTAATAACTAAAAAATAAATTTCTTCACTCTCCAACAATTATTTTAGAGTCTAGTTTGCACCCAATCATACCAAGTTACATCATAATCGGTTAGAAAAAAGCTTCAAATATGCGGATGATTGAAAACTTTTATATGTATGCAGCATATATGCATATATACATTCCACCTCTAAGCTCTGCTAAGCTATTGGACGATTTACATCGTCGTGAATTATGTTACCCGTTATGCAGAACAAATTTTTTTGATGCCATGTTGTCTTCGCTAATTTAAATGGTAGAATTCTGGATGAATGATTCTACAATTGTGGATTGGTTACAAAGTCATTAAAGCCTTTTGTTCCTGATACATTACACCACGATGCAGTGGTAATTAACTTCGACTGTTACCGCTTGAGTTGATTCATTAAATTCTGTTTCACTTGTTGCTTTCGACACACATGTGCCTAAAAGTTATAAACGAATAACCATTTTAATTCAGTAACAGTCTACTTGGCTTCTTTTGTCACAAAGATTTTCGTAATCCGCAAATTCAATTAAAATTTTGTATTGTTGTATTGTCCCGGTTTGAGATCCAGTCTACAATATTTATATCGAATGGATTCCGAAGCAATTTATTATATCCAGTCCTATTGGCCCTTTGATCCAAATCTTCAAATCTTGCCATTTGGCTGAACAAAAATAATTTGCCAAAATAATAACGATTGCTGTAAAATTGCACATTTAGAAACATTATTTGAAAGGTCTAGCTAGGGGTGCTGTTTCAACATTCATCGCTGATATTTTAAATAGTTCTATGATTTCCCTGAACCAACGTCCAAATTTAATCTAAAATTCATTTCAGAATCCCATTTTCATCAAAGTCTAGTTACTAATTTATGAACACCATCGAGGTAATATTTAAAACCATAAATGATGGTCACTACAACTACATATCAAATCAAGTGAAAAAATTACACAGAAAGTCAATCAAGAAACCTTTACATATAGGACACAATCTATTATCAAAATGTTAACAAAATGGAATCAATATAGCGTCATAAATTTTCAACATTGCCCTACAAACAAATTACCTATAGTTTATGCAATCTACGAAAGCTCATTAAATCTAGGTATTCACAGTTCTGAGTATTTTGGACACGATTATGTTGTAAGACGTGATCGGTCTGTTAAGCTGGGATAGATTTTTGAATCTTGTGTTTATCAATGAATTAGAAGCTTTTCTAGTACATCCTGGCCGCTTTTGTCGTAAATGATACAAATCTTCGTTACTACAAATCTATGGTTTAACCGATTGTTTCCCGAAGTGATGTGACCACATTTAACATTATGAGACCATACTTATATGTAACAAAGCATTAAATATTCATCCTTTATGGTTTGATGAACCAGCTATTCGTAAATTTGACAAATTGCGAATCTAAGCGTATGCTAAAATGTTAAAAAGTGGGATTGATCCGGATAAAATTTCATTCTTTACCTTGAACTTTACTTCAAATCAAAGTATTTATGTCTTACAAAACTCATTTTGGAAATACAATAATTTAAGGCTAATCAGAAAATTGATTGAAATGTCTAAAAGTTAGTTAGCTGACATGTTTGCTGAATTTTTTTCAAACATCTTAATCCCTCCTCCTCTGTCTTCTCTGATGAGAATATTCTATCAGTCCTGATGAGATTTGGCAATTATGGATGTGAACCAGATAATATACCATGATCATCATCAAATCCTAAATTATTTGAACTGTTTGTAACGATCGAAGCGAACAATCATAAATTTTTAAAGTGACTGGGGTATTTAAGGATACACGAACCACTATAAATAAAAATTGCATGTAAACGATACTACTTTATTCGTTCATTTAAGAGATAATTAAAAAAAAAAAAAGACAAGACCGATGAACAAATGAGATCATATATAGGTCGATCTCTTTGTTACCAACTATCTCAAAGTTGTTTTTGAAATGACTAAAACCAATGATCATCATACCTGTTTCCAGTTTGGATTTACGAATAAACATTCGACCATTGATCAAGTTCATCACATGATTGCAAAGATAGAACAAGCATTTGAAGAGAAGAAATATTGCCCTGCCGTATTTCTATAGTTGTATCACAGGCTTTCGATAGAGTGTGGAATGAGGTCGTATCTCTAACTTTTACCCAGCTATAGCAGAAGTGCCTCAGAATAGCGTACTAGGGCATTTCCTAAATCTTCTTCACACTTCCGATATACCGACAACGGAAACAACCTTCATCGGAACTTTTGCTGATGATACTGTAGTATTGGCATCAAGCGAATCGCAGAATAAAGCAGTTGAATATTTACAATAGGTACTCGATAAAATCAGCCAATGAACCAAAGACTGCAAATTAAAGCTGAACGAGCTGAAATCAGTCCTTGTAATATATGCGTTACGGCACAAAAATAGCAACTTCCATTCATTTCTCAATGAGGTACAAATTCCACAAGCTGAATCTGCTAGATATCTCGGATTGCATCTCGATTCAAGATTGAACTGGAAACACCATGTTAGACAAAAAGCTGAACAAATTAAAATAAAACATCGTGAAATGTACCGGCTGATAGCCTAACGCCTTATCGACGAATTGGTTATTAAACCAATTTGGACGTATGGTATCCAACTCTGGGGCCGCTACGTAATCATTGAGGAATTACATGATGACCTAACTGTTAAATGGATTGATGAAGTGATCCTGGAATTTGCCATGAAACATGAAAGAAGGTTAATGCAGCACTCCAATACTGAAGCAATACAACTTCTTGAACTAACACAAGAACTAATTAAACCGCACGAGCTAGTCATCTAATAATTGAAGATTCGTTGTTGGGAGCAGAATATTGATTCCTTGTAAACCCGTACTCGTTCCACTTATTTGTTACCAACAAGTGCATATCATCATTAGTAATTTATTACTATTTTTTACTATTATATAAAAAATAAACAACGGATGGATCTAATAATATGGATCTGAGATGGACATACCAACAGCTTAATTCAAAAAATTTATTTTCTCAGGCATTATTTAAGCCCATTGCCACGGTACGATTTTGATTTTGAATTCTCAATTTTGAATATTAAATTTTGAAATCTCGGATGTGACATGCTATCCATAACATGTACGAGTATGTACCGAGTTTAAACTAAATCGACTAAGGTTACTTGTTTCTAAAATTTGTCAGCAAAGGGGTATGGATACGGTGATAGTGCCAGGTGCAAAACTTATTGTGATGATATTGAGCGTATTCCAATTGATTTAAAAAAAAAAAACATTCAGAATCATTAACTGGAATGGGAGTTTGCCAGTCGGCGCACATATTTTTTTAATTTTTTTATTTCAACGGGCCCTGTGAATTATCAGAAAAACATTAACAGAACTCTACGTATACCATCATTATGTACATACAGTTCATGATTATTTGTGCTATCATTTTCCAAAAATTTCAGAATATCATGATAAATTCACCTGAGCCGGTCAACAAATATTTTTTGACTTAAAGGGGCGGCAAAAGCTGATATTTTTCTTCCATATTTTTCGGGGCTGAGACTAGAACTATAACCTTTAACTATCGTGATAGTATACATTTTTCGGAATTGGAAGCAAAAAATGTCATGACTAGTAGTCAGTATTTCTCGGGGATGGAAATTGGGCTATTTTTACATCCAAGACTAACTTACTGTCGTCACGTTTGTACGATATTTGGAGGAAATTCATTTTTGTGCATTTCTTAAGATTTAGTTAGGCGCAAAGAAAATTTAATTTCACTTACTACTCAGATCACAGAAAGTAAACCAATCAAAAAACAAATCGACCATTTACAGATTTTCAAACAAAATTTCTTGAATTAAGCTGTTGGTATGCCCATATTAGAACCATATAGCTTTGATCCGGCAAATTTTTAATTTCTACATACTAGAAGAAAAGTTAAAATAAAATACAAAATTTGTATTAATATTTTTTTGTCAGCCCCAGGTATTATGTCGGCATATTGCAACGAGACGGTTTTCAAAAAAAAAGTGTAAAGTAATCTGTTGCTCATTTCAAAACCATAATTCCCTTTCAAATATGCTGCCATCAAAAAGTGATAACGGTTAAAACAAACAAAAATACAAAAACATAAAATGTCAGAGCAAAAAAAAATTAGAGTGTTATTTTCATTTCATCAACCAATTAATGAGTAACCTCGTTCCTACGTCCTTCAGATTTTTACTAAACGTGTGCATTTTCTTTATTTTTTTCACAAAATTAGATAAAAAGTAAAATCATCAGGTCATCTATAGTTAAATAATTCTCTTTCAAATACGCTGCCATCTATTGGGCTATATTACAACAACAAAAAGTGATAACGGTTAAAACAAACAAAAATACAAAAAAATAAAATATTTGTTGGGATCAAAAAAAAATTAGGGCGTTATTTTCATTTCATCCACCAATGAATGATAACCTCGTTCCTACGTCCATCGGATTTTAACTAAATGATGGTAAACGTGTTCATTTTCTTTATTTATTTGACAAAACTAGATGAAACGTAAAATCATCAGGCCTTCTATAGTTAAATAATTCTCTTTCAAATATGCGGCCATCTCTATTGGGCAATATTACAACAACAAAATGCGATAAGCTCAAAACAAACAAAATTACAAAAACATAAAATATTTTTTGGGATCAAAAAAAATTAGGGCGTTATATTCAATTCGGCGACCAATGAATGAATAATTTCGTTCCTACGTCTCTCGGATTTTTGCTAAACGATGGTAAACGTGTTCATTTGATTTATTTATTTGTCAAAAATAGATAAAAAGAAAAATCATCAGGCCATCTATAGTTAAATAATTCGCTTTCAAATTAGCTGCCAGCTATTGGGCAATATTACAACAACAAACTATGATAAACGTGTTCATTTGCTTTATTTATTTCACAAAAATAGATAAAACGTAAAATCATCAGGCCAGCTATACTTAAATAATTCGCTTTCAAATATGTTGCCATCTATTGGGCAATATTACAACAACAAACTATGGTAAACGTGTTCATTTGCTTTATTTGTTTCACAAAAATAGATAAAACGTAAAATCATCAGGCCAGCTATACTTAAATAATTCGCTTTCAAATATGCTGCCATCTATTGGGCAATATTACAACAACAAACTATGGTAAACGTGTTCATTTGCTTTATTTATTTCACAAAAATAGATAAAACGTAAAATCATCAGGCCAGCTATACTTAAATAATTCGGTTTCAAATATGCTGCCATCTATTGGGCAATATTACAACAACAAACTATGGTAAACGTGTTCATTTGCTTTATTTATTTGACAAAAATAGATAAAACAATTGTCAGGCCAGCTATACTTAAATAATTCGGTTTCAAATATGCTGCCATCTATTGAGCAGTATTACAACAACAAACTTTGGTAAATGTGTTCATTTGCTTTATTTATTTCACAAAAATAGGTAAAACGTAAAATCATCAGGCCAGCTATACTTAAATAATTTGCTTTCAAATATGCTGCCATCTATTGGGCAATATTACAACAACAAACTATGGTAAACGTGTTTATTTGCTTTATTTATTTCTCAAAAATAGATAAAACGTAAAATCATCAGGCCAGCTATACTTAAATAATTTGCTTTCAAATATGCTGCCATCTATTGGGCAATATTACAACAACAAACTATGGTAAACGTGTTCATTTGCTTTATTTATTTCTCAAAAATAGATAAAACGTAAAATCATCAGGCCAGCTATACTTAAATAATTCACTTTCAAATAGGCTGCCATCTATTGGGCAATATTACAACAACAATCTATGGTAAACGTGTTTATTTGCTTTATTTATTTCACAAAAATAGATAAAATTTAAAATCATCAGGCCAACTATACTTAAATAATTCGGTTTCAAATATGCTGCCATCTATTGGGCAATATTACAACAACAAAATGTGATAAGCTCAAAACAAACAAAATTACAAAAACAGAAAATATTTTTTGGGGTCAAAAAAATAATTAGAGCGTTATTTTCATTTCATTAACCAAAGACGTAGAATATGCATCAAATGAAAAATATTTGATTATCGTTCAATGTTAGTCCAAACTGATAACTCATAAAAGTTAAATACGTTTCAGTTATTCTTTTATGTCATTATAATTATACGACATAAAAGCAACGCCCTAATTTTTAATCGTTTTCATATACATATTTATGATTTGAATCTGAGGTTTTCCTAAATGTTGATTACAAATCATTCACATATATATGTATCTGTTGACTGAAAAACGTTTTAAATACATCAAAGCTTGGCTTAAATTGTAGAGAAACGTCCCTGCCAAATTTCAACAATATGTAAAGTAGTATATAGCAATAAAAGAGTTGTATAACAATACGAACCATTTTGCTATAATTTCGTTATCAAACCTTCATATATGTAATTATATGGTTAGGCAATATAAAGTGGCTGAGTCAATATTCTTATAATCGCTATTTATATGAAACCACAAAATTCATAAGATTTATTCTATAATACTTCCGCGGTTTTGCACACAAATTAGTCTATATACCAAAATATGAATATAAAAATTAATAAAACTCCTTATCACATACAATAAAACAAAACTACATTGAATATGTACCATAATACCCCTGAGGTTTTACCAAATATATAATTAAAATCTACACTAAACATGTAATCCACTTTATGTAAGTACATATCTAGTATGTTCTGCCCACGCTTGGGATGGTACATACACAATAGCAATTTCGTATATAAGGACAAATAAATAAAAAATCGAATAGAATTTGTAAAACGAAACCTTTCAAGTTGCTAAAAATATTTCGATCACCTTCTACGGTATACATAATATAAATGGTGCAAGACGCAGCTACAATTACCCACTCGAAATATATGTACTTACATTTCTTGAAAAATAAAAAAATTAAAAAATTAAAAATTAGGCAACTAGACTTAATTTAAAACAACAACAACAACAATGAAAAAATTTAAGCTTTTGTTGGGCTTTTTAAATATAAATTTTGGTATACATGTGTAAGCACACACACACACATAATACGTATAAGTATGGTGGTATATGGTTTGGATGGTCTTTTGTTGTTGTAAAAATAGAAAAATTATGGTTTCCATGTGACATTAATTTATGTGTGTACTGATTTTCTTTTGTTTTTTTCTTTTACAACAAAAACTATTGTAAAGCAGCTTTTTTGTTGTTTTTGTTGTTGTTATTTTATTATAATTAGATAAAAGGGGTTAATTGATTTTACTGCAAACCACCTCCATCTACTATAATATGTACTATGTACATATGTAAGTATAATGTATGTTTCGGAGAATGGGTGGTGAAAAATGGAATTTAGGGCGAGTGGTATAGTCGTTTTAATTTTAAATATTTTTTTTTTGTATTTTATGAAAAATTAAGTCTAACGTAACAAGCACATACATATGTACATACATAAATATGATAAGCTTTTAGGGTAATTCAATTTAGAAGTATAGTAGAAGAATATATTTGTGGAGTTTGGTTATTGATTTATTGATTGAATGGCAGCATATATGTACATATATAAATTTAATTATTAAGGCTATATATACAAAATACGAGAATTAATTCATTAGGGCAATTTGCAGTATATAGTGCTATGTATTATGTATGGTCGAGCGGAGAAGGGGCGGTACAAGAGTCTAAAATTCTCCTGTCTTCGAAACTGCCTTTTTTCACACGAACAGTAATGGAACAAGAATACCATACGTTTGAAGAAGTCTTAGCTTACGAAACTGAGTGGATTAGAGTGAAAGGCCAGAGAAAAAAAAGGAGATGGAATGATACACCTACTCCCTCTCAACTAAAAGAAACAATTCCTAAAATACTCCAAAACAATCCACAAAAAATAACCTCCCCCAATAGTTATAGATGGAGTTAAAAAATATAATCTACTGTATGATAAAATTAAAACAATAACTTAAACAGATAAGTTTAATACAAAATTGATGAGTGGAGACAACATCAAAATAAACTTAGAAGATGGTGAAACCTACAAAAAAATGACCAAAAAGGTTAAGCGAAGGGGGCAATCTTGGCATTCGTTTGAAAACAAACAAATCAGACCAATTAGGGTAATGGCTACAAATTTGTACTCTACATTTAAACCAGAAAAAATAATTGAGGACCACAAAAGGAAAGGTTTTAATGCAATAGAAGCATCAATTAAGCTAAAATGGAGAAGTAAGGAGCTTCTGAACATGGAGCTTCAGATGTACAGCCTAGATGCGTTCATTGTGGAGAAAACCATCTAGCTAAACATATAAATGTAATAAAGAATTAAACTGTTAGAATAAACAGACCTGAATCACTTAAAGGAGATTTAAGCCGTAAAGTGTTGATAGCCTCTCAAGCAGTTGGCAAAAGCAAAGGGGGTAGTGCTGTTATAATTAGAAATAGTATTAATCACTTCGAGGAATTAAAATATGAAACAGAACAAATACAAGCAACAGCTGACAATATCAAGACCAAAAATAACTATATTAGTGTTATTGGAATTTACTGCCCACCGACATACTGTCTAAAAGAAAAAGATTATCTTGAATTTTTCAGTAAACTAGAGAAAAAATTTAGAACTGGAGGAGATTTTAATACCTAAAAATATCCACTGGGGTTCTAGACTAACAACAACTAAAGGTAAAGAACTCCGCATTACTATCAGAAAATACGGTTGTGAAACCTTATCAAATGGTAAACCGATCTACTGGCCAACTGATCCAAATAAAATACTATGGTCTAACTAATATCTTTATTGTAAAGAATGTATCTGTAAATTACATACATATAGATGAAAATCTTGACTTAAGTTTTGATCACTCCCCAATACTCATGACATTAAGTGAAAGAATCATTCAAAACAAAGCTATCCTAGTTTAGTAAATAAGCACACAAATTGGGAATGCTTTAGACTGTCTTTAGAAAGAAAAATTAACTTAATGGTTCCGCTAAAGAGTGAGGAGCAATAAGAAAAAGAAGTTTACAAGTTCATATGTGACATACAGCAGTCTGCTAGACAAAACCCCACTTAAGTTAAAAAGGGAAACAACTATCCTAGAGAAATTAGAGAGCTCTTGGCAAAAAAAAGAAGGGCAAGGAAATAATTATATGGCAACAAACTAGAGCCCCTCAAGATAAAACTAAGCTAAATAATCTAACTCAGCTACTTAAAAGGGAAATCAAAGATCTAAAAGACGAATCTATCGGTAACTACCTCAGAAAATTATCTAATGATACTAGTGAAATAATGAATCTATGACGCGACCGCAAGAAATAATGCAGATTCCTTTAATCAAAACAGAAGATTAAAAATGAGCCAGACATAACGAAGATAAAGTACGAAATTTTGCTGAATACCTGGAAAAAATATTCGAACCACATGATGACCAATCATTGGAAGCCGAAATAATAACTGGAGAGGTTGTACAGGAAAGTGAAGAAATCCTACGAACAACACCAAAAGAAGTCATGGTATGAGATAAAAACAAATATGAATCCGAAAAAAGCGCTGGGTTACCTTATTACAGCAGAAATTTTAAAAGAACTACCAAGGAAAGCTTTATTCAAGCTCCCAATATTATGAATACCGCCTTTCGTTTGAAATATGTACCCAGCCTGTGGTAAATTGCAGAAGTAATTATGATTCCTAAACCTTGGGAAACCACCACACAAAACTGGATCTTACAGGCCAATATCGTTATTACCAGTTATGTCTTAACTCTTTGAGAAGTTATTAGTAAAAATAATAAATCTGATAATTGAGAGGATTCCAAACCATCAGTTCGGTTTTGACAACCAACACTCAACACTAGATCAAGTACACAGAATAAGTAATATTATTGAAAGAGCATTAGTTTAGAAAAAAGTCTGCTCAACGATATTCTTAGACGTTGCACAGACTTTTGATAAAGTTTGGCAAGAAGGACTTAACTATAAGTTAAGAACTGTACTACCAATATAGAATATACTACAATATTAGAATCATACTTGAAAGATAAATTCTTCAGAGTAAAATTAGGAATACCGCAATGATCTCCCTGTATTAAAATACAACACAGAGGCGATCTTTGCTGATGACCCGGCTATCTTAGCTGTTGGAGATAGAAACGAAGAATTAAATCAGAATTTCCAGTTAACTATTACGCAAATACATAAGTGGACCAAAAGATGGCGAATTAAACTTAACGAAACTAAGTCAGTTCACATCAAATTTACAAACAAACGACTCGAACATATTCCGGTTACAATTAATCAAGAAATAATACCGTATGCCAACACGGCTAAATATCTTGGCATGACACTATAAATGCAAAACTACAACTCTATCAACATACAACAAGCTTCTATTATTTAAACAATTATTAAAACTGATTTGAATTTATGGTATCCAACTTTGGAGTTACACCAAACAGAGCCACGTAGATATCATCCAAAAATTGTAAAACAAAGTATTAAGGAACATCGTTGATATGTTAGAAACAGAGACCTCCATAGGAACCTTAAAGTTGAAACTGTTTCAAAGGAAATTCAAAAAATGCACTGAGACATACTTCATACATACATACTTGGTTTACTTCAATTTATCAGACACTATGAAACACCAGTGGGAAGAAGCTTTAGATTAATACAACATAGTAAATTAAGTTAGAATAAAATTGCTCATTAGTCCAGGGTGGTCATTCTGTGGTGCTATCTCACATTAGGTGATAAAAAACTGTGAGATAATAAATTGTCGTAGCTTACGTGGATGTATTGTGGAGGAATAACGTCACGTCGCTTATTGATGTTGACCACAACATTCTTCCGACTTGCTTTTGCTAGTGGCAAAAAATGTTTACGCGTCATTTATTATTTCAACGTGTCGACAACCCATAGACAACTTCATAAACGACTTAAGTGGTTTTGTGAATTAGTTCTAAACTACGGTGACTAAATTTCTTTAGGAACAATGCAAAATAACGATATAAAGTGTCTTAAAATAGTATAAATATATGGTTTCAGTGTAGAAAGAGCAGCTCATAAAAATCGGAAACCCGGCAGAATTATGATTAAAATACTACAAGATGATCATTAAAATTTATTCGGAGATCTCTGATGGTAACACCATTATCGAATTCAAGTTCGTTTTATATTTTGTTAGAAACTTCATTCAGGTTTCAGATACAAGTTTTGGTAACATTTAATGAATATATTTTGATGTATGACGTGCCCACACGATACCGAAACAATTCATTGCGGCAGTAGTTCAGAACCACGGAACTATAGGTTATTTCTTGACTATGATGGAACTCGAATTGTTGGATATAAATGAGATTTTAAAGGTATGGAAAATGACCAACTTGAACGGGACTAGCCTAATCTTTGACCGATAATAATGAAATTCGACATATTGGATGGAAAACCAACAAAGCTTTATAGGATATAATATTTCATAAGTTTATAACGGGGAGGCGGCTATACCAATTGGTTTTAAATTTGGTTTTAATCAATCATTTAGAAAAGTCAACAATTTAGACGATAATGGGGCACACGGCATTATAGAATATTTTGCTAATTACAAAATATTTCCGAAATTTTCACTTGAATATTTTTATTCAATAAACTGTACAATTGATTTAGTTAAAAAATTTAAATTCTTAAAGTTTACATTTCTGTTATATTTATATACTATATCTGTCACTATACTGTCACTTTTTTGAGGTTATGAACATTTTTCTTGATTCAATATGGCCGACAATCAACCAATCAGCGAGTAGAATTATTTATCGTTTATATATCATCGCCATCAATGTCTATTAGGTTATTGATTTTGATGAAAATCACATAATCATTTTTGAAACGAGTCAAAGGTCACGCAGAGAGACAGACAAACCGGCGATACAGCATTTCTCATACGAATAAGTTTAATTCTGCAATTTAAACTATGTGGCACATTCAGTAACTCCAATCTCCATAGATTGTATAACCTCAGCAAGACCTCTCCATAATTAGGTTATTGTTTGGGATATGAGTGCACCATATGGTACATACGAAAATTTTGAAGAATATGCTCGAACTTTAAGACAATTCAATTGCTTCACAAACACACAAGATATACATACGTTTCCTGACTATTATGAAAGGTGGAACCTACTGAATTTTTTTAATCAGCTGGAATGTATACGACAACCTTGTATTGTGTTAGCATTAATACATTTTCTTTATGCTCTATACACTTTATGGTCCTTATGAAGATTTTTGTTTCTGAAATCTTTGGATGATGCCGATGTTTGGTAAAAACCGGAAACTTGATTACCATAAATTCATATCGGCTGTGTAATTTAATGTGGACTGATTCACTTTTATTGAACAGTCTTATTTGATTGCAACTGCAATCGTGCAGCAAAAGCCACCACAGTGTTTTTCTCTAATGTGTGCGTACTACAATTGGTGTTTACTTTTCAAGTATGACTCAATCATTTTTGAATATAGTTCTTAACTACATATGGTTAAGCAGCACATTCCAAACTTTGGCTTCAGCTGGTCCAAAAATATCGATCAGTAGATTTTTTTTTTACCTCAATAATGCTTTCTTATTTCTTAATAGTATTGATTATTCTGTAGACATCGTCTATATTGTTGAGTGATAACCATACGGATACCGAACTGATGTATGAGTTAATATCAATTGCATTACATATTTGGTCACAAAAATTTAACTGTTTTGAATTTTTTTTTTAAGGCAGTTTTCCAATTCTGCTTCAGGGGAATTCAATACATTTTGCTTTAGCTCTTCTTATTGAGTTTTCGCGCTTGTTTGTCTTGTATATGTTTGCTTCAAATTATGGTATCCAGTTTAAAACGACCAACGTCCCAAAATAATAAAAACGATATTGAGTCTTATATAGAATTAAGATACCGATATATTGTATTAACTGATATAATAACAGCTGAACTGACGGATAATATATGAACACACAAATATATAAGTCGAATTCCCGTAATATAAATAGATAGCTATATGAACGATAAATGTCTGTGCCTGTGCAATTTATATATTTACATATGCGAATGATATCATAAAATCGTTAAAATATTCTAAATAATTCAGTTTTATAGTATTTTGATAACAAAACAAACAACAACGTAAATTCAACTACATATTATAATCAATTGGCTTCCTGTTTCGCGCACATTCATCGCGCTTGTAACTATATACAAATTTGTGTACACAGAAAAAAAAAACTATTTTTAGGTAAACACACAACAATATAACTATATGTAGACGTATATATAGATAGCACAACAAAAATCCTAAACATAGACATTCTATATTTATCTATATGCATATAGTTACGATATATGATATGCATATACCACCAACGACGATCGGCGACTATACGAATTTTCCATTTACGTAAAAACGCAATTTTTTGCATTCAAATTAGCAAATATTCCTATAAAGTGATGGTTGATCGACGTCACGCGCATAGTCTCATTAAAATTCTTGTCACTCAACTTTATTAAAACAAAAATTTATAAAATTTTCACTTTTAACATTTAATTAAAATCAACTTTATGGTTTAATTCCATATTGGCACAACAGTTAAAGCGCATTTTAGATCCATAATCGATATATTGGAGACATCTCGCTTCCAAATAATTTCCAGTTGATACTAGTTATGCGGAAATACAAATATTCGAACTAACCCAAATTGTATTATCACACACACTCACGTTACCAACATTTTCTGGGCGGAGACGTGGTGGTATACAGGCGCGTTGGCATATAAAATTCTTTAAATTTTTAAGTGCCAAAAATCCTTGTTTCTAAGAACATCGAAATAAGATGAAATCATTGAAATGCAGCTAATTGAATTACACTCTTACCGAGATTGAGTTGATTTTTATTTTTTTGTGGTTTCGCCTTAACGATTTGCGATTTGATTTAATTCAATTGTATGCCATTCGTTTCGGTATATAGAGATACGTGTATGTATGTATGTGTTTATTTTTTTCAGTTTGAGCAAAGTTCCGGAAGGTCGATTGCTTACACTTTCAATTATTTTCTAAATAGTTTAACAGTGGCGAATTTTAAATATGGATCCGGATTATGCGGAGTCAACAAAATAGAATCTTGAACTTTGTTCTATATTGCGGATAAACACTCTGGATACAAATGTCTGCAACAATAGCCAGATAGTATCGATCTGCAAAAGGTATTTTTATATAGAATAACACTATATGGGGATTGTCTGCATGGCCATAAATTGAGATTTGATTGTGATTTTAGTGAAAATTTTGAAATGTTTAGTAAAATTTTTATGAATTTTCAGAATTTTTCAAAATTTATCAAATTTTCTAAAAATATTCAAGGCGAATTTCAATAACATTTTTGAACTTTCAGAATTGATGTTTTTACAAAATAATCAGAATTTGACAATTTATTTTTAGAACTTCAGAGAATTATATTAAATCAAAATTCAAAATTTGTTTAGAAAAGATTTGAGAATTACTCATGTACAGTTTTCCATCAGATTTTGTTGTAATTAAATTCAATTCTGCTTCAGACCTAAACCTAAGCTTCTAATTCGTGCAAACTATCGCCCCTCGGTTTCGTTCTGAAATACACGATTTGAAGTCTCATACTCATACAAAATTCTAAGATTGGATTAGGTTTGAAATTTCTCACAAAACTTCGAAAAGTCGGATTTCGTAACTTTTTTTGGGTTCTGCCGAGGAATCGCATAGATTGGTTGTTGTTCTAGACTCTTATTTTGCATTTTTTTTTAAACCAACTCTTTTCAACTTAGCTGCTTCCGTCGAGTGCTATTTGCATTTTTATTTATAAAAATTTAACAACCGGCTATAACTGCCTAAGTGCCTTCCCTACTCACTCGACGAACTTATATTACGGATTTGTCGCTTCGCCGTCACCAGCTTCGGATCACATTCAACACTCAGCTATAGATATTTTTCAGCTGGCGATCTTGATTTGTTGTAAATGCGAATTTAGCGAAAAACCCAATTTATCTTAAACGCTACCCAAGTACTCGATATCGGTAATTTACAATAAAACGTCAGCACATGGAATGTTACGCGAATATTTTTCGTCACACAATTCTAGAACCAATTTTAGTTGCGTTGATGGTCCAAATGTTGTGGTAAAGTATGTAAATATTGTCCCACTTGGATGATATACTCCTGCGGTGCATAACTGTAATCGGGCACCCGACGAATTAATTAATGTTTTATTCAATTCGACATGCTTCAAATGATTTTCCATGGGGGTGAAAATAGACGCCAACATTATATCATAGATCTCCTCCTAGCAAAGTGGTTTAATTAATTCGTGCACCGTACTAAAAATACCACAATTCGAGTTCAGTAAAAAGTAAAAAATAATTTTTGAAAAATGTATTGAGCACGAGAACCAATTGCGCTATGGCACAGTTTTGAGTTATTTCCTCGCATTTCTTTATCGCAATTTCGGCTCATTGAACGGTTTTCCCATTGGAAGAGCTCAAAGCGCGAATACCTTCGGCTACCGTCGAATAATTAAGATTTAGATTGGTCATAACGGCTGTTTCACGATTTGGTTGAACTGAATTTAAAACTTCGGATATTATTAGGATAGGTTCGATATAACCGTTTGCACCAAATACTTGGACACACCATTTGCTTTGCTT
Organism: Tipula unca; assembly: GCA_951394425.1. NCBI lineage: Eukaryota > Metazoa > Arthropoda > Insecta > Diptera > Tipulidae > Tipula > Tipula unca. Next base: position 207,341,333 of record OX596380.1, read on the forward strand.
TGGATAGTGTTCTAATAGTACTTCATAGAAATCACGTAAGAAACGGTTTGAACTCGAATTTTCAGCCAATTCGGTTATTTTGATCCAATGCCGTTCCAAAATATTTCTTTGCACCTGCCGATAGAACTGAGATAATTGAGCAAGACGATCCATGTTCTCAAATAATTTAAATTATTTTTTGGATTGTTCAATATCGGCGAAACTAAAATTTTGCACAACCGATGGACTGGCTAATGCTTCCACTCGATTTTTATAGCCCTCAACTTGTATTTCACGTTCATTTGACCTGGAAGGCCAATTTGGGCGGCCAATGATTTTTGCAAAGAACGCAATTTATCGCATGCTTTTATTAAATCATTTTGTTCCAGAAATTCTTCGAGCTTGGGGGTAAGTCGTCCCCATCCATCTGATTCCTGTAGTCCTTGTTTGGCGACTAGATTTTGAGTGTCTTTTACGACTCGCGGTAAATCCAGTATATATAGGAACTGCTGGCTTGTGTCCTCTACCGCTGAATTTACTTGCTGAACATAAAATTGGAGTTTAGTGACAAATGATTGAACGAACTGTTCCTTATTTTCGTTGCCCGATTCACTATTTAGTAGCGACATGATGTGTTGGATAATTTAACTAGATTTTGTAGAAATTGCTAAAAATGTTCCGTTTTGAAATTCGAGGATTTGGTCTATTAGGAATTTTGAAATAAGATGATATTTTTTTAAAATTCGCATAAATTTCCAACTTAAATTTTAGACCTTTTTTTCAAGTTATAGTTGAGAGACAAAATTGAAATTTTAAGAAATATTTAATATTCTGAATTTCAGGATAGAGCTAAATTTATAGGGCCAAACTGCAACTAGAGTATAGTAATGTTTCCATATTCCAAACGGTCTTTCAATGCAGTGTTGAACATAACGCTTTGTTAAACGATAATTCTTGATTACTTATGGAATTTCTGAAAGGAGTTATCAAATATTTTATACACCCATAACAACCGTCACCAATCAATATATTATCGCCGAGTGGGATTAATTTGGTTTTAATTTGATTCGACTCAAACTAATTGCTTTCAAACTTGAGATAGTTGACGGAAAAACTACGGAGAATTAACTGCATTGGAACATCTGTACAGTTTGATTTTTTTGTCTGTCAAATTAAAATGTTTCTGGAGATGTTAACTTAAACCTCATACTATTCAAACTACCTTCAAATTCGAACCGTGTTTTGTTTTACATATCTTCATAATTGAATTGATCGTATCATTTGTATTCTATTCAAGTAGATAATTTATCCAATTCCATAACCTTTTAAATTCAAGTTAATTTTACTAGAAAATATATGTCAAACTTCCTTCAAATTTGAAATAATATTACATTTTATCTCAATTTTGAAACAAACACATAACCATATACTCTCGTCGAACCCAAATATTTTTTAATATTCAATTTCACTGAAATTTAAAATCAACTTTAATAATAACTGCTCAAACTTCATTCAAATATACCCTGCCAATTCTGCTTTCAATTTTAAATTTGAAAATATTTCTATTAAATTCCACTTAAACCTAAAATTAAAATTTATAATTCTGTATTTGAATTCAAACTATAACAATATTAAATCAAAATTTTAAGGAAATCACCGTTCAAGTTTCATTCAAATTTACATTAATTTTTATCGAAATGTTCTATAATTCTTCTTAAATTAGATAATAACTTCGTTCAATTTTCCACTTTCAAAAAAGCTCAAATACCTATTCAAATTTCATTCAAACTAGTTGTACGTATCAAAGACATAACCTTTGTTCGTTTAAGATGTTCAAAAATCGTTTATCGAGACTATATTCGTTTATTCGTTCATCTTTCAATTTTTTGATTGTTTGAAACTACCTCGATTGGGCAAGTTTGACAAGTTTTGCAGGGCGGCAAACAAGCATTACATTGAATTATATAAATTTATACACTATTGATGTATGGATCGATCCTTTCAACCAACTTGCTTATCAACGCAGACATAGAGATCGGGCTTCCTGGTTCAAGGATAAGACCATACCAATTTATTGTTGAAATCTTTTCTAACTAATTTTTACAAAATTTTTGCAAATAGCTTAATCTAGCTGGTCATTTTGATCTGGTCAAATTTATACGTAATGCGACCCCGGGGTTAAGGGGCCCCATACATTTTTCAGTCATATTCAAAAAAACATGTTTAACAATCAAAAGCTTTCAATGTACTTGTACATATAAGAAACCCAACTCTCAAATCGATGTTTAATTTATGAACAATTACAAATAGTCCGGCCGTGTGTCCGAATGTCACCAATTGTAAATCATAGAAAAGATTTGTCAAGTTTATCTCAAATTTGCCTATAACAACCAAATCTACAAATTTGCAATCAGCATCACAGACGCCCAGTACATTAATTGAAAAAATCCTTTCCGATTTCTGTATACTGGAGATTTAATTGGTATATGGCAACCATATATACAGCCAATGCAGCATGTATTTTTTTTTAATTATAAAAATTTTGAACTATGCCTTATGGCGTTCTACTGTCGTAGCGGGCATTGGGATAATAAACTGCTTTCCTAATTTGGTAAAAGCTTTACAGACATCTTGCACTGTATACAGTTGATTGGCTTATTCCAATTAAGTCTGCAGAAACTATATCTGAAAACAAACAATTTCGTAGTAACGCAGAGCAATCATAACTTTTACCAACATAGGTAAACCTCCATTAATCACATCGACAAACAACGACGCCTGTCATATTAAAATACAACCAATGTCGGTGTTGACAGCGACATTATCGTCAAACTTATTTTAGAATCTATTTCTAATTTCCAAAAACAGGTAACTGGTTTAGTTGGTACTATACTTTTGTCTGTAAATTTTTCTGTCCATATGTCCACAAATTAAAACAAAATCTATGACCCTCTTTGTTCTGTTTACTCAAGCTATATCGCCAAAAGACAAATGTAAACTTGTAACAACTGTTTTAGTCACCGATATCAACGACTATAGTTATAACACCAAACCTATTATTTAGAACTTCACTACCCGATCACACAGGTTTCGAAAATATTCTTTCTTGAATTTCGAAATTTGATATTGACATTTTTTGACCAGATTTTTTAAAACTTCAGAGTATTATATCGATTCAATTTGAGAATTTCTCGAAATTTTTAATGTTCGTAAATTTGTCAAAATTTAAAAAAATTTAAAAATTTCCTACTAAATTTTAATATTCCTAGATTTTGGTTCAAATTAGTTTGATAGAAAAAGGAATGAAATTTTAAGAAATGTTTTTAACATTGTGAATTTCAGGAAATTGGAGGAAAATTCGAAAAATTAAAAAAAAAAATTAATAATTTTGAGAAATTTTAAAAATTCCAAATTTTATAATTTGAAAAATAATATTTCAAGAATTTGAAAAAATTCTAGAGTTAAAAAACTCTAGAATGATCTCAAACTGTATGAGTTCCCAAACAAATTTCCCATTTCAGCCAAATAAAAAAGTAACATTCTGGGCAAATTTTCACAAAGAAACAGAATTTAAAAAATACACTCAAACTGAGTATGCATTTGAGCTAAGGCGTACGACTAGATATACTAGTATATGGTCCAGCTAACCCAAATACCAATACAAAATATGTTTAGCAGTTCAAGGTAAATATCTAATATTGGATTTAGTTTTTGACCAGATTACGTTTTAATTCAATTCAGCTTTGCTTGCCATACGCCAACCAAACCAATTAGGTAGAACTCCACTACCCGATAACATTCCCACTTATCCTTAAGTAAGCGAATGAATTAGATGGTTTTGAAAATTTTCTTTCTTCAATTTCGAAATTTGATATTGACATTTTTTGACCAGATATTTTAAAATTTCAGAGAATTATATCAAAACAAACTTAAAATTTTTTTACAAAAAATTGAGAATTTCTCGAAAGTTTGAGTGTTTGTAAATTTGAATTTTGAAGAAACGTATGGCCTAAAATGAAATATTTATTCCAGCTGCCATGAATACCTAAATTTTTCATAAGAAATTCCTGAACTTCCAAATTCATATAAAGAGTGTCCACATTTAAAAATTCGCTTAAATCACCTACTAAATTATAGTAGAAAAAAGAATGAAATTTTAAGAAATGTTCTAACATTCTGAATTTCAGGAAATTGAACGGAAATTCGGAAAATCCAAATTCACTGTAAAATGAAACTGTTGTTAAATTTTAAAAAATTTTATTTAGTAAATAAAATTAAAATTTTGAGAAATTTTAAAAAATTTTAAATTTTGATATATGTGAAAATAAATAATTTTCCCAGAATTCGACAAAATTGTAGTTAGGTTTGATGAAGAATGTTTTATGTCCCCTCAGCCAAATTTCCCATATTCAGCCATATAAGTACATAATATGGTCCAGCTAAATCAAATACCAACACAAAATGTGTTGGTATTATTCATCCCAATCAAACCTGTTAGGTAGAACTCTGCTATCCGATACGCAAAATTCGTAGCAAAATATACGTTTTGAAGACTTCCAAGTCTGATAATTAAAGAAGATTTCAAAAACTGAGAGGATATTAAATAAATAAAAAAAAAATAAAAATCAGGGCCCAAATAGTAGGCTTGATATTAAACTCATAGTTTAAATATGACAGAATTCATAACGTATGCCGATTTAGAAATTATCAAAATTCCCAGAATGGAAATTTAAAAAATTTGCTCAAATTGAATGAAAATTTTTTTTAAACGCTAAGTGACGTATGGTCAACATGTTTTTTAACCTTACTCTATCCCATAACGACTAATAATTGATTTTCAAGTTCAGGCCATAGTTATTTTCATCTATAAAGTTACACAAAACATCTGTGGGCGCAATATTTAAGGGGATATTCTCCATCTATCATACGCCATTTTCAGAATATATATATACATAGGTATCGACCGACACAAAATTATTGACACAAATTCGCAATTCTTACAAACAGAAAATAAAATAAAAATCGTCTTTGTGTTGTAATTTAAACTTGAAAAAATCAAATAAGAAAACCAAACAAATACAAAAAAAAAAAAATTGGCCGATCGCATTTTATATTGACATTGGGTCGATGAGAGAATAAAAATTTCAAATTTTAGAGAGAAAATCTTAACATAAATGTACTCGTTCGTGTACGTACGTACATATGTATAATAAATAGTATAACGTACACATAAATTACTCCTACCTAACCTAACGTGATCATTGTTGATCATGATATTTATAGTTCGCGCATACATATACGCACTCATAATTTACGATCGCGTAATTTATGAGTCGTTGTTGTTTTATTTGGTTGAACATTTCCCCCAATTATGATCTTAAAGACGGTTTTTTTTTCTAACTTGAGTGATTTCAAGGTTGTTTTTGTTTATTTTCATTTTTTTTTTAATGTAGCGATCGCATTATCCGAATTCCGAATGTGTTTATTCTCTATATATACAGACTATTAAATTATATTGACTCGAGAGATCAAGTTATCGTTTTTATATCTATATGTATAAGATCTATGTGTAATATGTATATATACAAACGATCCAATTTTTTTTTTTAGTGAGTGAAACTTGATCGAGTTATGTCAAAATGTGTATATGTATGTATGTATATAGTTTGTTGTAAACACGATCGTAGAATTTTATTTTATTTTTCATATGATGCGTCCACCTCTGACGACAGTATTTTTTTGTTTTAAAAATAATTCTTTCGAAAATTTATGTTGGCGCGGGAAACAATAAATACTCGAATAAACAGTTATGTGTATTTTATGGGTTTTTTCTTAAGATGATCGTGTTGAACATATGTCCCCAACTCGTTTTCGAAAATTGTCTACAAAATTAATATTTGTCTTTTTTGTGTACTATGAGTATATACAATAAAATCTCCGCGCAATACGACAATGTCATTATGAGGTCGAGGAATCTGTTAAGTAATAGCGGTTTTCATGGCTGCATGTATCATATGATCATTTCTAATTGTTTTTTTAAATTACACATGTTGCATATGTGTTTAACTTGTTTCCAATTTGTTTTTGTTTTCTCGCTGGGATAACTGGTTATTCGGAAAAAAATTAACTTGCGTGTTTGATACATCAATAATCAGAGAATTTCGTTTAGTATTGTGTTCAGTAGCTGGCTATAAATAAATCGACATATTCGGATATTTTACACCTTGCCGAAATTCTTGTGAATATATAATAAATATTTATCTGAATAATGCGATCGACATCGTTAGGTTAGCGCTTCTATTTATATGTGAGTTGCTCAATGTTAAATTTGTATATCCTAATCAAACGTAAATAGCAATTCTGTCTATTTTTAGTGTTCATCAACAAATTTTTCATTTATTCTTTTCAAATATTTATTAATTGTTCAAATTATGGACGGTATTGTCAAAATCTCAATTCCAGAATTTAAATGAAGTCTCTGTTAAAATGTTAAGTTGAATTATTTTGAAACTCTGAGTTTAGGAAATCCTATTTTGATAAAAGCTTTTTACCTGGACTTCCTATAGCAAGTAAACGCACAGTTTTGTACCATTCCTGAAGAAATAAAATGGAGCCTAAATGTTTTTATTTCTACTTGAGCAAGCAAACACTTTAAAATATTCTTGCATTGTAATTCAATTCAATTTTGCCAAACCTGTTAGGTAGAACTCCACTAACCGATACGTAATGATATTTCCTCAAATTTCATACCAAAATATACGTGAAGGCTCCTGAGTCTGACAATACAATAAAATTATGAAATGTGTTTGCGAAATTCCAAATTATATCAAATCAAAATTAAAAAATGTTTACAAAAAAATTGAGAATTTCTCGAAAGTTTTATTGTTCGTAAATTTTCCCAAATTTAAAAATTCGCATAATTTTCCTACTAAAATTTTAATTTTTCTAAATTTTTGTTCAAATTATAGTTTGATAGAAAAAACCCGAAGTTTTAATAAACTAATATTCTGAATTTCACAAAATTGGCCGGAAATTCCGAAAATTCCAAAATCACTGTGAAATGAAACTATTATTAAATTTTAAAACAAACATTTTTAGTTGTAAAAAAATTACGAATTTTGAAAATTTTTTTAAATTCCAAATTTTGATTTAATGTGAAAATAATTAATTTGCCAAGAATTCGACAAAATGTTAGTTAGGTTTGATGTGTCAAAAAATTAAATATTTAAGATGATAGAACTAAGAATGTTCTATTCCACCCAGCCAAAACTCCCATATTCAGCCATATGAAACGTACGAGTACATAATATGGTCCAGTTAAATCAAATATCACCACAAAATGTGTTGGAATTATTCACCCCAATCAAACCTGTTAGGTAGAACTCCGCTGCCCGATACGCAAATCATCATTCCTCAGTTTTCGTACCAAAATACACGTTTTGAAGGCTCCTGAGTCTGATAATACTAGATTTCAAAGATTAAAGGGGATATTAATAAAATAAAAATCAGGGCCCAAATAAAAAAAATTTAAAAACCAAAAAAAAAAATATAAGAAAATTTGTGCACTTCTCGAGAGTTTTAATAAACTGTTGGAGCATTCGACAAAATACTAGAATTTGGGTAAGCTTGATATTAAACTCATAGCTTAAATATGATAGAATTCTGAATGTATGACGAAAACTTGGCAATTTTCAAAATTTACAAAATTGAAAATTTAAAAATTTGCTCAAATTGAATGAAATTTTTTTTAAACGCGAAGTGACGTATGGTCAACATGTTAAAAAACCTTACACTATCCCATAGCAGCATATTAATTTTCTAAGAAGTTCAGAATGTGAGTAACATCATTAGCGGGCGCTATAAAAATTAGATTTACTTACTGAGCCAAATTTGATTTGAATTTGAAATGTAATTATTGAATATAACGTAAACGATCAAATTCAATGGATGTCAACTAATTATTTTTTCATACTAAACAAATAGCCAAACTCTACGAGTAATGTCGGTTTCAAAATTATTGGATTATATTTTAGTTTGAATGTAATTTGAAAGCATAAATTCAATTATTGCCATTTTAACTAGATTTAGACTATTTTAAAAGCAGATCAAGACAAGTTATCTGGCGAATGATTTTATTTTAAATAAGGTTATATCCAATTTGAACAAGTTTGATGGGAATTTGATACGAAATGTATATCTCCCAATTCAATAAACATAGATTATATTTATTACATTAAAATTCAAACCACACAAAAAAAAATTGAATCGATAGTTAATAGTTGAGTCAGTTTTGACAGAAATTGTGAAGGAATAAACCTTTCAATAAAATTTGAAACAAACCATTGAATATAACGAAAAAGATCTTATTTAATGAATACTCTCAATTTCGGTTCAAAATTTATTGGCATTTGAACTTGATTTAAATTATTTTAAGACATATTACCCTTTGCTTATAGTCATTTTGAAATATAATTAAATCAAGTTTGAATAAATTTGATGGGAATCTGAAAAGAAAATTGTCTTTCCTAATCCAATATATTAATGTGTAAAAATTCAAATCATTTAAACAAAAAATTATGTTCATTTTGAAAAGAATTTAAATTTTAAATTTCGCTACAAATTTCAGAAATACATAATTAATGTTCGATTTGAATTGAGCCTTCTCTAATTTAAAATTTGAATTTTATAAAAAGGTACTCCAACGGATTTTTCCAATCAAGAAAAAATCGCATACCCAGACATATGAGTTGAGCGCCATTCAATTTAAGAGCTGGTTTACTTAAAATTTGGTTTGAAAGCTCGAATTCAATAACAGTCATTTGATTTAAATTTGAATTATTTAGAAAAGATCGCCAAAATGATTAATTTTGTACGTGTATGTTCGACATAAACTTGAATATATTTTTATTAAGTTTGATGAAAATTTGAAAGGATAAAATGGTTTACTACTTAAAAATATTTGTATCCATTCGAATAAAAATTAAACGATGATAAAATTCAATTTTCGTAATTAATTTTGATGAGAATTTGAATCAAAATTGACTACAATTTGAATCAGTTCAAATCAAATTTTACATTCAAGCCGGAAATCACCAGTTAAGAAAATAAACATTTGTTTGGTGAAATCTTTTTCTTAAATGATTTGGGACCGGAGCCAATAGGAAGGGCTAGCACAGTGTGTGTACCATTCCCGAATAAAGAAATGGGGCCTAAAGTTTCTTGCTTTTATCTTATATAGTATGTATGCGGATAAAAACCTATTTAACCTGGTCTAGCAAACACCTTCAAATCAAATATTTCAATCCTATAATTTTGAACCGAAATTGATAGCATTTATTAAATTAGATCGTTTTCGTTATATTCAATAGTTTGTGTTTCAAATTTAAATCAAATTTTATTCAAAGGTTTATTCCGTCAAATTTTCTGTCAAACCTGCTCAACTATTAACTTTTCAATTCTCATTTTACGAGGGCAGAGTGAGAAGCCTGGTAAAATTGCACTAGAGGGTGCCACAATCGCAAATCCCAGATGTCATATGTGTTAATACCATCTGTCACTAGACCAAATTAAAATTTTCAGACAGATAAAATTTTGCGTAGAAAACCATTACGTTTTCGTAGAAAACCATTACGCAAACCAAAACAAAGCATGATAAATATTATGGGGACTCTTCACCATCGATTAAAATGATTCACAAGTGGTTTACTGATTTTCGTTGTGAACGTTCAAGACGCCCAAATGAAGTCACCACACCAAAGATGGTTGACAAAATCCATGATACGGTATTGCAAGACCGCAGAGTAAATGTGCGCGAGATAGCTGAGATAGTAAGCATTTCAAAACATTTGAATATTGTAATTATGGATTTTGTATTGTAAATATGGATTTTTATTGGTGAATCTGTGCCGAAGAAGGCTAAGGCGGATTTATCGGCCACAATTTTTTAGGATGCGCAAAAACCACATTTTTTTATGTGGATTGAATTTTGGATTAGGAAGGGCAATTTTATTTTCAGATTCCCATCAAATTTATTCAAACTCGATTCAATTATATTTCAAAATGACTCTAAGCAATGGGCAATTCGTCTTAAAATAATTTAAATCAAGTTCAAATGCCAATAATTCAATTTGACATTTCAAATCAAATATTTCAAACCTATGATTTTGAACCGAAATTGATACAATTTTTTTTCATTTCAATCCTCATTATATTCAAATAGTTTTAAATTTATTGAACATTTCAGTGGTTCGAATTTTAATGTAATAAATATAAGCTTTGTATATTGAATAAGGAGATATAAATTTCGTATCAAATTCCCATCAAACTTGTTCAAATTGGATATAACCTTATTTAAAAAAAAAATTCTCAAGATAATTTGTCTTGATCTGCTTTTAAAATACTCTAAATCTAGTTGAAATGGCAATAATTGAATTTAAGCTTTCAAATTATATTCAAACTAAATTATAATCCAATAATTTTGAAACCGACATTACTCGTAGAGTTTGGCTATTTGTTTAATATGAAAAAATAATTAATTGGCATCCATCAAATTTGATCGTTAACGTTATATTCAATAATTTCGTTTCAAATTCTAATCAAACTTGACTCAGTATGTAAATCTAATTTTGATATTTTAAAATAATAGTCCGTTATACTTTTGTTGGTGGTCTGGTGAGAAGCTGTCTGGGGGAATCAAGTTGGCACTTGTTGCCAGCTCCGTATCTTGCAGCTTCCACAAGTGTGCGTGTTACCTCCCCGTGGTGACCACCGGGCAACTATTACACCATGTGGTGTACTAGGCGAAAACACGGCGCTAAATAACTGGGCCGGGTTAAGGTGTTAATCGTACCGTGCTAATAACCGGCCAGGCTGGGGGCCCAGTCTAAAAACTAGCCCAGTCTCTAACGGTGTATCCGGATACTTGGCGCCCTCCGGATCATGTAGCCTTACCTGTGTATTGTAGATCTCTGCACAGGTGGACCTCCTTTCTCCGCTACTCATGGGATCTATTATGGAAGATCCAGATAAAAAACAAGAAGAGACCGGTGCTCTTAAAAAACCGGAATCTAGTACTGCGGAGACATCGGCCTTTAGGCCCGGTCTCCAACGTGCAATTAGGGGCATAAGACCGAATGAGGCTGGCCCCTCGAAACCAAAGGGCAAAGGCACGAATGCTGGCCCTCCATCAGTGTCAAACTATCAGACCAGGAAGAGAGCCTGGCGCATGATCTCTCATCTGATGATGAACCGCCTACGGAGGCTAAAAAGAAACGGGTTCCGGACAATGTTACCAGGCCCTTCAACGAGGTGCTAAAGGATCACCTGATCATGGCAGTCGTTGACAGGGCACAAGAAGATGGGAGCATTACGACCCTTAATTGGAGGAAGGTGGAGAAGGCCTTAGCCGCCATCTTCCTAAAAATCATGAGGGAGAACCCAGGACCTGCTCCGTCCTGCCGAGACGGAGGGTGGCACCGGGGTCACGTAAAACTGACTGCCTGTGCCGATGAGAGGTCTGTGACCCTCTATAAAAAGGCGATCGGCAGCCTGGGGGAAGTCTGGCCGGGGGCCAAACTAGCAGTGGTGACTAGGGAAGAAATTCCCTGCAGGCCAAGGGCACGAGCCTGGATTCCTGCGGAGCCGGGAGATCCTAGGGAGATCCTGGAAATGTTGAAAATCAGCAATCCGGATCTGCCAACGGCCACCTGGAAGATTGCCAGGTTAGATGAGGTAAAGGCGGAAACAGATCACAGATCGGCCGTCATAATCATCGACAGAGAATCCGTGGGTGCTTTGGCAAAATCTGGAGGCCTGGTCAGCTATGGATTTGGAGCGATTACGCTCAAAATCTATAAGCGCGATGAGGCTGACAGACCTGGGGCAACTGCAGCAGGTGGGGAAGCCACTAGTGGTGTCCCGCCTATTGCTGGTGACCCAGATGTCTAAAGCATCCCGGAAGACGCTCAGGAGACACTATCCCTGGACTCGGAGATATCGAGATCATTGGGACTACGCTGTGCGCTCCTACCGGACGAATCGACGTCAGAAGATTCTGATTCAACAGTGGTGGAGGTAAGCAATATCTAATGCTTAAGATCCTTCAGATCAACCTCCATCACTCTAAAGGCCCTCCTGCTCAAAATGGAATCTTAGTCCATTGATGTTGTTCTGGTTCAGGAACCTTGGGTCAATGGTGACCGGGTGCTGGGCCTCAGAACTTCCAAATATAAAATACTACATGCGAAGAATGAAGGTAAGATACGTTCCTGCATTCTCGCTAGAAATAATCTGAATATTTTTATACTACTTAATTACAGCAACGCTGATGTAGTGGTGGCTAGCATCGAGATGGATGGGCAAAATCTCTGGCTAATATCGGCCTACCTACCGTACGAGGAGGAAAACATACCACCAGGTAGGTTGATTAGTGCAATAATGGAGGCTCAAAAACGAAAAGTAGGAGTCATCATGGGCAGTGATGCTAATGCGCATCACTCAATCTGGGGAAGTACAAATATCAACAGGCGAGGTGAGTTACTCCTTGATTTTATTTTAAGTACTAACCTAAATATATGTAATATCGGGTGCAAGCCAACCTTTATTACTAAAAATAGACAAGAAGTGCTGAATATCACACTTGTCTCGGATTTTATTAAGGAGGGGGTATTGAACTGGAAAGTGTCCGAAGACCATTCCTTTTCTGACCATTGTTATCTCCAGTACGAAGTGGATACAAAACCCACTAGCAAACCACCCTTCAGGAATAGGAGGAAAACTGATTGGGATTGTTTCAGAACCATTCTGGGTAACTTATTACCGGTATCAGTTCCAAAACCTCCTGCATCTACACAGGAGCTTGATGCTCTAGAAGCCAAGCTATCTGATGCTTTTAACAAGGCCATGTTAGGTGCATGTCCTATCAGTAGACCCTTGGGTAAATCTCGGCCACCCTGGTGGTCGAAGGAACTCCAAGGTACTCGTATGAAATGCAGGAGACTGTTCAAGAAAGCGAAGAACACAAATGCTGCTGCAGACTGGGACTGTTACAAGGAAGTCCTCAAAACTTATAAGTACGAGCTGAGAGCAGCCAAAACGAGGGCTTGGAAACTCTACTGTGGCAATATACAGGAGTCCTCGGAGGCGGCCAGGCTACGCAAAGTACTTTGTTCTAGTCCTTCCATCCCGAGTTATCTACAACGACCGCATGGACTACATGTAGTGAGGAATCCCTGGAGCTATTACTAGAAACGCACTTCCCGGAGTGCTCGGTACTAGCTCCGGAGGGACCCATGATAAATAGGGGTGTAAACTCCGTAAGCCATATAGTAAGCAGGCGGAATATCCTAGGGGCAATAAACAGCTTTAAGCCATACAAGTCGGCAGGGCCTGATGGCATTATCCCTGCGGATATCCAGCGAACTATTGACTTAACCCTGCCCTGGCTGGAAGTTATCTTCAAAGGCAGCCTGGAACTCTGTCACATTCCTAGGAAGTGGACTGAAATAAAAGTAATATTTATACCTAAGGCGGGAAAAATCTCTCACTGCTATCCCAAAGACTTTAGGCCTATAAGTTTATCTTCTTTTCTGTTGAAAACACTGGAAAGACTAATAGAGGCTCACATTAGAGGCTCAATCAAGCCGAATCTCAACACGCATACCGTAAGGGACGATCGGTGGAAATACCTCTCCACTCCCTTATTGGCCCGATTGAGAAATCACTTGAATATAAAGAATATTCAATGGTAACCTTCTTGGATATAGAGGGGGCCTTTAGCAACGTCAGACCGGGGGCAATCACTGGGGCCCTTGCGTGTCTGGGGGTAGACGGGTCACTCAGAGGCTGGATAGATCATATGCTTAGAGGCAGGATCGTGACAGCTTATCTCGGTGGGACGTCTGCCGCCAGATACGTGAGCAGAGGGACACCTCAAGGTGGGGTTTTATCCCACCTTCTTTGGAACCTGGTCATAAATGACCTGTTACTAAACCTGGAAGGGCAAGGCTTCAAGGTGGTTGCTTACGCGGATGACGTTGCTATTGCGGTCTTCGGTAAATATCCTAGTACGCTGAGTGAGCGCATGCAGTGAGCGCATGCAGTGAGCGCTTGGCTACCTCTCTGAGTGGGCACGCGGCTGCGGACTGAATGCAAACCCACAGAAAACAGAGCTGGTCCTCTTTACCAGGAAGCACAAGCTTCCTCAGTGTGACCCGCCAACATTAAATGGTACTCGCTTGATCTTTACGGATAGAGCAAAATACCTCGGACTTCTTTTGGATAGCAAGCTAAGCTGGAAACCAAACATCGTAGAGAGAGTAAAGAAAGCTACTATAGCGCTCTACTCCTGCAAAAATGCCATTGGAAAGAGATGGGGTATGGAGCCCCACATAGTACACTGGCTCTACGTTTCAGTGGTCAAACCTATACTGCTGTATGGGGTTGTCGTCTGGTGGCCAGCGTTAAAAATTATGGCCAACCTTAAACTATTGATGAAAGTCCAAAGAACGGCCTGCTTGTGTATAAATGAGGCTCTCAGGAGCACACCTACTCAAGCTCTGGAGATTCTCTTTCATCTTACTCCATTGGATATTGCGGCCGAGCAGCTTGCATCTTGCACAGCCATTCGGCTCAAATCCATATCTATGTGGACCTGTAACAATGCAGGGCACTCGTCTATCCTATGCAACAGGGGTATTCCGGAAGCTACCGACTACGCTATTCCCTTGCCATCTGATGAGGTGAGATTCCAAACTGAGTTTCCCACCAGAGAGGACTGGGTGAACGAAACGGTTATGGACAATGAGGCGCTAAGCTTCTTGACGGATGGCTCAAAAAGGGATAGAGGGGTTGGCTGCGGGGTATTCTGTGAGGCACTAGGGGTTAACCACTCTTTTCGTCTTCCCGACTTTTGCAGCGTTTTTCAAGCTGAACTGATCGCGATAATGGAAGTCATGGACTGGTTGAAGTATAATGTAATATCTACGAGGGATATTCGCATTTTTACGGACAGCATGGCTGCTATTAAAACACTACAATCATACTCCCTGACGTCGAAAGTAGCCCAGAACTGTCTGGCATCTTTAAATGAGATGGCTGATCAGTTCAACATCCGCTTGACGTGGGTGCCAGGGCATTTCAATATCGCAGGGAATGTAAAGGCAGATGAGTTGGCCCGCAAGGGTACAGCACGCCAAATAACCCAAAGCAGGCGGGATATAAAGATACCGCTTGATTCATGTAAACTGTTGCTTCTGGAAGAAGCTATAAAAGAAACGAACGTCAGATGGTCTAACGCCAGTTCGTGTGTAATAACCAGGCAGATCTGGCCTGGTCTTGACCAGTCTAGATCAGACCAACTGATATCGTTTCGACGACACCATATTGGTATGGTCGTGGGAGCTATAACGGGACATTGTCTCATTGGGATACATGCGCGCAGACTGGGTGTCCCAGCCCACGATTTCTGCCGCAGCTGTGGTGATGAGGAGGAGGAGGAAAATGTGCTCCATCTGCTCTGCACCTGTCCTGGTCTAGCGTACAGCAGAACAAAATTTATGGGGACTTCCCCTTTGAACGACCTCACGGATCTTAGTAAGATCGGGATCCGGGACTTTAAACGCTTCTTGGTAAGCTCACGATGGTTCAGCGAGTGAAGAGGAGAAAACTCGAATGTGGTACAGCTACGGACCAATTTTGTGTCTATGCTAGTCCTTTAGGACGGCCACCCTTACCTAACCTAACCTATACTTTTGTACAATTTAAAATTTAAAATTGTGTTACTCACATTTGATTCAAGTTCTATTCAAATTCATTTGTAAAAAAAATGTAATTTGATTCTGCCATGTTCTTGATAAAAATTAGAAGGGATAAATTGGTTTAATACTTCAATAGATAAGTGTCCATTGTAATAAAAATTACACGACGATAAAGGCAACTTCCGCAATTAATTTTGATGCGAATTTGAATCAAAATTGACTGCAATTTGAATGAGTATATAACGAAAAATTTTAGAGAAAAAAATCTATCGATCACCAAAATACGTTCATTTTGTGTATAAAGCGAATTTTACATTCAAACCGGAAATCACCAGTTAAGAAAATAAATTCGATATGGTGTGTGAAGGGCAAACCGCACGATATACACATATGTTTGTATGTGACAGCCTCAGTTAAACTCGATTGTCGAGTCCAACACACATAATTGAAATTCAAACATTTTCATTGTTGTTGTACATTTTTTTTTTTTGGCAGTGCTGCCAAGAAATAAAATTGTACATTAATCTTTGGATACTATGTATATAGAAAGAAAGAGTCAAGACTTCATTTTTTTTACTCGATTGTTGAAATTTGATTTATTGATTTCGTGTGCGCTGGGCGAATATGTGAATCATTTATTATATGTTTTGTATATAAACATATGTACGTATGGCACTGCCGGTGATTATCGTTGTACACGATGCACGTGTAATATATATATAGGTAGAAGACTTTAAATTAGCGCACCTACATAGTATTAAGAATCCAAACAAATAAAATTAAAAAACACATCAAACAGCTCATCTCATATAATATGTAGTCTCTATCACACTGTCTGTGTATACCGCGGCGCGTTTATGTTGATAAATTAATTTTTTTTAATTTGTTGACATATACTAATCGTGTTTGGCTGATGAGCGAATTGAAAACGAAAGTATATATCTCGAATGCGACATTAAAGTGTTTTTAATTTATAGTTTGTGTAATTAAATTTAACTATGTGCCATTTAATTAATAATTTTTGGTAATAAAATTATGACAGATCCAAATATCATAGAAGCCTGGACTCAAACTATATTTGTATGGCAACTAATGTGCTATACAAAATCGAAAATGTTCGCTTGACAATGTCATTGCGAGGTCGAGGTATCGGTTTGATGGTTTTTATTGTTTCCCGTAACGCATAAGATATTTTTATTGATTTGTTTCTTGTCATGGCCATTGCATATGAGAATTTCTAACTGGTTTTGGAAATTTATTCTGGAATAACCAGTTGTATATGTGTTTTTCGAGCAATCAAATTATTTTTTAAATTAAATTTTTCGAGTGTGATTCGTGCGCATTTACGTATATACAATACAAAATGGAAATTAATTGAAATTATGCAAATGTCACATTAAGTTGAAGGCTGTAGCTAGATTGTTTATAATTTTGTCAAAGCTTCGAAATTTTATATAAAATTCTGAAAATTGTGTAGAGTTTAATTTGAGGAGTTCGGTTTGGCTCAGTAGGTTCTAATTCAGAAATTGGATAAATTTTGAAATCTCAATAATTTTTAGGTTTAACATATTGTAAAACGTAGAATTAAAAATTATTTTTTCATAATATATTTCAAAAAAATTGAAAAATTCTTTGTAATTTTCTAAATCTGTGAGATTTTTTCTCAAATTCTGAAAATTTTATCAGACTGTTAAAGGAACTATAGCTAGATAGGTTCTTAATTATTCAGAAGGATATACGTTTGTTCTTTAAATTTCGGGAATTTTCTAAAATTCTAAATATTCTAGTATTTAAATTTTTCCAAAATATGAAAATATGAATTTTTAACTATTTTGCGAGATTTGTAAAATTCAGAAATCAATTTTTTGAAAATTGTACAGGACTAGTCTCTTCTATTGGATTTTAAAAACCAAATTTTAAAGTTTTATCGAAATTATTTTAACTTTTCAGTTTTCAAATAATATCTAGCACAGTTTGAGGTAAATCTGAATTATATCGGAATCCTGAAATTCGATTTAATTTAATTCTGAACTGCAAAATTTAATTTTTTGTCAGATTACGAAAATTTTTTTTAACAATTTTGTAAATTTAGACTCAAATTTTGACAATTAATTAGTATTTATACTTTTAATTTAGACAGTTCTAGAACTCGATACAAAACATGAAATAAATAATTCTAACTAGTGATAATTTTGATCAAATTCTAAAAATTGTATAAAATAAATTAAAATTCTGAAATTTTTGTGAAAATTGAACATATTCTGAAGGTACGTTATAATTTTTGAAGATTTAATTCCAATATTAAATTACTACCTTTTATTAAACTTTAAGGAACTCTGGAAAATTTTAAAATTTTTAAATTTTATCAAAATAATTTTGACTTTATTTCGTAATTTTTTATTTATATAATAAATTTTAAATTTCAAGCAAGTTACATTACAATTTAGAACATTTTTTAAGCTTTGAAAGCTTCGTATAAACTGATTAAAAAATCTCTTAAGAATAGCTGGGAAATTTTCAAAATTAGAACCGTGAATGAAAAAATTCAGATCATATCTGCTTTTGATCGAAAACCATCAGACAACAAAAATGAAAACAGACCTGTTGATTGTCAAGAATTGTCCACACTATCAGAGGCCGATTAGAAAATTAAATCTTTACCAATTTTTATCGCCTGATTACCGAATTGAAAGCTCAAATGAACTGCAGAAGTAGGACTGTATGTAAATATTTATTTAAAGGTCTAGATTTCAGAATGTCCCGTGTGCTGGTGTGTCTTTTTAATAAAATTTTAATTTATTCCGAAATTTCATCGTAAAATTTAGATTTCTACCATTGTCTGAAGTATAATAGCAAATTGAAGTTTAATGTAAATCTTTTCAAATAAATTCTCAAATTTTATCAAATCGGTTAAGGTGAGCGATCGATTGCCATCTTTTTAAAAAAATGTTTGTTTTGTTAAATTACAAAATTTTTTTGTCAAGTATAGAAATTTCCTCAAATTTCGAAAATTTTCATTTAACAAATAACCAAATTGTTTAGTTTGAATCAATTATGAATTTTGAATAAATATTTCGGAATTTCTAAATGTTGATTAAACTATAAATTAGATTAAAATTGATGTTTATAATGTTGAAAGTCTGAGTTCCATAATATTTCACAAATTCCGATTTTCATCACTCTCAAATTCTCAACTTAATATAAGACAAAAAAGATTCACTTCTATTATCTGCCGAGAATTTCTAATCATTCCAACAGTTCGATTAAATAAAACGGGATGTCATCGGAATTCCTTAGTTTCTCCAGTTAATCAAATTTGGAATTTAATAAAATGTTCCCATTATTTAAATCTCGTGGGAGTTGCTAGGCTCACAGTGGGCGGCTTCTTGGTCAGCGTTTGGCCTCCAAGTTAGGAGCGGCTGTTATTGATACCTGGTAGTAGGTTTCAAATGCTAGGCTAAGGCTACTCGACAAAAAACCAGCATGGATAATAAAGAAGGAGAGAAACTTACGGTGCAGGGATCCGGAACCCGACATGGCGAAGTGTGGACGCGGGCTCCCAGTCGTCGATATCCAGCGACCGCATTGATTTGTCAAAGTCAAACAATGAAAACCCCTTTGAACGTAGCTCCAGTTAGTAGCTATAAAAAGGAAAACGAAGAACTTCGTAAACAATTAAGTAAAATGGAAAGGACCACATCTCAACTTAGTATAAAGTAGTTAAGTATTAACATACTTAAGAATGAAAATGGAAAACTGAAACAAGCACTTCAAGCCAACGAAATACAGGACCAACCTACACCAGAATTCTTCACTGATGAAAATGACGGAACAGACTGGATCCTTAAAAAAACAGAAAGAAGCGACCTCCTAAAAAAAGAAAAGTTGAATCTTCGCCAGAAACTGCAGCTTCTCCAATCCCCAAAATCAAATGACATGGTTAAAATCAACAAGAGGCTGAGATAACCAAACCCAAGGATAAGGCTCCGCCTCCAATCAATATAATGGGAATATGGCACTATATGGTACACTTATGAAAACAAAAATAACCGAACAAAAGTGATGGCTAGAGGTTTTTCTCCTACCTGTAAAATAGAGGATCAAGGGGTCAAAATTAACAACAGAGGACTCCCATTATTCATGCTTATTTTTAATAATAAAGAAAAGTAGAAAACATCTTTACCAAAAGCTATTCTCAATATGAGGGTTAGAATTGAAGCATTAAGAAAGACCACTGGTTTAATACCCTAATGTAGAAAATGCCAAGGCTTTAACCATACCCAGAAATATTGTAGCAGAGAGCCTAGATGTGTAAAATGCTCCTGAAGACATTGAGCACAAACGTGCCAACTGGGGAAAAACACCACCCCTAAATGTGAGAACTGCAAAGGAGATCATCCCGCAAACTACAGGTGAGATAGCTAAAGAACTGCAAAAACTGAGGGATAGAGCATCTCAGTTTAACCAAAACCGTGAAATATTCAACAGAATACCACCAAAAAACTCAACGAAACCTAACCAACAATCCTTTGTAGCAGTGGGCCCAAAGACATACTCGCAGATTGGCCGGCAGCATCAGGAGACATTCCATACGAAGGAAAATCAAGAAGCTCCAATTCTTGACAAAATACTTAGAAGTATAGCAGCTTTAAACATGGGCATAGCTAAACCTGAAAGAAGCATATAGAAGCCGTACATAAACAACTAAATAAGCAAGAAGCAGGGAATGAATTCACTTCTATGATGTAAAAAATCATTAAGAATTACCAACTATGTCTATCCTTTCTATCTCAGTAGCCCATTTGCATTCCAAATGGGCTAGTGAGATAGAAAAGATAGACATATGCCTAATATCAGAATCCCACTTTACAGAAATGTCATTCGCAATAATTCATGAAAAAACATATTCAACCGTGCAAAGAAACATGAACAGCGACTCGGTCAACATTAAAATGCAGATATTGGCCTTACGCTGACTTTTACATTTATAATTGATAATTGGACTATATGAGCCACCGCAATTCCAAGAATTTGTGTAATATCATAAAATGTACATACATACATAAATAAAATAAATTTGTCAGCTCGGAACGTCACACATACCTGGAAATAAATAAAAATTGTAAATTAGTAAAACAAATATTTAGAATTTTGCTTTATGAATACCTTAAATTGTTTAAGCTTATCATATTCAACTATACAGATTTGTTGCCCAATCATGGCCATGCGCCCATATGTTATAACATGACACGTGTAACATACATATGTATACTACAAAATTATCAACTTTTCGATGTCGAAAAACATATATACGAGTACATATATAGATTTTTAGATACGAATTTTGTGCGATAACATAAAATGTTAATTTTGTAATGTTTTTTTTGTTCTGAAAACGACATGAACATGAAAATCATAAACGATCTATGTACATATGTATATAGAGAAAATAACATAAACACAGCAAGAACATATAAAATGTAAATCGCAGACACTGAAACACCCATCATAAATAATTATGGGCAGTAAAAAGTAATTTTCATATATTTTTTACTTCCCAAGAAAGGGGTGCACGGTTGTCGCCAGCACTCGACTTTTCTATATATCATGTGGGTTCATTCGATCAATAATACGTTAATAGGTACAGCACAGCTTGTTACGAGTTACACAGTCGAATGCTCTTTTTTATTTTATTTATTTTTCTCAAAATGATTTCAAATGAAGTTGTGGCAAATTAAAATTAAAACACATGTTTTGGTTACGTCATCTCCGGTAAGGCATACCTCAGAACTGATCATGACTCCGTTCCTTCTTTTGGTTGCTTTATGAATTGCCATGTGGAGCTACATGAAATAATCCAGAAATTCTGGGAAGTGGAGGATATCGGTCCACAGCAGATCCAAACTGAGCACTGGTGTGCGTCTCATTTCAGGGAGAATACATCTAAGGACCAAAAATCAGGTAAATACATTGTGCGGTTACCATTTAAACCAGATTCTCCTGATCTCGGAGATTCGTTACCTATGGCAACCCAGCGACTTTTTGCCATGGAGCGTCGATTCCAAAAGTTCACAGAACTAAAAAAGGAATATGTAAAATTTATGAAGGAATACATAGATTTGGGCCACATGGTTCTAATCCCTCATCCTGAGGTTAAAGGTTCTTGCGTAAATACATTTTATTTCCCTCATCATGCCATACTAAAAGATTCAAGTTTAACAACAAAATAACAAAATTACGCGTAGTGTTTGACGGGTCCTCAAAATCTTCATCAGGCGTCCCACTGAACGATAAATTGGATCCCGGACCGCCAATACTCCAAGAATTATTCTCGATTTTAGTTAGATATCGCAAAAATGTTCCGACAGGTCATTATGCACAAGGATGATCGCGATTATCAGCGCATAGTCTGGTTGGAAAATTCCAACCATCCAATCTTGCATTATCGTTTGAATACTGCCACTTATGGAACAACCAGTTCTACGTTTCTGGCTTCTCGGACGCTACAACAAATTGCAGACGACTTGCCTTCAGAATTCTCCGACGTTACAAATATAATAAAATTCGACTTCTACGTCGATGATTTACTCTCAGGTTGCGAAAGTGTAAGCGTAGCTAAAAATGTCCAGCCAAAGATAGTTAAGGGATTGAGTATTGGTGGATTTAGAGCAAATGGGTATCTGAGCACTATACCAAAGCAGGAACAGGAGAATTTAATTGAGTTTGGAAATGGTGATGCCTTTGTGAAAACCCTATAGGTCTAGTTTGGCTGACTCATTCGGATTGTTTCGCAATCAAAATTAATAAGATAAATCACGCTAACCCTTGTACGAAACGACGATTCCTGTCAGTCACTGGTGGCATTTTCGACCCTTTAGGATTTCTCACTCCATGTACGGTCGTAGCTAAAATTTTGTTTCAAAAGCTATGGCTTCGGAAACTTGACTTGGACGATCCTTTGCCCGAAACATTGCAACTAGAATGTGAAAAACTTAGTTCGCATTTCATCTTATTCGAAAATATTCAAGTTCCTCGGTTTTTAAATGTTCCACCATCATCTGTCAAATTAGAGTTGCATGGATTTTCGGACGCATCGGAAAACGCATATGCATCTGTTGCTTATCTGAACGCTGTTGATTTAAATGGAGTTTCTTCGGTGAGGATAATAGCAGCTAAAACAAAGGTTGCTCCACTCAAACAGATTTGCTTACCACGATTGGAATTATGCGCTGCCGTTTTACTAGTAAAATTATTGTCTGCAGTTCGTCATTCCTTGGATCTCCCAAATCTGAAAACATTTGGCTGAACAGATTCTACGATCGTTCTTGCGTGGCTTTCCGATGTTCCCAGACGGTGGAAAAGCTTCATCGCGTACATCATTCATCCTGGACCGTCTTCCGCGGCTGAATTGGGATCATGTTCCTTCGAAGAAGAATCCAGCAGATTTATCGTCGCGTGGAATATTTCCGGATCAATTGGTTGACAATCAACTGTGGTGGGAAGGTCCAAACTTCGATCATTGTGTCCTTTTATTGATGATTGGGGAACGCTAAGAGTTGGTGGACGAATTTTTTTAATCATTTGCTGTTCATACGATACTAAACATCCAGTTATTCTCAACGCCCGTCATCGGTTTACGGTGATACTCGGAAAGGCTTTACATGTGCGATACTGTCATCCTAGGCAACAGCAATTACTCACCATCATGCGACAAAACTATTTCATAATCGGTGCCAAAAATCTTGCAAAACAAGTAGCTCATTCCTGTGTCACCTGCACTCGTTATCGTCTATTTACATCACAGCAACAGATGGGTAATTTACCGCCAAATCGGATATCTCCAGCTAGACCATTTTCCATCGTTGGTGTTGATTTCGCGGGTCCCGTGAAAGTAAAATCTTAAACCGGACGAGGTGCTAAGATCTACAAGGGCTATATAGCAGTGTTTGTCTGCCTAGTCATATAGAAGAGTATCCGACTTGACTACAGAATCGTTTTTGGCTTGCTTGAGACGTTTCATATCCAGACGTAGTCTCCCAACCCAAATATACTCCGACAATGGATCGAACTTCGTTGGTGCCAAGAGAAAAATCAGTCAACTATGCAAGGTATGTGCGCAAGTTTCCGAAGAAGAATTACGATCTTTTCTATCTACCATGCAAGCAAATTGAGTGGCTTTTTATACCGCCATCGTCACCCCATTTTGGCGGGATGTGGGAAGCCGGCGTTAAATCGATGAAGAGATACCTTATATACGTACAATAGGAGAATCCGCGCCTAAATTCGGATTAAATTTAGGTGTTATATAAGGTGGGACGCACGTTGTTTGTTGATGTGTCATATGAGCAAATGTTTAAAATTAAGAGAAGTTTCAATATTACCGTTTAAAATTTTCTGTAGTTCGTAATCATTCCGTTGATCGTTGGCTAGCTGATCATAGTCGAATTGAACGATTTGCTGAATTCGTGATAATAAATCAGGGGTTACGTTGTCGTTCCCACTGACGTGTTGTATGTCATCGTGACTTTTGTTTCATCTTTTGCTTGAATGCATAAATGTCAATGGCTTATGATCGATGAATAAAGTAAATGTTCCAGCATATCTCGAAAGTGCTCCCTGTCATATACGTGCTGTAGTTGTAAATTTTTTCGACAAGAATTCCAATGACTGAGAAACTCAATTTACTTCCTGGTGCAGAGCAGCCCCTACTGCATAATCGGATGCATCGACGTAAAGTGCTAGATGTGCATTATGAACTGGAAATGCCAGATACGGTGCGTTAATTCACTACGGCAATTTTCGAATGCGATACCGGTTTCTTTTGACCATTTGAGCGTTGTCTTGTCGTTTTTTTTTGTTTCCGTTTATCATTGACTGGATTTGGCGGTGAACTCAAAGAATCCGAATGGTGTCATGATTGCTGTCTTTGGTATGTCTCTGAAATCCTGTATGAAGGGTATTGGATAGTGGTCACGATCATATGTAGCGGACTGGCTCAGTTGCTGATTCGGGGCGACTTATGCATTGCTTAATTAGAAATTCGAATTCTGCTCGTGCTGCAGCCAATTTGACAGAATCTAGTCGTCTTGGACGTGCGAAAACTGACCGGCCTGTCGTTTCGATGTGATGATAGACTTCCGAGTGGATAAGCTTTACTTTCGCTGCAGCGCGTTAAATCGCTGAATTCGCTTAATAATTCTGCAAATCGTCCGGTTCCGTCAAAACTTTTAATTGCGTTTCACGATCTATCAGCTACCATGCCATTGAGATAAAATCGGAGCCCAATATAGGTGGCTATAAGAGATTCCCAATCGTATGGTCGTCTTAATCCTAGCCTAATCGTGCCATAGATTGTTATAGGCAGCATAAAGTTTGTGGTCAGGGCGTTGATTTTCTTTGGCACGGTGGTATAACTGAGACGTCGGCACCGGTGTCGATGAGGAACGATCTAGCAGAGTTGTGGTCGATGATAGAAAGTCTGCTTATGCCAGTTTGTGGATGACCCGCTGAACCACAAGTGGCAGCAGATTCGGTTCATTTAAGTGAATCTCTCTCATCTGGCCCGATTGGTTTACGGTAACGGCACGGCCTGCGGCATTTTCGTGAAACTTTCCCGAATTTCATGTGATACCAGCAATATCCTGGCGACTTAAACTGCAACTGCGTGCTCCACTGTTTCGTGTTTGACTTCGGTTCCGATAGTTGGTGCCACTTCAACTGGACCTGTTACATTGATCATGCGCACTTGAAATGGATTCATAATGGCAATATGCTTTTAACGGTCTATTTGCTCATTGTGTCTTCAGCCACGCGATGCACTTCGTCAAATAATTGGCTTGGGCCCAAATCACCGAGTGGCAATTCAGATAATAGCTGATTTGAAAAACAACAAAATAGAATTTACCTCTTATAAGTTGTAGCGCCCACACCCAACCACCTATACTTTCTTCATACTTTGTATAAGAAAGTGAAAATGCTAATTTTCCTCGTTCACATATGTACTGGTGTACCATCCAAAACATACACGTATACATAATTATCCTTAGGCGGGAATGAAGTGACATAAATTGTTGTTGTTATTATTATTATGGTCTCGTATAGTACATAATGTTATTAAGAATTATGTTTATGGACGTATCTGTATGTGTGCGTATAGAGCTTATATAGGATTCGTTCATGAAATACAATTAATTTTGGTGCTATCGTAATTAGTTCATGTACAGCACCAACCACCAAATTCTATATTTTCTTTAAGAGCATTTTCCACCTTTCGCAAATCTTTGAGTTTAACAAAGTGGAAAGTAAAACTTACACACACACACACACACACACACACAAATATACAAAAACTCAAAAAAAAAAAAGGATACCGATTTTAGATGCGGATGTACAACAATACATAAAATTGTTAAGAGGGTGAATTGGTTAATCCACTTAATGGATTTATGTTTTTTTTTTGTTTTGTATATATTTGGATTTTATTAAAATCGACCAAAAAAGTTCAAGAGCCACAGGAAGTAGGATTTTGGTTTCGTGTTATACAGTACAATAGTAAGAAAAAGAAATTATTTATAATGACTGCGCGCCTATATACGTATATACTCATTCACGGTCGTTGAACGCAAGATTTTGGTTTTTCAATCAGCGTTAATTACTCCATTATTTTTATATACACATCTGGATTTTGTGTAATGTTTTTGATCCTCGCTCTATATGCATACATTTGATACAATTGTGCGAACAAAATCAGTTGGGGGCGATATAATTGGTGGATTAAAGCTACTGTGTCAAATTTACAATACAAATTCAAAATACCAATTTCATGTTATAAACTCGTGCTCGGCCACTCAATTTATACTTTATTCAAAAATATAAAATCATATAAGTATACAGGAATACTTCGTTTAACGTTTTTCCCACAAAATATTTAAAAAAAAATTCTACCGCAAACCCAAATTCCAAAAAATTAAAAGCTTTGGATGAGCTTTAAACTAGTATATGAAAAATATTAGTTCTTAGTTCACAACTATGTATGTATATACTTGAGAATTGAATTAAAAAAGCACAAAATTATTTAAAGCCAATAAAAGCTCATTTAAACCTTGATCAAGCTTATTAATCGGTGAAAGACGAATTTAATTGATACGGACATTATCGTTATGTTATCTGCAACACTAACACTTTTTAAATGTTTGAAAGCTCTCACATACGCTTGTCGTTATTAGTGAATTAAGTGAAGGAGCTTTAAATTAAGTCGAAAATTGTGGTCAAAGTATTTATAACAATCCCATTGTTACACTCGCGGAGAAGACCCACACCCATGAGATAAGTCTCAACGCAGGGCATAGCGCTTATTTTGAAATCATAAGTTAATGACTTAGTTAGTGACTTTCTAGATATGCGTTGATAACCTCATAAGAAACATTCCCAATTTTTGTTTCTATATTATAGCAGATATGAACTTCTGCGCCAATTTTCCGGCAAATTGTTTCACTTGTTAAGCGTTCCATAGCTGTGGAGGATACATGCCACGAATATGATGGATCCCAGAAATAGTATAACAAGCCAGACGCCAAGTTAATGATCTTAGAATGGTTAGTGAGGTGAATGATGTGACCTCATAACAAAATGGCCAAAAATGCGACGCCTGTAGGGAGCAACCAAACTGTACCCAAACTTTCAAAGATTGCTCAATTCCGATAGCACACAAGTTGTGCTTTGGTTGTGAGGAAAAATACTGTTAAAATTCACTGCAAAACGTGTCAAAATGCAAGGATTGTGGGAAACTCCCCAGCGGGGTTTCAGAAATGTAGAAGTTCTGAGGCAGCAACCAATATAGGCCCAGCATTCTACCGGATAATGAAGAGAGATGGATAGGACATGATGTCTATTCAGTACCATTAGTAAATATGACCCAAAGGCAGATGTTGCGAGACGCTATACTAACATTTTGATAAATGGAATACTTTATAAAGGTTTTATAAAGGTTGGAGCAAGAATTTCGGTATTAGGACGTAGTGCAGAACACATCCTCTAAGAAAGGCAACTAAAAGTGCACACCTTACCGTCGTCATTATCAACCGCTAACGGAGAACAACAACAAATCCTTGGTCACGTCATAAATTGATTTCTGGGATTTGTGTGAAAAGGAGTGTCCGCTCGTGGTCATCCCTAGTGGCAGTAGTGACATGGGAATACTCGTCTATGTCTGGATGCGAGACAAGGAAAGTCGGTTACTGTGAAGGACGCTTACCCTTTGCCGAAAATTGAGGGGTTGCTGGGTCGATTAGATAAAACTCGCTACATTAATTCGATTGACCTAAAAGACGCCTTTTGGTAAATACCCCTTGATCCGTCGTCAAAGGGCCGGGTCGTCGACTCCACCAGTTTGCCATCATGCCGTTTGGGTTGTGCAATACACAATGTATCGGCTAATGCATAAGGTGTACCTGAATGATTTACTAGTTGTTGTAGAAACGTATGATGAACATTTATCACTTTTGTCGGAAGTGGTTATAGATTATTAAGAGCTGCAAAACCAACCGAAAATATCGAAAAAAGTAAATTTGTCCTGAAGAAGACGAAATACCTTGGTTATGTGATCGGTGAGGGATGCATAAATTATTGACATGGATTACGACGATATCGCGAGTGCAACACTTACTCGTGCCTTCATCTCATTTACGTAGTCGTCATAGTTGTAAGTCGGTTCTGGTTCTTTCTGTACTGCGCTGGGTATTATGGCTCGTTGTCCGTAGACTAATTCAGGGGGGGGGGGGGGGGGGGGTAAAATTTGTTGAACAGTGTATTGTGGTGTTGTATACTCATGAAATTACTTCATTGATCTGTTAATGTTTTTTGGTTTGGTATTGGGATTTCTCCCGTAAATTTAGACAAGTCGTCTTAGAACGTTAATAGGTAGTTGTTGAAGTTTTCCGTTGTTGGTATAGGGGTCCTACGATGTCAAAAGCTACTCGTTGGAAGGGATGGTTTGAAGTGTCTGTTAGTTGTAGTGGAACTTTCGTTTTTCTGTGGTTCTTGTTTCTTTTGCAGAAGTAACATTATCAATGGTAGAGTAAGTTGATTCTGTTGTAGGTACGCCATGTGCCTGCGTGACCTTCTAAAGGTAAAATATGATATTCGATTAAGATTTGTTGTCTTTTCCTGATGTCAGTTACTATTTCTATTTTGGGGTTTATTTCTGTATTCTTATTTTGGTTTTTATTTCTGTTCGTGTGATTTCTGTTGTGTCTTGTGGTTTATCTGTGGTAATGTATTGTTGCGTGTTGGAGTTTATGCTGTCTTTGTTTGTTTCTTGGCGTTTGTTCTGAGGTCTAGTGATTCCTAGCATTTCGGTTATGTGTTTTATTCGGCTAAGTGACTTGTGTATGATTTCGAAATTATATTCGGATAGTTTAAGGTTTCATTTGAGTATTCTGTTGGGTATTTTTGTGAGGTTTCCAGTTAACGGTTTGTGGTCGGTTATGATAGTGAATTTTCTACCGTAAAGGTATGGTAGGAAATTATTTACTGCCCAGTAGATTGCTACCAATTCTTTTTCTATTGTGCTGTAGTTTCTTTCAGATTTCCCTAGCGATCTGCTCGCATAGGCTATGGGTAGTTCACCTTGATAGTGTATTTGAGAAATTATCGCACCTAAACTGTAGTCGCTGGCGTCTGTCGTTAGTATGAATGATTTTTTCATGTCTGGGTATTTTAGGATGGGTGGGTTTACTAAACAACTCATGCAAATAAATCTGTGATTTCCGAGAATTTGGGCATGAATCTACGATAATAATTCGCTAGACCTAGGAATGACTGGGTTTCTCATATTCTTGGGTGTCGGGAAGTTTTGCACTGCTTTTGTAGTGGATAGGTTTGGTTATATTCCTTCTGGAGTTATTAGATGGCCTAGAAATGTAATTTCTTTCTTGAGAAATTGATATTTAGTACATTGTAGTTTGAGGTTATTTTTTCTACATATTTGGAATATTTCTATTAGCTTATTGTTGTGGTCTCCTAAATCATCTTAATTGTTCTTTGGAAGGTTGCTTGGGAGTTTTTTTTTAGTCCGAAAGGCATTGTTTTGAACCCGAAGGGGCCATAGTCGTTACTAAAAGCGGTTTTGTGGTAGTCATGGGTGTTCATTTGAATTTGGTGGTATCTACTAGCCATGTCTAATGTTGAGAAGTATTGGGCGTGGGTCCCAGTTGATCGAGTATGTTGTTTATGTTCGGTAATGGAAAAGAGTCACCTATTGTTATATCGTTAAGTTTCCTGAAATCTACTACTACGCGCCATTTTGGGACTACTATTAATGGGCTGTTGAATGGACTTGTGCTGGACTTGGATGCATTTGAAAAACTGAAAAGAATTTTTTTATATTCAATGCAATGCGTTTACAACAGGAGTTGGAAGCGTCCAATTCTAGCGACCATTCTAGTTTCGTTGGTTTCATTCTGCTTGAGTAATAAATTTATGTAAATTTATGTTCATTCACAAAATTTTCGAATTTGTCAAATTTTTAAGAATTACAGTATGTTAAAGCATTCTAGAATTTATTTATAATTCTAAGTCCATTAAGAACTTTGATCCGTTTCTCTCTTTGACGACTACTCTCATATAACCACGTCGCACCACTCGAAACTCGAGCAACTCAAGTTATTTCTGTAACGAATCCGATTTACGTTATCTTAGGTCGAGGGCAAAAGAGAACGAAAAACCGTGGTATGTGGTACTTTAGATTGACCTAGATTGCGGTAGTCCAATCACGGCACTCACTGAAATAAATTCTTGAAACCAATACAAGACTACACATTCGGTACTATATCGGGACATAGGTTAATGACAGGCTGTTGCCTGAATTTAACTTTTACAAATCATTCGATATGGTTTACCCATCGATAATGATTTGTAAAAGAGAATTTCTCATAAGCTAATTAATCGCGTTTGCACGCTGTGCCATTGCAGCTATTAATTTCGCGGCTAATGGTAAACATATTATTTTCTGTACTGACAGTAAATCTGTCCTCAATTCCTTAAATATTCCTTTTGCCTAGTCAAAGCTGGTGAAGGATTGTAACAATTTTATGAATCTTCTCTGCCGTAATAACAAAGTTATGGTTTTATGTACAGGTACCTACATTGTGACATTGATGGTAATGACATCGCATTTTACATTGGTAAAAATATAATCAAAAATGCTGCTTTACTTCACTTAAAACAAGCGTGGTCATCCACCCCCATCTGCCGTAAGGCGAAATTCTTTATTAGTGAGCTCAATTCGAAGTACGCTTTTTCATTAAACAAAGGATAACTTAAGAATACTATAGTATTGATTCTTACTGGCCATTTCCGTTGCAAAGGTCATCTACATCGCATAGGACTAGTCAACAATGCCGTATGCGACGAATACCTTGAAGATGATGATGAACACTTCATCGGTAGCTACCCTGCTTTCGACTGTATTAAATCTCATGTGTTTAATTCCAGGATAATTCATGTGCATCTACTATCCTCTCTGCCTTGGTTCAAACTTGGTCCAATTCGCTTTTTACCAATACGCTTTTTACCAACAATTACGGTTGAGGCCTGTCGCCATGGAGGAAAAGAACTGGCTATGATAACAGGGAACATTTTCATGATCTATGTTCAGATTCGAAGTACAATTTTCTCGCCTAGAATACAGACAAAACAGATCGGCCACATCGATAAAAGCCTCGAATGAAGAACCACGGTACTGCATCTTCAGAGATTACCAGCTTGTGGTGAGCAGTGTACAACTGAATCTGGTCGAGCCAATGAAACTAAAATATTATGCGACTAGCATTCAGCAGTTATGCTGAGAGCATCGGAGCTTCGCGTGATGATCGAAACAAACTATATCGGTGGTACTGGAATTTGGCCACAGACAAAGCAACTAAAACTAGCGTGGCTAAGTAACAGTGCTTAACAAGTGGACAAGACAGCCCACAAATGGAATACTTTGTGATCTTAATTGTGCTTCATCAAGTATTTACAGTAGACCACCAACTTAACATTAACAAATTCAGTTCTGAGAAAACAACAAGAAGAATTGTATTCAAGTCGTTCTTGTTCTGATCAAATTAACATTTAATTTGCCGTATCGTACATCTCAAACATGATGTCCTTATTTACCATCGATTCACGAGTCACGCAGGATTGAACCTCTTGTGAATACCTTAGACGTTCTTTCATCATCTATAAGACACATTATATTTGAGCTTTTCACTATAAATTCCCGTGATATCTAACTGGTCTTCTAACGAATTATTTTCTAAAAATTGGCAAATCTGGAATTATTGTCAATAATACTGGGACATCTCTGAGATTGGCACGAGAC
Source organism: Tipula unca (assembly GCA_951394425.1). Classification (NCBI taxonomy): domain Eukaryota; kingdom Metazoa; phylum Arthropoda; class Insecta; order Diptera; family Tipulidae; genus Tipula; species Tipula unca. Next base: position 207,373,430 of record OX596380.1, read on the forward strand.
AAGTTCAAAATATCCCAAATTCTTGCGACGTAATATGGAAAAGTTAGGATGGTACAAAAATTAATTTTCACTATTAATCCTCGTGATATCTAAATGGCCTTCTAACGGTTAGTTCTCTAAAGTTTGGCAAATTTGGAACTATGGTCAACGTTACTGCGACACTTCTGAGGTCGGCACAACAAAAGTCCAAAATTCTTGCGACGTAATAAGAAATAGTTAGGCTGGCTCGAAGATTAATTTTCACTAATAATCCCCTTAATCCCTAACTGTGCTTCTAAAAATTTGTTCTCTAAAAATTTACAAATATTGAAGAAATATTACATAAAAGTGAAAAACCATCTCGGAAAGACGGTTTTTCGGACTAACGTACTCTTATATAAACACGAAACGCACGGACACAATCGCAATTTACCTACATAGGTGTTCGTCAACAATTGCTTAAGACAGATACTGGTGGCGAAAATGGAGTGGGATTTACCATACTTTAATAAAACCAGCAGACGAGACAGCAAGTTTTTGTTTATTAAAGTTGGCTGAAACCCAAGCAGGTTCCGCACTCAATGCCACTCTGGGCCCAGGGTGCAAACCGAGGGTTCTATCACAATTCGCAAATTTGCTCGGCTGCTCTGGCAAACTGTAATTGTTTAAACCAGGGTAGGGATGACAATTGACTTACATTTAAAGATCTATGATTAAGAAATCGGGACGTAACTACCTCGAAAGCGGGACAGCCACAAACAAAGTTAATGCTGTCATCGTCATTTTCAAAACAGTTGTCACACAAGGAATCTTGCACAAGTCTCACTCTTTGTAAATGGAGTTTAAAACGGCCATGGCCGGTCAGAATAGTGACCAGAACTCTCAGTTGGTCTTTCTTCAAAGTTAGAGCAAACTTTGTGAACCTCAGACTAGGTTCACAAATGAAGTACTTAGCCACTCGGCATGTAGTGGACGCTAGCCAATTACGCTGAGCCTGCAAAAACATGTAGTTCTTAATAGCCGGTTCAGGTCCAATGAATTTCATACTTGAGCCTAATTTAGCTAAAACAAAAGCTATCTGATTACCTTCAATGCCACAATGAGCTGGAATTCACATAACTCTGACACGATTATTAGAGCAAAGGACGTTAATAAAATGTTTTCAGTCCTAAGTGATCATAGTATTTCGTAAAATCGTAATGAATTGAGCACAGATTTACTATCACTGCATAGAATAATGTCCTTTCTGGAAACAGCGAGCTCAGAAGCATCAATCGCACAACGTGTGAATGCAATCAGCTTCGCTTGGAAAACCGTGCAGTTCCGGCCTATAGGCTCCCACATGATCGTAGGTCATGTGCAGGACAATAGGTTCCGAACCCTGCACCAAAATTAGAAAGAGATATCGAAGCAGAATTCGATCCAGCAAGTTAGTCCAAGCATGCTGTGGAAGAGAACATTCGAGAAGGACACAAGATTGAAACCTCTGGCTATATAAATCGTGTTCGTTGGCATTGCTGAATACAGCAATAAAAGTTTAATATGCTAGTAATTCATGACTGTGAAGATAATACTAAAACACTCTTAAATTTTGTTTTAGAAAAAATTACAAAATTTAACAGTGTAGATTGGCAAAACTCGAAGGGCGTATTGCAAATTTATGGTAAATGGTCTGGAACGCGAAATTACACGGAAATTGACAATTTTAAATTCTGAATAGCATCAACATTAATTTGGATATATTTGAGCTACAATTTTAAAATTTGAGCTACCTAAATTTTTTTTCGAAACTTAAGTTGTTTGAATCGAAATATAAAAATTTGTCTAGTTTCAAAAATTTAATTGAATGAGTTGTGTCGAATTTGTATATAAAAAGTTTCCAATTAAATTTTAGGTTATCCCTTTCGAGATTTCAATTTCAGAGGACTTTAGTTCTAAAGTGCTTCCGAATGTTTTAATTATTTATTCTTAGTTAACCAGAACGTATTTTTTTCTATTTACATATGTTGTTTTAGGTATGTTCTGGTTTGTCATTCTTCGCATACATACATAATATATTATGTGAATGTATGTATAATAAATGTTAAAGTTTTGCTTCATGAGTATATGGAAAATTAAGACTCAAAAAAGAAAATCAATTTTCTCTTTTCGACGTTCATTTTACGTTCGTTCTAATCAAACCGAAAAACCGACAGCAACAAAAATACCTGAGTACATACAGAAATTCATTTAATTTGATATACGTACATCTCGAACATTGGTTTTTCATGAAATGATATCCTTTCTGGTATGTGCTTTTCTCTTTTACATGTACAGGTTTTTTTTTTGTATATCCTGCAATGATATTGATTTTAAGAATATTATCTAAAAATATGTACAAGGATACAATGTACATATATAGAGGGATGAACATGTCAGTTCACCTTAGATTTTCTTTCCATAATTTTTGCTCAGTTCCTTCTATTTCGATAGACATACACAATACAAAATAGGTCATATAATACCAACTACATACGATAAATACGTTTTCTAAGGAGACGAATCCAACTGGAAGAAGGAATAAAGGTTGGGATAAATGGAAAATATTTTGAAAGACAACACAAGCAACAAAAAAGATAACTCTATTATCCTTTCTTTTGTTTTTTTTTTTATATCCCAACGAGTTCATAATATACAGAATACAAAAAGTATCCAGATACGGACAAGAGGGAATTATATAGCCGAGTGTAAACCATAAAAAAAAAAATTTGGGTTTCATTACCAACAGAAATTTTTTTGTGGTTGATTTTAAAGTTTTATAAACAAAATAAAAAGATCCTTTTTCTTTCGTTTTTATTACATACAGGACATGCATATAAGTGGTATAGCTCTAGGGGTACACGACCTTGTGTACATGTTAAACTAAAAATAAAAAATATTTTCTTAGGTACATAAGTATATGTACATATATGCGGGGAAAGTCTTCGCCGCCCATCATTGGCAGATAATTGAGGGTTGGAAAATTTGTATTCGGTCATTCGTTGGGACTGGGGGGTACAAGACAATTTCTTTTCAACAATACAAAAATTAGTACTTTGATGTGTGTGTGTTAGGTTTTGGTTTCGCAACAACAACAATAAAAAAAATATGTCAGGTTACAAAGTTATTAAGGCAAGATATATAGAAAATGGATGTTATTGTTGATTTTGTGTACGCATTTAGATCCTCTATCACTCTTAGTACTTAAATGCTGGAGGCGATTTATGTGTTTTAAGATTTTATAGCCAACATAAACCTCAGTAAAAATCATGTACTAACATATTGTTAAGTTAAAGTCATTTTTGGTCCAGTTACTTAGTTGGTTCGTAGCCCGTTGAATAATAATACTTGTAATCCTGTAAACTGGCTCTATGGTGGAGTGGCTTTCTCGAAATCGGAACTGATTTGTGGTGGTAAATACTGGAAACAGGGAAATTGATATGGTTGGAACGTTTCTTGAAGATGAGATGCGAAAAGTGATAACTTGGTCTTTTTAATGCTTTTGTAGGTTTCCATAGAGAATACTCAGTTTCTTTATCGTCTGTAAGACTACGAAGATAACGGATGACTTTTCAGTTGTCTAATTCTTTGCTTAAGCTTGTTGCAGAGGTAATTAAAAATTCGTTTGCTTTGTGTTGTACTCGGTTTCTCTGCCATGTTTTCCTTGCTTTCCGTTTTTCATTAACCAACTCCCTGATCTCGACTGGATAAGTGAAATTATTACGCATCTAGTTTTAGATTACAGGGGTGCTATCCCATGCTGCGTGTTGTATATTATTGGTTAATAGTTCCACTCCATTTTCTAATTGAACCGGATGCTTGATTGGTACAAGAAGATTGGTATTGTCTTCCCAATTGATTTTGTTATTTGTTAGTCTAGGTGGATTTTCCTTCTTAACAATCGTGGAACTAACAGTCATGAGCACGTAGTCCAATGAGAGACTTTCACTATTTTTCCGAAGTTTTCCTTGTGTCGGTAGGCCAGTACGTTGAGTTTCCTCCTGAAAGAAGTTTACAGTTGTAAGCTCGATCTGCGGCGTATAGTTCTCTAGTTTTGGAGTTGTTAATCTTGACCCCCTTGACATTAAAATCACCTCCAATGATAAAATTAAATCCTAGCTGGTGTAATAATTTTTTCTAATCCTCTTTATTTAAATTATGTCTTGGAGGACAATGAATTGAACGGACATTGCATATTTTTTTGTTGTTAAGTTGAATACTGATGGTAGCTACTTGCAAATTTTGTTCTTGAATTTTTATTCAATCCGCTTTGTAGGTGGGCGGGGGTAACTTTTAAACTAAGATAGGAAGCCATATTTTTTATTGCAGATACCGATTCTACGACTAAAAGTACATATGATTTGAATGAAATATTTTGTTCGGTTCATGATAGATGGCGTTGTAATCGACGAAATTCAATTTTTTCAATTTCTCCTTCTTAGAACACTCGCATTCGATTCTGCAATACGTTTGAAATAAAAAACATCACGTTTTCATTGGAAATACTCGAAATTCGTCATCAAAATAATTTATTCAGTTTTGTAAATCTAAAATAAGTGTTCAAAATGATGGCCTGCGACTTCAATGCACTTATTAATCTGCATTTTAAATGATTGTACACAACTGAGAAGTGTGTCTGGTTGAATTTCAGCACACGCATTTCTGATTCGCTCAATCATGTTCTCACGTGTTGTTGGTTTTTGTGTGTAAACTTTGTTTTTGAGGTAGCCCCACAAAAAAAAATCTGGCGCAGTAAGATCTGGTGATCTGGCGGGCCAATTTATCGAACCAGCTCTACCGATCCAGCGACCATTGAAATCACGATCAAGTATTTCATGTGCCATCAACGAATAGTGTGCAGGACAACCATCATGTTGAAACCACATGTTCCATCTCACTTCTAAGCTCAAATTTTCAAGTAATATTGGCAGTTCATTTTCCAAAATGTTTCGGTACATTTGACCATTCAAGTTGCCTTCAATAATGTGGGGGCCTATGAGTTTGTTGCCAATTATTCCACACCACACGTTGACAGTCCAAGGACGCTGATGTTCAACTTGACGAAGCCAGTGCGGATTTGTAACACTCCAATAATGCATGTTGTGTCGATTAACCGTTCCATGGTTTGTAAAAGATGATTCGTCGGAGAACATTACGCAACGAAAAAAATTGGTGTTTTGTTGTATTTGCTCACGTGCCCATTGACAAAAAGTTACCCGATTTTGGAAATCAACGCCATGAAGATCTTGGTGTAAAGACACATAATATGGATGATACTTGTGCCGTTTTAAAATTCTCCAAACACTGGTGAGGGGCAATCCGGAATCGCGAACTATTTCTCGTGTACTAATATGATGATTATGAGCCACTGCTGCCATTACAGCAATTTCATTATTTTCTCCAGTGACTGTTGCTCTACGGGTCCTCTTTTTCGGTTGAACATTTCCATCAGTAATAAATTGTTTGATAGTACGGCCAAATGAAGCACGTGAACGAATCCTATCCGGAAAACGTTGAGCGTAAATAGCAACAGCATTTTCAAGATTTCTGCCAGCTTCTCCATAAACCAGAACCATTTCAATTTTCTCTGGCACAGTTAAACGCTCAATTCTAAAGTTTTTTGTCGTTTATTTTGCAATTACGAAAAACATGAAGATAAGAAATAACACAAACGTTAAATGTGATTTACAAAACTGAATAAATTGTTTTGATAACGAATTTCGAGTATTTCCAATGAAAACGTGATGTTTTTTATTTCAAACGTATTGCAGAATCAAATGCGTGTGTTCTAAGAAGGAAAAATTGAAAAAATTGAATTTCGTCGATTACAACTCCATCTATCATGAACCGAACAAAATATTTCATTCAAATCATACGTACTTTTAGTCGTAGAATCCGTATCTGCAATAAAAAATATGGCTTCTTATCTTAGTATAAAAGTTACCCCCGCCCCATCTACAAAGCGGGGGTGGGGGACTATTTTTTTGCACTAATGTATTTCCCCCGCGGTATGATTAAATTTTGATTATGGACAGTTTTTCCGTAGAGTGGCTATTTTTCGAGATATTTGATCGTCTCAGTTTAAAAGAAACACCCGGTATAAGGTTTTAGCAGGATGGGTTGCGTTCTACTTAAAAAGATTTCTAACTCTGGAATATGTTGGATTATTCTATTTGGATTCCAGATTCCAATTCTTAATGTTTTTTTTATCATATTAGTTTAGTATAACATGCGATCAGTTACTTTACTCGATATAAAATATTTGGAACACCCTTTATAAGAGCTATTTTAAACATGAGGGTTAAAATACAAGCACTACGGAAATCCACTGGACTTATACAAGAAGGGCCAAGGTTTTAACCATGAAAGTTTCGCAGCCGCAGTCCGAAAATTGCATACAAAATATCTTCGGAATAGTGTTTTGACTTCGTCAACTGTTAAGAAATTAATTGAAAAATTCAAGGAGACTGGATCAGTTGGAGACAAACAATTTTGTCGAAAAACTAATGCATCCACAGTGTGTCACTGTTTGGTGCGGATTTTGAGCTGGAGGCATCATTGAACCATACTTTTATGAAAATGAGGCTGGTCAAACAGTAACTGTTACTGGTGCTCGATATCGCGACATGGTAACACACTTCTTTCTGCCTCATTTGGATGATATTGACATAGACGACATGTGGTTTCAACAAGATGGTGCCACATGCCATACAGCCCGTGAAACAATTCAATTACTGCATCAGACATTTCCTAGTCGTGTACTCTCTCGTTTCGGTGATCAGAATTGGCCCCCTAAATCTTGTGATTTAACACCACTAGATTTCTTTCTATGGGGTTATTTGAAGTCAAAGGTCTATGGCAACAAGCCCACAACCACCCGTGAATTACAGGAGGAAATTAAACGCTGCATCCACGAAATTCTGCCACATTTATGCAAAAAGGTTATGGAAAATTTCGATAAAAGAGTGCCTATGTGGCAGCAAAGCTGTGGGGGCCATTTTCCCGATGTGTGATATATTCCACAAATACCCTATCCTATGTATTTTATGATTCAATAAAAAAATCACAATCTGAAGACTAAAAACTGTGTTTTCTATTTAATTCAAATCTTGCGTTAATTTTGGGACACCCTTTATTAAAGATGGCTTCTACCTTTTCTTTGTTATTGAAAGTTAACATAAGTAACGGGAGACCTCTTTTAGTAACTTTAAATTCGGACCCTTCTTTGACCTTCTCTCTTTCTATTATATTTGCATTTTCTATTTGCAGTCCTTGTCGTCGGAGATCTTCCATAATGTCTTTGATTGTACAGGTTTGATGGAGGCCCCTTGACATAACTTTTATTGGGTGGTTGCTTTTATTTTCAAGTGTATACCATTCCTCTAAATTAAACTTTGTTCATAAGGCTCTATGGGTATCAATGTCCGGTATGTAAATTTTCTTCCTTAATACTACTGGTTTTTCTTGTTTCGGTGGTTTGCTTTCACTTTTATCTCGCTGTTGCTCCGTCTGGGGCGTTCCCTTTGACTCCTTTTCTTGCTTGGACGTTTTTTCCTTTTGACAATCCATTCGGTCTCTTCTGTTAATAAACTCTATAATCTCGTTACTAATTTGAGGTTCATTATTGGCTTTGGTTAAAAAACCTTTTCTCAATTCTTCATTTTCCATCGTCAGCACCATAATTGTGCTACTAAGCTTCATTAGTTTTTGTGTGAAGATTCGCATATTATCTTTCTAACTGAGAGTAACCAGTTGATGATGGCATTAGGATTGAAAGCCCTTCTTGTGATAATAAGTCTAAAATAAAATTTCTGCTGGTACCACTTCTGGCATTATAAGCATCGGCTTGATCAACTAACGAGTTGCTACTTTTTGTTTTATAGGTGATCATCCGATATTTGGTCTTTTTTGGAACGAATTTGATGTTCCGTGGTTATGCACTATAGATGGCCCTCCTTAGAATCCATAGAGGCCAGTCTCTATAGAGCGTGGATTTATCAATGTTGATATTGGTGTACCACCTTAATTTATATTGACAAAAAAACTCATCGACCCAACAATTTTGGCCGGGAGTGTATATAAAATAATTAAAATGAAACTATTACCACTCATTATTAAAAGCTCCATCACCAGAATTATCCAAAATCTGATGTAATTTTACGAAAAACCAAATTTATTTTGTCGATCAAGTTGTATATTGATTGAAAGTTCAATAATCCACTTACATAATATATGCCCAAAGACTGAAATAACATTTCATATTTTACACCGAAATAGACGCTAAGATAACAGAAGCCACACATACCTAATATGTGTGAAATATGAAAGTTGACTAAATTTCAGTTTTAAAAAGCATGTCGAATTTATTGTAAGACCTGTTTTAGAGAATTGTTTACACAAAACACGAAAAAAAAAATCGTAGATACTTTCTAAAGATCAAGGCTACCCACTAAAAAATCTTTATTGATAATAGTTTTAAAAGTTTAAAGATTGGTTTTATCCAATACAATAAAATTAACATATGTATTGGAATGTGTTGCCATGTAATACTCCACTGCTAGATGGATCAATCCGCAACGTATTACAAAATTGGGATTATCTTAAATCTATAATTGAAATAAAGCTTTTAAACGTTCAAAAGCTTACCACGGTAATTTATATTAATAATAGGTGAATAAAAGTTCAATGAATTGTTGATGAAATATGTAAAAGCTTCCCCAAAATTGATTTATATTTCGAAAGATAGCTTATGATTACGCTTCTGCATCGAATAACTCGAATCTATCTAAACGAAAATATCCGACCGATAATATTAAAATTGGGCTAACTCACCCCAATCCACTTGAACAAAATATTGAATAAAAGCTTTTAAATGTAATTTATATGTCATTGGAATGTTTACGAGCGAGAATGAAGTCACTTTTAAAGCTCATCACAGCAAATGAAAACACCAAAACTGTAATGGATTGTGTCTGTACAATTTTCAGCTTAGGCGAAAGTTTGTCAGTTAAAATTTTTAAGTTATATGCATAAACTAATTTGAAAGCTCACTAACCAAAAAATTAAGTTTCGTTAAATATATCTGCTTTAAATATTATGTTTACTGCCCGCCAAAAAGTTTCAAATTTAAAAAGTTTGGTAATTTTTAGTTTAAATCAAAGCTCACTTACTATACAGCTCGAATCATAGAGCTTCGAATTTGGACTCAAACGATTGAAATTTTTTAGCTGAATTGAGTTAGATTTAGGATTCAATTTAATTTAAATTAAGGTCGAGAAAATCAAATCAAAGTTCTTCGTATTTTTTTTTAACATTTCTTCAATTTTAGAAGAAGTTACAGAGTTTCTGTAGAAGAGTCCTGGAACTTTTATCCCGAATTCCGAATGCAGTTTAGTCAAAATTAAATAATTTTCAAAATATATTAAAAGCTCGCGTCTTAAATTCTCTTTCCAGCTTCTACGCCGATAACGACGGTTTTAAATTATTTTCAGAACCCATTTACAAAATACAGTAGATCATGAATAATATTATCTTATCTCTGGCTCATGTAGTCGTGGAGCACTCACATGTCTCGTAAATCTAAATTGCACGAACATGTTTTCCAAGAATACCACCACAGTATCCTTTGCTTGTTGTAGGAGGCGACTGTTTAGTGGGTAGATCGCTGGACTAACGATCCGCAACAAAAAGGAAAATGAATATCGCCAAAAAAACACCGGACCCCCGCTCAAGTACCCGAACATGAGATTCAGGATTGGCACGTGGAACGTGCAGTCACTTAAAAAACCTGGAGTGTTGGAGGGCCTAATCTCGTGCATGAAGGAGTATCGGCTAGAACTCCGAGGTATATGTCCCAGTGCTATACGTTGAATAGTGGAGATGATAGATTTCCGTTTTAGATTTCCAAAAGAAGTCTGTTGTAAGGTTGAATCAAGTTGAAGGAATCGGATGATTTTTTATAAACTTTGATGCCATTTTCATAATAAAACTTGCATCAAATATTTAATTTTTTTTTTATCATGCTACTTGATCTGAACTTACGGCCGCGCGTTGTTTCTAGTCGATGACTATTGATTTCAGTGTTAGTATTTAACCGTGAACAGATGTTTTTCTCGTTCAAAAGCTTGAGTGTCTTGTACGTGACCTTAGTGGCTATCCGGCTAAAGAAAAATTAAATACTCTCAAAAGAAAGGTTAGATTAGGAGCAACATCATTCATGTCTTGTTCGAAACAGACCTCATGAGGTTGCCAATTTCCCAAATTGGGAAATTGGCAAAACGTCTTCTAAATTAAAAGCTTATTCAATTAAATTCTCGCTTACTCCACATTCAAGCTCGTCTAGTCCGATTAAAGAAATCAAAAGTGATAGCGACAGAAGCCGCTGAGACGATTAATAAAACTAAGCAATTGTTAGAATTTATAGCAGCATCTATAAATAAACCGTTAGAAGATTACGACTCTGAAGAAGAATCAATTACCAGCAGCACTCACGATTCGCATCCACCAAACTTGAATCTTCACAAATGAGTAATCAACAAATGAATAGCACTAAACATGTTCCACCTCGATTACAAAATAACCCTGACCCTCAACAGAATGCAATGGTCACAGTTCAACACAGAGACTTACCTTCAAACCTACCACCAGGAATTCAATATAATATATATTCCTCCACCACCAATATATAATGTCTGAAGATCTCTCTCAAAATGGAATATCAATGTTAATGGTTCGCCATCAGGAATTCATGTCAAAAGGTTCCCACACTACGTCCTGCGGGGCACAGCAGTTGAATGGTATTGGACTATGATAGAAGGAAATAAAGATATCAGTGAGAGAGACCTCGTGAAAGTTTTTACGAGTTCTATAATGATTTAGTATCACTATCGGTCCAATTAGAAATGCCGATAATGGATACGGAGCTTATGCGCGCATAATGAGACAGAATATGCGGCCTGGGTTACAAGATCGTTTAATCGAAATAAATTTCTCCAATGTTGACGAGATGGTTCGTCGCTGTGTAACTCATGAGAATACTTGGAATCGAACCGGCTTTGTTCCAGAGAGATGCTTTGTCAACAAAAACGACACATAAGTGAAATAACTACATTCGGATCCCCGACTTCATTTCAAACGAATGGACAAGACATAGCAGCCATTCAATTAAAACCGAGTATATAGAAGTTTTCAACATCCTTCTAATAAACCTACATTACCACCCTGTCGTGCGGGAAAAACAAATATTGTTAACTTACCAGAACTGAGGAATATCCAGTGAAAGTAGCTGAAGAATTGGTTGATGACGATGAACCCGGGAATAACACATCGGATAACACATAGAAGATGCGAAGCCGCTCAAACAGAGGCACTATCCTATGTCGCCTGCGGTTCAGACTGAAGTGTACCAGGAGCTGGTTCGTATATGTTATCTTTGGGCGTGATTGAGGAGAGCGCAAGTTCATGGTGTTCATCGCTTGCTGTTATGCGCAAGTCAAATGGTAAAATACGGTTGTGTCTTGATGCTCGGAAAATCAACGAGGTCACAGTGAAGGATGCTTATCCTTTATCTATCATTGATGATCACGGACGGCCCCTGCATCAATTCACATCCATGCATCGCGTGACACACCATGAACTGCATTCTCAAATCTTCGAATACTTGGATGGGCTATTGATTACCAGCGCTACGTTTGATGAACACATTTCGTTGTTAAGAAAGTCGCAGAATTACTGAAGCGTGCCAATTTGACGATTAACATCGGAAAAAGCAAATTTTTCCTTAAGGAAATAAAATACTTAGGCGACGGAGCGTTGAAAGTGGATCCTGCTAAGGTAGCAGCAGTCAAAGAATATCCTCGTTCAAAAACAGTTCGCGAAGTTTGCAAATTCCTAGGAGTAACCGGTTGGTATCGGCGGTTCATATCTCGATATGCCGAAATTGTGGAGCCACTAATCACATCGATGCAGTATTCGACGCTTGGAGGTATGCAAACCGAAGGTATGGTGAAGGGAGACTGCTTGAAGTGTGATTTTTTGAAGTGAATTATCGCGGTATACCTCTCCATTGCACGCAGCATACAAGTTACTGTCCTACATTATATTGGATAGAATCACGTCTCTAGCGGAGGGATTGGTTGGTGACTATCAAGGAGGATTTCGTCCGAATCGATCAGTCGTTGATCAGGTCTTTTCGCTGTGGATGATTGATTCTATCTAAATATTATGAGACGTCTATCCCTATGGCAGGCATATGACTCTATCAATCGAGAGACTTTGTGGTCTCTCTTGGGATATCTAGGAGTGTCATCAAAATTGGTACGACTGTTTAGAATGATTTAACTGAATAACAATGGAGTGAAGGAAATACTTGATCCGCTTGTAGAATTTTAGGCATCTGTTGAACTCCAGATCAATGAGTCCAAAACAAAATACATGATCTCTGGCCACTAAACGTTTGAGAGAGTAAGGAGGTTCAAATATTTGGGCTCTCGTATCACTCACGATAACAGTGTGGGTGAGGAAATTCAAGTGCGGCTGGAAGCTGGTAGTCCTGTTTTGCCTACTCTAAGGCCACTGCTTAAATCTAAACACCTATCAAGTGCTGTGAAGCTGAAACTTTAGTTAATCTGGCCCGTTGTTATGTTTGGATGTTAAAGTTGGGCGTTGACGGATGAGTACGGGAGATGGCTCCTTACATTTGCGAGAAGAGTCATGCGTGTGATTTACGGCCCAAAACACGAAGTAGATGGTACACGTACATACCGAGCTCTGAACAATATCGAGATCAGAGATCTGATCAAGATTCCCGATATTGTACATGAATTAAGATCTCAGCGAGTACACTGGCTCGGTCACGTTCTGCATACAGAACAATTGTACACCGATCTCTGAAAGAACAGGCAGATTGTCTTAGACAGTATGAAGACCATGCTCAGGATCGAAACCATTGTAGCCAAATAATTGGCTCAGTAAGGGCTGGCCCCTATAATGGTAAAAACTGATTATTTTTATCTTATCTGTCCCTTTTTCACCATTACTTGCGGACAAAATTAATGTCAAACAAATTGACTTAAGATGTCAAATCATGAAATGACTTAGCTACATCAATTATTGATATCAATGTAATCAGTTGTGTATATACGTGTTGTATTATCAATATTTTTGACATTTCAAATGTATACATATACGAGTACAAGAAGAAAATTTGTTTTCTTTTCTATGGAAATCGAAGAAAACGTTGTTGTTGTTGATTAAATACCAAACCAATTATGTTGTTGTGTTATCATTATATGTATTCGTATATGTATGTATGTATATGATATACTTACACATAAACGAGTGTGTAGGCGTGTACCAGAGATTTTCTTTGTTTTTGTATTTTTTGTTTTTCAATTTGCCGTGAATTTTTCAAATTGGTCTCATGAAACAACAACAACACAACGGTTTTTTTTTCTTAATGATGATAAATAATTAATTTCTTAAGTGGATGCTGTTATTTGATGTGTTTTTGTGTTGCTATACTGCTGCTACTGATGTTTTGTAAATATCTTGATTTTTCGTGCATCACAACATTGTGTCACTGCGATGATTTATAAATTGGCCTGATGAATTATTTAAAGGTGCACAATTTAACCATCACACGCAAACATTATTTTCCATGTGATGACATCTATATGGAGTTTGACATTTTTCCTGAAAAATTGTTATTAGTTGTATCTAACTCCGCAACCATTATCTATACCGCGCCTTTTGTGTAGATGCCTGAATAATATATTTTTTGCTTGTGCTCTCCTTTCATCTAAGAAGACGAAAACGAATTACTTAAAGACCAATGAATGTGATTTCAAAACCATTAATTCATTTTATCTAAATTTACAACAACTAAAAGGATTTATATGAGAAATATATATTTTATGTTTATTTTTCCGATAAGGATGATGAGGAGAAAGTTATAGAGGAGGATCACCTTCTGAACATTATACACTCAGAATAAAAAACTAAAACGCGGAGATGAGCAGGAACACAAAATGAAATCATTTTTTTTTTTTTTTGTATTCTCGTCTTCAAACGTGATGCTTGGTTGTGAAAGGAAAATCGATTTTTTCCCATTTCCCTCGAACAAACGAAATAATAAAAAAAAAAAAAACTTGGAATTGTAATGGATTCGCAAAGATTTCACATTATGTGTATATGTATGTATATTTTATTTTGCGGGGTAGAGTAGACTGCGAGATGTTACGAGAGAAGGGTGGTGGATGTGATTTTAATTGTAATTAAATTTTAATTGTTATTTGCCGTAAATAATTTTCGGTGATTCATATCGCGCGCGCCCACTGTGACTGGAAAAGAGTTAGATGACTATACAATATACACACACACACACACACACACAACACAATGTGATGGAGTTATGACAATTTATATGGAGGTAGGTGTCGTAGGACGATGAGAATTTTAAATTTAATTTCGTATAAAGTTGGTTGGAATGCCAAACAAAAAATTTATATATAAAATTGTGTGCGATAAGACGTGATGTTATCTAGAAATGATGTTCGCAATGTATATAAAAGGAAATCTTAATGCGCGTGGGAGCTAGAAAGTTTTCCATTCTATAACGCAAGTACACATATTTATGAACAGTACTAAGAATAACTAAAATATATTGACAGAACTATAAAACCGTAATAAAGCAGCATACTCCCCATATAAGTAGTAAAACCAAAACCAAAAACGATTTATGTTCATAATCAAAATTTGAATACATTAGATTATGTAACATAACAACAGAATACAGAAATTTACATAATAACATCGATACACATATGTATGCATATACATATGTACATTAAGTAACAGCAGAAGACAAAAGACTCAAAAATCGTAAATATTTTTGTGCGATAATCACATAATACATCAAAAGTCTAATGGTATGTGTAGTGGTAATGGATGATTTCAAATTGATTAAATTTGAATGATGGGATCTTAAAACAAAATGATGTTTTTAAATTGATGTATATGTTTCTCGCAAACGTCTTATTCCCTATAGTCATCAAAACTTGATGGAAACCATATAAAACGAGTATGTAACTGTTTACTGTTTACAACCTACATGCAAAGCTTTGCAAGCTGTAACACAGTTTTCATTTTTTGAACAACCGTTCAGCAATTAATATGTTGTCGCAGCTCTTCAGCAACCTAATTACGACCGATATGCAAATGTTACAGTGTGTCTTCTCTCAGAGCTTCTATAACAAATTGTTCAATTCATATTGTGTACCTGTTTCGGTGTGCTTTTATAAGTTTACCATTCATCCGATATTAGTCCGAATAAGTTTACAATTAATTTATTTTACTTAACAAAAGCTTTCACAGCAAAAAATTTTAATGAATTCTAATGAACGTTTAGATTTTTTTCTGTAACGAATTTAAAACCAAGTTTACATCTTATCAGAAAAACTATAATGAGGTTTCGTTTGATTGGAACAAACTGGATAAGTATTTGAAAAAATTTCTTTGACATATTTTTGATATAAATTACAACCTGTTTCAGTTTATCCTGTTTCAGAGCTTTCATAACAAAGTATATACAATCATCCTCACAACGATTTGACTCGATATTACTTTGAATACATTTACAATTGTTTTATTTTAATTGTTGAGCTTTCATTCAAAAAAGCTTTGGAAGCTTTCACAAGCAAGATTTCAACGTAGTTTTACGTGAAATCCGATTTCTAAGGCACATTAATTATCATTATAAAAAAATAAACTTAATTTGTTGACGTTTTGAAAATTTGTAACTCTCAAAAGCTTGATAATTAAACATTTTAATTTACATGGGTACTGCTGTAGTGAAAAAATGTTCATCAATATTTTAGTCCAAATGTGAGTTAGCACACATTAAGTGCACATCGATACAAAATATCTTGGCACAGAATAAGCGTTTTTTTCTTCAATGAGCTTTTACTTGAAAACCTTGTTAACCACGCAATAATGATTAAAGAAAATTAAATGCTTGCAGTCAAGTAGCGAAATTACAAAGCTTTTGCATTATATTTGATCACACATCAAAACTTAAATTAATTTATAAATTTATTGAAACAATTCATTGTCAAGATTACCCTGGTGACCCTGGCCACTGTTCATTTCTGATATTTTTTATTTCATTTTTTCCACGGCAACTTTAAAAATGTTTTTAGAGCTTTTATAACAAGTTTATCGGTTCAAATTGTTGTAATGATTTGGGGTGCTTTTATAAGTTTATTTATTAAATTATTCCCACAAGGTTTTGATTCTATATTAGTCTGAATAAGTTTACAATTACTGTATTTTAATTGTTAAGCTTTGACTTCAAAAATCTTTCACAGCTAAAAGTTTTAATGAGCTTGGATAAACATACATAGTTCATTTGTGAAACTGATCGTTTCGTTTTAGCAAATTATTACCTGACCCTAATTAAGATCGATTTGACTCAACTCATATATCTAACCTAATTGCAACCTTTTGATAATTTATAACAAATTCGTCTGCAAGCTGTTAGCCACGTTTAGCTTTTTTCTGTAACGTATTTAAAACCATGCTTACAGCTTATCAGAAAAACTACTGAACTAGAATGAGGTTTCATATCCATCATATTCGAAAAATTTTCATTGACATTCTTGGACATAAAATACAACTTGTTACAGTTTGTCCTCTTTCCGAGCTATCATAACAACTTTATAAATTCAAATTCAAAGCCTGCACAATTATCCTCACAAGGATTTGTTTGATTCGATATTAGTTTGAATAAATGTACAATTGTCTTATTTTAATTGTTGATCTTTCATTCAAAAAAGCTTTGGAAACTTTCACAAGCAAGATTTCATCTCAAAATTATGTACCTTTATTTGAATTTCAACGTAGTTCTACGTGAAATCCGATTTCTAAGGCACATCAATTATCATATTGAAATAAAAAATAAAGTTTGTTGACGTTTTGATAATTTGAAACTCAAAAGCTTCCTAATTATAGGTTTTAATTTACATGCTTTAGTGAAAAGATGACTATCAATATTTTAGTCCAGAGATGAGTTAACACACATTAAGTGTCCATCGAATATAAAACATTCCTAGCACAGAATAAGCGTTTTCAATGAGCTTTTACTTGAAAACCTTGTTAAATTATCTTGTTAACTACGGGCGAGTAGCCAATGATTAAAGAAAAGGAATTTATTATAGTCAATTGACCTAAAGCTCATCGATAAATTAAATTTAACGCCAAAACTTAAATTAAACTTATAAATTGATTGAAACAATTCATTGTCAAGATTACCCTGGTGGCCCTTGCCAGTGTAAATTTCCATTTTTTTTTCATTTTTTCCACTTTCAAACTGTTGCCATCCAGGCTTAAAACGGTTACGAACATTCAACGGTTAAGAGTTACACTTGAGATCGCGTTAAAACATTTAATATCAATCCGTCTTATTCCCTATAGTCATCAAAACTTGATGGAAACCGTATAAAACGAGAATGTAACCTGTTTACAACCTACATTCAATGCTTTGCCAGGTGTAACTCAGCTTTCATTTTTTGAACAACCGTTCAGCAATTAATATGTTGCCGCAGCTCTTCAGCAACATAATTACGACCGCAATATGCAAATGTATCAGTGTGTCTTCTTTCAGAGGTTTTATAACAAATTTATCAATTCAAATTGTTGATATGTTTTGGTGTGCTTTTATAAGTTCACCTCTTAAATTATCTCTGAAATTAGTTTTAATTCGATATTACTCTGAATAAATTTACAATTGCTTTATTTAATTGTTGAGCTTTCATTCAAAAAAGCTTTGGAAGCTTTGACAAACAAGATTTCATCTTTGTTATGACGGGTCTACATAAAGATGGATTTGAGCCTTATAGCTGTGCTCACTACCAATTGTTTGGCCTCTAGATTCAAGCGGGTGAGATGTAATAGAATCTCCAATACACTGTTCTTTAAACTTTCATCAGAAATTTCAGGTTGACCACGATATTTCAATCTGGCCACCCTGTATAATAGTATAGACCACAAACATAAAGTCATTGTAAGATGAGGCTCCAGTCCCCACCATTTTCAAATGAAGTTTTCTAGAAGTAGTGCGCTGCTATGGTAGCATTTTTTACCCTTTGTAAGATGTTTGCTTTCCAGCTTAATTTACTGTCCAAAAAATGTCGCTTTATGAGTAAAAATCAAGTTTGTGCCTCCTAGATAAAGAAGACCAACTCGAGAAGATCGAGTAAGCATTGCATAAGCTCTATCAGCGTACAGCGGTATTTTCCGAAGACTGCAATAACAACCTCATCCGCTTGAAGGGCTAAAACTCTATATAATTTGATCTATGCAGCCTCTGAGTGACCCGTCTACCCATAGAGATGAAACTGCTGGAGTGATCGCCTCCAGTCTAACGTTGCCAAAGACATTCCTATTGTAAATAGGCCGAACGTTGCAAAGTTACTCTTTGTTATATTCAAGAGATATCACTGTAGGACCAATAAGGTAATGGAGAACTATTTTCACAATTTCCCCTGACAGTACGCATATTGAGATTTCTACAGCTTCCAGCTTAACGTGTGCTAATATTTGATTTTGTAATTATTTTAATATAAAAGAGGATAAACTGAGAGGTCTAAGATCTTTGGGATTGTGATTAGTGCTATTTCACGCCTTACTTTTACTCCGGTCTATTTAATAGGAATGCTACAAAGTTTTAGGCTGCCTTTAAGAATGGAAAGGTGAGTTAACACACATCAAGTGCACATCAAATACAAAATATTCTTAGCACAGAATAATCATTTTTTTCATTGAGCTTTTACTTGAAAATCTTGTTTAATTATCTTGTTAACCACGAGCGATTAGCCAATGATTAAAGAAAAGGAAATGCTTATAGTTAACAGACCAAAAGCTCATCGATAACATTTCAACAGCTAAATTACAAACCTTTTGCAATAATTTTGATGCACATCAAAACTTAAATTAAAATTACAAATTTTCAATTTCAATTTCAAAATGTTTCCATTCAGGCTTAAAAAGCTTAGTAAACTTCAGCAGTGCAATCGAGCTTTTTTCAGAACTTATAACGTATTATTATTATAAATGAAAAATTAACCTATTTTCGTAAAGCTTTCGAGTTTTTGTTTGTTTTTTTCTGGTTGTACGTTCATAAAAGTTTTCAGAACATAACTTCGGAGTAAGCGCAGGGCAGAAAAACCCATTTTTCATAAGTTTTTATTTTTGAATAACTTAAAACGTTCAGAAAGTTTACTTTAAAAAATAATCCAGCTTAAAGAGCTTTCAATAACAAACTCGAAATAAACAAAAACATGACTTTATGCTTTAAAGTTTTGAAATGACCTCAAATTATAGATGCAGGTAAAAACTGAAAAACAATTCCATACAGAGCTTTTGGAAAATTCGCACTAAATAACCTCATTTAACAAAACTGGTAAGCTCTTGATACATAGTTCAAACTGATCATTTCGTTTTAGCAAATTATTACCTGACCCTAATTAAGACCGATTTACCTCAACTCATACATAACCTAATTGCAACTTCTTGACATTTTGTATCAAATTCGTCTACAAGTTGTTAGCCACGCTTAGCTTCTTGACTGTAACGTATTTAAAACAAAGTTTACCACTTATCAGCAAAACTACTGGACTATAATGAGGTTTTGTTTGATTGTAAAAATCTCTATATTCGAATAAATTTCTTTGACATAAAATACAACTTGCTTCAATTTGTCCTCGTACAGAGCTTTCATAACAAATTTATAAATTCAAATTCAAAGCCTGTATAATTAGAGTCACAAGGATTTGATTCGATATTAGTATAAGTTACAATTGTTTTATTTTAATTGTTGAGCTTTCACCCAAAAAGCTTTGGGAACTTTCACAAGCAAGATTTAATATAAATTATTTAGATTTTAACGAAAGGTACATCAATTATCATAATAAAATATAAAGTTTGTTGGGATTTTGATCATTTGTAACGCAAAAGCTTCCTAATTAGAAAATTTAGTCCAGAGGTGAGTTAACACATATTAAGTGCACATCAAATACAAAATATTCTTGGCACAGAATAATCGTTTATTCAATGAGCTTTTACTTGAAAACCTGGTTTAATTATCTTGTGAACCACGAGTGTTTAACAAGTGATTAAAGTAAAGGAAATGCTTAAATAGTCAACAGCTCATTGACAAAATTTCAATATCTAAATAACAAAGCTTTTATTAAATTTGATCGCACATTAAAACGTAAATTAAAATTACAAATTTATTATCAGGAAGGACCCTACTGGCCCTTGCCAGTGTAAATTTCTGTTGCCATTCATGCTTAAAAAGCTTACTAAATTTCAGCAGTTAAGCGGTAAACTTGAGATCGCCTTAAAGCATTTAATAGCAATCTAGTTTAAATATTTCAGTTTTGTAATAGTTTTCTGCGATCGAGCTTTTTTCAGATCTTATAATGCATTTTTATTATAAAGGAAAAGTTAATCTATTTTTGTAAAGCTCTTCATATTTTATAATTCTTCCCATAAAGCTTTCGCAAAATGTTTTTTGTGTATACCGTGTTTTAATCATTAACTAATGTATTGCGCATATAGTTGCAGACCACATCAGTCCACTATTTTTGTATTTTTTTATTCAAATTAAATGAAATGTGAAATAGGCAATTTTGTAATCTTCTCATACCATGATAAAAATTAAACTTTAAATGGTTTTCAGAACGCATTTGAATCAGAAGAAAAAATGTATTTTTATTTGGAGATGATCGGCCTTTGGTATAATGAACTTTCAAAGTGTTTATATTTAATCAAATGTTCCTCAAATCTTCAAAAGTCAATTCACACCCAAAAAAAAAATTGTTCTTACGAAATTGTAAAAATACGATTAATTCCTGTTTATAAGTTTTACCATTAGTCTTATTTTATACAATTTTCTGAAAAGCTTCCAGACAAAAGTAAACCTTATTTCGGATTGTTAGTTTTAACTAATTTTTATAAGAAGAGCTTAAAATGTAAATTAGCAACCATCTATTACTCAAACGGGTGTGGTTAGAAATGTCGAAACATTTTTCCCAAATTAGACCTTTAACTTAATCCATAAAAACATTTCGAACCCCAAAATCGTTGAACGCCCCAAATTATATCCACAGCTAAAAAGAATCAACAAGGCCATCAACAAATAAATTGGATTGCATAGACATTGTATCGCATTTACATAAGCTTCAAGAAGCGAATTAAGCACGAAACCAAAAAAAAAAGAAAAAAAAATCGGTAGAGAGATTAGGTCCAATATTTTGTAATGCGATAATAATGGCAAAAACAACAACAACGCCAAAAATTTGTCACTAACCAGTAACCACAAACATAAGAAAAATAAATCAAGACACAGAATTAAAAGAACTGACCTAAATTAACAATTAATGTGTTATCTATACTGCTAAAACCGCACACTAGTTTATAGTACAATATAATATAGAGGGAGGGGAGGATTATAAATAAGAAAATCGTCGACTTACCATATAAAATCCTTGCAATGGGAGCAAAATGTTGGTTGCTTAAAGAACCGTGGTATGAAGCGATGATCCTTCACATTGTAGATGTTTTTCTTTTTGAGCGCACCTTTGCGTCCACGATTCCTTAACATCAACTTGTTGTCTTTGTCATCGGAGAAGTTATCGTCATCGGCCATTTTCTTAACTTTTTTCTTCCTTTTTTAATTTATTTAAATTATTTGATTTTCACGCGAGTCACGCTTTTCTTTTTGTAATTTTCTTATTTATGATATTTTCAAAAATTGCGGAAAAGCGTTCAATTAGCACAATTAGCTCTGAAAAAAAATTTAAAAAACTTTCACTAAATTTTCACTATAGACAATTTTCACTTTATACACAAATTTATCTTGGCATAAATTTTCACTTGAGATTTTCTATTTTTTTCTTTTTTTTGCACGATCACTTTGGTGCCCGCAAACACCACGCACAGAATATAACTCACACTCAATATTATATTTTATCGATAATGTTTATAGTGAAAAATGTTCACTACGGCTTTTCCAAAAGAAAAACTATATAATAACAATAACAACAAAAAAAAATGATAACGACAAAACGAAAAACCACTTTGCAGTATACAATCAAAAAAAAAAAGAAACAAAAATGAAATAATAATTTTTCCGGGAATTTATAAAAACTTTTCTAAAAATAAATGAAGAACATTTAAAAAAAAATTATAATAATTTTTTGGAATAATAGAAAATTTTCCGTTTTTCCACAATGAATACACCGAAAAAAAAAACAAAAAAAAGTTGGAAAATTAAAACCCGAAAACGAAACCAAAAAAAAAAAAATTGAAAATTTCCGTTACACCACACGACACAAGTGTATTATAATAAAAGCAAATCAACGGAAAATCCAAAAACAAAAAACCAAAAAATTTTTCACGTCCGAATTGTCTGACTTTGCTAATCGAAGTGGTTGGAAATCGGTCGCGTTCTTATTTAGCACACACAACGATCCAAAAAAAAAAAAAAGAAAAAAACATATTTTTGTATGGGAAATTGAATACTAGTTTTCATACTCTCTGCCGCACCAAACCATAAGCGAATGAATAAAAGAGAGCGAGATTTAAAAAATATAAAACTATGAGAGAGAAAAATTTGGAGCTCGTCTAACGAGCATGATCCAACATACACACATTAATAAAAAAATGTTTTGTTTTGTTTTTTTATTCAGCGCTCCACTATGGAAAGAGGGGAAATCGATTTAATTTTCGGTTGTGCCTGTGTAATGGTGAATTCAGCATTTTTATGGGTTTTCGTTTCGCTCGTTTGTAAAATAAAAAAAGAAAGCAAATACATATAAAAAAAAACAAAAATAACAAAACGAAAGGTGAGACGAGGGTTTTGCTTTTGGTTGAGATATATTTGATGCAATGCGAGTAAGATCAAATAAGTGTGTTCCTACATAATTCTCTGCGACCTCATTCGGACTACTAACAAACTAAACTATTTTCAAACTTTACATAAAAAAACCGATTTCGAAAACTGATGCCAATTTAATTAATCAAAATTCGGCCAATCGAATTGAGGCAAATTTGAATGTACATAGTTTGCATATGAATTTGAATCCTATTGCAATTTTAAAACTTCAACTCGGGAGTTTTGAAATATAATATTGCCTCTATACTATAGACCGCAGCCTTAAAGATTCTGTTCCAGGAAACACTTTGTAGTAATCGCGGGGGGACGGAAGAAATGATTACGCATTCTATTTGATTGTACACTTCTTGGTCGGTAAATAGTACATCACGATAGTACAATAGATAGTTCATAACAGTGAATTTAAGTGATACTATTTATAATAAAAATAGTTGACACTTCCACGATATTCGTAATTATCTGGAAAGTTGAACTTCACTAGATATAGATTTCACAACAGGTTTTTCTACCACAGTACTATCACGATAACTGTTAGATGAAACTTCATGTTTTACTTGTAATTATTACGACAGTTCCAATTAAATAGTTGTAACTTCAAAATAGTTCTAACTATGCATCACAACCATTTAACTATCACTATACTATTACGGTAAATGTAAATTTAAATACAGTTGTAACTCTCATTGCAGATCTAACCATCACGAAAGAGTTAATCATCTTGATAGTGGTATTTACTACGATAGTTTTAATTAGCACGATAATTGTAAATACCACAGTTATATCTATCGCGATACATGTAACCATCACGATATTATTTGTATTAGTATCAAAACAGATCAGTTCTACATTGTTTTAACTGCAAGATAGTCGTAACTATGAATAACGATAAATGTCGCTATCACGACACCCGGAACTATTACGATAGAATGCAATGCACTCTGAATCTAGTTATAACTATCCCGATAATTTTCCTGTTACAGTTATTCTTCACGAGAGTTATAACTCTTACGATTTTGTAACTAATAATAGCTATAACTATCACAACAGTTATTAATATCGCGACAGTTACTATTATTACAAACAGTTATAACTATCGCGACAGTTATTGAGCTCCATAAAAAATTGAAAATGCCAACAAAAATTCGTTTGGAATGAGTATGAGAAGGGTTCAAGTCGAATTAAGACAAATTTGAATGTAGTTTGATTTGGATTTTGAATCCTACTACAATTTTAAATTTTCGAAACAATTTGACATATAGTCCACATAAATCTAAGCTACGAACGCAAACGGGACCCAACTGGATTGTAGTTTGATAAATAATTTGATTTAAATTAATTAATTTAAATTATGTTTTAAACGACCGTTATAACTATCGCGACACTTCTTGAGCTCCATAAAAAATTGTAAATGCCAACAAAATTTCGTTTGAAATGAGTTTGAAAAGAGATCAAATCTGATAAAGACAAATTTGAATGTAGTTTGAATAAGACTTAACTTGAATTCTATTACAACTTAAAATGTTAAATAAATAAATTTAAGCTACGAACGCAAATTGAACCAAACTTGATTGTAGTTTGATAACTAATTTGATTTAAATTTATAAATTTAAATCATGTTTCAAACGGCCGTTATAACTGTCACGACAGTTGTTGAGTTCCATAAATAATTTTAGATGCCAACAAAATTTCGATTGGAGTGAGTTTGAAACAGATTAAGACAAATTTGAATGTAGGTTAAATAAAAATTTGAATCCTAATAAAATTTTGATTTTCGAAACAATTTGACATATAGTCCACATAAATCTAAGCTACGAACGCTAACTGGACCGAACTTGATTGTAGTTTGATAACTAATTTGATTTAAATTTATAAATTTAAATCATGTTTCAAACGACCGTTATAACTGTCACAACAGTTGTTGAGTTCCATAAATAATTTTAAATGGCAACAAAATTTCGTTTGGAGTGAGTTTGAATCAGATTAAGACAAATTTGAATGTAGTTTGAATAGAAATTTGAACCCTAATAAAGTTTTAATTTTCGAAACAATTTGACATATAGTCCACATTAATCTAAGCTACGAACGCTAACTGGACCGAACTTGATTGTAGTTTGATAACTAATTTGATTTTTTCAGAAATCAATTTTTAGTGGCATTTCATATTTTAGTTGACGGCAGTCGGAGAACAAAACTCCCTGGACAAAACAACGATCTTAGTAACTATCATTGCAGTTGCATCTCTATGACAGTTATTACTATCAAGAAAGTTATAACTATCAAGACAGTTGTAACTATCCAGACAGTATAAGTATCACGACAGTTATAAATATCAGGACATTTAACTATCACGACAGTAGTAAAAATCTATCACGTTAGTTGTAAATATTACTATAGTTTCAGCTATCACGTAAGTTGTAACTATTACAATAGTTCTGACTATAGAGACAAGGTTAACTTTCACGATCGATATATCATACATAAATATCACGATAATTGTACATAATTATGACGATATATATATCTGATTGTAAACTTGTAACTATCACGATAAAATAATCATTTCTCATGAGAAAACTCGACTATAATAATATTATGTATTTGTTTATCTGATAATTGTAAATTTGTTTCACTATCACGATAGTCGTAACTCTCTTATAATATTAAATTCAGGCACTCGATGTATTAGTCCATATTTTACCGAATACTTTCGGTTTTCCCTCATGATAGTAAATATTCTTCAGATGATTATTTTACAACGATAGTTATTTTATAGCTTGATATAACAAGCAAGTTAGTGTTTTCAAATATGTTTAAAGTGACAACGATAGTAACCAATGTGGTAAACTCGTACGAAAGCGAAATTAGAAGAGACGATACTACAGTATAGTTTGAAGAATATCTGAAGGTTACTGAAAATATATTTTGCCGCTAAATTTGTGAGTTATGCTACAGTTAACTGTCATTTTGGTTGAGTAATCTTCAGCAGATATTTTTCATAACATATTGTGTGCAACAAACCCAAGTCCCCCCTATATAGATATTTATGTATACATATATGTATCCCAATAGATACACACATTGAAAAAACTAACAAATCAAGCAAAACAAGAAACGAAAAAAAATTAAATTTCATTAAAAATCCACGATTGATCAACACTAATTGCTGTTATATATAATACGCGAGTACATAAATATACAAAAAAAAAAATAGAATATATAAATTTTCTTAATTAAATTAAATTAAATTAACAAACAACACTTGTGATATACTCGTAGATACACTCGGACGTTTAATATTTTTAACACAATATAATTCTTACACTTTTAATGTGATTTGACATTCGCGTGTTTTTGTAATAAATCACAAAACGAGTAAATTCCGTTTACTTTGAGGTTGAATGCACGGGACATACAAGCACTTAACACAAACACACACACATGCACGTACTTTGATAAGCACACGAAAAATTATTAATAAAATAATTATTTTTTATTGTTCACTTAAAAATAAAAATAAAAATTTTGTATACAGAATTTTCCACACACAGTAGAAAATATTTTTAATTTTCTTTCTTTTCCACTCTACACATACTACATATATATGTATCTACACCACACACAGTAGAATATTGACGCGCGACCGTACTACACTACACGAGAAACGGAGTGAAAATTGATTGTTTGTTTTTGTAACAATAGCGTTTTTCATTTTCAGGCCGGAGCGAGCTAGGTGCGAGCACAGTACGTATATATTCTCTATTCTCTGGTCTGACAGTGGTGTTGTCGGCTTCAGTTTTTTAGGGTATATCCCTCTATATATTTACTTGTTTGTTTGATTCTTTTCTTGCGTACGCTGATGGTGTTTAATGATGATGATGATGGTGATGATGATGATGGGGAGATGAGAGCTATAGCGAGCTATATAAACATATCACAGTACCTATAGTAGTATGGTAGTATGCATATACATGCATACACAAGCTCCAAAATAATGAAAGAAAATAAAAGTTGGCAAGCGGTTGACATGCGCAACATTTTTTTATTTTATTGAATAACAAGAAATTGTAAGGTAACAACAACAATGAACGATTGGACACAAAATAAGAGAAATATTTTTATTAGCTCTTATATCAACTTTCTGTAAGATAAAATTTATTGGGTATAGTTCAAATCTATCTGACAAATTTAAAAAAATTCTAGTCGAGTTTTATAAAAATTTTCTCAATTTCACAAATTCCTGGAATTTGCAGTTACAAAAATTGATTTGATTTCTAAATTATCTTAAAATATCCTAAAATTACGAATTTTAACAATTTTTCAAAATTTACTAACAAACAAACATCTCCTACGATTTCTCCTACGAGGTCCACAAATCCCTTTTCGCGTTTTAAATTTTAAAAGTGCAAGTTTCAAGGCGAATTCTTAGATTTAATGGTGACAAATTGCTCACCACTTCTATTTCTAAATTTGATATTAAGAGGGACTCTAAGAATTTCATGAATTTTATTAATGTAAAAGTATTGCAGGTTTCTTAGATTCCTGAAAATACAAAAACTTTCTACAAATAACGATTTTATGGATTTTACAAATTTCAAATGCTTATGAGAGTTTTACGAATTTTAATCATTTTAAGAATTTCCGATATTTTGTGTTAAAATACAAGTAATTCTTAGAATTTACAAAATATTATTAGAATTCGTAAAATATGTAAAATTCGATAATTTATAAAATTTAAGGTGGACTGATGTGAAGCTGTCTTGGGGGAATCAAGGTGGTACTTTTGGGCAGCTCCGTATCCTACAGCTTTCACACGCGTGTGTGTTACATCTCCGTCGTGACCACCAGGCAAATAGTACACCATGTAATGTGGTATACTAGGCGAAAACACGGCGTTAAACAACTGGGCCGGGTTAAGGTGTTAACCGTACCGTGCTGATAACTAGTCAGGCTGGGTGCCCAGCCTAAAAACTATCCAGTCTCTAACGGTGTATCCGGATACTTGGCGACCTCCGGATCATGTAGCCTTACCTGTGTATTGCGGATCTCTGTACAGGTGGACCTCCTCCCTCCGCTACTCGTATAATTTATTATGGAACAACAAAATAAAAAACAAAAAGAGACCGTCACTCTTAAAAAACCGGAATTTTGTACTGCGGAGACATCGGCCTTTAGGCCCGGTCCCCATAGCGCAAGACGAAGCAAAAACGAAGCTGGCCCCACAAAACCAAAGGGCAAAGGTACAATTTCTGGTCCGCAAGAATCGAACTATCAGACCAGGAAGAGAGCCTGGCGCATGATCTCCAAGATCAACAAAATTCGGTTGGAGTAGAGAATGGATAGAGACAAGGATACGCTTACAAGGGCAAGACGTATCACGGAGCCGAAGGAGGAAGGTTCGGCTGAGATAGCTCAGCCAAAAAAGGCAGAGATTTGAGGAAAAATCGCCTAGGCTTCTGTCACCAGGCCCTTCAACGAGATGCTAAAGGAGCACCTGATTATGGCAGTCATTGACAGAGCTCAAGAAGATGGGGAGTATTACGCCCCTTAACTAGAGAAAGTTGGAGAAGGTCTTAGTCGCCAACTTCCTAAAAATCATGAGGGAGAATCCAGGATCTGCTCCATCCTGCCGTGACATTCTACAAAAAGACGATAGGCAGCCTGAATGAAGTCTGGCCTGGGGCCAAATTAGAAGTAGTTACGAGGGAAGAAATCCAGACACGAGCCTGGATCCCTGCGGAACCAAGTAACTCAATGGAAATTCTGGAAATGCTGTAAATCAGCAATACAAATCTGCCAAAAGCCTTTGAGGATTGCCAAGTTAGAGGAGGTGAAAGCGAATGCAGATCATATATCATCCTCAATAGAAACTCCTTCGGTGCTCTGGCAAAATTTGGAGGCTTAATCAGTTACGGATGGAGCGGTTACGCTCAAGGCTTCAGTTGTGGTTACCACTTGTGGAGTCCCGCCTGGTGTTGGTGAACCAGAAGTTCGGAGCATCCCGGAAGGCGCTAATGAGATATTATCCGTTGACTCGGAGATGTCGAGATCGTTGTTGCTGCACTGTGCGCTTCAAATGAACGAATCACTGTCAGATGTGGAGTCTGACTAAACAGTGGTGGACGTTAGCACTATCTAATGAAATATAAGATCTAAGATCAACGTCCATTACTGTAAATCTGCCTCGGCGGTCGTTCTGCTAGCCGAAACTAACCCAAAGGCCTGCTGATAGGAAATGCACCTAACATGGCTTTGTTAAAAGCATCAAATAGCTTGGTTACTAGAGCATCAAGCTCCTGTGTAGATGTAGGTGGGTTTGGAACCGATACCGGTAATGAATTATCAAGAATGGTTTTATAGCAATCCCAATCAGTTTTCTTCCTATTTCTTAAGAATGGTTTACTAGTGGGTTTTGTATCCAGTTCCTACTCGAGTTAACAATGGTCAGAAAAGGAATGATCTTCGGACACTTTCCAGTTCGATACCCTCGATTTACCATACCACTCTGGAGTCAACGGACAATGTCTCATGAGCTCGTTCCGCTGGTGCTCGAGAGAACGCCAAGGTACTCGTATGAAATGCAGGAGACTGTTCAAGACCCCGTAAGTCATATAGTAAATCATATGGGCAATAAACAGTTTTAAGCATACAAGTCTGCAGTATCTGATGGCATTATCCCTGCGATTATCCAGAGGAATATTGACTTAACCGCCCTGACTTAACAGCCCTGGCTGGAAGTCATCTTCAAAGGCAGCTTAGAATTTTTTCACATGCCTAGAAAACGGATTGAAGTAAACGTAATATTTATACCTAAGGCGGGAAAAATCTCTCATTGTTATCCCAATGACTTTAGGGATATAAGCCTATCCTCATTTCTATTAAAATCACTGGAAAGACAAATTGAGGCTTACTTTAGAGGCTCAATCAAGCCGGGCAAGCTGTCAGGATCTCTACACGCGTACTGTAAGGAACGATCATTAGAAACTGCTCTCCATTCCCTTATACATTCGATTGAGAAATCACTTGAATATAAGGAATATTCATGTTAACTTTCTTGGATAAAGAAACACTCGGCTACCGCCCTGAGTGGGCAAGCAGTTGCGGACTGAACGCAAACCCACAGAAAGCGGAGCTGGTCTTCTTTACCAGGAAACACAAACTTCCTCAGTGTAACCCGCCAATATGAAATGGTACTTGCTTGATCTTTACGGGTAGAGCGAAGTACCTCGGGCTAGTTTTGTACAGCAAGCTAAGCAGGGAACCAAACGTTAAAAATTATGACTAACCTGAAACTATTGATGAACGACCAAAGAATGGCCTAAGTGGGGCCCTCAGGAGCAAACTCTGGAGATTCTACTCAAACTCTGGAGATTCTCTTTTATCTCCCTCCCTTGGATCATGCGACCGAGCAGCTTGCATCTTGCACAGTCATGCGGCTCAAATCCATATCTATGTGAACCTGCAACAATATACGCTCTCCCTTCGCAATCTATTGAGATGAGATTCCAAACTGAGTTTCCCACCAAAGAGGACTGGGTAAATGAGACGGTTATGGACAATGAGGCGCTAAGCTTCTTTACGGATGGCTCAAAAAGGGATAGAGGGGTTGGCTGCGGGGTATTCTGTGAGGTACTGGGGTCAACCTCTCTTTTCCAGTGTTTTTTAAGTTATATACTTATCGCGATAATGGAAGTCATGGACTGGTTGAAGTATAATGTAATATCTACGAGGGATATTCGCATTTTTACGGACAGCCAGGCTGCGATTAAAACGCTACAATCATACTCCCTGTAGCCCAAAACTGTCTGGCTTCTTCGAATGAGATGATCGTGCGAGCTATTACGGAACATTGTCTCATCGGGGTACATGCGAGCAGACTGGGTGCCTTCCCACGATTTCTGCCGTAGCTGCGGTAATGAGGAGGAGAAGGAAAATGTTATCCATCTGCTCTACACCTATTCTATTCTAGCAGAATAGTAAAGCAGAATAAAATGTAAGGGAACTTCCCATTTGGACGACCTGACGGATCATAGTAAGATTAATTCAGGGGCTTTCAACGCTTCTTGGTAAACTCAGGTTGGTTCAACGGGTGCTATGCTAGCCTTAGGGGAGCCACCCTTACGTAACCTAACCGATAAAATTCCAAAAATGTATGAATTCTTTTAAATTTCTACTCGCAGAATTTTCAAATACAAAAATTTAATAAAATTGAAAAATTTAATAAAATTGATAAATTTCATGAATTCCATTCCAAAAATATTGTGTTTTGCATTTCTTAAATTTTAACACTCCCCAGAATACTATACCCAGGCATTCTAAAAATAATAATTTTACGAAATTTCTAATTTCACAAATTTTAACAATTCTAATAATTTTGTATGTTTCACTTATTCTAAACTGACCAATATGATTTCTTCGAATTTTACAGGAACCAGTTTAGTTTGATTGATTTATGAATTTGATTGATCAATGAATTCAAATTTCCTAAATTTTGTATATTTCACCAAATTACCGAAATCTGAGAACTTAATAAGAATCTAATAACCGAGAAATGTGAAAATTTAATTGAAAACTATTTTATATCGATAAGTTGACAAATCAATTTATTGAAAAAAATGTATTTTCGATGTACAAATGGTTTAGGAATCAACTAAATATCGTGTATTTTTTAGTTTACCCTTTTTTAATTAGATGTCGTAAGAGGCAAACAAACAATTTTTTCATGTAATATTTGTAATTTTCGATAGCGGAGATTTACTCCATTTGAAATTTAATTGTAGACGCATTTTTGGCATTTAATTCGACATCAATTTTGATTCTTATTCTAGGTAGAGCCATGTTTACCTTTCTGTTGGAAGTTTATAAACTTTTATTAATTTTACGCCTTTTTTAATCATTCTAAAATTACAAATTATAGAGGCCAAACAATATTGTTAAAAACGAAACGATTTTCTACATCAACTCAAAATTATTTGTTAACATGCTAACAAAATTCATATAAAAGCATCTAATCTCGTTTTTTAATTATTATATTTCGGACACAAACCAAGCAAATAAAATCGAAACTAGAATAATCTTCATTGTATAATGTGCTGCCACCTATTAAAAATACATTCGAAACACAAGGGAATTTAAAATTTTATATAGATGTCACTCCAATTAACAGTAAATAATACACATACACGTCTATATGCATCGCTTTCTCCTCGCCGCCACACAAAAATTCAAAATAAAACACGTGGTTGAGTTGTTTTTATCGCTGAGTTAAATAAACATTATTCGTGTTTAAATTAAATAAATTCTTTGTTTATTTTTATTTGTATTATATTCTTTCTTTTGTGTTTTGAAAATGATATGTTTTCTTGTTTTATTTAATCTTTTAATGCTAGAGTCTTTTATATATTATGTGAATTTTAGGGTTTATTCAATTTTTATTTGAAATATTCGTTAATAAAAAAAAAATATTAACTAATTTTATAAACTATACTTAAAAACTATAATTAAATTAAATATCGACTTAAATAATTATTATTATTATTATTAATCATATACAATAAATAATCGTAAAAAATAACTTTTTTTTTTAATAACGCTTCGCGCCATTTCTATTATTAATTTTATTTTTCTCCTGTAACCACCATATACGGCCTACTATTGTTTTGATTCGCCTACATTTGTTATAAACTGAGGATTGCGTTTTTGTTCGCGTCGCTGTGCATTTGATTCGTCCATTAGCGGATTGTCCCAGACCTGCCGTTGTCCCGATCCAAAGATATTGTAGAATGTCGCGCAGAATATGTAAACGGCTGCGGCAATAAAGAAAACTATTTGCCATTGAGCAATTGTCGGTTTGCCTTCGATTAAATTACCGGCGACAATTGGGGCAAGGAGACCCGCTAAATTGGCGGTACAATTTGTAAATGCCATTAGAATACCGGCAAAACGGGGTGTAATATCTAAATGGTTGATTTTGAAACCGGAATAGATACCACCGTTGAGACCAACGCCGACTGTTAAAAGGGCGACGGTTAACATACGATGGCATCCAGTGTATGAGGCGGCTATCAGACAAATTGCTGGACCATATTGACCTGAAACGAATACGCACATAAAAATATAATTTTCTGCTCGACCCCGAGGTTCAGTATATAATAAACTTACCAATACTGTTAATAATTTTACGTGTCCCCGTGTGATTGAATTTATTCGACGTGATCATCCAATCGGCCACGAATGAAATGCATATTGAGAAAAGCCACATGGCGAGATACGGTAGCGCTGATAGAATTCCGTTTTCTTTAAGCGAGAATCGTAATACTTGTTTCATGTACGTTGGAAGTTCAGTCATTAGAGTCTCGTATCCGTAATTTTGACCCATGTGCGCAATTAGAATTGCGTAAAACGGTAACGAACGCATTATGTATTTGTACGGTATTGGTGGTGACGACATATTCGCTGTACCCCATAACGAGTTCATAATGTATTTTCGTTCACCTTCACTCATCCGTGTGTCTTGTACTGGATCCTCCCGAATAAATATTAAAAATGCGATCGACCAAACACAACCGACTATGCCAAAAATATAGAAAATCGATGGCCAGCCACCGTCAAATCCGTATTCAGCTAATAATCCTGATAGCGGCATACTAATTATTGTACCAAATTGAGCCCCCGCGTACACAAAAGCGCCGAGACGTGATCGTTCTGTGGGCGGAATCCATTTTGCGAGCATAGCATGTGTACATGGTACAATTGGACCCTCGCCCAAACCTTGGATAAATCTCACCACTATTAACCAGCCGTAACCACCTTGACGTGCGGCCACTGGTACTACAAACGCAAATACTGAATTCACCAACATTCCATATCCGAGAAACCGTAGTGCCCCGAATCGTTTCGATAAAATTCCGAAAGGAATTTGTGTTATCACATACCCGTAGAAGAATGACGATAGGATGTAGCCTTGTAGGCTGGTTGACCACACAAATTGACCGTCCTGCTGATCTTTATGCTGTGAATACAAAAAATATATTTTTAAAAATGGCTGATGTCAATAACGGTTTATTAATTAACTCACCGATGTTGCATTATAATCAACATTTGAACATTCTCGATCCAGCACTTCTGCTTCCTCGTCCAGTGCCGTATGATTAACCATCGCAACAATGGCCACACTCATATTCGTTCGCATAACATAGGCGTTTGCCATGCCCAAAAAAAGCATGCCTGTCACAAAATGACGTCTTCCAAACCATTCTGCAAATAAACCAATTTAAATCAATTAAATATATAAATTCGCATTCTTTTAAATATATATGTGGATGAGAAACGGATGTAACTAGTTTACGAGACGGAACATAGATACGCGGTTATCAAACATATTTGCGCGAATTGTGTTTGCGTGCTCGCGCGACCCATCCTTAAAAAATATATTGTACTACATATTTAATTACCACCCGCTAACAAACGAAATGTGTTGTTTGTTGAATTTTCTGAGTCAACAACATCATTAACTTATGCGGATGATTACGATAGTTGTTTTGTATTATTGTTGGTGGCTGGTCTTTCCACATTTCCGCGCATATTTGAAATGACATAGGGTAAAAAAAAAAAAATTTGCTAGAAAATATTTATTTATATAAAAGAGCAGCAGCGTGTTATGCGGGTATATAACTAAGACATTAATCGATTAATTATTTAATGGAATCGAGACAATTTAGTAAACATAAATTAACATAAACGTCGTCATTATATTATCGTCGTCGTCGTCTGTATAATTTCTCCATCTTTAGTTACTTTACAGGTTAACTGTCTCGCTCAGCGAGCGACATTTTATATACATGGATGTGTCGAGAGCTGTGAAGATCGTAAACTCCCCAATATCATTAGCCCATCAGACTAATTAAATTTAGGGTCCATTTTATGGGGTGATCTTCAAATTACTATTTTGCAATAGAGCAAAGTGATCGTATAAACGAAGTGCGGAACGTGATATCGCAGATGAAAAATTACAAGAGACCGGGTGAGGATGGTATCTGCAATGAAATGCTCAAATATGGCGGCGATTATTTGTTTTACCACCTGTTTGAGCTCATATAGAAGAGTAGAAGACAGCTCTTTTCTGCCCGCTTCATAAAAAAGGAGACCGGTTAAACTGCAACAACTACCGCGGTATAGCTTTGCTAAATACAGGCTACAAGGTTTAGGCCAAAGTAGTCGCGGCAAAGTTATCAGCGCATACAGCGAGTCAAAATTTCGGATGCCTTCGCAATTTCGCGTGCGACAAGACGACCCGATAGCTAATATTCTCTTCAACTTATCATTAGAATATGTCAATCGTCAGCTTAATACAACGTAGCGCAGCTGCCTATTTTGCGTACGCTGATGATATTTGCATTCTGGGTAGCAACTTCATCTCTCTGAAAGAAGGCCTCCTTCCGTTGGAAATCACAGCCCTACAAATTGTCCTTCAGATCAATGAAGCAAACACCAAATACATGGTGATTGCCAGAAGGCAGCCACGTGGGGATTTTATTTCTGGAGACGAGTATGGAGTATGAAAAAGTTGAAGAGTTCAAATATCTATATAGGATCCCCGATCAGTGAGCAAAACTCCGTTTCTGTCGAAATCGCATCGAGGATTGCAGCAGGCTTCAGAGCACTTTACGCCCACATTAAGATCTTCAAGTCTCCCCACATATCACTCAAAGTGAAACTGCGGACATCTACAAAGCCCTGATAAGGCCAGTTATCACCTTTGGCTGCAAGCCTATACTAACAGCGCAAAACACCAAAAAACTTGCTGTTACTCTGAAAGTAGGACCTCGTGGATGGACGACGTCGAGGGGACCTGATAACACTCGGTCATCGTGGCTGGCGTTCTCTTGCAGTGGATCGAACTATTTTGAGGAGCATCGTTGAGGCGGCCAAATCCCTCCAAGGGACGTAGCGCTTGCGTATAAATAAAAATCGTATAAAACCTAAAGTGAATGAACAATGGTTCTCTAAAAAATTAAAATTTCAGGTTTATTGAAACAAATTCCGAGAATACAACTATCTTCAAAATTCAACACTCAAATTTTGACTTCAACAAACATAACAAAAAAATTTCATTGAATCGTTCGTTACTTTATTAAAAGCCTGAAACCTGTTTAACAAACAAATGATCGCCAAATGTTCAGAACCAATTGTATAGTTTATAGTACTTTTATCTAAATCGGACAAGTGATTGAGTATTTATTATATAGGCGATCGCGATCGTATCGTAAGATCCGCGATCACTTGAAATAATCTCTCGAGATCGAATGTGATCGTCATCGTCAATCAATATATATTCAACAAAATTAAAGAGATTTATACCTACAAACCTCGGCACAACATCTATTATATCGCCAGTCCAATCAGGTGCTTGCATCTGTAGATGACATATTCGTGATTGGACAGAATATAACAACAATTGATACGCTTGAAGAGTTTTCAGCTTCTGCCCAAAACGAAATACAAGATCTCTGGTTTATAGGGACAATGGCACACCAGATTTTAGTAGTGTCCACTACACATTTCAAGTAGTGAAGAAGTTGGAATATTTGGGCTCTCTTATATCACTCATGATAACAAATAAACGAGCAACAAAACAAGTTGCCATTTTTGGATTTCTGATAAAGGGACATTTTTTTAGGTAAAATATGTTCCATTGACGAAAGAATAGCAACACAAGCAATATTTTTTAGTGTTGTTAATACGCGGCCATTCTGGTGAAATTTTATTCGAGTTGAGAATCATTCAACTCAGATAGCTAACTTCGTGGTGAATTGTTGTGCACCAGAATCATTTTTTTTGTATCATGTACGCACCTTCAAGTGCCGTGAAGCTGAAGCTTTACAAAGCGTTGATCAGACCCGTTGGTATGTTTGGATGTGAAAGTTGCTCACCAGATGCTGCCAAAGTAATGAGTTTTAAGTAATTTTTTAAATTTGAAAACATTTTCAGAAGATTTTATTGCGGTTGGTAGTTTATTATAGACATAGGGTCCAATGAAAGTTATTGATTTCTTGCCAAAACCCGTTCTAATTTTTAGAAATTTCGTTCGTTAATTAGAAAATTCGTTCTACGAGTAGTGTATCTATGACTTATATACTGAAATTGAATATTAGATAGTGTGGAAGTTTAAAAATAGCTTTGCAACTTCTATTTTGCATAATTTGCAATTTGTTTAATTTAGATACTTAAACTCGTCTACACGTTCAATGACAACATTAGAAACCTGCAAAATGGGTAAATCACAATGTGGTAGAAATGGGGAGTGAAATATAATAAACTTTGTTTTACTTAGATTAACTGCTATTTTGTTGTAATTAAAATACTCCAAGAGTGTCTGAAAATTAGTTAGTTAACGCCTGCGAACAATCACTGGAGTTATAAAAAATTGCAGTATCTTCAGCAAACATTCTGATTTGGCCAACCAGCGGTAATTGGGCTAAATCATTTATGAAAATCAAAAATAATACATGCCCAAGAACACTGCCTTGCAGTACACCACAGTTGATGGTTAATATGCTGCTTGCGACACCATTCATTACCACAAATTCAGTGCGGTTTTGAAGATAACTAGCTAGAAGTTTATACGATATTCCCCTAAAGCCTGATGCAGTGTCAGTGCCGCAGACCCCTGTCTAAAACCATATTGATGACAGTAAAAACGCTTCACAACAATGTTAGTAATGTTATCATACCCACAGCCCTTATTACTATCTGTTTACTAATAAAATTGAGAACTTCAGTGTCCTAAACTGATGACAAAAAAATGAAATTCAAATCAGTGTTTAGTTTGCAAGAATTATTCGAGTTATTGTTCATAATCACAGCGGTCGAAGGTATACCAACATTTACAAAGATTGAATAAATCAACAATACTATTCGGCTCTTTATATTCAATATCATCAAGTCGAATAGATTGGACATTAGCACTACTATCACATTTCATAAACTGATTAATTATCTTCCAGACGTCTTTTTGGTTTAACTTAATTTTTTTTGGCATGATATTTGAACGATTTGATTTTTTTGTTCAGGAATTCCAACCTGCCTTTTAACACATGATTGTTTGTGTTTTACTTGGATTCCAAATATCAAATGAAGTAAATTTAAGAAATTCATCAAAAATCCGATTGATGTTTGATTCAATTGTTGAGTTGCAGAAACGGTCAATGTTATGGAAACAGCAAATAGCGTGATCTAAAATATTCCCACTCGCAGATGGAGTAGCAAAAGTATTCGTAACAATCATGCCATGGCTGCGGATAACGTGGAACTAAATGTAGAGACTTGACTTGAGTCCTAATTGTTAACGGAGATATTCAAATCACTAACTATAATGAAATCCGATGTGGCCATGTTGCCACAAAGCAAATTTTCTAAAAAAGCATAAAAGCAATCAGGGTCTTAGTTAGGTGGTCTATAAATCCCACATACACTAGTTCGAATGAACCATTTGTCAGATCTACAGGAAAATAGATTCGAATAGTTTGCTATGTTGAAGGAAAGAATATTTGAACTATTGAAAAATGTTTCTGTTAGAACTCTCATGAATATCACTGTGTAAACTATCAATAAAGATCAACAAATTGTCAAACTTACTTAAATCATACTTACTTAATAGAGATCTCTTCTTACATTTGAGAGAAGAGTCATGCGTATGATTTACGGTGCAAAACGCGACAGAGATGGCACATACCTCTGTACAGTATCGAGATTAGAGTGTAGAAAATGATCGGATCGTACGAACAAAGATCACTTGAAATAATCTCTCGTCGAGATCGAATGTGATCGTCATCGTTAATCAATAATCAAATTGAACAGATTTATATACGTGCAATATATAATCATCTCATGAATATTTATATATTATAGTTTACTGGGAAAAAACTATTTGATGATCGCACAACAACATACGTAATATACATAATTTAGATTCTATATATTATTATTTCATGATAGCTGTTATCAGAGTTCACACATCGGTGTTGATTGTGATTCCAAATATACAATGAATATTAAAAAACAATTTCATTGTTGTTGTGAATTTTATGTTTTTTTTTTTTTTGGAAGAATTTAGTTCATACATCACACATGATAAAAACTAGTTATACGGCCTGAGTCATGTAAATTTATTCTCGCTTAATAACTATAAATAATATATAAGTATATATAGGTATGCCGCGGGAGCGCCACCGTGATTTAAAATTGTCGATCGTTATTTTCTATATGATCTCATTTTTTATGTTTTTTTGAAAGACACACTTGGCATTTACTAAAATATCCACTATATACAAGATGTGTCGCATATTTTTCGATTAAATAAAAAAATATCGATCGACCTTTTGAATTTATCATCAATAATTTATAAGTTATGTATATATATGGAAGAGATCATTGTTTCACCCTATATATATATATATAAATCGTATCAAGGTGGATGTACAAAAGATTTTATCTATATACACTATATACACGCAAATCTATTTGCAAATTGACATTCGAAACATGTATATGCATTTATCATTCTAACAATAAAATAGATAACACAATAAACTATATACGAGTATAATTCTAATTTAAATAATGGCTTAAATTAATCTTCCACAAAAGGTATATACGAGTATATATATAATAAGGAAGCACCTACTTTTATCTGCCTCCGTCACGGCCGAATCAATTCCTTCTTGTTCCCAAACAAGCACATGCCCATTACGGGTACGATTCTCGGTGGTATTCCGATTTGGCGGTGCCATATTTCTATATATGCGCAGATATAATCACTTTGTGCGGTTACACAAAATTAAAGTTTTGTTAAAAGAGTTAAACACAAAATATTTTAATATTCGTCTTATCACAATTAATAATTTCTTATCATTTTCTTATACTCGTACATATATATATATATATGGAGAGTTAAATTAGTTTTAACAATTTAACAACGATTTAATTTAAAATATATATATTTATATTTTGGGCAACACACTACTATCTCTTATCACTTTGAAATATAAACTGATTGTCTTTATACGAATTGTTTTTCTTCTACTTTTGTATTTACTATTAAGAAACTTGACTTATCATATTTTTGATTTTATATTTATATTTTTGTTTTTCTGTTTTTTTCTGTTTTCATTCGTAATACATGCGTGAAAAGAAGAACACTTTGCCGCCTCAATACACGAATCGGCTCGGCAATCGTCTTATATATTTATATGTATATATGTGTTAAGATTATCGTATATGTAGATATAAATGTACGATACTATTTAGCTATACAGAGATACTGTGAGTGATCAGTATTGTTGTTTGTTCTTAATTTGATTCGTGGGTTTTATGAATTGTGGAAAAAAGAAATGAAAAACTAATTTGAATAAGGTGGATGTGTTTGTGTGCGGACTATAGTACGAGATTCGTAGTTATATAGAATATCGGGTGAGAATGAAAGTTTTGATAGAAAGAATACAGGAATTAACCAAATTCTATATTTCAATTTTGATACAAGTTTCTTTCCAAACTCAACTACAGGGTTTTCCAATAAGAGGTTTCATTTGAATAGCCTGCTTCTGTGCAAGTTAAACGTGATCAATGCAATCAAACGCTTTAGACAAATCCAGTAATACCCAAAACATAAAATTAAGACTGATGCATACTCTGCAATAAATCATAACATACTTTTCCTAAAGCAGTTGTAGTGGAGTGATTACTCTTGAAACCAGACTGGAATGGGTCTAAAAGATTATTTTCATATGCTTGCATAAAAGACCCTCAAAGACCTTGGATAAATAGGGTAAAATACTAATTAGGTGAAAGTCTCATGCTTGAGATGGCGTTGATACTTTTGGTACAGGAAACACGATAGCCGTCTTCCACGAATCCGGTAAAGTGCATGTTGTTAGTATGTATTAATAATTAATAATATGAGTACAGTAGGGTAAAAGTTGGGCAATAAAATTTTTATTAATTTAGGCACTATCTTGTCATGACCAGTAGCATTTGATTTAACTAGATTGATCGCCAATGCAACTTCACTTTCACTAAATGCAGTAAAATTAAATTCATTACAAAAATCAACATTCGATTGAGTCATGGGCCAAGCAACAGCCTTTGCAGCTACCATGGAAAAGCTCTTCAGCAGAAAAATTTACTGCACAATCATTTGTAGGCATCATTCCCAAACTCTAATTAAACTTCCAAATGTTACTATTTTTATGCCCATTGTTCAGCTTATCAAAATAATACTTTCGTTTAGCATCCCGTATAAGGCAAACATGATCATTAAATAGTTTACTAAAATTGACATTAAAGTAAATATTAAACCAGTTCAGCGAGAAGCTGTTAGTTAAAAATGCAGTTTAATTTGCTAAAATATTTCATTTTAGAGCAAGGATGTCAGTATCTATAGCACATAAAAATCAAATCATGATCCGAAATCCCATATATATAGCCGTTTGCCCCAGCGCATTTATACTGTCGCAATCTATGCTGCGAATCATCATTAAATTCAATGAAGACGTTAACCTTGTATTAGAAAAAGGCAAAATGTCAACAGAAATCGACGTCATCAAATCAACAAAGTGTTTAGCTGCAGCAAGTGGATCAGTCGTATTCAGGTTAAACTCACCCATAATGACAATGCGATGATACTCATCCATCGAATTGGATATAAACGGTATCAACTCATCAGCTTGCACTATAGAATAAACACGAGGATTATACATAATACCAACTAGCAATTTTTCTGTACATAACATCACTTCCACAAAAAAATGGATGTGTTTGTGTGGGGACTATTGTTAGAGATTCGTAGTTGTATAGAATATCGGGTGAGAATGAAGGTTTTGATGGAAAGAATACAGGAATTAACCAAATTATACTTCAAATTCAACTACCATCAAATTCAAATAAATACCTGTCATAATAATTATATACAGAGCAGTGCCATCATCGCTACAAAAATCTTTTTGCTTAAAAAACTCTTGATCTACTTCTAATCACTTTGAAACACTATTCTAATTCTATACAAATTTTATTACAGTCCATTCGATAAATTAGAGTTTAGACTGACAATTTTAAAATATTGCTATATGTAGTAATTTTTTAATGTAAGAAAGTTGCATACATTTCGCACCACATTGAGTACAGCGCCAAAATCTAAAATTAATTTGCATATATTGTCGATGGTCATGTGGTGTACTACATGATTTATTTTATATTTCGTCTGACAGTTGGTGAACGATTTTTGTTTTTTTTGTGGTATGTGATGATTAATATTTGTAAATAAATAAATTTGTTTATTTAATTCATTAATTATGTATATGAAATTTGTTTGTACATCGTTTGGTTGGTTATTTTCATAATACTTATTGTGAACTATTGAAGGGCTAATCAAAAAGATTTGTACATTCATTATATAGTGAATACAAGGTTGAACATGTTTAAACAAGAAATTGCTCCAAAGTACGTACCAAATAATTTGGTTTTACATTTCGGTTCGCTGAAAGCTGT
The DNA here is from genome assembly GCA_951394425.1 of Tipula unca. Taxonomy (NCBI): domain Eukaryota; kingdom Metazoa; phylum Arthropoda; class Insecta; order Diptera; family Tipulidae; genus Tipula; species Tipula unca. The sequence goes on from OX596380.1 coordinate 207,415,920, forward strand.
TATGAAATACATAAATCACAATATATGAGTTTAAACTTTGAGCAGCTTCACAGGTTAGTTTAAGCCAAATTTATCGATTTCTTATTAACAAATGTTTTTCTATTCATTACAGAATCATGTAGCACATATAGGTAGGGTGTCCATAATGGTAAATGAGAATTAATTATTTTGGTTTATAAGAGTGTTATCTGTGTTTTGAATGGACAATAAAACACCGTTATAAAAGTGATTGGAATGCCCACCATCTTAAAAATGATTGTAATGCTATGGGCACTCTAGGTATTTTGAACCTATTTCGTTCGGTCCATTGAAACCAAATCAATGAACATACCCTTTTTATATATTGGCATGTGTAAGGCTGCCACATATTTACGTGAGTAAAAAAGTTGTTGATATTTTTTGTATCCAGAAAAGGGTAAGCAAAAACAGTTTGCACGATCTAAATTTAAAATACATTTAAACATTAACACACATACAGAACTTTGCAGAGCCACGATGAGGCCTAGATTAGATACTGAAGAAGGTTCCAAAAAATTACTTAATTTTAACGAAATCCAGAAAAACAAGAATTTCTAGATTAGAAACCCAAATAGTATTATTATAAAAAAATAAAATTTCGAGGCCCCCAGATTGCGACAGAATTACTTTGAAGATCGGCTGAATCCAGACAATTTCAATTTTTATGGTTCTCAAACCAATAACTTTCTTTTTTTTCTTGCTTTTTGTTCTTCAGGGTTTAGTAATTCTTAATGGTTCTCATGAGATGTGTACTCCTTGATTTTAAGTCCAAATATTACGACTCGTTTTATGTACTGGTTTTAGTTTTCAAATAAAAGAACATTATTTACAGGAAGAAGAAATTGTTCCAAAGAGTCCCCATTCCTGTGAATACGATATGTATCGTTGTTTGATATGAAAATGATATACAAAACAATGGATTGGTATTTCTGAATTCAATCGAATGAAATATTTTTACACTGTCCTGTAATCTTTGTCAAATTTATTTTGAGTGGTTATACCTCTACGAATTTTAAACCTTGGGTATATGTTTTTGACGTTTGTATATATGAAAAATATGTAATTTTCATTTGGTTGTTTGTGTCATAACACTACCATTTTTTCTGTTACAATAGTCCAGGCAACGTAGACCAAAAAATACCAAATAGCCAAAATTGGTACAGTGTAGGGGAAGGTGTCCTCGGTGACCTATCTCGAAACTCGAAAGGTCTTTTTTCAATTTTTCGTTAATAACTCAAAAACTACTGCTTCTATCAAAAAAATGTCTATATAGCAAGCAATCTAAAAAGAATGTGGTCTTGTCACTAGCCAGTATGAGCAGCACCATTAAAACCAATGGTGATAAAGTTACAATTAACCCTCTGACAATTTTCCAAAGAATGGTCACAGCAAACAAGGACGATAAAGATGTAGAAGAGCTTTTGACATATGAATTAACTCCATACCGCCTTGCCCTGATCAGCGAGGGCAGAATGCCAAAAGGGAAAAAATCATCTCTCTATGATGTTTTGCCTGTAGAGGACAACGCAACTTTGAATCTCACCCACACCGTCAATATGGTAGACGGTGGTTTCCTACTCCATCGCATGAACTGGAAATAGTCTTCCAACATATTATCAATTTGCCATCAGTACCTTGCCTACGTACATAAACATTACGTTAAAAATTGTTCGGTGGTTTTTGATGGATATGATGATGACAACAGCACCAAACGAGCAGAGCAGAAGCGAAGAGCTCTCACAGATTCACTTGCTCAGTGAGAAAATGGCAGCAAGTGGAAAGTAGGAATCGCTAAGCTTTTCACAGAAAACCCTGCCCTCACTCAAGACATTTAAACAATATTCACGGATTCCTCAGTATCACCTGAGGATATTGAACAGGCTGGCGAGAAGCTTTTTTTGGCTGTATATACAAAGCACCTTCACATCAAGACAACCTGAACAAACATGCAGGTGATATACTGTACTTGTGTGAATGGGATGAATGGGTTGAATGAATGTTCGTGTGAATGTGGGTATTGCACCGTGGGCCCATTAGTAGCATTGAGTGCTGGAGTAAAATCCGCCCAATTTTTTTTTTTTTTTTTATCAACAAAAATTGTTTTTGTTTAAATTTCTATTTACCCCCTCCATATTTCCTTAAGCTTTGATCCTATCAAAAATGTGTAATGAATCTTTATTGTAGAGAATTTTATGTAGATTTCCAAATTTTTTTGATAGAAGCAGTGGTTTTTGAGTTATTATCGAAAAATTTTGGCTTCTACATGAATTATTTCCGCTATTTTTCCTTCGTTGCCTGGACTACAAATAAATCACCTCAGTTTCGAATTACGATACAAGAAATTCAAAATTAAGATAAGTATTTTTGAAAAGAGCTTCTGTTATTTTAATTTAAAATAAAACATTTTATTAAGACTCCCTTCATATGTCTTCCTAACTAGCTCGATTTGAGATCAAATTTCGTGGCCGTTCCTTGATTTTGAAGAAGTTTTGTAAAACGCTCAGAGAAAGTTAAGAGTTTAAAGTACAAATATCCGTTCATAATCGAACAAAATTGGCTTGAATTCGTATTGAGGCGTAAGGCAAATTTCGTAACATATTAAGTAGACACGACTTCGTATTAGAACTACATATTCGAATTCGTATATTCAAAAATACCAATGGTACGAATTTTTACAATTTTTATACGAATTCGTAGTCAGGAATGGGACCCCAGTTCTTTCCAAAACGGAACGTCTGGCAGCCTTTATTTTGGAAAACGATTGAAAAAAAATCTGAAAAAGTTCATCATTTTTCGATTGCAACAGATATTTCACAGAAAGAGACCTTCTGGCCACCCTACATATAGGGAATATACATCTTATGGTTATCTGTCACGAATGCTTTGAGTGAGGGCACAAATTAATAAAACAAGACCATCGTTACTGAATAAATTTCACCATAAAAATGCTAATTAAAATCAATAATTTATAATCTTTTGAGGGCTCGCAGGAATGCGCCGCGTTTATCAAATGAAAAATTTTCTTAGGTGTTTTATATGCACGTTCTATTAATTTATAAACATTTATTTTCTTATCTTTGTTTTGACACTTTTTTTTGCAAATTGATAATTATTTAATTAAAACATTAGTGGCCTACTTCAGTCTGATTAATGTAATTCAAACCTTTAATATAGAGGCGAACATTTTATTATGCACCGAATTGGTATTTAATCAAAACCTATACCGTATGTACATATATGTATGTATATAGATTAGTTTGATTTGATTTCTAAAACGGATAAGAAGCTATTTGACAGATGATGATTAATTATATTTTTTGTTCAAGTCATGATTTCGTGCCTATATACAATAGACAATGATGTCTGATCATATGACATTTATTGAGCTACTCGGAACTTAAATTCGGTATGATGTTATAACACTGGCTAGTTTTGAAGTGCGATAAAGTGCTGTAAACCAATTTTAGTAAGAACGAGAAAGGAACAGGAGACAACATTATTATAATGGACGCCGCGTGCGTCAGCATGTGAAATATAAACAAAAAACTAATTTTCCTAATAATTTTTCGGATTGGAATTTATATGGGAATAGAGTTTGAGTTTGATTTGATTTTATTAAATTTTATTGTTATTGTTTTGTTCAAATTCAATAAAACTAGTAATATAAATATTCAATATGAACGAAAATAATGCCTAAAATTCGTGTGACAAATTTTTTATTTAAACACAAACTATGTACTAAAATTGTACTACTCGACTTTGGAATCACTCGCACTTGTATTTGGAAAACCTAAAAAGTAGTCTGCAATTCTTCCTGCTTCTCGAAGTCCCCTTAAAAATGCACCATGCACGGTAGCTGGATAGTTTCAGATGTTGGTGTAACAGGCGAGTAAATCATAATCTGAACCGGATGATCCAACTGAGACAAAACTGTAAGATCCTCGAACCCAAGGATCAGCACGCCATCTTGTTACTACAGTTTCTTTTGGTTGTGGTACTGCCAAATTTCCGAAAATACCTGTGAGTACAATGTCTTACAATTACATCATCAGATACGTTTTCCAAAATTGCCACGGACTGTCCAGCCACAAGGGCTAACAATACCGGTTATTGCGAAATACTCCAAAATAAAAATAGCTCACCACGACTTGCAGTTGTACTACCAACATGACCAAACAAATTTGTCGAAGTATCCCAAAATATTCGATCGAGGGGGATCAAATTTAACCGTGTTTAATTGATTGGATGATGGAGATACGGCAATTTTCAGTACGCCTAACGTAAGGGTAAATAAGACTAGAACAGCTTTATAAGTTACTGATGAATTATTAGTTTTCAAATTTTCTGCAGTAACCTCCACAGCGCCAGGAAAATACTTTATTGTTTTACAGCGGTATATTAATGCGAATATCCAATCCCTCTGGTAACGCGATTGGAACACATGAATATCCATTTCACACAGTTGTGTGATTGCCAATGAACTCAAAATCGTTATCTTGGTCCCAATGTTTTAAGGACAAAGTGTTTAGTGGTGTCGCATTATCGAATTCTAAATTTGCAAAGTGCTAATCTAAAATTTGACGATCGCGTGATCACAGATATACATCACTTGGAGGATTCATTTCCATTACATTGAGTTTTGATTCTATTTCCATTTGATTTAAATTCAACTGTTCTACGTCAGCCCAAAGAACATGCAATTGACGGTATCAGCTAAACGTACAATAAACTCATTCTCAATATATTCGTTATCTCCATCATTTTGAGTGAACTTCTTTTTTAGATCTGCATATTTTTTGATTTGCTGCTTCAGAGTGGTCAAACTTCGTCTAATTAGTTCGATTTTATTTTGATGATCAATTATTTTTTGTTATTATTGTATCACATTATTTAAATGCTGCACTTTAACATGTTTTTCTTGTAATCGTATAATCCATTCCAATGCTTGGCCTAATGATACTGGATTATTTCCGGCATAATTAAAATCTAATTGATTTGAGAGATAACTTGTTCACTCGAGCAGTCTATTAAATTCTCTTTCAACCATTTCATCTTTATGTTTTGGTACTGATTTTCCTCCAGCCACATACAGTGGACAAGCTTGTTTTATTGGAACCATTTCCATACCAGTTTGTCTGCTCAATATAGTTAGAGGATTACTCCATATTCCAGTAAACACCATTCTACCTAAATCAGCAATGTAATTATTTTTTCGAAATGTGGCAATACGCCCTCCAACACGATCCATTCCAAATTGTTGAAGCTGTTGCGCTGCTGCTAGTCCTAAAATTCCCGCACCAATTACAACCACTTTTGCAAATTTTTGCAAAAAGTGTGTGTATGTCAAAAAAAAAAGAATCAAAATGTAATTATTTTCTGCTAGAATTGCCCAATTTTGTTGCTAGACAATTTGAGCTACGCTGGTTTTTTGACATATAACAATTTTTTACGTACTATGTCGTATTCACATACACATGTGTATATTTTGTATAAATGTTTTTTTTCTCGCTCAGTTTGTCTTTTCTAGCCGCTAGAAAAGTCGGAAAAAAGCCAGTGTCATAGAATACCATTAATAACTAAATATTTTTTAATCTACTTGATCAACAACTAATCTTCACACCGTCAACTCATATCCGCCAACACATCCGATCGCACTCAATAAACACCAATCCAAACCAATACCATTACACATATATTCACGTGATCGATTGTGTTCGATATAGTAATATATGTACAAACCTTAAGTAAATTTCCACATTTTTGACATTTTTATTGGTTTTGTATTCTAATTCTAAATTTATTCAATATAACAAACCGTATGAGTATATTCAAACAACTTTGTATTGTGCTCGGCTTTAACAAAACAAAAATCTGTTGGTGGATTATATTAGTATATACATATATAGTAGCGAGACAATCGCGCACAGTACACTATATAAAGCATGTGTGTAACATAGTCTGTTTCTATATTGTATTTATATAAACAAAAAATCAAAATAAATTGCACGTTCATGAATGATGAATGAACCAAAAAAATTTTCCATTATATTTAGTACGATATCCCTATATACAACAAAAAAAAAAAAAAAGGATCAGCATTGAGATCAATTAAGATAAAAAAAATTCCATGAAATTCCAAACCTTTCAAAATTCCTTTCTTTGTTGTTGGTGTTAAAAAGAATCCGGATATTTTTTTATTTTTCCGACTCATATTCTAAACGCCTCTCGATCGTCTACCGATCGTTATTTCTTGATTAGAAAAGAAAGTGAGATTTGTTTTTTTCTTTCATTTGTTATTTATTTTGTATTGTACCGTTAAATATATGTCTTTACACGCGATCGTATCAACTGATATATAAATGGAAATCTAATTATAGAACGTATAGTAATATGGTGGGTAAATCCTACGATCAAGTATGTAATATATAATGTGTGATCACTGATCACCAAACTAGTAGGTACTCAAGCGCATTTTTTTTTTATATATCATGTTATGCGGTAATTGGTCATTGACATACATAATACTTGTAACGTATGCTATAAATATGAATGAAAAATAAAAATAAAATGCGATCACTCTTTAAATCGCAACAATACTACTAAAATATAATTTTTGTTATCATTTTAATAAATAATTTGATTAAATTTAATTTTTTATACAAGCGAGATATATGTTTGTACATAAATTGAGATCATCGCGCGCACATTATCAGCCATTGTTCAGCCAATTTGAAATATTATTTAATGGTGCAGTATAATCATTTTTTTTTTAGTTGTTGTTAAATCAAATAGTACTGAATTAGTGGGTATTATTAACCTATTTATAACTTTATAAGACGTGCGATGCGGTTAAGAATTTTAACTTTAAAACGCAATAAAAATTTTGTTGTGTACGATCGATATTGATCGTTTTTTGATTGTTTAATACAAACAATTAATTTTCAAACGACCAATGGCGGTAAACATTTTGTACGGAAAATCTTATTCTATATATCGTGGTCTATAATATAATATGTATCAACAATAATTAACCGATCAATTAAGTTTGAATAGTGTGATAATTTCGATTATATGCAAACAATATATAGGCCAAATTCATTTTAATTAAATTAACAAAATTAAAAATGTAAACAAAACAAAATCAAAAATCATTATGATTTCATCTGATTGTGAATGTTAATAGCAAATAGTTCATCTAGTAAATAACAGATGTCACCACTACATTCCTATAAATATTTTTTTTTATTATTTACATAATTGGAAAAGAATCTTATTTACCTGGGGTCACACGTTACAATTAGAATTCATAACAATAATTAAATTATATATTTATTTCTTTTTTTTATTAACTAATTGAAGGATTTGATGTGATCATGAATTTTTATATGCGGAAATACAATATTTTTTGTTTTGTGACGTTGACATAATATTTGCTATACGCCAAAATACTTAACAAAAAATTAACTGACTTGACTTAAATACCTTTATGTGAAATTCTTTTATTTATTTAATATATATATATATATATATATATATATATATATATATATATATATATATATATATATATATATATATATATATATATAAATACTAAAATATTTAAATGACCAATTCAAGTTTTTGAATAGTTTTTTTTGTTTATTTGCCGCTTATAATAATTATAATTATCGTGCGGTCTGCTGTAATCTTTTAAAATGAAAATTGGCGAGTATACACCGGAAAGATCATAGTGTATAGATAATACTCCATCGATGATCGATTGCATATACATATAAACATATAGTATTACAACATAAAATTAAAAAAACGTGAAGTTTTCATCAGTTGATTATCATTTGCTTATTTATCAGGTATGTGTATACGGTTGTACACGATGTATTATAATTACATGGTGGGAACTTTCTTTTGTCTCGGTCACGTTTTTCTCATTTTGCGAATTTTCTAAATATCACTCTACATATTTAGCTAATCGACTAACTAAATGTCACAAAAGTTCTATGAATATTTGTACGTCGGGCTGATTCCCGCAATAATAAACAATTATAACATAGTATATTGTCACTAAGTATGCGATTAAAATTGCATTAAACTGGAAATAATTAAATATAATACTCGATCATGAACACAAATAATTTATAACCACGCGTATACAATCGATTAAACAAACAATATTTACATATTTAATTCATTTCACATTTAACTATCTGCCACTGTGTGTAATATTGAAAATTCATTTCCGATTATTTATTTTACTTCCGCTCTCTGATCTTCGAACAATTTAATTAAATTAGTTTAATATATTAACATTTTTGCACTCACCTTTCGGTTTTAAATTTTCACCATCTTGATTGATGGCAATTTCTTTCTTTTCGGTTAGGACACCCATATTTTCTTATATATGTTATTTAATACTGTTATTATAATTTTTGGTAAATTTATTTAAATTAAGTTTAATTAATTAACTTGTTTTTTTTATTTTATATATATATAAAATCACAGATCTGCTTTATTAAATATTAACCCGCATACGTGCACACTGTTGTAACGCAAGTTATCTTCTAAATTTTTTTTTTTTTGAGAATCTGTAATAAAAAAAAAATGTTTATACAACATGATTCACACCACCGGATCTCTAATCTTCAACTAAACAATATTTTTATTACAGATTTAACAAAACTAAACAAAAAAAAAATGTTTAATTGTTTGTCTCGTTTTTGGGCAAAATTGCTTATTATTTATTTTGAACACACAACGCATAATGATGGCGAATGACGCGAATAATCCAAATAAACTAAATCAATATAAAATATAAAATAAGTCAAACGAACCTTGAGTAAATATTATCGTATAATTAAATTGAATCAATATCGTGTAGGAAACTTAAAAGAATAAAAGCCCGCACTTGGACTTGACCTTTGTCAACACATAAAGTATTTTTAAAAAAAACTATTAAAAACTAATTTTCACACCATTTCCATCGGTTCATCATACTATGTATGTATATCGATTTTTATTATAACACACAAAAAAAAAAAAGTAAATTAAAAAACCGGTGTATAAACTACAAAAATAAAATAACTATTCACTTCACAATATTTATGCCAACTACCTAAAGCGATTTTATTTCAGGCAACCTGTTGTGTTATCTTCAACTTACTATTTTGTACTGACTCGATTTGTGTAATAATCGCACAATCATAACGATAACGACCAAAACTAAAATACATAATAAAAATAAAGAAGCAAAGTGTTTCGATTTGTTTGTTGCCTTTTTTCATTTTCCATTGTTGTACGAAATTTCAATTGATAGTTTTATGGAAACTATATATATATATACTTAATAATAATAGACATACAATTGAATGATGAATGAATACATTTTTTTTGAGTTCGTTCGTGGTTCGATGGTGGTTCAGTGAGTTCCCATTTTTCCAATGAAAATATCGTTAAATTTAATCCATGTACTAAATTAAGGCTTAAGTTGAGTACTAAAGCTAAACCCACGTCGCGCAAAAGCTTATCAATTACATGTATTGATTAAATGAGATAGTAGTAATTGTGGCGTTACTTGAGCCAGATATGCAGATGTCAGCAAAACTGACAATGCAGTGGAGCCACCAAATATTTTTGTAAATTTAGTTCAGTGCTCTGTATTGCCTCTAAATGTGAACTGTATTACAACCAATGGCGTTTAGAATTTATCAAAGACGCGCAAACCGAATTATCGAAGACACTTTGTCATATTCAGCACGAATAGTTCCAAAATTCAACACTAATATTTGGTGGCCAAACGGAATTGTCAGCATAATTTCTGGCTCAAGTATCGCCGTACCCGATTTTTTAAATTTTAATGCGATACGAATGGTGTCAGTTTTATAATCCCTTTCGATGAAATTTAGAATCACATTTGAATGTTCACAAAACTAGATTTTATTTTTTAAATTCTGACATTAATGTCAACTATATAGGGAAGATAAAATTAAAAGTAAACCAGTCAAATTATTACACTTGAGTTTTGTCTTAAATGTGTCTAAAATAATGAGGAATTTTTTAGGACAACCTCACAAAGTTTGTCCTAAATCCTGAAACTGTTTACATGTGCAAGTGAGAAGTTTGTTCGAATAAACCTATAAATATTATAATTTAACCGATTATATGAGTTTTCTACAACTCATGAATGCCAATTAAATAAATTTCCAAAATTTCTTGGGAAATTCCTAGGAAGCTAACACCATAATGCCCAAATATTCCAATATGTCATTATGGGTCTAGGCTAACCAAAAAATATTTCAATTTTGAAAAACACGAGAATGGGAGGTTTAGGACACCAAATTAGATATGATTATGAATTTCGAATGAATGACTATTCCGAATTGTTGCCCTTCTAAACCCTTACTTTTTTAAAAACTAAATTAGTTTTCGGATAACTCAGAACCAATAACATCGTGGTATGTCTGTAATTATGATGTTACTATTAAAAATTGGTGGGAACCCATGAGGATTGCCACAAAGGCCCATGGTGCAAGCATTATGTTGTTACTTTGGAAGTTGCATTTGTGGCTTTAGAGGACAGATTTAAGACAAATTTCACATACGTGCCAAATTATTATTTGCCTTACGGCTTATCTGAATCGCTAGTCACTAACAGCTTCACATCCTGTTAAATTGAAATAGCGTAACATATAGCGACCGAGAAATATCTTAATGTATCACGTAATTAAGTCCAAAATCCGTTATATTCGAACAATCGCAGATACGCTTAATTCACGCAGCGCAACACAAAAGTTTGGCAAGTGTTTTCGGCCAATATCTGTGATTTGATTAATGCATCGCCTTAAGTAAACGAAAACCAATTGCGAACAGTTTTTAACGATCACTTTTAATCCATTATCAACGACCGCCGAGCAGTTCTCTATTTGTCATTTCAACATGCAAAAATGTCGTAAGTAGACGAAGTAATCTATACGTAATATTCAAAGTGACGGAAATCGCGTAAATTACATGGCGTAATCTACCCCGCCTATCCCTGATACAAAGTTAGCCCAGGATGGCCAGAAATGTACCCCAAAAATGTAAATTAAACCATTCAATGATTTGATTTATTTAGTCGGATTCAGAAAAGGTTGTAATAACGTGACGGACGAAGTCGGGTGTTTTTTAAACGTGGCCAACAAAAACAACTATGTACTTCGAAGTAGTTGTTTTTGTTGGCCACGTTTAAAAAACACCCAACTTTTTTAAGTTTGGCATACTAACACCAATTTATCCTGTTCGTTTCGAAAAACTTCCACGGTCGTGAGCGAGCCAATTTAGCTTTAAGCTATAACCATTTTATATATTTTCAATTATTTCAGCAGTTCCATCGAATCCAGAGCCGATTAGGTAAAAGTGTCGGACTAGCTCGCATGTTTTTTAAGTTGTTATGGCTTAACGATTACGAATTTGAAAGTTTCGTATACAACAATTATTTTCTTAGAATTTAATTCTCTACATTTATGTTATAATGAGTGATCCAATAGGAGGTAATTTTTCCAATTGGGATTCTCATTGGGATTCATGCGTGACAACTGTCATATTCATATGACATTTGTGTTTAGCATTCATTGCCGTTTCACCATGAATAGACTTATTTAAAAAATCAGTGTTCAGTGAAAAATTGTTTTCGTGCTTTTCGACCACTTTATGGTGCGGCCATAATTGTCAAAATGAACGTTATTCGCGAAACAATCAATAAATTTTCGAACCACTTTTCATTATTGGATATTCATCACCCGACTAGAGTGCGTACAAGTCGATCTAATGTGAATATTGCTGCTATATAGCTGAAAGTGTACGTGAAGACCGCAATCAATCCATTCGTCGCCGTTCTCAAGCTCTGGGTCTCTCATATGGAACATTGTGGCATATTTTGAAGTGAGATTTTGGTTTGAAGGCATGCAAAATACAGCTTGTTCAAGAATTGAAGGTTTACCTGCGTTGGAACAGCTCCAAATTGATCCGTTTGTTTTTATCAAAAAATTGTGTTCAGCGATGAAGCTCATTTCCAATGCATCTTGAAAAATGCACTGTTTGGTGCGGTTTATGGGCAGGTGGCATTATCGGACTGTATTTTACAAAAACTAAAACAAGGAACAACTTGATTGGAGAGCTTGTGGGGATTATAGGAGATTAAACACCGTTACCGTTCCTAATCTTTACCCTATACCCCACACACAAAATTTCGCTATGCTTAACCTGTTGTAATCTACTACCTCTTGCTACAGAATATATTGCTAAGACAAAAATTACACTTATTAGGTAGTTAGAGGGTTGGACTTCGTATTTGCATTCATCGATGATATTCTTGCGGCTTCGAAATCAGAAGAAGAGCACATAGCTCATTTGCAACTACTGTTTAAAAGGTTTGGCAGTTTTTTGTATCAATATCAAAACTTCAAAATGCGTTTTTGGTATTAACTCTCTTAACTTTCTAAGCCACAAATTTATTCCCTGAGGGGTAATCAGGGAATATTCCCATCCGAGGAAAGAGTTGAAGCGATATCGGAATTTTCAATGCTTTGTGGGAAAACTAGCTGAATTGTTTCGATTTTGTTTCTCAGTTTTCAACGCGCATTCGATATATGTTATCGGCAAAGATAATGATGTGAAAAACACTACATCTAAAATACACAGCCTAATGAGGAACGTCAAAAATTACTTTCTGGTTCCACTCTCCTCACAAGTTCATCTTACAAACTTGAGCGCTTCTCATTTCCAGGTTTATATATTTATTGTGAAACAGGAAAATCGCTCTTATCTTTCAGAACGACTATACGTCGATTAGCTTTCGACGCTCTCCATAACATTTCCCATCCTATTGTCGGCACAATATTAAAATTAATAATATGAACAAACACGTTAACCACACGAAAACAGTATATTAGGACAATTTCTCTGGAAAATTGCAGAAGTAATTATGATTCCGAAACCTGGGAAACCACCACACAAAACTGGATCATACAGGCCAATATCACTATTACCAGTTATGTCTAAACTCTTTGAGAAGTTATTAGTGAAAAGGCTAAATCCGATAATTGAGAGGAAAAACCTGATTCCAAATCATCAGTTCGGTTTTCGCAACCAACACTCAACATTAGATCAAGTACACAGAATAACTAATATTATTGAAGGAGCATTAGAGGAGAAAAAAGTCTGCTCAACGATATTCTTAGACGTTGCACAGGCCTTTGATAAAGTTTGGCATGAAGGACTTAACTATAAGTTAAGAACTGTACTACCAATGCAATTCACTACAATATTAGAATCATACTTGAAAGATAGATTCTTTAGAGTAAAATTAGACGATTCCTATTCTGAATTGAAAGAAATCAAGGCAGGAGTACCGCAGGGCAGTGTATTAGGTCCGGTCCTATACCTTTTGTACACTAATGATCTCCCTGTATTAGAAAACAACACTGTGGCGACCTTTGCTGATGACACGGCAATCCTAGCTGTTGGAGATAGCAACGAAGAATCAACACAGAGTTTACAGTTGGCTATTACTCAAATACATAACTGGACCAAAAGATGGCGAATTAAACTTAACGAAACTAAATCAGTTCACATCAATTTTACAAACAAACGACTCGAACATATTCCGGTTACAATTAATCAAGAAATAATACCGTATGCCAACACGGCTAAGTACCTTGGCATGACACTAGATGCAAAACTACGATGGAAAGCACACGTCAAAAAGAAAAGTGAAGAACTAGGGCTTAAATATAGAAAGATGTATTGGCTGATAGGAAGGAGCTCCGCTCTATCAACATACAACAAACTTCTATTATATAAACAAATTTTAAAACCGGTTTGGACTTATGGTATCCAACTTTGGGGTTGTACCAAACAGAGCAACGTGGAAATCATCCAAAGATTTCAAAACAAAGTATTAAGGAACATCGTTGATGCACCATGGTATGTTAGAAACAGAGACCTCCATAGGGACCTTAAAGTGGACACTGTTTCAAAGGAAATCCAAAAAACTGCACTGAGACATAGGCAAAGGCTCGAACAACATGTTAACACTGAGGCAACTAAGCTGTTAAACAACACAGATATTGTACGCAGGCTCAAACGAACTAAACCTTTTGAGCTGGTGTAATTGCTAGTGTAAACAGCGTAATGCTGATCTAAAACCCACAATAACGACGTGGTTTAATTCAATTTATCAGACACTATGGAACACCAGTGGGAAGAAGCCATAGATTAATACAACATAGTAAATTAAGTTAGAATAAAATTGCTCATTAGTCCAGGTGACTAGATTGTAATAATTGTTTATTTAAAATATTTAAATAAAATTGAAAAAAAAAAAAAAAAAAAAAAAAAAGGACAATTTAAACCACCTTTTGGTCGTTTTGAACATATTCATTTGAACAACGTTGGACCACTTCTTCCATCAAATGGATATGCATACATTTTAACTGCTTTGGCCGCTACACTAAAAGATAATACTAAATTTTCTCCGGCAGAACTAGTTTATAGACAACCACTAAAATTACCTGATGAATTTTTCTTGGAAGCACCAGATCAACAAGCAGCAGACTCCAGTCAGATTATTAAACTCAACTCTACGAAATACTATATAAGTAATCTAGTTTCAGCTATGCCTCAACATGCTCCGAAAATCGATAAATTTATTCCAAAAACGCTGGATACATGTGAGTTGGGGTAACATTTGAGTTAGGCTAACAATTGCAATTAGCACAATACCTCTAACACTTATACAAGCCCCGCACGTTCGTTAATTAAATCTATATTGTTTGTTTGATTTCAATACGATATATGTTATGGGATTCCCAATTTAACTTGAATAATTCTTTAATTTCATCGTATACGACTTAACTGAATTGCCCTTTTACAAAATACACTCTGCAAACTAGCGCATACTAGTTGCATTTTACGTGTCGACAACCTGGTATATTATACGGCGTAATCTACCTCGCCCATCTCTGAATTCATGAGAAATAATGGATTACCTGATGTGCATTTTTCATTTTTCTGGGATGAAATTCTGGTATAACTTTTTATATACGTCTAAATCGAAGGTAACATCGTGTACTACAAATTAGGCTTAAGACAAATTATATATTTTGAAAGTTAAGCCACTAATTAAAAATATCGCGTTGAAAACACATTGAACCACCATCGAACTCTAAATTCAATTTGCACAATTATTATTATTTTTTTTTTTGTATACCTGCAAAACGTATACAACAGCTAAGCACTTTTGTGTGTGTGTACATAAACTTTAAAACCTCTTGTCACACACATAATATATTGTAATCTATGTATGTACATACGAGTATATATAACTTCAATTATAAAGAAAGCAAATAAGACAACTTTACAGCCAAAAAAAAAATTGTATTTGTCATTTCTTTTGTTTTCTTTACGCTACACACACATAAAATCTTTTGTCACAAAACGGGTGTACAACACATATCGTTTATGTGTTAAACAGGTAAGAAATTAGATCAAATTTTTTAATTGATTCCATCTAATCTCGTTATTGATACCTAAAATGCCAATGTTTAAGTATGTATAGTGTACTAAACTATATAAATCTGATAAAGTTATTGGGCAATAAGTATAGTATATAGTTTATAGATAATAAAAACTTATAAATTATAAGTCACAGATAGATAAGGCCGTAAAAATTTGGTCTGTGCGGTGTGCATAAATTATACCTAAAATGGTGCAAAGTGAAATCGATTGATTGCCGCGCTTTTAAACGGGCATTTTTTTATCTTAAGTACACAAACATTAAGACCGAGGGCGAATAAATTTTATGGTCGAGATGAGTGTTTACGTACATATATAGTTTAAAAGACCCTTGAAATGATTATTATTAAAAATTGAAGAATACTTGAAGGTTACTTTTAAAAAAAAAATACACGCACACATCACCTCAAAACTGTATATAAGTTTTATTAAACAGACGCGCATGTGATCTCTTAAAAATTCACGTGTATCTCGACACCAAAAACTATTCCCCATATAGCTACATTATATTTGAAACTATAATATATAGACATAGTATTTAAAAGTTAATCGAATTAAAAAAAATCAAAGTATGATATATGTACATGATATTTAAACAGAGAAAGTATTAAGTGCCACCCCCTTCCATCACCTGCGTATATATGTATGTATATCATGTACGTAATTAAAAACTAATTTAAACCAGTATCTATAGGTAAGATAAACTACATATGTATGACGGAATAAATTAAAAAATTTGATTTGAGTTATTGATCAATTAGCTATAACATGGTAACATATGTTTGCATTAATAATAAGTTGTTGCAAATTCGCCCGACATAGGGGGGTGCACCCAAAGCCACTTAACCAAAAACTATTAAGCATCTGTCACTAAAATTATGTTACGCTGGAATAAATTTCGAGAAATTCCAGATAAACTCTTAATTTCGAATTCAACCGATTTCCAGGTGTTAAAGTGTTTTGGGATCCAAATATATTCTTTGGCCATTGAATTTTTATTGGTGGCTCGAATTCACAATATACGAGTATATATAACTTGAATTTCGACCAACCAAATAATTCGATATGACTCATTTCGTAAATAATTCGCGTTTTGTTAATCACATAGATTGATTGGTTTATCTATTTAGTTAGCACGGATAGGTGTGCCAGAAACGATTCAGCGATTGACCTTTTTATACATACATATATAGTTGGATTATTAATAAAATTAAAAATATTTGTTTAAATTGTTGAAGGTTACTTCGAAATGTATGTACATATAAAGTGTACACGGATTCAATTAAACACGAAAATATGTGAATATATGCGTACTTCAAAATTCACGTGTATTTATCGAAACAATTCAATTAACTCACCTCTTGTGTATCACAAAATCACCACATTTTTATTATAAAAACAAAAATAAGTTTTAACAAAAAAGCTAATAAAAAAGCTCGTTATATATTTGAAACAGTTTAAAGATTGACTGAATAAACAATCAAAGTATAGCACGATATTTATAAATGAAATTATTAAGTGCCTCCCTCTTTCGTCTCTCGTGCACGTACATACGAGTATAGATCGCACATTTTTACACTTAAGATAAAAAAAAAAAAAAAAATGTATATTTTTGTTGTTGTTGTTGTTCACTTTAGATACACTTTATAGACTAGTATTTGTGTGTGTAAATATTTCTAAACGATCTAAAAGCTTGATTATATTTATTGTGCATACGCGTATTAAAAGGGCACGAGTTTATCACGTTCTCCATTGACTGATTGTAGGCGAAAATCAATCAATTGCAATTTGGAAAGTTTTTTTTTTATCACTTCAAACATTTTTGCAAACTCATTAAATATTTCTTATCAGTTCGACTGCTAATTAATTTTTTTTTTATATATAAAAATTGGGGGCTTGTCATGTTTTAATACCATGCATTACACTATATTGATTGTGAACTTTGAGTGTCGCATGAATATTAATCAAATGGGTAAATTCAATTAATTAATGAGATGACATCATTTTGAATTATTAGCTTTAATGATGTTTAATGTGGTAAAACCAATGGTAGTGTATTGTAACTATTTGTGACGAGTAGAGCAATTAAATATTAGCTATATAGAGTCGGTAAAAATGTTATAAATAATTCAAAGAACGCAACTTGTGTGTCAATAAAAGTTGTAAAGCTTTCTATATACAATTCAACTATAGCAATTATAGACGTATAATGCGATTTTAATGAAAGTGATAAATTGAGCTTTTACAATTGTTTTGTTATAATGTTCAGACTACAGGTCAAATATTTTTTATTAGAGTCCCACTCATTGAGCAAGAAAGTGTAGAAATATTAATTCACAACCATTCTGATCTCAAGTGTGAGTTAAGCGTTATTTTGATGGTTTAAATATTGTGCTTTAAAGAATTTGATTGTGTGTCCAAACCTATATGTTTGAAATCGAATCATAAACGTTTAAAATAGTTTATACGCATAACTGCGGTTAATTTATATATATATATATATATATATATATATATATGAAAGCTGAATGATTAAATCTTACTTACTTAATTTTCGGAAGTACATAATTCAAAGCAGGGCTATATAATTAAAGGGTTTGGTTGTAGGAAATGCACTTTTAAACTTTCGTAAATGTAAAATGGCTTAAGGTTTGAGTATAAACTAATGAACTTTCAAAACTTTGCATTTGGTTGACGATAATCGCGACCATAATCGAGAACGGATAAGCGCCCAAAATCAGGAATACCAGACAGCAAAATAATTGTTTCTTTAAATCTGCGGTAAGTGGCACCGATTATTTTATTAATACCGAATCTTATTACTTTGACGCGGTGGTCTGGTGAGAAGCTGTCTGGGGGAATCAAGTTGGTACTTGTTGCCAGGTCCGTATCTTGCAGCTTCCACAAGTGTGCGTGTTACCTCCCCGTGGGGACCACCGGGCAACTATTACACCATGTGGTGTACTAGGCGAAAATACGGCGCTAAACAACTGGGCCGGGTTAAGGTGTTAATCGTACCGTGCTGATAACCGGCCATGCTGGGGGCCCAGTCTAAAAACTAGTTCAGTCTGTAACGGGGTATCCGCGGATACTTGTCGCCCTCCGGATCATGTAGCCTTACCTGTGTATTGCGGATCTCTGCACAGGTGGACCTCCTTTCTCCGCTACTCGTGCGACCTATATATGGAAGATCCAAATAGAAAACAAAAAGAGACCGGTGCTCTTAAAAAACCGGAATTTAGTACTGCCTTTAGGCCCGGTCTCCAAAGTGCAATTAGGGGCGTAAGACCAAATGAGGCTGGCACCTCGAAACCAAAGGGGGAAAACTTGAAGTGGTGACGAGGGACGAAATTCCCTGCAGGCCAAGGGCACGACCCTGGATCCCTGTGGAGCCAAGTGATCCTAGGGAGATCCTGGAAATGTTGAAAATCAGCAATCCGGATCTGCCAACGGCCACCTGGAAGATTGCCAGGTTAGAAGAGGTAAAGGCGGAAGCAAATCACAGATCGGCCGTCATTATCATCGACAGAGAATCCGTGGGTGCTTTTGCAAAATCTGGAGGCCTGGTCAGCTATGGATTTGGAGCGATTACGCTCAAAATCTATAAGCGCGATGAGGTAGGCAAACCTGGGGCATCTGCAAAGGGAGGAAGCCACTAGTGGTGTCCCACCGGTTGTTGATGACCCAGATGTCCAAAGCATCCCGGAGGAGACACTATCCCTGGACTCGCAGATATCAAGATCATTGGGATTACGCTTTGCGCTCCCAACGGACGAATCGACGTCAGAAGATTCTGACTCAACAGTGGTGGAGGTAAGCAATATCTAATGCTAAAGATCCTTCAGATCAACCTCCATGGTCTCATGGCCTCGGCAGCCCTTCTGCTAAAAATGGAATCCGAGTCCATTGATGTTAATCTGGCCCAGGAACCTTGGGTCAGTGGTGACCGACTGCTGAGCCTCAGAACTTCCAAATATAAAATACTACATGTGAAAAATTAAGCTAAGATACTCCTGCATTCTCGCTAGAAATAATTTGAATATTTTTATACTACTAAATTACAGCAACGCTGATGTAGTGGTGGCTAACATCGAGATGGATGGGCAAAATCTCTGGCTAATGTCGCCCTACCTACCGTACGAGGAGGAAAATATACTATCAGGTAGGTTGGTTAGTGCAATAATGGAGGCTCAAAAACGAAAAGTATCTATGTGGACCTGTAACAATGCAGGGCACTCATCTATCCTATGCAACAGGGGTATCCCGGAAGCTAGCGACTACGCTATTCCTTTGCCATCTGTTGAGATGAAATTCCAAACTGAGTTTCCCACCAGAGAGGACTGGGTGAACGAAACGGTAATGGACAATGAGGCGCTAAGCTTCTTCACGGATGGCTCAAAAAGCGATAGAGGGATTGTCTGCGTGGTTTTCTGTGAGGCACTAGGGGTTAACCTCTCTTTTCGTCTTCCCAACTTTTGCAGCGTTTTTCAAGCTGAACTAATCGCAATAATGGAAGTCATGGAATGGTTGAAGTATAATGTAATATCTACGAGGGATATTCGCATTTTTACGGACAGCCTGGCTGCTATTAAAACGCTACCATCATACTCTCTGACGTTGAAGGTAGCCCAGAACTGGCTGGCATCGTAAAATGAGATGGCTGATCAGTTCAACATCCGCTTGACGTGGGTGCCAGGGCACTTCAATATCGCAGGGAATTAAATGGCAGATGAGTTGGCCCGCATGGGTACAACACGCCTTATAACCCAAAGCAGGCGGGATATAAAGATACCGCTTGCTTCATGTAAACTGCTGCTTCAGGTAGAAACCATAAAAGAAACGAACGTCAGATGGTCTAACGCTAGTTCGTGTGAAATAACCAGGCAGATCTGGCCTGGACTTGACTAGGCTAGATAAGGCCAACTGATATCGCTTCGACGGCACCATATTGGCATGGTCGTGGGAGCTATAACGGGACATTGTCTCATTGGGAAACATGCGAGCAGACTGGGTGACCCAGCCCACGATTTCTGCCACAGCTGTGGTGATGAGGAGGAGGAGGAAATTGTTCTCCATCTACTCTGCACCTGTCCTGGTCTAGCGTACAACAGAACAAAATTTATGGGAACTTCCCCTTTGAACGACCTCACGGATCTTAGTAAGATCGAGATCCGGGAATTTAAACGCTTCTTGGTAAGCTCAGAATGGTTTAGCGAGTGTAGAGGAGGAAACTCGAATGCGGTACAGCTACGGTCCAATTTTGTGTCTATGCTAGTCCTTTAGGACGGCCACCCTTACCTAACCTAGCCTAACATCTTGCTTCTGTTGGAATTAGAGTCGTGTGAACGAGCTATATGGCCAAAACTTTACTGCTAAATCGTGTTGAAGAATTAGCGGCAAAATACGTCGTTATTAAAAATGTGATAAAAACCTGGCTCCACAACTGCAAATTGGTGGCCAAATCATACATTTTATTGCAAATGTATCTAACTTGAAATGTTTCAAAACCAATTTCATGTACGTTTCGTCATCCATCAAAACACATCCACTAAATTTTGTCATCAGTTTGGTACATATTTTATCGAACAAGGGTTGGGTATATCAACGATTTAGTTTTTTAATAACTCGGTAGCACTCATAGCCTTCCTGAACTCGAATTCATTTTACCGTGGAGCGGGGTGTGTTAAATTTTATGGCACGGTCATAGTTAAAGTTAACCGGATTATTTTTAATGAAAGTTATAACCTTTTTTACCGATTTTTCTGCGAGCTGTTCTATACCTTGCCACCGTTGTAAAGAGGGCCCCACTCTATATAACGCTATATATCGTTGTTTTGGGTCAATTTAATAATTTTGTGGTAATTTTAATGGTATTTGAGAGCGATTATAGTTTTAATTCCGCTCCTTTTGAAAAGAGATTTTAATGCATTGACGGACAATGTAGAAAATAATAGAAAACGCGTAAACGCCCATCCCTGATTACAGACTTCTCTAGAATTCGTTTTTTTAATAGTAGGTGATCTTAAGATTTTGTTACCCCTATATGAAAAGGATACTCATCATCCCTTGTTAAGCTTGTATTAATATCTGTCCCAGCAGCCAAGTACACCACTGCGCAGACATTGTGGGCACTTACCCGCCGTTGTTCCGATGTGGGTATCTCTCTATCGGGCACCTGGGCACGTGTCCGATAGGACAGTTGCTACTCCCACATATACATGAAGGTTTTGAAAAAATATTCTACGTGATTATGCCTAAAGTATGTAATTGATTGAGACATCATACAACACAAAATTTGTAGGTCGCTTCAACCGAATAAAAATTACTATGCAATTAGATGTCTGAAGCAAAAAAAAAATTCGCAACCTATTCTGAATATAAAATTATGACATTTGTGATTTGTATGCACATATATGTGTGTAGAGCAGAGTATATAGAGCGCAATGCAAATTGGTCAGAAAGGTCTGTTAAATATTTGTTATTGTGAAACGCATAAATATTTCAAGTGTGTAAATATTAACAAATATGCGATCATAACACAAAAAAAAAAAATATCGCACAAACTTGTACAAACTAGTTATTTTAGATCCTATAAAGAGATTGTATGTAAACAAAATACTGATTAATGGAGACGAGAGATTATGTGATTTTTAATTTAAACAATTTTCGAACTTGTAAATGGTAAAATTTATTTACAACACTAAAATCGATAATAATTTCGTTACATGAATTAACAATACCGTAAAGTTTTGGGGTTTTTAATGTTTCAATTTAAATCGAAAAAAGTTCAAAAGATCAAAATCATCGGTCGTTGTCAGCGAGGGGATTTCATTTTCAATACCGTCTGCGATAAAGTGCGTCAAAGGAAAGTTGTTTGAAATGGTACCTATATACAAACATAAATTGAATATTCATGTTTTGCTTATAATAACTTGACAGCTTCATTGTTGAAACAAATTACTTTGTAATTTATGTTACAATAATCATAAATTCATAATCTTTTCTTTAGTAAAACTATTTATTATTGAATATATCCGCAATCGGCGTTTAACATACATATGGATAAAAGAATGAGACTTGGAATTTGCCCGCACAAATCTGTAATAACCAACCTTCTTGCAATAAAAATTCAGTGTAAATTTATTTATTCACAATCACGCCGACCCACACAAATGTGTGAGCTGGTGTGATTGTAAATAAATTTATTGAACCTTTCAGGTTGCATTTGATCACCAACAAGATCGTATGTGGCAGAGGCACGTTTTCAATAAAAAAAAAACACTATTTAGCATCACGTGTCAAGAAATTAATTTTAATTAGCTGTTTATATACTCATTTGCTTCCGAATAAAACGTAAATAAATTTAAGTGATAAAAGGTTTTAAAACAAATTACTTTTTAATTACAAATAAGTGGTATGTATATAAAGCCACGGTACTCAACAATGAATTAATTTTATTATATTTGCGGTTTATTGACAAATGCGGATGTAGAGCTGGTGGAAAAAAATTCGCATCCATGTTCTGAATATAAAAATTTAACAATTGCGGTTTGTGTACGTCATACATCAAAAAGGATTTGGAAAAAATTTGTTATTTTTTAATGTGATCACACACCGCGTTATAATGTGACCACAAGAAATATGTGATATTTTGACAACCTTATAAAAAAAAAAACCCATACACTTGTGCTAACTATAAATAGCGGTCAAATGTCTAAAGAATTTGAATGTAAACAAAATAAAGTGTTTAACATGCAGAGGTTATATCATTTGAAATTTAAATAAATAATAATAATAATAAACAGTGTTTAAAGGCACCTTACTGTATCAACAATTTGGCTCCAACGGTTTCGATCCCGAGCATGGTCTTCATACTGTCTAAGACAATCTGAAGAGGCCAAGTCGTTCTCCACAGCGTGGAGCCATAGTCGCCTGCAACGACCTCTGCGCCTACCATAAGGTGGCTCTCCTTTCAGAGATCGCTGCACAATTCGTTCCGGATGACCGAGCCAGCGGATACTCGCTGCGATCATATTTCATGTACAATATCGGGGATCTTCATCAGATCTCTGATCTCGATATTTTACAGAGCTTATAGTAACGTATGTGCTAACTACCTCACGTTTTGGGCCGTAAATCACAGACATGACTCTTCTCTCAAATGTAAGAAGACATCTCTCGTAGTCATCCGTCAGCGTCCAACTTTCACATCCAAACATAATAACGGACCTAATCAACGCTTTGTAAAGCTGGCACTTGATAGGTATTTAGATTTTAGCAGTATCCTTAGAGGATATAAAGCACGACTGCCGGCCGCCAGCCGCACTTTAATATGCTCACCCACGCACTGTAATAGTGAGTAGTAAGAGAGCCCAAATATTTGAACCTCCTCACTCCTGCAAACGTGTAGTGGCCACTACTAAAATCTGTGTGCCATTATCCCTATGATCTTATATAACTGCAAAAATTCTGGATATTCTCAACTTTAACACAGCATTGAGACTGTGTCACTGTCATTCTACACAATCGTACCAATTTTGTTGGCAAACCTAGGTATTCAAATGCAGACCACAAATTCTCTCGATTGATCGAGTCTATTCCAGGTGACGGTTTCGTTTTAGTCATCCTAACATCGTGTTCGCACAAAGATCCCATCAGATCGTCCAGGTCATTGTAAAATGAGTCTTTATCATGGGGCTGGCTGATTTCTGTGGGCGCGTGTACACAAATTATCGACAGGATGGTTAACTTCATGAGTAAGCAAAGCTTACAGAATTGGTTATTGACTGCTTGGAAATCCAGATCTTTATCTGCGGTCCAAGAATAAATCCAGCTCCAAGTTTTTCGAGGTCATCTCCACTGTAGAGCAACGTATAGCCCACCGAGCACATGGCGCAGTGGTTAAAGCTGCGACATTTGGATCGGGAGGTACCTCGAATCCCAACAGAGACGGGGATGCAAAAGGGAGTTTTCTTCTCCCGATTAGGACCGGTGATTAAATTGAAAACATCTATGACCCTCAGTTGGAATGTAGAAAAAAACGTATAGCTGTGGGACATATTGACTCCACTTTTAGGCCAGCGAGTTTCTTGAAGAGCAACGAGATCCAGCCGATACTCCTTCATGCAAGTAATTAGACCTTCCAACGCCCCTGATTTTCTAAGTGACTGCACGTTCCACGTGCCGATCCTAAATCTCGTGTACTTGAGCAGATATTGCAAACATTTCAGTTTTGTTTACATTGCAAACAGTTGAGAATCGTCAGTCCAGCGAGCCAACCGTTTAGTCGCCTACTACGACAAGCAAAAGATACCGTGGTGGTATTCTAGGAAAACATGTTCGTGCAATTTAGGTTTACGAGACATGTTGAGTGCCTCCCGATCCACAGGAGCCTGTTGTAGGTTAGTACAAAATTGAAATTTTAAAAAATTCCCCTGCTATTCCAAAGATTGTACCCAAATACCTAAATATTGAAGGATTCCTAAATGTATACGAAAAGTAGCTTAGGACAGGAGTGTTGTACCATACGATCCACGTTGTACGTCAATATTTTCAAAAAAGATTCCTACTGAACCGAGGATCGTACCCAGATAGTGATAAATGTTACTAGGTAGATGAGGGCTTTATCTAACTGAAAAATATTAAAACTTTCCTAAATTTACAAGATAAGTCACTTGGGACAGGGATGCATTTTACCACGTTGTAGGTTAGCACAAAATTGAAATTTGAAACAAATTTTCGTATCCAGGTAGAGATCTACGAGACATGTGTGTGCCCCCGACCACTGGTTCAAAATTATTACTAGTTTGGGGGAAAATCATAATAACAAGAGATTTATTATTTTTAAGAGATAAAAAAATTAGGACAATTTTAGGATAAACTTCACACTCTTAATAATAAAAAAAGAAACACGATTTTATAAATTGGATATTTAAAATTCTTCGTTTTAAATAATAAATTATAACATGTTTTTTTTTGTATCCATAATTCCAGCTTACAGATTCTAAAATTTTAGAATTGGAGATTGAATTTAAAATTCTAGAATCCAAACTCTAAAAATTCTCCCAACAACATTTATTAATTTTAAAATTCCTGATTCGGAAATCCTAATTTTTTATTGTTTTAATTTTATACATTTCCTTCTAAATAGAAAATTCAAATTTTAACAAGACTTTGACATTTTGCAAAATTATCACATTAGAGAAAATTGGATTTGGCTAGTTTGTAACTTGTAAAGGTTTGATTTGTAGAAATTTAAATGTTAAATCTAGAAGTTAACCAATATATAGCGCATATTAAATTTCTCGAGAGCCCCTTGAAATAAACTCAAAACCTGTATACCATTGTAAAGGTAAATCTATCAATCGGCCCCGTTTCCTCCCACAAACATTTTTACTCAACTAAATTTCCCCGTAAAATGAAGTTTGATGCGGCTTTCGATGAAAACTAGTTATAGGATGTCTGTTTAAGGTATCTGATACTTTTGCACATTAATACAAATTACCATCTTCCGGATCACTTAATTAAATATAATTGTTATCATTGTTTACATGTTTACCAAATTTATACGTTATCAGTTTGCTGTTTACCGTGCTTTGTTTACAGCACAAAGAATCAAGAAAAGTATTACGAGTAAACAATGTTACCATAACGCTAGTAAAATCCGAGGTTAATTTCGTTTTTATACATTATTGTTGGTATTGGCATTGAAGTTTTGTAAATTGTTTCCGCTTTCATTGTGTTAGCTCGTCACGCGAGCTTTTCACTTCAAGCGAATTCTCAAGCTATTCTTAAAATTTTTATTTTCTGATATTGAAATTTCAATAGTCTGAATTTTTTTTTTAACTGGCATTATTGTAGTTTGCATTAGTTACGTCAGAACTACTTACAAGGGTACCAACTGTAAATTAAAAACATTATAAAATTTCATTTCTCGATTTGTTGAGAGTTCTGAAAAATTTGTTAAAAAAATTGGGAATGCGATGTTAGTCACAATATGCATGTATCTGCGTGGTGTCGGTCTAGATGCGTCGAAAGTGTCCCTTAAGTCTCCATTTTTAAATTAATTATTATGATCTGTAGATGAGATTCAAACGAACTTCTGTCAAAATGTTTCAGGAGCTGCGGGCGCTGTTATTTTATAAACATTTTGTTCCTTAAAATATGCAGGAGAGTAATACTATATATAGCATCGGCAGGACTAGGGATGAGAGAAGTAGATTATATATTACATAGATTACTGGCAGGGTTTTTTTAGCAACGTCGACAATTAAGGCAATGTCAAAAGCCTACGATATTTTAGCGATTTGAATTAAAATGCGCCAGTTCGCAATTGTATTTAGTAAAAGGGCGATTTAGTTAAGTCGTATACGAACAGAGCAAATAATTTAGCACAGTTGTTAAAGTGGTGACGTTTGGATCGGGAGGTACCGGGTCAGGATCCCAATAGAGGCAGGATGCAAAAGTGATTCTTCATCAGGATGATGATAAATACATCTATGACTCTCTGTTGGAATCACATAACATACTCTAACTTTGGAAATATATGTTGAAATATAACAAACAACCACTTAAAGAATTAAAGAAAATTTATTGCACTAAACGTTTGAAATGGTCTAAAGTTCAAATTTTATTGTTACGGATATAACCACGCACATATTGTTTGATGCTTTCAGATTTGATCCATGAAATTCTACGCTCCATCTAGAACGCATGTTTTCAGCAACCTTATTTAGAGTAGTGCGAACTATCTAAATCAGTGTTTCATTTGGGCAATCATATCTATTTTTTAAATTAATGATTGAACGGATAACACAACTGACTATAATGTAGTTTAAACGATTTCTACTAAACTTGCACAGAATCGAATTCATTACGGAGAATGTGAGAAAACCTCAATTGTGCCACGTTTCTCCTTTTTGTTAGCTACAGCTACAATTAGTTTTCAATCTATACATAATAACTTTTTACTATTACAACCGTTTTTAACGACGGTTTGCGAACAATGTATAGATATCTACACAGAAAGAAATTTCATTTATAAAATTGTAGATTAAATTGCATTGAATTCTATAAATGTCATCGGATTGATCCTTAAAGAATTTGGTCACCGTAGTTTAGAATACATTTACAAACTCACTCTAGGAATTGTCTACATTATCAACGTTGCCGAGGTTATATATACGAGTTGTCGACACGTCGACGTAGAAAATAATAGATAACGCGTAAATGCCCATCCCTGGGCAGGACTAATTGATTGAAATTGGATTGTAATCTGTTTAAAAAAATTAACCCGATTTTTATTCAAAGCTAATTCTAAATTTAAATAATTTGAATACTAAAAACAAGATGGCGGCATCTAGGAGTTAATACAGGGCTTATGCCCCTAAATTTGGTTAGGGTATTTTTTCGGGATGTATTTATAAATAATATTTGGCCAAGGCCAAAATTTCGAATCATCCGTGCTCCAAGAGTTGTGCCAAATACTCAAACTCAATCAAATTTGACGTTTATAATTGTGTGTTTTAACTCGGCTAGGAAAAACTCAAAATTCTTGGTAAATTTCAAGTTCAAGAAATTTCGAAACGAAATTTCACGTATACGATTTTGAAGAATATAATTAAAATTCGAATTGTTAAATCCTTAAAATTTGATTTTTGAAACGTCCATGAAAATATTCAGTTTAAAGTGGCCATTTTTTCAATTTTGGCACATTCCACAATTTTTCCAATATTCGAAATTGGAGGTACTCATCAAATTTTGAATTTTCAATCGAAGTTTGGTATACCGAATAACACAGTGGCGTGTGAGGTTTGGATCAAGAGTTGCCGAGTTGGAATCCCAATTAAATAGAGGACCTATTCGAAGTAAACTGCTCTGAGACTAAGGAGACTTAGATTGAGCTTTAGACCAAGAAGAAAAAATAAAATAAACAAATTCAGCATGTTGGACGAACGTGGTAATTCTTTATTTTTGGTAGATTTTTTGGTATTAGGAAACCCTTTATTTAATAGTGGCCCCAAGGTTCAGAGTACCCATAACTCGGCACTGAGATAGGTAATCATACAGGTTAACAATTACAAAATTCGAGTCGAATCGAAAAATAATGATTTTTGGGTTTGATCAGAATTAATTCTTAAACTTTTATCGATTACAATAAGGGGGGTTCAGTTTTAGTAAAATCATGTTGAAAATTTTCTAATAAAAAGCTAAAACAGATAACGATTATACGGCTCTAGGTGGTAGAAGTGAAGTAATTACCCCTTTTAGCATCCTTAATAGTAATTTTTAAAACTGTTTGGAACCCAAGAGGATTCCGCATTCAACACCACAATGGGCCATGATTCAAAACCAGAACTCTATGCCAATTTACAATCGCGCGCTACTGCCTTCACAAACTGGACAAGTTAAGGTCAAGGCAGACAGAACAAATAACCTACATTTAAATGCCTGAAACTGATCAGAACTGCTTACGAAGTGAAGGCTGTCATCATCTTCCTCGAGGCACTCCTCGCATATAACATCATATGTAGATGATCTTTAAGCCATGTTCCGTAAGAATAGATACCAAGATTCTGAGCTGGTTCTTTTTCAAAGATAAAGTATACTTATAGTTGACCCAAAATTGGGCTCCTTTATGTAGTGCTTTGCCTTACGACACCTAGAAGTCATAAGGTACTGAAATCTTATGTATTTCAAAGCGTAGTTCTTTAGAGTTTTCTTACCGTAGTTGAAAGATAAAGCAGCCGCTAGTTCAAGACCAATTAAAGTTAATTGGGAACCAGCACTGGCTTAATAATCCGCGATCTCAATGCCAACGATATCACAATGGGCCGGTACTCACATGACCGTAACTTTATTGTTGGAACAAATAAGGTTCGTGAAACGTGCAGAAAAATTTCACGATGCAAAATAATGCCAGCAATTGTTGAGTATCAACCTGGTTGTATCAATAAAATGAACTATAATGCTATTCAAGATTTTAATTTCCAAAATATGCGTAAGCATTCCAATCATTGTGTAGTCCAACCCAAATAAACTGAAATAAAACCGCACTGTTGATTCGTAATCCGGAAAATTTTTAAAAAATCAACGTCACAATATTATTCGTTTCACCGGAAAGCACATGTTCGGGTGAAAATGTAAAATCAGTCCGTTTTAAAAGTTCCGCAACAAAACGTTAAATAAAATAATTTTGCATGGCTTTTAGATTTTAAAATTTCAATTTTAGGAATGTTTTCTCTTTCAACAAAATGTTCAGTCGGAATTTGATTATCTTTTACTTTTAATTTTATACCTTGCTAGAAGATTCACTCTCGTCTAAAACGCATTTTTAAAAAACCTTTCAACTTATAGCATTGAATAAATATTTCGTTTTTAGAAGATAAATAATTTAAATAATTATTTAATAATTTAAATTTCTTCGTTAATTCCATTTATGATTTTTAATATAAACGACAGGAATAAACCATTTGAAAATGCTCAAAGTCAGCCTTGCACCTGGGACTGTTGCACAAATGATGATTTTCTTAAGAGTTTATATAAATCGTATTAGATAATCTAGATGCGGCAGCAATGGACATTAAATTAAGGCTGAGGCAAATGCAACCATTTACTTTCGGCTTAGTCTGAACTCCATTATGTTTACTCAGCATACCATTTTTAAATTGACACTTTGTATGACACTGCGTATTTTGTTGAGGTTGTTACAACAACAATTGCACTGAATAACTTCTGACATGAGTTAAATAACTCAAAAATATTTTTTGAGTTATTTAACTCTATACTCCAATTTTAATTATAATACCTGTCACCAGATGTACATTTTAATTTTTTTTTTTCAATTTTACTTTCGAAGGTTGTCATTTTGGTAATTAAATGACATTTCGCAAGCGTCAATTTATATAAAATTGTAATTGTTTTTTTTTCATCAAATTTTTCTTGTATTTTCCATGATATTATGACAACCAATGATATTATGACAACCAACGATATTATGACAACTAATTATTCCATGATATTTTGACAACTAATTTTCAAAACCACTGCCAACTAATAAACAAAAAATTAACTCAAAAAAAAGTTATTTTGTTGAGAAAAATTAACTCCGTACGGATTCGAGTTAAATTGTTCTCAACAAAATACACCTACTATCCCAATAAACAAAGCTTAATATATTTTCGATTACGGAATTCGAATATCCCCAGTAAACCACATAAAAATTTCGAAATTCGATTAAGTCAGTATAGAAAAAGTTATAAAACAAAAAATTTCGAGTCAAAAGTACTTCGGGACTTTATAAAATTCAAAGAAGTCCAAAAAGTCCCAAACCGCAATCAAACTATTATCACTGGCACCATAAGAAGCTAAGATAATTAATCAGTTGGTAGCCACCTGTTGGTTAATGGCATAACTTATCAACAATTAAATAAAGTTGGCCATTTAGTCAAACAGGTATCGAGCACACAGCATAATTTTTAAAACGAATAGTTAACATGTTTTCCAAGAATACCACGACAATATCTTTTGGTTGTCATAGGAGGCGACTAAACGGTTAGCTCGCTGGACTGACGACTAGCATCCGTAAAAAAACATCATTTTGTAAAGTCAACAAAACGAAAAATGGATACCGTGCCAAACCAACATCAGCACAAATAATCACATGCATGAAGGAGTATCGGCTGGAACTCGTTTGTCTTCAAGAAACTCGCTGGCCTAAAAGTGGAAACCATGTGTCCCAGGGCTATACGTTGTTATACAGTGGAGATGACCTCGGAAATTTTGGAGCTGGATTTCTTGTTGGACCGCAGGTAAAGAAGGTTATTTTGGATTTCCAAGCAGTCAACAGAAGATTATCACGCTTGCGCATGAAGTTAGCCAACCTGTCGATAATTTGTGAACATGCGCCCACAGAAGTCAGCCAGCCCCAAGATAAAAAATCATTTTACAAAGACTTGGACGATCTGATGGGATCTATACCCGAACACGATGTTAGAATGGTATAGTTGGAGACTATAATGCTATAGAGCAGAAATCAGACAGACTCTTACTACGAGGGGAGCTAAGCGGATTTGTAGACGGAAAAAGTGAGAATGGTGAAAGGCCGAGGTTCTACAAGTACACCAACTCAGCAATGAGCGCAATAAAGAGCGCGTAAATTCTTTCAAGGAATTACTGGATTGCACCATTCTTTCAGGCCTGTGTAAACAGCCATTCGGGATCGAGATGGAAACCTATAAGTGTCAACATCGATGCAGTATACTCGACGCATGGAATGGACACTTTACCGACCTGATTGGTGTACATCATGCGTCACAGACTCCAGCTGAGTCATTAGAAACATTTATTTTTACTGTGTGGATTACAATAAAAATGTACACAATAGAAATTTACGTGTAAACTGTCATCGTTAATTTTTCGTTCGTCTAATAAAAAATACATAATTACTTTAACATTCTAATCACGTCCAAACTATTTTGTATCAAAAAAGCGAGTTCAATTAAAATATATCGTGTAACTAAAATTTAGTACGATAAAAGCTCGCGATAATTGGGATTTAACTAATAAAAATCATGTAGGGTCATTCAAGTATACTAATCAAACTAAACTCTACTATCGTTGCAGAATTTGTATATATTCAAAATTGGAGTTTGGACACGGGTTGAATACATAAATTTTATGCACAAACATTATTCAAATAAACACTTCAAATTCAACGCAAATTTAACGCAAATTATTTCCACTTATAATTTTTAATTTATTGAATCGAGAAATTTAGTTTTAATGACTTAAGACGAAACTTTTGAGTTTAGTGTTAAATTAAAATTTTATCTGCATAGTCATTTTCTAGCTGCCTTATTAGATTTTTACCTGCACCCACTTTTTATATTTATTCAATTGGAATTCATTTGTCATTTTACTAATTTAATTCATATTTTGATAAAAAAAAAAATGTAGATATTGTATTTGATCTTCAACACATGTATTTATAGATATTATGTGTACGTCAATTCGTACTTATGGCGTATGTCTAAATTAGTTAAATCGAGGTATGGACTAAGCTTTGCTCAAGCATGTGGCGGTTTAAAGGTTTTAGAGCAAACAACGATCGTATGTTGCAAAGGAATTTTCACTGCTCAAAACAATCCAACTTTATGGCCACAATTAATTAAAATGATATTTTTAATGAATTATTATCAGAGTTAAATCGTATAAATGCCTTTTCAAATTTTTTTTCTAGTACGAAGCTCTCATAATCAACATCAGTCCTTTCACAACTCGTTTTTCACACAATTTGAGTTACGAATTCGCTAGTTAATCCTAAATCCGATTTGTGTTCACTAGAATATTTTATTCATACCAAAGTGATTGCTGACTGCGATTGCTCACTGTACTGTGTGATATATTTTGTCTCAACTCGGCAACACCCGAGGTCAAAGACATACACATTTTTCTACAATTTATGAACAAATTCTAAACGCGAAATAGATGGTACATACCGAGCTCTGTACAATTTCGAGATCAGAGATCTGATGAAGATCCCCGATATTGTACATGAAGTTAGATCTCAGCGAGTACGCTGGCTCGGTCACGTTCTGCGTGCTGATCCGGAACGAATTGTGCAGCGATCTCTGAAAGGAGAGCCACCATATGGTAGGCGCAGAGGTTGTTGCAGGCGACGATGGCTCCACGATGTAGAGAACGACTTGGCCTCTTCAGATTGTCTAAGACAGTATGAAGACCAAGCTCAGGATCGAAACCGTTGGAGCCAGATTGTTGATTCAGTAAGGGGCCAGTAATGGCCTTTAACACTGTTATTATTATGAACAAATTCTCTCAAATTTTTTACTGTTTTTTAGCTCAGCTACCAAATCTCTCGATTAATCATTGAAAGCCCGTGATTGAAACCATAGGTCAGTTGCCTTTCATATAGTACTTTTTCATAAATTTTTTACGCTTTCTAACCTGTATATAGTTGCCGCCAACGCTTACAGCTTGGCAACGGGCACTACGCCTGAAATGATCCCAAAAAAGCCGCGCACATACGCAGAAACAGTAGCCGATGCAACTATTAAGAAATGCTGTGTACGGGAAATGAACATAACCATTACTCACAATGAGAAAAATCTGCGTCTTTTCCGAACAGAGCTTGGTCATCGTATTCTCGAGACGACTAAATCTTCCGGCTTTGTGCCGCTATTACTAGATTCCTACCTGACTGATGGGGTCATCATTTGCAAAGCGAGCAATGATGAGACGTACTTTTGGTTCTGTAGGGAGATCGACAGCTCCAAGAACGTCTGTGAGGGTTGTTAACTTTCGGTTGATTAGCCCTCGAAACCTCTGATACTGCACCCATGGAGTTATCACTACCATCGGCATAATGAATCCGAATGTATCGACCACTGGATAAAAGGTTATCCGACACAAGCGAGAGGCTTATCACCAATCGTTTGTATTCAGGGTTGACCAGAAGTCCTTCGAAAAGATTACTGGGTCCGGGGCAGCGCTACAATACGTCCTTGAGAGGATCAGTTTCAGGGTTATCTCAGGGCCGTAGTATTTTATTTTATTATTATATTTTGTTCACAGCTGGTCTCAAATAGATCAACCTGCAACATAGCAAGTTAGCCTCTTATGAGTTGAAGTATTGAAGTTGATCCAGGAACCGTACCTCATTAATGGTGCGGTTTCTGGTTATATTCGAAGTTTGGCAGGATTTTTCTAAAGACCACCGTCCTTAAAACCAGAGCGTGCATTTATATTTCGAATGATATTGATGCCGCTATCTTGCGGCGGTGCTTATCACTCTCGTGTATGCTGACTCATTTACCTTATGATTCCACCTCGCCCCCTCCTATAGCGGAACTGGTGAATTTTGTAATGTGGTGTAGAGTCAATAAACTACCTCCAGTGATTGGTTGTGACGGTAATGCTCATCATACCGTTTGGGGTAGTTCGAATACCAATAATAGAGGATCCTCACTGTTCAATTATATTTACTCTTCTCAGTTAGAAATTCTCAATGTTGGTTGTGAGTCAACGTTTGTCAACTCGAATCGTTAAGATGTGATTGATATTAGTTTGTGCTCTTGTTGACTTGATTCTAAATTGGAGGGTGACGGATGATATTCTTACCTCTGATTATAGGTGCATATCTTTTAATATTAACTTTAAAAGACCACCGGTCATTTCACTATTAAATTTGCCTAATCAGATTAGATCTATCACAGATCTTGATTTGTAGACTCGACTGCTTTTGAAAGGTCTTGCCCTTTTATTAATAACCAGAAATAGCATAACAAACCCTTCTGGTGTTCTGAACTTGAAAAGTTAAGGAAGATTGTTCATAAAATTAAAAATAAACCCCAAAATACGAATCTCATTTCGGATTAAAATCGAATCTTAACAAAAATCTACCTAAAAATGATACTTGTAAACTCGCTAGTCTTCGCCTATACCTTCCGGCAAACTCACCTCCTGCAGGCGAGAAGTTGGTGAGCTACTGTTGTATGTCCACTTTCCTGGGTGTGACATTGTTGATTCGGGTGTGGTTGCCTCCAACCATCCTGACACTTTTGCCGGTACTTCGGTTTGGAACTTAGCCCGTAGACTGAGCACTACTGATGTTCTACGCTCGAGGATTTTTTAGTTTGCACCTCTCAAATGGAGTGGGCCGGCCGGCCCTGATGAATTGCAGCATCGTTTTCTACCCATCAGTGCTCATCTGTTCAATCCATCCCAGGCGTTGCTTTAAGCACTATATACCATGCCACTGAAGCAGGAGTAAAGTAGTTTCCATACCTAAAGCTGGCAAGTCGAAACCCCTGAACTGATCTATATAGTAACTAGAATCGAAAGATCACTTAATTACAAAGTGTTTCTATAGTAGGTAACTTCCTGGGCATTGCGGGATCTTTTGATAGTACTTCGTTTTCTATATGATCACGACTACGTGTACTAATTTTTATCAAACCATTTTAAATTTATCGATTCTATGCTCAAGTCTCGCATAATAGCGACTGAGCTGGATGGCTCATCTGTGCTGCTGTATTGGTAACAAATTTGATGATATCCATCTTGCATATATAAGAACCCAAAGATTAGCCAGTATCGATTGTGGATTGACTATAGTGCTGAATTGGCTATCGTCTTATGTCCAAGGAAATGGCAAACATTTGTGTCCAATTAGTGTAGTTAATGGAATCACTTCAGAAAGTTTAGAAGAGGCACTAAAGGAACAAAAATTAAATTCGATCGCGTTGATCAACATGGCTTTCCACCAGCCTTATCGAAAGATATTCCAAAGCTATTGTTTGTTATTATTCGAGTGTTTTTCTCCGGTCTGGGACAGGGCGTCAACCAAAGTAGCAGATAGCCTAGAGTTTTCATGAAAATATAATGCGTCTAAAACAGATGCGTTCAATTTGGTGATGAGACGAGTTTAGCAGTGCTGTGTTACTTTGGAGATCAACGCGTTATAATTAATAATAAACCAATACCTATGCGAGTTGCTGGCGGACAGAATAATGCAGATATTCCATACGAAATGAAGCATTCAGTAATCAATCCAGCCACTTATCACATCACGACAATTAATTATATTAATTATACGAGATGAACATGCCAATCATTTGCATATAGGTCAATATCACATCATGAGATGCAAGAACGCAGTTCGTGCAGTCATTGGTAATTGTGTAAAATACTTCCAACTGAAGGCTCAACGTTTCCACGGTAGTGAATTGTACCAGACCGCTATTTATCAAGTCATCTATAGGCTGCTAAGCTCAAAACTTAAAGAGGAATATTTGGCGCTTTTCGTTTGTATTTCGACCAAGGTTGTACATCTAAATGGTCTAAAATTAAAATATATGCGGGTCTAACTAAATAATTTAAATTTCCATCGAGAGTTGACTTGCCGTATGACTGTCTGTCAAGGGCTGCCCGTAAAAGGAGGACAATTACTGGCTCTCATGGTTATCGATAAATCACTTTTTAAATTGCGGTGATTGCGGTATGACAGTTTCGCTTTTCGACAGCCAGAAGTAGAACGCCACGTCAGTTCCATTGCAAGAAAAGCGCAATCCTTAACGGCGTCTTTACCACCATTGAAAGATAGAGGAATTGCTGGTTCGAGACCAACCAACTTTCCACGCGATCCAACTTTCCCCATAAAGTCAATATTCTCATTTCCCTCAACGCCACAATGAGCAGGCATTGTACTGGAGCAAATGAGATTAATGTGGTGCTTGTAATCTTTGACCAGTTTGGACACAAATCTGCACTGATTTCTGAATGAGATGGGTCTCGTTGAGAAGTCAGTGCAGGTTTTTGAGTTTACTGTCATTCAGTAAAATCAAGCGGTGCCATTCTGGTGTGGCCATGCACTTATTACTGGTGATGACTGTTCTTAGTTCAAACGTTACCAAATTTACTAAGGTTGCAGTGTGCTCCTGCGATTTAAGATAGATCCTCTAGGTTTACACGATGAGCCCTTTATAGGATTGAGTGCGGAACCTCAGTAGGTTCCAACCGTTGAAGTAACAAAATAATTAAATGGTGGAAATGGGAAATTCAAAATTTGAATGCCAAGCAACAAAAGTTATAAAAATAATTTGAGAATTTAATGGGTCTAGCTCAAGTTGCGACTGACACATTAAAAAATGAGAACAATTGACAAATTTTCAATGTCAAAACCAACAATAATAAAAACGATATTAAACTCGGCTTTTACCCGTGCATTATGTTATATATTTTATTATGTCTATAATAAAAAATCAACATAAAAAATTAGTTTATTATTTCTAATCACGTCTAAACTATTGCATCACAGAAACAAACAAGTTCAATTAAAATATTTTGAACAATACAATCTCGTCAACGTAAACTAATCCTTACCCAATGCAGTATTGAACCTTTCCTCAATTTTCCACAATTTGAGCTTTTCATTGACAACTATGCAAAGCAAAAGCCCAAATAATTATCCCCTTCGCAGTGAGTTATGCCCGCAGTGAGTTATCCTCCGAATTTTCTAATCCATTAATTTGGCGTGTTTGAATTAAAATGTCTGCCACTTGCCATTCTAATATTCAAATGAAATCTTTTTTGACTAAATTGCATTTATGTTGAAATTGCGACAAACTCTATGAACTATATGCGTGTGTTTGGTTTAATTTCCGCAATTACAAAATTATCTGCGGATGGTAAAAAAATATTATAAGTATTTGCACCGTAATCCGCACAGTTTAAAATATTCCATGTTTCGTCGGTCAAATACATTAAAAAAAAAAGTTAAAGCGATAAATATAAGATTCCAAAGTCAAGGTTGTATAATAAAAATTATAAAGTTTACTTAAACTTAAAACTTTGTTATTATTCAGGTTGTTATTGTTGACCGTATACTAATAGTATGGTAGTTGAAATTGATTGAAGTATTTAGTTTGATTCATAACAAAGTATCAGTCATATTATTACGGCTATAGTTCGAGTATATACATAAATAATATAATTATTGCAATGCTGATTGCATAAACAAATATTTTCTTACAGGAATCCGTTTAAAATACATAGACTGTAGTAAATAGCGTTGAATTAATCATTGTATATACAGTTGACGGTTGGTATGAATATAGTGTTGAGGAATTTTACTCTATTTTAGAATTCACAATCAGTTTCTCATCAAATATCTATAATAATGGCGTGCAATGAGCGTCGACTTAATGAGGTATGAAAGAAACAAATAATCCTCCACTTTGCACTTTTCAATAGCATAATTCTCTTACCATCAAACGCGAAATAGATGGTATATACCGAGCTCTAAACAATATCAGTGAGTCGTCGGATATTGTAATGAAATAAGATCGCAGCGAGTACGCTGGTTCGGTCACGTTCTGCGTGCTGATCCGAAACGAACTATGCAGCGATCTCTGAAAGTGGAGCCACCATATTATGATAGGCGCAGAGGTCGTTGCAAGCGACAATGGCTCAACGATGTAGAGAATGACTAAGCCTCTTCAGATTGTCTTATAGGCAGTATGAAAACCATGCTCAGGATCGAAACCGTTGGAGCCAAATAGTTAACTCAGTAATGGCCTTTAAAAACTAATTATTTAATAGCATAATAATAAATTTTAGCTGACTTTGCCAGCTTTTAGCTGACTTAGAGTTTCATGACCTAGTCTTTTTGTATTTTACTGAAGCTCCCTTTTACTGAAGATCCAATGTCGTTGCATGTTCCAGCTGTTAGACAACTACCCTACAATCAAATACCACCAATTATTCTACAACCTTGGACGTTCAAGTGCTTCCAAAATTCACCAGTTACCAACCAACCGTGTCAATTAATAAAGGGTGTCCCAAAATTAACGCAAGATTTGAATTTGCCGCCATTTATGCAGTAAAGTGCTGGCAACTCCAAAAAAACAATTTGACAGCTGAGAGGTTAGGGTTAGTAAAAAATGATGAAAAAAATGAACCATCAACTCACCGACGACAACAAAAATAAATTTGCTGCTAGTAACGGATGGTTGCAAGGATTTGTAGAAAGGCATGCAATACATAATGTCAAGATCAAAGGTGAAATAGCTTCTTGAAATATGACAGCTGCCGGCGTGGGTTACTTCATCAGTTTTTAGTGAATGGTTTCACAATCTTTTTGTTCCAGAAGTAAAACGTTATATGGATGATAAACATATGCCATTTAAAATTCTTTTGTTGATAGATAATGCCTCCTGGTCACCCAATTTTGGATCACTCTAATGTAAAAATAGTTATTTTGCCTCCTAATACTACTGCCCTAACTCAATCATAGATTGCATAAAACATGCTGCTTTGGCCGTTTTAGAAACAAGACCATCGTATTTAAATGCCTGTTGGAAGGCCATATGGCCAAAATGCATTAAAAGTAAAAATTCTGCTGTGACATCAAGTTTGCAGTCGATGAAGTGTGTACAGAAATAATCACTTTGGCACAAGCAGTTGGAGATAGAATTTGATACATTTACCGCTGATTATATAAACGAAATAATTGTTGACAGAGTTCTTAATGAAGTCGAGTTATTAGAGGTTGCACTAGACGACATTGGCGCAAATGATACCACGTTTTAGCCGACGAAATTCCGTCTTCAATAACCACCAGCTCAATTCTTGATGACCTTCAAATGGCAAATAAATTGGCATGATGATCACATAAACGAAAAAGCTGTGAAATGTCAATCAGATGCACATTCCTGTATGGCTCGATACAAGGAGCTGTACAAGGAACTCTCCAAAGTAGGATCACAACGTACTTTAACCGAATTTGCTATTAAAATAAATAAACCTGTGCCCAAAACGGTTTCTGATCGGCAGTTACTGTGATTGTGATATCAAGATGGGACTTGGGCCAGAATTTAGTACAAATTAATTACAGTTCACTGGTATAATACGCCGAAAGATAAAATGTAATTAATTTGTGTAAAAATCAACTTATTTTACTAGAAACCTACTGAAATTCAAAGAAAAATACCAAAATGTCGATTTTAGGGATAACCCCTGTAATAATTTATTACACCAGACCGCCACCATATTTGAGATATTCGTCCAGTTACTCATTGTGTTTGAAGCCCTTTGCAGTTTGGCTGTTTCATCATGTATGTTGTCACCAATTACTAAGATTGGTTTCTTCTGTAGTAGGTAGATCTCTGGTGTATAGAAGAAGCAGAATTGGTCCTATTGTAAAACTATCTCGATGTATTTAGTTTATATTCTAGTGCTTAATGCCGTACCTTATCGAATGCTTGAGCCACATCAAAGGAGATACTAGACCAAATCTTTTTGTTTTCAAATGCATCTTCAATTATATTTGAAATTCTATGCACTTGCTCTATAGTTGATTGATTTTCTCTAAATCCAAATTGGAGAGGAGGAATAAGATTTCTTTTTTCTATTAGTGGTTTCGAGTCTCAAGAGACTCGAGTAGTAGTTTTTTGAATATTTTTGATATTGTTGGGAGCAACGAGAACGGCCTATATGAATTTCTGTCGTTTGGTGGTTTATTTGGTTTTAGTATATCATTATTACTTCTGCTACCTTTCATTGATGTGGGACATGTTTCAGTCTGAACACTGCGTTGATTATATAAGAAGTAGCTTTCGCAAACCTTTTTTGGGTCATGCCATAATTATTTGTCCTGTAATTACGTCATATACTGAAGATTTTTTTGTACTTTTGTTCTTATTGATTTCATATT
Source organism: Tipula unca (assembly GCA_951394425.1). Taxonomy (NCBI): domain Eukaryota; kingdom Metazoa; phylum Arthropoda; class Insecta; order Diptera; family Tipulidae; genus Tipula; species Tipula unca. The sequence continues at coordinate 207,456,718 of OX596380.1, forward strand.
TTAGCTCTTGTATTTTAGTATATTAGGTTCACTTTAATTACTGAGGTTATATTTTCATTTGCTGTTCATCTGCTGCCGAGGTAGGGATTGAAAAGTATATTTAAGGTGTGCTGTAAACAAGGCAGCTTTTTGTTTAACACTTTGAATGTACGTACTTGCATTTTTGATCGTTTTGATCCTTTTACCGCTGACCAAAGAGAGCAATCGGCATCTTTTTGGTCTATTAGGCTACTTACTTAGGTAATTTTTAATGGATTTGTTTAAGATGATTAAGTATTTTCTTGCGTTGTGGAGCTCGTTTCCTCTGTCAGTTTTTTCATGCTTTCTAGGATAGCTTCTATAATATTCGAATATTATTGATAAGGGACATCACAGAAGAAAAGGAAAAATACACAAAAAAAAAAATCAAAAAAAAAAAAATCTCCCCCTGGTAGTCCAGTTTACCTTATCCAGCAGCTCTAGAAACTGGCTATCATACACGGACACGAATTGAAAATTGGAACATCAGAAATCTAACGGAAACATCAAGGCTGGCACAAGTAGAGAAGGAAGTGAAACGTTACAACATCGAAATTCTGAGACTTAGTGAAGTTAGATGGAAAAACAGTGGCGAAATTAACACAAGCGAAGGCATCTACCTGATATTCTCTGGACGAGATGATACACATGAACAAGGCGTGGGCATATTAACAACAGATAAATCAAAGAAAGCATTAATGGAATGGATACCAGTCAATAGTAGAATAATTGTGGCAAGATTCCGCTCAAAAATAAGAAACACAACCATCATCCAGTGCTATGCCCCAACAGAAGATGCAGATGAAGCAAGAAAAGATGAGTTCTACGAACAACTACAATCCACAATAGCAAGAACGCACAGAAATGACGTGAAAATTATTCAAGGAGATTTTAACGCCAAAATTGGCACCGTCATGGGTAAAGAAGCACTGAACTCTGTACGAAACAATAATGGAGAAAGACTCATCGACTTCTGTGTTACAAAGACAGTAAATTTCCACACAAGAATATACTCAAGTATACATGGACATCACCGGATGGCAGAACAAGAAACCAAATAGACCATGTAATGATCAACAAGAAATTTCTCACATCATTATAAGACGTCCGAGCAATGAGAGGTGCAGACATTCACAGCGACCATGAATCACTTGGTAATTTCACAGTTCAAGATCAAGCCTGTAGCTATGAGATGCACTCAAGACGAATAGACGAAAATTCAACATCGAAAGGCTAAACGATCCCGATGCAAGGAAGATTTTCAGTGAAGCGTTCGAATGCAATCTAGCAACCAACAGTGCTACCAATATAGAAGACGGATGGAAGCAAATCGAAGAAGCCTATATCGAAATTGGGGTACAAGGAATACATAGTCGCAAACCATGGATAAGCGACAACACATGGGAGAAAATTGAAGAACGTCGACAGCTTAAGCTGCAAATCAACCAGCAAAATACACCGGAGGTGAGAAGGAAATATGAAGACACGGCAAGACAAGTAAAAAAGATGTCAAGAAATGATCGTAGAAAATGCACTGAAAATATTCTCAAGGATGCCGAAGAGGCAGCTGCAACCAGAAATATGCGCACTCTACACCAATGCGTACGAAAGGAAAATTCACCAATATACCACCTATATAAGAGATAAGAATGGTCAAATCCTAACAACAGATGAGGGACAGTTAAAGAGATGGAAACAATATTTCGAAGAGGAAATCGCAAACAGCACAGAAAACTTCGAATTACCCAATAATCCTCTTAACGAAACAATCAACACCCATCCACCAACGGAACGGGAAGTTAGCAGTATCATTAGGAAAATGAAGAATAATAAAGCCGCTGGAATAGATAACATACCATCCGAAATATTCAAAGGTGACGCATCTACAACTGTGAAGACTCTAACACCGATCATAACGGAAATATGGAATTCGGGTAAAATACCACATAATTGGAAAGAGGGATTAACCATAATGATTCCAAAGAAAGGAGATCTAAGAGAATGAAAAATTGGCGAGGCATATCACTACTCAATACAACAATAAAGGTGTTAGTAATGATAATCCTCGACAGAATATCACCTACGATCAATTCAAAATTGAGGAAAGAACAAGCTGGCTTCAGACCGGGACGTAGTTGCACTGACCATATAAATACGATCCGCATCATCATTGAACAGTCCAAGGAATGGAACTCCCCACTATACCTCCTCTTCGTGGACTTTGAGCGTGCATTCGATACAATACATAGAAACGCAATATGGAAGACACTTTGTGAAATGGGCATCCCAAATAAGATTATTGAACTCGTACAAGAGATGTACCATGATGCAGGTAACCGAGTTCAATACAAGAGCAAGCAAAGTGATGCATATTACAATAGCAATGGAGTAAGACAGGGATGTGTACTCTCCCCACTACTGTTCCTAGTAGTATTAGATAGTCTCATGCGGAAAATGGACTACAAATCGCCCAATGGCATCCAATGGGGACGCTGATGATATATGCCTGCTAAGACATAAATACACGGACATGCAGCAGAAAATAGAACAGCTATCGGACTTAGCGATCTTGTTCTAAAAATAAACATTGCGAAAACCAAGACGATGAGGATAAATACTACGATAACCACACCAATAAGCGTCAACCAACAAAATATAGAAGATGTAAAGGAATTCGTATACTTAGGTAGGTTGTACACTATAGCAGACACAGGGGGAACCAAGGAAGACATTAACAAGCGCATAAACAAAGCCAGAACGACATACAACATGTTACACAAAATCTGGAATGTATCTGTATACTCCCGTAACACTAAGATACGAATGTTCAACTCGTGTGTAAAATCAGTACTCCTATATGGCTGCGAAACGTGGAAGCAAAATCGGCAGATTACGAACAAACTACAAGTATTTGTCAACAAATGTCTAAGAAGAAGACTAAAGTGCTTCTGGCCCAATACCATATCAAATGCGGAACTCCATATAGAGTAACTAATCAGGTAAATATGGAAAATGAAATAAGGAAACGTAAGTGGAGATGGATCGGACATACACTAAGAAAACCACCAAGTGACGTAACACGCATGGCCTTAGAATGGAACCCTTAAGGGAAAAGGAAGGTTGGACGTCCACCTTTAACGTGTAAGCGAACGGTGCTAGCGGAAGCGAAACATCTCGGCAAATCATGGAAGGAAATTAAAACAGTAGCAGCCAATAGAGTTAGATGGTCCCACCTAGTAGACGCCCTATGCTCCTAAATTGAAGATAAAGGTTAAAAAAAGAAAAAAAAATTAATAAGGAGGTCTAGATCGTCTTCTAACTGTACCGACGTTTTAATTGGAACTTGTAAATTGATAATGTCTTTTCCATATTAAGTGAGTGATCTGACGATAGTCCATCGCTGTTTTCAATAATGTAGAATTATTATTTGCGTCTACAGACCAGTATGTCGGTTTACTCCCGGAATGAAATTCACAACTGGATATTCGTCCTGCTTCGAACAACACTTGCTCTTTGAGAGTATTAAGGCGTAAACCCCAGTGGTATTTTTCGAGTTAACATTACCACCAATGATAAAGTTTGGTTCTAGTGATTTGAATAACGTAACATAGTCAATTCTATTTAGCTTTAAAATTCTAAAATGATTATAATATGTGAAATAAAATGGACATGGTACATTGAAAAATAAAATTGGTGTATGTTTTACCGAATTATTAATTTTTGTTGAAGTTGTTGAACCAATCTAATAGTTTCCCATTATGTACTGTGTGTCTTTTTTTGCGCGCTTTTAAAAGCAGGATTAGATTTATTTCATATAATTCTGTAGAGATCCGGGCGGAAAAAATTGGTCTCTATTAAAATATAAATTTTGTACAATCAGACACACAATTAGTCAAGCAACAATAACTTTATTAATTAAAATGCATTGGTTTAGTTAAATTATATTTTCGCAAAACAGTAGCACTTCCGGTTGTTGATATGAATAAAAACTACTGCAAAATAATTTAAAATAAAATCTAATATTTAAAAATGATGTCTGTAATGATTGTAATAGCCTTTCTCAGGAACCAGAAATCGCAGGAAGCTGAAATTTTCACCATAGATTAGGATTTTAGCGGTTTAGGTTTTTTTTTTTTGTGAAATTTGGACCCGATTGTGCTACCAACAACACGAATTAAAGATAGTTCCATTGTATTGTAAAATTAAATGTATCTTTCATAAAAATGCGACGCTCAAATATTGGTCGCAATACCAATAGATTAAACCAAGTGATTAGACGATAAAGAGAAAATATTAATGATGACCAACAATTATCAGAATTAAAGACACAAAGGCAGCGCAACTTACAACGTGAAATTCAACACGAAAATATAATCTAAATTCGAAGAGTTACTACTCGATGAGCAAATAGAAATGTTCGAGTTGCGGCTAGAGCATCGCACGCTCAATTTTTATAGGTGAAATGGATAAAGAATGCAAGTATTGTCATGCATTAAAATTTAAAAATGAAACTCTTGGAATGTGTTACTCTTCAGGTAAGCATTTTTGGACATTAACCACCTCCTTGCCCCTTTTAATTAAGTCAAAATTCATAAAATATTATTGTAAAATATTTCAGGTAAAGTTGTTTTACCAATTTTAAATCCACCACTTGAACCTTTAAAATCCTTGATGACAGGAGAATCAAGTGATTCAAAGCTATTTTTGTCGAAAATAAGGAAATTTAATAAACGTTTCCAAATGACATCTGTTGGCGCAAAATAAATTACCAATATTGATTGTCTTGGTCAAAATTTTGCATCAACTTTTAAAATTCAAGGCCAAGTTTATCACCACATTGGATCAATGTATCCAATGCCAAATGAAAATGCGAAATTTTTGCAAATTTATTTTATTGGATCAAATGAAGAGCAAGTTCAAGACCGTTGCGAAATATATCACAGAACACAATTCAACAAAATAGAAGACACTCATCGCTCTTACGACGCATTGCAATACCCTTTAATTTTTGGGATAGGTGATTATGGATATATCAGATCAAGATAAAACAAACAAATCCATCCACCGGCGCAGAACTGACCAAAAAAGTTAGTCTTTTGAATTATTACGCTTATCGACTAATGATTAGATCTACTGAAGACAATCACATTCTAAAATGTAGATATTTATACTATCAGTATTTTGTCGACATGTATGCCAAAATCTAGAGTGAACGTCTACGATACATTCGTTCTAATCAGTCAAAATTACGAAGTGACGAATTCATCGACTTGCGTGATGCAATGAATGGAAATGTAGACAGAAGTAATAAAGCCAATGACATCGGTAATACTGTTATTCTTCCTTCATCATCCATTGGCAGTCCGTGTCATATTCAAGAGTATATTCCAAACGCCATGACTTTCGTTCGTCATTACGGAACACCCGATTTATTTATAACATTCACATGCAATCCAAAATGGAACGATATTGTAAAATTATTAAAGCATGGTCAACAATCGCATGATACAAAAGCCAAAATCCTTAATGGATCTCATTACAAAGTATATCATGTGTATGGGCAAACGAATTATCGATATCGGCAACGTAATAAGCGCTGAAATTCCTGATGAAGACACGGATCCAGAATTGTTTGAAATTGTTAAAATAAATATGGTTCATGGTCCATGGTCCGCATGTGGAGCACTTAATATGAATTCAAATGTTCGAAAAGTTTTCCTAAAGATTTTACAATGCATACGATTAATGGAATTGATGGCGATCCAATATATCGTAGATCGACTAAGAATTCTAGAAAGCCATTCCGGATAAATATTCACACATATGAATTTGAAGTTGACTATAGATGGATTGTGCCTTATTCGTCATGGAAGATATATAAGCACCGCAGCGAGGCTATGGCGTATTTTTTTCATTTTCAATGCACGAAAGAGATCCAGCAGTAACTCATCTAGCGGTACATCTTCAAAATGGACAACGTGTCTATTTTACAGACCAAAATATTGCACAGAGAACTTTGTTCAAAATGCCACCATGTCAAAGATATATACGAGCAAGTCAAACTGACAAGCAACGCGAAGCGCGAAATCAAATTGAACGGAATCGAAATCAACAACATAGAAATGTCGCATTTAATTCCTAACGAGCTGCATTCAATTATAACATTGCAATCGATTACAGTTCACTGCAAATCGTTGCTATTGGACCAATGAATGTTGTGTGCCCACATTGCAAGGCGCATTTAAGATGAAAAATGATGCACGGGATAGTGTTTCACCGGGGTCAAAAGTCAAATTGACACCATTGGTACCGCCACCAGAACCACTACATTTATTGGTTTCCGGAAATGAGCCAGATCCTAAACACTTTTTGATTCATAGAAATATAATAATTGCTTTCAAATGACGTCATTTTGTGCAAAAAAGTTATTCGATATTCCGGATCAAATATATCATCGAACGTGTTCCTTATTGCCAACGCCGGATAGTGACTACAAATTGTTGCAAACTTTTTTTACGGGCGATTCAGCAAGACAAGTCGATCAACGTTGTGCACGCAACAATTCGGTGAAAAGACCAAACATTTTTCCATCAACATAACGAATTGGCTTCATTATTCAAGACCGCACTAGACCAACTAGACGATGAAACGCCTGTAGGACAACACGCAAGACGTTTTAATGCGCCAAAAATTGATGAATTCACTATTGTCATCGTGGGTGAACGATCAACGGTTACAATATCCTATCTTAATTTGGCAAGGTGAAGATGGGTATCATTTTTCAATCAAGATGATAAATCCAGTTACTACCATAATCACAACGATACTTTATCTTATTAACACAAAACATTTTTTACAGGCGCCGAAACTAACAAAAAAGTTAATTCAATAAATTATTATTCATAAAGACTGATGGTTTGAGAAAATGAGGACAATCACATCTTCAAATGTCGGCGTCATTCTATTCATTTCCGCTGTGATGCTGACGGAAATGAATAGAATGTCGGCAGAATGACAATTCTCCCCAACATACGTCAGAAGTCCGTGACATATTCATGAATACGATACCGTATGTTTACGTCATTATGCAATCCACAGTGGATAGAAATTCGAAAAGAATTATTTCCTGACCCATTGATCGCCATGACATCACCGTAAATTCAAAAAAAATTAAAATCACTCATGGATTTTATTTCAAGTATCGCGTGTTCGGCGAGACGCGCTGTTGAATGTATTCAGTCGAGTGGTGAAAACACCGATTGCCACATACACATATTCTTATTTGATTGGGTGAGATGATAAGACCAAATGAAATCGATGATGTGATATCAGTGAAAATTCCCGCTAATGAAGAAGATCCACTGTTACATGTGGTTCAATTTATTCAGCTCATATATACCAGAAATTAATATATACCAGAAATTCTGCTTTGATATCTCTTTTTCGGTGGTTTATCCAACGAGGAACTCGTGGTCGTCTCAATAATTCAAGGGCTGGGTGGCTCAGTCGCTAGTGTTTTTTGCTGACGGGTCTTACTCTATTGTCGTGAACATGACCTACAATCATGTGGGTGTCTAGGCCGGAACTGCACTGTATTCCAAGCGGAGCTGAGTGCACTCACACGTTGTGCGATTGACGCTTCTAACCTCGCTGTTTCCGGAAAAGACATTATTCTATGCAGTGATAGTAAACCTGTGCTCAATTCATTACGAAATCCTATGATCACTTCCAAACTGGTCAAGGACTGTTAACATTTTATTAACGTCCTTTGCTCTAATAATCGTGTCAGAGTTATATGGGTTCCGGCTCATTGTGGCATTGAAGGTAATCAGATAGCTGGTGTTTTAGCTAAAACAGGCTCAAGGATGCAATTCATTGCGCCTGAACCGGCAGTGCCCCTGACCTTTAGTTGTGGTAAGGAAGCTATTATAAACTACATGTTTTTGCAGGCTAAGCGTAATTGGCTAGCTTCTACTACTTGCCGAGTGGCTAAGTACATCATTTGTGAACCTAATCTGAGACTCACAAAGTTTGCTCTATCCTTGAAGAAAGACCAACTGGGAGTTCTGGCCGCTATTCTGACCGGCCATGGTCGTTTTAAACTCCATTTAAAAAGAATGGGACTTGTCCAAGATTCCTTGTGTGACAACTGTCTTGAAGATGACGATGACAGCATTCACTTTGTCTGTAGCTGTCCCGCTTTCGAGATAGTTAGGTCCCGATTTCTTAATTATAGATCTTTAAATGTAGGTCAATTGTCATCCCTACCCTGGTTTAAGCTGTTACAGTTTGCCAGAGCAGCCGAGCGCATTTGCGAATTATGATAGAATCCTCGGTTTGCACCATGGGCCCAGAGTGGCATTGAGTGCGGAACCTGCTTAGGTTCCAGCCAACTTTAATAATAATACTAATAGATGAGGTTGTTACAGAAAATATGATTCATGGTTCCTGTGGAATATTAAATCCCAATTCTCCGTGTATGGCTGACGGAAAAGTTAGGGCCGGCAAGGCCAAAAATATATTGTTATGCATCCATTTAAATTAAAATACCAATTTTTACAAACCGGATCTGTTGAACATATATATCATTGCACTTTGTTATCACCAATGTATATATGGTTGAAACCTGCATATCGGACAGTTTTAATTAAATTGTGCTTCATTTAAAATGTGTATATATATATATAAAAAGCATTGATGATAATGTTTAAGAGTACTTGACAATATTAATTGGGTCGATATAATTTTTACGCTAAAACTAAAGTAAATCAGTAAATGCGTATATATCGCGCACGGCCAATGACTTTGAAAAACGGAAACAATTTACTTTCAATGTCAAAACCATGCGCGCTCATAAAAATCAAATTAACCACGGTTTTTTACCCGTGCCACAATAAACATAACATAAATCATTCAGTTATTATTCTAATCACGTCTAAACTAAGTTTGTATATGTCCATAGTAGGAATGTATATATTGCGTCAATAAAACGAGTTCGAAACAAAAACTAATAATTAGCGTCACACTCTGTACACAAATAAAAAAAAAAGTTCGAACGATAAAAAGCTCCCCAATTAAATACATATGTATATAAGCCTATAATTAGAAATTACATATAATGCTGACAATTAATTATCAATTTGTGATTATTATTTGTATATAGTTATAGGAAATTTGATTGATGTACATAAATTTGTCACAAATTAATAATTCAAAAGTTAACAAGTGTCAAGAGATAAAAGCACGATCTAATCGCACGTTACTAATTTTAGCAATGTATATGTACGTAAACTATATCGACAACGTGTGTTACACATGGCGTACGAATGTTTGATAGTGAATACAGTTTTTTAATTTTGGGAACTGCAGTAATCAATTTTATTGCCTAAGTACAGCTTTTAAAATGTCATGGGACTAACAATCTTATCATCTATCCATATACAAATATAGAAAAAGAAATGGTTTGATATAGAATTTCGTTTCATTTTTTTTTTGTTTTACAATTGGATTCCGGTGGACGTTGACTTATCGATTGGATTGGTGTAATTAGTCGGGGTCTGAGTTGTGGTGTGACAACATTTTCGGGGAAATTAAGTTAATTAATGAAATGGGAAATAAAATTGGTAAAATTTGAAACTGCGCATACCAGTATCTAATCTATTCAATAAATTACAAGCAGTTGGATCAAATGTGTAGCGTAATACAAAAAAAAAATGCGTGTTGACCAAACTTTTCAAAATACCCTCAAATACTAAAAATTAATTTGAAATCAATACTCGTCACGATCTTTCAAAGATATAATATTATTTATTATTTTATTGAACTTTGGTTTAAATGATTGGAATTTTTTGATAAATGATTTAACATTTGACTTGACTTTGTAATTGGATTGGAGCTTTACGGAATCTTCGATAGAAATGAAATTTTATTAGAAATTGTATAACGTCGCTGTTATATATTTCCAAATTTTGCTGAAAGACACTCCAGTCTAAAATCGCTAATGAACCAGAAGGAACTCTCTGGACGTTTATCTAGGTGGGCCTTAAAGGTTCAATCTCATAAATTCAATAGAATAAATGGAAAAGATATTAGAGTTTGAAAAAACTTGCTTTGTAAGAAGTTAAAACAAACACTTACTGTATTTTGACTTCATTAATTTCCGTTAGCGATTGTGGAAATTCTATGTACATATTATATCAGCATTAAATTTTTATCGACTATTTCATCGACTTACCACACTTTGCGATACGCCCCTCGGGGATAAGTATTTGTATTGTCACTACTTATTTTATTAAAATCGCTAATTATTGTGAACGAAAAATGTTAACGAGGTCGGAATTGTCATTGTAAAAGTATACGAGACCGAAAGAACAAAATAAAGGGCACCATGGAGCGGTTGTCAGCAGCAGTCAAAACACTGCGGAGTTGGAGATAAAATCCATCTCTAAGGTCACTGTGTCTGAAAGAAATGATTGCAAGATTGCTTAAGCGAGATTAAAGACGCAAGCCACCATATGTGTCTTGAAGTAGTAGGTCTTAAAAGCCGACTACTAGAAAGGAGTGAGATAGTCAACGTGCTATCTACACAAAGGAACGTGACTGCAGATAAGCAGTCGTATGCTCAGGCTCTTAGAGCTTCTGTATCTGATCCGGCATCTGCTATCAACGCAGGGTTAACCAAACCGAAATCGGTTAAGCCGAAGTGGCAACCCTCTAGGGTTGTCACTGTCAAACCAATTAAGGAGTCGATTGTTAAGCAAAATGAAATAGGCCTAGATGTTTTAGATGTCAAACGTACTTTCAAAACCGGGCCAAAAGAAGAAACTACGTAAATTGGGGGATCGAGGTGGGTCCAGCCGCTAGGAACCCTTTGCTAAAGAAGCGCAGACTATTTATAGGGTGGTGCAGAGTGGCGGACTTTGTTAGGGTCACAAGGTGTTTTAAATGCCATCTCTTCGGACATATCGCAAGATATTAAAGAAGAAAATCAAATATGCGGACACTGTAGTGATTCTGGTCATGACCAGAAGGTCTGCCCAAATTTGACGGAGAGGGCAAAGTGTTTCTCCTGTAAAAAGGCAAACAAAGCTTATGACCACTCACTGCGTAGTTAAGTGTGACCAGCACATAAACTGGCCTTGGGCCTAACAATGAGAAAAACCGCATATGAGAAGTAATAAGACCGATACTTCCAATCTTAGAATTGGAAGTATCTGCAAATATCGCACATCTTAAAAGATTCTGTGACACTGTGCTTTGTGGAAGGTAGGCTAAAGATCGAAAATTCGTTTTAAGGTATTAAACAAATGACAACGGCATAGCCCGAAAATGTTATTCTAGTTAGAAGGAATTTTAAAAGTAATGACACTAGGTTGCAAACCCAAAGATTTTTAAAATAATTCAATCTAGTTTTTGGCCTACGGAACACAAAGCTGAATAAAGATTATATTGAGTATTTTAACAACTGACGCTGTATATACTTCTATATCCAAGTAAATTTTTAACCAAGCATAAGCAATAGTTGAAAAGTATGCGCCTCCACGCGGCAGGGATGGAAACAGGTCTCGGACCTGGCTAACCATACTGAAAAGTATGCGCCTCTACGCGGCAGAGATGGAAACAGGTCTCGGACCTGGTTAAGCATACTTAACAGTACTGACACACAGAAATAGCACGACGGCTTAGAATTGGATATATAGGCACAACCTGGGTGCCATTCTTAAGCGAAAAACGTCCAACTACAACAATGACAATGACAATGACTTTGCGATACGCAAATTATATACTTCATACCACTCTCTTTTCGAAAGTACCTGATAATATATTTATGTACATTTAGAAACAAAGTTTAATTAGTTTGTGTGTAATAACGTTCATGAAACGTGTACAGCAGTTTATCTTGAGCCATAAAACTCAGAGCAATTAGAACGCGAATTTCTTTTGGTATAGTGAACATCTCCATAAAAGAATAAATTTAATTTCTTCTTTTAATGCCAGAACCAAATGCTATAGGGCATCCTATATATATATAATATACCCCACTTCATGACTCTCGATAAGGTTTGAGGTAAACCCGCAAATATTAATGCCTAATGCGTGAATTATAGTACCGGTTTTCTTCGATATCATCCAAAAGGCGAACTAATCGTGACACATTAAATAAGTTTTTTATAACAATAAGTGAACTTTTCAACTGTTCCAGGAAAATTTATCGAATCCGTAAGACCATTCAAGACGCTCTACATAGATTTTTAAGGTTCATATCCCCGTACCACAAACGGTTTCACCCATGTACTGATATTATTAGACCAATACTCTCGTTTTCCAACACTCGAGCCGCTCCGCTACCGCTACCGCTGATAAAGTTTGCCAATTTTTAGAAAACAAAATATTCCATGTATATGGTGTATCATCAAAGGTGATTTTAAATCAGTACTATTGGCAGAGCTATTAGGTGTATGAATTTACAGCGATTTGCGATCCGCAGGCCAACGCGTCAGAGCGAGTAAACAGGTCGATAATATCTGCAAGGCCCTACATTAAAGACGACCATAAAAACTGGGACCGACATTTAGACGAAATCGCTGGGGCATTGAGGAAAGGAGTTCACTCATCAACCGGATTCTCACCTCACGTCTTAGTTTTCGGGCAATATAAAATCATGCATGGGTCAAAGTATACGAACTATTAAAAATACTACATTCACTCAATGATAACAATATACAACTTATGGCGAGCCGAGCGATTATCAGTCACTCAGAATCTCGTCCTGGGTAATCTTAAGGAAGCATACGAAAGGAACACCTCAAATCATAACAGGAGGGAAATCCAGTACATTAAAAATGATACAATAAACTCATATCTACAGTCATTAACATATGAAAAGGATACTGACTATTCCTTGTGGAAGACAACCAAACGAATGAAAAGACGAATAACTCAAATACCACACATAAGAACAAGCAATGGGAATTGGGCCACAAGCAATGAAGAAAAGGCAAAAGCTTTCGCTGCCCATCTACAAAGTATTTTTCAACCTAATGAGGAACAAGAGAGCGAAGAATTCCAAGAAGTAGAGGAAACTACTGATCAAGAAATCGCTCTGACCACGCCTGCGGAATTGACTAATGAAATAAAAAAAAAATGTAAATCCTAACAAAGCGCCAGGCTATGACCTGATAACAGGAAAAATGTTAAAACAGCTATCGAAGAAGGGCATTAAAAAATTAACAACTCTAATCAATGTAGCTTTCAGAATGAAATATGTACCAAATGTATGGAAGTTCGTGGAGGTGATTATGATACCTAAGCCTGGAAAACCACCAAACGAAATAACATCCCATAGACCGATTTCGTTACTACCTACTATGTCAAAACTATTTGAAAGACTTCTCTTAAAAAGTTTGAATCCAATAATTGAATCCCCACACGTCAATTTGGATTTCGAGATAGACACTCGACAATCGATCAAATTCATAGAATAACAGATATCATAGAAAGATCACTCGAAGAAAAGAAAATCTGCTCAGCAGTCTTCCTTGACGTGGCCCAGGCGTTTGATAAAGTTTGGCACGAAGGTCTTCTGCACAAACTCCAGAACATTCTACCTTCGCAATTCTGCCAAATATTAAAATCCTACATTACAGAGCGACACTTTCGTGTTAAACAGGAACAATCATACTCAGAAATTAAAAAGACATTCTATATTTATTTCACAAGCGATATCACGAAAATAAATCATTTGCCTGTGGTATTAAATAATGTCCCATTACCACATGCTAACTCAGCAAAATATCTAGGAATGAATCTAGATACCAAACTTAGATGGAAGGTCCATGTCAAGAAAAAAAGTGAAGAACTCAGACTCAAATATCGAAAGATGTATTGGCTGATGGGAAGGAACTCCAATCTATCAATAAAGCAGATATTAAAGCCCATTTGGATGTATGGAATTCAGCTGTGGGGTTGTACTAAACCAAGCAACATGGATATCGTTCAAAGATTCCAAAACAGAGTGCTAAGGGATATTGTAAATGCCCCCCTGGTACATACGTTATAGCGACCTCCACAGGGACCAGAGTGGAAACTGTCACCAGAGAAGCAAACAATGCTGCACGGAAGCATGAAGTGAGGCTCCAGAATCACCCGAACGTTGAGGTCCCAACCAACTACTCGACCACAGGGAAGCAGTGAGAAGACTGAAAAGAGTAAAACCTTTTGAGTTAGCACTATAGTCAGCGTAAGGCAGTAACACCAGTAAATAGAACATAAGGAAAACCAATGGGGATACCTTAATTAACACAATTTAGCAATTTAGGTCAAAAAAGAAATGTTGTTAGTCTATAGACTAACATTGTAAAATTTTATGTGAATAAATAAGATTGTCAAAAAAAAAAAAAAAAAAATTATAACCAAACCGTGTATGTATGTATATACGCATTTTTGTTCAAAGTTGTGCTCAAAAGAATTTTTATAGCATATATGCTTTAAATTTCACAAAAGCCAAAATCTCTAAGCGCCTTGGCACGGTGATATATGTGGTGGACGAAACTGGAAAGATTCATGGAATGCAGCGTTGCCAAATGTAATTTTTCGAGGGTGCCAGACTCATGTCAAAATAGTGCTAGATTGACAATATAGAGTGCTAAATGATGATGAAAAATATTTACCTAGACGATTGTACACTTGTTCTTTAATTAAAGAAGCCGATGATTACAAATATTAAAATTGTTAATTTCCTATTGGTAGGACAAATACGATAATGTTTTCCCAAAGCTAATTTTGTCATAAAAGAAGTTTTATATCAAATCGGAAACAAATATTTGCTTTAAAATTATAAACACAGATAATTACAAAAATCAAGTATTTAATTTGCATTTCGAATGACAATGTTTTGAAACTGATTTTCAAAAAGCTCTAACTTTTCATAAAATAGCAAATTAGAGATAAATAAAATATTTTCATTGTGTTTTAATTAAAAAACCAAATAAGTGATTACAAATATCAAAACGCTTAGCTTATAATGATATTTTTTATGATTATTTTTATTTGCTCTTTAATAAAAGAAGCTTTTAATTAGAATTATCAAAAATTTAATTTAAAATACACTTTTTTACAAAAAACTCATCTTTTCATAAAAGAGCGTTCTTGTCGGATCGGAATTAAATAAAATTTCAAATTTCAAAAATAAAAATTTTAAACAGACTTGGAAACCTATATTCTCACAAAGCTCTGATTTTCATAAAAACGTTTATGTCGGGAATCAATAAAAATAAATTAGCTTAATATTTAATTCAGAGAAACAAATTTACAAAATATAACAACTGCAAAACATTTCTTCGAAAAATTCATTTGTTCATAAAGAAGCTTTTATTGAATACAAAATGTAGAGATTGCAAAATTAATTCTTAATTTCCAATTAAACAGACAATTGTGAAACTTTTTTATAAAAAGTTCATTTTTATGAACGAAGTTTTTGTTGGATCGGAATCAATTAGAATATTTACCCTTGTTCTTTAATTTAAAAGCAAATGATCATGAATATTAAAGATTTCATTTAAAATTGGAAGGGTTGATATGAAACTTTTGTCAAAAATCTCACTTTTTCATAAAATATAGTTTATGTTTATTTGTTCTTTATAAATATACAGATAATTGTGATATCTAAAATTTGATTTCCAATTCGAAGGACCATATTGTGAAAAGCTTAACCTTTTCAAGATATAGCTTTTATGTAAGATCAGAGTGAATAAAATATTTACACTTGCTTTTTAATTATGCTACGCACATGTTACAAATACTTTTAGGACAATTGTAAAACCTTTCTTAAAAAGCTCATCTTATCATAAGTATAACGTTTATCTCGGATCGGAAACAAATAAAATATTAACACTGATTCTATAATAACGGAAGCCAGATAAATAAAATTATTAAAAACATAATTTCCATTTGGAAGGACAATTGAAAGTTTGTTACCAAAAATCTCAACTTTTCATAAAATGAGATTTTTGTCGCATTGGAATTGTTAAGAAAATTCAACATATATTTATTCAATTTATATATTTATAATTCGTTTTAGATTAATTTGAAATTGAAACGTTTTTTATTTAATGTGAAGTACAATCGATACAATTAAGTTCTAAATAAAACCTCATTCAAATGGCCTCCACGACTTCTTCTGCAGGAACGAGTTCGATGAACCCAATTTTCGAGCACTTTTTCCACTAAATCAAGTCGTATGTCATGAATAGCACGTTCAATATTGACTTGTAAAGCTTGAAGAGAGTTTGGTTTATTGCTAAAGACCAATGACTTCAATTAACCCCACAAAAAATAGTCTAATGGTGTTAAATCCCAACTTCTTGGAAGCCATTCAATATCACAATTTCTTGAAATAATCGAATCTCCAAACTTTTCTCGCAATAATTCAATTGTGCACTTGCTGTGTGGCACGTAGCCGCGCCTTGTTGGTACCAAATGTTGTCAAGATCAACTTCTCCCAATTTCGGCCATAAAAAGTTGGTTATCATCGATCTATACCGATCTCCATTGACAGTAACGGTGTTACCAGCTTCATTTCGAAAAAAAATATGGACCGATGATTCCACCAGACCAAAAACCGCACCAAACTGTCAATTTAGGTGAATGTAATGGTTTTTCATGAATAATTTGTGGATTTTCTACGCGCCAGAATCTACAGTTTTGTTTATTTACCGCACCACTCAGATGAAATTGAGCCTCTTCGGAGAAGATGATTTTCTTAAAAAAAATCGTTATCGTTTTTAAGTTGTGCCAAGGCAAAATCAGCAAATTCACGACGTTTACGGTGGTGGTCCAATGGCTTCAGTTCTTAGTGAGAACAATTTTATATCGATGCAAACCCAAATCCTTTCTCAAAATCCGCCAGGTTGTGGTTTGAGACAGTCCCAATTCTTGAGATTGTCTTGGAATCGACAAATTGCGGTCTTCAGAAACACTTGCGTGAACGGCAGCAATATTTGCATTACTTCGAGCGTTTCTTTGTCTTATTGTCACTTGAACATTATGTAAAGAAAATGTACGCTCAACATTTTCAACAATTCGACGAATAGCGAGCACACTTGGACGATTATTACGAAAATAAAATGGCAAAAGCCCACGAATAGTTACAATTAGAGAACGATTATTTCGATAATAAAACTGAATAATTTGTAAACGTTGTTCTTGCGTATATCTCACCATGATGAAAATGTAAACATTACTGAATACAACAAAAAATGACAGATCATGACATATTACAAATGGCCGAAACGTCACTTAAAAATCATATCATTCCTATTGGAAAACCCTTTAGTAAATAGCGGCGTATGTTTCTCCTTCAGAGAATAACGATATTTTGTATTAAATTTGGTCATTTAAACCAGAGCTATTTGTACAAGAGGTTGATGATGCATAAATAAAATCAACGCTATAAAATTACAGGCCAAGTGGCCAAAAATTAACTTTTAATTCAACCAGTTCGCGGAGTATTATGTTTATTCGAACAGGAATCAAATAAAATATTTTACAATTGTCCTTTAAAAGGAGCAGATAATTTACATATATCAAAAATGTAATTTCCAATTGTGAGTGTCAAAATCTCATCTTTTCATAATAGAACTTTTATAATTGATCAGAATCAATTAAAATGCTTTATTCAACTCATTTCAATTATTTTGCAGCTACTTTATTTATATCGAAAAGTTATGACCGATATTGATCCGAAGAATCAACCATTGAGGTTACTCGGCGAAAAGGAAATATTGGGTAGGAGAAAACGAAAATGGGGTTGGCGCATTCAAACAAGATCACCTGTACGTGGTCAACAACGTTAATGTTAACTGTAAATTTGCAATTAACAATTAATGTCAAGTATATGTTTGAAATTAGTGCTAAAAAGATTTATACGCAGTGCGAGATTGCAAATCTGATTGTTACGGTGTTAAAATAAATTGGATAGTGCTAAATCTGGCGCTGAAAGTGATAAATTGGCTACACTGATGGAATGTACCATGCCAAGGACATTAGATAAATGAATCAGTTAATTTTAGTGGAAATAAATGATTTGCGCCCTGGTTAAAAGAGGTTTTATATTTTTTTGTTTTTTGGTAAATTAATTTTGTCTATGGTAATTAAATAAACTTAATGCCCGGCTTGTAGAGATCTTCTCATGGGTGTGAGTACATCACGGAAAGCGCAGTAAAACAGTGTTCAACAGCGTGGTGTGTTTTCAACTATGGCGCCAAAATAATGTTACCACCAAAATTGCAAAGTCATCACAATCATCTATTTATTTGATGTATTTTATGCTCTCCATCGATACTACCATTTTATTCTATTCATCTTATTTTCTGCTATAGTTTGTCGTTATGGTAATTAATGCAGTGTCTAGATGGTTGGCTTGTGCGAGCATCACCATATGTGAGTAATTTTATTTAGATAGAATGGGCTAACATATTACTAAAGGGGGCATATCAAACCGCATGCAAGATATGGCCTGTTGGGATTGAGGTGTGCTTAAAGGTGGTCTATAACCGTGGTTCCCAACCACCGCAAAATTTATTAAAACAAAGCACCGATAGAAACAAAACCAATTGATTTTTTTCAACGTAAAAAACTTGAGTTTCAAATTCACAAAAAATCACACACAATTGCAGAAGATTTAATTAAACCCCTGTTTAATTGATGTATGTGAGGAAATTTTAGTTGCTGCAGTTCGGGATAAAATAAAGTGCCTGCCTTTGTCTAATAACACAATTAAACGCACAATTGCTGATTAATCTGCTGATATTCAAGGTCAGATAATTCAAAACTTCAGATACATATTTTGCAATACAATTAGACGAATCTACTGATGTGTCGAACAAAGCCACACTGTCATGCTTCGTTCCATATATTGATTACAAAGTAAAAAATACAAAAGATGAATTTTTTTTGCTGCATTCTCCTCATTCAACGAGTTCTTCGAGTTCCGAAATCTTTAAAACCATCGATGATTATATTAAAATAAATTATCTTGAATGGAAGTACTGCGTTGGGTTATGTACAGATGGAGCAGCCAGTATGACTGGTATAGGCATTCGGGAGTTGCGAAGAAAATTAAAGAACTAGCCGCCTAAATGTCAACGGAATTAAATGATGTTCTTCAGGAATCGGTGCAGATTGTTAACTGACTATGAACATTTATTACTGCATGCAGAAGTTCGTTAGCATCCAGGGGAAAGGTGCCCAAAAGATTATTTGAATTGAGAAAAGAGGCTGAAGTAATGTTATATCTGGCAAAAATTGTCTTGCTAAACTCGCATATCTTTCAGATATATTTCCACTCATCAATGAGTTAAATTTAAGCCTGGAAGGAAGTATGACCACTATTTTTAATTTATGTAATAAAATTGATGCATTCAAGGAATAAGTTAATATTTGGCAAAATAGAGTAAAAGAGAATAATTTTGAAATGTTTCCCTCTCTCAGTGATTGATGCTTATTATCGCAACAGAAGAAGATAAACGTTCAGGAAATTTGTGGATTGCTAATCCTTTCGTGGAACACCAATTCAATAAACTGACTTATGAAGAAGAATTACAGCTCATTGAACTCAGTTCAGATTTAATTTTCAAATCGTTACTCGCAAAAATGAATTTAGTTCAGTTAAGTTTAAATTTAGCTCAGTTAAGTTTAAAATTACGCCCCGCAAAATTCATCGGTCTGCGGTCATGTTTGGGTTGGGAACCAATGATCTATCACATCTTGATCACCATGAAAAATGGTTGTGACCATTTGTGCTTTTCCCGTTTAAATAATACTCTTGTTTATTCATTAAATGTATTTAATTTATTACAAAATGTAGCCTAGTCCTTAATGTTTCAATTCTGTGATACGGTGTAGAACAGCATCATTTTATCGTTTATGTCCGCTCCATGTTTATTCGAATTATTCAACTTATAATAAAATGAATATCGGTATAAATATAAAATAGCAGCACTTGAAACTCTTTGTGGTGCAGAGTGCCAACCTATAACCTTCATCACCTAGCTGGCAAATGTGCTGCACGCACTCGTGTATAGCATCATTGCGAGATTCTGATAACAGAGCGAAAATTCAACCAAACTATTATATGTTATACTATATGTATACGTATATACGGAATTTAATTCACAATAATTAGTTTTGTTTGAGTACATAGCAAATACGTTTTTGTTTTATAAAAGTAATCTTAAGAGTGATAATTGGAACTGAAATCTTATTAAACAGTAAACTGAATTATAAAATAGTATAGGTAGTTTATATCAAATTTAAACGTTTTCCTTAAATTTAGTTATTTTGTTCCCAATTCGAGAAAATTTCATTTTCCCTTAATTTTCGACACCCTAAATTTATTATTGCTACAACGTGAATAATTAAAAATTTAAATTTAAAATTTGCTAATTTCAGTTATCTTATTTCTATTTTAGAAATAATTTTCAATTTGTTTGATCAAACAATAAAATTTTAGAAATTTTGTTGTTTTTAAAGTGAATTTCGATCATTAAAGATGCAGTATAAGATAGCAGAAAATTTTCAGCAGAATAAATGTATTTTTTCTACTCACCACCAAGAGCAGCACTATAGATAAAGAGAATTTTTTCTGCTGTAATTTTATTAACTAGCAGAAAAATTATAAATTTGTGAGTTATTTTAGAAGAATTTTTGTAACAACAAATTAAACGTTAGCAGAAAATTTGTAAACTTTTAATAAATTATTTGTACCAAACAAAATATTTTATATTTTGAACTACATGCCAAATATTTTATTAATAATTTCTCATAAAAAAACCAATATGTAACCAATATGTCGTGCTGTTTTTCTGGTAGCTGAGATCATGACACATCTACAAGGGCAGTTTAAGAAAAATCGTTCGAGTCAGAAGAGCTCCAGAATTTATTGAAATCTCGGCCATATGAAATTTTTCAGTTTTCAGTGCCATGCTGTTTTTATGGTAGCTGAGATCAAACCACATCTACAGGGGTAGTTTAAGAAAAATCGTTCGAGTCATACCCCCCTGTAACCAGTGTGCCATGCTGTTTTTCTGGTAGCTGGGATCAAAACAAATCTACAGGAGTAGTTTAAGAAAAATCGTTCGAGTCAGAAGAGCTCCAGAATTTTTTAAAATCTCGGCCATATGAAATTTTTCAGTTTTTTGACCATAATGTATGGAAATACACCCCTGTAACCAGTGTGCCATGCTGTTTTTCTGGTAGCTGGGATCAAAACACATCTACAGGAGTAGTTTAAGAAAAATCGTTCGAGTCAGAAGAGCTCCAGAATTTTTTGAAATCTCGGCCATATGAATTTTTTCAGTTTTTTAACCATAATGTATGGAAATACACCCCTGTAACCAGTGTACCATGCTGTTTTTCTGGTAGCTGGGATCAAAACACATCTACAGAAGCAGTTTAAGAAAAATCGTTCGAGTCAGAAGAGCTCCAGAATTTTTTGAAATCTCGGCCATATGAAATTTTTCAGTTTTTTGACCATAACGTATGGAAATACCCCCCTGTAACCAGTGTGCCATGCTATTTTTCTGGTAGCTGAAATCAAAACACATCTACAGGAGTAGTTTATGAAAAAACGATGGAGTCAGAAGAGCTCCAGAATTTTTTGAAATCTCGGCCATATGAAATTTTTTAGTTTTTTGACCATAATGTATGGAAATACCCCCCTGTAACCAGTATGCCATGCTGTTTTTCTGATAGCTGGGATCAAAATACATCTACAGGAGCAGTTTAAGAAAAATCGTTCAAGTCAGAAGAGCTACAGAATTTTTTGAAATCTCGGCCATTTGAAATTTTTCAGTTTTTTGACCATAATGTATGGAAATACCCCCCTGTAACCAGTGTGCGATGCTATTTTTATGGTAGCTATTATCAAAACACATCTACAGGAGCAGTTTAAGAAAAATCGTTCGAGTCAGAAGAGCTACAGAATTTTTTGAAATCTCGGCCATATGAAATTTTTCAGTTTTTTCACCATAATGTATGGAAATACCCCCCTGTAACCAGTGTGCCATGCTGTTTTTCTGGTAGCTGGGATTGAAACACATTTACAGGAGCAGTTTAAGAAAAATCGTTCGAGTCAGAAGAGTTCCAGATTTTTTTGAAATCTCGGCCATATGAAATTTTTCAGTTTTTTGACCATAATGTATGGAAATACCCCCCTGTAACCAGTGTGCCATGCTGTTTTTCTGGTAGCTGGGATTGAAACACATTTACAGGAGCAGTTTAAGAAAAATCGTTCGAGTCAGAAGAGTTCCAGATTTTTTTGAAATCTCGGCCATATGAAATTTTTCAGTTTTTTGACCATCATGTATGGAAATACCCCTCTGTAACCAGTGTGCCATGCTGTTTTTCTGGTAGCTGGGATCAAAACACATCTACAGAAGCAGTTTAAGAAAAATCTTTCAAGTCAGAAGAGCTCCAGAATTTTTTGAAATCTCGGCCATATGAAATTTTTCAGTTTTTTGACCATAATGTATGGATATACCCCTCTGTTACCAGTGTGCAATTCTTTTTTTCTGGTAGCTGGGATCAAAACACATCTACAGGAGCAGTTTAAGAAAAATCGTTCGAGTCAGAAGAGCTCCAGAATTTTTTGAAATCTCGGCCATATGAAATTTTTTAGTTTTTTGACCATAATGTATGGAAATACCCCCCTGTAACCAGTGTGCCATGCTGTTTTTCTGATAGCTGGGATCAAAATACATCTACAGGAGCAGTTTAAGAAAAATCGTTGGAGTCAGAAGAGCTACAGAATTTTTTGAAATCTCGGCCATATGAAATTTTTCAGTTTTTTGACCATAATGTATGGAAATACCCCCCTGTAACCAGTGTGCGATGCTGTTTTTCTGGTAGCTGTTATCAAAACACATCTACAGGAGCAGTTTAAGAAAAATCGTTCAAGTCAGAAGAGCTACAGAATTTTTTGAAATCTCGGCCATATGAAATTTGATATAGTTATTTTTCTTATACATATTTTCGTTTATCTTTCTATATCCGATAACTTTTATACTGCATCATATCATAATATAATTAAAAAATAATTACAAACATGCCCTTTAAGCGAATAAGAAACATTACGACCATTTATTTTGTACACATGTATACTATTTTTTCTTTTAATGATCATGATAATAAAACTGTAATTGAAATGAGGAGACAAAATTTGGTTTGCTATTAAAAGTTTTGTGTTCTATGTAGGAATAGAACATTCAATTTCATATTTGTAGGGATGCGCAAGAATGATTAATTTTTTTCATTTGCTTTCACGTGAAGTATTAAAAAGACGAATAATATGATGATCTCTTCCTATGCAGCATAAAGGTATTTAAATTGTTTTAAATGGAAAATTAGGTTACTGAGTGAAATGCACATATAAATTTATCAAAATTCATACATATACATATATGTATGTACATATTTATTTTATCAATATTAATAATAATAGTTTGTTGCCATTACTGGCTCCTTACTGTGTCAACAATTTGGCTCCAACGGTTTCGATCCTAAGCTTGGTCTTCATATTGTCTTAGACAATCTGAAGAAACCAAGTCGTTCTCTACATTGTGGCTCTTCTTTCATGAGAAGAGATTATTTCATGTACAATATCGGGGATCTTCATCAGGTCACTGATCTCGAAATTGTACAGAGCTCGATATGTACCATCTACTTTGCGTTATGGGACCCCCTTGAAGAAATCACAGGATTTCATCGGGATTTTTTAAAAATTCCTCTGACAACATGTGCGTAAATAATCCATCCCAGACTATTTAAAATTATTTAATTTGTACAGTGGGTTCAGCCCAGAATGTTTTTACATTTATACATCCCAGACTTTTCGTTATCTCAAAAATGTACAGTTGGTACCATAATACCCATCCCAGACTTTTTTAATATGTATAATTTATTTGGTGGAAAATAAATTCTTCAGGGAAAGTCGTTAAAAGGATGGTTATTTTCTCTTTGTGATTAAGTTAAGGACCCTGTTAGCAACGATAACGCGAGCTTTGATAATTTTGTGACCCTTGGAATTTCCGCAATATAAATAAATATGGCACCTTTGCGAACTTTTCAAAGAGAAAAATAGATTAACTAAGATTCCTAGTAGCGGCAAGGGGAATGGGAATACCTCAGCATTAAATCCTTTTACTGATTATTGGTAGAATGGAAATTCAATGTAAAGGAATGCCTGTCATCTTATGCATTTTGATTATAGATTCAAGTCCATCTTAAATGGGGCCATTTACCCACAGAGGGTGTCAGACCCGTAGTAAATATAAACTTGTATAAGAAGATATCTCTAGAGAGTTGTGTTAAGCACCAAGTTGGTGGTAAACACCATCTACGACTTAATATAACCATGAGACTGATAGCGAAGAAGTACCGAGAGGGAAAGTTGAAAAGAACTCTGAATAGAGAGTTAAACCTTACGTGAAAACACTAAGAGATTAAACCCAATGAACTCGAACTTGTAAAAAAAGAGATTCATTGATATATAAAAATTGATTTGTTATCAATATACTACATTTGTAGATGTTTGTCAAAAATTTTATCTGGACTCCTTTCGCATTCACTTGTGTCTATTTCTTAAGGAACTATAAAGCTATAAAAATATCTGACACAAGTATCTGATCGTTCGAGCATTTTTGCAACGAAATTCGCTATGGTTTATGTTAAATAAATGCAGTGTGAGTATCGATCTTAACGGCAATTAAATGATTTGATACACCTGTGGGACCCGTCTTGAAACAACTTTCAATATTGTTTTGCCAATAATTTTTAATAATTTACCAATCGATATTCGAATGTGCAGTAGATTTTCTACATTTTTGGCTTCACCTAACTAAATATATCCTTCATTCTAATAGTTTTTATTTTTATTTTTTAATTGGTTGAAACCCATACGGATTCCGCACTCAATGCCGGGACGGCCCATGTGCAAACCCAGCATTCTATCATAGTTCGCAGAAGCGCATTGCAGCCTTAGCAAACTGTACAAGTTTGAACCAAGGTATGGAGGACAACTGATCTACATTAATAAATCGATTAATAGATTAATAGATCTAGATCAGCTGAAAACCTGAAGCCGAAGAATATTTAAAGTTGCACAACTGCACACAAAGTGCAAGTAATCATCATATTCCTCAAGACAGTCCTCACAAATAACACCCTAAGATAAACCCATTCGATGGAGATGCCCGTTAAATCAACCATGAACCGTACAAAATTCTTACTTGGTCCTTTTTCAAAGAAAGAACATTATTAGTTCATTTCAAATTACGCTCGCTAATGAAGTTCTTCGCCAAACGACAACTGAATGTAGCAAGCCACTATAGTCTTAGATCTTTCAAAGCGTAGTTCTTTATAACTTTCTTGGCTCCTGTAGGGAGCTTTCTTCCTTAACTCCTTTCATACATTATGGTCAAAAAACTGAAAAATTTCATATGGCCGGGATTTCAAAAAATTCTGTAGCTCTTCTGACTTGAACGATTTTTCTTAAAATGCTCCTCTAGATGTGTTTCGATCCCAGCTACCAGAAGAACAGCATAGCACACTGGTTACAGGGGGTATTTCCTTACATTATGCTCAAAAAACTGAAAAATTTCATATGGCCGAGATTTCAAAAAATTCTGTAGCTCTTCTGACTCCAACGATTTTTCTTAAACTGCTCCACTAGATGTGTTTTGATCCCAGCTACCAGAAGAACAGCATAGCACATTAGTTACAGGGGGTATTTCCATACATTATGGTCAAAAAACTGAAAAATTTCATATGGCCGAGATTTCAAAAAATTCTGGAGCTCTTCTGACTCCATCGATTTTTCTTAAACTGCTTCTGTAGATGTGTTTTGATCCCAGCTACCAGAAGAACAGCATAGCACACTGGTTACAGGGGGTACTTCACATTATGGTCAAAAAACTGAAAAATTTCATATGGCCGAGATTTCAAAAAATTCTGTAGCTCTTCTGACTCGAACGATTTTTCTTAAACTGCTCCTGTAGATGTGTTTTGATCCCAGCTACCAGAAAAACAGCATGGCACACTGGTTACAGGGGGGTATTTCCATACATTATGGTCAAAAAACTGAAAAATTTTATATGGCCGAGACTTTAAAAAATTCTGGAGCTCTTCTGACTCGAACGATTTTTCTTAAACTGCTTCTGTAGATGTGTTTTGATTCCAGCTACCATAAAAACAGCATGGCGCACTGGTTACAGGGGGGTATTTCCATACATTATGGTCAAAAAACTGAAAAATTTCATATGGCCGAGATTTCAAAAAATTCTGTAGCTCTTCTGACTCCATCGATTTTTCTTAAACTGCTCCTGTAGATGTGTTTTGATCCCAGCTACCAGAAAAACAGCATGGCACACTGGTTACAGGGGGGTATTTCCATACATTATGGTCAAAAAACTGAAAAATTTCATATGGCCGAGATTATAAAAAATTCTGGAGCTCTTCTGACTCGAACGATTTTTCTTAAACTGCTCCTGTATAGATGTGTTTTGATCCCAGCTACCATAAAAACAGCATGGCACTGAAAACTGAAAAATTTCATATGGCCGAGATTTCAATAAATTCTGGAGCTCTTCTGACTCGAACGATTTTTCTTAAACTGCCCTTGTAGATGTGTCATGATCTCAGCTACCAGAAAAACAGCACGACATATTGGTTACATATTGGTTTTTTTATGAGAAATTATTAATAAAATATTTGGCATGTAGTTCAAAATATAAAATATTTTGTTTGGTACAAATAATTTATTAAAAGTTTACAAATTTTCTGCTAACGTTTAATTTGTTGTTACAAAAATTCTTCTAAAATAACGCACAAATTTATAATTTTTCTGCTAGTTAATAAAATTACAGCAGAAAAAATTCTCTTTATCTATAGTGCTGCTCTTGGTGGTGAGTAGAAAAAATACATTTTTTCTGCTGAAAATTTTCTGCTATCTTATACTGCATTCATTAAAGTTTATGGAATTTCAATAATCGATATACGTAAAATTTCAAAATTCATTTCTTTAAATCGAATTTGGTATAATTCAATAAACAGATTTGATTGAAAAATTTACATTTTAAAGTCTTTTTGTGTTGATTTAAGAAAAATAAAAAAAATTCAACAACTACATAGCTGTGGAATATTTGAGAATAGTTTTTCAGAAAATTGAGAATTCCAAGAATATTTAAGTTTCAGAGATCAGACATATTTGCATAATAATCAGTAAACAAACGATTATGATCATTCGATTGCCGCTTTCCGCAAGCAAAAAAAACGCGATAACGAAAAGCCAATCCGAATAATTGGCAGCGGTATATAAGACACAAGCAATATCAAAATGATCAAACATACAAAAATTCCCGAGTCAAAATTGTCCCTGCTAAAACCATTGCTTCAACTACGGATTGTTTGACCCATTGCAGAATTAAGTGTGAGAAGAAAATTCCCAAAACCGAATCGGAAGACTATTCAAAGATTTTTACAAGTATGCGTAAACTGTATTGGTTAGGAATTTTTCCTTAAATACCAGTGTATAATGCACATAAATCTAAAAATATTATAACTGAAGTCGCAAAAAACAAATGAAAGGAGGTTAAAACAAAATCCCACCCAAAAATACCTGAGCAAAAACTGATGAAAATGAAAGACCATATCTCATCATTCCCGGCTATCGAATCACACTACTGTCAATACCTAATGCACCAATACCTCCAAGCTCTACCTTGATCCAAATTTAAATATTACGAAAATGTATCATCTGTACCAAAATAAGGTGGAAATAGAATTTAACAATAGTTTTAATTCGCTCAAAATCGGATAGGTGTCGAAAATAATTGGTATGCAATGTTGATAAAAAAATACTTCCAGTTATATGGAAGTCTAATAAAAAAAGCCTCGATGACAGTAACGATTTTTGCGGATGGTTATTTTAAGCTACTTGGATCATAAGGCGCTCTTGATAATTGATACAGACAATGACGCTGCTAAAATAATTTGTATGCTAGAAAATTCTACGGCGTTATATCAACGTTTAAACCGTATTAACTATATACTTGTCTCTTCAGCAGTTACTGATTGCTTTAGGAAATTCTGTTTACCACCGAATAAATAGTTGTTGGTGAAATTACGCAATTATGGTCAGATTGCGTGGTCGATACTTCGGATGATAAACAGCTTTAGACACTGAAGGCCCACATAACGAACCGGTCGAACATCATTCTACAGAGGTTTTTGTTTTCTTTAAAATTATTGGTCAGTGCTTTTCCCCACAGCCTTAGACATTTTTGTGAATTACGATCTAGATCATGAAAAATTTCACAAATGTGTTTTGTTTTATTTTTTAATTAGTCGATTTATGTTTTTCGATTTCCGTCGCATTTTTTCCCCAAAAATTGTTTCCCCTCGTAGCCCCAAAACAACGTTAATCAGGGTTTTCCTGTATATGAAAATATTAAATATTTAAAATAATTATATATATAGGAATTTGTTACATCTTTGAGGATTTAACGATATTGATGATAAGAAGTTTAGGTGATCGATTAAGGTGATCATATTAAGTCGTAAAGAAATTGCTTATTGCAACTTTTCCGGTGGGCGGGCTGTCTTCTATTTCGAAATCGATTTGAAAAATACGTTTCAAAGATTGACCTAAATCGGAAAGAACAGGTTCAGCAATAAATAAATAAAAGCTTCCCGAGCTAAACAAAACCGATTTGAATGGACGAGTTTTCTGATAATGGCACTTTTCCCTAAAAGGAATGGATAGGACTGGGTTGAAAAATATTAGAAAGATGATGATTAGAGAGACAATTAAGAAAATTGCATAAGAACATCAGCGAGTTTCTTGGTCAGCAGGGTTACAAACAAGTTCATAAGCTTTACGGTAAACGCTTCAAACAAAGAACGGTATATAAAACAAGAGGTTAGCCTTACTTCACTTCTTTTCATTACGCTTACCATATTATACGCGATTGGTGCATTCCTATATAATAGCGAGCTCAAAGCAAGTACTACAGCGGGCAGTGCCAGTAACTGAATAAAATAAAATAGTGCCGAATCGGAGAAGGAAATTTAATGAAAGTTCAGAACTGGCTGAAGCAAAGAAAATATTACTTAGCAGAAACAAACAAGAAGTTTTCAAATCTTACTCATGTTAATACTTAACATTATCATGCACTATTGGATTTTTATTAGTAGTATTACTCTATTTAACTATAGCTAGATCTAATGGATCTGTTTTTGGGGGGCAAAAAATCTGCACCTTCTCAGTCAATACATTTGAGATGATATTGTAATTTAGACTGGTACATTGTGCTGTATTGCTTTGTCGTATCTGCTACAGTTTTGGTCTGTAGGTCACGATTAATGGTCGTATTGCGTATATACCAAGCTTCATTTACGATTCTTCATAACATTTTTGATTGCTTTATTCGAAGTTTTATTATGTTAGGAAGCGCACGCAGAGCCCCATAATTGAATACCATACGTCCTGGATTGGTTTAAGTACCATTTTATAAAACAAAATCTTTTTATTTTATAAAATCTATATATTTACCTTAACTTAATTTGTTGACATTTACTTTCTTCTTATGTGTTTCTTCCACGTCAGACCTTTATCTAAGTTTTAATCTAGATATTTTACATTTCATTTTTTTTTTGGTGGACTGATTGTGTAAATTGGATGATGCACTGTTATATTTCACCAGAAATTTTCGATGTAGCAGATATAATTTTTAATGATTAAACCTTAATTCAGAGTTCTAATTTTGGGTATAAATCCTTCGTGCCTTATACTTTATCAAAATCTTTAAGGAATATCTAGAAATGCTGCTCTTCAGTTTCTGATTTCAGATACATTTTTTTTTCGAATGCAAAATTGGTTTCAGATTTTGAGCAAATATTTTTTCGAATAGTTTTGATAGTACTGGTAACAAAATGAACGAATAGTTTAATTTTGTTTCGTCTTTGCAAGGTTTTGTAATCATTGATTTGCGAAAGTTTCCAGGTACCCAGTACTCCGTTTCCATATTATAGCATTAAAATCATATTTTGTACATTGCGACGTAATTCTGAGTTTCTAATTTGTTTGTTGCTTTATCTTTACATCGCTTCTTGCAAAATGTCTATCACGGAGGCGAATCGGAGGGCATGTCAGAGTAGGCAACTTTAGTTATTTTATAGCTTTTTACAAGGAGTAATCTGTTGCTTCCTTCCCTGTGAAGTCAGTGAGATAGCTCTGGACTCCTACATCACGTTAATTATTATTTATACGTTTTACCAATTTTCGATGGCTTTCTTTAGTTTTGATTTAAGTGATGGTGATCGTTGTATTTACTATTCTGCGTATAGAACGTATTAACATTATGAGCTGTTGTATGTTCTAGCTAGCTATATAGCTCCTTCACGTTAGTGTTATTTGGTGTATCATCCGTTTAATTTTTTTTTTAATTTTTGTGTTAGAATTTTTGAACCGCTTCTTCAACTTCATTTCATTCTCTTTCTCAGTTTGAATGTAACAAATAAACATGTCAGATAATGGTGCGATTTTTGAACTTGCACGTGCGCAGCCTTATTAATATTGGTGAATGATCCGAAGATATAAGATCATAACATTTCCCCGATATTACAAGCAAATTCCTTTGGTTACAGAGAAATCAATTAAATCAGGAACTTTTCTCTTATCTGTTGGCCAGTAGATGACCGGTTTCGTTATTATTCTCACACTTGGAAGTGGTAATGTAAAAATTCTTACAAAATTGTATAGTACCGAGTATTGGACTATATTAATCCAGGATGTTGGCTGTATCGTAAAAACAAACTCATGAGTACCTTGAAGCTTCACTAGCCAAATCACCTCGCCACAACGAAACCTAGCCTATAATTTATTACAATTTATTACACCAGATCCCAAGTTTATTGCACTGGCCGTTCGCGAGAAAAGCGTAATAATTTATTACACCATGATCCCCGCCATATTTTGGATAGCACTGGCCATTGCTTACACTGCAAGGTATATCTCTACCTTGTAAATCGATGTAATTTAGATATTTTGGGTAAAAATAAACTTAGTTTAATAGAAACCTACTGAAATTCAACAAAAAATACCAAAATGTCGATTTTAAAGCTTGTAATAATTTATTACACCAGACAGTCACCATATCTTGGATAGAACTGGCCATTATTTACTCTATACGGTATAAATATACCTTGTAAAATGTTGTAATTTAAATATGTTGGGTTAAAACCATTTCAAAACAACCAAAAATACCGAAAAAGTCGATTTTATCATCTGTAATAATTTATTACACCAAACCATCACCAAATTTTGGATAGAGCTGGCCATTGTTTACACTGTACGGTATACATTTACCTTGTAAAGCGGTGTAATTAAATTATTTTATTTAAAATCCACTTCAAATCAACGAAAAATACCATAAAAGTCGATTTTATCATCTGTAATAATTTATTACACCAAACGATCACCAAATTTTGGATAGTGCTGGCCATTGTTTACACTGTACGGTATACCTTTATCTTGTAAAGCGATGTAATTAAATTATTTTATCTAAAATCCACTTCAAATCAACGAAAAATACCATAAAAGTCGATTTTATCACCTGTAATAATTTGTTACATCAGACCGCCACCATATTTTGGATAGAACTGGCCATTATTTACACTCTAGGAAAATAAGTTCAAACCCGTTTTTCGAAAGAAGTATGAGGAGGAACTACGTACTTTAGTGGGTTTTGTAATGCTTGTAGAGCTATAATCAGGGTCGAGCAAAGTCAGCGATAATAGGTTGCTCAGAGGTAAAAGGAAGAGGACGGATCAGGCCTCATGTTCGAGACATATATTTGGAAAAATCATTTTATCGTAATAAATTTTCGAATTTTCTAAAATGCTATTAAATTATGCCTTGCCATTTCGTACGAATTTGCCAGCTTTATTCTTAAATTTTGTAAGTAGTCATCGGGATTATAAAAAAACATTAGAATTATGGTTGAGTGAGGAAGGTATATTGGGTTTGAATCCATGTACTATCTCAAATGGCATTAGATTAGATGAAGAGTTGTAAGATGTATGAAGAAGGGCCGCCAAATCTACAAATGATCTGTAAGAATGTACGAAGAAGGAGCGCCAAATCTACAAATACAATTTTCAACCAACGCTTTGGCAATGATTTCTGATAGTTGATTTTCGATTGGAATTGCCAAAGAAAATTTTGATAAATCATCCAGCATGAGTATATATCGATTGTTATTATGTGAGATGTTCGACAACGTCTAAAAATATTTTTTCTAAAACTATTTTTGAAGTTGTTGTTGTCACGATAAGGAGTTTATTTAATCCAGATATTTTATTTTTCTGGCATAATTCACATCTTTGTACAAATGTTTTAATTCTTGATAACATGTTGGGAACATAATAATAATTTTTTATTCTTTTAAAAGTACGTTCTAGGTCCTGATATCCTCCAAGTGACCAATTGTGAAAGTAATTGAAATTTCAGGATTTACGGTTTGATGTGAGTTTGTTTCAGGATTTGAATTGTTATTGTTGTAACATTGGTCAAGATTTGGTGACGGATCGTGTTCAATTCTACTCAGCGCATCAGCATTAACATTGTATTTGCCTGGTTTGTATACGATATCAAAATCAAACTCGTCGAGCTCTATGCTCCATCGCATTAATGGGGATGATACATTTTTTGCTTTATTAAGCAGTGCTACACTGTGAGGCACATATAACGTATAGCATTTTGTTTTAATCTCCTTTATGTATATAAGTAATGAATAAGCATATCATTTCCCATGATTTCCGGGAGGCGTGACCAACCTAATACTACATTTAGGATGGACATACTTCGCTCGCTCGAAATTGGCTTGATAATTGTATCTAAAAATTCTTCCATATACTATGTCGCTACTGTGTACGATATTTACAATGGCGGTATCGTGCATACATAGTTACAAAGTCAAACATTTGCGCATAATAAATTGTTGTACAGTATTTTATTATTTTATTGGGTTAGAAACATGTGCATTATGGCACACAATAAAATTACAGGCACGATGGGAAAACACTTTTAATCTGTATCATGATTAACACGTGGTGGAATAATGAATAATTATATAGACTAACAATAGACTAATGTTTGAATATGCAATACACTCGATATATGTAGAGTAGTTTGTGGTGTGATTGCGGTGGGAGTATAGTCGATTGCTCGTGGAATATGAAAAATGTGTTTATTGTGTGGATGTGCGAGACAAACAGATTACCTAATTGCATATTTTTATTTCGCAGCCTGTGTGTGTAATCGTGTGTGTTACTTATAATGAATTTCAAATTGATTTATTCGCAATATATACTCCACATGTATCGTTAATATATATTAAGTACATACATACTTTAATAATCGTTTTCGTTTTGTATCCATAAAAATTTCAGTAAATATATTTGTGCTCAAAACCTTGACTTTTCGTCCGAAACCTTCTGACTGGTGTTCCCTGTGAATGAACGATTAATTGATGAAGGTAAGTTATTCTTACTATATATACGAGTATTGTTTGGATTTCCGTGAATTTTTTTCTTTTCCGTTTATCTTTGCATCAGCTGTTTTGTAATACATACTGCTATTACTGATTCATATATTGTGTATATAGCAATATAATTCAGGGTTGGCAAACCATAATTCAAACCAGTTTTTCCATTAAAATACCGATAATTGAATTAAATAATAGTAAATATGTTTATAAATAAATGTATTAATTATTAGTGTTGACGTTTTTTTTTTTTTATAAGGGGTTTTCCAATAAGAGGTTTCATTTTGATATTAAAAAACAACGAGTATTTTTTAAGAGAAATCAATGAATGTTTATGTTGACATTGAACGCACCCATTTGTAATATCTCAAACCAACAATATCTATTGAGATGAATTCATTTTTTCTCCCTCATCAATATTCAACCTAACAAGGCGTGTTTTACTTATTATCCATAAAAACCTATTTCAATCATCATCATCTGGTTATGGGCCTACGTAAATAATAAAAATACGTTAGGAATTCTGGTGTTGTTTGTGAAAAAGCTGGTACTTTTGTATATTTCTTGTGTATATTTATGGATTTTTTTTTTCTTTTTTTGAGTTAAAAAAGTTGAGGTTAGAAAATATTGTTGGTCCGATATGGCCACAACATTCGCGTTTGCTCGGTTAAAAGGCCGTGAAAATTACAACGAATGGAAAATTGGAGTTAAGGCGCTTCTAATTACCAAACGTCTGTGGAAATTCTTATCATCAGAAATCACAATCAGCTCAAAAGACACTGAAAAAAAGACGATAAAAAAGAATTAGCGGAATTGACATTGACGCTCGATCCAAATTGTAAGTTTTCAAAAGATGCATTAAAAGCAGCGTTTGAAGACAACGGTGTCGTTAGAAAAGTAGCGCTGTTGAAACAATGGATTTCGTTGAAATTAGATAATTGTGAATCAATGCAGGACTACGTAACATAATATTTGAAATTGTGGTCGAAGGTGAAAACATCGATGAACAAACAGCTGGTGCGATTATTTTGTGTGGTTTACCGGATCAATTCAAAGCAATGGTCAGAAAGTCATTTGACAAATCATCGACACAGAAAAGAGTAAAGTGTTATGAATCCGGTGGCCCACATTATAAAAAACATTGCCCGAAATTAAAAAACGAAAAGATAGTTATGTATATAGTTCTTCTAGCACACATGTTGAATGTTGAATTATGAACCTCACATTGTAAATAGGTCGTAACCGCAAGTGAGTGAAGTCACAGTAGCAAATAGTCAGAAGGTGCCAATCGAATGTACTGGCGATATTGAACAGAAAATCATAAACAACCACCGCAACAGTGAAATAACATTAAAAAATGTGCAATATATTCCGAATATTTGTGCAAACTTGTATTAAAGGCAAATTGTGTCGTTTACCGTTCAACAATGAACGCAATAGAGCTGAACATTTGTTAGAGTTGGTACACACAGACGTGTGCCGTTATTTTATAACCTTTATTGATGACTTTTCCCGGAAAGTTTTTATGTTTTGTTTGAAAAAGAAAAATCAAGTATTCCAGGGTTTTTTAAAATTTAAACAATTTGCTGAAACCAATACAGGATATAAATTGAAAATGTTAAGAAGTGATAATGGCACCGAATACATTAACAGTAATTTTGAAAATATTTGTGCACAAAACGGTATTGTTCATCAAACAACGGCGCCATATTCACCACAGTAAAATGGCGTTGCAGAGCGCATGAATAAAACTCTGCTTGATAAAGTCAGATGCATGTTAATCGACTCAAAATTATCAAAGTGATTTTGGGCAGAAGCTTTGATGACAGTGAGGATAGTAAATAGTGTACCGTGCAAAGGTGGAAATAACAACGGCAGTCCAGAGGAAGCATTTTCCGGAATAAAACCAGATTTGAGTTTTTTCAAAGTTTTCGGATGCAAAGTATTTGCACACGTTCATAAACCAATTGAATGCACGTTTATTGGCTATGCAACAACTCAAAAGGCATATCGTTTGTATAATCATTCGACAAGAAGGGTGATTGTAAGCAGAGATGAGACATTTATTGAAACTGACAATGGCAATAAGGTAAGCGATTTGGAATGGAAAAGTACTAATAAATTTTGTTGTATCATTGCAAGAAGACGACGAAGGCATCAATTTTGAATCAAGGGAGGAAATATTGGATGATCCTTCAATCACTAAACGAGTTGAGTCACTTACTGGTAGACACCCAGAGGTAGATGCTTCTGCAAAGCTTGGTGAGCAGATTACTTTGCCAATAAAAAACTTGGAAGAGTCAACGATTGAACCGACTGCCGAGACGTCGATGAGAGTGGAAATTTGGAACAAACCATTGTACAGCGTACATCGAATCGAATTGCACAATTGCAAAAGCAAAAGTACACATCCATTGCGATTGAAGAAAGTGATCCAACTACCGTTAAAGCAGCGATATCAAGTGCTTTGAAAGATCGTTGGATGGAAGCAATGCATGAAGAAATGAACGAATGAGTGAAGTGTAAATGCGATATAAGGCCAGGCTTGTGGCAAAAGGCTTTACACAAGTTGCAGGTGTAGATTACAACGAAACTTTCTCACCTGTAGTGCGGTACAATTCAATTAGGTATATATTAGCAATGGCTGTAAAGCTTGATTTAAAAGTTAGCCAAATGGACGCAGTGACATCGTTTCTACATGGTAAATTGGATACCGAATTTTACATGGAACAGGCGAAATTATTTGATGATGGTACAAAGCGTTACTGTCGTTTGATAAAATCGATTTATATAGGCTAAAAAAATCCACTCGTTTATGGAATTCGGCATTATCGGAAGTTCTAATCGATTTTGGACTACAGCAATCACAAGTCGGTCAGTGCATTTTCTACTGTGTAACAGGTGGGTACATATTAATCGTTGCTATATACGTCGATGACATGTTAATTTTATCAAACAACATCGAAAAGGAGAATCAGCTTAAAAAAAAGTTGAATAAAAACTTCAAAATGAAGGACCTGGGTGAACCGTTATCGATCACTAACATAAGGGTAATACGCGACAAGAAGACTGGAGCCATCACAATCGATCAGAGACAATACATCAAAGAAATCATAGAACGTTTTGGTATGAGTGATGCAAATCCGACACTTACACCACTGGATTTGAATCAGAAAATAAGTTACGAAATGTGTCCGAAAACCGAGGATGAGCAGTATGAGATGCGTAACGTTCAATACAGGGAAGCGGTAGGTAGCTCGCTCTATGCTGCACAGGTAACTCGTCCTGACATTAATTTTGCTGTTAATTTACTTAGCAGGTATAACGAAAATCCTGGAAAAGCACACTGGATTGCTGTGAAGCGAATCTTGCGATATCAAAAAAGGTACAATGAGCTTGGGCATCACCTACAGCAAATCGTCAAATGAATTAACTGGTTTTTGTGATTCAGACTGGGCTAATGATCTCGGCGAACGAAGGTCAACGACCGGTTACTTATTTGTAATGCAAAATGGCGCAATTTCATGGTGCACATACAGGCAAAAGATAACTGCATTATCTACGACTGAGGCGGAGTATATGTCCATGACTGAATGTATTCAAGAAGCTATGTGGCTGAAGCGTCTTAACAACGAACTGAATCCAACTGCACCAAATACAATTACGATTCATTGTGATAACCGTGGAGTGGTCGATCTATTTAAAGGTCTTGTGAAATTAAAGTAAATTAATTTTTGTTATTTATTTAGTGTTGGGCCCTCAGCCAAATATATTTTAATCAGCCATGAATATTAGCATTGTAAAATAAATGAAATTGTTATAAAACAGAAAAATGAATAATTCTGATAAATTAATTCAGGGAGGATGTTGACATTGAACGCACCCATTTGTAATATGTCAAACCATCAATATCTATTGAGATGAATACATTTTCTCTCCCTCATCAACATTCAACCTTGTTAGGTTGTGTGTTTTACTTATTATCCATAAAAACCTATTTCAATCATCATCATCAGTTTATTTCATTGTAAAGGGCAACGTATGCCATTAACATTTGAAAACGATCTCAGCCAAATGGCCGCCACACCAACGGTTGCAGCACCATGTCCTTTTCATTAAATTTTCCATGACCAATTCGCACACCGGCGGTTGTATCGATGACTTCACGATTTCCAACTTTAAGGTGTTGAATCAATTGTGGAGCATTAGCATAGAACTTATCTTTCACGTGGCCGCACAGAAAAAAGTTTAAAGGTGTTAAATCACCTCTTCGAGAAATAACACGGGCAGGAAAGTTTTCTTGCAAAATTGCGATTGTTTTGTTGCCTGTGAGTGTACCGCCGTCTTGCTGAAAATAAACGTCGTCTACATCAATATCTTGCAATTCCGGCCATAAAAAATCATAGCTCGGTATAGCGCAATCCATTCACCGTAACAGTTGCACCAGCCTTATTTTCGATAAAGTAAGGTCCAATCACACCGCCAGCCCAAAAACCGCACCAAACAGTGACACGTTGAGGATGGAGAGGATTTTCAACAATCATTCTTAGATTTTCTGAGCCCAAAATGCGACAATTCTGCTTATTAACGTAGCCTTCGAGGTGAAAATGAGCCTCATCACTGAAGATGATTTTTCGATGAAAATCCGGATTATTTTGATTCATGAAGGACCTAATCAGCGAAGATACGACGCTTACCTAAGTCATTATGCAAAATACGGTGTAATGTTGTTTGTGGAATGTTTAATTCCAAAAATCGACGAGGAATCAACCAACCTTGGTTTTCTTCATCACTACGGGCTACAGCAGCAATATTCTCAGTTGTTCTTGAGCGACGCATACGGTTTCGATTCTTCACATCACTAACTTGTCCCATCAGCTCAAATTTTTCCACTAGTTATACTATTTCCGGCCGAGAAGATGCTTCACGACGACCAAAAAGTGCTTTAGTTTTGCGAACTGTGACTGCAAAATTTTCACCATTTTTGTAGTGAATTTCCACAATTTCAGTGCGTTGTTTTAGCATGTATAGTACCATTTTTAGTAATGGCGTAGTTTCTCCTTGTCAAATGTCAAAAGATGACAGCTTCAAAACTGACAGCTGCCCAAATAGCAGGCTATTCAAAATCAAAGCTCTTATTGGAAAACTCTTTATTTGGATTATGATTCATCACCCAAGTTTAAACGTTTTATTACCGCAATAATTACTAATCACAATCTTACGTTTAAATAAAAATTAGTATAACTCATCATCATAAATCTAACAAAAATCGCCAAAAATCGTATATACGATAATTAAACATTGTTCAAATACCACGATCGTATAAAACACAAACAAAATTACGCTGTCACATGCCCAAAACGTTTCATAAAGCTACTGTGCAAATTTGCAAAAAATTATCAACTTTATGATCCGCAACTTAGATAAGCTTTTTATAATTTTATGAACTTTTAGTGTTGTAAACTTTCCAGCTTTCTCTAGTATTATCATTGATTAAGTATATACATAGATATCCATTCGTCGTGACAAGTTTGAGTATGAATGTATTGTTATAGTTTATATAGCTTCGATCGTTATGGCATCCCGCTTACCTTGACAATGCAGAAAAGTTTTCCGTAGAAAGCATTTACATTTTGTATTATTTTCGACCTTCAACGGAATTATGTAACACTTACTGAGTAAATAATTAATTACACGGTGAACGTTCGAACGTATGATTCACACGGAGGGAATGCTGCACTTATATAACGAGTCCGAATATTGCTTTCTATTTTGAGAGAAATCCGCAATTATTTTCGTGTCTAGAACTTATTCTCTCTAGTTACTGGGTCAATTAAAAATATTCCGAGCCAAAGTTACAGTCAAAGCTCCTTGACTGACAACATTCCATCAAACAGCTGTCTAGTTAATCAATTTCTGCTTGTGGCTTCGCAGTGAATGATTTTTATTGCAATTTATTTATTACAATTATGTTTGTTATTGTTTATTATTGTTGTTTCAGTCGTAAATGTGTATTATTCATTAAATACTCATTATTTTTTATACGATTGCAGGTTATTGGTATAATTTTTAAAATATCGTAGAACCTTGGTTGAAGGATAAACATTAAACATGGTGAACAGTTGGTAGCTGTTCCGGTTTACAATATTTCATGGAAGGGTAAAGATAGTCCTGCTACTGTTTATGTTAACATTATAATCAAGAAAGTGGTGCTAAACTATAACTTGTTCGAGTTGCACGTATTTCTTATATATACAGTGTTGTGCAATGCAATCCAGATAGAATTCAAACGTAATTAATTATGCAATACTATAAAATAAGTGGTTGTCCGTAGGTACGTCATATAAGTGGAACGGTAGGCTACGTGATAAATCTTCTGTGGCGGTTATCATAAAAATATTAAAATTGACTGTTTTTCGGTTCAAATGAAACCAATTCAGAATGTCCACAAAATACAAGCGGACCTGGCCCAAGCAAGTGGAACCGAAATCTCTGCCTCTACTGTGCAGAGAAGGTAAACATATGAGAAAGCATCACACACTGCAAAAGCAACTTTTAAGTGTTTTATCAAAAATTACTCGGCTACTGATATATTATTGGCGAGCAACAGTCGAAGATTCCTAAAATTAACAATGGTTTTTAAAATCGCCTGCGTGGATTTATAGTGATTTACAATTTTACACCGAGATGTTGTTGAAAACGAGTCTTGTTCGCACGCCTATAACATTAGCAATAACTGAAGCAACTGCTGTCTTTCAAATTCAACGACTCACCGAAAGAGAAATGATTGAGATGTTGAAATTTAGAAAAGGCTCTTGCTATACCATTTTAATAGAAATATTCGGTATAAAACACCAAAGTTTTACCACGACTCGTTCCATAAACATTATTTTAGAACAAAGAGTGTTGCATAGAAGTGGCTGCTGAGATGCGATAGAGGTTTACGAGTTTGATATGGATTATTATCACGGTATAAGGAATTCTATACAGAAGACCCCTTTGACTCAGAAAACATGCTTTGTAACCCAAAAAGCAGATGCTGTCATAAACAATATTGGAAGCATTTTATTTTATTGTTAAACAAGACCACGACAGTAAAGACATTTATTTTGATATTTGTTACTGGTTCTAATAGGTATTAGCCATAGGAACGCTTGCGTAGATAGGTAGATTTTCTTTCTGAAACTAACCAAAAGGTACCTCGAGAAAAAAATATATTCTTCACGAAGTTTGGTAATCCTATACGAAATATCAAACCTGTAAAATTACGTTTACTTCCTCTGGCATACAGATCAAAGATATAGTTAGACAATTAGCTGAATTATATGAAACTTATAAGAAGAAGAAAGATGTATTAACGGCGGCGACCCCTGAGCTGCCAGCGACAGTGGAGGAACTGAACTACATTATGGACACTATCACTAGTCCCTGCAACCGGTCCTTTAATGCTACTAGTCAAATAGTTAAGCTCAGGGGCACGGAAAACCCAACATGGAGGTCCAAGGAACTAGAGACCTACCGAAAGGCTTGTAGGAAAGCCTTTATTAGATCGAAAATTTCGAGAGAGGCTCAGGATTGGGAATCCTATAAGGAGGACTTCAAATTATACAAAATAGAAGTAAGGAAGGCACAGAAGAGGTCGTGGAGACCCTTCTGAGATAAAATGAATGAAGTCTCCGAGACCTCTAATCCGACCAGTCTCAGTTATCTAATTACACCGGACGGATCTTGGACTGCTTCTATATTCTGGAATTCTTGAAACTTCTCATCGAAACCCACTTTCCAAGGAGCTTCGACGACACGACAGAGACTAGTACCTTGGAAAGACTGACAGATGTCTATATACGATTAAAAGCTCCATGTGGGGCGGGAGGCTAATTTTGTGCAGAAAGCCAGGAGAACTCCTTAGCAGATATTTGCATTCAACAAGTGCCCAAGAAATCTGATGGTTTGGGGCTGCTTTAGTTATCAGTTATGCTGCTCGGTTTGCTGAAACTGAGAGCTTCATATTCCAGCAGGACAATGTACCAGCGCCCGAGGAAAATTGGTACATGCAATTCTCGTTTTAACAGTTCTAGATAAAATGTAGGTCATATAAATATTGACAAACGTTGCTAGCTTAGATTTTATTTATCTTTATAGATGACAGTACTTAAATAACAACAGCATTTATAGCGTTCATATAACACGAATAATATTAACTTCATAATAAATAACTTATTCGACCCGTCTGCACCCTAATATATTACCATCATACAAATTGTTAATATATTCTGTGCAGATGATAAGTGACGTAATCGATAAGAGATAATACACTGTGTGTTGTGGTATGTTTGTATATGCGTATTCCAATCTCAATAATTTGGCGCGATGAGAAAATATTGATATTGCGCGAGTTGTGATGCATTTATTGGTCGCGAACTCGTTTAACTACTCTCCAAATTATTATCTTAATGAGTAATATCGAAATTCTTATTTGTATGCAAGTGACTAACATAAATTATATATGCATACACAATTACATTAACATTAAAAATAAAGACTCTCTAGTTTTTTTATATTGTAAAATAGATTTGCAAATCATTATAAATTTGGTCATCGATTGTTAAGATAAAATAATAAAAGATCCAAAACTTGTAATTAATATATTCTAATTAATTTATCCATATTATATAATCAATAAACAAAATAATAAGTGAATTGAAGTGAGTTGTTTAAATTATTATAAAATTGGAGTCAGATTAACCTAAACCCAAAAGTGGTGTTTATGATATACAGCCACATGAACCCCACACATTTACATACCATGCAATGGCACTAGTATAGCCCGAATTCCTATTGAAAATATTTGCGCTATTATGACGAAGCAAGTCCGATAAAATAATCCTGGAACACTAATGGAGGCTCACCTTTCTGGGATCGCAGCTAAATTCTAACGTAACCGAGCCAGCGTACTCGCTGAGATCTTACTTCACATTCAATATCGAGGATCTTTATCAGATCTGTGATCTGGATATTGTCCAGACTTCGGTATGTACCATCTATTATTCGCTTTTTGGACTGTAAATCACACGCATGATTCTTCTCTCAAATGCAAGAAGCCATCTCTCGTACTCATTCGTCAGCGCCCAACATTCACAACCAAACATAATGGGCCTGATCAATCATTGTAAAGTTACAGCTTCACGGCACTTGATAAGTGCTTCACCCACACTGTTATCGTGAGTGATCAGAGAACAACATCTTTGAACCTCCTCACTCCCTCAAACAAATGGAGGCAACTACTAAAATCTGGTGTGCCATTGTCCCTATAAGAGATCATGTATTTAGCTCTAATTAAGCATATTTCCTTCACTCGGTCTCTTTTCATAGAGAAATCACGCATATATCATCGGCATATGCAACCACTTGATTAGACTGGCGATATAAGATGTTGCGCTGAGGTTTATTAGTTTTACGAAAGATGTACTCCAAGATGAGATTATAGAGTATCGGGGACAGAGCATCTGCCTGCCAAACACCAGAATAAACTGCAATAAATTCTCGATAGCCTGTTCTCAATTTTAACACAGCATTGATACTGCGTCACTGTCATTCTATAGACAATCGTATCAATTTTGTTGGTATTCTTAGGTATTCCAGGGCAGACCACAAACTCTCTCGATTGATCACACCTGATGTCAGGGATGGACGTGTCATAATATTTAGATAGAATCATCCACAGCGGAAAGACCTGATGTGGAAGAAATCCACGTTGATAGACACCAACCAGGCCCTCCGCTACAGGGGTGATTCTATCCACTATAATATGTAGGATAGTTACTTGTACACTGTGCAAAGGTGAGCTACAGCGCAATAAATCCGACACTTCAAGCGGTCTCATTTATTCATGATGGGGCATATTGCGGCCCCTTTCGTTAGACATACCTTCGGTTCACAATACTAATCGAATAAGATCGAAAAGACAGTTCCACAAATTATCCCCTTCGAATATAAAGAGCTTGG
Organism: Tipula unca; assembly: GCA_951394425.1. NCBI lineage: Eukaryota > Metazoa > Arthropoda > Insecta > Diptera > Tipulidae > Tipula > Tipula unca. Next base: position 207,500,340 of record OX596380.1, read on the forward strand.
AATTAATGCAGTCCACCCCAGGTTAGCGGTTTCAAATCTCTGCAATCTGTATTAGAGGTGACTCAACTATAGTCTGTGGCGTATGATGAACACCAAGCAAGTAAGTAAAGTGTAAATTCCTTGTGGCGGAGGTTTGAATCCCGGTCCCAAATAGCGGTAGACGCAGGTCTGAAAGTATGGTGCTATCCGGTATATTTTTTAAAGAATTGCTGACTTGTTGTACTTTCAGAACCTCGGTCTTCCGCCATTCTCGCTTTTTCCGTCCACAAATCCTATTAGCGCGCTTCTAGCAAGTAGCTTCCCTATACCTAAAATATGCTGAGTAACACTGACAACCGAAGATTTCAGTATCTTCCAGACAGACTTCCTCAAAGATGTCGCCGACAAGATCCTGATATCATTTCTTTTGATCTTTATTTATTATACTTTCATAGTCGAAACGCTGTCTACGTATTTGGTTGCTGACCGATAAGTTCTCACATGCTGCACAAACCTAGCTCACCCTTTTTAAATTAACACGTGGTCAATTTGGCTGCGTGAAGTGTTGCGAGAATGGATCCATGTTTCTAATTGTATTTGTTTGTCTGGGGAGAATGTGCTTGTTACTCTAAGGTCGTGAGCAATTGCACAGTACATCATTATCTCACTGTTATGGTTATCACTTTCATATGGGGAGTACGGACCTATCTTTTCACACAAGCCGCCCTGATTTCTGCCAGCTCTAGCATTAAAGTTGCCAATTATACCATTCTAACATCGTGTTCGGGTATACATACCATCAGATTGTCCAAGTCATTGTAAAAAGAGTCTTTATCTTGGAGCTGGCTGATTTATTGACTGGTTGGAAATCCAAAACAGCACTTTGTACCTGCGGCCCAAGAAGAAATAGAGCAACTTACAACCCTGGGAAGCATGGTCTCCACTTTTAACCCAGTGAATTTCTTGAAGAGTAACGAGTTTCAGCCGATATTCTATTATGCTCTTCATTAGGCCTTCAAACGCTCCTTGTTTCTTAAGAGGTGGATCCTAAATCTTGTGTTCGGATACTTGAGGGAAAATCCAGTATTGGTTTGGCGGTATCCATTTTTCGTTTGTTGACATTACAAACAGTTGAGTTTTTTTTACGGATGCGGGTGGTCAGCCCCGCAATCCAACCGTTTAGTCGCATTAACATATTCATGCAATTCAGATTTACGAGACATGTGAGTGCTCCCGACCACAGAAGCAATTTTATAGTACCCTTCTCAAAATTATTTACATATATCGTTTGTATTTCTGTAAATCGTAAAAGTCATAACCAAAATCAGATTACTATAGCCTTCATGTAACGACTGGCTCAGTCATCAATTAAAGCTACTAGCACCAATTATACGTTTATTGAATGCCAATTTGTCTCTGTTGGTTCAAATTTTTCCTCGTTTTGCGCGCGTTTTATATCGTTATACCTTTTCCGATCTCAAAGTTAATACACGAAATTTGTTTACGACCCAAGCGTAGCTTCATATATAACAATGCTCCAACTCAGAAAATTTATTTAGTAGTAAAAGTTGGTTTGGAGAATACTATCTGATCTGGGTTACGCTAAAATTTTTGAATTAAGCATGATTTTTTTTACGCATGTGATATTACCAAAACGTATGTTTTGTATTAGTTGGTTTAATACTTATTTAAATTATTGTATGTTCCAACTTTGCGTTTAATTTGGTAAGCATAAAAACCCATTTACAATTAACACTGAAAAACTTGGAAATACTTTTAAACCGAACAAATATTTTTATAAATGACGAAAACGAAAGTTCTTATTTTACACGCAGGAAGTAAAAATTATTTGGGGAATACTCGAATAATATAATTTCTAAAAAAAAAAGAACATTACATAATTTCATAGGACACCCAAAAAATTTGCCCGGGAAAACATTTTATTGCACCGAGTGTCCTATTCAAAACACGGCTCATTCTTAATTTAATATTTTTTTTTTAAATTAAATTAAGTTAATTGAGGAAATAAAAGGTGAATTTAGTAGCTCGACATTTAGGTAGGTTTAGATATTTTGAGAATTCGTTACAGTTAAAAATCAACATCAAGGTCGACGTGCATCACACTGAAAAAAATAAATAGGTGAATATGAATCCTTTCATGTGTAATCAATTTCTATAAAACATTTCTATCCTCTTGAAATACTTTTGCTTCAAAATTAAGGTAGTTTTATTCAATTAGAAAAATTTTCCATTAATGTGTTTGTCTCATAAATGTTCATGAAATAATCTTCTACTTTAAAAATGTTTTTACTAATATTGATGGAACATTTTTCATATATAGGTAAACCCGTTTTGAAATATATATATTTTTTTAAATTTAAGTGTTAAAACTTAATTTGAAAAAATTTCTGTTGAGTTAAGGAATATTATTCAATTATTTTTTGTAAGCCAATATAATTTTAATATCCTTAACGAGCAAATTGAAAAAAAAATCTTTAATTTTATTCACACAAGTATCAATTGGTTTTATTATTAGAAATGCGTAATTGATTTATAACATTTTATTCAATTTTAATCCTCAGTGTTTTTCGAATTTATAACAGAATAAAAGAAAAGCTATATTTGAATAAAAATGTTATCTCGATGATGATTTCAGAATAAAATTGAGGAATAGGTAGTTTATTTTGAATAAAACTCAATTTATTATCTTTGCTATAAAATATGGAAATGTCAAAATTGTTTCAGAGCGTCATTTGGTGTGTTTGTGAAGAAAGTGCTATAGTTAAAACGTTAAAAAATATACAAATGGAAGAAAAATTGAACTTAGGTAATCATCTTAAGTTTCTACGCATAAACGAAAATATTTTACTACGGTATAAAATTTCGGAAAATTTGTTGGGTAAGTTTAGTTAAATTCTATTTATGATTTCATATAAAAGAAAAATTAGTCTAATATTGAAACTGACCATGAAATGCTTGCACTTTTTTAAATTGTGGGACTGAAAAAATGTACGACGCATTGAAAGGTAATAATTTGATATGTTTAAAAATGCAACTTACTTACAATTATTTACTTCCAACTTATTGTTTTTGTTTTTTTGTTTTTAGAGAACGAGTTTGATGTTGAAGGTGAATAAAATCCAAAAATCCAAAATGGTGAACAACAAAATGGTGAACTACAATGTCAAACTAAAATTCTTCATCTGAAATTTTTATTACGGATGAACATATCGACAAAAATACCGCTGATGTCGATTTAAATGCAATTTTTGAGTCGGTGAAGTTAGGTAGACAAATCAAATTCAACTATAGAATAGCTGCCTATTTAAACGATAGTATCCTAAAGATTTTGAAAATTATTATTTTAAATTATTTCGTCACTAATGGAATTAGTATGTCAGTTGAGCTTTTCCCCCGGAAAACAGGTATGTATTCTTCTATAATATATATAGTATATATGTACATACATGTATATTATAGAGGAATTATATGCATAATATAATTAAATATTAAAGCATTATTACCTTTCAGAGCACTTGGTATTTAAAATGTCAAGCATATAAACCCAAGGGGCTATTATATAGTGGATTTTTTAATAAAAAAGGATGTGTTCATGGTAAAAGGCCTTATAGCCATTCAAGCTTGAAAATTGCTGACCCATAAACTTCCGGTAAGTGTTTTATCATTTCACTATAAAAACGCGTGTTTCTAAGATACTATATCTCGAAATAATTTTTATTATTATAGTATCCATGGTTAATATGCGTCAAAATTTTGACTTTTTTATCATGATCTGTACGTTTTTTTCATTATAGAAATAGATGAATACTTAACAGTACATTTAGAAGAAATCGAGGGAAATAATTGCTCCTGGAGAGATCTAGAGCTTGGGCAGAAACGGCAGCATAGCGAGTAAATAATTTCAAAAAAATGTCAAAAACAACATCGGAGACAATATAAAAGTTCATTGTATTATATGTATTTGAAAATATTTGTACATCAATATAAAGAATTATTATTTTACAGATCAACATTTATTTTCAGTATTTATATCCAAATGAGAGCAGTTTTTTGGAAAGGAAAAATTAATCATGTGTCAGTTTGTTAACAATTTAAAGAACCAAATATACCAGACCATAAGAATTAGTGATCAAATATATTATGTCAAATTGTTAATAATGGTAAAGAAAATGTCTAATTTGCCATCCATATTAGTGTGAAATTTTGTTCAAAAATATTTTTATAAAATAGAAACAAAATTCGATCTAAATCTTCCAGCAATTGAGTTGATTATTGCTAACTCGAAAACGTTTTTTTTTAATTATTAGAATTTATGTAAATACATACGCCTTATTCGTACATTTAAGTTAAATTGATATTTGTTGATGACCTAACAGTAAGAACCAAACTAAGAGAATCCATAAAGTGGGGGGGTCTGAATGAGCCGAAGTTTGAAGTACTTCAAAAATTTAGACAAATTAGCTAACGTAATAATTATATTTAACAGATTGGTAGTTGCTTCTTATTTCGAGCTCATCACATTCAATATATGAGTTATAGTATTGAAAATTATATGATTTATTTAAATAAAAGATTTAAATAAAAATTTAAGTTAATTTTTGTATTTTAAGAATGAATTTAATAAATTGTTTGTACTTATATAAGTTTAATCGGTCATTTACCCTGGAAATATTTTTCGCAATACTTTCTAGAATTGTATACGTTTATTATCTCAAAGTGATATACTCATAAGTACGAGTTTATATGAATGTTCTTACTCCATACCTATATAAAACATATACATATATAAATAAATAAATAAATATATATATATATATATATATATATATATATATATATATATATATATATATATATATATATATATATATATATATATATATATATATATGGAAAATTAAATATTGTCAGAATTCCAATTGATGGAACTAGTATCAATTTTAGTAAACCGGCAGTTCAGAAATGACAAACCAATTATCAGTGGGATACTCATTCCCATTTTTTATTCTCATTTTGATAATATAAGTTTCTAGTTTTGAAACAAAATCTTCAAATTAATAAAGTAGTGGTACGTTAATTACTAATTATTTATTCAAAATGATGAAATAAGCAGTAACTTTAAAGAAAATTATTTTCAAAAGTTGCAAAATGAGTATCATTCAGTTTTTTTAAAAGTAAATGAAGCGTCATTTAGATGAAAAATATATTTCAATTAAAACCACATTTTCAAATTAACCTGCGACATCTGTTGTTTTAATGTGTATACTCATAATATTTTTTTATTTTAATTGAAAGAACCAAATCTATCAAACAGTAGAATATTCTTCATAATGATAACCGGTTTGCTTTGGAGCATTATCAATCCCTTATTCATCCAATTAAACTATTTCCTTTTCAAATTCACCTACTTTTTTTTTCAGTGCAATAAACAATCCTCAAAATTTAGAGCGAATCTATTCTCTTATAGAAGATAATATTGCCCAAATTTCTCGCACAAGTACACACAAAATCATTCGAAATTCAAATTATCATCCACACAAAATCCAAAAAGTTCAAGAGCATAGTTTATGTATCCAGATTTCATCATATTCAACGGATTAATATCTCTGTGACTTTCTTCTGCCATGAAGCTATTTAAACTATATCGGGTGCGGGTATACGTTGATAACCCAATCCATGAATTAGAAAACGCGATTCGAACGAACATAATTGAAATTACGACTGATCTTCTCCTCCAAGTTATCAATTCCAAACCTAAGAGGCTAGAAGAAAACAATAAGGAAAATGTCGAATAGTACACCACTAGTATTTATAAATTTCAAATGGATTGAATAGGGCACCCTCTGTGTAAAATGTCTAGCATTTTTTATTGTATTCTATTTTTAAAACTTTGAGCTTCTTAATCTTTAAAAGTGTTTTAGTGTTTAGGCCACAGACATTTTCGACTCTAAATGTTACGAAATTTAAAAAAAAATAATAACGACGGAACCGACTTTTCCATTAAACGAACAGTTGCTTCAAAACTAAACACTGAGGTTTTACATTTTTAAATTGATGCAAAAGAATTTGTCCATATACTTATCGCCTATATAGTGTCTCAACTAAAAGCTTAATTTATTGGCATCTAATTTACAGCAAATATCCAGATAAGCCTGTATATAGGTCATTATTTTTATTAAGCCCGCTTCCATTTCACACTTCAATCAATTATGAATATTAAGATATTTGTCTTATTAATTACCGTAACCTGTTTAAGTAGTAAAGAATGAGTATACATACATGTATACTAATAATATGTCAACATTATTTATACGCAACACACATAAAGCTTTAATATTTATGCTTGAATATATACATATGATTCTGTTTTGTTTGCAAGGCACTGCAAATAGTTAAGTACCAATTAAATATTTTAAAATTTCAGCAATATCTCACTCTGAGTGACGTTGAATTAAAAAGGTTAATGTACATTAAAATTATTTTCAATCAAACGAAAGAAATATTTTGTGCAAATCAGTTTTCTAAGAGGTTCATCTACACGAGACAAACGCAAATACAAATATACATATGTATGTATAGTAATTTTAGAATGAGGCGCCTTTGGAATTGTTTAATTATCCCCCTCTTTCTCTATAATTTTATTCAAAAGAAGTTGTGTGGCCAAAAACCTTGATATGGGTCCTAACTTGAAAATTTGACGTTAGCTCCTATATGATTGACTATATGTTAAGGCCTTTGAGTATCGAGACTCGATCATCCAAGAAATTTAATTTTTAATTTAAATTGGAATTCAAAATGTTGTAACAGGATTTGATTCATTTATGCCAACATTTCTTATAACATCGCTGTGTGCACTATACTAACCCATAATCAGAGATTTAACGAATGTCAAATATTTCAATGAAATCAACATAAAATTTTTTGTTTTTACTACAAAATGTTGAACCGCGATACTACTCGGGACAAAATTTTGTTCCGAAAATATTGCTACAGTGGAAGAAAGTGTTGCAGAGAACCCACATTTATCGATTTCACAACGTTCTCAATAATTAAACGTCCACAATGACCACATGACGAATTTTACGTAAGGATTTAGAATTAAAGGTTCAAGAATTAAAGGCGCATTCTCCACGTCGACAATTTGCAGATTGGATCATTGAACAAGGTATGTGATGGTTACTCAAAAAAAATTATAGTTACTGATGAAGCTCATTTTCATTTGAAATAATCAGTTTATTCAGAAACAGATGGACGATTAATTTTGCGAACAGGAGACATTAGTTGGCCACCAAGATCGTGTGAGTTAACATACACAATCAATCCCAGGTCCCAAAACCAATACCGAAGGCGTCATCCTTGAGATAGAGCCCCAATTATGTAGAAATGTTGGTCATGTCTATACAGAAGTACAAAACAGTACATGGTATAAACACAATTTTTGGATAAAGTTTCTAGAATATATATAAAAATGAACCGGAACTTTAGGCTATTTCTTAACCGATTGGACTAGTTCCATTCCAGTTGGCCAATTACAGTACTTTATCCAAAAATTATTTTATAATCTCAATGCCATCTCAAATACTGAGTTAATAATCGGCCAAAAGATTGCCTTGTCTAGTTACAATATTCCAGAACTATATCCAAAAATCATTTTATAAAGGCATTTCCATCCAAGTATCCAACATGTCAAATTTCATCATAATCGGATAAACAACAGCTTAGGAATGTAGTTCCATTCCATTGACATACGAAGTTCTAAGATACATATATACTCATATCCCTAACTTCATTCAGTTTTTATAAAGCTAAATCTCTATGATACAAAAAAACAAATGACCCAGATTTGTTTCTCGTGATCACAGCTATGATCAAAAAAATCGTAATAACAATTGATTTGACGTTTATAAAAATATAACGTTTTAAATTTTCTATAGTGGAGCGCATTGATGATAAATCAAAACCAAAATTTTGAATTTTTGAGGTTTGTGTACCACGAAAAAAAAATCATAATTCATTCATTATAGTTCGATTTCCGGTTGAACGAGATAACTTTTTTTTTTAAATTTCAATTTCGTTAGACCGTACACTAACTCAAAACCATTAATTTTTACGTTAATTGAATCACAAACAGACTGACAAAGCGGAGATATAAATAAGGATTCTCTTTGTTAGCTTTGCTAATAGGAGACTCCTAAAGCCAAAACTAGTGAAATGCGGGTATAGAAATGAAAGACACATGAATCATATGACGTATATGTTCAGTGTACTCAAACCAACCCAGCAGTACACGCCTGCAGCTAAACAGATATGTGGTTACAGTAGTTATGTGCTGCATTGGCATGTATCCAATCGTGGAAACAAAAAAGGCAGTCAAGAAAACGTATCGGTTATTCAAGGGTTGAACCACATTTCGTGGAAACTCTAATTTTACCTCACAAGTAAATTGCTATATACCGCATCCATTCATGCATGTTTGCTCAGTGGATCAGGTCAGGTTAAGATGTCGAATTGTATAACTGTACTCTGTTTAATTCCTGGCATATTTGTAATATACCTATACTGGCCCGATCCATTGCCCTCAACTATACGATAATAGAGATTTTTCACCCAGATTTTTATGTTGATAAACATTGACTAAGCTAAAATAAATTGAGCTTCCACAATTGAACACCAGGTTGCAGCAGAAAAGATTTTTAGAATATTCTACAGTATTTGAGAAGTGCCTAGACTACTTCTGAATAGTCTAAGTCCCACCTAATACAATTTACATTTTCTGCTACTCAAATAGAGATGGCACCACAATGGTAGTAGATGTATCTAAACTATTCAGGAATAGTCTAGACACTTATGGAATGTTATGGAATATTTTAGTAGGATAAATATTTGGTATAAATACGAGATGAAATGTTAAAAGTTAGTTGTTGAATTTTAACCGCGATAAAGTTAGTATTCATATTATTTAGGATTAAATTGATTGTTTTATTCATAATCCAGTGATCGAACCTTGGTTGCAAAGGCTAAAACGTAACCATTGGAGACAGCGGTGGAATTGTGAAGAAAGAAATCAGTAAATCAGGAAATAAGACATGTAGTCAAGAGAGTTCAAGAAACGTGTACTGCTTGGTAGGCTGAGAAGTTGCAATCAACGGTACAACAAAAAGGAAAGACAAAAAAGTGCAGAATTTAGAGCAGAAAGTTGTTGACAATAACGGAGGAGTGCAAAATATGCAGGATAATGTTTTAGGCTTCGAGGTGAAGCTTTTACATGGAAAGTTGGAGCAAACTGTTCTAAATGATAATTGAGAATTGCAAACAGAGTGTCATGAGCGGGAGGTGAAAAGATGTAAACTGCGATAATGAATTTTGATACGGCAAAAGAAATCCACAGACTCGCAAGTTGCCCAGGCTCTGCCTGCGATGGATTTTAAGTCAATAGGATTCGAAGAGGCAATCAATCAAATGATTGAAACAGAGAAAATCAAGCAATCGAGTTTATAGTGCCTCTTAAAGGTGAAGGGCCAAAAAACAGAGGGTGTAGTAACACAATATGTGCGGTATATGATATGAAGAATCACATCACACGGAAATGTTGCGAAACCAGATAGAGACGAGTAGAATCGTGAACTCTTGTACAGCGATCGTGTGAAGAAAAGATTTTGGCCAAGAAGATTGCAAAGGTAAGGATTGGGAATACTGAGTTCCAAAACGAAATACGAAGAGGGCGAATAGCTTTGTGATGGATGTTGGGCGAGGAGTATTGGATTGGATGCCGGAGCAACAATCAAGGGAGTAGTACGGAATTAACGGGAAAAGCGTCCATCAAACTCAGAAATAGTTATAAGGGAGAAAATAGAAGTGTCAGGTGACCGAATAAAGCCTCGATAAATGAATGGTTTCGAAGAAGGAGCAACCATCAAAGAAGGACCACAGCGCCAACCAGCAAGGGATGGACCGTACACCGTCATTAACAAGCTAAACGACGTGTTCTATTGGATTAAGTAAAAGATATAATATTGTTAAGTTTTAGCCTTGTCAAACAAGGTTCGATCACTGGATCACCCGATTTAATTCTAAACAACGTATGTACATATCTGTCACCACAATCGTAACATTATACAAAATAAATTCGATTTTGTTAAAATCAATAATACCACACTGATAAGATACTGATAATTCGACTTACGTAAATAGGTGTTATAGTTTTACAATTAATTTTGAAGATTCAAAATGTGAAGTAGTTAGGCCGAAAGTGTGTGAAAGTTTTCATCCCGAAAAAATGCTTTTGAAAATTGGTTTGTTTCTCCGCTAAATAAAATTAAAATTTGGACTGGAATGAAACAGTAAATTAACAAAATTCAAAATATAATTATGAATCCTTCAATTTCAAGATAAAAAAAAAAAAAATACTCCCTTAGACAGTTAAAGTCAAATGGATGAATCATGCCGGTTAATTGTTATATCTTGCCAATTTATTTGGGAATTTATCGTTTCAATAGAGACTTCAGATATTAAGAATTGTTTGTCATGCTATCTATATACAGTTAACTTAATTAATTTAATTAATCTATTAAAATTTTACAGATAAAATTCTATAAAAGATTAGTAATGGGTTTTCCAATAAGTGGTTTCATTTGAATAGCCTGCTATTTGGGCAGTTGTCAATTTTGGAGCTGTCATTTTTTAACATTTGACAAGTAAAAACTACGCCACTACTAAAAATTGTACGATGCACGCTTCAACAATGCACAACTAAAGCACTTTTTGGTCGTCGTGAACCATCTTCTCGGCCGGCAATAGTGAAACTGGTGGAAAAATTTGAGCTGTTGGGATAAGTTAGTGATGTAAAGAATCTAAACCGTGTGCGTTGCTCAAGAACAACTGAGAATATTGCTGCTGTAGCCCGTATATAGTGTTGAGGAAAACCCAGGTTTGTCGATGACTCGTCAATCTTTAGAATTAGACATTCCACAAACGATATTACACCTTACTTTGCATAATGACTTAGGTTTTAAGGCTTAAAGTTCAGTTAACACAAGAGTTCAAGGCGGTCGATCACCATAAGCGTCGTATCTTCGCTGATTTGGGTCCTTCATGCATCAAAATACTCCGGATTTTCATCGAAAAATCATCTTCAGTGGTGAGGTTCATTTTCACTTCGGAGGCTACATTAATAAGCAGAATTGTCACATTTGGGGCTCAGAAAATCCAAGAATGATATATTGCGCTACTGAGCTATGATTAATGATTTCTTATGGCCGGAATTTGAAGATATTTATGTGGACGGCGTTTAGTTTCAGCAAGACGGCGCTACGTGCCACACAAGCAACGAAACAATCGTAATTTTGCAAGAAAAGTTTCCTGACCGTGTTATTTCTCGAAGAGGTGATCACAATTGGCCACTGAGATCTTGTGATTTAACACCTTTAGACTTTTTTTTTGCGGCCACGTGAAAGATAAGGTCTATGCCAATGCTCGACAATTCAAGACCTTAAAGATGGAATTCGTGAAGTTATCGAGCCGCAAATGCGCGAATTAGTCATGGAAAATTTCATGAATAGGATATGGCACTGCAAGCTTAGCCGTGGCTGATATCAATTCAAATGTTAATGGCATACCTTCCTTTTGAAATATGAAATAAACATTCGTTGATTTCTCTTAAAAAATACTCGTTTTTCTAAATATCAAAATGAAACCTCTTATTGGAAAACCCATACCTAACGTGCAATAATTGTTCACCTTAGACTCGTTGTTATGAAAAGCATTTTTGGAGATTAAGAAGTAAGTAGTATACATACTAGTGCATATAGTAAACATCCAGACAATCTGCTTAGTGTTTTTGGCAGACAGTCAGACTTATCACCGGCTTAGAATATAAAAATATTTTGTTCAATCTATACAAATCAGCCGGATTTCATTTCATCAGCAACCCAAAAAATGACGAGCGAATTTCTTTACACGGGACTAAATGTCACGAATATTATCTCCATATAAATACATAAGTACATCATGTAGATATCTATTTTAGTAATTAGCGGATTCAGTTTTCTAGTTTCGATATGTGTACACATATTTATAAAATTTTTAATATGAATATTGATGTTAATTGAATATTTTTAACAGTATACATAAAGTAAATGTATACTCATCATACGTCTTGTTTATATTTGCCGAAGATTTCACAGATAACAAATTTCTCATTTTCATCACACGAAATTACTCATATATATTGCACTTGCAAATATTTAATATCATCTTCAGATAACAACAATATACTCGTATACTCAGTATATGTTTATCAATAAATGCTTATGTACAAATTTAACTTAGTATCTAGCAACATTGTTTATCCTCGTGACGTCTTGTTTTACAATATTAGTTAATAATTAAATGTACATAAATTAACAACAACAAAAATCAAGTTCGATCGCCCGATAATGTCAAAAAATTATCACGACAGTGTTGTGAAACACACAATATAAAATCCAGATATATGTATGTATATATAGAGCGGCGCTTATCACGCGCGACATTTCGATAATAAACATTGATCGACAGTCTATTACGTCCGAAATTACTTAATGCTAATGATAATAATTTGTAAATTCTAGGTAGGCCAATGTGGTCGAGGGGTATTTTCGGATCTCAAAAAATATAGAAAGCATAAAAAATTCATCCCTGACTTTTTAAAAATACATAATTTATTCAGTTGATGGACAACCATATCATCCCAGATCTTTTCGTCATCTATAAAAATATACAGTTCATAACGGTTCATTATACGGTACAAAAACCATCCCAATCGCTGTGAGAAATAAGACACCTCAAGCTTTTATTTACAATTTGTGTTTCGATTTTGGCTTCCTTTGAATTTATTATAGAGCAATGAAATTCAACCTAGTGAGTCATCGTACGCCAGCTTCTCAACAATGGAATTTTTTCGGAGAATGATAGACAACGTGCTGAAAGAGTCAATCGGGAAAATATATTATGTCTGCAATCTAGAAACATCGAAGAAGAACATTTGTACAATGTCAGGAAAATATTCTCAACACTAGATAAAGCAAATCTGCGAGTAAATCTTGATAAGAAACCAAATTTGTTGGTTTTATTGTAACCAACAAAGACAACAAACCCGATGAAAGGAAAGTTTGTGCAATTCAAAAAATAATGATTCTCGAGAACCTAAAGAACTTGAAAGCATTTCTCAGCCTCAGGTCTTACTATAAACGCTTCATAAAAGACTTCGCCAAATTAGCCAAACCTCAACAGGAGAAAAAAATCGCACATTAAATCAATCAGCTTTTCAGAGAAAGAGATCCACGCATTTCATCAACTCAAGTATTTATTGTCATCAACAGAAATATTCATTTTCCCCAATTTCAAGAAACCGTTCATATCAACAACGGAACGGATGCATTGGACACTGCTATTGAAGCAGTACATGTCACAGGGCGAACTGGGCAAAGATATAACTATCACATTTCTCTCTTTCTTTGTCATTAAACAAAACAGAAGAAAATTATGCTGTAAATGTAAAGGAGATGTTAGTCATAATCTGGCGCAAATAAAGTTAGAATCGTCTCGCATCATCAACTCCTGACCTTTTCACTAAGCAATCGCAACAACGCAAAACTTAAACGATGGAAATTACGATTGGAACAATATATGTAACTATGAAATAGTTTACATATCACGGCTCGAGTTAAGAACCAATATGATAACAACAGATCAAGGCAACAATAAGTTAACACGATACTAAGATGCACCGATAAAAGTATCCAAAAATCAACTCATCATCATAGAAAATAAAGTTGTTTATGCTTAAACGTAGAACCTTATCCAAATTACCAGAGACATTTCATCCGCCTATGTCAGGTAAACAAAGAAACAGTGGTGAAAATTCTAAAAGAAAGACTTAGCCCAACTGCAATCAATGGAATCAAAATTTTGGAGGATTTCTCACCAGAAGAAAACCCAGTGACCTATTCTTCCCAAGAACCAACCGTATCTAGAACCCAAAATATATGAAGTCTTTCCAGCTTTCGGGATGAACACAACTCTGCTCCTGCTCCAGCGTCTTTCCAGGTTTCGGGATCAGAATAGCGAGCAGAACTCTCAGTGGTCATTTACTCTTAGCCTGAAAAAACATGTACTTAATAGCTTTCTTACCATAATTAAAGGTCAGGGGCACTACCGGCTCAGGTCCAATGAATTTCATACTTGACCCTGTTTTAACTAAAATATCAGCTATCTGATTACCTTCAATGCCACAATGAGCCGGAACCCACATAACTCTGACAGGATTATTAGAGCAAAGGACGTTAATAAAATGTTTACAGTCCTTGACCAGTATGGAAGTGATCATAGGATTTCGTAATGAATTGAGCACAGATTTACTATTGCTGCATAGAATAATGTCCTTTCCGGAAACAGCGAGCTTAGACGTATCAATCCCACAACGTGTGAGTCCAATCAACTCCAATTCGCGACCTCAGCAAAGATCCAATCCAAGTAACAATAGAATGGATAATCTAAGAGCTAGTCGCGGACAACATTTAAAAGAAATTATTTTCAAACATTAAATGTCATAAACCGAACTTACGTCCCAAATACAAATTTTGATTATTAAATTGATTTTGGTGCATTTTATTTCAAAACAACTTCCGGAAGCTCTTATTGGATCACCCGTTATAAGAAAGAAAAATTGTTAGTTTCTAGATTAGAATGTAAAATTGTACATAACAGTGTATCAATGTAAGATTTGAGAAATAACATTCATAGTTTTTATTTATACAATAACATAATATCCTCCACCCAAAAACTTGTTGGATCTACAAATTTCACTAACATTAGTTTTTAGTTGAACAAGTTTTACAGATCAAATTTTGAATTTCACTGAAAGTCTGAACCGTCATTGCATATCCATATTACAAATTATCGACGATTGAAATCGATGAAGAAAAATTGTTGACACCCTCTGAGCCAATCATAATATAGAATCATAATATATAATAAGAATATAAATTTCACTTACACCACTTTATTGATACATTTCCAGGAATTTAAATACACAGGTGTTCTGATGTCATGACCTTCTTATAAGTTATATGCCAACCAGTGCACTTAATTTTTTTTTAATTATCGTTTTATTCTTAAAAACTCACTAGAAACTATTTAATCTGTATTTATTTACACACTTATACACTAAACGCACACAAAACAATTTCACACTTTTTGTCCGTTACATATCGAAACAAACTGATATACGCGAGTACACTTCTATAAAAGTATAGTTTTTGTATAATTTAATGACAGAACATGTTCTCATGATATATAATATATTGCCAGATAGGCAGTTGACAAACAATTCATAGTCAACTCGATAAAAAATACTGTACACATTTTTTTTTTATTGTATATCTTTTTCAAACACTGGCTTTCTGTTCCACATTAAAAATAAAAACAATCGGCCGAATATCACCGATGTACAATTATTAGTGTAGTTATGCCAAAACTATACACTATAAAAATTATTGACATCGCGCCAAATTGGAGCAAGTACGTATGAATAAATAAATAAAAAAAATTAACAATCTGGTTGTATATATAATAGCTACGCGATGATGGTGACACACAACAAATTAATGTCGTGAACACATGCGCTTCGGACAAGGTCATTAAAGCTTTTCGCGTATATATACGAAATAAAAAATTATTCGAATTTTCATTCGAATTAAATTAAAAGTTTTGTATTATTGTATCTTGTGTCGTCATCTAATTATAACATTATTGTAGTACACAACAAAGAGTTAAAAATAATTTAAATGTTTTCGCCAAAAAAATCATCTGAGATTATTAAATTTATAAATAAAAACGGTTAGAATTTATAATACAGTGGAACGATCATTATTTTGATGTGCTACTGTGAATCACATAACAAATCAAACAACTTACCAAAAAATTATAAAGTTAATTGACAGATCGCGCAGGCCAACATAAAATGCAATACATGGTAGGTTAGCAGTTGCACGCCACCAATTTATGCGCGATCCTCCTACTTTTAGACGAACTAGGGCTTTAATGGATGCAGAAGGTGCAAGTAATCGAAAACTTGCAAACAAAAAACAGAAACAAAAAATCCTGAAAAAATCCAACAATACATGTAGGTTGGCAGTTGCCCGCCACCAATTTATGCGGGATTCTCCTACTTTTAGATGAACTAGGGCTTTAATGGATGCAGAAGATGCAAGTAATCGGAAACTCACAAACAAAAAAACAGAAACAAAAAATCCTGAAAAAATCCAACAATACATGTAGGTTGGCAGTTGCCCGCCACCAATTTATGCGCGATCCTCCTACTTTTAGATGAACAAGGGCTTTAATGGATGCAGAAGATGCAAGTAATCGGAGCTCACAAACAAAAAAACTGAAACAAAAAATCCTGAAGAAATCCAACAATGCATGTAGGTTAGCAGTTGCCCGCCACCAATTTATGCACGATCCTCCTACTTTTAGATGAACAAGGGTTTTAATGGATGCAGAAGGTACAAGTAATCGGAAACTCACAAACAAAAAAACAGAAACAAAAAATCCTGAAAAAATCCAACAATATGTACATGTAGGTTGGCAGTTGCTCGCCACTAATTTATGCACAATCCTCCTACTTTTAGATGAACTAGGGCTTTACTGGATGCAGAAAGTGCAAGTAATCGGAAACTCACAAATAAAATATTCTGAGAAAATCCAACCCAAAAGCTATACCCTGGGACTATTCGTAAGAGGGGCGCTGAAATCGAATTTAGCAGTGATGTGCTAATCACCCATGAGCCGGTACCAGGTTTAACGTAAAATATCATATATTTTTGTCACATTTTACTAAAATTTTAAAATAAATCGAAAATATTAGATCATACATCTAGCTCAGTTAAATTGCAAATTATTTTGAGAAGCCAGTAAAAAATAAAGAAGCCCTTTGTGCAAAGTATGCAGCCATTTTTGAGTCGGGATTAGGACTTTGCAGCCTGTTTAAGGCACATTTGTCGTTGAAAGAAAATTTCACGCCGAAAGCACGGAAAGCTCGCTAATTCCGTTTAAATTGCATTTTGGTGTCAAGACGGAAATTGAGAGGCTTGTCTCGTTGGAGGCACTGAAACCATTTCAGTTTAGTGCATGGGCGTCGCCGATTGTCATAGTATTTAAACCGGAAAAAGCTAGATAATCTGTGGCGATTTTAAACTAGGTCTCAACCAACAGTTAAACATTGATTAATAACCAATTCCACGAATAGAAGAGTTGTTCCAGCGCCTAAAAGGAGGAAAGTTATTTTCAAGAATAGATCTGCGTGATGCATATGTACAACTTGAATTGGATGAAGAGTCAGGATTCGGCCATCCAATGAAAGACTGAAAGGAATTGTCAAAATGCCTTGACCAAACAACCTGAAGGACCTTCAAGCTGTCTTGGGTAAGGTTAATTCCTATTACTATTTAATACGTAATTTTTCGCAGATTTCAGCTCCGTTGAATGAGCTGAGAAGAAACGCGTCCAGCTATGGAATTGGTGCAATGCATATCATCCAGATGGAAGTGAGCATCCAATAGCGCCGAAAACTTTGGAGAGCTATCAAAAAAGTACTCTCAAATCGAAAAGGTGGCCCTGTCGATAGTTTTTGGTTGCGTCAAGTTTTCTCAGTACCTGTATGGTAGGCGGCTTGAGCTGGTCACCGATCATAAGCCACTAGTAGCTCTATTCAATCTCGAGAAGGATCTACCCATGATGACAGCAAATCGCCTGCAGAGGTTTGCTATTTTCCTGATGGGATTCACCTATTCCATAAAATACAAATCGACGGAGAATCACCGAAATGCGGATGCACTATCGCGACTTCCAGTGTGGCCAGACAGTGGTTTTGACCAAGAGGAAATCGTTTGAGAGATTACTTCCGAAGTAGATGTGGATTATGATGAAAATCTGTCGTCGTTTCCAATCGACAGCGAGCAGCTCGGGAATCGTCGCAAGTGTTGAGATTTGTACATGAAGGGTGGCCATGCTCGGTGAACCGCGAACTAAAACTGTTTGAGATGAGGAAACAGTCAATTACTTAAAAATGTGTTGCTGTTGCAGACTGAGTACGAGTCATAGTTCCAGTAATTTTCCGGAAGCAAGTGCGGCAGTTACTACATGATGGACACTTTGGAGTGGTCCGGATGAAACAACTGGCATGCCGTTACGTTTGGTGGCCGCATATTGACCAAGATATTGTGGAAACAGTCAAGGAGTGCAAGACGTGCCATAAATTCGCACCAAGTCCTAATAAAGCGTACGCTAGCTAACCAGAAGCAACTAAACCGTAGGAACGCCTTCATATAGATTTCGCCGGTCCATTCCTAGGTGGGATGTGGTTGATGTACGTCGATAGTTACTCAAGATATCCGTTTGCGATCAAGATGTGTGATACAACGACAAAAACAACGATACGTGCAGTGCAATCAATGTTTGCAATAGAAGGTTTGCCTGACAACATCGTCAGTGACAATTGAGCGTTTATAAATCGCTTAGTAATGCCTCTAACGTACTAGGTCAAGCTCAATATCTATGCTGATCTTGATTTAGCAATGTCAGCGTCAGGCAAACACCTAAGCATCTTCTCTATTTAAGGTGACAGATAGATTTTATGGTCTTTACGATTACCAGATGTGACCACAGTAAACACCTTGGTAAAACAGACTCTCCTGGACATATCACCTTGACTGCAAAATTTCAAAAATCTACTACCATTGGTTAGCAATGTAAGAGATCTTTTGGGGAAAGCCTGCGTGGTCTAACCCCCAGAATGTTGTCTTTTATATATAAATCGATGATCCTACCATAATCATTACTTAGTTGTTGTAGCTGGTGGATAACCTAACAGCTTCTAAATTGAGAACATGCCTTGGTTTAAACTTGCTAAGATAGCAGTGGTCATTCCCGGATTAGAATAAATTTCGGATTTATTGCCCCATGCGGGTCTTTGGATTGACACCGAGTTGTATGAGATCAACAACACCTCCATTCCCCTGGACATCATACTTAGTTTAGAAGTTAATATTTCGAAATTTCAGAATAGAACGTGTCCACTTGATAAAAGGAGGTGGAAATACTTTTCCATATGCCATTCTGCATTGGCTCACGCAATGTATATTGTCAAGGACACCCAGAAAGTATGAAAATATGATGTTTGTTTTGGTTGCATATGGGACTAATTAACCGATGTGCATTGGGCTGGGTTCCTGGACGACCGCCTGTTTTCCTTTTTTTCTCGTACAATCCAGGCCTTGATGCCAGATATCGCGTTGAAAACGTGTCAGTCCTGGTCAAGGATATAAATAAGGAACTGGAATGGAGTAATAATTACAAATTTCATAAAAACTCATTCAGGTTGAGGTTTGAATTAGAATATAAATACTTTGATTGGTTTTGTTATTTCTTGAACTCCCAAGTTGTGTTTCCTAATATAGGCAGTTTTACACTACGCGATTTGCATACAGTATATTGTCGATTGGAAATCGTATTGTGTAAACGTCAAATAATTATATTGCATGAAAATTGAATTGAAATTGCATTGAATCTCAATTTAATTAAAAATGTTCGCAATCAACTATATATGTGCTCATTGCCTACCTTCTCCGCACTAAAAACCAGAAACAGAAAATATCAAAAAAAAAATGAAAAAAAACTAGAGAGGTGTCTAAATCGAATTTAGCATTGAGGCACCAATCGACCAAGAACCGGTACCAGGTTTAACCTAAAATTGCACAAACTAAAATTGATATTCAAATTTGAAAATAAATCGAAAATTTTTGATCCGGTATTCAGGTTAATGTCCGATTTAGATGTAGAAAAATGCTTGCCATGCAAAATTTTGCAGGCAAAAGCGAGCTACACACAATACAAAAAAAATCCATTAGTTAAACTGAGAAAGAGTATGTAAACAAAAATGGCGATGCTATAATAAAACATAACCTCAATAACATTTAATTATTTTGAAATGGATACTTATATTATTATTATTTATTAAAATATGCACCATATTTCTTACAATTTTTATGAATATGCCTACGAAATAATCCGTAGAAAAAGAAATAGTATAACTCCATTCTAGTGTAAAATTCAATGAACGACATTCAAAGAACCATAGTAGAATCTCAAGAATCACCATACATGGCATAGAGGAAATTTAGCAAATAGAAAGTGTTGGTTGGTCAAAAATAAAACTATTTTTATAATTTACACACAAATTAATTAAGCTTAATTTAATTTAAATTTCTAGCAAAAATTTTATTATAACATTTATTTTATGAAGAAATATACGAACTTATTTTATAATTCGATCAATTTTGGTTTGTGTTTCTCGCAGTGAATTTCTCAATCCTGTGGTACAGTTCCGTGTATATAAAATATTCAATGATGCTGATATCAATTCTTGCACTTTAGCACCAACATTTGATGTTTTGTTAAATATGAATGAATCAATTGTTTTAATTAAATAATATTCATCGCCATTGGTTGACCACATACGATCATTTAAAGATACTAGCCGAGTAAATGTTTCCAATTTATCTTCCAAGTCCTTCAGTAGTACATCATTATGGGCAAATGAACCACCGGTGTCATTACGCATACACATTACTGCGCGAGCCAAGTATTCAAAGGGTTGGTTCAATTTAATTAGATTGCTATAATATAAACAACATTTTAAGTCCTCACAATAATGTCAAAGTATTAGAAAACACTCACCTTTGCACAGACGCTAAATTTATAAGTAGTTTGGCGGCAGCTGAATGTTGTAAATTGTTCATGGTATTTCCATAATAAATCAGTCAAAATGAGATTATCGGGATTTTTATCGACCGTCTGTTTCAAATAAGCTCCCAATGACGGCTCGGAAATTCCCAAAAGCCTTCCAAGTAATTAATGCGACAACAACCAATCGTAAACTGAATTATTCAATAATTGATCAGAGGTTTGCAATGCAATTCCACCAATAGGTAAAATATTCTGTGTAATGGTATCTTCTTCAACACCAAGAAACTCATTCAACGTAGTATCCACGCAATTATTTCCTGCATTGACACACGTAGCATTTATATAAATTTTCTTAAGCATTTGAATGATTTCTTTATAACAATTTACGTGATGTATACGCAATATAACCCTCTTGATCTTCAACTTGTTCATTTTGACGATTATAATGAATTGCCGTATCATTTGGATCTAGGTTTGATGCACAAATCGCACATAATTCAATGACACTTTTATAAAATTCTGAATCAATAAATAGCTGACACAATACAAGCCATTTCTGTTGTTATTTCAAACTTAACTATAAAAATTTGACGTCTATTCGCTGATTGGTTGGATATATATTTTCTAAAAATGTTACCATAAAATATACTCGGGTTGAATATATTTTATGGTAACATTTTCATTATTATGGTAACATTACCGGAAAAAAAAAAACAAAAACGCATGCAAAATTTTGCTTGTTTATATTGCTGTTCTTGTCATTCACTCATAAATTGTAATAAACTAGTGTCTTCTTTTTTTGCCGGCCAAACATTTTTCTACATCTAAATCGGACTTAAATTGCAAATTATTTTGCGAATCCAGTCTTTGTAGTGGCTCTAACTTACTTGCTAGGCTCCCGTAATTTAGCTTCATTGCCAAGTGTTATACTGATAATCTTGTTTTAACAGTTTCAGTCAAACTCCTGAGTATCTTATTCGACTTAACCTATAGCAAACGATTTTATTAAACGGATTTCTCCTAAACCATTCGATTATGCTGAACCTCAAATTTTCACTTGGATAAATGGAAATTATTTATCATCATCTTCTGTCTTTATATGCAGGCCAAACTATAGGTAAATGTCAAATAAATTTTAATTTATATTTTTTGACAAAAACAAAACTGAAACTGAGAAATCAATTAACGCCGTTAGCAAAGTTTACAAAATTAAAGGTAAAACAGTTATTGTTGTTTCACATTAGAACAGGAATCATTTATAGTCTTGCTCGGCATTAATTGCTTTGTATAGATAAACTAAAACTGGCGGTCCATTATATCACCAATAACAGTTCATACCTTAATAAGTCAACACAGAGCTTTACCACAACGTTAGCCTTTGGGAATCCCAGAAGAACAAACTGGAGCAAATATATAGAAATGCTAAACGATTTATTGCTGCAGGGCCCCTGAGCCGCCAACGACAGTGGTGCAACCGATTAAACCGATCGATTAATGCTGTTTGTCTAAGGGTAAGCAAAAACCAACATGGAGACCAAAGAACTGGGGACCTACCAAAAGGCTTGTAGAAAAGCCTTAAATAGAGACAAAAATACGAGAGACGCTCAGGATTACGAGGTTTTCCTATAAGGGGAACCTGAAATTATACAAAAAGGATATAAGGAAGGCATAGAGGAGGTTTTGAAAACTCTTCAGTGATAAAATGGAGGAAGGCTTTGAGATACCTCGCCTTAGGAAGACTACTACTAAGACTTTCTACTAATCCAACCAGTCCCTGTTATCTAATTAAACCGGGAGGTAGCTGGACTGCTTCCAGAGAGGAATCTTTGAAGCCTCTCATCGAAACCTAGGTTCCACGAAGCTTGGACGACTCGACAGAGGCTAGTGCTCATCGAGAATCACAATCATTGTGGATTCAATGGCGAACACCTAGATACATTTTGTGAGTCCACAAACTCTTTCTTGACATCACATAGATATATTTGAATTATGATCTCGTCTTATCTGCCACTAAGAAAGGTTTTACTGATCTAAAATCTATAGTTTTCGCTCATTGTATTAGAGAGAAGACGTTCAACAAAATCAAACCTAAGCAATTGAACCCGAGCATATGACACGGTCTTTATTAATGAACATATGTTGATACATGCTGGTTGATATTGGTCACTAGGCCACGCTCGGCAAACTTTCACATATATGTCTTCTTGAGGATAGAAATCAAATTCCTTTTGTATTCATAGTATCTAATTCTTTCGGCATAATTGTATTGTTTATATACTCGTAGATGTGATCGCACTCCTGAAAATAGCATCAAAGATTCAGGTGGTGGCGTCTAAATAGCCATACATTAAAGATCTAGAGACTGCAGCTGTAATATTAGTCTCATCAAGACTCGAGCAGATCTGGGTGAACTACCAAATAGTCAAATGATCTCTATTTAATACATTATTAAGCCAGCTGCGTCGATACGATTGATGAAATCTTCCAAGTATCATCTGGAATCATGACATGCGGTATTGAATTGAATTCCATAGAATATAAAAACTGAACTGAACCTTTATTCATTGGCTCCGTGCTTGGTTTCCATCTTTACCAAATTAACACGATTGCTAATAATTTGAAAAGGTTCCTGGATCTTGTCTTCACCACTGTAGGTGGATGCTTTCAAATAAGTAAATCAATGAATTCATTTATTGTAACAGATATCAACCACAAATCTTTGGGCATTGTATTTGATACAGCCTATACTGTAAGCTGAAAAAATCAGAACACGCATGAATCAAAGGAAATGCAACTTTAAGAAGGCATATTACGCCGGTTTCATATCATCAATGTCACTATAAAATGAGATAGGTTGGCTAACTTCATGCGCAAGCGAAGCTTACATAATCGGTTATTCACTGCTTGGAAATCCAAAACAGCTTTCGATACACCTTCATGCACATGATTAGGCCCACCAACGCTTCTGGTTTTCTAAGTGACTGCACATTCCACGAGCCGACCCGTGTACTTGAGCGTGGTCCGGTGTTTTTTTTTTGGGGGGTATCCGATTTTTTTTACGGATGCAGGTCGTCAGCCCAGCGATCCAACAGCTTAATCACCTCCTACGACAAGGAGGTATATTATTCTTGGAAAACATGTTCGTGCAATTTACACCCGAACAGAGGGGATTTAGCTCTATAAAAGTTTAAGAAATAAAATTTTAGGGAGGGAAACCAACAAGCAATTTCCATTCAAAAATATACCACAAAGCTGTAACAGTATATGTTTATCCACCAAAAGTTGAAAAGCCTCTTGAATTTCGTTTAAAATTAGAGCATCATTTTGAAAACGTGTATATGCTTAGGAAATTTGGCCAACAGCTATTTGAAATATAAAACCTTCTGTCAATTACAACCGAGAAAATATTTGACTATGACATTTCCGACAACTTCTTATACATCGTTAAATTGTTTAGAAAATATTTTTGATGTTACTGAATTATGAATGTTTTTGAAACAATTTGTAATTTATTTTCTAATTTCAGTGATTTTCCATCATATGTTTCCAACATCAGTCGCAGAAACTTAAAGCGTACTAATTAAAATGACTCACTCTGTAAATATGTACATATACGAATGTTAAAAGGTACACGTTGATGAATTAGATTTTCATTTTTAATATGTTTTGTTTGAGTAAATCATGGCTTCATACCATACATATACATACATATGTACGTACATTTCATCATTCACTGTTGCAATACTAGGCTTTAAATTTCTACACCATGATATGGAACTATAGTAGTAATGCTCCCTGCATTGTTGGCTATGTTAAGCCATATTTTAAGTTTCAATGTGTAGTCCGTATCATTTTGGGAGATAGTCAGAGTGGTTTATCTTGGAATTATCCGAATTATCGGGTATAATCCAATGACATAGAAATCCAGTGATATTCATTATTTGCGGGATCTGTTCTACAATTTCACCGACATTATTCACTCAGATTGCTTACCGCATTCTGGAAGTTACAGAAAACAAGTGGCTAGATAATTAATCCGGCAATTTAAACAAAAATGTTACTTTGGCAACCCTAAAGAAATCAAGAAAAGGCTTTGAAATAAATTGAGATCAAGGCCGTGTTAAGAACCTAGTAACTATAAGAAATGCAAATTGTTGATCTTTTAAAGAAATAATTTGCAATTTTGGGAGCGTGCACACTCAGAGCAATTCGATTTATTTGAATAATAGGATCATCATAAAAATTCAGCTTTTCTGGATTTCGTTGAAATTGTATGTAAATCGCTAGCCACCTTCCATAATCAACAGTGCGCAGGCCTGATCGTGGCTCTGCGAGTCTCTATATATTTATGTTTGTTTTAGTATTTTTCATATTTAACAGCTTTAATATTATTAATAATAACAGTTTTTAAAGGTTATTAATGGCCCCATAATGTATCAACAATTTGGCTCCAACAGTTTCGATCCTTAGACTATCGGATCAGCACGCAGAACGCGACCGGACCAGCGTACTCGCTGAGATCTTACTTCCTATACAATATCGGGAATATTATGTATGTGTTCCTTGATTCCGATGCTAGAGTACCTTCATAAACTTAAAAATTGCATTAAAATAGCCTTGTAAGAAACGGGTCGTGAGGATTTATTCCACGAGAATGACTTCAAATCATTACAAACTATAATTGAAGTCCGAGCGGCCCGTTGAGCTTACAGTTAAAGAGCTAAGTAAAGAAAATGCAAATTTGTTAACAGCCGATGGTGTTTTTAAATTTATTTTTGGCCAGTTAAGAGAAGTGAAGGCTCTACTTTAGCTAGAACAAAAATCAATATTGATGTCGATATTTAAATGCCAAAAATGCGTCTAAAATAAAATTTGAAATAGTGTAAATCTCCGCTATCGAAAATTACAAAATATTTCATGAAAAAATTGTTTTTTTGCCACTTATGACATCTAATTAAAAAGAGGTGAACTAAAAAATACACGATGTTACTCGCTTGAAAATATATTTAACTTTGCTATAAAAAGAAAATTAAGGCAATGCCGAAGTTTATGTGGCCATAAAACGATTTGTAAGATACACATGTTTTCTCAAATTGAGTAAAGTAGAGCCTTAATAACGATTTATAATAAATAAATAAATCCATAAATATATTCAAAACGGATCGTCCAGCAAAATCAAACCAAATCGATGAATTATCATGTGCAACGAAAGGAAATAAGTTAACATTTGCTACAGATGTAATGTCAAGACTATATTTATGGAAAGGGAAATTATATGTTCAGATTTGGAACAATTTAGTGAAGCTACAGAAACAGAAGAATTAACATTTCAACCACCTGCTGAGGGTGCAGCACCTTCAAAATGTTTAGTCGTTGAAATGCAGAAGACCATCTCTTAATTGTCCAAAGAATACAATCCTGAATTGGAAGTTGATTGCTTAAAGGAGTTTAGATTGTTTGAGGCGACCGGAACTCGAACAAACCATTTGAAACACCTGCTCGACGCACTCAACTCTATTCAACCTACGTAAACATCAAGCGAATGTATATTTTCTGTGACAGACAATTTCTGCACCAAGATCAGAAGTTTAATGAAATATGGAACTCTATAGATACGTTAGTGTTTCTTAAATATGTACTACTTTTTGAAGAAATAAATATTCCTATAACCTTATTTATTTTTGTTCGTTTTATTTTGATTTATATAAACCGGTTAACTGGTTTTTATTGTTTAAAGAAACCGAAAACCCGGTTACACACTGTTATCGTGAGTGCCTCTTATCTTTTGAGCCCAAATATTTAAACCTCCTCACTCCCTCAAACTTGTAGTGGCCACTACCAAATCCTGGTGAGCCATTGTCTCTATGACCAGAGAATATGTCTTTTGTTTTGGACTCATTGATCTGGACTCTGGAGTCCAACACAAGCTGAAAACTCAGCAAGCGGATCAAGTAATTTCCTTCACTCATGAGATTAAAGAGTATCGGGAAGAGAGCATCTTCCTACCGAACACCCGAGTTAACTGCAAAAATTGTCGACAGACTGTTCTTAACTTTAACACAGCATTGAAAACTGGGTCACTGTCATTCTCCACAGTCGTACCAATTTTGTTGGCATACCTAAATATTCCAGAGCAAGCCACAAACTCTCGTGATTGATCGAGAATACCTGATGTACGGAGATAGATGTCCCGTAATATTTAGATAGAATCATCCGTAGTGAAAAGACGTGATCAGTGACTGATCGATTCGGATGAAATCATCCTTGATATTCACTAACGTAACCTTCCGCTAGAAGGGTGATTCCATCCAATATAATTTAGGACAGTAATTTGTATATGCTGTGCAAAGGAGAACTATACCACGATAATAAATATATTACTTTTGAAATTATTGTGAAGGACCAAATCACGTCACGACGAATTTAATTCTTTCTTCTAGTTAATTGTAAGCGATAAATTAAATTTAGAATGACGATTCAGTTTGTAATCGGATATTGGGCATGAATATTAAATATATATGGGATGAACACACAAAATAAAGTCGTTTATGTAGTTCCCCGCTTTTCTTATTGTGATATGTAATTTATTAACACTATTTATAAACTTATCAACTTAAAGAACGATTTTGAATTTTTTTAAATGTTAAATTCTGGATTTCTTACAAATTGTTGAATCAAAATTACAAATTTGCGGTTGTTTGGTATCGTTTTTCCAACGGATATACATTGGGAAGCCTGGCCATGCCCATGCGGTTGAAAGTATAAAGGGTGTCACAATAAGCGGTTCAGAGTTGACATATCGGTTATTTTGGCTCTGGCAACACTAACGTCATTCTTTCTTTGACAGAAACTCAGTATATCCCTCTAAACAAAAAATACGATTCGCAAAAATCGATACATTTTCGATTCTTACACGATGCGAGTTTTTTACTTGTCACACATACTGTAGCACATTATTTATTTTAGAGAAAGATAAGATGGAAAAGGGCATACATAACAATTTACGCTTCATTCCATGTTAAACATTTTATGCCAAAACGCCATTTTTTTTTATCGAATTTTTAATATTCTAAATATAACTAATAAACTTTGGTTAATAAGTTTCATTTTCTTGTGTTTTAACTGTATAAAAAACTTATCATCTTCGTGTACAAATAAGAAATATAATAAGAAGTATAAAATATTAATTTAAAAGTGTGTTTATTTTTCTAACGTTAGTTTAATACAGTGTACATATTTTGTAAATATTAATTTATATTATTACGTGTATATTAATTCATAAGTGTATAATTCTAAATTATCTAAAACATACATTTTTTATATTTATTGAATAAAAGTCATCTGCAAGTAAGTTTATAACAACATTTTTAACATGAGTAAACGAATATATTATGAAGTTCAAAGAGAAATTAAAAGGATATGTTCTTCACCCGAAGCACAACATTATAATGACCAATTAAATTCATATGAGCCTGTTCACTCTGAATCTCATACTATATCTCATGTTTCTGTTCACTCTGAATCTCATGCTATATCAGAAGAGCTAAATGAACGTTCTTCTGTAATATATGATATATACCACGAATCGGATGTTACTAACCTTAAGGACACAAGCAATTTGTCAAGAGACATTGCTAAATGGTTCGTGGAATTCAACATCTCTATTCAATGTGGAAATGCATTACTTGCATTACTAAGAAAAAATAATTTAAAATTACCTAAAGATATCCGCACTTTAACAAAAACATCAGAAATTTCTGGTAAAATAACTGAAATAGAAAATGGAACTTATACACACGTATAGGATTACAACATCAAATCGAGAACTTCCTGAAATCCGTCGATTATGCCAAAAATGAAGTGCGTGTTGATATAGGAATCGATGGTGTTCCTATAGCTAAAAGCTCGAATAGTCAGTTGTGGCCAATTCTGGGAAATATTCCATCATATAAACACGTTTTTATCATTGGAGTTTTCCATGGACATAAGAAACCAGCTAGTACAAACGAATTTCTCAAACAATTTATAAATGAGGCTAAATACTTAATTAACCATGGTATTACATACAAGGACAAACATCTTCAATTCTCTATAAGAGCTTTTATTTGTGATGCTCCAGCCCGTGCTTTCGTCTTAGGTACCTTAATGTTCTAAACTTAGACCCGTATTACGATTCTCACCTCACCTAAAATTAATTTGCAATTGTGACTAGAATTGTATAGTTACTCGGTGAGGTGAGAACCATAATAGGGATATTAATATTAATCTGCTAATTTTGTTTTGAACATTTTTAATAGCGGTTAAATCACAATCGGGATACTACAGTTGCACAAAATGCAAAATAAAGGGAATATACAGAGATCATAAAGTGTGTTTTCCAAGTGTAGCTAATGATCTTAGAACAGACGAGGAGTTCAAATTAAAAATACATAAAGAACACCACACAGAAACCAACTTGTTGTTAGATACTTTAAATATAGGATGTGTTTCGACGTTTCCCATTGATTACATGCATTGTGCATTATTGGGTGTAACCCGTCAAGTGATTAATTTATTAATTAAAATTAAAAGAAAGGAATTCTCTTTAAAGAAAAATGCTATAGATGCCATCAATCATGAGTTGACTAAAATACGCCCAAGTATACCTTCAGAGTTTGTTCGAAAACCAAGAACATTCCAAGATATAGAACACTGGAAAGTGGTCGAATTTAGGACATTTTTATTATATACAGGCTTGGTGGCATTTAAAAATGTGTTGGCTCCAAAATATTACAATCATTTTTTATTACTGGTTTGTGGTATTCGGATATTGTGTCACCCCAAAAATTTCAGAAAGAATAACGAATGTGCACGCGATCTGTTAACGGAATGTGTACAAAATTTTTCTCCTCTTTATGGAGAGGAAAATGTATCATACAATGTACATAGTTTGATCCATTTATCCGAAGATGTACAAAAATTCGGGACCCTTGATAATTACAGTGCATTTCGGTTTGAAAATCATCTACAACAAATAAAAAAAATGGTTAAAAAAGGGTCGTATCCTATTCAACAAATTTTGAATAAATTAAAGCAAGTAGAAGAATTCAGGATGGCTGCTGAAGAAAACTCATATACAACTTTCACACTCGGTTCAACATTTCCTAATAATTATTATTTAGTTAAAAACCATATATTAAAGATCACAAATATCCAAAATGATCTAATCCAGGGTCACTTTGTACAAAACCTTTTAAATTTCTTCGAATATCCAATAGAATCGAAAAACGTTGGCATATATTGTACAAATTCTAAAACAGAAGAAATTTCTAATATTTTACATTCATTTACTCTTAATGAAATTAATTATAAAATAATATAAATTACAACCACAAACACCGTTTATATCACTATTCAACATATGGATTAAACTTTTAATTCCAGAAATGTCCACAGAAAATAATAATTATTTCAACAGCGAAATGTTTGGGTCAGATGATGAGGTTAACTATGGAAATTTTTTACGCATCGATTCTAAAATAAACCCATCTACAAGTACTCAGCTACCAACATCCCAAAAAAAGTTTGCTTTCGACTCATATGACCAGGAAAATCGTACACCAATTGCATTACAAGTAAATACACCGAGCACGTCAACACCACCAACAATATCGGATGTAATGAAAACAATGTCAGAGGTAATAAAAACTCAACGAGAACATGGCACCATTATCCGAGTTTTATTAAGGGAGGTGAAGCTGCTTCGGCGAGAATTAAAAGAAGACAGGCAAAATTCAGCTAAAGAACCAGTACAATCATCACTATCAATAATGCTTAACATCCCCGCAGTATCAGCAGATGAATTTAAAAAATTGGAAGACGACATCAAAGTCGATCCTGAAAAACAAAAAATATTGGTAAGAAGACACAATGTTTCATATTAATTGGTATATACATATATAATTTATCTTTATTCCTTTCCTTTACAGATAAATCTCTTCGACAAAATGATGGATCAAAACATGGATAAATTCATCAAAGGATGTCTTAAACTTATAATAACTATACGCGCGGCAACATCGTTTACTTGGTATGGTCGCCACGGAAACTCACCTGTAGAAGGCTATAAACTAATATCGTTAATTATAGGTAAATTTTGTTTATTATCGTTAAACATTCTTTGATAACTTTATGCAATTATATAATTAAATTTTGTTTCACATTTATACTTAGATTGCGCTGGGAAAAAATTTCCAACATCTAAAATTGCGGAAAGGGTGAGCATCATAAAAAAATGGTATCAAAATCAATATGCCAAAGATGTTCATAAAAAAAATCTAGACTTAGAAGCTAAAACTCAATATTAGCTGTTAAATTAGAATATAAGTAGATATTTTATTTAAACCTGAATTATTTTGTTTTCAACTAATATTTATTTGACTGTAGATACTAAGGCAACTATATTGGATCAAAGCAGGCAACTTTTTATTTTTTGGTGTTAGATCAAATTTTTTAATTTACAAATAATTTGTTTTGTTTCATATTGATGAAATTAAAATCAATAAATGAATGTGATAATTATTGAATTTATACTTTTGAAAAATAATATAGAAGTAATTTGACTTGTTTCATGTTGCTAACGAAAATTAAATAAATAAATAAATGTGATAATGAATAATGAAATTATAAAAGACTGACTTTTGAAAAATATTTAGTACTACAGTAATTGTACACCTTTGGTGATGTGATATAATAATTTCTTATATTTTAATCATTTTACATATATATAAAATAGTATAAAGTTTAAATTACAAAAAAAAAAAAAATATATAGTATAAAGTTTAAATTACTGAACTGAATTTAAAAACCGATAATGATACTAATATTAATGAAATAACTTCACTTATTTATGTTTTTTTTTTCAAAATATCATATAAATAACATTGTATGATAAAAATAATAGAAAATATATTTATTAATAAATCCAAACAAATCTGTTTTAATGAAATTGCATTTGAGTACAAAAAATTAGTTCCATATAGCGTACTAAATACACTGCCAGCGAAACCTAAAAATTGATACATAGGTGTATCGAAAAATCGTTAATATTTTCGACTCAACAAACGCGGTACGTAAATATATCGCACTAAAACCGCAGTAAACGTAACCGATAATGTGATACGTAATTATACTGAAAAGTCTGTAATGTTTTCAGTTGGAGAAACACGGTGCGAAAGTATATCACAAAATAAGTAGTATTTTCGATACACACTAATACATAGAGGACATATCGCAAAAAGTCTAATTATCATAGTACAGTAGACTCATAAATATATCGCTTTTATATCGCCAAATTGATTCGAAAACGATGTTTTGTATGAAGGTGTTTCATCATTTTCGTATCGTTTCTGAGTCGCAATGTTTAGAGGGATTATTTTTAGTTAACGAAATGAGTTGCTTAACCTGTTATCGGTTAACCTGTAAAAAGTGGGAAATGTTGGAAATTTACTTCCACAACAAAGACAATTGGTTCGAAATCGCAAGAAAATGTCGTACAAAATTAAGTCAAAACACGGGACTTACAACCAACAGTCTCATATCGCATTTGGGGATCGGAAAATCCACCAGGATACGTGGAGAAGCCAATGCATCCAGTGCGTGTTACTGTTTGGTGCGGCTAGATTATTGGCATGGCGGAATTATTGAGAATATGAGGCCGGCGCGACCGTTTCGGTCAATGGAATCAACTACCGCCACATGTTAACATCTTTTTTGTGGCCATATCTTGAAGATATTGGTTGAGACGACCTTTGGTTCCTGCAAGATGGTGCGCCATGAAACGCATCGGGTGTTACAATAGCAAAACTGCGCCAAAAATTCGATGGCCGCATTATCAGTCGAAATGGTGACGTGAATTGGCCGCCAAGACGCTGTGATTTGACGCCTTTGGATTTTTATTTGCGGGGTGCCGTGAAAGACAAGTGTAATGCGGCCAATCCGCACAAACAATTGAGCATTTCAAAGCCAATATTGCAGCAACCCCATTTGAATGAAATCATTTTTCATAAATAACCATTAGGATTGTACTTTGAAAGAAAAAAATAAATTTGGAAATTTTTTAGTCTGGGGCACTACTATGACTTTCGACTACGAGTTTCGGAGACGGTCGTTTTCCTATAGTATAGGCAAAGGAAGAAAAAGGTAAACAATTTATTATTGTTTACCTTTTCCTTCCTTTGCCTACTATACAGGAAAACGGCAGCTGTCGAAAATTTTAGTCGAAAGTCATAGTAGGGTCCCTGAACTTCTTATTGGGACACCCGTTACTGTTACTGCTGCAGTTGCCACTTGAACAAGCCTAGTCTAACATTTTGCTTTTCAGTCAACAAATTTGTGACAAGATGATGAAGGAACCCTACTTATTATTACTAGATTTTTTTGGCACCAGCAAACCTTCACTTTGGATCAGTAAATGACAGTTCCGAAAAATTTAAATTATTTTATCTCTGCTGTTTCATTATTTTTATAATTTTTTCGGTTAGTTCGATAAATTACTGAAATGGTACAAGTTGATGATACACTCTTGCTGAAAAAGAGTTAAGAGTTCTCCTGTATAGCACGATTATGTCATTGTATGGAAGTAATGCGGTAATATTAGGAATATTAGTATTTCTCTGCATTTAAATTCCACCCTCTATGGGTGGAACAAGGTGCAGTCAGTCCCCTTAAATTTTTGTTGTAAACATATTCACCTCAAAATGAAATTTGTTGTATGTCTCGGCGTTTCGATTTAAAATAATCATTTCAAAATATATTTATTGAGTTTCGTTTAATTATGGGACAGCCTAGGTGCACTTTGTGATGTCGAATGTCACATTTTCGCATAAATGATCAGAACTAATATTTTTTCAGAATTGCTTGTTCAACATTATTTCAAGAATTATTCTAGTTTCAAAATTTTCATCTGATTAGCCTCGATCTGGCAGCCTAAGGTTGCGTAAGGTTAAAGAGTTGAAACGCATATGAATCGATATTTTTCAAGAAAATGGCGGAACAAGCTTTACAGACTTATATAAATGCGTGTATAAATGTAAATATTTCTCGAGTTTTATTGTTATATGGACGCACGATAAACATACATAATATAAACGTATATAGATAAGCTTCTAGATAAATTGTATTATTTATATATTATTTATTTGGACATCGATTGAAATCAATGTTTTCTTATTTGAAAAGTAATTAATGCGATTTGTGTTTTTCTATAAAGTGAGAATTGAATAAACTTTTCAAGTTTCAATAAATACAATAAATAATAAAAAAAATGTCGTAAATCAAATAAATAAGATTTTTAAAATTGTACGGGGATTTTTTAGCACACTCTATAGTATTTGTCCCAGACCCATATAGTTTTTAAAATTTGATTTATTTGCTTTAATGAATTTTTAATTTATACGAGACAATATATACGTTTCCTGCATCAGCGAACCCGTGTAGTTAGGATTGTTCGTCGATATCTTGAAATTTGAATTTGCTCTAATATTGTTATTTATTATTGTTATCAACCATCGACGTATACTATATATTCTTCCAACCCAGCCATCGACCACAAAAAAACCAGACGCGCAGGCAAATTGTTGAAGCGGACGCGTATTTCAACTGGTACCACTCCAGAGAGGTTAGCCAAAAAATCACGCACGTCGGCTCAGATCGTCGCTGAAGCAACTCAAGAAATTCTGCGTGCGTGACAATAATGTTAACAATTTGCTGGATAAGGTCAAGTGGGATCTTTCGCAGCGTTTTGAGTTGCCACATTCTCGACGCTGTCAAATCAACCGGTTTTGTGGCACAGATATGGTTACCTACAAATGGTTTGTTGAGGAGGTGGCTAAATTCGGTGACATTTCGAGTGGTTGTCAGCTTTATATTGGTGACCCTTCAAAACCACTCATCATTCATACTTGAGTCCCTGGTCCTCCAGAGCTACCAAATGTGGTAATGACTAATATTGGTTTGATGCATCCAAATGTTTCGGTCAAGAGATGGAAAATTATCCGACACAGACGAGAGGCTAACCGCCAATCGATTGTGTTCCGGGTCGATCTGAAGTCCTTTCACTACATTGTTGGGGCCGGATCGTCTCTGCAGTACGTACTTGAGAGAATCAAGATTTATTTATTATTTATTTTCTTTTGCTGGTGCTAATTATGGCATCTATGCAAATGAATGTAATAAAACAAATTAATTTGCAACATAGCAAGCCAGCTTCATTTGAATTAAGGAAGTTGCTTGCTACATTGAATACAGATCTATGCTTAATTATTTATTTATTTATGATGGTTCTGTTTCTGGACTCAACACCTCTAGTGGGAGAATTATATCTAAAAATTCTTCAGCGAAACCCAGAGCGTGCATTTATACCTCAAATACCTGCACGAATTACTATTGATTGTATTAACTATTAACTCCCACACTGAACTGGTGATTACATCAGTTTATTTGCCTTACGATTCCATAACACCTCCTCCTTCTGAGGAATTTACATACCTCATAACATGGTGTAAAAATAAAAATATTCCTCTACGAATGGGTTGTGATGCTAATGCCCATCACACTCTATGGAGAAGTACGAATGTTAACAACAGGGGTTCTACTCTGGTTAACCATATAATTTCCTCGGATCTTGATATTCTCAATGTTGAGTGTCAGCCAACTTTTGTTAATTCAGCTCGTAGTGAAGTGATTGACTTCAGTTTGTACTCCATGTCCATTACTGAGTTAATTTTAAACAAGAAAGTGACGAATGACATGCTCACCTCTGATCATAGGTGTATTTCTTTTAATATCAACCTTAAAAGACCTTCGTTTAAACCTTACCGTAATAGGAAGTTAACCGATTAGGCTCCATTCTCTCTTGAGCTTGATTCTATAGTTGAATCACGTAAGGAAATTTGTTTAACTGTGGATATCGAGTTCCAGGCTTCTGCACTGTTGAAAGCAATTTCAACTGCATTCGAAATTTCGTGTCCACATATCATTAATCATAAAACTCGGAACAACCCTGTTTGGTGTCCTGATCTTAAAATGTTAAGGAAAACCACTAGGAGGCTGAAGAGTAAAGCCAGGAGATCTAATCTTCAGGCTAACTGGGGCAGCTTCCTAGAGACACAAAAGGGGTTTAAAAAAGCGTTAAGATCTGCACAGATATCATCTTGGTTTAATTTCTGTGAGGAAATTAATAGCTTACCTGCTGTAGCTAGACTATAAACAAAACCTCGAGTAGAAATATTACGTACGTGTAGACTCGACTCACTTCCACTACTCGATGGTGAGCTCATTTCCTCTAAAAAGGAAGTAGGTAAACTACTTCTTTCTACTCATTTCCCGGGTTGTAGCACTGTAAATTCTGACAATATTGTCGAAACCACTAATGTTATTGTTGAAACTCCTGATTGGAATTTAGCTGGCAGATTAATAAATCATGAGGTTTTGCGTTGGAGTATATTCTCCTTCGCACCTTATAAATCTGCCGGTCCTGATAGTGAATGTGGTGCTGAATTACAGCATGGATTTCCCACTTATAAGGGAACATTTACTGCATCTGTTCCAGGCTTGCATTGCTTTTAGTTTTGTTCCACAATCTTGTTCCACAAGTTGGAATATACCGACCCCAAGTCTTTTCGGCCTATTTGCCTGTCATCAACCGTTCTTAATTCTTTAGAAAGGAATGTTGATAAATTCATCAGAGATCACAATTTAACTATCGCTCCGCCAAGTAACATGCAACATGTTTACAGGCTTGGCAAATCCTGCGAAACTGGACTACATGAACTTGTAACTAGGATTGAAAGATTACAGTGTAATAGTGAGTTTATTGTGGGTACTTTTTGGTAAGCATTTGAACCCCTGTAAAACTGACTTAGTTGTATTCACTAGATGTAGGAATACTGATGTATTTTCTGTGCCATCTCTTTTTGAGTGCCAGATAAAAGCCTACGTCAATAGCTCAGCCTACGTCAAACACTATGGTATTATTTTGGATAATAAACTCTCTTGGAAGTATCATCTGGATTACAAACTACAAAAATTCACAGCTATTTTGTGGCAATACAGAAGACTTCTACTCTTGGGACTTCAAAATGCTTTTTTTTATATACAAATCACTGGTTCTACCAATGCTTACAGATGCATCTGCGGTTTGATGGCCAGTAGTCAACTTTAAATCATCACTTGGCAAAGGGCTGTTACTGGAACCATGTCTTCCGCTCCGCTTCTATAGCTATGGAGTCTATTTTATCTGTGCTCCAGCTACAGTCATTCATTCTTAGCACAGGTTGCTTAGCGGCGTTTCGCTTGAAATGTGTTGGGGCGTGGAACGCATTCGGTACTATATCGGAACATAGGTTAATTCTTCGTGTTTTTAAACCAGCTGTGCCGGAAATTGACATGTTTAATGACAGGCTGTTGCCTGAATCAGGTTAGGTTAGGTTAGGTAAGGGTGGCCGTGCTACACAAAATTGGTCCGTAGCTGTACCACATTCGAGTTTCCTCTTCTTCACTTGCTAAACCATCCTGAGCTTACCAAGAAGCGTTTAAAGTCCCGGATCTCGATCTTACTATGGTCCGTGAGGTCGTTCAAAGGGGAAATTCCCATAAATTTTGTTCTGCTGTACGCTAGAATAGGAGTGCAGAGCAGATGAAGCACATTTTCCTCCTCCTCCTCAACACCACAGCTTCGGCAGAAATCGTGGGCTGGGGCACCCAGTCTGCTCGCATGTATCCCAATGAGATAATGTCCCGTTATACCTCCCACGACCATGCCAATATGGTGCCGCCGAACAGATATCAGTTGGCCTGATCTGGACCGGAATTTAACTTTTACAAATCATTTGAGGTGGTTTACCCATATCGAGAGATATGTGGTTCTCACCAAACTTTCTCAAGCGGAACAGGATGCTGGCTTCAGTATCTGCTATCCATCGCTGGGTCTGAGAACTTCTAGCAGTTTGGGTACTTACTGTACTATTCCTCAAGCGGAATTAATCGCGGTTACTCGCTGTGCCATCACAGCTATTAATTTCGCGGTTATTGGTGAAGATATTATTTTCTGTTCTGACAGTAAATCTGTTCTTAACTCCTTAAATAATCCTTTGACCAACTTAAAACTAGTGAAGGATTTTAAGAATTTTTTGAATGTTCTCTGCCGTAATAACAAAGTTTTCATTGGTAAAACAATAATCAAAAATGCTGCTCTAGAAGCTGACTAATTGCGCGCCTTCATTATAAAAAAGGATACCTTATAAAGAATACTATAGTATCGATTCTTACTGGTCATGGCCGTTTCAAGGGTTATCTCCATCGCA
Source organism: Tipula unca (assembly GCA_951394425.1). Taxonomy (NCBI): domain Eukaryota; kingdom Metazoa; phylum Arthropoda; class Insecta; order Diptera; family Tipulidae; genus Tipula; species Tipula unca. The sequence goes on from OX596380.1 coordinate 207,538,466, forward strand.
TAGGACTAGACAGCGATGTCGTATGCGATGAATGCCTTGATGATGATGATGATAGCATACACTTCATTGGCAGCTGCCCTGCTTTCGATTGTATTAGGCCTCATGTGTTAAATTCCAGGACAATTTCTGTGCATCTACTATCCTCTCTGCCTTGGTTCAAACTTCTCCAATTTGCTAATGATGCAGAACGCGTGTGCGGGGTTTGATAGAAAGCATGGTTTGCACCATGGGACCCTGGTGGCATTGAGTGCGGAACCTTAATGGGTTGGCTGCATTAGGATACCCGAAATTATCTTTAGACTTCTAATCACTTTCTCCTGATGCAGAGGAAAATCAAAGGAATTCGAGAGCCAATTTTGAACCAAAGCTTATTATTTATAGATATTGTACTACACTAATATAGTCAATTCTAGCGTTCATTGCCGCCATTGATTGGGATCCTAAGATACCATTAAAAAAAATGTGGAAACTAAATTCGTATTAGCTTTGTTTGGGTAAATTGAACCCAAGAAAATTGATTTTTCCTTTTGTTGAAAGATTTTGTGTGAACCGAACAAATAGCGCAGTGGTTAAAGCTGCGACGTTTGGATCGGGAGGTACCGGGTTCGAATCCCAACAGAGGCGCGGATGCAAAAGAGATTTTTCATCTCCCGATTACGATCGGTGATTAAATTGAAAACATCTATATGACCCCTTGTTGGAATGTAGAACTCATGGGCCGACCCATCTTCCATGTCACTGTACAGGGTGACATGGAGCTATGCAATGCGCAGGTGGTGGTATACTGTATTTGTGTGAATGGGATGAATGAATGGATGAATGAATGTTGTGTGAATGTAAGGTAACGCTATGGACCGTAGAAGTGCCAATGCCAAGTCCTTTTCAAAAAAAAAAACAAAAAACATTTTTTGTTCTGAAAATTCTGCGAGATGAAAACTTGACGTTTACAATTCTGAATTGTGGAAAGCTTAAAAATCCCTGAGATTTATCCAATTTTAAAATTCCGTAACCGAATTTCACATATACGATTCTAAAGATAAAATTTAAATTTCGAATTGCAAAAATTTTGAAAATTTGGATGTTTTTGGATTTTAGAGCATTCCTCCAATTTTTCCAATATTCGAATTTTAAAAATTTATAGATAATGTTAACTAGGACGATTTTGACGTATTTTTTAATTTTGAATTTACAATCGGAATTAAGATGATTCATAAAATCTCGGCATGTAACTCGAATTATGTATACCGAATAAATAGCACAGTTTTTAAAGTTTGTGACGTTTAGAGTAGGGGTCCTAATCCCAGTAGATAAACATATCTCTGAAGTCCTGTTAGGAGTATAGAATTCATGGGTCGAACAATCACTTATGCGGTACAGACTGGAATGGACCTATACAATGCGCCTACTAAATCGAACCTGTAGTCGTGCTTCCTCGATTTGGCTGGTAGTGGCATAAAGCAAGGAAGCTTTTTTGCCTATTTTCAAACTGAAAAAGTCTTGAGAGAGGAGACTTGGGACAGAACAAGTAGACAAATTTAAGAAAAATAACATATGAAATATTTGTTTATCGGGGTACCCTTAATCCGACACTGACCAGATGAGAGCTTTATTATTCTGGTGTTGCGAAGGGTTTTCTAGATCTAAGTGAGGGATCTACCTCCATTGGGATTGATTTCGAATTATCTGGTGCCGGTCCAAGAGGTTTATTTTCAGTCACAGGATATGGCTGTCTTCTGAAATTTGCTTGTTCCAGCTTTTGTAGGGCCCTATTTTTTCTTGGCTAGTGCATCCATTTCGATGAATGCACTTATTGCCATCCATAAGATTGATTGTAGAATGGGTTTTGTTTTGCTAGAGTTCTAATGATCTGCAAAATTTCTTTTGTTTTATTATAATACACGTGACACGTGAATAGACATATTATCCATTTGTTGTGTTGCCCAAAGTTGGGACTTGTAAAAGAATAACTGTTGTTTGTCTCCTAGAGCTTCCACTAATACCGGTTTAATTTCCCCATTGGTTTAATTGTACCATTGGTTCAAATAAACTTAATGTATCTTCAACTGTCTTCAGCTAAGATAATAACTGCTTTTGATTTCCATCGAATTTGGGGATTGATTTTATCGGATCTGGGATCCGAAATACATCAAGAGTGAGTAGTTGTGGAGCTGGGATCTTTTCTTGTTTTGTTTTATGTGAAATTAAACAATAAGTTGGTCTAAAACTTGAGCCAATTGGATCGAAATTTGTTCTATTTCTGACATTTCAAGTTCCTGATAATCAATGTTTCTTAGCGGTTTAAACACCTTCAGTCAGAGAGATCAAATGTAAATGCAATTTAGACACTTCACTTGACGAATTTACTAATTAGCTGGTTTTATTCACTAGCCCTTTGCACTTTATACACTTCACTTTTTCACGATTACAATCCACACGTTATGCTTGTTGCGTGTTCTTGATATTGTTCTACATATATTATCTCTTATGGTATATCTTATGGGACTATAACTATATATGATAGGAATGATAACTTCCAAGAATCTCTCCGGAGTCTCAATTCATCGTGCAAATTGAAAATACCTAATTCTCCCTGTAGCATTGTAGTTGTCAAACGATAATTGTAGTTGTCAAACGAAAATTTCGAGAGCCAATTTCCAACCAAACCATATAATCATAACGTAAAGGTTCGCCTATATAGATTTTAGAGAGCTCGGTTTATTAAAATTTTTTGTGGGAACTACAATTTCCGTGGCGACACTATATACCAAAAAAAAATTTATACTCAACTGTTCTTGAACTCAATTTTCTAAAAAAAAAAAATTCTTTTTTTTTCGTAAAAGTAATTCAGTTTTCAATTTTCATTAGTCAAAAGCAAAAAAATAAAAATAAAAAAATTCAAAACAAAATAATTTATTTGTCAAATTTTATAATTTATTTTTGGTTTGAAAATTTATTGTTAAAATTGTGCGCTAAAATAATTATGAACAATAAAATTTTGCACTGGAGCTATCGTGATTTCAAGCAAATCCCAATCGATCTGCTCGAATACCGTGAAATATGTGAAGAAATCTATTTAAAAGAAAATTTTATCGAACTCATTCCCGATTGGCTATTGTACGAGATGCAAAATTTAAAATTTCTACATTTGGCGGGAAACGAGATCAAATTGATACCGGACGATATCGCAGCGTTACGAAATTTAGAATTTTTTGATGTGTCCGAGAATGCATTACGTGTGATTCCCACACAAATTGGATATCTACAAAATTTAAAACGTTTGAATATAAGTTGTAATCGTATTACGGATCTACCCGAAACGATTGGAAATTTAGAAAATTTAGAAATATTTTATGCGAATAAAAATTTACTACGGTGGCTGCCGGATGAATTGGGCAAATGTAAAAATTTGGTTGAACTCTCGTTTAACGATAATACGGAATTATGTGAAATACCGGGCATATTATTTGCGTTACGGAATTTAAAATGTTTTTGTATCGACCGTAAGTGTTTAGAAAAAATTTTGAAATATTTTTTTTGTCTCTCAATTATCCACAAAATTTTTAATTCGCATTTAACTTACAGGTTGTAATTTATATCATCTGCCATATGTTAAATGTGTGTCTCTTAATCATTTCAGGATGTGCCTAAATTACTCGCTAACACATATTCCGTATTATTATGAAAATTTTGTTACAAACGAGTACGCCCAAAAGGATACATTTCATTTGACGTGAGTACTACAATGGTTAGTTGCATCGTTGTCCTCTAATATTTTTATACGAGTGTGTGGTGCAATATATCTGTATGTATTTGTGAGATCGCAGATTCGTAACGCGCGCATAAATTAATTCGTTGTTTAAAGTGCGGAACAATAGTGTTTCGAGTCGTCGAATTATGTGAACTACATATGTCGATTAAAATATTGATTTTGGTTTTTCTTGGGAAAATTCCAATTTCGATTTTCTTTTGTTTATTATTTTATTGATAGCTAGAAATTCTTTTAGCGACAATACAGTGTCTTCGAGTCTATCTACTACATATGAAGTTTGAGTCTTGTGATAAAGTGATTTCTTGGTACTTCTCACAACGAATTTCGTTTCAAAATTGGATTACGGGTGGATAAAATCTGCGAATATCAAATATAAATGACGTAAGTGAATTGTGTAACAGTTAGGAAGTTATTTCATATTAGCACCACTAATCAATTATATATTCATATATATTCATATTCACACTTTTTATTACTCAATTAGTTGTCCAACGGCACGTGTTAATATTTGTCCATCTTTTTAACTGATTCAGAGGTGTATCAGGCAGGGATGTACTACTAAATGTGTATAATGATTGCTGCCAATTCGGATTTCGGCGTTGGTACATTTTGTGTAACATCAATTGGTAAATAATATTGCCAGATTAGTCATATTGAAATGTTAGGTTCTTTTACGTTCGTACCATTTTGCCGAATATGTTGAATGTATGTTTTGTTTTGGCATTATAATCTCAATTAAAATTCTCGATTTTGACTTTTAAATACACTCATTAATGAGTGACTTTGCCAAAAGATTTAATTGTTTTATCTAAAAATTTGGCAAATTAGCCCAAAATAAGGAGCCCAACATGATCGACATTGAACAATACCAAACATCAGGATCTCTAAGGCTACCGCCAGGAATAGAAACTAACTGTTTCAGGATTCATGGCGATCGTTGAAACAGTCATAATTATTACAGACACGCGCCTGATATGCTTTACAATTATCTGTATGATCCGATGAGATCCTTATTAGCTCGGTATGATAAGATTGGTGATGGCTGACTTTGAAGCTAAAATACTTATGTGAAAACAGAATCGTGTCACGTGCCACGTGCCTAACTTCGCAAACCCAAAGACAACAATATCCAGATATATAGTCAGCAACATCATTTTGAATGCAATAGATTTCCCGTCATCCAAACCGAATTTGTTTCTATTCCTGAGACAGCATTTGCATATACACCACACCTATATTATAGGTGTTAAATGTAACGATACATTATCATTGACAAACTACAAATTATCTTGACTCAAGATGGCGGTAAGGTTGGATTAACTTATGTCAACGGTAAGAAAGATATTAAATATTTGTTTGTTCCATTTCATATCATTTTTGTTCATGATTTTATAACCGAAAACCATCTCGTAAATTTACCTTCATGTTAAAAGATTATATTCTAATAATACACCGAACTGAAAATTTTAACCGTTTGTCCTGACATCTAGTCTAAATTATTCTGAACTAATAAATTTCGTTTTTTGTGTCATTAATAAAATAAACTGATAAATTCAAATGAAAATTTCGATGATAATTCTTTTTTCATTATCATTCAGATTACAATTATATTATAGGTAATCTCCAAAGTAATAGAAGTTGTATGTAGTTAGAGAGTCTCATCTTTGGAGGATTATTGCTTAATTTGATTTAAAAGATAGCCATGAGCACATATCCGAATTGATCTTGTTAATGGAAAAGTTGCATTATTTCTTAATCACGGTTGTTTAATTTTATTTAAGTTTATCTTGTCGTATATGAAAGACCTTCTATTGATTAATATTTACACATACAGCCAGTAATTAGAAGATTACAAAAATATTTGTGGTGATCGAAATTTATTTTATTCGCATTTTAAGTGCCGCTGGTATATCTTTTATACATGAAATTGCCTTGGAAAATTTGATTTTCTATGGCCGTATTAACCTCACCTTTGTATTAACTATTTTGCCAACATTTCTTTTGGTTAAATGGTAGGAGTGCTTGATTGACTTGTGAAAATTGAAACTTTAGTGGGTCTTCAAAGTGCGTCAGTTAAATTAATTAAAGTTAATGCCATCTTTCCTCACGTACACTAAATCTAACGAGGATGTGTACCGACCCGTTTTCTCTATGCTGAACTACGATTTTTGTTAGGGCTTAATAATTAGTCAAATTTAGTAGTTAGGTTATTAAAAAAGTAATAAATAAAAACCTAATGATCAAGAGTTAACCGCCATGACTCATGATTTGTTTTTCTCAACGGTTTTTACAAACAGCGCGATACAGGACAGCTGAGTATAGCATTTTACTAAGCGCAATACTCAGCTGATGTGTTCGGTAAAAAAGTGCCGAGGATCATCGATTGCATCCAATACTCTAAAATGTCAAATAAATCAAGAGGACTTTTCATTTGCTGTAACAAATTATCTCGAGGTTAAACAATTCAAAAGAAACTTTTGTTTTTGCTCTCCGGTTCAGAAAATAAACTCAAATTCCAATTTCAACGTCAAAACCTGCCCCACCTAACGGCCAACATAAATGCTTTGCATTTCTATATTTTTTTTATAGCAAATTCGAAATTCTCTAATAAGCGTTGCAAAAATTACAGAGAAAATTTTGTTTTTGCCTAAATTGATATTCCGCGGGTGTTATGAACGCTGTACAGCAAGTAACTTATATCAAAATTCCGTTGCGGAAACATCCCTATACAAAATTAAATAAGCGATTTTATTTATTTTACTATGAAGAAAATTCGGAAACCTATCAAAGAATGTCAGATGCGAACTTTTTCAAATATACCGTACATCCTGATCTCAAAACCGGAACTTTTCCCTCGACCCATTTTACACCGCTCGATTTTTTAAGTTATTTTATGTCGTATTCTTGCCGTTCCAGCAGATCACCGCTGATCGACGAATCGATAAATCAAGTCGAAACGGAGAAAGAGAAACGTGTAATTATACTGCCGGATCAGCTGCGCGCAATTCATCCGAATATGTTACGAGTACCACGGACGCTGTATGAAATTTCAATGGGTGTCGTGCACAAGATATTGGATTATGAAGTGCCAGATGAAATGTTTCCGCCACCTATTGCGGCCACATTAAAAAAAGGACCAATAGGGCGATGTGGCGGTGCGTTTTGTGACCAGCTGCTATTCCACGAGTGTTATCTACTGTTGCTGAGACGGAACAAACGCAACGATCATGTGATCATAACGCATCTATTCTGCTCAAAGGACTGCATGGACAAATGGTTTGATGGGAAAACGTCGTTTTATCGAAAACTCGAATGGAAATATTTTCTCTGAATTCTGAACAATTTCCTTACGTTTATTACTTATAAATTTACAATAATAAAGTTTATAATTTTTATTATGTTTGTTTATTTTTGTTATAATGATGAGCGGCCGTTGATAAAAATGCCAAATGGCCCTTCGGACATTTATTCGCATAATGACCTTTAACGCCGCATTTATAGCATGTAATCTCCTCCAGTGGTTTTGGCGGTGGTCGTGTATTTTGATGTGGATTCGGCATATGTTCGCCATTATGTGAATTTGGGTCCATCCCACTTTCATTCGGATTTCCATTATGATTACCAAGGCTACCATCACGACCCATCGCGATTTGTTTTTCACGTGCGTGATGATCTTTTTGGTGATGTTGATACGGATTTGGTTTGAAATAGCCAAGTGCTCGAAATTTAGCCTCTTCCAGTCGCATAGTGGCTTCTCGCTGTTCGGGTGATAATTTTTGACAATATGATGCTTTGTGTCCCACTTCACCGCAAAAGTGACATGTTGGTGCTCGCTTTTGAACGGCATCTTTATTAACCTCAGACGGAGGTGGTAATTCAAATCGAGGATGCATAAATTTACATAAACTCCCATCGGGACAAAATCCGGCCAAGTAATTCATACACAGCACACGACGTACATGCCGATGCCGACAGTGAGGTCCGTGGCGACAAAATCCTCGATCATACCACGGACAATCTTTTATTTTACTCTCCGGATCGATGTGCAAAAATGGACACTCCTTATTATGGCACGCATTGAACCGTGAATAAAAATAACATTCGGGCATTTTAGTCATGTCGTATTCGTGCAAGAATTCACATTGATCCCCTTTTTTACACAGGCCACGAAGCCAATGTTTACACACAATTGTGCGATCTCCGCGTATATGCCGAAATGGGCATGAAGCACCTTTATCACACTCCGAACCATCTGTGGCATTAAAAAATAAACAAACTGCGGCTGTGGATTCTGGAATAAAATGGAAAACACAAAAATTAGGAAAAAAAACATAACCTAGAAATGCTATCTCGAGTTGCGGAACCAAGACATACTATCCATGCCAGGAAATGGTAGCGGTAGTGCACCATACTGTTCGTTTAAGTCACGTTCTATTTTAAAATCAAATTCATCAACATTTGCTATTAACGCTTCCATCGTTATTTTATTTCGAGCCTATCCAGAAATTTGTCTATTTTGCAAAATTTAAAATTGAACAGCGACAAACAAAATCCCTTTCAAAACTTTTTTTTCGACTCTGCTATACGAATGACAGCTGTCAAAATTATTGTTTTCTTTTTCGGGGCGAGTGGCGACAATTCATAAATAAGATAACTATGCAAGTGACCAGAATACGCTTTTTATCAATTAACACAAAACTATGCAAGTTGTTGATTAATTTGATTTTGTCTTAGATGGAACTGAAATGCTAAGTGCTTGGGGCTTAGTCCTCCAAGGGTTTTATTCAAATAATCTAGAGGGTTTATTTTTATAAATATTTAAAAATGTATGCGAACTATTGTTTAGCTAAATCACAAACCGTTACAGTAAGTTGATTTATTCAACGAATTAAGTCATTCAAACCAGGGAATAGAGTTAATAATAATCAATAAAAATTGGATTGTAGTCCTAAATTTCGTTCATTCTCATTTTAGTCTCCATATAGTTCGATCGTTTTTTAGTGGTCTCATTTTATGGTGATGCGGGTAAAACAGTTTAGTTCCCGATTGAAATGCTAAATTTAAAAATGTGTTAAATAGCGTAACCAAAAATGACAGTTTAATTGTGTAGTGAATTATTAATTAACCTGTATAGTATTCATTTATTCTGTCATAACAAACTCAGCCGGTCGCTAATTGAATATTTAGAATTTATCTCGAGAATTTTGTTATTTTAAATTATTTAAAACGGCTGAACATATTTAATATTTAGATCATAGACATATTTAAAATATAATAAATCAACAATGACAGCCTTCGAAGGTAAATTTAACGAAAAATTATAATTTCGTCATTTTGTGCAACCTAACCTCATAATATTACGAATTAATTTTTTTCTATCTTGTAGAATTTGGCGTTCTCTCCGAGATTGGCAAGGCAGTCGATGAAATGGATTGGATGTTACCAACCGACGTGCAAGCTGAGGCGATTCCACTAATTCTAGGTGGTGGTGATGTGCTAATGGCCGCCGAGACTGGTAGTGGTAAAACGGGGGCATTTTGTCTCCCGATCATTCAAATTGTTTGGGAAACGCTTAAGGATTTAGCCGAAGGGAAAGGAATAAAAGATGGAAGTGGTCCAGCAATGGCAACCCCATGGACCTTATCATTCTTTGATCGGGGTTCGGCGTTGGCCGTGACTCCAGATGGTTTACGATGTCAGTCGCGTGAACAAAAAGAGTGGCATGGATGTCGCTCTACCACTGGAGTTAAAGGAACTGGGAAATACTATTACGAAACAACAGTAACCGATGAAGGTTTATGTCGAGTAGGGTGGTCCACAAGTTCCGCCGTTCTCGACTTGGGCACTGATCGTTTTGGTTTTGGGTTCGGTGGCACTGGAAAGAAATCTAACAACAAACAATTTGATGATTATGGTGATGCTTTCGGAATGAATGATGTCATTGGTTGCTTTTTGGATTTGGGCCGTGGTGAAATTAAATTCGCCAAAAATGGTACCGACCTCGGCCAAGCGTTCAAAATCAACGATCAGTTGAAGCGCGATATCTTCTATCCGGCTGTTGTACTCAAAAATGCTGAAATGTCGTTCAATTTTGGAATGACACCGTTTAAATATCCACCAGCTGATGGATACATTGCGGTTTGTCAGGCTAGTACTGAGGAAACAAAACAAAATTCAGTTGCCTCGGCAGCATCAGGACAAGCGGTTGCATTTACGCCGCTACCAAATGCACCACAAGCCATAATAATCGAGCCATCGCGTGAATTGGCCGAACAAACCCTTACCCAAATTAATAAATTTAAGAAATATCTTAAAGATCCAGCAATCAAAGAATTATTGCTGATCGGTGGGCAGAATGTTCGGGACCAGATGAACGCGCTTCAAAATGGTGTTGATATTATTGTGGCAACACCTGGTCGCCTCGAGGATTTAATCGGAAGTGGTCATGTGTCGTTGACACATTGCCGATTTTTCGTTTTAGATGAAGCTGATGGACTCTTAAAATCAGGATATACGGATCTCATTGATCGGCTACATCGTCAAATTCCAAAAATTACCAGCGACGGTCGTCGCCTTCAAATGATCGTGTGCAGTGCCACTTTGCACTCGTTCGAGGTTAAGAAAATGTCCGAACGACTAATGCATTTCCCAACTTGGGTCGATTTGAAAGGTGAAGATGCTGTGCCAGAGACGGTACACCATGTTGTCTGCATGGTTGATCCACAAAAGGATCAAACGTGGCACAATCTTCGTAGCCATGTCCAAAGCGATGGGGTACATGCCAAAGATGGTGTTCGACCGGGGCTTAATACGCCTGAAACGCTATCAGAAGCAGTAAAAATGTTAAAAGGTGAATACTGCATCCAGGCCATTGACGAGCATAACATGGATCGAGCTATCATATTTTGCCGCACAAAGCTTGATTGCGATAATCTCGAGAAATACTTCGTCCAACGAGATTCTAAGAAATACTCGTGTGTTTGCTTGCATGGTGATCGTAAGCCACAAGAACGGAAAGATAATTTGGAGATTTTCAAACAACAGAAAGCCAAGTTTTTGATTTGTACGGATGTTGCGGCCAGAGGTCTTGATATAACCGGCTTACCATTTAGTGAGTATCCTGTCTCGTCAATCTTAACTACTTTTATTAAATCTCTTTAATTTTAGTGATTAACATAACCCTTCCGGATGAAAAATCAAACTACGTCCATCGTATCGGCCGTGTAGGTCGCGCAGAACGTATGGGTTTAGCTATTAGCTTGGTCGCTACAGTCCCAGAAAAAGTCTGGTACCATGGAGAATGGTGTGCTAGTCGTGGTCGCAACTGTTGGAACACGCGACTTACCAGTGAAAAAGGATGTTGTATGTGGTACAATGAAAAAATGTATTTAGGGGAAATCGAAGACCATCTCAATATCACAATCCAGCAAGTTGATAAAAATCTGAAAGTGCCGATCAATGAATTCGATGGTAAAGTTGTGTACGGTGAGAAATTAAAGAATACCGGAACCGGATATGCTGACCACGTCAGTCAATTGCTTCCTGTTGTGCAACAACTTGCCGAGCTCGAGACAAAAGCCCAAATACACTTTTTAAAACGTCTCATAAATTCCCGTTGAGCTGTGTAAAAAAACTAATACTTTTATTTATACTACTATCGACTAGATGTCACTATGAACTAATAAAATGCTTATAGCAATTGTCAAATATAATTGTATATATTTTTGTTTAGTTCGCTACTTGAATCGATCAGGAAAGTGAGTAATAATTTTTCCGCATAGAATAATTGGTTTTCTGTCTTAAACTCAACCGCCGAAAATGTCGAGTGAAGAAGAAGACGAACCGGAAGAGGTTAACGATTGGCAGACCGAGGCTTCAGCGATAATACGTGACATCCAAGAGCATTTACATGAAATCGAAATTGCAACCGAACTTGAGTCATCGGAATTGGAAATTTATTTAAACGTAACCACTCTTGAAATGAATCGATACACAATAAAATTATCAGGCACTGGTTTTGAGGTTGTGGGAAATGATTACAATACAATAAATTCAGAAATTGAAGACGAATCAAAATGTTTTGAATTGCCGCAATCGTTGTTCTCGGTACTGAGCCCTAAATTTACCGAGTCGTTTGGTAATAGCCTCGTCAATGCACTTAAAAAGCTTAAAAAGGATACAGTTGAGGAAATAGCAGAATAAGAATTAAAGTGTTTGTGAAATTAACCATTTTATTTTCTAGCTAAATACGTTTATAATTTATATTAAAACTAATAAAGAAACATTATGCTTTAAATGCCGAGAAAAGTTTGTTTGTTTATTAATTAGTTCATCATCCAATTTGTAGATGGTACGACAATCGATTAGAGTAGTACAGTTTAAAGGTCGATGGCCTTTATACCCAACTTAATTTGCTGACAATCCTTAGAAAAATTGCAGAAGCGGAAAAACGCGAATTTCAAATTTATGGTCTGAAATCAATTCTGTCTGGAAATCAATGAAAAAATGATTGTTCAACACCCGAAGAGATGTGTTGAGTAGACAGATACATTGAAGGTTTATCACCCGAAATTTGGAAGCCAACTTATCTCATTTATAATTGTTTTGCTGTGCCTTATAAACATTTCAAATAAACAAATCATTTAAAAAAAAATCCCATCAACAGATGCCACTACAGCGCATTAAAGCGAAACGAAAAGTCAAAAAAAGTAAAAAATTGTTTAATGGCGGAATTGTGTACTGTCACACATTTTAGTTATTTGTGATGCTCATAAATTTTCAATAAAAATAAAAATAAAACGAAAATAAAAGTGAAGTGAATTAATAAGAACTTGTTTAAACTAATCAAAGTGTAAATTCATAAATATAATCAGTGTAAATCACGTTCAATGTAAGTACTACAGTCTAGTCGTCGAGCAAAATTAATCCATCCGAAATATGAAATCGATAAGCAAAAATGAGATGAAAAAAAACAAAAGACAGAAAAGAAAAAATCCACCCCATACAGAATTTTTTTTGTCGTTTCGTTTGTTTCATTGATTTTGACACAAAAAATTAAATGAAATAGGTACAAATCTTCCATGTGATAAAGTGAGATAAAAATAAAAATGTTACACAAAATCTTTAAAAATTAATTCCGAGTTAAGAAATTAAAAAAAATTTGTAATTTCAAATTTAACGTAAAAATCGATATACTTATGTACTAAGAACTATACACGGAGTAGTAAGAAAAAACCTTGAGAAACGCAGAAAATGACAACAACAAAAAATTCCAGTATCTATTTAAAAAAACTTACAGAATCTTAAGTATATGGATCTTTAATTGAACGAAGAAATTACAAAAAGATAAAAAAAGAATTTAATTGATAATAGATTCCGTGTGTATCGCGTAGTTCACTTCATTATTTGTGTAGCTGCTCGCCTTGTTCAAGGTCGTCTCTATCGAGATATCAGATCGGCAATTCTTGCTCTCTGTATAACATCTTGTATAATTCTTATTTTTTTTGGTTTGTTTTTGTTTGCATTTGTATTGGAATCGTGCAATACACAAACAAGTGCTTTATAATTATGACAGTGAATTATTGTTAGTGTGATTACTGGTGTGTGAAATTTAGAATTTTTGTATTTTGAATTTAAGAATATTGTGTTTTCTTAAATATTGATTTATACATAACCTTAATAGTGCTTTATCTATTGGTGAAAATTTCGCTTTATTTTTCCTCTTAGTTGAAACCACATACTTCTTCAAGTTATGCGTCATTCGTTGTGGGAATGTTTGTAGTATCCATGGTCAATTTATATTACGTGTGTAAGCAATGTCATGAATGAAAGAGTTATGAGATAACGCATAGTGTTGTAAATTTTAAGATTTTAAAATACTCTCTATCGCACATTAGGGTTATTAGGGTCAAAGCAAAATTGAAAATGAAATTTATATTTAGATAACGTGAAATACGATACCATAGACTTTTATTAATGGACATAGCTACTTGTTATTTTGATATGAAAGGTCACGGCTTCAAAGAATCATTACACATGACATTGTAAGTGTAACCAAAAAATATAACGGGTTTTTGCAAGCTATGTACTCCTTAAAATCGCTCTTGCTTTACATATTTAACTTCGGATTATGTCAAACTAAAAGATAATTTGTATCATTTTTGCTTAAAATCTTAGAACAACTGCCCAACCTAATTTTGAAAAAATTAAAAATGTTTACTCAATTTTAGAGTGCATTAACTTTCAAATGAATATGAGAAGCTTTATTATGACCAAAAATCCTGCAGAATTGCAATAAAAGTCTATGGTTAGTGTTTCAAACGTATATGCTTGAAAAAAACGAAATTCATAGTTAAATAAATGATCGGAATTAGTAAGGTCCAGTTTGGGATGTATGATGGATCCCACAATATTTGTTATTCAACAGACTCGGTAAACATCTCTTAAATTAATTTTTTAAATCGATCGGATTCTACAAATTCCACAATACCACAATTACCAATTTGCATGAGTTTTAAACAAGCTTTAGATTTTCGAGAATTCACTTATTTTAGATTTAATCGTTTTTCAACAGCATTTTCATCTATTTTACAATTGGTTCGCTTCTAGGTTCTTTATTAGGTATTCGTTATTTCACAATAGTCTTTAATAATTTTACACTAATTTCGCTGAATTTAACAAATAATTAAAATAAATAAAAAAAATTGAAGTTTGGCGGATTTAATCCGTTGGATTACTCCAGCACTCAATGCCACAAACGGGCCCAAGGTGCAATACCCGGACAAACACAAATACCTACACTTTAAAAACACCCTACTGTAATTTTTTGGTGACCCTTCAATTTAATAATCTCATTGATTAAAAAAGATTTTCAAAGTTTAATTACGTAACTGCTCAAATTACCTTGATTTAATGATTTTATTGATTATTTAATTTAAAGTTTTCATTTTGTTTTTTAAATTAAAGTTAATATTCCTTATAGTGACAATTTTTATGGCAATTATGGTAGATCGATTTCGATTTTTGTCTTCTTCATTGATAACTATTTTCTAGAAAATAGTTATTTGCTAGTTATTTTCTAGAAAATAATTATCAATATGTACTGAAGAAAACATAAGTCGAAATCGATATACCATAATTGCCATTAAAATTGTCACTATAAGAAACATTAACTATAATTAAAAAACAAAGTTTTATTTAAATAATTTATCCAGTGACAAAAGATTATACACAAAACACATAAAAACGGATAATGTGACATTTTATTATTTTTATTATCGTCACATTTTTATTTGTTATCATCGGGAATCGTATCCTGGTCCTCCAAATAATGAAACGCTCTACTCAGTCTACTGAAATCAAAAAATGTATTGTAAATTTCGATCAAGCTTATCTCAAATTTCAGTCAAATATTCAACTAGAATTTCAAATTTGTTTAAAATTCATATTTTGGATTTGATTCAATTTTTACTGTAAAATCATTCGCAATAATCATATTCTGCTCATTTATATGGCTTATTCTATTCTAAGGAAGCTGTTAATTTTGAATTTGGGATTTAATTATAAAAACAGTATTTTAGAAGTTTTATTTATTTGTAGAAAATTGAGCAACTGGATACCAAACTTTGGAACTTCAACATATTGGTGTTCTACAATAATTCAACATTGTATTGTTATAGTTATGAGAGTTCCTTATTATTCCTCGGTCTCAGTCTTAAGTTTGATTTAATTAAATGGCAAAATCCCCATATTTCATGTAATATGTTACAATTAAAATTTGAGCTCTTCGAACGAGTGGTAAATGAAGTTTGGTAATGATCGAGCCTTTCATATTGCTTAGTATCTCCAAATATTTTTTTATACTCCACAAATACTTTTTACTTTATCGCGTACGTCTGTCTGTATGTATGTGATTGAATTTTGCTAGAAATCTGCCCAAGAAAACTCGAGATTTCCGAGATCTCGAGATCAACATAAATCTGTTTTGTAAAAATGGATTAGAGGATTGAAAGTTCTGTAAAGAATTGCCTGATGCTGGCCATTTTTTTTAAATTTGGGTTATCCCATGTGACATATCAACCGAAACGTATTTTTATATGCAATCTAGTGGTACACTTTTTTTTAATTAATTATAAAAATTATTAATTAAATATTAATTTGCATAGCGTTTCTATATTTAAAAATTATATTTAAGATTTTAACGAAATAATACAAAATGGATTTTCCTAAATTACACCCAGGTGTTTTTTTAGAAATTTAAATTATTGCTAGTTTTGACGATTCTAATAAATTCTCATTTGAGAGAGAGTAATTATCTGCTGATAATCCTGAAATATTTCCTGAGCAACGAAAAATTAACCTTGTAGACACGTTTGTGTGAAGAGTCATGTGATCACACTACAAAATTTTTAAAAATATATTTATCGAAAATCGTTTGATTTAAATTTAGTAGAAATGTCATGTGAATACTATACTTTATCAACTCAAAAGAAAATTACATGATACAGTTAAAAATATTGGCACACGTAAACGACATGTTAGGTACAACACAACGGCAAGTTCCTCGAATCATTGGAGCTATGGACAACGATAAATCTATAAATCAAAGAGGTCTTGCTAAGTCAATATAAGTCGTGTTTTTTAATTCAAAAAATTTTCTTATTGGAATGAAGTTCTGGATAGAATTTTCTCATTTTTTCAGTAAAATCCCAATGAATTTAATTTTTTATCAATAAATAAGATACATTTAATGTTAAACTACACATTTTAATTCACTATTATCGAAATAAAATCAAATTTAACTTTATTTTTCAATGTTCTGGATAAACATTGGTTTTTTCAAGTTCGCGATAAATTCATAGTACACGAACTCGAAAAAAAAGGGAAATTTTAAAAGGAAATATTTTAAACAAATATTTTTCATTGTTTTATACTTGATACCTGTATTATTTCACAATAGACGTCAAAAAATATAGTTAGAAGTTGAAATTTATTCAAATAAATAGAATTTAAATTAAATATATTGGTTAAACTAAATAAAATTTCCCAGTATTATTCCCGATGTTCTTATAGAACTTGAAGTTCTGTTAATAAAAAAACGCACCTATAAAATGATGAAAATATAGACATTTCTTAATCGTCATTACATTCGCCGCAAAAAAACCGAAGTAAGCTTATGCATGTACTTAAAAACCGTACATTACAATACGAAATAAAATGAAATGCATTAAATTTGCCAAACAATTCGATAAGCCCTTAGCATTCTGGCGCAATGTTCTATTTACGGATAATTCTGCGGGTTCTTTTTTAAATGTCAAAACGTAAATAATCTTCGTATTTTTGCCTCGAAACGACTATGTGGCGGAAATCATATTATGATACATTGTTGTTATCCCAGCACATAGGGAAAAATTCTAACTGCATTTTTAGATGGTTTGGATCAAGTCGCCTTGATTGGCCGCCAGAAAGTCCGAATCTCAACATTATCTAAAATGTTTGGACATACGTAAAGGATAAAATTCCTGAGTTATTATTATAAATTATGAAATTGTCGAAATATGTAGACTTCATCCACAACTTACGATAGTATTCCAAGACCGTTATCGGAAGTAAGGAGGTCAGACTGAAATTGCAAAAAATAAAACCAAAAATTCAATTTTTATGAAAAATATACTCTGGTAAATCATCATAAACAGTCTCACACTTGAAAAACGCTACAAAATTATTAAAATTACTTTGAAAATCAGTCGTCGATTCGCGCAACTTATAGACGACTTCGTGATTTTTATAGCGCACATAATCGTCCATCTGAGCAAGCCATCCATCGAACTGTGGATAGATTTCGTACCACATACTCTCAAGAGGATGCAATAACATCAACACGTCGAAGGAATGTGCCAACTGAAGAGAATATCGCCGCTGTAAAGGAAAGTGTGGAAGAAGGCACAAATTTATCGATTCGTTGTCGTTCGCAGGAATTGGGGCTCTGTCCGTCCACTATATGGAATATTTTACGCACAGATCTACGTCAACATCCGTACAAGATCCAGCTGGTGCTGTTATTGAAGCCACGACACCATTATCAGCGTCGTTCTTTCGCCAATTGGGCTCTAGAGCAGTTGGCAAATGACCCGTTGTTTTGTCGTCAAATTGTGTTCAGCCATGAGGCTCATTTTTGGCTTAACGGGTTTGTTAATAACTAAAAATTCCCGCATATGGAGTGAGACCAATCAATTCAGCAACAATTGACACCTTGGAGACCGGTAATGTTCGTGTTATTCGTGACATACGGCCAGCAGTGCTCGAAAAAATGGCCCAAAATTGGCCGTCCAGAATGCGTTTCGTCAATAACAGCCGCGGTGCCCATATGCCTGAAATCATTATCAAATATTAATACCATGTATTGAATTTTTTGTGTTATTTTTTACAATTTCAAGTTCTATCGGGCTTAAAAAAACACCCTTTATATGACTACTATCGTTTTCTATATTTTCGGGAGTCTTTAAGGATCATTAAAATCATGTCAGACATATTAACAAATAATAACAATATTTTCTCGAAATACATATTCTAACTGATTCAAGCTCGTACAAGATACATATTGTAAATAATTCTGATCGGAAGAATCCAGAATTAAATCGACGATGAAACTGGTTTGTGGAGGACAACGGCTAAGACTTCTTAAATTATGATATTTTCTGAGGTTTATTAGTCGTCGAATTGACGTGCGTTGATTTTCAGTGATTATCTCTAGCAAATAGTTAAAAACACAAAGGGTTCGTTACTCGATTGAGTATTGAGATTTTACCCAGTAGAACGATACTAATTTCAATTCTTATTGGAAACATTCTTATTGCATTTTACTTAACTAGAAATTCCAATCTATATTTTTTGGTTACATTTTATTTGTACCTCAAAAATAAAAATAAAAATGGACGTAAATACCAGTTACGAGTATTTAATTCAACTTTTAGAAAATTACACATGCAACAGTAATTGAGATCAACTATATAAATGTTTGATAGCACGTCATTTGACAAATCATCCAAGACGGAAACCTCTACATGCGCTGGATGTACCCATTCTTTAGTTACTTTTGATAAACACTCTGATAATTTGTATTTCTGATAAAACCAAACCACTTATCTTGTCGATTGAAAATTTGGAACTGGGTTATATAGAGAACTTATATGGCCATTATACAGTAACTTGGTTCTTTTCATTAATATATTATCGACAGTTAATCCTATTTCATGGCCAATATATTCAATAATCGCATCTGTTTGGAATGCACTAAACAAAAATTTTCTCACACATGGAATTTAAATAATTTCAACATTCAATAAATATTTGTGCCATCTAAAATTTACAACTAAATGTCGTAATAAAATATTCTATTTACTATACTAAATAACTGTACCACTAGTATATTTTTGATTTACTTTAGAAAAAAAATTACATCATAAAAAAAATAAAAAAATCGCGAAATTATAAATTTCGCGTAACGGTACGATTCAAGTGGTTAATCAAATAAATTCAACGAATGAATGATAAATATGCGTTCAACTTTTGTATACTAAAAATAAAGATACATGCCACTTTTAATATATCGCGACCTTGATTTTGTAAAAAAATATATACATATGTATATAATATGTATGTACATATATACATTATAAAAGAAAACGAAAAGAAAATTGTATTAATTGGAATTCAGTTGTTGTTGTTCTGATGTTTATTTTTAAAGATGTGAATGAAATTTATGACCTACTACTTACTATATACATATTGAGAATGAATAGTCGATGCAATGACGGTTTTAGTGATGTGCTTGTATTTATATTCCACCCGCTTTGAAGCGTCTTATATCAATATATATGCAATTATATGTTATTGAATATTGTTTGTTTTACATTGAAATTTACAATTTAGCGCTGTAAGTTATGTATATTATTATGTAAGTAAGTAATAAAATAATTCGGTGTGAAGGTGAAATTTATGCCTATTGTTGTAAAACAAGCGTATACATGCTCATGGGAATATATTTGTATTCATAAGGGAATATATTTGTATTCATAAATACATAATAATTCTGGAAGCCATGATATTTAGCTCGTGCGGTAACAAAATTCCATTACAACAAGAAACACGCGTCTTAATAGGCAAAACAAAACGACGTGTGAACGTGACGTTACAATAAATTTTTGTAATAATTGAATTAAAAAATTTCCAACAATTCTAATAAAATTTTTCGTTTTAATTTTTTAATTATAATATCTATCTATCTGGCATATGCTAATTAACAGAAACCTATAATTTTCTGTGGTGTCATTCATAATTCCTCGTTATCTAATCGTGTGTTGTCTATACATATATGTACATACGATTGCAACTTGTCGTTTGCTTTGTTTTGTTTTATTTTTGTCTAAATGTCGTACAATCAAAATAAATTTACCTTGTCTTATTCCATTGATAAATTGGTCCTAAATGAATATGTACTTAAAAAAAATAACAAACTAAAGAAAACAGTAATTAAGATGTTTCCATCTTCTCCGTTTCTGTTCTTTAAGGTTTAAATTAAATAGAGCACAACTTGCACGATGATAAGAAATTTATTTTTGGAATGGATTCTTTTCTTTTGGTTTGCTTTAATTAAACAACATGTCAAGTTGTTATACTAGGGGTGTTTTAAATAGCATATTCTTGTAAATCGTATTCTTCGATTTGATATATGTACATAATACATATGTACTTGTATTTATGTTTTTTTATTACTTTACTGCATTCAAATTTGCTTTGTGTGGTGCATCGATTTCAGTCAGTGTATACGTACATAGAATACCAACGGCGTTTTTGTCTGCGCTAATAAATGAATAAATTTCTCATAATTTGGAATTAGATCTCTGTCACTTGATTACATTTGTTTTAGTCGCTTTAATTTTATAATATGCGCGAGGTTAAAATAAGACGTGACAAAATGATTTTTTGTGCTTTCTTTATTTTGTTTGTGTTGGTATCGTGTTTTTGAAATTAAATACAACATTTTTGTAAATTTCGATAGCTAATTCTTAAAATATGCGTATGATTTATTGTTAGGGAATGCAATACTGGGATATTCAATTAGATCCCCACTATTCAAAATTGACAAATTATAAATTAAAAATTTTTCGAAATTTTAAATTTTTTTTTCACAAATTTGCAAGTTCGAGTTATATAGAATTTTTTTTCGGGCCTCCACTTAAATCTAGCATTATTCAGAACAGAGAAAAGCTTCACATCAGGTTTTTTATTCCTTTTTCTATGGAATTTTTAGAGATATTATCACTATCAAGTATGTGCTTAATGTGTTAATTGTAATATACCTATACGAAATTTAATTTTATTAAAATACTCCCACTATATTCCAATACATACCGAATTACTAGTATTATATTTTTGGTTCTGTATTCCATTCCCTATTTTTAGTAGATTAACATTTACAACTCTATAAGTTGTAATGGTTAAATAATTATTAGTGAACTCATCTTGTTTTTTAGAAATTTCAATGCCGTTTATTTTAATCCATTCATTCATGAACGTTTTTGTTAGAGAAACTTATCGTCAACTATACAGCAAAATAAATCTGAATTAAAATATATTAAATGAGATGTGGTTTCGTTAAAAAATATTAAATTTAGGTAAAATTTTGTTTTCATTAAATTGGTTCCAAAATTCTACAATTTTATCGATGTCTCTAATTTAATGAAATAGAAAATATATTTGTTGTTTATTTTGAATAATTTGTTGTCAGTGCACTGAACTTCAAATTTTGGGACCACTCTACAGTTAAAAACACAAAACCATAAGAGATGTGATTCCTGAAATTTGATTCATGAAATTTTTGTAATTGAGACTAAGTGATCAACATTTTTTGTGTTGTTCCATGTAAACGCCATCGATAGATGTCTAGGTAGAAATTTAATATATAGAGGTACACGAAAGTATTCGTACAAAGTTCACATTTGTGTAAAAGGCGGTTAATTTAATAAATTTTATAAATTTTTTCTTACAATTATTTTGTTACATTTTCATACTTCCATGCACGATTCAGAATATAGAAAAAATTTCATAATTTTTAACAAAAAATGAAGGAAAACCTAAGGCAACACCCAAATTCTATACATAAGATTATTCGTACAAATGATACTGGGTCCCCCCTATTCCTGAATACGATACGTATCGTTGTACGATACGGAACTGTTATACGAAACGAAAATGAATTGGTTTTTCTGAATTCGATCGAATCAAATATTTTTACACTATTTATTTTGAATGGTTATACCTCGATGAATTTCAAACCTTGGGTATATGTTTTGACGTTTGAATATACAAAATATGTATAGTTTTCATTTTCAAACATTTTGTACGATACAAGAAATTCAAAATTAATATAAGTATTTTTGAAATCAATTTTTGTACATTTAATTTTAGATGTAAGATTTTATACTTCCTGTTTTCCTAAATAGCTCAATTTGAGATCAAATTTCGTGACTACCAATGCTTGATTTTGAAGAGGTTTTATAAAAGGCGCAGGAAAAAGTTACCACCAAGACGATTGGCAGCATTTCAATTTCAATGGGGCAATACAGGCTTCACAGTTTCATTAATAAATAATTTAAATATTTTCTATTTACTCGTAATTTAGAATATGTATAAGACAAAATTTATAAATTCAATAAAAAAGTTATAGTTATTTATTTAATTCAATTAATTTAACTATAATTAGATTATGAAATTATTTAACAAAAATCATTAAAAATTCTTAACAAATATTTTTATTTCAACTAATTCTACAACGTACAGAATTCCGTTCATAATCGAACAAAATTGACTCGAATTCGTATTGAGGAATAACAGAAATTTCGAAACGTATCAAGTAGACACGAATTTGTATTAGAATTCGTATTCAAAAACACTAATGGATCTAATACGTACATTTTTTATACAGGAACAGGGCCCCTGAATTCGGTTTCAGTACTTTGTATGGTAGCCCTGCCCATCAATGCTGGTTTTAAGGGACCGAGGCATTGAGTCTGCTAAATTATTAATATATTGAGTATTGATATTCTGGCATTCTTCAACTAACTTTGACTTTAACATCTGTTTACTAGCCACCTTAATTCAACCGATTTTTTTTGTCAGTTCAGTCCACACGTGTTCGATAATATTAAGATAAGGTGACTGCAGCTAATGACGAACATTAAAAAGTAGCCATTCCTTAAAAGTTTTAACAATTTTTTGGTTAAATTACGTTTCAAAATATCCAAATAAGTCATATTTGTTTCTATAAACTCTATGTTTACCACGCTATCGGCCGCTACACTACCCCACACCATAACGAATACTTTTGAGTTACACTGTATTGTTTTTGTAAT
Organism: Tipula unca; assembly: GCA_951394425.1. Classification (NCBI taxonomy): domain Eukaryota; kingdom Metazoa; phylum Arthropoda; class Insecta; order Diptera; family Tipulidae; genus Tipula; species Tipula unca. The sequence continues at coordinate 207,561,647 of OX596380.1, forward strand.
TAATTTTTTTTAAACGATTAATAATTAGACAAATGTCCACAGGTAGATTAATATCTAAGCCAACTTTAACACTCTTTATTAATTATCACATTTGTTTACTCAACAAAGCTTTAAAACAGAGGATAATTTTTTTGGAATTTAAAGGATTATTTTCAAGCAATCAAAGTAATAAAACTGTACCTAATAACCAATATAGGTATATAAAAATCACACTTTAAGCTATACATGTTGTTGTTGTTAAATCGACACCTAATTCCATATAACAATTTTTTGTTCTACGGGATCAACTGTGGAGAAACTCACTATAGAGCCAACAAAACTTGATCTCGGGCCCTTTTCTATTCAGGCCCCCCGCGATTATTGGATTTTACGGGTATATAGTTCCACCATTGCTAATTATTAAGAATTATTAAGAAATTTAGATAAAGTTTGATTAAATTGTGTAGTTGTTTCAATTTTTCTCAACTGATGTTTGTTATCGAATTTAGCTAAACATGGGTACATACTGAAATTTGATTAAAGTTCAGGAGCTAACTGTGCATGTATGTATCTAAATCGTAATGGTTGCCAGTTTGACAACAGCAATATTTTTTATCGTTTCTGAAGTTTTATCCTATATAGTCATTCTTTAAAATTATTTCGCATTCTACAGTTTTTGCAAACCTATGCATTTAAATCATATTCAAATGTTTTTTTTTAATTTGTATAATTTCTGAAGTCCCTTCTAATCCATTTCTACAAAACTTCACAAAATTTGTGAAATTAAATTCCAATGGAAGAATTTTTTTAGCATGCAAATATATTTTGCTACGTGATTACTGAGACTTATACCAGACCTGTATTGCCACACAATGATGTTATACAACAAAAAATTTTGAAAAAACTTAGTGCCGTTCTCAGAATATTACAAACACACAAACAAATATTTTTCAAAAATAGATTTCCTTTGTGTGATTGGTTCAGAGGACACGAGGCAAAAAAAGACAAAATCTGTGAAACAAATTATTTGTCGATTAAATAAATATTTTATGCTTACTATGAACACAGCATTCATAATAAAGTAAAAAGTTTAATCTGTGAAGTTTGAATCGAACTTGGAAGGATAGTTTTTATTCGAATGAATTTTAATCATCTTGGTAACGTGGTTTGTTTCAACGAACTAAGCACTGTCTTTTGCTGTTACTAGTTAAATTATTAGTACACCCAACCATTTAATATTCAGAATTTTTAAATTTTATAAAATAATAGTATATTTTAGGAAACACAGCATATTCCAACGTTATATTTCCATTTTAAATTTAAACATTACAGATTTGTAAGAGAGACTTTATATGAACATGAAATTAATTAAAGGTAGCAGAATCATTTTAAATTTTAATAACAACTTTATCAAAATTTGACATTTGAAAGGAATTGCAATCTGTATTTCTGAATTAATAATTTTGGAACAAAACTATTCAAATTTCTTGTCTAATGAAATGGTTAAATTATTATTTGGAGTGAAATTATAAATTAAGAATTCTACTTATCGTAAATATATTCGTTAATCCTAAATACTCAATATTTAACAAATTCTGATTTGTGTACGAAAACTTTTTCTACTTGAAATTCAAATTTTCCAAATTACGTAGGTAATTTGCGTATTTTGTTAAATTAAATTTAAATATATTTATAAACTTTAATGTTTTTGAATGGTTCGTTTTTAGGTTTGAACCCTTAATTTTTTTAAATTGAGAAATATAAGTTTGCACTTGACGTAAATCATTACGTAAATTCGTAAATCTTTCGGACATATTACAATTTTTAGGTTAAAAATTAGATTCCAAAAATTCTTATAAGTTCATATGTACATATATTGAAATTTAGAATCATACAATTTTCTATTTAGATAATTATAAATTAGTAAGAAAATGTAGAAAAAACTACTAAAAAAAAAAAATGCAGTGAATAAAAAATTTGAAAATAGGAAACTAACATTTTAATACAGACCTGTCAAATTCTGCGAAACTGCTCTACATGAACTCGTAACTAGGATGGAAAGATCACTTAACTACAAAGAGTTTCTAGTAGGTACCTTCCTGGACATTGCGGGAGCTTTTGATAGCACTTCAATTTCAATATTGATCAAACCATTGTTAAATTCATCGATTCCATGGTTAAGTCTCGGATAATTGAGACTGAGCTGGATGGCTCATCAGTGTCCGTTAAAGTAGCCAAGGGCTGCAAGGAGAAGTTCTCTCACCCTTGCTGTGGCTCATGGTTATCGATAAACTACTTGATAAATTGCAATGATCTGGGTTTAACGTGCAAAGCTACGCGAATGTTCTTGTTTTGACAGTTTCTGGTAAATACCTGAACGTCTTATCTGATCTGATGTAGAATGCCCTTAATATGGTAGAAGTTTGGTGTTTTGAAAAGGGGTTGTACGTCAATCCCTCAAATACTGATCTGGTTGCCTTTACGAGACGTAGAGACATTGCCAATCTGTCTGTTCCCACTCTCTTTGGTAGAGCGATCACAAGGATAGAGCACGTTCAGCACCTAGGTGTGACATTCTAGATGGTAAACTCTCCTGGAAGTTTCACTTTGATTATAAGCTGCAAAATGCCATTGCTATTTTTTGGCAATGCAGAAGGACCTTTGGCAATTCCTGGGGTCTGACCCCCAATATGATGTCGTTCATCTATAAATCACTGGTTTACCTTTACTGTCGTATGCTTCAGTTGTTTGGTGGCCGGTTGTGAAACTGACGTCTTCGGTAGCAAGTATGGATGGATTGCAGATGACAGCCTGTAGGGCCATAACCGAGGCGATGCCGTCTGCTCCTCTTCTTGCTCTGGAGCCAATTCTACATCTGCCCGAATTGCAGTCCCACATTCTTGGTACAGCGTGATCTGCTGCGTATCGAATAAAGTGCATTGGGGTATGGAATGTCTTCGGGACTTGTACGGGGCATAGACAGAATCTTATTAAGTATAAGTCATATATTCCGACCTGGAAATGGTAAAGGACAGCCTATTGCCTGCATTTAATTTCACCAATTCTTTCTCCGTCGTTTTCCTTTCGAGAGAATGATGGCTATCTCAGGATTTCAATAGATAGCTGTCTATGGGCAAACACTGCACGGTTTTTCAAGGTAAATTAATTGCACTTACCCATAGTGCGATTGAGGCGTTCAAGTTTAGCGATTTAGGGAGGGATAATATCATCTGCACAGATAGTAAACCCGTGCTTAATACCCTCATTAATCCTTGACTGTATCCAAACTAGTCAAAGATTGCACGCACTACATTAATCTCCTTTGCTCTAATACGAGAATAAGGATCATGTGGGTGCCTGCTCATTGTGGCGTTGAGGGAAATGAGCGAACTTTTTAGCGAAAGCTGGTTCGCGTAGTAAATTTGTTGGCCCTGAAACAGCAATTCCTCTATCCTTCAATGGTGGTAAGGACGCTATTAAGAAGTTCGCTCTACTTGAACTGGGACTGAAGTGGTGTTCTACTTCTAGCTACCGAAAGTTAAAACATTTCATTATTGAACTCAAACTGAGGTTCACTAAATATGTATTATCCTTAAAACAGAACCAACTAAGAATTCTGGTCGCACTTATCACCAGCCATGGACGTTTCAAGGTTTATTTATTTATTATTATTATTATTATTTATCTCCAACGCATGGGACAGGATGCTCTTTGTGACAACTGCCTAGAGGAAGTGGGCGACTGCTTCCACTACCTCTGCAGCTGGCCAGCCTTTGTTGGAGATCCCAAGTGCTCTCTTCAGGATCTTTGAACGTAGATCAGTTAGTATCCATTCCTTGGTTCAAACATTTACAGTTTGCTAAGATTGCAGTACGCTCCTGCAATTTGGGGGATAGATCTGCTTCGTTTGCACCGTGGGCCCATTATTTTACGGATGTCAAAGAGTTTCAATAATACTAGGCATTTTGAAAATATAAATTTATGCGTTAAGAAAATTGGACATGTACGAGTATGTGTGTGAATTTCCAAATTTATGAATCGAGCCAAATGTTTAAATTTTTAAATTATTCATTATTTTTAATGAAATTGATTTAATAAATGATATTTTAATATTTGTTTGAAATGTCAATATTTGAGAAATGTCAAATAAAATAAGTTATACGCAATAATTCTTCTTTTACATTTGAAATATATTTTAGCTCGTCAATATCTTTGCAACCGGTTTTAGAATGTTTGGAACAAAACATTTTAAATTTGTAGAAATAAAATAAAATTGTGTAGGTACCAAAATTCCAAATATTTTCTTTCTTCAACTAGTACTCGATAAATACGGAAAATTTGCAAGTTAATTTAAATTCTCTCGCGGAATTTTTATAAAATGTCACGTGCATTAAAATTCTATTTATATTTAAATAAATAAATTCCATAAATCATCAATTCTTGTTCTTATCTTATGTGTGTACGAATTAAATGCCAACCACTATATACTTAGCTATACTATCACGTAAATCATCTTATATACATAATACATATGCATACAGAAAAAAAAATCTATTCCGTGCGTGTCAACTCTTAATTTGTATATAAGCGTATTGTATTCCATTTATCGAACTCCCGCGAAGACTATATACAATATTCTTAAGGATTTGTGTTTATTCAAAGAAATCAGATATTTCGTTTTATATATTGTATTTCTTATTCATATGTATATATTTATAATATACGAAGACGAACTCTGTCTTCCTTTCTCAACAAATTATTGATTATATGCAGGCATGTCCATATATAGCAGTAGTGGTACTAGTAGTGGGAGGTATAGTATACATAACTGAATTGGAGCGCATATTTTTGGTCTCGAATTTATTTTATTGGAACAAAATCTATTTTTATCTTAATGTCTATTTATAAATAAATAAGATAACGAATAGAAAATATATTTAAAAAAAATAAAAATTATACGCCAACAACTTCTTAGATATTAGTTTGAGATCTATTTACTTTATATTAAGATTCTTGTATATAGTTCTGTTGTGATGATTATAGCAAAAAAAAGGTTGCTGCTTTAGAACTAGATGAGGAGAACATCCCCTAAATTGTATACATGATGATGTGACTTGATAAATTATTATTATAGACTTTTGATTGATATCTCCCATATGGGGAGTACTAATATGGTACATAATCGCCTTATGTTTCTTGCGTGGGTGATGGTTCCGGTTGGTTATATAAAAGATTTTAAATTATGATTGTATTTATAATAATAAAAAAATTTATATACTATCATACAAATAACGGGAGGGAACAAAAGAGTTAATAACTTTTCCATTTAATACCATATACCATTTTCCATTGTTTTCCATTTTATTATTATTATTTTACTTATAATGATGCAAAAGAATATAAAAATATGTTGGCTTATTTTCTTTTTCTTTGTTTGTTGTTGTCATTTTTAGTATATTATATTCTGATAAGAAGTAATACTTGTTTATATATTTTCTCGTACAGTGTAGATTAAAAATATTGCAACTCGCTGATTTCATTACTTTAAAAAAAATCGATTGATTGGGACAATCCGTACTCAAAGAATTCATCAATCATAAATATGCGATTTATAATGCGCGGCGTCTATTATTTTGTCACCAAGTGTATTATATAGGGCTTTCGCTAATTTAAATAATTTTATTGAATTTTTTTTCTGAGAAAATGGATAAATGTGCGAGACTTGATGATATAATTTTCTTTTGCGCGATAAGATAGTACTAATTAATTTTTTTTACAATAATATTGTTGTTGATATAAACTTCCCAAGATTATGGGGTGTGATTATACGGTAAAGAAAAAGGAGAATAATTTTTAATTATTGCACTAGAATGATAGGGATTATATCGCGGTTATAATTATAGTGAGTTTGTAAATTGTTTATGTTGGGTTGATTTTATGGGTTTTATGTTGAATAAATAAACTGGAAACTGATTGTCACTAGAGTGGAAATAATATTTGATTTAGGATCATCATAAACTAAATTTACAAAGAAAAGATATACGTTAATTACGTTAAAAACGTTAATCATAATTAAACATCTCAACGTTTGTAGACCTTGTGAAGTTCTGAAATATTCTAAAATTTATTACTAGTAAAACGCACTCTGCAGCCGAATTTAAAATTGATAACAAAATCTGTAATTTGATAATTTTCAATTTATAATAGTTTATAGGTTTTATAAATCAAAATTTGAAACCAAAAACATATTTTATTAAATTCATAAATAATTTATTACTAAAAATAAAATTCGACTTCGCAGTTTGCAGATCTATATTTGAAATTCAATTTATAAAATTCAAAATTGGGAAAGCCTCAACTCGGAAACTCAGTACATATAGAAAGAACAGTATAAATGTATGTACATACATACTTAAAACCCGATTTACAAGATATAATAACCTAAAAGTCTAATTTGAAAAGATATGCCAAATCCAAAAATTAATTGTACTACTAAAATTGAAAATTAACATGCTAATTGACAAAGACAAGCTAATTCAAAATTTTAAAACTTAGTTGATTTATTTAACGTTTTGATACTTTCAATTTGTCGAACTCAAATCAAAGTCGTAAATTTTTATAATCTAATATTGAAATGCATTAAATGTCCACATTTTCAACTTCAACATCAGGCTAAATTCGTAACTATGTATATGTGCTGGATATTTTTCTTATTTCGAATTCCATACTATAATTGGCAACTGACTTATCTACGAATTTTAACATTTATAACATTTTTAACATTATTAACATTTTTTATATTCAAAGGTATTCCATAGTTTTCTTTAAATTGCCAACTTTTATAAAATTAAAGTTCTAAATTTCTGGATTTATGTGTTAAACACATTCTTAAATGATCTACTTAAGTCTCTATAATATTTGTGGTCCAATTCTGAAATTTCATTAAATTATGGGAATTAAAGAAGTTCAACTTCCCTTAAAATTTTAAAAGCTTTAAATTGTCAACTTCAACCGATATCTGATTCGATTCTTAAATGTTGAATTTACTTTACGTCGCTGCTAATTGAAATCGATTTAATTCGATATATTTTTGTTGTCTTTTTAAGTTCCACAAAATTTAAGTTCCAAGATTTCGGAAAAACTGAAAAGCTCAAAATTTTAAAATTTTAAGAAATTAAAATGTTGGAGTTTAGAATTATTTAGTTTTTCGTAAGTCGTCAAGCTTTAAGCTTGATTTTATCAAAATTTGGGTAATTTTGGAACCGCACGAATTAGAATTTTGTATATATGTAGAATTCGTATATACTTCGCTAGAATATAAAATACGTGGCAGCAAATTTTCATTATCTTTTAGAGCTTTAAATAGATATACTATTTATATCCATATACCGCAACACATATTTAATTCAATCCAATAATTTTCTTAAAATTAAATTTCGAATTCCTGCTAATTATTGTAATTTAGTGAATTCGAATATTTTTTTTTTAAATTTAAAAGTTCTATAAAATAGGCTACGTTTTTTAGCAAGCTCCGAACTTTTTAAGTCTTAACAGATAATTTTTTAATTTCATTTTAAAAGCTCTAAATTCTTAAATTCTAAAATTAAAATCTGGCTAAATGTTTTAATGTTGGAATTTCAAAAGTGAAACTTAGTTAAAATTTTAAATTGTTCTGAAATTTTTAAAAGCTTTAAATTTTCAACGTCAGTGTCTGGCTTAACCCCTAAACATAGAATTTACTGTAAATCGTTGCTAATTTGTAATTGACTTAATCCGATAAATTTTTATTTCAGTTTTAGTAGTTCTATAAAATTAAAGTTCTAATTTACTATGGTAATCTGAAAAGCTCCAAATTCTAAAATCTAGCATAAATCCTCTATTTTCGACAAAATTCGATGCTCTGTTTCAAATAACTAGGTTCCATAGTTTTTTTTTAATTGCTAAATTTTATAAAATTAAAGTTCTGGATTTATGTATTAAAAACTCTAAATTCTAGTTTCTCTATAAATTCTGAAGTTCCACTAAGTTACGGAAATTAGGAAAGTCTATCTTCCCTCAAAAATTTGAAAGCTCTATATTGTTAACTTCAACCAACATCTGATTCAATTCTAAATCGTGAGATTTACTTTACTTTATACGGCTAATTAGAAATTGATTCACTCCGTTACATTTTGGAGTACCATAAAATTAAAGCTCCAAATTTTTCGTAAAATCTGGAAAGCTCAAAATTATAAAAATCTAAATTTTTAGGAATCTAAAATATTGTCATGCATAAATCAATTATGTTTTAAATATTTGAATTATGCTTGTTGTCTACTTGTTGATTGACATTAAATTCGCTTCACCACATCGAAAAAAAAAAAATTGTGTACAATATAAGGTTAAAATTGAACAAATTACTAGAAAGAGTGCTAAGATTCTGTCGCACAGTTATTCAGGCAAGGGAAGGCCATCAGGTAGCGATCATCATTTAATTCTTTTTTTTTAAAATTTGTTTTGGTTTTTTTTTGTTATAAATATAACATCGACCAAAACTATTTGGCCTGTAGTGTATATATATGACAAATACTGCATGCACTTAAACAATTCAAATTTATTGGCAATGTATATTTTTGGCTCATGATTTTGATTATTACCCTGGAAAAATCTATGCTTGACACAATTAAAATGAAAATGTATATGAACACATTTTTTCAGGTCATTATAGTAATTTTTAAATTTTTAACATAACAAAAAACATTTTCTTTATTCGTCGCATACAAATTCTTATTTTGTGCATATATTTTCACCACCCATATTGAGTAAACACAATCTACCATACACATGTAATATTATGTAAAATATATGTTTAAGCACATACATACATATATAAATTTTTTTTGTGTCTTACCTGTATACGATGGTACATATCCATACATAAAATAACTTAACGTAGGTGTGCTTAGGTGATAAGAAGGTAATAATGGTAATGATGATAATACTTAAGTGTAATTTTATATTCAAAGGTATTCGTCTAGGCTGTGTTTTGTGTCTCATATATACGCTGCGAAACTATAATATATGCTGTAAATTAATTCACAAGAAAGTTCTCTGTAAGAAACGATTTCACATAATTTATTTGGTTAATAATATTATAATTAGCATTCGAATAAATTATGATTCTGTAAGTATTTCGTTACTCGCCTAAAAATGAATTAGTGTTACTAAATCGTTACTTCCGAGATAACCATCAAAATAAAAATTATATTAATTTGGAAATTTCTTAAGATCTGGATATTTATAAATATGCAGAATATTTTCTAAATAAATTTGCTAATTTAGCGTAGCCGGATCAAATGTAAGAACTTTTTATTTTAACCAATGCTTGTGCACAAAACAAATTTTTCAATATTTTTCTAGTATTTTATTTTTTAGTGACCTAACTAAATAATGAAGATTGACCAATTCTTTGGTATCTAATCGATCACTTGAATGAATCATTAATTTTATTGTTCGAGCAAAATTTATCATTTGAATTTGAATAAATTCAATTCAAGAACTGAATAAATTATATTATTGTGGATTTCAGTTAAGTTTCAATAAATATTTGAGTGAGTTTGAATTATTTGTGCTTTGTTTAATATTGATCAAATATCAATCTGTAAAATTTTATTTTTCCATTCAAATAGAATTATAGATAGTCTGAATCTGAACGATTATACTATGCACAATGAACACAATGACATAATAAACCATTTAACCTTTCGTAGCCTGTTTAACCAAACACTAAAGGGTTATTTATTTGACATATTACAAATTTTTATTTTGTGCTCGTAATCGCTTTTACAAGATTATCGTAGAATTATATATAATATGATGGCCTTGGTTTAAAAAGAAAAATTAGTTTCGACGCCTTGCAATTTATTTTCATTTCAGATATCGCCGATATATAGAATATTGTATACATACATAATTTTTTTTGTCTAGAAAATGTTGTTGGTTTATGTTTTATAGGTTTTTCTTTCGGTTTTTGTGATTTTTTTCCTAGTATGTTGTATGTATGTAAATATATAGCAATGGAGTTAGCACGATGTAAGGATCCGATTTTTATGTGTTTAGATATAATATAGCGAGAGTACATTCGTTTTAAATTAAATTAGTCTAAATATAAATATCCATTTTTTCCATTAGAAGGACAAAAATTCACGAATATAAAATATTACGTGATCTAACTCCGAAATTATATGTTGGTTTAGGAAAATAATAAAATAAAGTTTAAATCATTTTAATCTTTTGAGGCAACTGTGGTCGGGGGGCATTCACATGTCTTGTAAATACAAATTGTACGAACTAGTTTTCCAAAAACACCGCCACAGTGTCCTTTGCTTGTCGTACAAGGTGATTAACCGGTTGGATCGTTGAGCACTTGCATTCGTAAAAACTGTTTGTAATGTCAACAAGAGAAATAAGGTCCCAAACCAACACCGGATCCGAGATTTATGATCGGCATTTAAAAAACCAGGAGTGTTGGAAGGCTGAATCACATTCATTGAGGAAGATCGGCTAAAACTCATTGCTATTCAAGAAACTCACTGGCCTAAAAGTTGAGACTATGTGTCCCTGGACTATACGCTGCTCTACAGTGGAGATGACCTCGGAAATCTCGGAACTGGATTTCTTCTTGGGTCGCAGGTAAAAAGGGCTGTTTCGAATTTACAAGCAGTTAATAACGGATTGTGCATGCTTCGCTTGAATATTTAGTCAGCAACCAAATACGTAGGCGATCATTATTTGGTCGATGCAAAACTACGATGGAACTTTTCGTACAATTCTAGGAACATAGCGAAACGGATCGACCTGCTTGGTGGTCGTCATGCTTCACAGACTGTAGATAAGTCTCCTCAAATACAGACTGCGGAGATCTACATTGAGGACCTATCCCATAAAGAATTCATTAAGGCCATACAGACATTAAAACGAAAGCGCTCACCTGTGGTGTACTGCATTAATACGGAACCTTTGATATTCAGTGGGGATACTTTGTAGAACTGTCTTTTCGATTAGTATGGCGAAGAAAAGCTATGCCTGACGAATGGAAAGTTGCCTCGATATGTCCCATCTTCAAGAAGGGAAACCGCTTGAAGTGTGCGAATTATAGAAGTTTGATTATAGTTTGGATAGGATCACCCCTTTGGCGGAGGGCTTGGTTGGTGACTATGAACAATCTATGACTCTATCAATCGAAAAAGTTTGTGATGACAGTGATGCACTTTCAATGCTGTGTTAAAGTTCACAACAGGCCTAAAACGCGAAGAAGATGGTAGATACATACCGAGCTCTGTACAATATCGAGATCAGAGATCTGACGAAGATCACCGATATTCTACACTAACTAAGATTTCAGCGAGTACGTTGGCTCAGTCACGTTCTGCGTACGGTTCCAGAACAAATTATGCCGTGAGCTCTGAAAGGAGAGCGACCATATGGTAGGCGAAGAGGTCGTTGCAGAGAACGTGGGCTCTATGGTGTAGAGAACGACTTGACTTCTTCAGATAGTCTACAGTATGAATGCCAAGCCCAGGATCGAAACCGCTGGAGCCAAATTGTTGACACTGTAAGGGGCCAGTAATGGCCTTTAAAACTGTTATAATAATAATCTTTCGAGGCATTATAATTTAAGCATATAGCATACACAACACATATAGCAGCAGCTATGTGTAAATCGTCCTATTTGTCGTTAGCCAGACTGTATGGCGCTGTTTCTATATAGAAAAATAACGTAATATCTATGTAATTCAGACTCAACATTGATTTTTGATTTTTTTTGTTCTTGAAGACTACCATCTTTCATTATTAAAGAAAAAAGTAAACTAAAAAATATATTAAAAATGTTACTCGTCTGTATGTGTTGTCTTTAATCAAAAACTATGAAAATATTGTGGGTGGTGAAAAATTAGGGAAAAAACACAACCGAAAGAATACACACACACACAAAAAATATTTTTCATAAAATTTATGATTTATTAGATTTTCCTACGAGTATTTTTGAGTGCTTTGATTCCTTTTTTGGCGTTCTTATCTGTTTTGATTTAATACGTCTAGTATATATTATAGATTTTGATTGAAATTTGATTAGGCGTTGGGAAGAATGAATGTTGTCGTCGTCGGGGGTGGCATAATATTTCGATTGCTTATTAAACTTTCATTATTGGTTTTCGTATATTATAGATGAAAGAAAATTAATTGAAGGGTTGATGATATAAAATCTTTTCAAGTTTTTTGATAAATCCATTTATCTTTTAAGATTTAATGAGATGTTGATGGTTTATATCGATGGTTTTTTGTGTGTAAATAAATTGACGTAATCGGAGTATCTACATATATATATTCAACACCAACTGCCATAGATAAATGCTCAGTTTTGGACTCGACGAATCTTCGAATATGTATTGATTTTTAATTTTGCAAACTGCTTTCGTCACCTGAATATGCGACCCGATCATCAATATTGGTTATTTGATTGTTTGTACTTTCGATTTTTTGTAAAAGTTTGCATCAATTTTGTTTTCTTATATTTGTTTTTTTAGAACTATTTTTAAGTAATAAAGTAATTTAAATGGATACAAATTATGAGGTTTTTTAAAAAACCATCGCATCTCCAAATATGACGTTAACTATTCTTAAATCGATATCAAACAATGCGAAAACAACATAATTATTTGTTTATACAAAAAACACAGGGCTTTCTAGCAAAAAACATGAATATACGAGTATAGATATAGAATAAATGTTATGACCTACATAATTATTTATGAACTAATGTGGTGACATCATGGCCTGAGGTTTAACTGCTATATATTTTTTTTTTAAATCTTTTAGAACAAGTGAAAGTAAAACTGTCATATATATATATATATATATATATATATATATATATATATATATATATATATATATATATATATATATATATATATATATATATATATAGAAAAAAGAGCTTTTAGATTAAATATTGCCTACAACTATAATATTAAAAACTATAATCGCTAAATATTGTTTCTTCTCATTCCAGATAGACCGACGTAAGATACTTAAATTGGCAGCTTTTTAAAGTAAGTAAACTGTTTTAAATAAAATATATATTAAAAATTCGCCCATGTTTTTATTTTATTTATTATTTATAGATTTTATTCTTAATAATAAATGAAGCTGGATTTTCTTTTAATTTCCTAAACAAAACAAACAATTTATTCGCGCAAAATATATTTTTGGAATTAATTTTTTTTTAAAATTTTACACAGAGATAAGATAAAATAAAGGTAATCATTTGTTTTTGTTTCGTTGCGTGTCTTGTTAATTTTGTAACGAAAATGACAAGACGATACACTGTTTGTATATATACGAGTATAAAGAGACTTTTTTATTGTAGTTTGTTTTACGATTAAATATTTAATTTTAAAAAAATTGGTCGTATCGTATATAGCCAATTTTTAGTTGCGTCTTAGTATAGTTTGGCTTTTATTACGGGTCATTCAACCCAAAAACCCAAAATATTTGAACGATAATTAGATTTTGATTAAAGGATGGTGATGACAATGATGGTGGGTAATATAATTTGTTATGATATGGTAAATTTGGGAAGGTAGATAGATTTTTATTTTCGTTTTTAATGTCATTGTCAGTTGTCACCTAGGCGAAGGGATTGTTCGATATGTTTATTGAGTTTATGTGTAAGTGGAATCATTTTATTATAAATAATGTTCGATTTCAAATTCAGATAAATTTGCTTTCTGAAGAAGTTTAATTTGAAATTATTGTGGGAACTTCAAAACATATCTACTTGAAAATTTAGAACGTTTGAACTTAAACATTTGGAAAAATTAAAGACATTAGAGAAATTGAATGTAGTAGTTAGATATTAGGAACTTAACCATTAAAACTGTTAAAACCAGTGATTTGAGTATAGCTTCCACGTATATAATCTTCGGTTAATTGAAAGGTATGGATGCGAAAGGAGACAAGATGTTTCAATTCGTACTGCATATTTTTCAATAAATTGTTGCTACGTTTCTTCGCTCAACAAATTGGAATATTATTTGGTTCTACTCAAATTCATCACGTTTCAATTATAACCCAAATATCCTAATTAAAGTCAAGAAGCCTTATATATTTTACCCACGCATCTACATACATATCCAAACATACCATAAAATCATAAACAAAAATCCTTATTTAAAAGGGTGAAATGACGCCATCTATCTCACCAATTTGTGTTTCCTTTAACCCACCAACAGCTAAACCACTCGCAGCAGCATAAGATATCAAAAAACCTTAAAATATATTTTCCACAAATTTACCTTTTAATAAACTTTTTCATTTTCTCACAAAAATATCCAACCGCACTCAGTATATAACCCAAATAGCATTAAAGAAATAAATAACATAATAATTTGATATTTTATCAGAAGGACTATCGGCACACACACACAAAATATTAAATTTCTATAGTTCCAACGAAATAAAGTATCTGGTCGATTATCATACAAAATTAATATTGAGCAACAACAAAAATAAAATGTTTTAGCGTCAAATATTAAAGAATTTGGCACAAAATCTAAAATCGAATGATATCACAGCTCCATTGCATTATAAACACGTACTTCCGACTACTAGTACTAGTATGGTATGCTCTTAGGCAAAACAATACAAATGGTGGTGTTATTCTATATTATGTAAAACTATCGATTTATTTTTAGAAAAACCTATTATCATTTTTTGTTTTCCAATTTTCAATTTCCTGAAGATGGAGGGAAAATAATACTCTTATCTACTATTGGACATAATATGGATTAGGTGGTTTTCTAACCGATATATTAATTATAGAATTTTAATTTTATTTACGATATCGTAATTAGCTATAGTAGCATTATAAAAACCCAAATAGTGTTTTGTTTAAGAAGCATTGCTTCTTAAACTTTATCTAATTTAGGAACGAATTAGTTAGATTGTATATATTTGGTCAAGGCCCAATACTAAACTTAACTTATTTGTTACGCGGAACATATATTACGACTCACTGTTGTATGGATACGGTACTAGGTTAGTGGTTTGGGTCGTATCCTTAGTCCTACATACATACATTTTATGCACATAAAGAAAAAACAAAAACAAATTTAATTGGCGTAGTTAGGGGCAATTCTAAAATTGGAAATGCAAAAATTAAATTTTTCCTATTTTATGTTGTTATGCTTTTTTTTTTATTGTAAACAATGTAGAGATAAGATTCTTGGGGCGACAATGTTATTCCTAATTATTTAATTAATTATATCAAAATAAATGATTGTTGATAATTTTTTAATGTAATTGAGAGCTTAATTATTTTATTAGTTATGTTCGATTTAGATTACAGAAATACAATATTAACACAATGCAGCCAATTTCGGATATGCATATGGGAGCACTGATTTAAATAGATTTGTCTAATGGCAACTGTTACTGACTGTGATTGACAGAGAT